>CM038039.1:43095027-44405027 GCA_021397845.1 Areca catechu
ATTTAGAAATGGATGCACAAACAATCAGCTTGCTAACAAGATATCTATACTATCTCAAATATGTGATTCAAACCCGAATTAAATTTTTTTTTTTAAATTCAGAAATTTAATTGGAAAATTTAGATTTTGAAGTCCAGAATTTAGAAATCAAATTTTAAAATTTAAATCTCGAATTAGGATTAAAAATTTGTTCTAGAAGTTAGCGTTGTTGCAAGATAGTTTCAGCCCTAATAAATTCTAGTCAACTATTTTTAAAAATTTAAAATTAAAATTTTAAAATTATAAAAAAATAAAATTAAAATTTGAATTGTTAAATCTCTTAGTGAAGATTCTAGATTTCAAATTTTGAAATTTAATTCCTGAAATGTGGTTAAGAAATTCGCTTTGAAAGCTTGTTGTAAAAGAAAATTTCAGCAGGGAACAACTTTCAACTAGCTAGTTTTAAAATAAAAAATTTATTTTTTTTAAAAATCCAAAAACTTAAAATAAAACCGATTTGGTTAGCTCTCAGATCAGAATTCTCGGATTTTAAAGTTTTGACTTCAGATTAACTCAAATTTTAGTTGAGAAGGTAATTTGAAAACAGTTGCTAGAAGGTTCCAGCAGTTTAGCTAACTCTTAACAACCTGAATTCAAATTTCGAATTCCAAATTCGAAATCCTTCTAAAATTCAAAATTCTGGTGGGAAATAACAAAACTCGAAGTCTGGATCTCAGATTTAAAATTCGAAATTTAGAAAAAATATTTTTATATTTTTTTGAAAATTAAATGAAATGGAAGGCAGAAACAGAATTCTGGACAGAACTTCAGGAATGATTTAAGAACTCATATTTTTAAATCCAGAAATAAAAGAAAAATATTTTTTTTTATATTTTATATTTCGAATCCTAACACACTAAGGTACTGGAAAAGTATTTTTTTGGATTTTTTTGATCAATGTAAAAAATACTAAAATTTGTAAAAAAATCGGGTGAATACTAAAACAGAAATTTCAGCAATCAGCAAACCTCCAATTGACTAGATTCAAAATTCGAAATTTAAATTTTAAAATCTCAAAAAAAATAAAATCTAAATTGAAACTTTCAGATCTTGGAGTTAAGATTCTAAATCTCAAATTTTAAAATTTAAATCTCGAATTTTTTGGCTTTGAATTTCGGACTTGAAGGCAAGCAACACAAAGGGAACAACATTTCAACAACTTGACCTAGTAGAATCTAAAGCTCTGATACCAAAAAATTGATGAGGGACGAAAATAAAATGATGAATGGAGAGTTTTAGTAAGCTAAGAAAAGAATCTTCATAAGGAGACTAGTTGATCTAAGTTACAATACCCGTAATGTAGATCTAGTTCAAAATAAAGATTAAGATCTTCATGGCAAGGAAACTATCTCTACTAAGGCAAGTTAACCTTCAAATGATAAAATCTAATAAAGCTTAGGAAGAATTTTCCTACCAACAATGATGGCTAGAATCATGGTTTGCGGTACCATCCCGTACTGCCCGGTACGGGGCATACCGTATCGTACCGACCAAGAGCCGGCACGGTTCGCCACCAAAAAACGGTCCGGACATCGGACCGTTGAAAAAAATAAAAAAAAATTTCCGTATCGGTATGGTACGGTACCGATACCGGTACGAACAGCCCGGTTCGGGTCGGTTCGGGCTCAGTTCTGCCCGGTTCGGGTCGGTTCAGGGTCGGTTCAGTGAGGGGGAGAGAGATTGTTTTTTTTTAATTTGGCATGCCGGTACATATGCCGATACGGTACGGTACGGTACAGAGCGTACCATACCGTACCGCCCGTTGACCGGTACGGATCCTGGTACCAGTTCAGCAGACCTTGGCTAGAATATTTGATGGAAGAAGAAACTCTCAACACATGGATTGGAGGACTTGAAGGCAAGATGATCACTCTCTACTTTGGGACTTACCTTGCCCTTGATCAATGGCATGGAGACCTTCCTCTTGGACGTGGGAACTTGAGAGAACCTGCAAACAAACTTGGAATTAGAGATGGAAGGGGAATTGAGGTTGGAATGGAAACAAGGGAGAAAGGGAAAGAAACAAGGCCGGCGGCTTGGAACTTGGGGCTTGAACTTGGAGCACCCAATAATGGCGTCACACTCTTCAATCTTCAAAGCAGCAATCACTCTCCAACACACACTCAAAGGACCTCTCACTCCCTTCTCAAACATGAATTTAAACACTCCAACTTAAAGGACTAAATTACTCCAACTAGAAAAACTAAATCACTCCATACAAGAAGAACTCAAGATAGAACTCAACAAGAAAACCTTCATTAATTCTCAAAATATTTCATACATGGAATGCCTTACAAAGGAAGCCTTGGACCCTGTTTATAGCCTTAGAGGTCGGCCAAAGTGAGGAGGGGAGATGGAGTTAGGTTAGTTAACCATTTTTAGTTAAATCCAACTCCTTTGGTTACATAGTTGCAACAAGAAATAACTTCTAGGTAAAAGGTTGTAACAACTTGCTATGTGGCACCTAGGTGGCTTTGACATGGTTTCTAATTGCTGATGTGGAGCCCTAAGTGTCATATGATGTGGCATCCCACGTGGCAAGTTGGTTGGGGGGTTGGGTGAGTGAGGAGTGGTCCCATGCTTCCCCTCAAAATGCTTGATGTGTTGTTCTCATGTCTCCCAAAATGTGTCCCATGTGAAGAATAAAATGGGCTTCTAAGAGGTGGCATCATGGGCTTCAAAAGGTGGTATCTTGACTTGCTTGGGCTTTGACTTGGGCATGCTTGAAGTTGGTCTTGATCTGGATTGAGTTGACTCAAAGGACTGGTGGTCTTCTTTCATGAGTCGGCTCATGAATTGGTCTGTCTTCAAAGGTTTGGTGGGCTTCATTCCAAGGTTCTCATTAATCCTAAGTACACTATATTAGCTGGAAAAAAATAAAAATCAAAAGAATTAGTCGAAAAATATTTTTTTCTTATTGATGTCCCATCAATATCATCTCAGAGTATGTTATTTAAATTTGATAGTTTCAAACAGAAGCTTAACCAACTTGCCCAATTATATTGCATGGACCGGCTTAAGGATGAAGGCTATGGTCTATCACAATTGTGATATTTTGCATTTGACTCTGATATGGCATATTTGGAACATGGTTTGGCATGCTGATATGTGCCTGCCAGCATTCTCCATGCTAGGCCTGGACCAACACAGGACATGGGTTTGTAGTGAGGTATCTTAGGTATCTGTTCGTGCTGCCTGTTCAAACCATGGTTCAATGCAGACATAAAGTCAAGAAGCTTTGAAGCCTTTCCTTTCTTTACTCCATCACAAGTGAGGGAGTTAATGAGCTTTATCTTGGTTTTGGAGGGCCATGTTTTGAGTTCATTATATATGATGGGTTTCAATAATGGTTACTGTCTAATCATCCAATGCCTTTTTTTCCTCCTTTTTCAGATGCATTACTAACATGTAAATATGTAATACTATGTCATGTTATTGTAAATTATAAATTTTATAGTAATTAACATGCATACATTCTTTATTTCATCTAACATGTAACAGTAAGACTATATCATATTATCTTAAATTATAAATTGTACAATAAATAACATGCGTGTGTATCTTGATTTTCGATTGTGGGATATACCTTTTTGATTTTATCCTTCTTTTGTATGCATAAAACCAACCCTAAGAGCCTTGGAAAGAAGTTTAGAGTGGTTTAAATTGAAGGTCAAAATATGTGTATCTACTTATGCCCATGTGTTCCAGTAAAACTGGCTGCTAATCCGCAGCATGCCAATATGTGGCAAATGTGGCCAATTGGTGGAACATGGCATGTATCTTGCAAGTGCCAGGCTTACATCACACCTGCATGCAGCTCTTGAAACCTTGCTTTGGACTAGAAATGGTCTTATTGCATAAGTCAGTGAAAATGACATTAGGAAGACATAAACATTGGTAATGTAGTTTGAATTTATGCAATTGGAGCACAACCCTCCAGCATACCTCTAGACTAGGAAAGAGTCTCAACAATGAATGGGGACATCAAGGTTGCTCAGTTTACATCATACCTGCATGCCGATCTTAGAACCTTGCTTTGGACTAGAGATGGTCTTATTGTGTAAGTCAGAGAAAATGACATCAGGAAGATATAAATGTTGGTAATGTAGTTTGAATTTATGCAATTGGAGCACAACCCTCTGGTGTACCTCTAGACTAGGAAAGAGTCTCAACAAAGAATGGAGACATCAAGCTTATGTATAATGATTGAATTACTGTTTGCTGCTGCTTTCTTGGGAATGATGGATACATACCATTCAATGCCAATACATGCAATGGCCTGGTGGTGTGCCAAGCATTTGCATGGAGCTGTTACTGTGCTGTTCTTGCAAGCAGTATGAAACAAGCATCGTATTGAATGTGTGATATCAGCGATGCTGGATACACTATGCTGACCAACATGTTATTTTATGGTTTGATACAAGGAATTTTTTAAGCGCAGATCATAAGACGACCAAATCAGGGAAAGAAAACCCAAAGTTAGCTTCATACTTGTCAAAAGACATTTCAAAGTTAGCTTGGTATCAGCTGTAGCATTTAAATGAAGTTTTGTCTCTCTTCCTGGGTAATGTTGTTTGTTGCCTCCAGTTATTGATCTTTTCACTTGGAGACTTGCTTTAGTTAATAGTTCTTCAACAACAGATATTCACAAATGGGTCTCAAAAAGAAAACTTACTCACGAGAATGCGATGTTATAGATGGGAACATAGTAAGGATGCAGCAGCTGTCAGTTGAATTTCTTTCTTGAGGTCATTTTTGGTTTATCATATGACTCTAGATGAGATCCCCACCTCCTGCCTCTCTGTCCATCCTTTTTTCCCCCCCTTTTTTTAGAGGCTAGGAGGGGGTCTGACCTGTATAACTAGGCTGGTCTGAGACTTGAAAACTGGATTTTGACATGGAATTACCACTTGTAAGTCAGAAATCTTGAGGGGTAAGATGCTCAGGCCTTGAACCCTGCACCTGCAGTTTAGAAATGGAGGGGTGTGATGACTGAGTAATATAATATAATTTGTTTAGACTGTTGATGCACTGGATGGCTCTGGATCATTGAGATTGCCCATAGGTTTAGTTTTAACCTCTAGTTATTCTGTAGTGTCTTAATGTTCAGTTTTAATGGATTTTGGAGTTTTTATGGCTGAGATTAAAAGATCTCATGTTCATTTTAAATAGTTAGAGGTGATTGTGATGAATGAAATAATGAATTAAAAATAAGTCACATTGTCCACTAATGAGTTGGTGGGAATACTGGTGTAGCAACTTTACTATTCATGCTACAGTGGCCCTAAAAAGTTTATTTCTTTATGGAGGGTAGTGTCAGAAAGATATAAGAAGTTAGGGTTTTCATTTAATGAGGCTTATGCCTTAGTTTTGGAGATTGGTATAGGAACTTGGTTTGTTGGAAGAAAAACAGCTTAGTAAACTTCTTTTTCATGGAAATCTGGTTTTCCATCTCTTTGTTTTGGCAAAAGAGTAAACACAAAAAAAAAACTTTTTCTTGATTCTTTGGAAATTAGACTTCTCATTTTTCACCAAGAATCTCCAGAAATTGAAAAATTGGACCCAAAGGCCCTCTTGGAAAAAATAGAATTCATGAATTTTCTATTAGTTTTGCTTGCTTCCTAGGACTTTTCCTTGTTGAAGGAATGACTTGTATTTTCATAGTTTTCTTGCAACCCAGCGGACCTATTACTGGCTTGAGAGATTTTGATAGAAGAGTCAGAATCTTTAATTTAATTAGAAGAGGGGGAGGGGGGACATAAAGAGAATCCCTAGTAAATAGTCAAGCAAAAAGAGGTGAGGAGGGAGAGAGAAATCTCTCTTAAACTGATTTTCAAACCTCTCCAAAAGTGGAGAGATGCAGAGAGAAAAGAAGCGAACTTTCTTTTCTTGTTTCTGATTTCCAAGGTTCACTTTTCTGTTTTCTCGTTTCCCTTGTTCTCCTCTCCTCCATTTCATATTCACATGTAAAGAAAAGAGTCTTCTTTTTTCGGTTCCTCATGCTCACTTTCCCCCTGGTCTCTTCACCATCATACCCGTTTCTCCCCCCTCCCTACCTCTCTCTCTCTCTCTCTCTCTTCTTTTCCTTCTTGTATTTATTATCATGCTTGCTTATTATTTCACAATCTTGTTGGAAGCAAACCCTATAGCTGCTATTTTACCTTTATAGATCACTAAATTTTGAATTCCTTTCCTGACATCTCAAGTTCTTTGTTGCCTACTAAATATCCTTCATCACTGGTCATAATTTTCTGTTTTCATGCCGTATTTTATGTGTTTGGTTTAAGCTGTAATTTCAGAACAACAACAATGACCTCTCCTTGCAGCTATGCAACAGACCCTTAAAAACTCAATCTAGGTTGCCAAAACCTTGAATGGATTTCATTGCTTGCTTGAAACCCTAGTAAATCCTTCTAAAAAGCCTCTTACTTGTCTTTAGTGCAGGCCTAGCCCTAGGGCTGCATCAAAGTATCTCTTGTTTAACAATTTTGATGGGATGTTTGTTTCTAAGGATTCCACGCATGATTACTAACTGCCATGAGCATAGAGAAAATTTCTTTATTATTTCAGTAAATCATATGCAACTGCAGAAGGGTTTTGGCCAATCAGCCATAAAAGCCACAACTAAAATCAAATTTGTGATTTCTCTCATATCTGGAACACTTAAATGCCAATGACTAGCTGAGAAATGTTGATGATAAATTTGAGTCTTCTGGTTGCTGTATTAAGTTCTGATTAATGTATTTTGCAGTCAGAATAACAAGAGGGGCCAAATGAATTCTAATGCATGTCTTGGATTGATACACAGGTCAAGCGTGCCTAATGGTCAGCCCAAATGGCTACTTTGTTTCATTCCAGATTACCCATTGCTCAATTCCCTGCTTACTACTACAATCTATGTATTTGTAAGTCAATTTTACCTAAATTGTTCAAAAATAAATGGGCCAGAATTCTTAAGACGACCATAGCTGACACACTTAATGATGTGCATGTTGCAGATATCCTACCGAATCTTTGATCTGACAAATTCACTCAAAGTAGCTTTTGTCCCCGCTAAAGACGACAAACGCCTCTTGCATAATTTTATTGCTGGAGCAGTCATTTCCTTGTGCTTGTATTGCATCTCATGGGTTCTTCTTCACATGCTTGTGGTATCGGTATGTTACCCTACCTGTTTCTATTATTTTGGCAGGCTGATCAGAGCTCGGTTAATTTCATGTAGTTATTGAATACCATCTCCATCAACAGGGATAAACGAATTGGTACCAAATGTTAATTTTGAGGTTTCCTCTTCTCTGGCAAAATATTCAAATTCCCATCAATAAGGCAGTTCGAATTCTTTGGCCTAAAAACCCACTGTTTGAAGATCATTTTGCCCCACGACCAACAATCGGCTTTGGCACTATTTTGGATATGAGGAGGAGAAACTAGAGCTGTTCAGATTTAGAGGCAGTTTTATTTGCGGTCTTCAAAGCTTTAGGAGTTGGTATACTTTTTTCGAGTTTGATGATCTGGCGATGTTGGAAATGGCCATTCGTCACTCACTGCCGATGTAACATTATGGGGTGGTGGCAGCGGGTCCTGCATTTTTTTTTCCTCAGAAATAAAACGTCAATTTAATGTAATCATTCCATTGGTTTAATGTTGGTCAAATAAGATTCATGAGAATTGGAAGGTCAGGTGATCAACTCATTATTTGTACATCTACTGTTGTGCTTTTGTTCACCTGTATTTCTCCGATCTACTGCTCCTGCAGATCAAATCCTTCTATCTTGACTAAATGCTGGGAAGCAAGCTTGTGTGCAAACGGTGTGCATTGTAAGAGGTGGTGTGTTTGTATTAACTAGACCGCTAAATTTCTTAGAATTGGTTTAAAGCATATCTCAAGTTGCCCATGTACGAACTAGAGGAAAATATTCTGAATTTTAAATAATCAAACAAACAAATAAATAAAGAAATAAATGAAAGAGGAGGGACTTGTTTTATTGGCCATATTTTTATGCTTTGCAAATTTGAGATTCCGGGACCTAGAAAATTACACTATCTACGGGCCTCCCCAATCAAAGAGAATTTTTTTGTACATTAGGATGGTGTAGAAAAAATATACCATCAAATATGATTAAGTCATGGAAGTTTTACATTTCAATGTTCATTTAATATCAGTAATTTTATTTTTTCATTAAAAATTTTGTATGACAAAAATATTTTTTTATAAAAAAATTGAGATCTGGGTTATAACATTCCATAACTAAGCTGTGAAAATTTTTTTAATGATAAAAATACTCTCAATTTTATGACATTCTGTGAATATGTTGATATCTTGTTCAGAAACTTAGTCATGATATATCATAAAACAAAGGGCATTTTCATCATTTTAAATTTTTAATGAAAAGATAAACTGTGAGTTAACATGCATGTTTGAATGATAAAAATACTTCTCTTTTATGATACCTCGTAATCAAGTTATGAATAGGGTATCATAGCCTTGTTCATAAAATATTAAAAGGTTGAGAAATATTTTTGTCATTATTCAATAATAAAAATATTTTTTAGTCTTATGACATCATGTAAATAGGGTTATAACATCATGTTCACAGCTTAGCCACGGGATATTATAACTCGACCACGAAATGTCATAACCAGACCACGGGGTATCATAATTTTTTTATAAAGAGAAGGATATTTTTGTCATTCAAAAGTTTTAACGAAAAGGTAAAACTACAAGCATTAAATGCGTATTGAAAAACGAGACTTACGTGATTTAATGAAATTGTACTGTATTTTTTTTTTCTATCATATGTAAGGATAACAACAAAATCTAAATCCATGGATACCCGATCTGACTCAATCCGATTGGATTGGGTAGTCAATACTTTGATTGGGTTTAGGTAAAACTCAAATGCTTAACTTTGGATTTAGATCGAAACTAAAGAGATATGCACTCGACCCGAATCCGGCCCGAACTATTTTAATATTTTAATATATATATATAATTAATATATATTATATTAAATATATTATCAATTATTTTTTATTAGTTATTAAATTCTAAAATATTTAAACCCTTATCATTATTCTTCAAAAAGAAAATTGGAAAGGGTTATAATCAGCTAATCCCTCAATTTTCTGTTAATCTCCTGATTTAATCATTACTAATAATAATTAATTATTTGTAGGTTGATCGGATGAAGAATGATATTGCAACTAAGGATTAATCAAGAATTATTCTTTAAATCTTTTTGGAACTTGGAACTTAGAGTTAGATATACTTTTAAATTATGTTTATATCTTTATTTACTCCAGAAATATTGAACTAAATATTGTTTAATTTTATTTGCCTAAAATAATTTAAGTTTTATTTTGATTGAATATGGAACTAAGTACTGTTGAACTAAAAATGTAGCTAAATTTTATTTATTTAAGATATATATGATTTATAGAATGGTAGATGGCTTTAGAATTGATAAAAATAAAAAAAGTTCAATGTGACTTAATTGGATTCGAGCCGGGTAAAACCGAATTACTCGATACCCGATTGATATGGATTTGGACAAAAAAATCCAGTCCCGATAGTGTTTGAGCTAGGTTTGGGTAGTTTATTAGGGATTGGGATTTGGATTTGGATAGTTAGAAACTTGGCCCGAACCCGGCTCATTGCCTTTCTAATCGTATGCGGTGTACAAAGAACTTCTCTTAATCAAAAAGGAAAAAAAACTTTATAAAAAGCCCAGGAAGGACTTAGATAATTAAATTTTTTAAGAAAATGTTAACAAGAAAGAAATGTATGATTGTTCATTATATAATTATGTAAAAATAGGCAATAGAGAGGAGCTGAGACTAATAACCAACAACAAAGATTGAAAGATACCATGGCGTGTGATTGTCTTGAAAGCCATGGTTGTTTTTGAAGTTTGTTGCGGATAATTTATAAATAAATCATAAAATTCATTAATAAATCGTATTATTTTTTTGAAAAATAATCATATCAGTTTTTGTAAAACAGATGGCACTAGGTCTTAAGAAGGGAAAAAACACAATCAAAACTATCAGCATCGACTAACATGGCCTACAATTTACAAAGAATATTTTGATAATGTTTCTATCAACAAAAATTCAAAAATAACTCAGAATTTTTTAATTACTGAAGGAGAATATATCATTCTTATGGCTAAAAGCTGCCAGGCATCATCCTAGAATTGCAGTAGAGTAGTCTGGAATCCAAGCAGAAAATTCCAACTTTAGATTGATCGAGAATCTGTAGTTTTACCTTACCCTAACTACCAGCAATTTAATCTTTTCTACTTGCTACATGCTAACTACAGAATCTAGTTAAGGGTAAATGGCCATCTTATTGTTGATGATTGTCAATTATGATTGGCTACACAATTCAACCATCTTCTCCATCAGTCTTCCCCATATACTGTATTGAATTCCTTAACTACTTTTATTAGTTGATGCAGTTTACACCTAGATGTTTCTCGTTTGGCTTCAGGGAAGGAAGAAAATAATTAAAGCTTTGCTTGATCATATAGTTCTGCAAAGGGGGTGGAATGAAGAAAAAACTACCACCACCTGCGCTAACATACACAATAATTAAAAAATTAGACCCTCCGTAATTTGCTCTTTTGCTACGGTGTGATAACATTGTCCGCACACTCTAAGAAATGGAGGAACAGGTCCTCCACAAAACGCTGCTGATCCTGGTTGGCCCTTCCGGTCAAGGTTTGCTGTATCATATGAAATCGGACGGTATAAAGAATACCGTATTAAACTAAGCAGTATAAAGTACATCATACCATGTTAGTATCATATTGGGACATGATATAGAGGGCATACCGATATGCGGTACGCTGAACTAGCTCTGTATTGACATGATGAGTCTAGTACTGAGATGACGAACCTTTCTCTCAACTGTTGCTCTGAAATTGATGAATCATGGTTTGCCATCAAACACTCCGGTTGTTGCAGTGATGCAAGGAACTACCCCGCAGCAATGAATGGCCGGTAAGGAATTCATATCTTGTTTAAATTCTAGTAAAGTATGTAACAAATCTAATCCTTGAGAATGAAGATTTACGGATAATAAATAAACCGACAAACCTTCTCCTTGGGCAACAGCTTTTCTACTCGACCCCGTTTTACAAATTTGAGCAATAAGTTCCTTTGATGCAGATATTTGCACAACTGAACGATCTTGTCCATGAAGTCGAATTAGCAGTCAAGGTGCCCCGGACTCTAATGATTATTGGCAAGGAAAGTGGCCTTGTCACCTCTCTGGCCTCAAATCTTCTGAAGAAACTGTCGAATTGAAGACAGGAAAGCAATGTTCCAGTCAGATTTAAGGATAACACTGCCTTTTTGTTAGATTTTGTTACTGACTTCTAGGTCTAACTGGGTAGATATTTACTAGGAATTAAATTCACTTTTATCCTTTCGTGAGATTGAATAGGTGCCATTGGTAGAGCCTGAATGATTCACTGGTTGGAGAGGTTATATTTTGAAAGTGTGCTGACATGAGAGAAATTTGCTCCATATTTTATAGTTTCAGATGAACTAACAGTTATTTACTGATGTATATTGTTTTGCAAACATATGATTATAGATTAGGTGAATAGTGATTGCTTATAATCCTTTTAAGCAACTACTTTTCTTATACATGGTGTGTGCTTGGGGACTGAATCTTTTCCTGTTTTTTTATTTTTTTTCCTTTTATTTTTTTGTATGCAGCATCATTAGAAGCAAGCGCTAGTGCCATCTTTGAATGCTAGTCTCATCACTACGACACCGGTGAGCTCCATAATCTCATGAAAGTTGATATTGCTGGATGAGACATCTGTAAGATTAATCATAACTATTTATCGTGCAGCCTTAAAAAATTTAAATCTCATCCCAAATGATAGTTTCCCATGCTTCTCAAATGAAAAGTACAGTTATTTGTTGTTGGATTCCAAAAATGCAATAATTATGCCCCAAAGCAAACCTATCCAGCAATAAGACTCACAGAACAGTCAGATTGATTTCCTCTTGTTTTTGAAACAAACATACTAATCATGTGATATTAATAATGTCTTCAGACCGTGGGATACACATTCAACATGCAAGGAATAAAATTGATTGCAATCTCATACAGGCAGGACAATGGGTGCATGTTATAAATAAAATTCCATTCTAGTACTAAACAACATCAATAGTTGCACATGAACTCATGCATGGATTCCATATAATCCAATCCTCGAATACAACAGAAGCAGCAGTAACAACTTTCTGAGTCATACTCCAAATACTCTCATATCATTCAATTGTATAAAAAAGTTCCTTTAATCGCAAATATTCATGAGCTACTTACAAAATATCTACATTTAGTAATAGTACTTACTGCTGCTGCTTTATTTGCTAAAGTTGTCATTACCATTCTTCTTGCATCATATAAATATCTGGACTATGTAGCATCCTTCCCCACTTCAAGATTTTGTTCAGATAGCATACTATTCTCTAAATTCTTCTTCTTCTTTTTTTGTGATTTATATTGAATCTTTTTTCTTCTAATAGCAGAAGAACATATGAATCACAAGAAAATTCATTCAAAATGCAAACCTATACACTGACAACATGCTGATCAAATAAATACGGTGATTCCTATATGGAGTGCACCGCTATCATGTCTAAAGCAAATTAGTGCCTTTACACAATGAGCTTTATATGTTTCCACGGTGGGTCTACTGATGTTTACAAGAGCTTTGGAAGCATGTCATTCTATAAATATGATTCCTTTGCATAAATAATTAACAGAAGAATGGCTATCTTTTACAAGCCTCAAACAAATTGGGGAAAAAAGAGAGAATATTAATAAGACTTTTCCTAAAATAATAAAAATAATAAGAACCAAAAAAAAACTTCAATCAAGTTTATCATGTTAAGATGTTGATTAAGCAAGCTGAGTTGTCAACTGGAACTCCTTCATTCTCCTGCTGTGGCCTTCTACCAATGACCATTGCAGGAACGGTATCCATATTTGAAGTAAAAAACTGCAATCAAGTTTCTTATGTTAAAATGATCAAGCAAGCTGGGTTGCCAACTGCAACCCCATTCTCCTACTGTTGCCTTTACCAATAATCCTTGCAAGAACAGTATCCATCTTTGAAGTGGTGAAACCGAATCCTATCCCGAACTATAATCTCCCGGTCATAAACCTTGGAGATGAACTTTGTAGCATGGTGGCAGTCCCTACAGACCCGCAGATTTTTCACAATTCGGATTGGGATCCCTGAACTAGTATTCATCAGCCCAAAAGCAATGGCTAATTTCTCACTGTGTCTTGATAGAGCAGTCTCCTTGTCTTCTTCATCAATATCAAGCAGCACTTCTCCAACTTCTGGGACATAGCCAGCGATTTTTAGTTTGATAGCCATCTCATCCAAAAATGAGTAGATCTGCTTTGTCCATGGATGGGATCGATCTCCCACCAGAAACTGATGGAACATCCCGTTTAGTTCAATGGAACTGCAACCTGGTGTCTTTCTCCCATTGGCAATTTCAAGGTGCTTCCTTACATCCCTTGCATCATTCCATCTCCTAGATCCAGAATAAATATTTGCTAATAGAACATGACACCCAACATGTTTAGGCTCCAATCCACTAATGAGTTTCCCTATCCTCTTTCCCATCTCTATGTCTCCATGTAAACGACAAGCACCTAGTAATGCACCCCATATGATGGTATCTGGAGCCATAGGCATAGTTGATATCATATCTTCTGCCTCTTTCAAGAGCCCAGCACGGCCAAGAAGATCCACCATACATCCATAGTGCTCAATTTCTGGATCTATGTCATGGAAACTCTTCATTGAATTGAAATATAATCTCGCCTGGTCCACTAATCTTCCATGGCTACAAGCATTGAGCAAGGATACAAAAGTTACTTTATCAGGAAGAACATCTATTTTCTTCATCCTTTCAAAAAGTTCAACTGCTTCATCAGATCTACCATGAACAGCAAAACCACTAAGCATGGCATTCCAAGGCCGAACAGTTTGTTTTGGATTAGTTTCATCATTGAATAATTTCCATGCAGATTCTATCTCTCCACACTTGGCATACATATCAATGAGACCAGCAAGCAATCTATCATTCATCTTGATCCTACTTTTGTTGATATAGATGTGAATCCATCTTCCTTGATCCAAAGCTACCAGATTAGCACAGGCAGCAAGAACAGTTGTGAGCGTGAACTCATTAGGTGTACCACCTGCAAGCTGCATTTCACGGAAGAGTTCCATTGCCTCCACAAAGCATCCCACCTAATAAAAGCTAGTGAAATTTAATGCAAGTTAACATCAAAGGGTCATGTAACAGAGTGAATAAAATGACACATTCAGAAGATTAGGAAAGCCTGCTTTCCTTTGGCAGAGGAAGCCTTGCTTTATGAACAATAGGTGTAAAATGGATATAAAGGACAATCACCGTGACTGAAATCAGTTACGGTAATCATAAGGAACCAGTTAATTTGAAATATTCAATCCATATCAGAAAGAATAAGCCACAAACTGATACCCAGAAAAAAAAAAAAAAAAGTTGTAGCAATAAAGCAAATATATTCAGTCAAAACAAATCATATAGAACTAATGTTATTGGAAGCCCGTTTTTACCTGCACGTAGCCTGCAATAACAGTACTCCAGGAAACAACATCCCTCTGCGGCATCTCATCAAACAATTCCTTGGCACGATCCATATCACCAGCCCCAGCATATCCACCGATCAAGGAATTCCACGAGACCAGGTCCCTCTCAGAACATTCATCAAACACGCTCCTCGCATCATCCAACAGCCCCCAACTCCCGTACATCCGAATCATCACGTTCGAAACAAACACATTGGCCTCGAACCCACGCCGGATCAATTGACCCCTCACCTGCTCCCCCTCCACCAGCCCGAACCCTTCCGGCCCGCACGCAGCCAGGACAAATGCGAAGGTGTACTGGTTGGGAAGCGGGGCCGAGGGGTCCCGAAGCAGGGAGCGGAAGAGTAGGAGGGAGGCGGGCGAGGAATGGGCCTTGATGAGGGTGTTGTAAGAGAAGAGAGGAGGAGAAGGGGAGCCGCGGAAGACGAGGTCGGCGTAGGGGAGGAGGGGAGGAGAAGGAGAGAGGAGGAGCTCGAGGAGCTTGCTGGGTGGGAAGGGGTGGAGGAAGAGGCCGGAGGTGATCAACCGGGCGTGGGCCTGCTTGATTTGGTCCAGGGTTTTGCACGAGTCCAGGAGGGAGAGGAGAGGGTGGTGCGAGCTGAAACGAAGAGTTTTGGTTGGGGAGCGGGTGGTGGAGAGCCGTTGCAGCATGGCGGGATGGGTTGGCGGGGACGGGGAGATCGCAACGGTGCGAAAAACCCCACGAATCTTTCGATAAGGAACCAAGTAAACATCAGTGTCACTCAAGTCGCAACGTAGTGCACGTGAGGTGAACGTGGCTGGAACATCAGATGGGCCCCAAGGGTAGATGCACCTATAGAGGACTTCGGCTGAAATGAAAGGCATACATTGAGATTCGTGTCTAGTTTATGATAAAAGGCAGACTGAATGATGGTACGTTGAAAAGTGATCATGGAGTTGCATGTCAATGTTGAAGCCTGTTTTTTCTTTTTTTTTTATATATATACAAGGATAAGGGACAGAGGATAAATCCGGTATAGCTAATCTCATAGGCTCCCATCTGACTGGAAAATGTCCGATTCAAGATGCTTGATTTGCGAAAACGGTTTGGATATTGCATCCAAACAGCACCGAAAATGGAGTTTGCTGTCAGAGTACATATTTTTTTAAAAAAGCCTAAGATACATTAGAGCTTATTCGGCACTGTTGCTATGTTTGCATTTGATATTGTTTTCAACATATTACCGAAATCCCACATGGAGATTGATGTGAAAGACTGAATTTTTTGCCATTCCTTCTATTTTTACCCGTTCCTGGAAACGGTAAATTTTTTCAACCAATGCTTCTTAAGATTTTACTAACAGCTCTAAAAATTCGAAAGGGCTTTGCCATGATGCTCTGCATGTCAAAAAAATCATTATCTCCATTACCATTTTAATGCTCTGCATCTCTTCAATATCACACTAATGCTCCGCATCGATCCTCGGTTGATTCCGTCCTCTCAGCAATTATTTATATCTCTTATTTGCCCTTAACCATCCATGGATGGTCAGAACTTATTCTACTACGACAGTGTTTCTATATCTTCATCAATCTCTTATCTGTCACAGGATCGAAGCTCTACAGCAATACTATTTTCATCATTTTATCTTTGGTGTTCCTCTGTGCACAAGGATTACTGTACAGTGGTGTGCCAGTATAATCCAACATTTTCGTTTTTTGGTACGGGAAAATGGCTTTCTTTTCCACCACTATTTTAGAAGACAGTTAAAGTTAAGATTCATGGTCAGAACTAAAACGAATGATCTTTGCTTTTATTCTCCTACCTGCTGCTTTGCTTCATATCCTGTCCAGAGGTTCCTAAGACGACAAAGGAGGGTCCCTAAATTGTCAAGGAATTCAAAGGATTCTGTATCATATCTGTTGATGGCTCCACCATATCTGACATGTTCATTACAGCTGCAGCAAGTATACTTCATCTACTGTTAGAACAGCAACTTACAGACTTTTGTTTCTCCATCAATCGTCTTATATATATAGCTTCAAGGATTATTCTCGTACTCCAATTTCTTGTGCTTTATAGTATTCAGACTCAATATGGAGGAAACATTTTCAAGTTATCACTGGGAAATCAGGGAGTGTGGATCATTTTGTTTCTTGGTTTATGGATTAATATTTCCGGACATTTTGGGTCTTGGTTAGTAGTAGTTTATCAGGAAACCTTGCTAATCATCTCTCTTCTTTTCTTTACCATGACATTATTTATTACTCCGCTGCTCTGCTGGTCTGTTTGTTGAGGCATTCCTGTTTTTGCGTCCTGAATCTATATTTTTATTCAGGTTTACTTAAATGTAATGAGGTGCTGACCTTTGTACCCAAAAAAAAAAAAAAACAAAAGAAAGAAAAAGGGCTTCGCCATATGGCAGTTCGGTCTATTATATCTTGGATTTTTCTTTTTTGATGAAATCCTCTTGGATTTTTTAAAATTAGAAATAACAGGCCTTGAAATTGTAAATATACAATTCTCACAAATTACAAACTGGAAGGGGAAACGCTTAAACTTTTTCTATATCAATTCAAGCTATTTATTGTTGTCATTGCGGGAGCTTCAAAAAAAACAAAAAAAAAAAAAAAAACAAACCCTACCAACGCCCGTGCAAGCTCCGCGTGTGGAGCCATTCCACGAGCTCCACACGCAAGCCATTCTTATTACCTTTTAATAATTCTTTAATATTTTAATGATTATATTTTATTTAATTCAGTTTTAATATCTTTAAACGGTTATAGTGAATTGTTTTTGAGATTTTTTAAAAAAATTTTGAGCCAGTAAATAGGCTTTTTTTTCTTTAGCCTTCCAATCTATCCCAAAAAAATCTTTCAAGAACCTCTCAAATTTCTCTCAATTCTCTCTTATTTTTCATCATTATTATTTTTTATTTGATAATTTTTTAACCAAAGATTTCTAAGCCAGGTTCCACTATATTTTAGATAAATTTTATCACTTTTTTTTTTCGCACACCACATGAAAATTAATTTTTAAATATTTCTAAATTTTTAAAATATAAATATTTTAGATATAAATTAAATTAATATTTAAGATTCTATAAATATTTTTGTAGTACATGCATATAATTTTATATTAATATAATTATTTATACTTAATTATAGTTTATTTTTTCTTGCATATTTTATATTTATATATATATACATATATATTAAAAAAACTATTGGCTATTCATAGCATCATATCTATTATTTATGTTACGCAAAATTAATTAAAGATCTCCACAAAACAGGTACTGTAGCATGTAAAATTAATTTTTAAAAGATAATATAAATAAATTAATCAAAGTTTTTAAAATTTAGAAATAAATAAATTAAATTAAAATCTTAATAAACTATAGATCCGATCTCTTTGGTGATCATTTTAATAAAATTTTAATTTTTAAAAGAAAATAAATTAGGTGACATTTTAAAAATATATACCAAAAAATAAGAATAAATAAAATAAAATAAAATTTAAATTATTTAAATAAATTTTTAATAAAATTATTTTTATTTTTCAGATCTTGACTATGATCTAATGGCAATCCTTAAGGACAGGATCATTAGCCTAAAATCAGAAAAGTTTGATATATTCCACTTTAAGAGGTGACAAAGCCAAATAAAGTTTTAGCTTATCACCTTAGGTCTTTGGTCATTGATTGATCGGTCCTCTAGTTCTTCTAGTTCAACCATCTCTACTATTCTAAAAGAGAATTACCTATATAAAGGCAAAATCCTTAGTACCTTTTCTGACTCACTCTATGATATTTATTTGTGAGCTAAGATTGCGAAGGAATTATAGAATATTCTAGAATCTGAGTATAGCTTTTATGATGCTGGGGTTGAACAATTCAACACTACATCATTCTTTAGGTATAACATGATAAAAGATAAACCCATAAATGATCAGCTTCACTAATTCTAAGAGTACCTTAGGAAGATTCAAACTAATGGAGATAAATTCTCGGAAGGATTCAAGGTCCCTAGCCTTCTAGATAAGATGCCTCTTTCCTGGAATAGCTTTATCAAAGATCAGCTCCAAAAATAAGGAGAGATAATCCTAGCCAAACTTTTGAACGTAATTAGGATAGAAAACCAACACAGGTCTAAAACCCAACAAACCAGAGTTTCAAGTGCAGCTAACTTGACCTAATAATACCAAACCAATATCAAAACCAAGATTTCAACCAAATCATCATCATCAGTCAAACCAACTTACCATCCTAACACATAAGTTCAAACTTAAAGTAAACCTTCAAAGCCAATAACACTAGATTCAACAAGCTTGTCCAAAATCCAAGTGAAAGGTTCTGCTTTGTGTGTGAAAGGACAAACCACCTTGCAAGAAATTGCTTTCACTAGGAGTCTTTTTGCAAATCTTTTGGTTCCTCCGGATCTCAAGCTCAAATAGTTGAAGGTCTAGAAGACTTCACCTTTAAGTCATTAAGTTTAAATCCTGAAGTTAATGTTACTTCTTTTAACTTTGATTAATAGTTGGATTTAAAGCTAATGTTCATGTTTGTTTTGATCGCTCCTGATTCACTATTTTTTATGACTCAAGTAGAGGAGGTATGATCCTAGGAAACAACACAGCTGCTATGATCATGGAACATGGTCGAGTCAACTTGAAGATGATATCAGGAAAAGTCTCACCCGAACAGATATGCTATATATTTTAGATCTTAGGAAAACTTTATTAGTGAGTCTCAGCTGGTTCAGAGGAGATATAAAATTGTACTTGATTGTAATAAAGTTGTAATAACTAAGAATAATATCTTTATAGAAAAAAAATATATTAGTGAAGGCTAATTCAAATTAAATATAATATTTTTTTTTATTACTAAAGCTGAGAATCAAATTTATTTTATGAAAAAAAAACTTGTGACATGATAAACTGGGTTATGTACATTTAGAAAAAGTTAAACATATGATGGAGTTAAAACTAATTCCCAAATCAAACTTAGATACATTTAAGTGTGAAATATATATTAAATCTAAATAACCAAGAAAACCGTTCAATTCAGTTAAAAAAAAATTCAATCTTGAAGTTGATACATAGTGATGTATGTAACTCCACCAAGACTACAACTCATAGTAGCAATAAGTTTATAGTGACCTTTATAGATGATTTTTTTAAATACTACTATTATTTCTAATTAAATTTAAAGATGAAACATTCGATATGTTTAAAATTTATAAAAGTAAAGTAGAAAATTAATAAGAAAAGAAAATTAAGATTCTTAGGTTTGATAGAGGAGGAGAGTATATCTCAAATAAATTCTTTCAATTATGTTAAGAATATGGTATAATTCATTAAGTGACTGCTCCTTACTCTCCATAATCCAACGATATAGCTGAGTATAAAAATCGTATTCTCTTAGATATGGTAAATGCTATACTTATCAGTTCTAACTTGAGAACTTATGGGAGAAAACTCTTTTATCATCTTGCTTCATCCTAAATAGGATATCTATTAAAAATAGTGGCAAGACTTTCTATGAACTTTGGAAAAATAGAACTTCTAACCTGGATTTTCTCAAAGTGCGAGGGTGCTTAATCAAAGGTTAATATCCCTGAATCTAAAAAGAGAAAACTATGACCTAAGATTATAGATGCTATCTTTATAGGCTATGCTCAAAATAATAATGCCTATAGATTCTAAGTAATAAAATCAAAGATTAATGATATAGTAGATAACGCAATCTTAGAAGCTATATATGTCTCTTTCTTTGAGAATATATTTTTTTTTATAAAACTAGAATTCCTACTAAAAAAAGTTTTAGATATTTAGAGTTTGAATCAATAGAACCTCAACCTAAACCTGAAGTTGAACCTAAATTAAAAAGAAGTAAAAGAAAAAGAGTTGAAAAAGATTTTGGAAAGTCTTTTTCATATTTTTAATAGAGAGTGAATTTTCTTCATATAATGAGGCGATGTCATTATCAGAATCATCATATTGGAAGGAAGCCA
Organism: Areca catechu; assembly: GCA_021397845.1. NCBI lineage: Eukaryota > Viridiplantae > Streptophyta > Magnoliopsida > Arecales > Arecaceae > Areca > Areca catechu. The sequence goes on from CM038039.1 coordinate 43,115,721, forward strand.
TAAATAGTGAAGTTCAATTAATTCTAAAAAATAAAACTTAAATTTTAACTAATTTATTTCTAGGAAACAAATCTATAGGAATAAAATGGATTTCTTAAAAAAATTAAGACCGGATAGAATAATAGCATGATATAAAGTTATGTTAATAGTAAAAGGATTTAGTCAAAAGAAAGAGATAGATTATTTTGACACATATGCTCATTTAGTTAGAAAAATAACCTTAAAAACTTTAATAGTTTTAACGTTAATTCATAAATTAATAATTTATCAGATAGAGATAAAAACTATATTCTTAAATAAAAAATTAAAAGAAGAAATTTATATAAACCAACCTCAAGAATTTGAAGTTAAAGGACAAGAACATAAGGTATGTAAATTAATTAAATTACTTTATGATTTTAAATAAACTCCTAGACAATGAAATATTAAGTTTGATAAAATTATTTAAAAAAACTTTAAAAAATACATATAATAAATGTGTATATTATAAAAGATAAAATATAGACTTTATAATATTATATTTATATGTAGATGATATTTTATTATTTGAAATATTAATGAAAGTAATTCAAAAAATTAAAAAGATATCTATCAAATAATTTTGATACGAAAGACTCTAGAAAAAAGTTATATAATTTTAGAAATAAAGGTTAAAAAAATAAATAATAGAATAGCAATAATCCTAGCACATTTAATTAAAAAATATTTAAAAAATTTGAATATTTGATCTTAATCTTATCTCTACCCCAAATGATTATAATTCTTAATTAAAAATTTAGAAGAACTTGCTAAATAATTAGAATATTTTCAGAGGATAGGATCTCTATTATATATTTTAAATAGAACCCATCCAGATATAACTTATACAATAGACAAACTGAATAGATATACTAGTAATCCTAATAAAAAATATTGGAAAGCTCTAGAAAAAATCTTTAAATATTTTAAGGAAATCTTATATTACTTTCTAGTATATTTAGGTTATCTTAAAGTAATTGAGAGTTATAGTAATGGTAATTAGATAACAGATAGCTTAGATGTTAAGTCTATCACTAGATATCTCTTCTTGTTAAGAGCTGCAGGATCTTGGAATTCTTGTAAACAGATAATAATTACTAGAAGCACATTATAATTTGAGTTGACTGCTCTTGACACTACATGTACTACATCATGGAAGTTAAAAGATCTAACAAATGATATAGAAATTCTTTTATTAAAAATTTTAAAATTTTATGAAATTGTAATTATAGAGTTTTAACTTTTAATTGATATGTTAAATAAATAGACAACTAATAAAAAGATAAACAATCATATTCTGATCAGGTATAAAGCTATAAAAAATAAAATAAAAGATATGATATCACTTTAATTTATAAGATCAAAAAATAACTTAGTTGATCTTTTGATCAAAAGCCTTTCAAAAGCAACGGTATTTAAGACATCGAGGAGAATAGGGCTTAAGCCCATATATTAGTCACCAAAGTGAACCCCTACCATCTTGGCAACTCCATGATTAAGGTTCAAAGAGAAATGGCCTCTAAGGTGACATATGAGAGTACTAGTTTAGAGTATGTCTCAATCCCATTCCTATAGTATAGTATTCTATTGTAACAATTAGGTTAAGCATAGTTTTTAATAGATCCAAGACTGTGAGTCTAATGATATAAGATTTCATTATACGTATCCTTAGAGAATCTATCTTAGTGAGAGTAGTCATGAAGCCACGACTATGAAATCAGAATGAATCCTTAGTAATTTTCATGAAAATCAGGGCAAGCGCATGGCCTAGATAGTACTACCGCATATTATGATTACTTCGTCTTCATACTGTGTATATCTTATACTAAATACAAGTTCAAACCTAGAAAATATTTACATTAAGCATAGTAATAATCTAAAAATTTTATTATTTAAATTATTTACTGATTTTAAATATTTTATTCTTAGTTTTTTGAAACTTATGAAGAATTGTTGACGCTGTAGGAGTTTCAAAAAAACTCCACCAACGCCCGTACAAGCTTGGACCTGTTTTGTGAGCTCTGCACGAGGGATGTTATTATTATTTTTTAAATATTTCTTTAATATTTTAATGGCCATATTTTTTAAATTATATTTTAATTTCTTTAAACGGTTATATTGGAGGCTTTTTGGATTTTTTCTTGGATATTTTGAGCTTATAAATAGGCCCTTTCCTAGTCTTTCAATCTATGCAAAAAAATTCTTCCAAGAGCCGTTCAAATCTCTCTCAAGTTTCTCTCAATTCTCTCATTTTTCAATATTATTATTTTTTATTTAATAATTTTCGATCGAAGACGAGTCCGATCAGCGTCCGTTCGAGATCATGCCATTAACGGATGTTGAAGTGTTAGTTTCCAGGTTGTACCTCGAGGAAAGTGAGAGGACTAGTAATTTTTTGCACGAGAAGGAAACCAAATCTTATTTAAGACAGTAATTCTATCGCCTTCCAAGACAGATTCCATTATATTTTAAATAATTATTTATCACATCTTTTCTATTTCATATACTTAACAAAAATTAATTTTAAATATTTTTAAATTTTTAAAATATAAATATTTTTTATATAAATTAAATTAATATTCATTCCATGTTGGACAACCCAAACTAGAATTCTTTATGATGCTTCTGATTCTACAAGTCTCAAACACAGTTTTTGACGGGAGCAGCAAGGATTTGTATATAACTTTAAGATCATCTAATTACTGCTAGACTGCTTTCTAAAAGAGATGGCAACAAAGATTTGTCTCCAAATTAAAAGGCTCAATCCACACGTAAGCATCTTTATTTGCTCATGCTAACGGAGATAGAGCAATCAATATACATGGAAATTAATTCGAAAGCTATGGCCATCCAGGTTTCATTTAAGTTTATAAAGATTATTGTCCTGCAAACTATCCTTGAAACCTCAACAAGGCAAGTTCTTGAAATTCGGGTTTGAAAAAAATAGCAAGTAATTCGGCTGGTTAGTACCTTCCACTTCCAGTAACGTTCCAAGTTAGCGGTGATGAATGGTTGCATGATGATCAAAAGGTTTTCCTGTTACCACCCGGAAGTTCGACATCTTCCAACGGAAAAAATATCATTTTGAAGCGGGGTAAACCCCTTGATCAAATCCGTTCAAGGGTCCGCTCCCACATCCCAACGCGTCTTAAATCCGTCGCAACATTAAATTCTTGTACCTTACAGCCTTGTGCCACGAGTTCTCTTGTACCCTTTTCAAGGGTGAACCACCGATAGCGAATGCTGCCAGGACGGCAACTCAACGTATTCATGTCTGGATTAAATTTAAAATTTTTTTAAAATTTTTAATAATTAACATGAATGAGAGATCAAGATTTTTTATTTTATTTTTGATCTATTATTCAGTATTTTAATAATATCATGTTAGATAGGAAGGGACTGCACGAATCTGAACAACTCGTATTGAACGGTAAGGTAGAAAAGCTATACCAGAATTCATCTCCTCCCATCCTTTTTGTTAAAAATAAAAAAAAAAAAAAATAAAAAATAAAAAAATCACTAATAGCACACGGTGTGACAGATCATTATTAATCTATGTACCTGACTGTATTTTTATTATTATTATTTTTTTACATAATCATAAAACTTCTTCCAGCCCCGACTTCTTCTGGATAACAAGAAGAATAACAACAACAATTAAAAACAATCCATACTTTTCCTTATATTATTTTTTTCAAACCCGATTTCTTCTGGATCGCTTCAACTTCCGGTACATCTCCGCCACTCTTCCTTCGCTCGCCGTAAACAGACTCCCGTTTCTCTCCCATCCGGGTTCATCTTTTTTTTGTCCGAGAAATTGGCCTGACAGGACCGATATAACTTTAACCTTCCCTATTTTTACACGTCGGTCCAGCGAGAGCAATATAACCAATATGATTTATATAACCCCAGCAATATGATTCATACCCAGCAACACAACTCTAGCCTTACCTATATTAACACGTTTTTTATAGGCCATCAAGAGAAGGAGAAAGTTGAGAAAAAAAGAAAGGAATCTCAGCACAAAAGAATTTTTAATGGAAACTGTCATAACATCCACCGCCCATAAGACCGAACTGATACCTTCTGCAGTTATAATACATCAGTATAGATGGTGAGAAGAGGGAAAAGAAAAAAAAAAAAAAATCTCAAAATCTAACAAAAAAATACCTTAATCCACATAATTGTTTAAAACTTCAGAAGACTCGACAACCGGTAGACACTTTTACAGTACCGCAAGAAGCGCGGAACAGCGCTTGAACACACCAAGAAGCTGATATGGTTTATTTAATTATCTTTCTTGTTTCACAATCCCTTACAAATTATTAAAGTAAGAATTCGAAAATCATACAAGATATGCTAACCCATAAATCCGTGATATATTTACACAATAAGAACAATTTGCATGCACTTTCTCACTTCTTACAACACACGAACATCCATCCTCCCGGATCTAATGTTTGCATAGATTCTAATCCTATAAGCATCAATTCAACAGCCTGGGGAGTATCAAACCATGTTTACACCTGAAACCCGCAAGCCATGTCTCCATCTCAAATTGATGCCCCAGAAGACTAGTCAAAGCCACAGCTTTCATGGCTAACAACTTTCACAGTGAGATAAGGCTTTGACGTCAGCTAGGGTTTGGCAATAACCTTGGAGATTCTCGATAGAAATCCATTGACAACTTAAAAATCAAGGGGTGAACCTTTTGATGACCCAGAACAGCTGCCAGACGTTCCATATGAAGTGCCGCTTGAAGCATCTACTGGAGCCTGATTCAAACGTTCCAAGATTAAAGACCTTCGCTTTTGCAGCTTTAGTGAGAATGTGGTTGCCTCTAGTATCACTGGAACCTGCAGGCCAGTTTAACGATGACAATGATGATGAGCCCAGGAGTACTAAAGTCTAGCAAAATTTTCAAGCTTTAAGTTCCACGGCCATAAGCACTTCTAAGAGGCAAGCAATGAAAGCATTTATATGTTTTAACACCATGTTCCCATTTATATGTACTACTAATTAACTGAAACTCATGTGCCACTTCCCAATGCCTCAACCACAAGAGCACCACTAGCAGCACTCTTTTGCTTTACAATTTTATCTTGCCCTTGATGATAGTTGGAAGTAATCAATGATAATCCTATATTATAAAATAAAATGCACTTACTTTATTCCTCTCCCGCAAATCATCTAGAGAGTTAGAAGGGATGTTTATTTCTTTAAAAAAGGTCCAATTACAAACTCTCTCATCACAATTTTGACATCTAATCATAACAGTCCAGCTAAAAAAATCAAAGCAGCACATGCATCGGGACATCCCACGTGTTATATATAAAAGATGCATAAACTGAAAGAAACATAAATATAAAAAAATAAAGAAATTCCCCCCACCTGAGTATTAATCCGAGCCACCTTATGCACATGCAAAAGGCCGACCATATCTTGATAACCGGTAAGGAGTTTTGCCAAATCCTTATGTTCATCTGGAATGAAATGCATTTCACAAAGAGTTAAATTCCAATTTAAGTTCAGAGGCTGCAAGGGTATAAAGAACTAAATATAAGCACTTTAACATGCCTGGAATCGCTCTAACAGAGAGCAACGTATCTGCCAAGTGTTGCCATCTCTTGGAGAAGGAAGGGGAAAGAACCGATGTCGGAAAAGTTATCACAGCAACTGCATTAGAAGATCGTATCATTGCTCTCAAAGATCTGATAAAGGAAACCATATCCCAGTCCTACAGTAGTATAATTACAGAAGTAAATGAACCAAGTACGTTTTGTATTAAGAATGCAATTCTGTAACATGAAGTTGGATCAATCAATTTAAGTGGAATAGCTTTCAAACAATCAAGCCACTCAATGTCAGCTTACCATTTACAGATGCATCAAACTCTTACCAGTTCTGAGTATCCACATTGTGGAGCACAGAGGGATTGTATTGCAATGCGACCAGCATTAATATTGCCACCATCATTCCTGGATGCAAAATACAAGAAACCATCCATAACCAACAGACCCTATTTTATCTATCTGTATGCCCAAGAACAACAATATGGTAATGTACAGACACGCATCATTACAAATAAAACATACAATGATACAAAACTGCTATAATACAAATTTGTCTTTCCAATGTAAAACATATACACGACCGATAAGTAATTATGCACAATAATTTTTTAAATCAGAAGACTCAAAACTATGTCATATTATACAGTTGTAATTAGGATAGGAAAAATGAATATCACGCAGCTAGATTAAATGGTACTTAATGTAGTAAAAATAGCATACCACCAAATAATTAGTCAAGCTTCTGCTGGTAGCAGACCAAATTTTGGTAAACTTGATTTTTGGTCCATCCAATTGTTGAACTCAAAGCAAACTCTATTGGTACCCGCTGGATTATAAACTTCGTAGTAGGATTATCTAGAGAAACTTAACCAAATATCTACAACCAATTTCTAATATTCCCCATCTATTTACCAAGGACCTTCCTTTTGGGTCTTTTGGGTGGCTAGGAGCCGCAATTTTCAATGTTGTCCAGTGACATTTGAAGAAGCAATATGCTAATGATATAGTCTGTTAATTAGAGTTCTCACAGGAGCTTTTTTTCTTCACTGCCTAACATTTTGACCCATACACACAAATGTGAAAAGCAGGTGATGCCTATACTTGCTTAATTTTAAGAAATACAGCTTAAGTTATTTCGTTTCAACAACTTTTAGTGTTGTTTTATGACAAGTCAATTTGCGATATGTTAATAGTATGATGATGTAGGTAATGTCGGTGGAAACCAGGATTAGCACTGTGGCTTCAGTCTACACCAATATCACTCGACACTGTCCCTAGGAAAGATTGGAGCCAAGGTAGCTTACCAACAACATAATAAAAGTCTTTTTTTTCCTTTTATATTGCAGAATGAAACTACCATTTGCCAAAGAAATAGTGGATTAACCTATGCAGTCCCTCTCCCTGGCAGCCAGACCTGTGAACCCCTTTGGCTTGCTTACCTTTCCAAGAAATCATATACTTCTCAGATTTTTAGTTACTCCCATTTTCTTCCATAAGTTCATCAAATGCAAATAAAAACAATTATTTGGTCACCAAGATTCTTCTTTTTTCTATCACAACTGTCCATCCTTAGGTCAATTCTCTTAATTTCCCTTGTTTCTTGAGACAAGGTCCTTCCTTTTTGTTTAACATCTCATATGTACTAAACCTCACTAAACCGAGTGCATGATACTCTAGTTTTTATGCCAAACTGTGAATCATTTCTCGCAGTCTGCAGTTGTGCCAAAAGTTTGGAAAGAGTTTAAATACAAGATTTTTAAAAAACTAAGAATAATGTGTATATTCATGGAAAGAAAAGGACAGGAGGGGCATGATAATGACAATAAACAATCAACACAAGACCAAAAAGAGTAACGTATTGCATCTTTCTTTGTAACCCATGAATATTCCAGGATTAAGTTCTGGATTTATCTGAGAATTAATTAAAAATTTCACGAACAATTGAAAATTCTTGACAATACAACTATTAAGAAATAATTTAGAGAATTATTCAGATAGAGAGGATACCATGAGTAATCACATATATTTTCAACTACAGAATACCCATAATTCATATCCTTTGAGCAGTACACTAAAATGGTATTTTTCAACCTCCCAACATCACTATCACCCACAGAAAATAAATCACCTCAACTCTAATGATTATTGTTCCAACATCTTTAATCAGGAATCAGGAAATACTTCTCCGGTTCTCTGATTTCTAGGCCCATCAAAAATCTTTAGGGTCCCTCCAAGTGGCTCATCTAACCCATATAACTTCTTGAAATAAGAACAAGACTCACACCACAACATTTAGATCTGAGATTTGGGCTGGTAAGTTTACATATTAGGACTTCAAGGATTCCTAAATTCTGATGCTAGGCCTTATCACATCAAATAAATATAATTAGTAACAGCTAACCGGTAGGGCCATTGGCAGTATTTGAGATGAGGTTTTCACTGCCAATAAGTTATAACATGAAGGAAAAGGGAAAATTATTTTTCAATCTGTTGATCTTTTTCCAGAGTTTGCATTGTATGTCGCTGCAAACCTTTAAAAATAAATATTTTTAAACATTTCAAAAACATTTTTAATTGAAACTAGTTAATTCCAATAAACAGACTTTTTAGCACAGTAAACCAGATCAACCACTTACCTTTGACATGGTCAAGTGACAAAGATGACCTTTATGGCATCATTTAGATTAATCTGGCCCACCAAGATTGATTTTCAAGGCAAAAAATAAAATAAATAAATAAACTGTCTCATACATGACAAGCCAAGAATAGGTTGATGGATTTACCCAGATGTTAAAATTCGCTGATCTTTAAACATTTATATGAGGAAATCTGATGATATCCAAGAAGCACACTTAATAAGGCATATAACAGGAACAACTGCAGGAAAATTAGTTCCAGTTCTAAAGGATAATTTAAATGAATTAGTGACAAAAAATTTCATAGCTATAGCAGGTCTTGGATGCCATTAAACAATCCAAGATAGATGTTCCATATAACAAATATGCAGTTTAGCACATCTCAATGAATAGTGGTAGGTGCATATACTAAATAGTAAATTTGGTTTACTAGACCAAAAGAGATCAACTTTGAGACAGAGCAAAGCTACAATTATTACTTATGAAATATGCACAAAAGGGCATAAACAGGTCAATGAAGACATGCAAAAAGTAGTAATTTCTTACAAATGTAAACAAGACTACTTTTTCCTATAGAAATAGAAAACAAAAAGATTTGGTCATACCTAGTAAGGTTAGATAGAAAAGTGGAACAATGCTCGCGAAAAACTGCAAGATTTGGAATATCTTGAATGCTTATACAATCAATTTGTTGTGTCCTAAACATTTGCCTTTCAAGGGGCTTCCGCAAGTCAAAATCATTGCAGAAATCCTGTTCTATACCTGCAACACCATTACTTGACTATTTAACTCTTCAGAAAACTACCAAAGCAAGGCTGTGTCTTTGGAATTATTATAGTACTTCTTAACTGATGAGTCATTGCTACGAAATTAAAAAAGAGAAGTTAGCTATATATTACAGGACACAAACACTTTTTATATGGCCATGCATGCATGTCCATGCACATAAAAACAGATTGCATATTCTAGATCATGACCATGATGCAGTGACCAGTCAGCAAACAAAATTTATGCTGCAATGACCAGAAAAGGCTTTCATGCAGCACTAAAGATAGATATGGACATACAGGCATGTGGAAAATATACAAGTGTATAGGTTTTTACGTCCATCAAATATGCTCATGTTCTACGATTAAGCTCATATATATATGAGTCATAGTTTCTCATAGTTGTATAAGCTTGGTCATTACTCCCTGGCTTTGGGTTATTCCCTTATTCCTGTTTTCCTAAATACTTGCTTTAGTTTCACAACATGAAAAATGGATCTCCTCTCACAACTTTCGCAAAAACTCAGGAGGCTTAATGTGAAAGTGTGCCTACCTAAACATGATCCCCGCAGGGTTAATATGAAAGTTTGTCAAACTAATCGTGAACTCCACAATTGGATCAGATTACCATGCACCCATCTCCAATCAAAAATTAGAAAGATCCAGCTGTCAGAACATTGATTAATTTTAATGACGACTGCCTGCTGCCAGCTAAAAAATTCATCGGACTAAGAAAGAACACTTCTCCTTGTCTTGGAGATTATCATTGAACTCCAACCTATCACCAGAGCATAGCTAAATAATCAGATTTGAACCTCACCTTCTGATATTTTTCTATAGTCTTCCCCCCTTTTTGTTGAGAATAACGGTGGGAGCACCACCAGACAAAATCATATAAATCAAATCCTTGGGTAACACCTTCCAAGCTTCAAACCCTGAACCGCCTTTAAATAGGTGAGAAAGCAACCACTGCACTATAAAACAGGTTGAGGAAATTTTCCACAGTCACCAGTTGCCGTTACCTCTTTTCACCAATCTATGAATCAGGCATATGATAATCCATCACTAATGTTCAATTAATACAACCGAAGAAATCTCTCGCCTTCATTACAAGCATGAAGTTTCAGCATTCTAAGATTTTGGGACAAACTTCTCCATTAGATTCCCATAAATTCAACCTTAACAGCCAAGCCTTATCCCAACTGCATGGGATTGGAAAAATGGAATAAATTATGATCCACTGCACATTTTCTTCCACTGATACTCCAATAACAAGTCAAACTATAGAAGATAGACATTCAGAAAAGTATTTTAATATGTTAGCTCCCCTCTTTACTGTTAAGACCATCCAGTCTAGACAATTTAAACACTTCTTTGCTGCTATGCAGTTACAAATTGAAAGTTTTATCAACATTCATTCTATAATGGTTCTATCAATTGTTATACATTCACAGTTACCTCTGAAAATCTAAGTGATCAAGGAGACCTCACTTTGTCACTTGTAACCATTAGTCTCTTATTTTATCATTTTTAGGACAGGTGCAATCAGCACTCCTGGAAACTCATTTTCAACTTTACATACAGCTGTAGGAATAGAGATCCTGCTACGTTATTCCTACAAAATTGTGACTGCAAGGTCATTTCTAAATTCAAACTCATCTCGTTAGCTAGTTTCTTGAACTGATCAGTTAAGATGTTTATTGTGATGGCAACCCACAGTTGCCAGAAAGCAATGCCCCTCGTTCCTTTATTGGTTGCATCAATGCACTCCACTTTTAGTTTTAGATTTCGCCAAACTCCAGTTAGTTTTAGAAGTTAATCACAAATTCTAGCATGCCACATATTGCCCCTTAAATCGAGTATCTAGACTATCATTGTTGCCACTACAAGTTCTTGTGTTTGACTCCCCTCTCTCCTCCACCCAACACCCTTCCGCCAAACTAACAAAATTGTTCATTATTACAATATAGCTTACAATTTCTCAGTTGGCTGTCAAGACATCTTCCAGCAAAATTGAAACAAGAAGACAACCACACAACCCAGACACAAACACCAACAATACAAAATACAGACAAAGAAGAAAATAAGGAAGATTTCATCCTAACAGCCAGGCTAACAAAAACCAATGTCTTTAAAAATTAAAAAAGGAATCTTTTTACTTTCTTTTTTCACCTCTACTGTGAAGTTCAGGAACTTGCCGCTCCCCAAAATACTTCTTGTACTGCCAGGCAATTCTCAACCCCTTCTCCTGCACCACAAGAAACCACACTATAAGGCAATCAAGAAGCCATTTTATTTTATATTTTTTTTAAAAAAAGGAGAAAGATCGCAACTTTGTCCTTTGCATCAGGATCGAGACCAGGGGATCGTTGCCTCTCCTCCTTAGACGACGGGACCGGGGACGGCAGCGTTCCAAGAAACGCCCTCGGGTCTTTCGCAGGGCTGGCGAAGAGGAGCGGCTGGCGGTGAACAATACCCTGAGACATGAAGTTCCTCAGGAGGAGGAGGTGGTGAGGCGCGTCGGCATCCTCCATCACCATCACCACCGACCCTAGAAGGAACCCTCCGCCAAGAATCTCTACGAGGAAAAACCCCACGCTGTTAAGAAAATGAAGAGGAGAATATGAGGGTAAGTGGGAGAGAGGAAGAGACTGGGAACCGAGAGAATACTGTCGAGGTCCGCGATGCCGGATGAGACGAAGGCCGCGCCGCTGGGGCCAGGCTTGACGCCCGGAACGGGAGGCGAGGGCGCGGTGGCGGAGGGGGAGGAGGGATTGCGAGAGAAGCTACTGCCGGTTCGGATGGGGCGGGGATTAGGGTCTTTGGCCGTCGCCATGCCTTCTCGGTAGTTTCTTCCTCGAGCTTTTGCTTTTCCGTTCACCGGCAGCGAAACGGAGTCCGCTGCTTGCCAAGGGGAGCGGCATCAGGCCTGATTTTAGGGTTGCTCTCGGGTCGGGTTGAGCCCGGCCACCTCCTACTCCGCATCCGTATTTGTTGGGAATTCTCTCGTAGAGGGAGTTTTAAAAAGCAGAGAAAATGAAGGCACTATTTTGAACCGTCCATCTATGCTATATATATATATATATATATATATATATAAAAGCTCCAATTATAATAACTTTATGGGACCATTGGAAGGATGAAGACACAAAATTTGATAATTTGATTTTTTTTTTTTTTTTACAATTACCTTGCCCCATGTATCTTTGATATGAGAAATTATTAGAGTTGTGACTTGTGCTTGATCCTATTGGAGCCTATTTATCTATTTATAGACTAAGAATTCTGTAGAATTCATGGATTCAGATGTACATTCAAGTATAATCATATATCAACATGTTGCTGCAACTTCTTCCAGACCGGACTTGGACAGCTGGATTGGAGCATTCTTCTCCCGGTTCCTGCAACAAAGTCCCCAAGGACCGGTGGCGTTCCAGCAGGGAACACTTCGATACTTAAGTTAGCGGGAGCTTGAGGGCAACATAATGGATGAATCAAGTGGAAAATAGCGTATGAAGCAGGAAAAGAGTACTAGTACTTGCCTTAGCTTGCTTACCGTTCTGTATCCCCCGGTTTTCCTTATATAGGCGCAGAACAGTGCCAAAATTCGTTAGGGGTGAAGCCTGGAAAGACTAATCTGCCTCTAAGAGAATCTGGAGAGTGGCCACGTGGCGCCAAGATAGGGCGGCATCATGGGAATAGTGGAGTAGTGGTGCTGATGTGGCAGGAGTCTGTTGTAACAGAATCCCGGTACCAGCAGGAAAATGCTTCTGCAATCACCGAACCATCTTTGGAGCGGGTTGGTCGGACCTCAGCAGAAGTAGGTCGCTCATACCTCTACTTCAGTAGGTCGGTCAGACCTCAGCAGAAGTGGGTCGCTCGGACCTCTACTTCAGTGGATCGTTCGGACCTTCAAAGAAGAGCGTCCGTCGGAGCTTCAGCAGGAGAGGGTCTCTCAGACCTCTACTTCAGTAGGTCGGCCGGACCTCAGCAGAAGTGGGTCACCGGACCTCTACTTCAGTGGATCATTCGGACCTCCGAAGGAGAGCGTCCGTCGAAGCTTCAACAGGAGAGGGTCTTTCGGACCTCTACTTCAGTAAGTCGGTCAGACCTCAATAGAAGTGGGTCACTCGAACCTCTACTTCAGTGGGTCGTTCCTCCGTCGGAGCTTCACAGGAGAGGGTCTCCCGGATGTCCGGAAGGGCGGCTCGGTCGGACCTCAGCGAATATAGTGGTTCGGTTCGAAGGTGAGCCGGTTGGGTATAACAGTTGCCCCCTTGCTCTTGGCTTTCGAGCGATTCTGCAGCTTCGAAGGATGAGAGCATTACTTGGCATTTAATGCATCGATCTTTGAGATAATTGCGAATCCAATCCGGCGTGCTATGACCGGCCGCCTTCTACTCCGAAATCCTGCCCCCATGACAAGTGTCAGCACCGCATTGGAAGCGGTGGCAGGGGAGCAATTAATGCTGGTGGGGCGTAATGATGGGCTACCATCTTGAAATGCCCGTCTGTCGGGTTCTTGACACGACGTGACGAAATCTGAGCGGTTGGCGCAGTGTCCGGGGTTGCTTATCCATCGCTGGTTGGGCGGTTACGCGGATCGTGACTGGGCACAATCCGGCACGTCCCATCGGCTTCCCTGTTGGATCGGAAAGTCGCGTCGTCTGACAGTGGATTGCGGTGCTTGAGGGCGCTGGGAAGCGGCCCCTCAGTGCCTATAAAAGGAGGGGGTAAAGGCCTGGAGGGAGTCTTCCGCTGCACTTGCATTTGAGGAGAGACAGCTTTCTTCTTTCGCCGCTCTCGCCTCCTTTAGGAATTTCGACCGCCAGGTTCATCTTCCCCATCCTTCTTTCTCCACTTCTACTAGAATGGCTTCTGGTAGCCGGAGCTCCGTCCATGGGAATATGGAACCAGGTCCACGTGACATCCCATCGGGCATGACCCGAGAAAGGGTAGAGAATCTTAGGGTTGTATATAACATATCTTTGACACTGCATCTGACTATTCCCAACAAGGAGGGAAGGGTGAATGGCCCTCTGAACCTACTAGGAGCCCTTTCAGTGTACAAAGACCATCTAAAGGCTGGCCTTCGGTTTCCCCTTCCCAATTTCTTTATTCAAATTTTCAACTCCTACAGAATTACTCCCACACAGCTAATCCCGAATAGTATTCGGGCGATCAACTGCTTCATGATTCTTTATCGGAGGGTCGAAGTCGAACCAAGGGTCTCCCTCTTTGGGAATTTCTTCCTCCTTAAGAGAGATTTTCGGAGCCAGGAATGGTGGATGTTCAGTTCCCGTCTTGGTCGGAGGATCCTGATGGGTCTTCCATCGGCCATTCATGGGTGGAAAGCCCGTTTCTTCTTTGTAGACAGTTTGGAGCCCTGGGGTTTTGAGCCAGCATGGAGAGAACCCAGGCCGAAGGTCGTTGATGGGAGGAAGGCACTAAGGGCCGATGAGGCCGATTTTATCAAAATGGACGAGGACAACCCCGCCTTCGCACAAGAACTACTTCGAGAGGATAACCTCCACTTGGCTGGAGTCAGCCAACACCGCTATTTGGGTAGGGTAGAGGCCATCGTTGAAGATCTTCTATCTCTTCTTTTGTCGGGTTTATCATTGTTACTAACTTCAATTTTGCTTTATGGCAGGCAAAAAAATGAAGCCAGACTGAGCGACCATTTCAGCATAAGCGGAGCAGAGAAAGGGCGTCTGGATTACTGAGCTGGCGTCCGAGAGGCCAAAGAGGCCATGGATGAAGGGGCGAACATCCGAGAGGCGAAAGAAGCAATGGGCAGAGGAGCGGGCTGCCGACATTGTCTCTGTAGAGTCTAAAGACGACGAACCGCTATTGAAGTGCCTAGTGGCAAGGGCGCCGAAGCGTTCACCCTCGGTCGGGCAGTCGGCTACCCAGATGGGAGAAGACCGATCACTGCTGAACGACGAAGAGACAGCCCCGACCTCATCGCTCATCGAGAAGATCGAGGAGGTTTCCCCTACGGTCGAAGGGGGAGAAGTAGCTGAAGGAAGAGCAGCCGGCAAAGGGGAAGCCGGCGAAGCAAGCGATGAGGAGAATCAAAAATGGCACACCGTTCATGATGTCGAGCGGGTCAAAGACCTGCTCAAAAGGGCCATTACAGACATCGATCGATGAACAGTGAATGAGGCCACCAGGAGTTCCTTTCATCACATGATGGGGGTAAGTCACCCGTATCCGAGCCCTTGGCCTTTGTTTTATTACCTGTAAGTCACTAGCATTGTCTTGTTGTTTACAACTCCTTCAAGACATGCTGCAAATGGATGACGGCCTGGGTGAGCTGCTGTGCCTCAAAGAGCACTTGACCAAGATGGCTGAAGAGGCAGAGACGGCCAGAGCCGTGGTGGAGGCGGCACAGAAGGCCACCGAAGAAGGGTTGTCTGCCTATCGAGCAGAGGCAAAGACCCTCAAGAAAGAGGCGAAAGGCCTGCGGGGTTGGCTGGCTGACTGGGGAGCCAGTCTGAAAAGGAAGAAGCAGAGGTTGAAATCCCTGACCCGCGGGTTGACTGAAGAGGAGGGGCGCCTGGTCGAGTCCGAAAGGCGCTCGAGGGATCATCAAGCAGAGGTAGAGAGATATAATGGCATGTTGAAGAAGACCCAGAAACTGATGGCGACGGTGGCCGAAGCGGCCGTGAGAGAATATAAGACCTCTGAAGACTTCAAGGAAGAAATGAACGAGGTCGATACGGTCAGCTTCAACTACGGGTACGAAGAGTGCCTGTTGAAGGTCAGTTACGCTTTCCCGGAGCTCGACCTCGCCTTTCTATAGCTGCCGGAGCAAGTAGAAGAGGAAGGCGCGGGAGAAGAGGTGGACTTGACCATCGGAGGGGTCGAACCCTAAGCTGGAGTCGGTACAGAGGAGGCCGGAGCCGACGCCCAGGCCGAAGCCGATGCGGGAGCAGCGGACTTCCCAGTCGGAGCTTCAGGGGAGGCCGAGGGGGCCAAAGTCGAGGTCATATCTGTATCTCCAGGGGGTCAGACCTAGGATGTTTGTAAAGGTCTGACCTTCTCTTTTGTAAAGAACTCTTTTTATGAGATAACAGAAGAACTCCTTTTTGTCAAATCACTTGTGTATGTCTTTGTGTATGAGGGTCGGTCGGATTGACCAGAGTTCTTTCTCCCAAAAAAGCTTCTAAGTGTTGACGGTCGGCCTGATCGGACCATAGGTTCTCCAAAGTTGTAGCTCAGTCCGAACACAAACACTTAGAGACTTTTTCTAAGTGTTGGTCCGTCGGTTCGTCCGAACCCAAGACCTCCGAAGTAGCTGCCAGATAGTAGCTCAGTCCGAACCAGACACTTAAAGATTTTTCTAAGTATTGGTCCGTCGGCTAGTCCGAATCCAAGACCTCCGAAGTGGCTGCGGACAGTAGCTCGGTCCAAACCCAAGACCTCCGAAGTAGCTGCCGGACAGTAGCTCAGTCCGAACCCATAACACTTAGAGACTTTTCAAGTGTTGGTCCGTCGGCTCGTCCGAACCCAAGACCTTCGAAGTGGCTGCTAGACAGTAGCTCAGTCCGAACTCTACTTTTCTAAGTGTTGGTCCGTCGGCTCATCCGAACCCAAAGCCAGATCTCCCTGTGGATCCTTTTTGAAGTTGTTGTCGACCGGAGTCGGATTTTCAAGGGTGGGCTGCCTTAGAGCCTCTGCCGACCGGAGTTGGACTTTCGAAAGTGGGCTGCCCTAGAGCCTCTACCGACCGGAGTCGGACTTTTGGAAGTGGGATGTCCTAGAGCCTTTGCCGATCGGAGTCGGACTTTCGGAAGTGGGCTGCCCTAGATCCTCTACCGATCAAAGTCGGACTTTCAAAAATGGACTGCCCTAGAGCCTCTGTCGATCGAAGTCAGACTTTCGAAAGTGGGCTGCCCTAGAGCCTCTGTCGACCAGAGTCGGACTTTCATAAGTGGGCTACCCTAGAGCCTCTGATGATTGAAGTCGGACTTTCAGAAGTGAATTGCCCTAGAGCCTTTGCCAACCAGAGTTGGACTTTCGGAAGTGGTTCATAGAAGAAGTGATGGCCTTTATTGATAATACTTGTGAAGGTTGTCTACATTCCATGGACGCGCCACCTGCTGTCCGTCCAAGTATTCGAGTCGGTAAGTTCCGGCTCGAATCACTTCAACAACTCGATAAGGGCCTTCCCAATTGGGAGAGAGCTTTCCTTGCTCGATCGATCTTGATATTTCTATCCTTCGTAAAACCAGATCTTCGACCCAGAAAGTTCGAGCTTTGACTTGTGAATTATAATATTTGGCCATCTTTTGACGATAGGTCACCATCTTCAAGCCTGTTTGGATCCTAATATCCTCAAGTAGATCTAGATTAGCCCTCTGTTGCTCTGAGTTAGTTGGTTCGGCGAAGTGATCAATCCGCAGGGATTGCAAGGTAACTTCCACAGGGTTGACTGCTTTACTTCCATAGGTCAGATTGAACGGGATCTCCCCAGTCGCCGTTCGGGCAGTTGTCCATAGGTTCAGAGCACTGAGTGAAGTTCTTCTGTCCAAAGTCCTTTGGCGTCATTCAATCAGGTCTTTAGTCCGTGTAGGATCGTCCGATTGATGACTTCGGCTTCTCCATTGGACTATGGATGGCCAACTGATGTAAGTCGAATGGAGATGTGATATTGCTGGCAGAAGCCCCAGAATTTGGAGTTGTCGAACTGCCTTCCGTTGTCAGTAATAATTATCTATGGAATGCCAAATCGGAAGATAATGCAGTTCCAAACAAAGCTCTCTGCTTTGGCTTCTGTAATCTGTACCAGTGATTCGACCTCCACCCACTTGGTGAAGTAATCTATGGCCACGATCAGGAACTTTCGCTGACCGAATGCCGGGGGGAAGGGTCCCAAGATATCCATCCCCCACTGCGCGAATGGCCAAGGTACGGTGAGTGGAGTCAGTTGACTGCCAGGCCTCCTTTGGATATTGGAGTACCTTTGGCATGCATTGCACCTTCTGACGAAGTCCGACGCATCCTTCTGAATTGTAGACCAATAGTATCCCTGTCGGATGTTCTTGTAAGCCAGGGATCTTCCTCCTATATGGTTGCTGTAGATGCCTTCATGCACTTTTCTGAGTGCATAGTCTACATCAATCGACCCCAAGCACATCAGCAGCGACTGTAAGAATGATCGCTTGTAGAGGATGCCGTCGAGCACGACGTACTTTGAAGCAGTCCAGTGTACCGCTTGGATTTAGTTGGATCTTTCGGTAGAGTCCCTCTGACAAGGAAAGCGAGGATTGGGTCCATCCAAGAGGTTTTTGCTCGACATGGTGGACCTCGGTCGGCCCTTCAGCAATACTTGGGTGCTGCAGATACTCCACAAAGGTTCGGTCGGAGGTGTTGGTGACGACCGTAGCCAATATTGACAAAGTATCCACTCGAGAATTCTGCAATCAAGGTATATGGATGATTTTGAAGAATTTTAGCTTAGATACGAGGTTCTGTACCTTGTTCAAGTATTTGGCCAAGGTCGGATCTCTCACCTCGAATTCTCCCTTCACTTGATTTACCATCAGCTGAGAGTCGGTGAAGGCTTTGATTCGGCGATGCCCAACTCATTGGCTATTCTCAGTCCTGCAAGGAGAGCTTCATATTCTGCTTGATTGTTTGACACCTGAAATGAAAAATGCAAGGCATACTCCAAGCTTTGTCCGTCGGGGTCAGCTAGGATCAGACTTGCCCCACAGCCTGCAAGGTTGGACATTCCGTCCACATGAAGGGTCCAAACGAGCTCTGCTTCTTCAATGGGGTCATCTTCAGGTGCGCCAGCCACTTGCGAGGGCAATTCTGGCCTCTAGGTGTACTCTGCAATGAAGTCAGCGATTACTTGAGCCTTCATGGCCGACCGGGGCTAGAAAGAGATATCGAACTTGCCAAGCTTGACTGCCCATTTGGCAAGCCTAACGAAAGTGTCCGGACTTCGAAAAATCACCTTAAGAGGCTGGTTGGATAGCACGACGATCGGGTGCACCTGGAAGTAGGGTCGGAGTCGCTTGGCTACTATGACCAAGGAATATATAAGCTTCTGCATCGTAAGGTACCTCGTTTCAGCATCATGGAGAACTTTACTGATGTAGTAGACAGGTCTTTGCTGATTGTTTTCCCCCACTCCAATGAGAACGGAGCTCACTGCCTCGTCCGATGTCGACAGGTATAAGTATAATTTCTCTCCCTCCATCGGCTTGGCCAACAATGAAGGACTCTTCAAGTAATCTTTCAAAGCTTCAAAAGTCGACCGACACTCGTCGGTCCAATGGAAGCGGTCTGACCGGTGCAAGGTTTTGAAGAATTGTAGGGACTTCTCAACCAACCAGGAGATGAAACGGCTGAAAGAGGCTATTCGGCCTATAAGTTCTTGCACTTGTTTCTTGTTGGTCGGATGCCCCATGTCAATAACAGCTTTAATCTTGTCAGGATTGATTTCGATTCCTCTTTGTGTGACCAAGAAGCCAAAAAACTTTCCGGAAATCACCCCAAAAGTATATTTGGTAGGGTTCGGCTTTATCCGATGACGTCTCAATGCATCAAAGGACTCCTGCAAGTCTTTGATGTGATCGGCTTTATGGAGGCTCTTGACTATCATATCATCAACATACGCCTCCATATTCCTTCCGAGCTGTCCTTCGAAGATCCAGTTGATCAGCCTTTGGAAAGTGGCTCCGACGTTCTTCAAGCCGAAGGACATCATCTTGTAGCAGTACAGCCCTTTGTCAGTGACAAAGGCTATTTTGTCCTCATCTTCCAGGTGCATCCTGATCTGATTGTAGCCGGAGAAGGCATCCATGAAGCTCAAAAGCTGATGGCCAGCCGTGGCATCCACAGCTGATCAATCTTCAGCAGGGGAAAGCTGTCCTTCGGATAAGCCTTGTTGAGGTCGGTGTAGTCCACACAGATCCTTCATTTTTCATTGACCTTCTTTACCATTACGACATTTGCTAGCCAGTAATGGTAATGGACCTCTCTGATGAAGCCATCATCAGAGAGCTTCTTGACCTCCTCATCAATAGTCCTCTGTCTTTCGGGAGCGAAGCTCCTCTTCTTCTGTCGAACAGGCCTGTAGGTCGGATCCACTTTGAGCTGGTGAGTGATGACATCCGATGGAATGCCTGGCATATCCGATGCCGACCAAGTAAAGATGTTGTCGTTATTCCTTAGGAAGTCGATCAGCTCCAACTTGACTTCCTCACTAAGAGTGCTTCCAATTTGGAGGACCTTGGTGGGGTCGTCCTTTTGAAGGGAAACAAACAGAATTCTTTCAACTAGTTGGCCACGGCCGTCGGCTTCGGCCCTAGGGTCGAGTTGTTCAAGGGTAGAATGATCTTCTGACTACTTGTCTTGAATAGTTAAGCACTACATGGCCATTCTGCGATCTCCCCTTATAACTCCGACCCCATTTCAGGTCGAAAGCTTGACCAGCAGATGGTAGGTTGAGACAATGGCTCTGAACTTGTTGAGGGCTGGCCAGCCCAAGATGGCATTATAAGCCGAGGTCGTACAGACGACCACAAAGTTGATGGGGAGAGTCTTTTGGTAAGGCTCCGTCCCAATGGTCACAGGTAAAGTTATCTCCCCTTCTACTTCGACGGAGTTTCCTCCGAAGCCAGTCAGCGGCATAGGGGATTCTTGTAGTCTTGATATGGACATGTTCATTCTGATAAAAGCATCATACAATAATACTTCTATGGGGCTTCTATTATATATAAGGATCCTTTTTACAGCATAGTTGGCAATTACTGCCGACACAACTACAGGGTCATTTCCGGAGACATGGGATTCTAAGAAGTCTTCATCGAAGAAGCTAATTACATTGGAACCCCTAGACCTCTTCACAATGTCCTGATCTTTATCATATCTCCAATCGGACCGACGGTGCAGCATGCCAACGTTTCCATCGGTCGGACGCTATTTGGGAAGCTCTGTCTCCTCTGGGGGGTCTCTGGCGGTTGGGGCTTCAGTTTGGTTCCTCTGGGGTCGGACATTTTTGTGTAGGTATCCCCTCCTGATGAGGTCTTCAATGGCATCCTTCAGCTGGATGCACTCTTCAGTGTTGTGTCCGTGGTCCCGGTGGAACCAGCAGTACTTGTCTCTATTTCTGGATGTAGAGGGGCCCCTCATCGGGCGAGGCCTTTGCAGGAAGGTCTCGTTCTCAATTTTCAGGAGGATCTTCTCCATCGGAAGGGAGAGGGGTGCATAAGTTTCGAACCTCCTGGGGAAGTCCTTCGACTTTGGGCTATGGTGCTGGGCCGAGCGGTTGCCATCGCTGGGAGGTCAGACTTCAGGAGCCTTGTCGCTTCACTTCTTGGGGGCCGACCTCCCTTCAGCCTGGCGTCGGCTCATCGCTTGCTCTTCTACTATGGCGTACTTCTGCACCCGGGCCAGCAACTTGAAGTAGCTTGTTGAAAATTTTTTGTCCAGGAAAAAGGTGAGTCTAGACGAGCGCAGCCCTCTTTTGAAGGCCGACATAGCTACGTCTTCATTCAGATTCGGGATCTCCATGGTCGCTGAGTTGAAACGGACCATGTAGTCCCGGAGGGTCTCTCCCTCCTTCCGCGACACGAGGAAGAGGCTGTCGGTATTCCTCGGGATCCGACTGTAGGTCCTGAAATGGGAAAGAAAAATTTTTTTAAGTTGAGAGAAGGAGTGGATCGTACCTAGTCGGATGGTGGAGAACCACATCCGAGCGGCCTTCTTGAGAGTTGCAGGGAAGGCAATGCAGTGGAGGGCGTCGGAGGTGCCCTGTACCATAATGTGGGCCTTGTAGGTGCCCAGATGGTCCAGCGGGTCGATGGTACCATCGTAGGGGTCCACTTGCAGGATCTTGAAGTGACGGGGGATCGTGTTGCCCAGAAATGGAGCCCAAGAGGGGGGGTGAATTGGGGCTTTTGAGAATTTAAGCAATAATATGCAGGCCATGTGGTGTTTATGAGTTATGAAATTGATGCACTAGATTATATGCAGCGAAAAGCAATAAATAGAGTGCAAGAAGTAAAAGTGCAAGAGATAGAAGAGACAATCACACACAAACAAAAGGTTTATTGTGGTTCGGTGCAAACATAGCACCTACATCCACTCCCCAAACCATCCTTGGAAATTCCACTATAATCTCTCCAAGATTACAGCCGACTTGTTTTTCCAAAGGCTCACAAGTCAAAACCTAAGTTGGTTTTATCACCTAGGCTCACCAACAAACCTTTACACTTGTTTTGTCTTCGGGCTCACAAGTTAACCCTAGTTGGTTTTGTCCCTTTGGCTCACCAACAAACCACAACAACCTACTTTCAAGAAACCCTTGAAAGCTAGATCAAATTACGAGATAAAATCAGATATACAATTTCAAATAAATAAAACAAACTCTCTTCAAGAGTAGAATAGAAGTTTTGAGGCTCTAATTGATGCTTTGTCTTGTCTTCTCCTTGGAATATTCTTCAAACTCTCTTTTTGGAAGGTTGAAATGATGGACTTGTAAGCTTTTTCAGGGAATCAAACTTTAAAAAGCTTTTGAAGTGAAGTTCTTGAGAGAATATTGACTTTTGGGCTTTGAATGGACTTCAATGCTTCAAGAATAAGTTTGGTGAAGCTTAAATACTTCAAAAACTTCCAAGAAATAATTTGTGGCCGTTTGAGCTTCAAATCTAGTCGTTGGGAGCTTGAAAAGATATTTTTGCAACTCAGAAAAATAGATCCGTTAGGCCTATCAGAACCCGAGTGTCGACACTTGGTTTGTCAGGTATCGATACTTGGCTGTCAGGTATCGATACTTGAACATTCAAGTATCGACACTTGAATCACAGGTGTCTACACTTGAATCATAGGTGTCGACACTTGACACAAAAACACTCTTTTTGCCAAGTTCTGGATTTTTAAAAAGTCTCAGGCCTTGAGTCGACACTTGGAAACTTAAGTATCGACACTTGAGTTTCAGGTGTCGACACTTGAATTCTGAGTGTCGACACTTGGCGTGCCAAAGAGTTTTTTCGCGTGCCAAATGCTGAAGTGTCGATACTTGACTTCCCAGTTGTCGACACTTGGTTCTGCAAAATTCACAATTAGGTGCAATTTAAGCCAAAAACATAAGTGTTGAATATAAAACTTAAATCCAATGTAAGTAAACAATAAATGAACTCTTTTAAGCCCTTTTTGTATGAAGAAGACTCTTCAAATTACGAAAAATGCTTCATACTACAACGTGCCACGATACTTTAATTTTGAGAATTTGAGGTGCTTGTTTCCTGAAAACTCACAGCTAGAAATAAACATTAGTACACAATATATACTCAACGTTTTGTTATTCATCAAAATCACTAGGTGGAGCCAACAGAACGGCTCCCCCTTAATCTCAGCAGAAAAAGGCGGGCGAGAGTTGTACGCCTACTCCCCTTCGGCTTTTTGCCAATCAGCTAATTCAGTAATGCACTCCTCCATGTGCAAGATTTTGCTCGTGTAGTCTCTTGGAACTTCGGCAGGGTGCCGAATGCCATCAGGGATGGAGTCAGTGAAGGAGGGTGAGGTCTGCCTCACCCTCTTCCCATTAGCATGAGCTCCCAAAGACCTTCGAGGCTCTGGAACAACATGGAAAAGAGGCTGAGGGACTTCTTGCCATCGGCTCCCTTCAGCGACAGGTTGGTGGTTGGTGCAAGATGCAGCAGGTGGCTGCTGCCGGTTGTTGGCCGCCTTCTGGAGGTGTTGAACCGCAGTGGTAAGTGTATCGATGCAGTTCAGGAGCGTCTGGAACTGTTGTAGTCCCAGAGTGACAGTAGGCTCGACAGCGATGACAGCATCATTCTCCCTGGGAGGTCCTTCAGACTTGGACAGGGAGTGACCTCTTCTGGTGGAGGTGTTCTAGGCTTTTCCCTTTGCCATTGCTTGACTTAGCGAGTGGATTCCTCCTTTTAAAAAAGAAAAGCCCTTCCTCTAGCGCCAATCTATTGTTGCAACTTCTCTCGGACCGAGCTTGGACGGCTGGGCTGGAGCGCTCTTCTCTCAGTTCCTGCAACAAAGTCCCCAAGGGCCGGTGGTGTTCCAGCAGGGGACACTCCGATGCTTAAGTTAGCGGGAGCTTGAGGGCAACAAAATGGAGGAATCAAGTAGAAAATAGCGTATGGAGCAGGAAGAGAGTACTGGTGCTTGCCTTAGCTTGCTTACCGCCCTATGTCCCCCGGTTTACCTTATATAGGTATGGAACAGTGCCAAAATTTGTTAGGGGTGAAGCCTGGAAAGACTGATCTGCCCCTAAGAGAATCTGGAGAGTGGCCACGTGTCGCCAAGATAGGATGGCATCATGGGAATAGTGGAGTAGTGGTGCTGATGTGGAAGGAGTCTATTGTAACAGAATTTCGGTACCAACAGGAAGAGGCTTCCGGAATCACCGAACCATCTTTGGAGCAGGTTGGTCGAACCTCAACAGAAGTGGGTCGCTCGGATCTCTACTTCAGTAGGTCGGTTAGACCTCAGCAGAAATGGGTCATTCGGACCTCTACTTCAGTGAGTCGTTCGGACCTCCGAAGGAGAGCATCCGTCGAAGCTTCAGCAGGAGAGGGTCTCTCAGACCTCTACTTCAGTAGGTCGATCGGACTTCAGTAGAAGTGGGTCGCTCGGACCTCTACTTTAGTGGATCATTTGGACCTCCGAATGAGATCGTCCGTCGGAGCTTCAGCAGGAGAGGGTCTCTTGGACCTCTACTTCAGTAGGTCGGTCGGACTTCAGCAGAAGTGGGTCGCTTGGACCTCTACTTCAGTGGGTCGTTCGAACATCCGAAGAAGAGTATCCGTTGGAGCTTCAGCAGGAGAGGGTCTCCCGGATGTCCAGAAGGACGACTCGATCGGACCTCAGCAAATATAGCGGTCAAGTTCGAAGGTGAGCCATTTGGGTATAACACAACCAAATTCAATCCAGCCTAAATTTTGTGGATTGAAAAAAAATATATTTTATCTTACCACATCCTAAAAACTAGGATCAGGCTAAGTTTGGATAAGTTTTTAAACAACGAAAGCTAGACGGGCCAATCAATTCAATTTCTATAGAATATTAAGTCCAATCCATTAAGAAGATATTTGGTTGAAGAGAGTTAAGGTCTAAAATGAAAATAAAAATGGATGATTCCCATTCCAACTATCTAGTTAGAGGGAGTCCCAATCTGATCCTCCTGGCATTGAATGAAAATGGTTCAATATTCTTAAAATTTAATCAAAACTTTTTTTAGAGAATTCAAATCTCCATATTTTGATTTTGATTATGATTCTAGTTTCCGTCCAAACCAAATGCTTTTGGAAAATATGGCCCTTCTGATTCCCACGCATTTAAATTCTGATGCATTTCTCTATTACAAAATGAAACCAAAATATGATCCATAGCTCTCAATATTTCCTTTGCCGCTACCAGTATAACATAATTGTTTATGTAAGTTTATGTTGAAGGCTAATTTAATTTGGATCAGTTAATTGGCTTTGCTTCTCAGATTGCATGTGAATCCGACTGGATTCGAGTTCAAATTGTTTGATTCTTAAATTGACTTAATGCCAAGATCAAGATTCAAATTTGATTAACTAATTGGTATGTGTAGGTCAACATTAATTGAATTTCACATTAGATCATAGTTAAGGCTCAAAGATCTGAGCTAGTATTTTCAAATTTTTTTTCATGGTCCAATTCAATAAGATCATATTAGGTTAGTTTTTTAAAAATTAGGTCTTGATATGGAACTCATTTCCAATTGGGCTGGGCATCGGAGCAATTTGGTCATGGTGCTTCACCCCTACCTACCTTCCTTGTTACTTGGCCACCCGAATCCACAAAAAATTATTGAAGTTCGATATCTTTTTATTTTAAAAACCAAAAAGACGTAAAAATAAGGTGCAAATGTATTAATGATTTTTAACTTTTACAATGGCCAATTGTGATTACTTGAAAATTAATCAACCAACGATCAACTATAGCAATTGGTCAAAAATACAAGATTAATCAAGATTTGGTTAATCATACTTGAAAGGTCTATGGCCATACAAGAGGCCATATTTGGATAGTTAATTATTAGAATTAACTTTGTAAGGAAAGTGATTAGGAGAAAAGGGAGTTATTTACATAAATAACCATCAACAACCACAAAAAAAAAAGTTTATAGATAAGAAACCTTACCATTCTCTCTCTCTCTCTCTCTCTCTCTCTCTCTCTCTCTCTCTCTCTCTCTCTATATATATATATATATATATATATATATATATATATATATACAAAAGAAAAGAATGCTACATTCACACTCTCATATTATTTCTATAAATTTTTTTGTGTTATGCACATATAGATAATTGACTATTTGGATATTGAACAAGGATTCTACACCTCTTCTATAGTTCTATATACCAAAATGAGCATCAAAAAGATTCTGCATCCATGGCTAGGTCAAAAGTTCGTCAACATTACATCCCATTAATTCCACCTTCGAGGAGATCGATCAAGCATCAAGATGATTCCACATCCAAACTAGCCGTTTCATTCCATTCCGAAGCATGACCGCCATTCTAATCTAAAGAAGATTTATCATTGTACTCGATTATATTTCTTATTTGGCAATGCATATAACTCTCAATCCATAGATTTGTATTTTTCTGGAAATTAGCTAAATAGTAAATATGAATCTCGATATACGTCCGTTCTTATATTTTCTCATGCCTATTTGTGAGTTTAGTTTTCATTAAATATGCTTCAGGATTCCATATATATATATATATAAAAAAAAAAGCTTTAGGATTTGTAAATTACATTTTTCACTTTTTTGAATAAGAACAACAAAAAGTTTGTGCATTTGCATGTAATCTTCCACCAGTGCCTCCAAAAAATATCTGCTGGTACTTGGCCTCGAGATATAATAAATAAGTTCCATAAAAAAATGAATATAAGGGTAAACCTTCATGCTATATACTATGTAAGCTATTGGGTATATGTCTAAATCAAGTTGAAATTATGAAATTCAAATTCATGATCTAATATGACATATCATAAGATCAAATAGAGATGACTCTATATTAACTCTAAATAGATCTATCAAACAACTTGAAAAGTTGGATGAATCTTTTTTAGGCTGATCATGATATTACATGTCTCGGTATGTAACAATCCTAGAAGCTAGTCTTTAGCAAGTTCAATCCATATGGAGAAAATATGGAAAATTGTAACCAAAGTATCTCATTGGTTTGTTTATGTACGCTGTCTTTCTCATCAATGGACTACCATACACGGCAGGGATGCCACCACCAGAGATCGAACCATATATAGACTCCTCTTAACCAGAGCAAGAGCGATGCCAACAGCCAAAGATAGTCTGGCCTCTTAATTATAAACTGTTAGCTTAAATCATGGAAAGATTAATAATTTTATGAATTCTGTTTTTTTTTTTTTTGGGTAAAAGGCAGAAGCCTGAGCTATATTAGTAAATATAAAACATTAGGTTCGAACAAGTCTATTAAGCCTTGGTTCACTTTGGCGGTAGGTGGTGGAGCAGTGTCTTGGTTATCGTGCCTTCCCACCGTTCTCTTTAGTTCTCTATCGAACATCTTCTATGCTCTGCTTCGGGGGTAATGGCAGACAAGGGTAAGCTCCGAAAGGGAGATAGCCTAGGGTCCTCCGACTCCGTCAAGGAGGAGCGATCCTGGGCACGTGTTGTGCAGGGTTTCCCTCATGATGCTTCCTGGACTTCTCATAAAATATCAAAGGAAGAAATCGACCAACTTCAGGGCTACTTCACAAGAGTTCTTGAGCTTCCCCACTCTATGTTGGAGGAGTCTCGTCGCTAGTGGGAAAATAGATTGGTGTTTGTTAGGAGCCTAGGGCACCGAGTGCCGGTCGATTGGGTGGCGAGGAAGGTCAAGCTGAAGCTCAAGTTCGAGGAGGAGCCGGAGGTGTTCCCTATAGTTGAAGACCATATGATTCTCCGGTTCAAGAATGAAGGTGACTGTGCTTTGGCTCGCTCGGGAGGTCCCTGGTTCATCGCCGGGCAGCTGTTGGCTATGGAGCCTTGGCAACTGGATTTCGTTCCAAGTCGCCGTCCGATCTAGAAGATGGTGGTTTGGCTAAGGTTCCTGGAACTTCTGGTAGAGTTCTGGCTATCAACTGCTATAATGGCGATAGCTGCAGAGGTGGGAAGACCCTCGGCTATTGATGACTTCACCAAAAATCTAAAGAAGACTGGTTATGTTAGGATGAAAGTGGAGCTGGATACTAGCAATCCCT
Organism: Areca catechu; assembly: GCA_021397845.1. Classification (NCBI taxonomy): domain Eukaryota; kingdom Viridiplantae; phylum Streptophyta; class Magnoliopsida; order Arecales; family Arecaceae; genus Areca; species Areca catechu. The sequence continues at coordinate 43,143,975 of CM038039.1, forward strand.
TGAAGCCGAGGGTTCTACTACAAGGAAGGAATGGGCACTTCTGGTAGCAGTTCTTGTAAGAGAATTTACTGGTTGTCTATTACCGATATAGGAGAATGGGCCATTTGGATGATACATGCGGGTGCTCTGATGGTTCTTCCTTATTGAACAATGCTCAGTGCCAAATTTTGCTAGATAATGTGGTGGTAGCTGAGGGGGAGGGATCCATGGAAGGTCGTGCCCCCTGGTATAGGAGAACAATAGGTCTAATGGGGGAGGCCGACCTAAGCTCGGACCATGGCTGGTGACCTCCTGCATCAAGCAACCCCGTGCTCCTAGGGCTCCGATGAGAGATAGAAGGGACCAAGATAAGCTCAATAAGAGATGCTCTGACTCATCAACTCATGTTCGTCTTCCCCACCATTGAGCTCCCTAAGAAATCTCTCTTCTCCCCCGAACTCACCGTCCGACTCAGATAGCTGGCAGAATCCAACCAAAGTGGCACGCCGCTGGTCACCTGGTTCAGGTGAAGGTGAGCCAACGAGGGACAACGCTGCGGCTAGTAATGGGTTTTATGCTCTCGGGTCGTTGGGTGACAAGATGGACTTGGGAGTTAATGAAAATCCCGGGCAATGAGATGTGGCTATGACTGATCCTTCTTCGGGGTCCTTGAAGAGAACCAGGAGCCCTCCAAAGCCGGCCCTTTCCAACTTATCTACTTTGGTTCAAGGGAAACAATCCTTGGCTTCTCTGGCTGCTACCTCGGCTTCATCGGCCTCTGATCAGGTTAGCTCCCCTTCTCCGTGCTTGGGTGGGGGTTGGGTTGAGGGAGGCTCTAAGAAGACTTTGTACTCTCTATTCTCTGGATCCTCAGCCATGGCTTTAATTTCCTCTGCTTCGCTGGATGCTTGCCATGTTGTGGAGGGGGTGAATGATTTTTCTGGGAGGATAATTGACTCTGTTTTGGGGGATATGGAGTCTTTGTTCGAGGGAGGACCTCTGGATTCAGCTTCTGGTAATGTTGAAGTGGATCGGTTTGGCTCCTCTGCTATTGCTCGAGTGAAGGATTCTAGGGGAGCTAAGGGGAAGGGCTATCTCCAAATTATGCAACTCAGTGGTGAGGGAAAGGAGCCTGACTCTTTGCAAGTCCACTCGGGTGCTAAGAGCCTGAGATTTGTGGCGGGCCTTCTAAACCAGTGCATGGAAGGGGGCAGTCATCCAATGTAGGTAGTGGGACTCCAACAGATGTGGACTCTACATGACCTATCACTGATGCAAAATCAAGCCATGAGGTGATCGCTAAGCAATTGGAGGATGCCTTGTTTGCAGGAGGGTCAGGGACTTCAAAGTCCCTGAGATAGGAAGGTTAGGTTGGTTTGTATTTTCAATCCTCAATTTAGTCACTATGAAGGTTATGGTATGGAATGTTAGGAGTGCGGAGAAGCCCTCCTTTTATTCTACCTTTCATAGATTGGAGCAGCTGTATAATCCTGGTTTTTGTGTTTTGTTAGAAACTAGGCTTTGTGGTCTTGGTTGGATCGATTCCATCGCCGAATTCAGGGAGATTGGGATGGCCAGGGTGGATATTTTCAATCGCAGTTCTCAACAAGTATCCATAGTTATTTCTGAGAATTATGGTCCTACTTAGCTGCTTTTAGGGATTTATGCTAGCACTAATTAAAGGGAGAGGAGAATAGTGTGGCAAGAGATTTTTGCATTGATGGACGACCAAGATATACCTACGGTAGTTGCGGGGGATTTTAATTGTGTGCTTGCTGCTGAGGATAAGAGAGGTGGACGGCCTTTTATGGAAGATATTGTTTCTAGAGAGTTTGCTCAGTTCTTACAAATCAATGGTCTGGTGGATTTGGGGTTTGTGGGGCCCCGCTTTACTTGGTGCAATAACCAGTCTAGGGTGGCTAGAGTTTGGGAGTGTATTAACAGGGTGTTTGCTACTCCAAACTGGCTCCTCCTACATCTTGAGCATCAGGTTTGTCATCTATCTAGAATTACTTCTAACCATTGTCCAGTCCTTCTTACTACAACTATCTTGGCCCCTTGTCATGCTCCTCTCAGATTCGAAAAGTTTTGGTTGGCTTATCCTGGTTCATGGGTTATAGTCAGGGAGGTGTGGAGGTTATCTATTTGGGGGGATGCGAGGTATCGGATTTCTTGCAGGCTTTTCTTAGTTAAGCACCAGCTTCTCAGGTAGAATAAGGAGAAGGTTGGTAATATCTCTTCTTCTTTAATTTCTATGGAGACCTCCATCATTATCCTCTAGGAGAGGGAGGAAAGGGAAGGGGGATTGGGAGATGCTGATTTGGCAGCTCTACGAAACTACCTATCCATGCATCATGCCCTTCTAAGTCAACATGAGATTATGTGGAGGCAAAAGTTCATAGTGTAGTGCTTGGAGGGGGACAGGAATACTCGGTTCTTCCATCATGCCACTATCGTCTGCCAGCACAGAAATCGAATCAAGGCACTGCGATCTTCGGAGGGGAGTTGGTTAGAGGACGTTGACAATGTTAGGCGGGAGATCTTCACATTCTTTTCTTCTAGATGGGCTGGGCTATTGGAGGACCCCCTCTCCTTGTACTCCCCCCATCCTAAGGCTCAGGTTTCTCCAGATGAGAATGGTCGTCTGCGTAGTCCTATTTCTGTGAAGGAGATTCGGACTGTTCTCTGGTATATGAATGAGGATAAAGCTCATGGCCTCGGTGAGTTTCCTCCCTTATTTTTTAGGAGGTATCGGTGTATCATTTAGTAGGAGGTTGTCTCTGTAGTGTAGGAATTCTTTGTGGTCGTGAGTAATTTTATTGTAGTAAGTAATTTGTGGTAGTAAGTTATTTTTTGCCTATTTGTTAGGCAGTTATTCCTTTTGTGTTTCCCCTATTTAGGTAGTTATTCCTTTGTATATTCCCTAATTAGATTGGTCCTAGATTATATATATGTAATAGGGGTTTAATGTTCATATATACAAAATAGAGAAAGTTCTTTCTTCTACATGGTATCAGAGCCCTAGGGTTTGATTCCTGGGGTACTGTGTGGTTTTCTTTTTTTTCGTATCAGATCCTTCCTCTACGCATCGGGCGTACCCATCGATCTCCGCCGTGGTCCCTGCCTCCACAGACGGAGAGAGAGAGGAGACGGGCAGTCTTCCCTCCTGCTGGACCTTCGGTCGTGGTCCCTGCATCCACAGACGAAGACGACTTGACGCCATCAACCTCGGACCTCCGGCGACGGATCGACATCAGACCCTCCCTCCTCGGCTCGACGCCATCAACCTCGGACCCCCGGCAACGCCATCGACTTCGGATTCCCTGGCGACGCCATCGACTTGACCTCGGACCCCGACAGACGGCTCGCTGCTGCACCCCTCGGATCCCCGGCGATGGCTCGCTGCTGCACCCCTCGGCTCGGCTGCTGCACCCCTCGGATCCCCGGCGACGGATCGACCTCGAGGTATCAGAGCGGGACCGCAAGCTTCCTCGACCTCGGATCCTCCGGCGACGCCCTCGACCTCCGGCGACGCCCAGGGTTCCGGATCCGGCTCTGCCACCGGCTCCGGATTCTCAGGCGATCTACCCGTAGGGAGCGGGACCGCAGCTTCCTCCGGTCCGCCGCCTCGTGGAGGTGGACGAGGAGCCTCTCCCTCCCCTCCTCCGGCCCCGCGTCGCCCTCGCCGCCCTCCGCCGGCACCCGGATCCCGGCCGCATGCGTCGTGACGACGACAGCAATCGGATCCTGTCTCTGCTGCCGAGGTCGCCGTCTCTGCTGCTGGCTCATCCTGCCGCTGGTTTCCCTCTTGGGCAAGGGAAGGCGTGACGACGAGGGCTTCCGAGGGTTTCTCCCTCACTTCTCCCTCGTCCGCGTGACGACGAGGTGCCTTGGGCTTTGAGCCTTAGGCTGTCGTGCATTTGTGGTTCGGTGTCTGGTGAAGGACAAGGGTTTGCACCCATTCCGTGCAACCCTGATTAAAAAAAAAAAAAAAAAAAAAAAAAAAAAAAAAGGAAAAAGAAAGAAGAAGGCCGATCAATATTACCTGTTCTCATGGCCGATAAACAGTCGATCATTGCAACTGATCAAGCAGATTCTAATGCCTCTGCCACTGCCATTCTCGCAGACCTGACTGCTGCGATGAAGCAGCTCTTGACCCAGCAGACCGCGCCCCCGCGTGTTGAACCTCCAGTTGCACCCATTGCTATTAAACTTGATGGAAAAAATTATGGCGTTTGGTCTCAGGTTGTTGAGATGTATGTTTCAGGTAAAGACAAACTGGGCTATTTGAATGGTAATTCTCCTGAACCCCTTCCTACTGATCCATTATTTAGACAATGGAAGATTGATGATTCTACGGTGAAAGGTTGGCTCGTTAATTCTATAGACCCAGCCTTGATACCGAACTTTATTCGGTTTCCTACTGCCAAAGCTGTATGGGATGCTGTGGCAACGACCTTTTTTGATGGATCTGACACCTCTCAAATCTATGATGTTAAAAGGCAGGTTTCTCGATTGAAGCAAGGTGGTGGACCCATCGAGAAATATTACAATGATCTTCAAGGGCTCTGGCGTGAGATTGACTTCCGCCGTCCGAATCCTATGCAATGTCCGGCTGATATTTTGAAGTACAATGCCATTATCAATGAAGATCGGGTTTATACCTTTTTAGATGGTCTCGACGATCGCCTTGATAATGTTCGTGCTGATATTATAAAGATGGATCCTTTTCCAACTATTGAGCAAGCTTATGCCCGAGTCAGGCGAGAAGATATGCGCCAATCTGTCATGCTCTCCACTCCTGTCGAGGTTACCTCTGGTTCCGCCATGGTGTCTCAGCGGGGCAAGGGTAATCAGTTAGTGCTTTCTGCCCGGGGACCTCGGCCAAAACCTGATATATCTGAGGGATGCTCTCACTGTGGAAACCCTAAACATACAGCAGCATCTTGTTTTAAACTGCACGGCTATCCAGACTGGTGGGATGATTTTCAGAACAAGAAGAAAAAACCAGACTCCAAAAAGGGGCGGAATGGAGGGCAAGCCTCCTTAGTTACTAGTGACTTATCATTAATTCCTATGGAGCCTGAATCTGCTAATGCCAAGTCTCTTGAAGGTAATTATGGGTTTGTCTTTGCTAATCGACATAGTGATCATGGGTGGATAATTGATTCTGGAGCTACAGATCATATGACTCCGAAATCTGGTGACCTTCTTACATCCACTACACCACGTCGAGATCATATATACAATGCTACTGGACATGACTTTCCTGTAACGGCGGCTGGGCGTGTGTCTGTCACGCCTTCCCTTTCTCTATCTCATACCTTGCTTGTTCCTTCATTGTCTAATCGTCTATTATCAGTTGGATAGCTTACTAGTGAGTTGAACTGTGTTGTGCTTATGTACCCTGACTTTTGCCTGTTTCAGGACATTCTCACGAAGGAGATTATTGGGCGTGGTACTAAGAGGGAGGGGCTGTATTTTGTGGATGAAATAACTTCTGGATGGACCTATCACTCTCGTGGATAGTTAACTCAAGAGAAGGAACTTTGGTTATGGCATCGTCGGTTAGGTCACCCATCCTTTGGATATTTACGACACTTGTTTCCCAAGGTATTTCATGGTCTATCGAACTCTAGTTTTCAGTGTGATACATGTATTTTGGCAAAGAGCCATCGAACTTGTTTTCCTCCTAGTTTGAGTAAAAGTTCTACTCCTTTTTCCTTAATTCACTCCGATGTATGGGGTGCTTCTCCTATTACTACTATATCTGGTTTTCGATGGTTTATCATCTTTGTCGATGATTGCACACGTATGACTTGGCTATATTTGATGAAACATAAAAATGAGGCTGAAGCTATCTTCCGGACTTTCCACCGTATGATTCAGACTCAGTTTGGGGCCAAACTTCAGGTTCTCAGATCTGATAATGGTGGAGAATACTTAAGTAAACCTCTTGCAGCTTATTTTCAAGAACATGGTTTAATTCATGAAACCTTGTGCCCTCAAACTCCTCAGCAAAATGGTATCGCTGAGCGCAAGAATCGTCATCTTCTTGAGACCACTCGGGCGCTTTTGGAAGGTAGCCATGTTCCCCATCGGTTCTGGGATTCTGCCATAGTCACAGCTACTTATTTGTTGAATCGCATGCCTTCCCGCATTCTGAAATATCGTATGCCAATGCAAGCACTTGCTGCCCATGTGTCTCTTCCTTCGGTTCTCACCTTACCTCCTAAAGTTTTTGGATGTGTCACTTATGTCCATCTTCACAAAAATCAGCGAACCAAACTTGACCCATGTGCTGTTAAATGTGTTTTTCTTGGTTATGGCCCTTCTCAGAAAGGGTACCGGTGCTATGATCTTACCGGAAAACGTACGTATGTCACCATGGATGTAACCTTTATCGAGACAGAGTCCTATTTCCCCCCCCCCCCAGTGTCCAGTTCAGGGGGAGACTAGTGGCAGAACCGGACAGTGGTGGGAAGTAGGAATTGCGGGAGCGACAGATGGATACGCTCGGCCACATGATTCTAAGGATGCACAATTAGACAACACTGAATTGTTGTATGAATCCGAACAAGAACAACAGCAACAGCCCTCCTTATCTCCGCCCTCTTCGCCCTCTTCAGTACCACTCCAAACTCCTGAGAATGTACCTGAGGTAAGTTCTTCTACTGTACTTGATCCTTTTGAAGATACTGATATGCTTACTGGTTATAAGCTACCCGATAGGCATAATAGGGGCAAACCTCCAAATCGATATTCCCCAGATATAGAGGACCGCCGATGTCGATATCCTATTGCAGACTATGTATCTTCCAAAAGGCTGTCCACCCCACTACAAGACTTCGTGATTACTATCTCCTCAGTTCAAGTTCCAAACAGAGTTGAAGAAGCCATGAAGGATCCGAAATGGCTTCAAGCAATGAAGGTAGAAATGGAGGCTTTGGAGAAAAATCAAACTTGGAAACTTGTAGAATTACCAAAGGATAAAAAGCCAGTTGGATGTAGGTGGGTGTTCACCATCAAACATAAGGCAGATGGCACTATTGAGAGGTACAAGGCACGACTGGTAGCTAAAGGGTATACACAGACTTATGGGATGGATTATCAGGAAACATTCTCTCTAGTTGCAAAGTTAGACACTGTAAGAGTGTTGTTATCTCTAGCTGCAAACTTGGACTGGCCTTTGCATCAATTTGATGTAAAGAATGCTTTTCTTCGTGGGGATTTAGAGGAGGAAATCTATATGGAGCTTCCACCTGGATACAGATGCACAGATAAACCGAATATGGTGTGTAAGCTGAAAAGATCTTTGTATGGGTTGAAGCAGTCCCCTCGTGCATGGTTTGGTCGCTTTAGCTCAGCTATGAAAGGGTATGGATACTCTCAAAGTAACTCAGATCATACTTTGTTCTTAAAATGTACTCAAGAAAAAAGGACTGCTCTTATTATATATGTCGACGACATGATTATTACAGGCAATGATAATGCAGAGATTATGAGACTGTAGGAATTATTATCTAGGGAGTTTGAAATGAAGAATCTGGGAGGTCTGAAATATTTCCTGGGAATCGAAGTTGCTAGGTCAAAGGAGGGAATTTATTTGTCTCAACGAAAGTATGTTCTTGATCTTTTGACCGAAGTTGGCATGCTAGATTGCAAGCCTGCCGACACTCCTATGGGACAAAACTGGAAGCTTGGAGAGTATCCTGATCAGACTCCTACTAATAAAGAGAAATACCAAAGGTTAGTAGGACGTTTGATTTATTTATCACATACACGTCCTGATATTGCTCATGCAACAAGTGTAGTGAGTCAGTTCATGCATGCACCAAGTGAAGATCATATGAATGCTGTGTGGCGTATCATTCGATATTTGAAGTCGGCTCCAGGAAAGGGGTTGCTATTTGCAAAAAATGGCCACCTTGAAATAGAAGGTTACACAGATGCAGATTGGGCTGGAAGTGTGACAGACAGGAGGTCTACCTCAGGATATCTTACTTTTGTGGGAGGCAATCTTGTCACATGGAGAAGTAAGAAACAAGAGGTTGTAGCTCGGTCTAGTGCAGAAGCTGAATTCAGAGGTATAGCAAAGGGGTTATGTGAACTTCTATGGCTTCGAAAGCTACTCACTGAGCTCGGGTATCCACCAGGTTTGGAAATTAAATTATTTTGTGATAATAAAGCAGCTATAAACATTGCTCACAATCCAGTTCAACATGATAGAACCAAACATGTGGAGATTGACAGACATTTCATCAAAGAGAATGTGGAGGCGAAATTGATCAAGTTACCTTTCGTCAAATCTGAAGACCAGTTAGCTGATATATTGACAAAGGCTCAGTCTAGCAGAGAATTTCATCGCTCACTTATCAAGTTAGGTATCAAAGACATCTTTGCACCCACTTGAGGGGGAGTGTGGTCGTGAGTAATTTTATGGTAGTAAGTAATTTGTGGTAGTAAGTTATTTTTTGCCTATTTGTTAGGCAGTTATTCCTTTTGTGTATTCCCCTATTTAGGTAGTTATTCCTTTGTATATTCCCTAATTAGATTGGTCCTAGATTATATATATGTAATAGGGGTTTAATGTTCATATATACAAAATAGAGAAAGTTCTTTCTTCTACATTCTTTGCTACTGGCCATATGCCTGATTGTTGGAAGTAAACCTTTATTACTCTTATCCCAAAGCATCCTGATGTTTTTGAGTTAAGTCACTTTAGGTCTATCAGCTTATAAAATACTATGTACAAGCTCTGTGCCAAATATATGGCTAATAGGATGAAGCCTATTCTTTCTAAGCTTATTTCTCCTGAGCAAGAGATTTTTGTTAGGGGCCGGTGTATCTCTGACAATATTCTTATAGCACAGAAGTTTATGCATGATCTCTGGAGAGCCCCTACTAGTCGGGTGTTAATGGCTATCAAACTTAATATGGAGAGGGCCTATGATCAGTTGCACTAGAGATTCTTGGAGTCAGCTTTGGAGGACTTCGGTTTTCATCAGACTTGGGTTGCTCGGATTATGGCTTGCATTATCAACCCTGCTTTTGCTATTCTTATCAATGGGACTCCTTCGAAATTCTTTCACTCAAATATCGGCCTTCGTCAAGGTTGTCATCTCTCTCCTTATTTGTGTATTATATATGCTGATTCTTTATCACAAACTTTGCGGGCGGTAGTGCAAGACTCGACTATTTATCATATTTTCTCGCTTCTGGTGCTTTCCCGATCCCGCACTTGCTGTTTGCAGATGATTGCCTACTATTGAGCCATGTCTCTCTGGCTTTGCGGTGGGATTCAGGACGGTTCTTGAGTATTATTGTTTGTCTTTGGGTCAGAGGGTTAATCTTCACAAATCAGAGGTTCGCTTCAGCTCGAAGACTCCTATCTGGTTACGGCACTCGATCTAGGGAATTCTTGGGATTGTTGATCATGATGGATGCCTTCGTTGTTTGGAAGTTCCTATTTATGATGGAAGACTTCCCAAGGGCGGAGTGTCATATGGTCGTGCAGTTTGTTCAGGAGAGGGTGGAGGATTGGTAGGGTAGAGCCCTCTCTTCCATGGACAGGTTAACCTTGGTCAAGTCAGTCCTCACTTTTCTTCCAGTGTTCTTGCTCTCTAATGTTATCGTTTCCAAGTCTATCATTCTCAAGGTGAAACAAACTATCCGGTCTTTTTTATGGTCTTCTTCCAATGCTCAAAGGGGAGTATACCTATTGGGGTGGAGTATTGTTAGTTAGCTGATTTGGGATGGGGGGCTTGGTATCCACTCTTTAGTAGTGAGAAGGGAGGCTCTGATCGCGGGGCATGTTACTAGACTTATGTTGGATCCGGAGAGTGTATGGACTTCTATGATGAGGACTCATTACGGTCCTTTTTCCTTGTTGTCGAACGAGGAACCTCGTATGGCCCGACATAGATCTGTCATGTGGAGAGAGATGAGGGGGAGGGCCTCTGCTGTTATTTCCCAGATGAGATGGGTGATTGGAGATGGCAGATTGATTAGTTTCATGGATGACCCCTGGATCTCGAATGTTCCTTTAGCCGATGGCCTACTTTTTATTGCTATGGATGTTTCTGACATCAGGACAGTTGTTGACCTCCTGACTACTTATGACTCTCACTGGAGTTCTTCTATGGTCATTCAGATTTTTGGGGTTATTATGGGAGCTAGGGTCCTTTTTATTGTTCTGCCAGCTTATCCTTGCAATGATGTTCAAGTTTGGAGGTCTATTGTTGTGCCTAGAGTTCCACTGGCAGACTTGTATCCTATTTGCAGCTCGGAGCCGTAGAGAAGATGTCAGATTGGTTGGATCCGGTCTTTGGGGTTGCACCCTAGGGTGTCTCTCTTCCTGTGGAAAGTTGCCTGGCATCGCCTCCAGACAAGATCTCTCCTCAATGCTAGAGGGATTCAGCTGCCCCCTCCTGCCCAGCCTATAATGCGGATGCTGAGTCCATTGAGCATGTATTATTCATTTATCCGAGGGCTCGGCAAGTCTGGAGGACGGCAAGGTTGGATCACTTTTTTGAGCATTCTAAGGATCTTGTGGTCACCTTTTTGGATCTCCTGAGGTCGCATACTATCTACTTCTCTCCGGCTTTTCCTGCATATATTACTTATCATATCTTGCTTTCTTAGAATGCTTTGGTCTTCAGTTCCTCTAAGTGTACCATCGAAGTTCTTATTGAAAGAGTATGGGCTCATATGGAGGAGTTCCAGATGGTGACTGCGACATCCGCGGAGACCTGGGGTTCCGGTTTCGCTCCTCGAGCATCTCGGAGGATTTTTATTGCTTGGAAGCCCCCTTCTCCGAGATATGTTAAGGTCAATTTTGATGAAAGTGTGAGGAAAACAGATGGAGGGGCTGAATTTGTTATCCGTGGATCTGGCTTGGACATTATTGCCGCTGGGGGTTGTCATCTTGTTGACTCTACTGTCCCTCTAACAGAGCTTACAGCGGCATGGGCAGGTATTCAGTATGCCCATCGGTTCCTTCTATTTGATCACCTCATTGTTGAGGGAGATTCTACCACTGTTATTTCATGAATTAGGGAGGCTGTCAGTTCCATTCCTACATATCCCATGATTCGTGATATTGCTCTTTGGCTGCGAGGATGCTCCTTTATTGTAATTAGGCATGTGTATAGGGAGGCTAACATGGTAGCTGATTGGATGGCCTCCTATATTGCGAGTCATTCGAGCCAAGTGCTCTGGACTCACTTTGGCGATACGCTTTTAGGGATTGTATTTTTTTTTTTGACTTTTTTGGATGTATTCATACCACGACAGTTGGTTGTATGATCCGCAATACCAAAAAAATATATAAAAGATTACACGGTGATTTACACAAGATTCATCAGTAAATTTATATAAAAGAAAGAAATATAAACCCAACATGCCTTCCAAATAGAAACCGAGTACAACGTATGTATTAGTGATCTCCAAAATAAAACCATTGATCTGGATATGCAGCGATCTCCCAGATGCAGACCAAAGATGTAGCATCGGTCTGGACATGCACTGAACATATCAGGAAGTGAAAACATGGTTCAAGTTGTAGTAAAATGATAACGGGTAGAAGATATCAGGGAGCAAACAGAACGTAAATATGCTTCCTGTAGCAGTAAAATGATAACAGGTAATATCTGTTCTTCCAAATCCTAACAACCTCCGTAGATGATGAGTAGTTCGAGAAAGCCTCTTCTATGAATAAAATGATATCAGGGACTATAGGTTCTCCCAAACACATGATATCCTGATAAACTTTGTATACAAGCATCCGTGTATGAATCTACTTTGTAGAGTATATTGCATAATATATGATATGAAATTGGAGTGGCGCGGCGTTTGTCCGATTCAGCTTTTGGAGTATGATAGATAAAATAAAGAGGATCAACTTGGAAAACATAAGTAGCAGTACAATCACTCCAGTTAACTGTTGAAGGCCTCTGTCTATGTAAAGAAAATGATAACTGAACTCAGAAATGAAGCACTTATCGTCGTAGATAGAATTCCAATGGCCATCATATTTATGCTCCATGTCATCATAGTTCAGTACAGGAATAATCCATCCACCAAGGAAAAATAAGCAAACCTGACCCTTCTTGGAATATATGAGATTGTGAAGACCTAAAACATGGATTTTAATAAACAGTGATATTGTACGAGAAATGAGCCACTTGAAGAGAATCCTGTCATGACTTGTGATATCTTCCAACATGCGATCGTAACATGAAATGACACTATTCTTGGCACGATTCAGTATTTGGGGCATGATAGATAGAAAGAAAAAATAACAACTAAGAGAATATAAGGAACGATGGGATCATCCTAGTTAACTGTTAAGAGCTTCTGAATGTAATTATGAGAAGAACTGAACTGAGTAGTAAAGCAAAATCATCCTTGATAAAATTTCACTAGCCATCATGTCCATACTCTAGCACATATAGTTCGGTAAAAGCTCGACCCGTCCATTGAAAAAAAGAGAGCAAAATATATAATGCATAAATAATCATGCATGATAATGCTCATGTCCAAAAATCAAAATTATGTTATGTAAAATATATTTATAAATCGATGATCGTGTCCAGAAAACTTTACTTTTATTAGAGATAGATTTAACATGCCGGATACTAATCCGTACTTGAATCCTTGATCTAGGTGCTAAGAAACTCGCCCGATATCTTCCTATCTGAAAAATTATTTTTCTATAGAATCAATGTTAATATCAATAAATAAATTTTATGGTATAATGATTATTGACCTAGAACTCTCTACCAAGATTCATCAAGGTTCACCTACTGATCCGTGATTTCAACTTTACAACTTCCTCAATCCCTATGAGAGAAAAATTTTTAGAGAGAGAAAGTAAAGAGAAACTAGAGGGAGAAATTAGAGAGAGAAATTGGAGAGAAAAACTAGAGAGAGGGAAGAGAGATGAGAGAAAATTTTTTCTATTTTTCTTCCTTTTTCCTTTTTCTTTTTCTTACTTTTCTTTTTCTTTTCTTTTTCTTCTTTTCCTTTCCTTTTCTTTTCTCCTCTTCTTCTCCCTTTTTCTTCCTTTCCTTCTTCTATTTAGCCAGAACAGGGAAAACACCTCCCCTTCCTTTCCTCTTTTTTTCCAACTACAATGGCAGAGGCCCTCGGGCTAGCCATCGACAATAGCTCCCGATCGTGGTGAGACCATCCTGACAGCTGCCCCCATTGCCGACGATCGGCAAACGAAGAAAAATAAAAGAAAAATAAAACAAGAAAGGCCTTGTTCGAATCTCAGGTCTGGCGCTTCAATGATCAAAATCCCATGGTGACCCATCCGAAAGAAAGGAAAGAAGATAGGGGCGAGCTTACCTTGGTTCCAGTGAAGTTTCCATGGTTGATCATCAAAGAATCTAAAGGATCCATCATCGAAATCAATTGCAATCTATCACCGGTGATTCTCTAGCCCCAATTAAAGTAGAATAATGGCCTTAGAATTAGGAAAAGAGATGAGAAGATGCCTTTAATCCTTTATCGAAGTCTGGCAAGGCCAAAACGATGACTCCAATGATCTTTTCCAATGGGAATCCAAAAATAAATCATAAAGAAAAGCTTGAAATCAGCGGTGTGTGTTTGGAATTTTGTTTATGGAGTCGAAGAGAGGAAGAGGTCTGCATTTATAGATGAAATTTAGGGATTTTAGCTAGTATTTAGAACCCTAGAAATCCTCATAACCATCGAAGAGAGGAAGAGGCCTGCATTTATAGATGAAATTTAGAAATTTTAGCCAGCATTTAGAACCCTAGAAATCCTCATAACCATCGGAGTCAAGAGAGGAAGAAGACTCTTGAATGAAGTCTTCTTTCTCCTTAGCATGTGTGAAGCCAAGGTCTATGCCACTTCAAGCTGGTCCATGGGTCATCACATTCTCCTCCCATTAAAATAATTTTGTTCTCAAAATTAGCTTGCTTAAGTTTTAAACTTTGATGGTACATAACCTTCATGTCATCCTCAAGCTTCAAATTAGTATGTCTCTTAAAGTATTTACCTTATAAGATTATGACATCTAATGACACAATCCTTTCTATCCATTATACATATCAAATCCTTTTGAGCTCTTCCAAAAGACTACTAACCTTTTGATATCAATACAATTAATTGTCCTTAATTAACTTTACAAAAATATCATGATGGTCTAAACTTTAGAAATATCCAATCCTAATATCATCCTTAAGCTTCCAAATAATCTCCCTCTTAGAATGTTTTTTTATAAGACCTTGGCACAATAAAATTATATGATATTTCTATTTTGATCTTTATCATCCATAATACATGATTTTTTTCTTCAAACGAACATTAACGTCTTAACCTTGAATTAAAATATATAATTCTTTATCCATGAAATTTATTGCTCTTGATTAACTCCACATGGAAATCATAATTGGTCCAGTCCATAGTAAAAGAAATCCCGAATATTAAACATTCTTTAGAATCTAAAGCCTACTTTCTTCTCTTGGCCCTTCTTATACTTCTACAATTAGGCTTTTATCTTACAAAAACCTTAAGCCTTTTTAAATAATAAAATCACAATATCAAAACTAAAAGAAGCTTTATGTCAAAATATTTCAGATCCAAGCTCGATAAAAGAATTATCATTTATTTATTCTAAATTTGGAGATGTCCAAAATTTTTTCTTAGAGTCCTTTATACTAGAAAAACCTACTGATAAAAATTGTATGGCTATACATATAGACTAGCTAAAGAATCAATAATTATCCTTTTTCTTTATCAGTAAAGTCCTTCTTTACTAGAAACTAGCTCAAGTTTTTCTATTATAATAACTTTCAGTTCGATGAATTAATATTTCTGATTAACTTTAAAATAACTTAAGCCACCATGCTTTCGCTGTACACTCTAATATAAATTAACCAGACTTTCTAGTTTACTAAATGAATCTCCCTATAAATAATCACCTTACATTAATACCCAAAGATCTAAAATTTTTTAATCAAATTAAAACGAAGCTTTTGAGTCTCTTTGTCATGTCTGAGCCATCAGGTATATCACATCAAGATTAAACCTTGATCCACTTTCTATGTTTAAAGCCATTACATAAACTTCATCTTTCTAGAATTCTATAAATCTAAAATAATTTAAAGTCAATTAACCATGTAGGTAATTTCAAATTGACCTCTCTTTTTAAAAGATTAACTCTGAGCTTTAATAAATTAGAAGAACTCAAGTCAACACCCCTATGAATAAAATTAATTCTATCATTCACATAAAATTTCCTTCATCATGACCTTTAGCATCGATAAATTAGGGACCTAAAATCCAGTTCCTTATGTAACCTATAGAAGTCTACCAAAATTAATTTCTCTATCGTTTCAAGATATTGATAACTCTAGTCTAAGCCTGAATTAATCATACTCCCATTGATAATTCAATTAGATAATCTAGATCAACTTTTCTTTTAGAAAGTTAATTTTTGATTCTAACAAAGTAAATGACTATAAGTAAATGACTCTAAATCTCAAACATATTATTAAATCATATTTTTTTTCAAGATTTTTAATAACCAGTATTACAATCCAAATTATTCAAAAATAATCATGTATGATAGGAACATATCATATGAAAAATATAAATAATAATACCGATAAATACAAATGTCCATCATAAGAAATCAAAATATAAAATGCATAAACAATCATACATGCCAATGTTCATGTATAAGGATTAAAATCATATCATGTAAAATATATTTATAAATCGGTGATCGTATCCAGAAATCCTTACTTTTATTGGAGATAGATTTAATATGTCATATACAAATCCACATCCGGATCCAAATCTAGGTGCTAAGAAACTTGCCCGACATCTTCCTGCTTGAAAATTTACTTTTCTACAAAATCAATCTTAATATTAATAAATAAATTTTATGGTATAATGATTATTAATCAGAACCTTTTACCAAAATTCATCAAGGTCCACCAACCGATCCCTGATCCCAACTTCACAACTTTTCCAATCCCTAAGAGAGAAAAATTTTCAGAGAGAGAAAATTATAGAAAGAGAAAGCAGAGAGATAAACTAAAGAGAGGAGAGAGAGAAAATCTTCTTTTCTTCTCTTCTTCTATCTTCTTCTTCCGTTCGACCAAAACAGAGAAAATTCCTCCCCCTCCTTTCCGCTTTTCTCCTGACTACAATGGCGAAGGCCCTTGGGCTAGCCACCAGTAGTGGCTCCTAACGATGGTGAGACCACCCGCAGCTACCCCCATTGTCGGCAATCGACGGATCAAGAAAAATAAAACAGGAAAGGCCCTATTTGAATCTCCGGTCCGGTGCTTCGTTGACCAAAATCCCACGGTGACCTATCTAGAAGAAAAAAAAAAGAAGACAGGGACGAGCTTACCTTAGTTCCGGTGAAGTCCCCATAGTCAATCGTTAGAGAATCTAAAGGATCCACCGCCAAAATCAATTGCAATCCATCATCGATGATTCCCCAGCCCCAATCAAGGTAGAATAATGGCTTTGGAACCGAGAAAATAGAGAGGAAGATGCCTTGAATTCTTTACCGGAGTCCGGCAAGGCCAAAATGACGATTCTAGCGATCTTTTCCAATGAGAATCTAAGAATAATGAGAATCTAAGAATAAATTATGAAAAAAAAAAAGCTTGAAATCAGCGGCATTTGTTTGGGATTTTATTTGTGGAGTCGAAGAGAGGAAGATGTCTGCTATTTATAGACAAAATTTAGGGATTTTAGCTAGTATTTGGAAGTCCTAAAAATTCTCATATCCATCGGAGTGAGGAGAGGAAGAAGACTCTTGAACAGAATTTTCTTCTCCTTAGCACGTGCGAGCCAAGGTCTGGGCTACTTTAGGCTGATCCATGGGCTGAAATACTAGGTCATCACATTTCCAGCAACGACAAGCCCGAAACCTTCCATAGAACAAGAACGGATCTCGAAGGAATGATCCCAAAGGAACGAGGTCATGACACACGTAAATAATAGAGCAAGGCTAAATAGGACGAAGAAACCAAGAAGGATCGGTGGGAAAACACCCTAGACAAAGAAACCCTAAATGCATGGAAACCAAAGGAAACGAGAAGAGAAGGGAAATCTCGAGACTTTCTCACTCTAAAGAAACCCTCAACAAAATGTCGTTTTTTTATAATAAGTCTTTAAGTTTTTGTGAATTCTGTTACATATCTCCCTTACCCAAATTTATAAGAAGTTGTGCCTTCCACAGATTATAAACTGTAGGCATTAATTTTCTTGATTTAAAATTGGACAATGTACATATATAGTTTCTTTTTCATAGAAGAGGTGAATCAATCCAAGGTCAAGAGATTTGACCAAGAAAGACTACAATTGCCACCATATAAATATATCGAGTAGTTTTCTTTGGATACATGACTAGTGCGCGCAATTGCCAAAGAAAAACTTTGACGTTGTATACACGACCAGCACCTTGGAAAAAAGATCACATATTTTGTTCAATAATATTTCAATATTTGCGAATCAGGATGCGCAGAATTCTGTTTGAAAAAAATGGAATGAGGGGATGATCAAATTTAGATTATATTTTGCATGTGCACTAAGACAATTATTTTTTTTATTTTTGGTGCATCATTAAGACACTTTACCAACTTGATTTTTCTTCCTGCATCGAGAGATCAGCAGCACTTGTAGTTGGTGCTGTCTTTATTTAAAAACTTCTAATTTGCACGGAAAGATTTGAAATAAGAAAAGATGATGAAGGTCTGGAATTCCAACTCATGCATGTCTAATAGATGTCGGATAACGTTCTCATCGTCTGTCACTCAATTAAACCAATATTACATGGGCCACGAAGTATGAGAGAACAATGAAAGAAATCTCGATCATCAAGGATGAGGGTAGTCAAGGGTCAGGATGAAGACGTTATAGGTTAGAACCCATAAGGAAAGCAAAACATGAGGTAGTGCTAGGGGACTCTTGTTATGTATACACTACTTTCAAAAGAAACAGGTTTTTTCAATGCTAAAAAAGATTTTTTTCGATGTTTAAAGCGTCGGAAAAAAGCGAAAAATTTTTGCTTTTTTTCGACGCTTTTTAAAATTATAATTTTAAGCAAATAATTCAAACAAATTTAAAAATTATTTAAGTATCACGATACATCGTTCGCAATACATCATCCGCAATATATATATGTATCGTGATACATCGTCCGCGATACATATATGTACCGTGATACATCATCCGCGATACATATATATATTGCGATACATTTTTCACGATATATTAGTTTCATTAAAATGTATAAATACTTTAATATTTAAAATATAAGTTTATAGTTTAAGAAACTTACGAACTCTTGTTTGACTCGCGCTAACTCTTGGATCCCGATGTATAGAGAACAGATAGAGCTACTCATACAGCTCTACCAATATAAGAATATGTCTGCAAAATCAAATAGATAAATTTTTATATCCTGAAAGTAATGTATATATATATATGTATAATGTACAATATTATACTGGAAAGTAACCTTATTTTTTTGTTGTCCACCATATTTAGCATCAACACATGCTTTTGATCTGGTCTCCATACTGGCCATCTACTTCATGTTGTCAAACTTGTCTAATCTTTAACTTAAAATAGGAAAGCATAGAAGACAGACAAAACTTGAATGCCTAAAAGAGAATTGCATATGCCTCAAAATCCAAGCTGGTGTTTGAAACTAGGGTGGTACATGGGATCAAAGATTTAATGATGTGTTGTTTTACCTGAGGCCATCTCTTTGTGCCAACTTCCCTTAAACAAGGTGAATGACTGTAATTGGGCTAGTGGCTATTTCTTTATCACTTTAACTTTTACATAGTCCAATTCTTGAAATAAATAGCTTAGTTTGAAGTTTGAACTTTTCAAAGTGCAACAGAATAAATTTGTTTTGCAAAGTTTATTAACTCTTAAGTGACACAAGTTGAGTTAGATCATTCTGGAACTTTAATCTTTATGTTAGTTCCATGCAGTAGATACTCTTGGCACTGACCTTTTTTCCTAAATTCTTTGCAGGTGATTTCAACATACCAATCCATAAGTTTAAACCTTCAAATAATGGAGATCAAGAACTTAAAAGAAAAGAAAGGCTGATATTTAAAGAAAATTTTATAGGAATGCCGAGCAGTCTGAGAATGTACAAACTTGGATGTGAACAAAATCCAACAAAAGGCTCAAAGCATCCTATACCCAAGCATTACCCCTATCTTCTGAAGATGGCAATTGATATTTAAAGTGTTTACCCTTCTACCACTGAATCCAGTAGTTCAAATTGTAATTTAAACTTATACCATGCAAGATTATAAAGCTTGTCACATGAAACAAATGCCTAATCAAACAATCATCATACCTTCTACATAAACCTTCAGGCATTAAAAGGACAAAAAGCACAACTAAGTATATAACATCTTGTTTTATCGTCAAAAAAAAAAACAGAAAAACACAACAACTTGAAACAAATCATCCTCCTCCAATCTGATCCTCACTAACATGCAGCTTTTTGAGCCCCAATATAGATCTCATTTAACCACCCAAGATTTCATAAGCTCTTCGGAATTCTGTAAACATTAAGCCTAATAACTCCCACATTCAGTCATGAACAACCTATTCTGGCAATACCTTCCTAGTGCCTTATATCCATATGCATGAATTATAATAGTGTCAGAAAACATTAAGACTCATAATCCACTCCTCACTGTTCAGCCAATTTATAATAATTTTTTTTGACTGCATCACATGTTTGACATGTACCAAATGACCAATTTGAACATTATGTAAAACTCGACAAAACCTTTATTCTTGGTCTGCTGTACAAGAACTTTAATACATACCCAACTGCTAATGTAAGAAATATGGAAGAAGGAATGAAAAAATGGTATCATCAAAACTTTCGACTTACGTACTACCAAATTGATAGTATTTATGTCAGACAATATACTCATCTACATGATGCTCATCAAACTTCCCAGCAAAGCGAAACTCTTTGGCTTCAAAACCTACACAGAGCTCTTTATACATATACTCAACCGCACAAAGGAAAAATCAATATCGCTCTTTTGCTGCTTGAATTTCAGTTTTTTGACATTCATCAATAGGATCAAACACCTTTGGTTAAAAGTATACAACGTGAAAAAAAAGAAAATCGAACATTAAAAGAAATAAACAGAATCAAAAACTCACAGAAGCATCTCATAACATGCCTAACAAATTCATGAAGATATGGCAGAAAAGTTGGTTGGATACTAACCTGCTGTATGCAGATGAATATCAGTCCAGCAGATCATGGCAAACCAAATATAAGTGTAATAAAATACAAAGGATCCAAGTTCTCATTCAAGCATTGAGATCAGAGAGACCATTTTTGAGGTTCAAGGATTACAATTAAAATGTCTGGACCACAAAGTGTTTCCACAATAAAAGCAAAAGGCCAAACAGAACTCCTCGCCTAGATCACCTATAAATAGAAATGGTAAACAAGATACTGCAATAGAGAAAATGCATTTCTTCCGCTGGGACCAGACTTTACCAAATATATAATGATTGGTTTTAGTTTCCCGTTGCTGCTGCAACCAGAGTTCCCTAGGCTTCTGCTCGATGTCTTCTTTTCGTCCAATGAATGGAAGACAACTGGCACTTAATCACTCTTCCTCTTCCATGTGCCGCCAATTATTAGCAAAGGTTTCGTTTTAAGTTATAGCAAAAAGCCGTAAACACGGGCAACTTCAAGAGAGGGTCCATCATTGCTTTCGATATGGCTCGAAGCAAAATGAGATTTTGATCGAAGTAAGAATCTAAAATTCGTTCCCATTTTTTGCTAAATTATATATTCTGGGTAAGTTGCGAGGATTTTTTAAAAAATAATAAATTCTCCTGAGTTGGAAATCGAAAAAACAAAACAACTAATTTTTAATAAATAAAGATAAAAATAAAAACTTTCTTTCACGCGCCAAGGGAACACCATCCTCCAAATCCCTTTCCCCTACTTGTCCTCGGAAGTCCACAACCCACGATCAAGAGAGGGAGCTCAGAGCCTCATCGAAATGCCTTACCGAAATCCATTCCGCTTTCTGTTCCCAGATCACCGGGGGATGCAGCAAAGGAAACGAGAACAGAAAGAGAGGAGGAGCGACGAAGGAAACTTACTAGGCTGGCGTCCTTGAAGAGAAGCGGAAGACGTTGTGTGGCCGGCGGGCGGCGGAGGCGGAGGGCGCGGCGAGCGGTGGTGGAGATGAGAGGAACTCCCTTGCCCTAGAGAAAGAGAAACAGAGACGGTGACCACCGGTTTGGGAGCCCTCGAGAGGGAAAGGGGTTGGATCGAGTTAGAACAGAGGGGGATCGAAAGGGGTAAAGAGCGCCGCGAGTTCCAGTCTTCCAGAGGATTCGCGAAGGGAGAAGGAAAGGTGGTTGAGAGAGGGGAAGAGACTGGGGCGGCGGCGGGGGGCGGAGGGACCTCCCGACGCTTTTAAGCGTCGTTTTTTTCCCACATTTGGTTGGGACTTCCCGGCGCTTTACTCTAGCGTCGGAAAAAAAAAAAAAAAAAAAAAAGCATTGGATGCTATTTTTTCTCGTAATGATATATGAACAGTTTTCTTGCCACGTGGCAAGAGGAAATTGGCAAAACACTTGAAATTTATCGCCAAACTCCAAAAAGTCTGTTGATTATGAAGTTGCTTAATTAGTAATCAGTATTAATGAGGAGTACATGCATTTATCAAGAGGATCCTCTCTGCCCATAGAGGTGGCTATCATGGCCAATTGACAACCAGCATAACGGGTAGTGACAGATTAAAATTAGGCTGAAATGCCAAGTGTTTTGGAGAGCTGTCTTCTCTCTTGATGCAAATGAGGGGCTTAATCTGGAGAAGGGAAACTAAGAAGTGCGAAGATAGCGGCAAACCCATAGAATCATACTAAACAAGAAGACGAGATTTATATGGTTCAGCAAAATATTGCTTACTTTCATCAAGAAAAAAAGAGTAATCTACTATAATCTAATCCAAATTTAGATACAAAAGGAATACAAATATTCAGATAACAAATGCCATATTAAAACTAAAGAGACATAATAAATAAACAAATAAAAATGTAAAAAGCACGAGAAAAATTTCAAATATCATATCTCTGACTTTTCCTGTTATCTGGATTGAAGAAGAAATCTCTCTGAAATTTTTCTGGATTTTCTCCCTCCATTTATGCGTGTATCAAAAACCGCAGACTCTCTGTGGTTAAATAATCATCTGAAACGGTGTTCAAAACAGACTTAAAATGAGTCCAGAAAATCCAAAATACTTCCAAGTCATCAGATCAAAAAACAAAGGCTTAGATCATGTCAAAATTCATACAAGATATCTCAGATCAAGTCTAATCAAATTCAAATTAATTTCAACCATCCGATCGTATCATCGAATGATCAGGATCAAAAAAAATCTCGTGAATTATTCAAATATCGCGTGAAATGCATGGAAAATTGTACGAAAAATGCGGGAAAATGCTCTAAGATAGATACCAGCAAGCGGCTGGGCCGACCCCGCACGCCTGTCCGCGCCGTGCGTGGGTCCGGGGGGGGGGGAGCAACCGGTGGCTGCTGGCGTTGGGAGCATACGTGACACTAATCATATTAAGTCAATATTGTGGACTTCTGTGATGTGACATTTCATCTAAATTTCTAGATGTTTTTTTTTTTTGTTTTTGCTGATTCACAATATATTTATTTTAGATTGGCTTAATATATATTTTTATTTTTTGATAAAAAAAAGGACATGCGACGAAGGGGAGAGCCTCGCAATGCCATCCACATTCATTGGAACAGCTAACAAATCAGCAGCAGACTTCAATTCCGTACGCGGAAAAATAAATATAGAAGGCATGATGTGGCTTGTCATAAAAGGTTCAGCATACGGAGTTACAAATTATTTGGTAGAATAGTGAGGAACCGACACCTTGCCCTCAATTACTTTCTTATATCGTATCAAACAATAAATATTTGATTCCATGAATGGTTGAGCCCCTTTTCGTATACGTCGCCACCTTGACCATCACTCGGGAACGAACGCCAAGCCATTCCTAATGGACTTCCAACTCGCATGACGCATCCAAGCCTTCAGGCACCAAAACACGCGCTGCCTGACCTCCAAGATATACCCAGCAAACAGTCGGCAATCCCAGAGGATCGAGATATTACACCGATGCCGTTGCTATTCGAGAGGTCACGAGATCTCCAGCTCTCTAAGCGAGGTTGGTGCTCCAGCCCTATCGTTATTCTTTTAAAATAGCCAACATTCTCCCTTTGTCATCTATCCTCACACTTTCCCATCTCTAAGGTGTCAACGTCCATGGAAGAGCCTCTCCCCCATAATCCCTCCTCCTCCTCCTCCTCCTCCACCACCACCACCACCACTAATGACATGGAGGAAGCCTCCTCTGTCTCCTCACCCTCCAGAACCACCATCATCATCCGTCTATCGACGATCATCGCCATTGCTGCCATTTCTCTCTGGGCAAACTATGAAGCCTCGAAAGGCTTCGAAATCTCCATCGTAAAGGCTGCCGCCCGATCTCACGCTGGCCGCCGTTTCAACCTCATGTTCGTCTCCAACGGCAGAGCTGCCCGAATGGTCCACCACGCCAGTCAACTCGTCGAGCATGCCCTTTATCCGAACAATCTCTATCCCCGGAAGCCGGTCAACCGCGTCACCCTCCGCATGGCCAGCCACAATCTCACCACCACCTTATCGGTTACCTCCGGCGTCGGTCCCGCCGACTTTATTATAAACTTAAGCCCAAGCCTCATGTCGATGCCTGAGACGAACGCCGCTCTGGCCTCTGCGGTGCAGCGGGGCATGTCACGTGTCTGGCTTTGGGACGGGGGCGGCACAGCACCGGAGCCACTCCTCGACGCCATGGTGGACTACCTCGCCATGATTGCGGGCTTCGCTTCACCTACCCAGGTAATCGCCAACGTCGTTTCCCAAGAATCGAATGGGACGTGCTGGTCAGGGGAATTCTTGCGGTACTGCGAGGGCCGGCGGCGCGGATTCATTGCGAGGTTGAACGGAGCGATGAGAGGCCGGCGGTCGGAGGTGATGGTGAATGAGGCGCTGGGCTCGCCGGTCCGGCGGATGTGCGAGCTAGGGATACCGGTCGTCGACAGGTCAGCTCAGTGAATCTTCCGATGCCACGCCGGATGTGGTAGAGTTGAGACAGGTCATGCGAGCTGGAGGGGAGGGCATCGGACCATATTAAGAAAAAAGAATAAAAGTTTTTCTTTCGCCCATTATTCATGGTGTTCTGGTAAACATCTATCGTCGGCGATCGATGGAAGCGCATTTCTTTTATCTCGGGAGCTGGCAAGCATTATAATATCGAGGATAAGTTTCATTCTTTTAAAAAAAAAAAAAAAAAAAAAAAAAAAAAAACTTGTGCTTTTGTCTTCTCGTGTAATTTAATCTGCGTTTCTGCGTTCTTAGAAAAAGATTGTTGCCAACCTTGACAGTGCAAGATAACCACTCGAATGTTTAGATTTCAAATGGGGATCTGATAGGAAGATGCGCTCTCGTGGCATTTGTCGCTGGGAGCATGGAACGGTAGGTTCAATATCCATCCAAAGCATGCCGGGATCGTGCGAGAGAAGGTGGATGAGATTGGAAAGATGAATGGTCTCATCCATCCATCATTTAGTTCATTTTTTTTTAAAAAAATGATGGATGAAAAAATTATTCACCTATCCTGGTCCACCATTTTACATTCTTTTAAATTCAAAAGGTACGGAAAGGATAGATAGAACATACAAAAGGTAAATTTTTGTATTGGCTAAATAATAATAATAATTATTATTTTGACAAAACTATAATATTTCTTTATTTTTTTATTTATATTATATATATTATCGATTCTATACTATTAAATTTGAGTACATAATTTTTATAATTATAATTAAATAAGTAGAAATATCTTCTATTTTTTATTTTTATTTATTATTTTTAATTATCTATTTATATAAAATTAATTAATTATTTAAATTAAAATATAAATGAATTATTTATTTATATACTTAATATGTATAAATAAAGTAATTTATCAATAATTAGTTTTATAAAATTATTTTTTAAATTAAATTAAATATGTACATACTTTTTATATAATTATAAATCATCAAGATTATAAATTTATATATTGCTTACTTCTTTAATATAAATAAGTGTTATAAATTAATAATAATATATTTCTTATCAAAGAATAGTTCAGTAAAAATATAACATAAATATTATCTATCCTTGCTTCTATTTCTTCTATACCAAGCAAATCATTCATATCCATTCTTTAATGTTTCACCCAACACGTAAGAGAACGGATGGATCTTCCATCCTTTCTCTACCTTATCCATCCTTTCTTATCCACTCATTTTTCTTTTAATCCATCATTTGTATCAAGTAGAGATATAACTATTCGTGCTTGGTGGTTGGCATGACCCTTTGCTGAAATTAACTCTTTATTTTTATGTATTGGTCAAATTTAGCTAAGGACGAGCTTTGTAAGCCTAGTCCCGGTATGATTCTATTTTGCCTTGCAGCGAGATTTTATTTTTTAGGACTTAATTGGTTCATGAAAAAATAAGAGGGGAGTATGGCTAATGGAGAAATGAAGAAATCTATCTTGTTTGGTTAAAATTTTATAATGAGAGAGACTCAAAAGTGGTATTTCTTTGAAAATAATTTTTTTTTTAATGTTTAAAAAAATATATTTTTTTATTAAAATATTTTAAAAAATAACTTATAAAATTATAATATCTAAAAAATGATTTTAGCATTTTTTTTGGGCACAGCATGAGAGAGAGAGAGAGAGAGAGAGGATTTTTTTTTTTTTTTTTTTTTTTCTTGTCATATTTATTGTAGATCCTGCACCGACCTGGTTGATCTCCTCCAACAAGTAATATGCGGTTCTACGGCCTTTAATATATCCGAGATACGTGGCATGAGATAGCGCAGTTGGGTGGTGCCATTGCCCATTCATCTCAAGTATATCTAGGTAAGCGAACCAAACGGATACATGGTACAGTTTTCATCGTGGCTTGTCCATCGCCCATTAGCTTCTATCAGATATCCTTGTCACAAGGAAAATTGGGTCTGACCTGTCAAAGATACAAGGTTGTCGTGGTTGAATGGGTGGACAGAGTCGACCTTTCGCGGTTTCACTGGCAAAATTAAAGTTAGAATCAAATTAATGGAACATAACCCAGGAATAGGATTAAAGGTTTTAGCCGGAATAGGATTAAAGGTTAGAATCAAATTAATGGAACATAACCCAGGAATAGGATATAAAGGTTTTAGCCGGCAATAGGATTAAAGGTTAGAATCAAATTAATGGAACATAACCCAGGAATAGGATTAAAGCAAAAATTGCAACGAAGTCTGCCTCCGACCATCCGGTTTTGGATAATGGTGTCCGAAAGATGCTCGGAATGAAACTAATGGTATCCTATGCTAGTGCATCCTGCCTGCATCTCTTCGTCTCGAATGTTGATCGACAAAATCTGGCAATATCAGCAATTTAATAACCAGAACTAGTTTTCAGTTAATAACGGTATCAGAGACCATGGTCCTATATTATAAAATGGTTAATTAGTCAATGTGATACATTAGCTTAATTAAGATGCTGGTGGCAATAAGTTTGACTCTCCTACAAATCAATTGCTTATTTAATTAATCCAATGGTTATTATGTCCCGTTTCAGTCTTCATATACACGGTCCAAATTACTAATGAAACTAAGTTTGATATGCATTGTTAACTCGTTCACTAACAACCGTAGTTTTGAGGCCGAGCGATCTGGAACTTTTAGAAAACTAGATGTTCTCTCTTTCTTAGATGATTGATTAGTTAAGCTCAAATAGTTGCATCACATCCTTGTCAAATGTATGCGCATTAGGTGTGATAGGGAAATATATATCGATCATGCGATACTTCTGGTGTCTGGTGTTACGATTCGGATGGGCCATAAGATGTTAATTAGTGCATTATGTTTTGCGCTTTTTTTTTTTTTTTCTTTTTTCTTTTCTTTTTTGAGAAAAATTATGTTTTGCTTGTTGTGATCGGTTAATTGTCAATGTGATTAAATTGAGAGACAAATTGAGCGGCACTCTTTACTATTTAGATGGCACTGCAGTGGTTGGTGAGGCTTCTTCAGCACATTCCTCTATTGTGCAATTGACAGATCTATTACAATTAGTAAACGTACATTGACTTTGTTAAGATGTAAATTGAGTGGCACTCTTTACTTTACTATTTAGATGGCACAGGTGTACGAGAAAAAAATGCAGATATCAAATCAAAAGAAGACGAGATTTACGTGGTTCAGCAAAATATTGCCCACGTCCATGAAAGGAGTAATCCACTATAATCTGACCCAAATCTATATACAAAAGGAATGCAAATATCCAGATAACAAATGCCAGATTAAAAACAAAGAGACATGATAAATAAACAAAAGAGGATGAAAGAAGTACGAGAAAAATCCCAAATACCAGGCCTTAGCTTTTCCTGGTGCCTGGATCGAAGAAGAAATCTCTTGAAATTTCTCTGGATTTTTTCTCTCTATGTCTCTCTCTGTGTGTATCAAAGACCGCAGGCTCTCTGTGGTTAAATAACTATCCGAAACGGTATCCAAAACAGATCTAAAATGAGTCCAGAAAATCCAAAACACTCCCAAGCCGTCGGATCAAAGAACAAAGGCTCAGATCGTGCCAAAATTCGTGCAAGATACCATCGGATCAAGCCTAATCAAGCTCGGATTAATCTCAGCCGTCCGATCGACCGATTGTACACCGCGAGAAACCAAGAGGAAACTGCACGGGAAACCGAAAAAATGCCCCAAGGGGGACGCCGCAAGCAGCTGGGCCGAGCCCACGTTCGCGCCCGCGCCGCGCGTCGCGCGTGGGCTCGAGGTCCGTGGGTCTTCCTGGCTGGGTTTTAAAGGAGCATACACGTAACATTGCTTATGAGAGGTGTAAATCATATATATATATACGTGCATTTTTTTTTTTTTTTTTTTGATATTCCAACATCTTGCGGTGTCTTTTACTATTGTAATTGTTTATCGTAGATAATATAGCTTATCTACGTATGACATGTTTCACAGCAACATTTGCGTTTCTTGTGCCCTAAATTTGTGAATTATTTGATGGTGCACCAACCGAACATATATTAGCTGCACCATCATGATTCTTCTAAATATGAGCCCAAAAATCTCCCCTATCTGTAGTGTGAATGCTCAGCGTCAGGGCTTCACGTTCTCTTATATCTTCGACACCTCTATAAATTCGAGACCGTGCCTGATATTCTAAGACTGGTAGCATCGAACCGATCTTGATCTTTCCACTCATCTCCCATTAGCCGGTCTTCTGTTTCACTTTTCCAAGAAAAAGGAGTAAATTATTCTATAGTTTTCTATGCATTAATGGAAATACACTAATAATCACCTCAATCCAGTTATATATCCTACTCAAAGATCCGTAGCCGTTCTCTCTCATCTCGTGTTTGGAGTGGTACAAGCGAGACTACCTGGACTTATGGGTTGGTTCGGGTCCGACGCTTTTTTAACAGACGGAGGCAAGCCCGCAAAAATTGGAATGGTAGGTTCATGTACATACGAACTAATTAAAGCAATCGGATGGAAAAAGCCAGGATTGGGTCCAAACTTCAGACCAGCTCATGCCAACCCATTCCCTCCGTGGGTTGCCAGATTATTTTTCGTAACTACAACAGCCAAAACTTATTGGACGCCTTCCCTCGCTATCTTTGTCATGCGAGACTCTGACATTGTTGCAGATGAATCGCATCTGATCTCTCTCTGACCGCGTGCCTGCCAGGGTTCACGACCAACGCTTTCATAGAGAAGACTTTTAAAGGTGGCGGAGAGGACTGTGTGCAATGTTCAATATCTCCATGTGCAGTTCTCCATAGCCATTATCAAAAAAAAAAAAAAAAAAAAAAAGGATCATCAAACAACGTAGATCATGTATGATGACATGGTAGCACTCTTGTTCGATGATTATCCATTTTCTAATGATGGCTATCGAAAGTTGCACAATATTTGTGAAACGGTCCATGCACAAAGGATCCAAGCTCATTTGCCGTGCTCACGTCTTCGCTGGAATTGTATTGGACCGTAGGTACGACATTTCTCATCTCCTTGAGAAGCTGCAGGAAGCGCTAGGATAGCAACAGGAGCTACCGATCTGATATGAATCTGCACTGGATGTTTAAATTTGGATTTCTGAAATAATGTCCTGCTAAGACTGATTTATTCTTGAACCATTAAATTTCTGCGGCTCGATGGCCAAAACATATGTATTATTGGGTCTGAGTTTCAAGACAGTGGAGTAAAATTCTAATCAAGTATTGCTTGTATTATAATTATTATGTTGACATATGCATGATTTAGTATAATATTATATTCTCCCACAAAAAAATAAATGTATTATAATCTTAGAACAAATTAAAGATCACACCAAACTCAATTCGCAAACAAGTGTGGTTTTCAATCAAATATAAATTCAGACCGCACTCCTCCCAAGTACAGTTTGGCACCTTCCACTTTGCTTGATCCAAACACAGCTCCTCACCTACTCATAACAATCAAATCCATTGTTGGAACTCCATTTTATATATAAGGCATCAACCCAACTCAAGTAAATCGAGTTAAATTGGAAGATTTAATCGAGTTAACCTGACTGCAGCACAACATCGACATGCAGAGGTTCTGGCTTGAGACCTATCAATTAGTGCGTCAGTTTGCATCTCAGCCTACTTCTCAAACCCACTTGGGTGACTTGACCAGAGTCATATTAACCATGCTAATAAATTTCATATATTTATATAACATTTTTAGTATTACTTATATTTTAGTATACGTCTATTCATCTAGTATCGAAATTGAAATCCTCAGTTTTGTGATGAGTTGACCAAACCAACTGGAAGAATAGTGGGGTCAAGCATTTAGACCTTTAGACCAACACAACTACTAGCCTAATAGGCTCTAGCTTGATCCTAGGTCTGCAGACTGCTGGGGAGATAAAGGAAATCTTGGCAACAATATTAATTTGCCGCTACCAAAGAATTTCAAAAAGAAGAGAACCAGAACGCCGAAGGAAACGGCGCGGTCCCGGCCACCACCTTTCCCACAGGATTTAGTTCCATAAAACAGTAAAAGAGAGGGCCTCAAAAGAGATGTTCCCACCTCCACCACCACCCCCCCCCCCCCCCCACCCCCCATCACTAAGTCCATCATCATTAAAACAATCATTAGAAACCCGGCCCACAGAAGTCCACTTCGAAACCATCAGCTTTCCCTGCTGCTCCCTCTACTTCTTTCCTCCATCCCTCACCTTTTCTTTTCTCTTCCTTTCACCACCTCCTCTTGCGTGTTCCTCCAGGACTCCCATCCTCCCCTCCCAAGTTTCCTCATATTCCACTTGCCCCCCCTTTCTCTTCCCCCCGTCTCTCTCTCTCTCTCTCTCTCTATATATATATATATATATATATCTTTATTCTACTTAAGAAGGAAGCTCCGATTCTCCCCTGTTATATAAATCGACAAGTGAGGGAAAATCTCTCCTTTTCAGTGGTCGCACAGTCTTCCTTCTCTTTAGCAAGATAAACTCCACAAGAGTCTCATAAACAAAGGTGTAGCTGAGAGGAACTGAGAAGAGGAAGGGAAGAGCTTGGAGAAATGGGTGTGAGGGCCATCCAGAGTATCATCTTCCTTCTGGGCCTCCTCTTCTGCTCTGGTGAGTGCTACCACCTTTTCTTATGCAATTTTAGCTACCTTCGTAAGCTAGTGATGTGTTCAACTCTAGTGAGAGCTCTAGTGCAGCCCTACTTGGCAACCATCGACTATGGAGTGAAGCTTCTAATCAGCAATAGAAGGAAGTTTGGAAGACTCCTATCATCTGATGCTCCTTATGGGTCACGGCCAATTCATAGATTGGATTGGGGGTGGTTCGGATGGATGGGTGAGTGAAGGGCAAGGGTGGAGGTGGAGGTGAGCAGAGTGTGGAAGCGAGTCCTCAATCTTTGTTGGACAAAATCATTCGAGAATGCGGAACATCCGATAAGAGCCCAGAGATGTTTGACTACCCGGCGAGGATAGGAAAATTTTGACCATTTCAGGCCGTCGGCCACCCATGTTAGACATGGTTTTGTCTCTTACAAGGGTAAACTTGGGTTTGGTGAGGATTTTGGGACATGGTTATCCTCATAATTGCCCTCGATTGGTTGTCTCTAAGGAAATAATTAGTTGTTATTCCCTCCCTCCCCAAAGGAAACGCACACAGGTTTCTTATCGTTAAAAAAAGAAAAAGAAAAAGAAAACATTTTCTTATATATTTTCATCTTCTATCCAAGTGTTTTCATGAAAAACCACACCCTATGGCCTATGCAGTCAACCTTGCATAACCCCTGAATGATGGCATGGGCACACTCTTCACTTGAACCGTCACACTCTGTTCTTATGCACTTTTCAGCAATAATGAAACGCCCAGAAGTGATATTCTTTATGTTCTGTTTACATGGGGGATGCACGAAGGAGGCAATTACTGATACTACCAGTATATCTAGTGCTATCGGATAACATGTTGATTGATTTTATAGTTCGTCTATATCACTTTGCAAGGTCAAGTTCTTAGAGTCAGATTAGATTAATCATGGCGTTAAATCTATTTCCAGGCCTGGTTACCCTTTCCACGGTTGTTCCCCCTATCGTTTTAACATGAACGACATAAAACTCATCAACTTTAAATATTCAGGGCCTCCTTAATCATGAATTAGTTGCAAGCATTTACATGATTAGTATTACAGGATAAAGCTTAAATTTTCCATTTTTCGTTAACAATTCAACAGGGAGGCTTGTTAAAGAATCTGACGATGGCCTATCTTCATCTCCAACATCATCACTTCTTTGGACAGCTAAAATAGGCAAGGCATCTCCATCACAGAAAACCATAGATCCTAAGCTTGAAAAGAAATCCAAAAGAGTGCTATTTGCCAATACGAAGTTGGAATCCGCAGAAACAATGCCTCAAATGGATGTTGTAACTCCAATAACAACCGTTCCAGTTGTCAACCCATCAACCCCGACCGTGACGACTCCTATATATAATCCAGTCCCAACAACACCATCTAGTCCGACTACTCCGATGATGACACCTATTACAAACCCGTACACAACTCCAACAACATCGTCTCCTTCATCATCAGGTCAAAGCTGGTGTATTGCAAGCCAAACTGCTTCACAAACTGCATTGCAGGTTGCTCTGGACTATGCTTGTGGATATGGAGGGGCAGATTGTTCGCTAATTCAACCAGGTGCAACCTGCTATAATTCTAATACTGTTCGCGATCACGCATCCTATGCATTCAATGACTACTACCAGAAGAACCCAATTCCGAGTAGCTGTGATTTTGGAGGGACTGCTATCATCACCAACGCTGATCCAAGTAAGTTTGTTTCATATTGCCTTTATTCTTTTGCTGGATCTTGGAATTTTCCCTTGGTTTTCGGTAAGTCTTATAGGTTTGCTTGCTTGGAGTATTTTACGCGTAATAATATGAGTAATTGGAGAACCATGAAAGAAACCAATCAAAGTATTATAATTTCTCAGTTTGCATAGAAAATAGGACTGAATATTATTTCTGAATCATAAACACATGGTTGTACAGTAAGTAGGAGACAACACAAAAAGTTATAATGGAACGATGCTGTCATCTAAAGCTCATGGTAGTGGCTTTTCTTATTGTGATTGGTTACAGTGTTTTGACTTCCAAAGACGACGAAAAGTTAATATTAGGATCTTGATAAAACTCCTTTTGCCTTTTGGCAGTACATATGAAATCACTTTCTTGCCTAGTATGCTTGCATATCAAGAAAATCATATTCTTGCCTCCATGATTTACATAATCATAAAATGTTTTTATAAAATCAGGTCACAAAGCATAAAATTATTATTATTATTATTATTATTATTATTATTATTATTATTATTATTATTATTTTGTGTGTGTGTGTGTGTGTGTGTTGGGGGGTTGCAGAATATGATTAATTGTATAACAATGCATACAATCTCATTAGCATGCTGCGTTGGATCCATGTTAACATTCTTTATAATCAGTGGGCCATGTTTTTCCTGTTCTTATTGCAGGTACTCCTGCATGTCGCTATCCATCAACAAGGTAATTTTCCCACAAATAGGGTCATTATTTCTCTTAGCACAATCCAGTAAACGTGATACATTAACACATTCAAATGACTAACAAATTAAAGATATCATACCTGAATCAACAGCATGAGTTCATCCATCCTCAACACGACCAACCCAACTGGATCAGATGTGTTTGGATCTGTCCCACCATCCCCCAGTAGCACTGCCTCCCTGTCAACAGGCTCGGCGCTTTTCTTCACAGTGGCATGCCTCCTGATGTACCCAATCGCTTTAAATTTGTACAAGTAGACACTGGACCAGTGAGAACGCGTGAAGAATAGTTTCATGGCAATTGTTTACTACACAGCATGGAGTTCCTATGAAAGAACAAAGGGATCCCTGTTAGCATCTGCTTTTCACTGTTGAGCCATTAGTGCGGATCAAGACATGTTCCTGAACAGAGCCATCAGCTAAAGAGAACTATCTCCAGTAGGTTCCACTAGCAGAAAAGTTACAGAATCTCTACTTTCCTAATACTCTAGGAAGAACAAAACTTTTCTTTTTGCCATAGATCTGCAGTTATGTATTTTATTGCTTCATTTACAATCAGTAATTTCTGAAAGTAAAAGGATTCCACATAGCATGATCACCCGGTCTTCCTACAGACAACAGATACATGCATATCCAATAGCAAAGGAAATGAGTGATGGAACACAAATAAGCTTCTCTGCCATCATGGAATAAGAAACAAGATCTGATTTTTGGGGAGGACATGGGGTGGTGGGAGTGGGGTTTTCTGCTTCCCGTTTACCTCTATTTATTTGAATGCAGAAAATCACCGTATATACCATAACTGAAAAGGAAAAGTAATCCAAAAAAAAAAAGAGAGAGAAAGGAATGATGCAAAAACAAGCTCATACAATCACGATATCTATTCATAAGGGTTCGCTGAAGTTGTATGCATGAAAGAGCATGATTTGAAGCATAAACTGCAAAAAGAAAGGGAGATCAAATTAATAAAAAAAACATGGCACTTCCTTGAGATTTTTATGATAACAGCATGTAATGGTATCTTTTATCACAATATATTTCATCATATATGGAGATTCTAATACTTGTTGCTTAACTCTTGAAATTTATTGACAACTCTGGAAGTGATGTTTCACTTATCTTTCAACATATATTATCACAGATCTTTACTTTGGAACCTTTATTCAGAAAGCTACAAGAGGGTTAGTCTTCTTCAACGGCTTTTTTCATTTCCTTATGCACTTGAAGGCTTCTCGATGCAAATAAGATCATAACAAAAACAAGCATGGAACAATAGCAGTGCAGATGACAGCCAAGGTTGCAACAATCGATCCTTGATCGAATGCTCTTTTCAAGCTTCCCATCCTTGAGAAATGTTGAAAAGCCAAAAACCCAGCAATTGCCACAGAAATAATTGAACCAGCTTGAGTTCCTCTGTTCAAGGGAAAAAGAAGGAACATGGTAAATGTAATATTAGACTATTTTCATCTGAACTTTAGAAGATCTCTCTAATAGCATGTTACTAATCTGCATGCCCAACTAAAGAACCACATCAGACACATTTCAAGCATCAAAACTTTTACAAAAGCAACCCTCCCCAACCTGACATGACTTGGTCAAGAACATGACTGCACAAATACCTCTACAAAAAAAATGCAGCATATAATTACCTTGATGCTAGGGTAGGACCTCATGCAGAGATACCAACTTACCTAAGCTCCATAGTTTGATAAGGAGCGACTATCACAAGCAGCATTGCTAAGAAGGGCAGAACCAGTTCCCCTACAGAAGAAAAGAGTCTTAGTAGGTTTAGTGTCCATAATCTTTGTTGAAAAATAGCTGATAATGATCGAGCAAGCTGGAGATTTCAGGGGTAAAATAAAAAACTGAATATGATCAGCACAGCAAATCTACATGAGCAGAATGTTTGGAGGTTGACTGGCATCCCTATTCGAATTCAAGAACTCTTTTGCAGACACTGGCACTTTAAATGACATGGGCAATTAAACAAAAGAAAAGGAAGCTTACCTGGAATGAAGTAGAATAAGCGGACCAGAAGTGCCAAAAAAACAGTCCAAGTACCATAGTTGCCCCTGCCAAGCAATATTGATATAATACATTAAAACAAGGTTTGTACAGTAGCATATTCAATTTCCTTCCAAAAAAAAAATAAAGTAGCATATACAATGCCTAGAAAACAATAATATCAGAAATGAAAGATTCCTTTTGCCCTGATAATAGATAAATATCAAATATCTAGAGAGGAAAAAAAATGATAGGATTATATTGACTCAGTTACAGATTACTGATGATAGCAATAGATGCACATTTTTAAGATGGAATTATCATGATCTGCTATAAAAGCTCACTTAATCCATGAGATGATGCTTGCAGGTGCTTGCAGAGCAAACAGAGGAGCAAGAAATGATTTTTGGATGGTAGTGCCTTTAGCCAGCATTAATACCCTGGAAGAAAAAATAAATATCTGTTAGAGAATACTCAAAAATGTATGAAAACCTACAGTACATTCCATGTCTGAACATGCAAACAAGGAGAAGTTCCTTAGAATCCGATCAAATAGGATACATAAGTTCACCTTGATAAAGATCTAATATGTTGTAAGTTGTAACTCATAGTAGGTGGGTTGTAAAATCCCAATGATATAGGTTCACAAACCATGAAAGTGGAGTGTATCCAACATGTACATCAAACACTAAATGAAGGAAAATCAAGCCACAGCAAGATGTTTAAGACAATATCACAGCTCAACAAGCTGACCATATGCTGTCAGGTGTTTTTTCACATCCTCTGGAAATTTCTTGAAAGTTTCAGTTGTTGTATATATTTCTTTTAACCAGACTCCAGTGACTCACAGCTCCCACGACTTTCTGATTGTCATTTCTCTTTTTTCACTTCCTTTTCTTCATCTCTATTTTCCCCCATACCATATTCCTTCCCTCTAATAAAATATACCAGCACTCTTTATGGCCTCTTCAAAATTTATATATTATGATGAAACTGTTGGCCTACATGTAAAGCATTCTTTTGCAGCCATTCAAATTCTAGTTGCCAATCATCAAACCCATCATTCAAAATGGTAACCTTTCTCCTACCCTGAATTTTGTTTGTCAATACCATTTTATCTGCATCATACCCATAATCCTGCACTGGTGGTCATATTTCAAAACTTGACCAGGAATAGCTGTCTAAAATGTAGACACAACATAAATATTATTCTTAGTACTAAAATAAACTTTTTATTAGTGGCACCTTAAATACCCCACCTATCAATTCTCCAAACCATTCCATCAAATGGCAGCAAAGATGCATTGATGTATGTCTTTACTTTAGGACAATAATGTAATTTATGTCTCCATGCTTGTCCACAACCTTCCCTATAGTTAAAGAAAGTCATAATGCTCATGTTTTTTCGTCAAACAGTTTGAAGGCTTCTTTAGAATTGTAGATGGTTTAGAACACTGTATGCCTTTACCATTTAAGTTCAACACTCTTACATCAGTGCAAAAGCGGAAGAATCACAAATCCATGTGTGAGACCATACCTTTTGTAAAGCTAAATGGAAGCTCTGGTGTTGGCGGTCCACATCAACACCAAGTTCTCTTTATCATAGTCGAGATTTAAAGACACCAGGTCATTTTCAATAACTAGCACCCTTTGTTCATCAAGGGTAAAGGGCACAGTTATAAACTAACCCTTGCATTCTCACATACAACAATTGTAAAAGATTTGAGACATAGCACAAATTGTTTAGCATAAAATGTGTCTTAGCATACAATAACATACATGTGTATAAGGACACATAGGGGGCCCTTAATCACTTAACTAAAGGTGTTTCTCATCAGAAATTGGAGTTAAATGCGATTTCAGTGAATCCACATCTCATAAGGATATAAAGAATTATATAAAGGACTCGATATTTTATTGCACAACAACATGGTGGTCTATGATACTTCCTTGCCCCTGTACTACTCTCTCCATTAACAAACTTAGTTTTGATCTTCAGAATTAGCACTTCAGTCATATTTCTTTGCGTGTTTACAACAATTATCAACTTTTATTTTAGAAATTAGGCATCTGCTATCTTGTCACTGAGAGATTTTCCCTACTGTGAAACAAAAATTGTTATCATTTTATTCTGGTACTATTCCTATTAATATCATATATATTTTATTTGACGTGAACCTTTCAGATGCCCAAGCATGTTATGCACAGATAAAATGCCAGGCTAGTAAATACGTGGCAATGTCTTAGTAACATTTGGTAGGAACAATATGGTAAAAGTTCGAGAGAAAGTTGAATTTGGATATTCCAGGAGTCCTTGGATAATTTAGGGCGCTCTCAAATTAGCATCGATTTAACTGCGAATGCCTCAGCAATTTTATGCTTGCAGACCAAGCTACGTCATCCAGATAACCCCCTATAACATAGAAAAGTCACCAGTCTTGTAGGAATTTATGTTGTCGATCTTATCTCTCCTAATGTAGTCACACACAATACAATTAAAAAAAGAACAAAACAGAGAAACACTCAGAAATACCTATTATTAAACAGAAACTAGATAACCACACGCTTCCCATGTTTCTTTCTTTGTGTGAACCGACCGTATAGCGTATCATAGAAAATGGAGGTGTGTTTATGAGAAAAGGGGACTCACACGGCGGAGACAGCGGAAACCCACTGCAGCGACTGGGGACTGACCGGCGCGGCGTAGCAGACGATCCCTCGGCATTGCCTCCGCCGCCTACTCGATGACCCCGCCGGCAAAACCACCCTGCAAGCTTAAAAGTTCACCTGAGACAACGCCCAACGCCCAACTCCAACTCCGCACCGATCTCGCGCGTTAAATGTCAAATAACAACAAAAGAAAAGAAAAGGAGGAAAAAAACACTGGAACCTAGGTTTTTGATCTCTGATTTCAAGGATTCTAGCTCCGAAATTACCTTAATAAGTGATCGGATCTCCGGGACGGGGTGGTGATGCCGTTGACGAGAGAGAGGGTTGGGCCAGTGTTATTGGGTTTGAACTTGGGATGAGGGATGGCGGTTGCGAAGGAGGGCGAGGGCAAGGAGAACTGGAGAAGGGACATTACGGGATTCCTTTTCTTTTTGGGATCAATTAATCGAGTTTCCACTTCGTAGAATCAAGAATCCAAGCGATACTAGCGAGCGGAGTGAAAGGCCGAAGGGGGGGGGGGGGGGGGGATGGTGATGGTGGTGGGGCAAGAGAGAACGAGGAACGTCAAAGACTCGTGAGTCCGGACAGACGAGAGGACACGTGTAACTCGCAACCATTTATTCTTTTTGGCAAATAATAGAAAAGCAAAAAAAAATAACGGTACTAACATCCGAAACACGCAGATTTGCACCCATGAGGACCGGTATCACAGGATGTGGGACCCATGCTGTATGAAGTGGACGTTGCGATCGGGTCTGTGTAACTTCAAACAAGAAAGGAAGACAACTATTGCAGCGGAGGGAGCCCCACCGCTGGAGAGCTGATTGATCTTGAAAATGGACAGCTGTTAGCTGTGAGAGTGGACCGGATAATAACAATCCGAATTTGTTCTCATATCAAATATATCCGAATATAAATAAAAAAATTTAAGCACCCAACTATAACCTCTTTATCCATGTTTGTAGATATATCAGATATGCTGGTAATTATTTCAATTTTTTATAAAAAAATGCATTAGCTTACTGGTTAATCTTTGTGCAAATATTTATACAAGATCAAATATCCATACAAAAATAAGTGGACACCCAGACCTGCCCAGATTATAAAAAATAAAAAGAAACCTAAAACCTAAAAAATAATTTACATATAATATTATAAATATCAAAATTAATCTATTCCACCCATTTTACAGTAGTCCCTCTGCATTGGTATTAACACCATCTTCTGATAAAATTGTTAAGAAAATTAACCCTTTTTTTTTTTTTTTTTTTTTTTCGTGAAGAGCCAATGATGTCCCTCGTAGGAAAAGAAGAACGTATGCCTATAAAAATAATAGCTTGCCAAGATAAAAAAAATTCCTGCAGCTACAAAATTTTTGAATTCAAAATTATTAGATTTAATTTTTAATAATTGAATAATAATAAAATTCATGCATCTAAAAAATACTCACAAGAGACGGCTACCAATATAATGACACACTTGATACAAAGTTATAAAATGTGAATCCAAAAATATCCTTATTCAGGCCCCACCCACCATCCACCACACTAACTCCAATAAAATTCTACAAATATACATGAAAAAATCTTTTTGTCCATGGCAGAGACAACAGAATAGAGTAACACAAAGGTCAAGATAAATATCCTAAACAAAGATCTATAAAAACTATCAAAATAGCAAACCCGAGTATCAATGAGTCTAACAAGAACATGAGCTCTAAACTTAGGGTTAAAGGATTGTGATTTCAATACGATAGTAGAAGAAAGCTTTAACCTACCAACAAAAATCTA
This sequence comes from Areca catechu, assembly GCA_021397845.1. Taxonomy (NCBI): domain Eukaryota; kingdom Viridiplantae; phylum Streptophyta; class Magnoliopsida; order Arecales; family Arecaceae; genus Areca; species Areca catechu. The sequence continues at coordinate 43,183,688 of CM038039.1, forward strand.
GAAAAGGTACGTGCCATTAATACAAGAAAGCTACAAATTTTGTAGATAATAATTAGATTCTTATCATTATTCAGGTTCCCCATCCCATCCATAATATTGAAATCAAAAGAAGACCATGAGAAATAATGGAACATATGTTGAAGTCAATTTGCCCACGGTCCAACAACCAAAACAAAATATTAAGGGGGCCATAATTAAACATCACAATCTAAAGTTTATTACAGAGAACCCTCGAAAAGTATTTGAAAATATATATATATAAGTCGAAACCAAACTTCAATCATGTTATACGAAGTATCTATTTTGATTTTAAAAATCAATTGAAATAACTATAAATGGCATTTTCATAACTAACTCAAATATTACGAAAGGTATTTTAAAAATTAAATATTTTAAAATCGGTCGGACACGATGAACAATTAATTTTCAAAATGCTCTACATAATATTTGAGTTAATCATGAAAATGCCATTCGTAGTTATTTCAATTAATTTTTTAAAAGGATGTTCGGAAAATTTATAAAATTGGTAAGACCGTAGCAAATGATCGGAAGTGTTTTGGTGCGAAACCAATGCTTCCATCGTTCGTGCTGGCAAATGGCTTATAAAATTATGAAGGACCAGGTCCCTTCAAAATTTAGGCAGAGGACCACCAATTTTGCACCATCCAATGGATCGTGTACCACCGCACACATATCAGCACTCTCCGGGGATGATGACCATCCATTTGATGGAATCAACAGAAGTGGATGTATCCTAGGTGGTGACATATCTGGTTGAGTGGTCCCAAAAGACATAAATGGACGGGGAAGAAAATCAACGTCCAGCCTTGTTGCGCGACAGCGCCCAATTTATCTGTTGCATGATTTAAGCGTTGCAAGCCTTACATGGCCCTGTGTTTCTGGACCGAGTTTTCCCTCGATATTCTTTCAGGACATTTCGATTTCCACTTTGGTTTTTTAACAAGGGTCAGGCTTGGAAAAGTCCATTGGTATATGCGAACGTAGCTTTTCATTATTGAATTATATTAGGTTTGCTCCTAAGTGATTTTCCATTCCAGGATTCTATGCACGATTATTAGAATATCGAAATAATATTATTTTTAATAACAAATTTGAATAAATAACAAATCCAAAAATTTTATATATATCAAAAATAAATAATTATTTTAGATTTGATATATATACTTGTATTCATCATTAATTCTAAACCTTCGATCATTGATGCTCGAGTAAATATCAATAGCTAAGTCATTCTCTCCAACTTTTCCATGATAGATGGCTATTCGACGGGGCAAGCAATGAGAACTAATCTCATAATATATATATATATAAGAAATAGATGGGAACCTAACTTTTGAGTAAAATAAGATAAAATTATTAATTATCCCACTTATATGGATTTAAGATAACTACATTGCATAGTAAGAAAATTGAAAACATGATGAGTAAGTAATATATTAGAAATAGAGATCTCAAAATACTAAGCTCAGGTATAATACTTTCTAGTTTCATAATGTAGGCCCTAACACCATCAAACCATTATATCACATATTAATTTATTTATCTATCAGCTATCTAGCATATCTTTTATTAGGTTTTACATACCTTTTATAAATGAGGTTAAAAAATTATATTAGATCATAATTCTTAGGTATAATATCGAGAATAGAATCATTTTTCTAATATTTCACAGGCAAAATAATTCACTCTCTATCACTTTTCTAGATATCTTTTATTCTAGAATACTCTCATAAGTCATCTAAGATGGAGAATCATTATACAATGTGATATTCAAAATCATCATATTTTAAATCCAGGGTGCATCCTAGAGCACGTGACCGGGGTGGGGGGAGAGCACACTACTCCGTCGGCTTAGCGAGGTCAGGCTGACGTACTCACTTATGGTGGAGAGGGCACGTGAAAACATGCGACTCGAATTGAACATGGTCTGGCAGGGAGGGGGCCCCAGTGAGGGGTAGCTACGACGGGATTTATCCCCCCCTTTCTCTTTTTTTATCAAAAAAAAATCATCATAATTAGAGCATTAACTTTATTGAATATAATTATTAACTGCTAAACAACTTTTATGCAATTAATCAATAAAAAAATTTAGATAATGCATATGCCTAAAAATCTTTATAAGTATTATTTCAATGAGAGCCCTTGGTACAGAAGTTTTTTTTGAAAAGAAAGTGGCCCACATAAAGTATTTCTCTCCAACATGTAGTGCTATTAAATCTCTTCTCAATATCTTAGAGAAGGATCTTATAAATCTCAGTGAATGGGCTACTTTGATGGTTACTGTTACCGTCCAGATCATCATGGCCTGTAGCTCTTGCTTGGCGTCGGTTGGTGGCACTCCCATCCGGCATCCAATGCACATGCCCGGACCTGCAAAAGAAAGGAGATCCGGACCGGAGATCCCGGTGGGGGTACTTGATGATCAAGTCAGAGGACGATCTAGAGGAGCAGATCCTCGTCGGTGGATTCCGAAGCGGTCTCTACTCTCGGAGGTTTCTAGAAAAGAGATGAAGTGAAAGTTTAGATCGAGAAGGAGGGCACGAGCAGCGGTGGCCATCGGGACTCTTTCTTCTTGGGAGTTCTCAGAGGCTCATGGTGTACCTTGTGCTTCACTGAGTAGCCTGCCTCTTCTCACTTCCCGCTTACCTCTTGCCGGAGGCCTCTTGTGTTTTTCTTATAGGCAGGTTGTACCTTGAGCGTGGTACGGAGTTCTATCTCTTTTGTCTCTCTTGGGTGCTCCCTGTACTAGTGGGACGTATGCCCTCTCTCCTTCCCCCTGAGGTGGTAAGGGGTCTGTTACCAGCTAAGTCCATAGAGTGTGGGGGGGCATGCATCCCTTTCATGGCAGGGAGATGTGCTGCTAACTCTGACGCCCTAACAGGATGCTGCTCCTCATTCGCACCGTCCCACCATCTGAGGGGGGAGGACTTGGTAGAGCACCGATTCGGGTGCAGGTGCTACAAGGTCTGAATTCTCTGACAAGACCTTCCTCATCTGGGTGGTGCAAATGGTAGGTAGCGAAGCTCCATGTTCCAGGTGGCACCGGTAGCAGACTGGGAGTTCAGTGGCTCCAGTGAGGCGCTCCCTCACATGTCAGCGTGCCCTGGCGAAATCCACTTCGTAGGGGCACAGTTGGCGTGCTCTGGAGGGGGGCCATTCCTCCAGACATTCCAGGCAGCGTGCCATCGCCCGTCAGGCGCTAGTCTCCCTAGCCGTGCCAGGATGAGGGCGATGGCGCCACTTGCCGGCACCGTCAAGTCTGCCGGGGGAAGAGGTTGACTTTGACCATGGGATCAGCCTCGAGCAGGGAAGGGGACTTCCCTTGCAGGCACGAAGAACAAGAGGACGATCTAGAGGATGATTTAGAGGAGATCCAGACCGGAGATCCCAGTGGGGGTACTTGATGATCAAGTCAGAGGATGATCTAGAGGAGCAGATCCTCGTCGGTGGATTTCGAGGCGATCTCTACTCTCGAAGGTTTCTAGAAAAGAGATGAAGTGAAATTTTAGATCGAGAAGGAGGGCACGAGCAGCGGTGGCCATCGGGACTCTTTATTCTTGGGAGTTCTCAGAGGCTCATGGTGTACCTTGTGCTTCGCTGAGTAGCCTGCCTCTTCTCACTTCCCGCTTACCTCTTGCCGGAGGCCTCTTGTGTTTTTCTTATAGGCAGGTTGTACCTTGAGCGTGGTACGGAGTTCTATCTCTTTTGTCTCTCTTGGGTGCTCCCTGTACTAGTGGGACGTATGCCCTCTCTCCTTCCCCCCGAGGTGGTAAGGGGTCTGTTACCAGCTAAGTCCATAGAGTGTGGGGGGGCATGCATCCCTTTCATGGCAGGGAGATGTGCTGCTAACTCTGACACCCTGACAGGATGCTGCTCCTCATTCTCACCGTCCCACCATCTGAGGGGGGAGGACTTGGTAGAGCACCGACCCGGGTGCAGGTGCTATAAGGTCTAAATTCTCTGACAAGACCTTCCTCATCTGGGTGGTGCAAATGGTAGGTAGCGAAGCTCCATTTTCCAGGTGGCACCGGTAGCAGACTGGGAGTTCAGTGGTTCCAGTGAGGCGCTCCCTCGCAGGTCAGCGTGCCCTGGCGAAACTCCACTTCGTAGGGGCACAGTTGGCGTGCTCTGGAGGGGGGCCATTCCTCCAGACATTCCAGGCAGCGTGCCATCGCCCGTCAGGCGCTAGTCTCCCTAGCCGTGCCAGGATGAGGGCGATGGCGCCACTTGCCGGCACCGTCGCTTGTCTGCCCGGGGAAGAGATTGACTTTGACCATGGGATCAGCCTCGAGCAGGGAAGGGGACTTCCCTTGCAGGCACGAAGAACAAGAACCTGGCCTCGGCCGGGGCTCGACCTCGGGAGAGCCACTCCAGCACGAGGGACACGAAGAACAAGAGCCTGATCTCGACCGGGGCTTGATCTTGGGGGAGCCACTCTGGTACGAGGGGCACGAAGAATGATGATCTAACCTCGACCTGGGCTCGACCTTGGGGGAGCCACCCGGCACGAGGGCCATGAAGAACAAGGACCTGACCTTAGCCGGGGCTCGACCTCGGGGGAGCCACTCTAGCACGAGGGGCACGAAGAACAAGGGCCTGACCTCGGCTGGGGCTCAACCTCGGGGGAGCCACTCCGGCATGAGGGGCATGAAGAACAAGGGCCTGACCTCAGTTGGGGCTCGACCTCGAGGGAGCCACTCCGGCACGAGGGGCACGAAGAACAAGGGCCCGACCTCGACTGGGGCTTGACCTCGGGGGAGCCACTCCGGCACGAAGAACAAGGGCCCGACTTCGACCAATAAATATGTAATTTATTGATAATTTTTAAATTTTGATTATAAATTTATTCGAATTTTAATTTAAATATTATTTATACTATTAGATCCAAAATATCGAGCTTTTTCAATTCATGAACTTCTTTTCTATAAAATACTAATAAAAACATTAATTTTTAATAAATATAAATTAATTAGTATATATTTTAATATTTAAATTGGGATATTTAATATACTTATCAATATATTTTAACCATATATATGTCCCAAAAGATCAGTCCAGAATGGAATACTTAATAACATGCATCCCACTGATTATGTTACAGTATAATATTGCATTACAATATCACTTTTATCAATAATACTTATTATACAACTATAAAAACATCTTTGGATAATAATTATAGTATATAATAGTGTCACAACTAATTTAATCACAAATCTAAATAGGATATTCAATGCTGAATCATACATTATATAAATCATAAATATAAAAACTTTCATAATCAATAATAATATGAAATATATAAGCAAGAACAGTAATTATAGTATGAATATATAATTTATGTTTAAATTATGACCCGTTATATTAGTTATACTTTCTATGGTTTAATGAACTTCGATTATAAAATCCGAGATTATTTCTATCTTTGGGTATGAAACTTCTTATTTTTATGGAATTGAAGTTAGTTAACCTGTAACTATCAATTTTTGTATTTAATTATAGTCATTTTTTAATCAAATATAATATATATACCTTTATATAATTTCAAAATATAATGAGAGAGAAAATAATTAGTTTTTAATGACCCGGTTACTCAAAATCCAAAGAATACTATGAGTCCTTTAGGGCTATGCAAAAGCATACTTGAACAATACAATAATAGATAAAATTATATATAAATTATTTATAAATTATTTAAATATTTTATTATATATGAAGAATTTAATCAAAATATTTTTTGAATCATTACGAGTCCAACGATTCAAAAATTATTCAAATCAGATTAAAAATAAGCAAGTTATAATGATTTTAGCAAAAAACTTGATAATATAGGCATGAACTGTAAATAACAAATGATATATCATTTTTTTCCAAAATAACTCTATTTGAAAATAAAATCTATTAAAAATGGGAGGGACCTTAATGAAACTTAAAACTTTATAGAGGGTAAATCACAAAAAAAAATTTAACTTAAATTAAATATGATCCAATATAATTAGGTTCAGCCAATTTATCAAATGAGTTTAACTTATTAATGGATTAGATTTTAAACAAGTTGAAACTCGAAACCTGTTAACCCAAAACCACTAATCCCATCTTCTTCCTCTTTCTTTCACAATTAGGCAAAGGAAGCAATGATGCTCCTTACCCGATCTCCACTAGGCTAACCACTGATGCCCTTGCCCAATGGCCCCGTGCCTCCCGGGCTAGCCACTGTTAACTGGCCGGCGGTCAAGGAAGGGAAAATGACCAGTTAAAAAAAAGATCGGGCCATCCCTTTATTTTTTTTTGTTCTACTCCGACGAGCTCGGTAGCCATAGGTGTACCATGGCCCATCGTGGCCACACTACCGACCATGCCAATTGCGATGACTGAGAGAGAGACCAAGGAGATTCGACGGTGGATCTCCTCTTTCCGATCCTCTTCTCAAGCGATTTCATAAAAAAGGACCGACCACCTCTGGCCATCGAATTGCTACCCTATCGTGTCGCCCCATCACTCGAATGCCGCCGGTCTACCCTAGGAGGCGCGTTAGGCAGTAGATGGAAAGGATTTTTTTTGTTAATTAAAACCAATGGAAGACCACTGGCATCAAGGAACTAAGAACCGCCACCACCTTCCTATATCACCGCCCCGCTTCGCCTCCCAAGCGGCCATCGGGTAGGCTATTCAGGCGATGGACGAGAGGAAGAAGGAGAAGGCATGATATCTCTTTCTCCTTGATTTCCTTTATTTTATCTTAATAATCAAGGAAATAAAGTAAAAACATGTTCTACATCATGCATAGCTCGCTATGATATCGTATGTAAAAAAATTTCCATCCTAAGATCCTATGCATGATTGTTAGAGCACTAAAATAATATCATCTTCAAGAACGGATCTGAATAAACAACGGATCCAAAAATTTTATATAAATCAAGAATAAATAATTATTTTAGATTTGAGATGCATACCCGTATCCATCATTAATTCTAGATCTTCAAACATTGATGCTCATATGAATATTAATAGCTAAGTCCTTCTCTCCAGCTTCTTTATAATATGAGGCTATTCGATGAGGCAAGCTATGAGAACTAATCTCATAATACATATATATATAGGAAGTGAACAGGGAACTTAGCCTATTTATAAACAAACTTTAATAGCCCTCTCATCATGGACTCAAGTTTGACTAAGACCTACACCGTGTCACCCCAACTACACCAACTAACATAAAGTGCTCAAAGTCTAAATACGAGGATTACTAACAATATTGGACTTATACATATATCAATCAATATAGATCATATAATCAATTCATCTTTAATAAAATAAAATAAATAAAAATAATGATTAATGGTAATATGTAATTAGAGAAATGCTAACATTGCTGTCCATCTCAATCCTGATGCAATCAAATAGTAAAAAATCATGTTTGCACGTAGCATAACCCTTTTAATAATGTACGGTGCAAGAGTTCCAATACTCCAACCCAAACTATGCAATCTAACCATTCTCATATATGATATATCCGTGCCAAGAATCAGTTTTTCTTTGAATATGTGCATTGCATGTAACAAAACCATCACCGCATCAAAACCAACCAACCTGTGTCGAATTGTGATAAAATTTATCATCACAAGTCGCAACATGGTAGATTGGTAGATAGATGGTTTTATAGAAAATATATCAACACGGTATGGTATATAAGCATCTGATTTAACTACATGATCATGTTGTTCTGCATCTCCTGTTTTAGAATCGCACCAAGTACATATTTGTCTTTTATTTTATTTTATTTTTTCCTTCTTTCTTAAAAACTATGGTTGAAATGTGTTAGAGGTTTGGAGGGAAAATCCAAAATTCCCTCCAAGCCATTCCTTTAGTCCCACATGGGAAAAGGAGAACATCCTAAAGACCCTTAAATGTGATCCCTCTTCCGTTTGGCCTTGTACCGTCTTGGGCCACTCACACGCGCGTGCGCGGCCCGGCCCGGTTCGGTTCGTACGTGTGGTGTGTTTTTTTTGCCCGATTTTCTTTTTTTTTTTTTTCTTCCGTTCGGACTGCATCGCGTCGCGTCTTCTCCAAACGTCGCGACTTCTGAAGAGCGGTCATCTCCGAGCGTCGCGTCCTCCGCCGTACCGCGTCGCATCCTCCGCCGTACCGCGTTGCGTCTTCACCGAGCGGTGTCTCTTCCTCACGGTGTTTCTCCATCTATAAAAGGATGGAGTCAGATCAGATATGAATCTTCACCGGACTCTCTCTCCCTCTCAATCTTTCTTTTTTTCCGATCTAGAACTCTCTTGCGTTCTAGGTTTTCCTGTTTCCATTTTTTTCTTTAATCTGGTTTTCACTGCTGGGCGAAGCCGTTGTCAGTCCCTTCACAGTCGTGCCTGCAGGAGGGATACCCGGTTGTATCTTGGGGCAGAGTTCTCGGATTGAATCCTGCACGAGGGCCGAGAATCGCCTTAGGACAGTGCCTCTGCACGCCTCCGGTCAGAAATCCTAAAACTTAATTTATGATTCATAGTATATGTTTATATTATTGTTTTACATAGGACAGATTCATTGTATTACTGTTCTATATAGCACTGTTTAGTGTTTTAGGATAATATAGATAGATTTACATTTATTGTTTCTACTTTTATTTCACAGTATTCTATTTACAACAATCTAAGGCGATTCTTCATGAAATAAAATAGAAACAAAAAAAAAATAAAATAAAATAAAAATATTGTTTAATTAAATACATATGTTCTGATATTGATTATTAAAATTCTAAAACGAATATTTATTATTGTGCAGCTCTAGTTCTTAAATCACCTTGGTATGGGTTCTGTGGATTCTTCTAGCCTTAAACCTGATAGATTTGATGGGAAGGGTTTTCTTAGATGGCAAGAACAAATGGAGGCCTGGTTAATTTCATTAGGTCTAATTTCTGCCCTAGGTAAAATCCTTCCATTTGAAACCAATTCCCAAGGTTCTGATGCAACTTCTAAGTCTCCTGAAGAAGTAGATTATCACTGTAGGTTTAGAATATTGAGTTGTCTTTCAGACAACCTATATGCAACCTATAGAAAATGCCAAACTTCTAAAGAACTCTGGGGTGCTTTAGAAGATACCTATATCAGAGATCATGAGGGGGCAATGAGATTTACCGTTTCTGACTTTCATAACTTTAGAATGGTAGATAACCAACCAATCAATGACCAGATCCATCATTTCCAAAATCTTGTTCAAGAAATTCTTAGAGGAGGGTCTATCCTTGATGAAACTTATCAAGTTTCAAGTTTAATAGATAAACTTCCTCCATCGTGGAATCAATTTGCCAAAAATCTTAAAAGGACTCAAACCTCCCTGACCTTTAGGTCTCTTCTTCAATCCATCAGGATCGAAGATCAATATAGACTTAGAGAGATTCAAGAAAATCAACTCAAGGCCAAAGTCAATCTTACCGAAGGTCAAAATCAAAATACTAAAGGCCAGAACTTTAGAGATTACAATTCTAATTATAAACCTAAGGGAAAAAATTTTAAAGGAAAAGGAAAACATTTTCATCAAAACAATATCCATAGGCAGAATAACATAAAATCCAAGGATCAAGGTGATGGAAGATTCTGCTTTGTCTGTGGAAGGGACAATCATTTTGCTCCTCAATGTTTCTACCGGAAGAAGCAAAAGGTTGTCCATAAGAAGAAGAATGATACTAAGAACCAGAGTCAATTCAAATCTCAGGTCAATATGATTGAAGGAGAATCATCTTCTTTTAGGTCAGTCTCCTTCACCCCTTCAATAAATCTAACCTATTTTGATTACGAATGGTGGTTAGATACTGGTGCCAATATCCATGTTTGCACTGATAAAATTTGGTTTTCATCCTATCAGGGATCAAGTGAAAGAAGTGTAACAATGGGTGATGGAACAGCTGTTCAAGTACTAGGATCAGGTCACATCAATCTAAAATTTACCTCAGGAAAATCTTTGATTCTTCGTGATGTACAGCATGTTCCAGCAATTAGAAGAAACCTCATTAGTGGTTCTTTGCTTGTCCAGACAGGACTTAAAGTTGTATTAGAATCAAATAAAGTTGTAATCTCCAGAGGAGATATGTTTATTGGCAAGGGCTTTGTATCTGAAGGATTATTCAAATTAAGTGTAATAGCACCTGTTAATATCAATAAAATCTCTGGTTCTTCTTCTAAATCTACTGTGTTAAATTTTGAAGCTTGTGAAATTTGGCATGGCAGATTGGGTCATGTCAATCGTCGATCAATCAAGAAAATGTCTGATCTTCTATTAATTCCTAAATTAAATATAGATCATAAATCAAAATGTGAAATCTGTGTACAATCAAAACAACCTAGAAAACCATTCAAGCCAATAGAATTTAGATATTCCCAAATCTTAGAACTAATACATAGTGATGTTTGTGATTCTAATAGAGCTCTAACACGTGGAGGTAGTCGTTACTTTGTCACTTTCATAGATGACTTTTCTAAGTACTGTTACACTTATCTTCTAAAAACTAAGGATGAAGTTCTTAATAAATTTAAAATTTATAAAGCAGAAGCTGAGAATCAGTTAGAAAAAAGGATTAAAATCCTTAGATCAGATCGAGGAGGCGAGTACACTTCAAATGAAATAAACCTTTTCTGTGAAGAAAATGGAATAATTCATGAAGTCACTGCTCCCTATTCACCTCAATCTAATGGTGTAGCAGAAAGAAAGAACCGAACATTACTAGATATGATAAATGCGATGATCATTAGTTCAGGTGTTCCAGAAAATTTATGGGGAGAAGCTCTTCTCTCTGCTAATTACATCCTTAATAGAATACCTGCGAAAGATAAAGATAAAATCCCTTATGAAATTTGGAAGGGTCACAAACCTAGACTTAGTTACTTTAGAGTTTGGGGTTGCTTAGCTAAAGTTAGTATTCCTGAATTCAAAAGATTAAAAATAGGTCCTAAGACCGTAGATGCCATATTTATTGGTTATTCGTTGGATAGTAATACCTATAGATTCCTTGTTATTAACTCGGAAATATCTTCAATATCAAATAATATAATAATTGAATCCAGAGATGCAACTTTCTTTGAAAATATTTTTCCTATGAAAAATAGAGTGTCTTATCCAACGAATAATATTCCATCCTCTGCATCCTCAGTTGCAGATTTAACTCATGAACCCGAATCTGAACCTGAACCTAGACGGAGTAAAAGAATTAGAACAGAAAAGAATTTTGGTGAAGGTTTTTTCACATATTTAATTGAAGATACTCCTTCTACTTATTTAGAAGCTTTGTCTTCTCCTGATGCACCTTTTGGAAAGAGGCAATCAATAGTGAGTTTGAATCTATTATCGAAAATAATACGTGGATTCTTACTAATTTACCTCCTGGAAACAAACCTTTAGGATGTAAATGGCTTTTCAAGAAGAAAATGAGAACTGATGGAACAATAGAAAAATATAAAGCTAGACTTGTTGTTCAGGGATTTGGTCAAAAGGGTGGTATAGATTTCTTTGACACATATTCTCCTGTTGCTTATATCTCCACTATTAGAGTCATTCTAGCATTAGCTTCCATCTATAAACTTTATGTTCATCAAATAGATGTTAAGACTGCATTTTTGCATGGTGATCTAGATGAAGAGATCTACATGCATCAACCTGAAGGATTTTCTGTGCCAGGACAAGAAAATAAAGTCTGCAGGCTTGTAAAATCTCTTTATGGATTGAAGCAAGCACCTAAGCAATGGCATGAAAAATTTGACCAAGTGATCTTATCCTACGGATTTCATATTAATGAATCCGATAATTGTCTTTATCAAAAACAAGTTAATGATCAATTCTTCTTTCTATGTCTCTATGTTGATGACATTTTAATTCTTGCACCAGATTTGAATCTGGTTAATGATATCAAGAATTTTCTGTCTCATCATTTCAATATGAAAGATTTAGGTAATGCTGACTTAATCCTTGGAATGAAAATCATTCGAACTGTCGAATCGATTAGTTTATCTCAATCTCATTATACTAACAAACTTATAGACAAATTTGGATATTCTAATTATTCAACAGTTTCTACACCTTTTGATCCATCTACTCATCTTACAAAGAACACTGGAATACCTATAAATCAAGAAAAATATGCACAAATTATTGGATCTCTAATGTATTTATCCAACCGGACTAGGCCTGATATTGCTTTCACTATTTCTAGACTTAGTAGATATACATCTAGCCCTAGTTCAATTCATTGGAATGCATTAGAAAGAGTGTTCAGATACCTTAAAGGTACTACTGAGTATTCTCTATGCTTTACAGGTTATCCAAATGTTCTTGAAGGTTATTGTGATGCAAATTGGATTTCTGACACCTTAGATGTCAAATCTACATCTGGCTATGTTTTTCTGCTAGGAGGTAGTGCCATATCGTGGCAATCAACTAAACAAACTATTTTAGCTAGGAGCACCATGGAAGCCGAGCTTATTGCTCTTGACTCTTCCTGTACTGAAGCAGAATGGTTAAAAGAGCTTCTTACTGAGATCTCTATATCTTCTCATATACCTCCAATTTCAATACATTGTGACTCTAGAGCTGCTATAGAATTTTGCAAAAAGAAGTTAATAAATACTAAAGTAAGCAGACACATCAAATTAAGACAAAAGTCTGTTAAAAGAAAAGCAAAACTTCAAATTATTTCCATAAGTCATATAGCTACAGATAATAACCTTGCTAACTGTCTTACAAAAGGCTTAAACAGGACTAAGGTCCTGATGTCATCGAGGGGGATGGGGCTTAGCCAATAAAGGATCTTCCATCAGCGGGAACCCAACCTCTGTGATAGGAGATCCCTTGAAGGAGGTTCAATGTGGTAAAAACAAACTGATTGGTTGATCAGGGAGCACATGTACTTTATTTAGCAGGAGTCTCTGACTCTAGCCCATCCCTATGATGATTAGTGCTCTTATGTAGTGTTTAGGAAGAGTTATCTCTGAATGAGTCCCGAGAGGTATTCCTCGAGATGTGACACTACACACATCCTTGGAGGGACTCACCTATGTGAGAATATCCGTATACGGCCGCGGCTAGAGACATAGGCAATCTCTAGAAATTCTCATGAAACAAATCAAGATGCTTGCACACGGCCATTAATGTGCAAACCCGCGACATGAGCTTCTATACTGTGAGTATTATAGTAGAAATTTGATCTAACGGAACGTAGTTCAAGACCTGGTTCACTCCGCTCCTTTCAAATCAATACTATCAATGCTAAGTGAAGTGAACTTTAAAGACACTTCATCAATTACACAGTATATGTACCCAGCAGTCAATATTTTTCTATTATGTTCTACTTGATTATTTATAATAAGTGAATTTTGAGTTTTGAGGGGGATTGTTAGAGGTTTGGAGGGAAAACCCAAAATTCCCTCCAAGCCATTCCTTTAGTCCCACATGGGAAAAGGAGAACATCCCAAAGACCCTTAAATGTGATCCCTCTTCCGTTTGGCCTTGTACCGTCTTGGGCCACTCACACGCGCGCGCGCGGCCCGGCCCGGTTCGGTTCGCACGCGCGGCGTGGGGTGGTGTGTTTTTTTTGCCCGATTTTCTTTTATTTTTTTCTTCTTCCGTTCAGACTGCATCGCGTCGCGTCTTCTCCAAACGTCGCGACTTCTGAAGAGCGGTCTTCTCCGAGCGTCGCGTCCTCCGCCGTACCGCGTCGCGTCTTCACCGAGCGGTGTCTCTTCCTCACGGTGTTTCTCCATCTATAAAAGGATGGAGTCAGATCAGATATGAATCTTCACCGGACTCTCTCTCCCTCTCAATCTTTCTTTTTTCCGATCTAGAACTCTCTTGCGTTCTAGGTTTTCCTGTTTCCATTTTTTTCTTTAATATGGTTTTCACTGCTGGGCGAAGCCGTTGTCAGTCCCTTCACAGTCGTGCCTGCAGGAGGGATACCCGGTTGTATCTTGGGGCAGAGTTCTCGGATTGAATCCTGCACGAAGGCCGAGAATCGCCTTAGGACAGTGCCTCTGCACGCCTCCGATCAGAAATCCTAAAACTCAATTTATGATTCATAGTATATGTTTATATTATTGTTTTACATAGGACAGATTCATTGTATTACTGTTCTATATAGCACTGTTTAGTGTTTTAGGATAATATAGATAGATTTATATTTATTGTTTCTACTTTTATTTTACAGTATTCTATTTACAATAAAATGTTATCATTCATGCTTCAGCCGAGATATGTTTGCGTGCCAATCAATTGAGCCAAGCCTGATTGACCTAGACATGCATATATTCCAATATGAGCTGGCAATCAGTATTCGTTTTCCAGATTTTACTAGACAAGCTGCAGGCATCAATATCGAACCCAACGAACTTGACGTTGATCGATGTAGTGCAGTGGAAACGCCCTCGATCATCTTTCATCTTGAATTGCAACAACATGCATCACTCGGCATTAATTGAAGCAATGACGTGCAGATTCTAGAAATATGATGGTTGGCTTCCTTGCAAGCGATCCACGTACTCCCCAGATTGTATCTTCTACAACTATCCTCGTCCGCACATCAAAAGGTCCCTTGGAAAGCATCGGATTGATGGCGAAGCCCCTGGGAGACAACCTCAACATAGCTGTAGTCGATGATGGATCGAAGGCCATGAACACAAAATCTCGAGCGCATGGCTTTCTCACCGGAAAACAACCCCGGGGTCAGCCCATAAAGACTTTCTCTTTTCCCTCAATTTGTTGTAGCCCCGTTGGCTTTTCACGGCTCGAGGTTGGTCCATGACATAAGCCCGAGCTGTCACGAGAATTTCGGCTCGAGTGCTGTGGACGTGGGTGGCATGTGACCGCAATCTCTTCTCTCTCCTTCCAGTAGATCGTGGACCATTAAAAAGTAATTGGATTGCCAAATAGCTTCATCACAAAATTATTATGACCGTGCATCCTATAATATAATTCCATCGGGCGGGACTTCGTGGGAGGAGAATTTGATTAAAGAAAATAGTTTGGAAAGAGAGGAGAGGGGAAAGTATAAGGAGTTTTCCTCTCGTGCAAGGCATCCCTTCACCGTTCATCCTTCGCATAGAAAGAGGAAAGGGTACGAAAAGGGATCTTTACGGGTAATGCGGCTGGTTAAAGCTTGGCTTCTTCTTTGCCTGGTCATGAATTCGAGGAATGTTCTCGTGGATGACTCGATTAAAATTTCAAAATTTTCGGATACACGTGATTGGAAGATGGACCAACCGTAATTCCGACATCGTAGAGGGGCTAGACTGATATACTCATTCATTCGGACAAATCCTGAAGGATAAAAAAAGTACGCAGAAAATTGTGGTCTGCAAAGAAAAAAAGCCGCGGGCTTGGAGCCAGAATGGGATGCTATACTGGGGTATAACCTCCCTACCTTTTTTTTTTCTATCAAAAAAAAAAAAAAAAGAGTGGAAGGGAAAGGGGAAAGAATCATCTGACCAAGATGAATCTTTTTTGCAAGCACAAGAAGAAGGCAACAAATAATAAATCCGCGGAATATATATATATATATATATATATATATATATATATATATATATATATATATATATATATATATATATATATATATGTATATATTTCTTCGCAGCATCACCGGTATGGTAGGCCATTTATCTGAAGTACCATTCAATGGCAGGCTGGCAGCTTGTTGCAATATTAAAGCCATGATTAACAGAAAGGTTAAGTTTCCAATGATAGATTAACTAAAATTTGCACTTCTAATCCAAACCCTCTCTCTCAACCTCTTATGGACAGGAAATTTTTACTGAAATAACTATTTGACAAATATTGAAAAACTGGTGACTTATCTACGCTAACGCACACTTCCAATCAACTAAGCTCTGTTCTAAATTTCTTTTGTTCTTTTTACCCAAAGAAAAAAAAAAAAAATCTTTTGCTCGGATAGGTGGCTTGTGTTTCCATGTAAAAAGGAAAAAGACGTCGACTTTTTAATCCACATGCAGCTATTATCCAATTGGCTTGTATATTACAAAAGTGAGGATTAAATAATAAAATCAAAGATGACATGCTTGAAGTAATCCAAGGGGCAGAAGTAGAATCAAATGGTTGACCTCTCATCTCTAAAACGAGAATCATGCCTCTAAATGAAACTATAAATCAAACATTATTTTAAGATGAAGCAGATCACCATGGCTTTGCCAATGAAAATGGATAGACTTTAATATGCAGTCATTGTTTTGCAGCCTGCTTTGCAGCAAATCATGATTCTTGAGCAAATTCTGTATTCTGCTGGATATAATGATCCAGAGTTCAGAGAAAAAAAAAAAAAACTGAAAAATTTATCAATAATTCAGAAATAGTTTTGATTACACCGAATTAGAAAAAAATAATAAAACTTAAATATGAAATTTGTAAAAAAAATAAGTTAATTTACTTACAAATAAGTACAGGAGAGGTGAAAATAATAAATAAAAGAAAAAAATATCTTCGGTAGCAATAATATATGATATCATTAATTTCTAACACATATTTTTAAAAATTGGTTATAAATAATTCATAAATAAAACATAAAAATTATGTAGCATTTATTGATTCATTTTTAAAAGATTATCCGGAGATACGTGAAAAGAAATCAAGAATAATTCAACATAATTCAATAACCCATAGAACATTGTAATCATGGTCTGCATGGCTTGATTTTGAGTATCAGACAGGGTATGGAATTGTTCATTGCTTGTCTCTTATGGAGAGGTTTTAGTTATGAGAATGTCTTTGGTGTTTTGATCACATTGGTTTTCCAATCATACAGTATATTGCGTATGGTCAGCTAGATCTATGTCATAGATAATTTTTTTTTAAATTTTTTTTGGGTGCAACTACCATCACTAGCACTACACGCCAACCAACCATACATGTTGCTGGTTTTACATGATCGTGATTATTACCATTCCAATCATGCCCACAATGGTTGCATATCTAAATGTATGAAAGCCTTACTAAAAAAAGAACATGTTTTATATGATTTATTTCCACTAAGGAATCTCATTAGAAAAGCTGTTTGAAGTATTCGCTTTAAGTATTTTGATTAAATAATGACATGGATTTGTAGATGATACAAGGTACCCTGGCAATGGGCATAGCTACTGTTTTGCTTCTTCTATCCCAAAGCCCACCGTATATTAATAATAATAATAATATTTTTTTTTGTAACTCTCTGCTCTTGATCAATAAGTTCGATCAGACGGACCTATGGCCATTGCAAGGGTAGGTTGGTCATTTCATCAAAATTAGAACAGTGCAACATCTGAATGGTTTAGACCGAGAACAGAAGGATACGATGGTAAATGGACATGTGCCAGCTGGCGAGCTAGATTTGGAGTCTTTTCTTCACGGTTGACCCCATCCCTGACACTCCTCCATCATCCCCCCTATTTATCTTTTCTCCTCCTCCCACTAATCCCGTTGTTAATGATTTCCCCTATTTTCTAACTCATCTTTAAATGCTAAAGCTGCATCACTTCTCTTGCTTACCCTTTACTGCTCTCTCTCTCTCTCTCTCTCTAAGCTCCGGCTTTCCTCCATTGCAAGAAGCCTTCGTCCCTCCCTCTCTCTACCGGTTTTCATGGTTTGTCTACCTCTCTCATCAACTCAAAGGGGGAAAGGACTCACCAACCATTTCACCGAACCATCCCTTTCTCTCCCTTCAAACTCTCATAGATTGACAAAGAGTTTCTTTTTTCTTCTTCCAGCTGTCCTTCTTGGTGCTGAACTGGTGCTTTCTTGTCTATCTTTCCTTTGAGTTTTCTCTTCGTTTTTTTTTTTTTTTTTTTTTGTTTTTTATTGAGTAATTTTCTTGGTGACCATTTCTGTGCTTCGAAACCACTCTAACTGCGTTTCCTTGGTTGGGTTCCTGTGTTTTGTTGGGGTTAGTTCTATTTGAGGCCCCATGCATTAAGGTTCGGTTTGTGAGAAGAAGCCCTTTGCTTGGTGGAGGGGAGATCATCAGGATCAAATCACCAAAAGAGGTATTTTCCTTGCAAAATTTGATCTTTTCCACTATGGTTATGTTAACGTTTCAAATGCTGTGTTTCCTTTCTTGTTGCATCTCAAATGTTGTTATGAAATACACCTTTTTCATCCTCCAGCAATGATGACCGATGGGAGATAGACGGCATGGGGAGATTTTTCTTCTTTATTTTCCCTTTCATTTCCTCTCGTCTGTGGGTGTTTAGCATGCTGTCATCAATTTGGAATTTTTAGAAATCATTGCCGTACAATGCTAGTGATGTTATTAAATAATTTGGAATCAGGGAAATATGTGCTAGTAAGTGCCTTCATTTTGCACATTAAAGATGTCACGCAATCATGATTCTGAAGAATTGTCACTATGAAGTTAAAAGATATGCAGAAATACAGTGTTTTTGTTATTCTTGAAGTGTGAATTGGCAAGTTCAGCATGCATGGAGATCCATGGCAGCATATCTTTGGTTTTACAAATGGAATTAAATTTTAGTTTTTTATTATCAGAGAAGTATTGTCTTAGCGCTTTCACAGAATAAGATTTCTGGGTGGGGAATGAAGTCTTTCTAAAATTACTTAACATTCATACTGTAATCTAGTTTTTTTACTGATCCATTGATATCAACTTTTTGCAAAGCTATGTGCAAATCTGATATTTAGAATCCAATGGCTGATCCCATTTCCTTCTTCAAGCCCAGAGGAGAAAATGTCAAGCGGTGATTCTCTGAATGGTGATTTGTTGAAGAAGACCCCAGTTTTTGGCCTGAGAGTTTGGGTCCTGATAGGCGTTGGCGTAGGGCTGTTGATAGTGCTGATTCTCCTTATCCTATCCATATGGGTGACATCTCGGAAGAAGGCAAGAAGGACCTTTGCTAAGTTCCCACTCTCGCAAATTCCTAATGTCTCCAAGGAAATAACAGTAGACAGAGTTGATGGTCATAGTCTTGCTCAGAGCTTCCATGAGCGTGAAGGACCTATATATTCCTTAAATGACAAGTTCAATGATAAAGATTCAGGAAAGACATTAGCACACTTAACTATGAGCAAATCAATTGATGCGGATAACATGAGCCAGTGCAGCTCAGTTTACCATAATGACAGGGCTGGGAGTTCACATTCTGGAGATGAAGGCAGCTCATGGCCCCCTCGGAAAAACTATGCGTCATATGGACTTGTATCAGCATCTCCTTTAGTTGGTCTGCCTGAATTCTCTCATCTGGGATGGGGTCACTGGTTTACTCTCAGGGATCTTGAGTACGCAACAGATCGGTTTTCAAAGGAGAATGTCATCGGGGAGGGTGGATATGGAGTTGTTTACCGGGGCCGCCTGATAAATGGGACCAAGGTTGCCGTCAAGAAGCTTCTCAACAATCTGTAAGTATTGTTCTGGCCAATGCATATAAGTTTCTAGCCCGTTCAGCCTCAAAGTTTCGGTACCATTAGTTTTGGTAGTCAACATTTGATGGTAGAATTTCTGTTTGGGTCTTGTAGGGGGCAAGCAGAAAAGGAATTTAGAGTGGAAGTGGAAGCTATTGGCCATGTTCGACATAAGAACCTGGTGCGGCTGTTGGGATATTGTGTAGAAGGAATCCATAGGTGAATACTTGTTTTGATCAATTCATTTGTTTTATTTTGTTCAATGTTACTATTTTAGTTGATGAGAGCATGTAAGAATTCATTAGCATTTTAGATCCTTTGCCAGGATTTCTTAGATGATATAAGATGCCAAAGGATGAAGCAGGTTGGCCACCATGACCCCATATTCTAACAATGTAATCTACAACAATCTCTGACCAGTAATTCAGTATTATCAATAGAAATTCTGTTGATAAATGGTACCAGTGAGCCTAATGCTGTGACACCACAGGTCAGCAAATTCTTTTGGCAAAATTAGCTGAAACAATAAAATAAACCTAATTTCTTATACAGCACAGAAGGAAACTAGTGAAGGTACTGGTTTTGATTCCAGACAGCATTGAACTCTGAGCATTTATATGCATGGAGACTGGGTTAGTTTTACACCAAAATCATCTGCTAAGAGAACCCTTGTGATGAAATCATCTGTACTTCGTTTCATTAAGTTTCTTATTTCAGAAAAGGATGCTTCAGTGTCATATAATAAGACTCCTCTAAACCTTTAGACAGGGCGAAAAGATTTTAATAAATATGGCTAATGAGAACCCTAATGGAATTGGCCAGCCCGCTTCTAATATTATAAATTAAGCCTTAGAATGCTACTAAGGAAGTTCTATGGCTCTAACATAGAGATATAGTTCGCAGTCATTGAATTTAGATTCTTCCGCTCTTAGGAATTTTATGAGCATAAAAAAGCATTTTCAAGCAAGAATTTTTTTTTTCGCTCCTGCAGCCATGCACACAATAGGTGATATCAAAAATAGATTTAGAAATGCCAAACCAAGCGCAAGAAAATAAGTTTTAAATCAAATCTGCTAATTCCTAAGAAAATTTCCAGATAGTCCTTATAACTTGATTGGTTGAATTTCTTGGAAACTCTAGTTTTCCAGGTTAAAATGTACTTCAAACATTAATTTGAAGAAGATATGTATAATATAATAATAATAAAACTTGATGATAATAGACCTCTCCATTCACTACCAATGGTTTAAGCAACATTACAGGCCGATGAAACCCAATTGTACTTGAACTATATGGTCATTCTCATATAGAATCAGTTATTCCAACCACATTTGTTCAAATGCTTTGGTACATTAAATGTGTTTTTTCCTCTAACAAAATTTATTTTTCTCATTCAATTTCTACTTATTGCATCTTCAGTTGGGTGATTAATGGCCCATCCCCAGTGGCTGACAATCAAGAAAAGGTTGATTGCTAAGACTTTTATGAACTGATTTTTAGCACTATCCTCACAGAACTTTCCATGCAAATTGAATAATGTATTGTAGGATGCTTGTTTATGAGTATGTGAACAATGGAAACTTGGAGCAGTGGCTTCATGGCGCTATGCGTCAATGTGGTGTTCTTAGTTGGGAGAATCGCATGAAGGTTATCCTAGGGACTGCAAAGGCGTAAGTTTTGACACCCCGATACAATTCCCGCATTTTGTCTTCACCGGTTTTCTGATTCATTATGATGAACTTAAAATTCAACTTTCTTTTTGGTACATTAATAATTTGTGTTTGATGGTTTACTAAATTGAATAACTAAATGGCCTTCAGACTTGCATATCTGCATGAAGCAATAGAACCAAAAGTCGTGCACCGAGATATAAAATCTAGCAATATTTTAATTGATGATGAATTCAATGGCAAGGTTTCTGATTTTGGATTGGCCAAGCTCTTGGGTTCGGGCGAGAGCCACATCACAACTAGAGTAATGGGAACATTCGGGTATGCCTACATTTTTATATCTTCTATATTTCATGTTCTGTTTATAGAATCTGAGAGAGAACTTATTTGTGGATGTTCATGTATTTTGCCTTTTGCCTTTTTTTTTTTTTTTTTTTTTCCAGGTATGTGGCACCCGAGTACGCAAATACTGGATTGCTAAATGAGAAGAGCGATGTTTACAGTTTTGGAGTGCTTCTGCTGGAAGCTGTGACAGGAAGGGATCCTGTAGATTATGCTCGGCCTGCAAATGAGGTACGGTTTGCTAACTCAAGCTACAACTCACAAACAGCATTCCTGATGAGTACTCCATTTCGCATCTATTTCTTTGTTGGCATGAACATTCCGAGAGCTTCGATTGTTCATAATATTCGGCAACCAGTTGTACATCTACCAGCAAAATTATGTCTAACTTGCAAAGATCAAGTGATGACTCAGATTAGGGATTTCTTGGTTTTGGTTTTGGGCGTGGCTAGGTATGCTTACAGGTGCTTTAGCAGTTTTAAGAAGTGGTATCAATAACATCCGTGTGACCAGGTCAATCTGGTGGAGTGGCTTAAAATGATGGTAGGAAATAGGAGAGCTGAGGAAGTAGTGGATCCCATCCTAGAGGTGAAGCCATCTACACGGGCTCTTAAACGAACTCTTCTAGTAGCACTAAGATGCGTCGATCCTGATGCCGATAAAAGACCGAAGATGGGGCAGGTCGTTCGAATGCTCGAAGCAGAAGAAGTCCCGCACCGTGAGGTTGTACCGTCTTTTATGAAACCCTTTCCTTCTGCCATCTTCTACATCTTCGAGCCAACCATACCGAGAGACCCGTTCTATTTTTCAGGATCGGAGACACCGGAGGAGCCACATGGGTAGCATGGAGATCGAGTCCCTGAAGGAGAGTGCAAGTTCTTCTGATATGGAAAACAATGTAGGACCATCGGACAGTCGGACATGGGGGAGGTCTCGACCATGAGGTGGACCGACATACGTCGGAGATCAGGCACCGGCTGCATTCTCTCCGTGCTGCCAAGATTGAAAAGCTTTCGTTGACTACTGCTATCCGGAGGCCGCTGGCTGGCTGTTAGAAGAAGGTGATATTTCGAGGTAAAATGAGGATTTATCGTTTGTGGGTTCTTGGGCTATGCTTCTGTTTCTGACACCAGCATCGGGAGAGACGAGAGAAGCAAACTCATCCTTCGGGGAGTTTCTTGAGTGATGCAGTTATTCCTGCTTTTTGTTGTACAGATTCCACTGTCTTCGTTTGAGAACCCCTCGGTCAGTTTATACGATCTATCTATATTACGTTTATTCCCTCTTTCCTTTGCTCTGTCCTGCATGTCTGCCAGAAGAATGATCATTTATCATTCTTCCCCCACCATGCCTTTTTTGAACCCATGAGGTTTTCTTTATCGGGGATGGAATGATGCCTTGCTCCATGGTCTCTCTTTTCTCGTTCCGGCCCTGTCTCTTCTTCTTCTTCCATGTTTCGGTTGCAAGGTTTCTCTTTTCAGTTTTGTTTGGATATAAAATTTGATCAAAAAGATCGACGACATCCATATCTGCTAACTAATTAATCATCAGGGAGAGAAAAGAGAGATGGTTAGGCATCGACCTTTAGCTAATTTTTTTAAAACAATCAACCTTTCTGGAATGTTGTACAAAAAGGCCTCGGCATAAAAAAATAAAAAAAAAATTTTTAAAAAAAAAGGTAGGATGGTTTGTTGGGAAAGCTTTAAATCTTTAGGATGACTGCCAAGGTGCATGCGTATGAATGTCTGAGCGAAAACGTGATGCAACGTATAAATGAATTCCATAAAATTCGAAGACAGGTTAATCTTCTGGCATTAACTGCTCTATCCATGAAGGGCTGGACTAGTTTTTGGGTCTTGTAGTTAGAGTGCTGTTTGCTATATGAAGTTTGTATCAGCAAGTACTGGTTCCTTTAATTTCATTCGAGTTAGATTTTTAATCTTGAACCAGTAAACATCTTTTGAGTGATTTTATAAACTCTCGATTGTAGCTGAAACTATTTCTAAATTAAGATCTGTCCTATTTTTGAAAAGGCATGCACTATCTTTTGTATTTGTTCGTTCGTTCGTTCATTTTTTCCTTTGTTTATTTGTTGCTCGGAGTTCTAACATGCATCTAGCATCTCCCTTAAAAATGCGACAGAGATGTACTTTCATGAATCAAAATGGGAAGCAAGAGTTCTTGAATGGGAAATTATTTTTATTCACCAATTTTCTTCCCTTAAAATTTTATTAAACATAACCTGATAGAAAACATTTAACGAAATCTATCTCGACATAACTATCGACATCTATAATTCCAAGCATATGTAAAATGTAAATTTTATTTATACTTCATGGCAACTATAAAAAAATAAACAGCTATGAGCTAATAAAGGTCTAATTGATTCTGACAGTAAGTGTATATTTGTTGGAATACAATTTGAATATTTGTGATCGAAATGGATCTATTATTAAAAAATATTAAAACAAGATAAAAAGGTTCTTATGGGCAAGGCTTTAGAGCTTACGTTTTGGTCTTTGAGATCTTCTCATTGTATGTACTAGATATTTATCTTTCAGTACTCGGTTTCTCGTTCGCAAGTGAGGATTACCGTCGGTGTATTTATTGGTTTGTCGTGGGACACCTGTGCTGGTGCTTGCCCTGGGTTTGCAACACTCTCATCATTGCTTGATAGTTGATTCCACCCATTATTCCCCGAAGGTGCTGGAATTTTTCTTTGTTTTCAGGAAAAAAGGTGGATAAAGGTGTTTAGGTGATAACCAACGCACATTAGCCTGAGTGCAAGAAAATGTCCCAAGTCCAATTAAGATGTTGCTTGATTGTTACACTTAACCCGCTTTCAACATTAAGCAGTCCTCGATGCTTCGAACTAATAACATTCCAATCTTTATAGTTATGCAATATTCTTCCGCTATAATCATTTTATAGGATTGAAGTAAGACTTCTTTATCTTAACATTTAAATGAAATCATGATGTATGCTATTTACAAATGATTTAGTCTTGAATGATGATCAAAATAACTAATCTATTAGTTTCTCAGCCGAAAAGTATAGGGGCCAGAAAAAGGTTTTATCGTTGTTAAGTTAAAATGATGGATCAGTGATGACATCTAAACGTTCTTTCTCAATCTCATCTTCCAAGTGGACTATTATCTTCTCTTTCTCTCTCTTGGAGGAAAGCTGGCTGCGGATTATATATTGCCAATCCTTTTTTCTAGGCATTTTCTTTTTAGGTGGACACTGGTAGGTGTTGAACGCTTGGGGGATTGGGTGTAACGTGAGATGTAAGAGTTCACCTGCCTATTTGGAGTACCGTCCCTTGGACATCTATTTTGGCACTTAGGATGTCTTGGCAGGCCACTCAAAGAACAATCCAGACAAGCACTCTTAGCTGCCTGACATGACTAAGTTGGCACCCTTCTCGCCTTTTTCTTTGTTAATAAAACCATTCTTGCTTTACATGGCCTAGTATGGAAGTTGTGGTAACTAACCCGTGAGCAACCCTATCGAAAAATAAAAAACTCATCTTTGCTCGATAGTAAGTATCTTGGAATGTTGTTGAAAGATAATTGTTTAAGGATGACACGCACTTGAAAATAAATACATAGATACCTTCTCTCAGCATCCGAACGGAAACCAAACATAGCCTTTTCTAACTTTGACACGCACGGACTTGCTCAAAAGACCTTGTTTTACACCAAGAGAGGCCACTGGCCACCATCACACGAGATTGCTAGATTCTCTCTCTCTCTCTGAGCTCTTAGCTTTACGCCCTTAGCCAACGACCTTTCCACCCTGTCTCGCATGTTTTGGCCTTCCGAGATCATTATTATTATGATGTGGAAAAGAGATGGAAGCAGAGATGGTGTAGAGAAAAATAAATAAATAAAAAATGATCAACTGAAACAGCTTCTGCTGCAAGTGGTAAAGTGTGTTGCAATTTATTTGGCTCGCAGCATTCCATGTGATGTGCATTCCTTTTTCTTGGGGAAATCCTATGCAAGGAAGCCCTTTCATCATTCCATGATCTAGGAGAGGATCTAATGCCCCTATAAAATGATTAAAAAAAAAAAAGGGGGAATAATCAGAGCACATGCCTGTTAGTTAAATTTGTGGTGGTTGTTGCTCAAAACAAAGTCCATGAGCATCTTAATTGGTACCCCATGTTTCTATGGAATAAACGTGATCGTTTAATACAAGATTTTATAGGGAATCGATCCATAGCTCCAAGACAACCTTGTTTTGTTTGGAATGAACATGATTGCACAAAGACAAGTCTTTATATAAAAAAAAATTCATTAGGTATTGTTATGGATCTTGTGAGAATGGCAAAGTAACTAGGCACTTGGATCACCTTATCCAAGGACGTCACAAACGGTGGTGCTTTCAAAATGGCCCGTGAATTAAGTAAGACGTCTTTGTTCTTTCCGTCCTCATATCTCTCTGGATTTTTAATAATTTATTTACAAGAAATGATAAGCAAACATCATGTCGTGTCTCAGAACCAGGTACTGAATTATAATTATGTGTACAAGAAAAATTAAAAACAACCACTTCTTACTTAGACTCTTACTCGTCCCAGTTTAGTTTTCTTATCAAGACATCTTCTGCTATTCATCTTTTCTTTTTGCCTGCATCAATTGCTTAATTTCTCGATTCTTGGAAAGGACTCGGTTATGTTTGAATTTTCAGTAGTTGAAATCTTCTACCTAAGGTGTTGCATTATATCGAGTCTCACCAAAACCTTGCACATGCAACCATTTATTAAATGTTTGATTGCTTTGAGTCTTTCTTCGAGTCTTTATAAGAGCCTTGGTTCCCTGCTTCTTTATGGCCGTACCTACTCTTGTCTGAGGTCACCAATGATCACCACTTGCTTGGATGAAAAGATTTAATTACTTAAAAAGTGGTGGCACCACTATCTCATCTCTAGAAAACTTGAAATGTCAACAATATAATTATGCTTCTTGTCAAGGATTGAGACATTTAGCGATGTCAAACATTGCTTGTTATTTTCAATCTAGTCCAGTCCAGCAGAAGAATGGATGGATTACTTTGTGGCATCAGGAGTCGAGAAGTAACAGCTTCTACTCGAATTAGTTCCATGAACCAGAATATAGCCTACTCTTTGGACGAGGTCCGAGGTATAAATTTCAACTACCATCAGGGCAAAAATCTACATTTTGGTTTCTTTGATGTACAAAGAGTTCCGCACCCTGCTGAGATTCACAGTCGATGGCGTGAAGCCCTTTCAACCATAAAACATTTACATCAAGGGAGCGTTTGGTTCTCGACTGGAATTAGAACCAGAACTGGAATCAAATGGATTAGAATTGAAATCGAAATAGCCACATCCTCCATCATTTTTAGTTCAGGGTTAAAATCGAAATCAAAATTAAAATAAAATTTGGATATTAGAAAAGAATAGGAAATTGGATTTCGAAGAATTGGAGCATTTCCATTTTTCCCAGATTTGGAATGAGAATAAGACTTCTCCGAACTAAATTGTTGAAATGGAAGTAATTTATTCCCATTTCCATTTTAGAGTTCAGCTCCTTCCAACCAAACATGCCCTGGAAGTTATATCGGGTAAGGAATATTAGAAGACGAATAAACTTTGCACTTGTCTGCCTCTCTTATATTCACCGGTCTATATCTGATATTAATAATCACCATGATTCATGCAAAAGAGAGTATTTTTACATCAAGCACCGTCGGCGAATCAGCCAAAGGAATTGCGCGCCTTGGTTGAGAATTTGTATAAACTTGTTATACGTACCAACTGCACTGCCGTCCCTTTAATCCTATGGGACACAGATCCAACCCACCCAGTTCGGAGTGATGCCCAACAACATGCAAGTCGGGATAATGGACAGTAGAATACACAGTATAAATACATTATATCAAAGACCTGTTTGGATTGTTGGATCTAAAATCTTGTGAAATTTGTGGTCCAGCCATCATAAACATTAGATCATTCATCACCGACATACCTGTTCACTCCTCCTAGTGCGAAGTCCATCAAGAGAGGCCCGACCAGGAGGATCTGTTCCCCTGGATCGTCATTGACTTGACCGTCGGAGTGCCCCCGCCAGAAACCCCGGCCCAGATCACTAACCCCTGTTTTACTGGTCCAGGAGTAGAGGACTGGCAGGCAGCGAGAGGAGCGCACTCCGGTGCGGTAGCTATGGGCCACGACGGTCTTGGCGACAACAGCTTGGCGTGCCAAGTAGGGGCGATCGAGTAAGCCCTCCATTTCTCTGCAAGCAAGCCAGGCGGAAGGATGGTAACGACAAGGGCAAGGGAGGCTTCCACCAGTCATGCGGGGGACTCCCCCTCTCGGGGAAACCCGCACCGCCAAGAAGTGGAGCCGCTTGCTCCGGTCCAGCCACCTCCACCAGAAGCCCAGCTGGCCGCACTCGTCCAGCAGATGCAAGTTCTTGCTACGGCAGTGCGCCAGCTTCAGCATCAGCACCGGTCCGTGGCTACCCACCAGCAGCCAGGGACCCCAGCGGCCCATGCCGCAGCCCCCCGCGACAGCCTACGCTCCTTCCAAGGAAGGCCATCGCAGCCGCGGGCCACCACTGAAAACCGGGGCAGCCATCAAGCTCTAGCGAAAAGACAATGGGCCGGCTCTGCCGACAGAGAGAGCCGCTCACCAAACCTCGGGCGGGAGGTGCCCAGACCCCACCGAGGCAAGAAAAGCAAGACCCTCCGCCACGGGTGCCATGCATCCATGTCACCTTCTCCGTCTCCTTCGACGGAGGGGTCCACTGATGAAGCCCCCAGGCGCGCGACGGGCAGGCGCCTGGAGGAACATGACTACAAGCTGGCGGAGATTGATCGCCGATTCGCCAGCATGCTGGGCTCCGCTAGTGAGCCAGCAGGCTACGACGCTCGTCCCCCATTCTTCCAAGAAATCCAAACGGAGTCGATCCCACACTGGTTCCGGATGCCGCAGGTGGATCCTTACGATGGGACCACCGACCCCCTGGACCACCTGGAAAGCTACCGGACTCTCATGAGGGTCTAGGGGGCCACCGACGCTCTTCTCTGCGTTGCTTTTCCTGCTACTCTCTGGAAGGCAGCCCGGGTGTGGTTCACCCGTCTGGAGCCAGAGAGCATCACCTTCTTTGCCCAGCTAGGGCAGAAGTTCGTGGCTAACTTCGATGCTTGCAGGAAGTTGCCACGGGAGGCAGACAGCCTCTTCTCCATCCGGCGACAGGACCGCGAGCCCCTACGGGACTACGTGGCCCGCTTCAAGGCCGCTGCATTGGAGATCTACAATCTTGAAGAGCCAGTGGCAATGCTGGCACTGAAGCGAGGGCTCAGGACCTCCCGCTGACCTACTCGCTGGATAAGAAGCCCCCAAGACCTACGCCGAGCTCCTTCTCTGGGTCCAAATGTACATCCGTGCCGAGGAGGTGGACCGCACAAGGTTGGAGCTCGACGGAGGATCCCTGAAGAAGTCGGCCCCTGCTGAAGTGTCCGGGACCCAGAAGCTAGCACCCCAGGCTCAGAGCTCCCGGAAGGACCGGCCAAGACTGAGAGGGACCCCTGTCCCTGAGGAAAACTACACCCCTCTCCTCGCCCCGAGGACAAAAATTCTTATGGAGATCGAGGGCGAGGATTACTTGAGGCATCCGCCTCCATTGAAGCCTTATGCTGGCCGTGACAAGATGAAGTACTGCCGCTTCCACCGCGACCATGGCCACGACACCGAAGAATGCCGCAACCTCAAGTGGGAGATTGAGGAACTCATCAAGAGATGCTACCTCAAGAGATTCGTGGGGGGCAGACCTCAAGCGGAGTCCCAGGCGCTCGTCGCTCTCCCGCCAGCTCCAGCCATCGACAACCTCCCACCGAGAAGCCGGTGGGCATGATCTCCTGGGGAGCAGCGCGCGCGTCCAAGAAGGGCCGGGGGGCAGGGGACTCCGAAAATGTACTCCCCTTTATGAGGGAGGGGGAAGACAGGGGGAAAAATGTAGATAATGATACCGTGGTCGTCGAAATGATGATCGCGAAGCATCCTGTAAAGCGCATCATGGTTGATAGTGGAAGCTCCACATATGTGCATTTTTATGATGCCTTCTCCAGAATGAATCTTTTCCCCGATCAGCTTAGGCCCATGCACACATCCCTTGTCGGTTTCACGGGCGATTCCGTGATAGTAGAAGAAGAAATCACTCTCCCGGTCACTGCCGGAACCCCACCTCGGCAGAGCACCGTCATGATGACTTTTACCGTTGTGAGGCTCCCTTCCACCAACAACGTGATATTGGGTCGACCCGGGCTCAACTTGCTTGACACCGTTGTCTCCACCAAGAGGCTACTTGTACAGTTCCCAACTCCTTACGGTGTCGGGGAGATGAGAGGGGCGCCCCAGCCGGTGCAGCATTGCTTCCAGACCCTCCCTGGGGCCAAGGTCCCTCAAGGCGACCCCAGCGCAGATGACCTCGACCAAAGGGCCCAAGATCCTAGAGGAGGCCCGGTCGAGTGCCTACTTTCCTATCCGCTTGGAGATGACCTAGCAAAGATGGTGCAGATCGGAGCCCAGCTACCCGAGGAGGAGAGGTCCCGATTGCTGGGATTCCTGTGGGCGAACGCGGACATGTTCGCCTGGACAGTGGCAGACATGCCAGGTATTCCTCCTGACGTCATTACCCATAAATTAAGCATCGACCCAAAGCACAAACCAGTCTGGCAGAAGAAAAGAAGTTTTGCCCCGGAGAGACAGGCGGCCATCAAAGAAGAGGTAGATAAACTCCTGGCTGCCGGTTTCGTTCAAGAGGTCCGATATCCGAGCTGGCTGGCGAATGTGGTGATGGTCAAGAAGAATAATGGCAAATGGAGGATCTGTGTAGACTACACCGACCTCAATAAAGCATGCCTGAAGGACAGCTTTCCTCTTCCAAAGATCGACCAGCTGGTGGATGCCACCTCGGGCCACCGGCTACTCTCCTTTATGGATGCGTTCTCAGGATACAATCAAATCCATATGCATTCGGAGGACGAGGAGCACACTGCCTTCATCACCGACCAGGAGACATACTGCTACAGGATGATGCCCTTTGGCTTGAAGAATGCGGGGGCCACCTATCAACGCCTGGTCAGCAAGGTCTTCAAGGACCAAATTGGCCGCAACATGCAAGTGTATGTGGACGACATGCTCGTCATGAGCAGGCCGGGCTCGAGCCATGTAGCCGACCTCACCGAGTCCTTCCACAACTTGCGGCAGCATCAGATGAAGCTGAACCCGGCGAAGTGCGTCTTTGGGGTAGCCGCAAAAAAATTTCTCGGCTTCTTGGTCATCCAAAGGGGCATCGAAGCAAATCCGGAGAAGGTACAGGCCATCATCGACATGGAGCACCCGATCTCCAAGAAGCAGGTCCAGCGCTTGATGGGATGCGTCGCCGCCCTCAGCAGATTCATCTCGAGGTCGGTCGACCATTGCCAGCCGTTCTTCAAGGTGCTGCGTAAGATGCATGACTTCACTTGGACCGAGGAGTGCAGGACAGCCTTCGAGGAGCTGAAGAACTTCCTCGCCTCCCCCCACTGCTCTCCAGGCCAGAAGAGGGGGAGGAACTCCTACTGTACCTGGTGGTGACACCGGGAGCTGTCAGCTCAGTTCTTGTCCGCATAAACGAGGATAAATCTCAAAAGTCGGTGTACTACACCAGCTAAATCCTCCGCGATGCGAAGATTAGGTATACTCGCTCCGAAAAACTCATTTTTGCACTAATAATGTCTGCTAAGTGCCTCAGGCCCTATTTCCAAGCACACCCAATAATGGTGGTGACAGACCAGTCGCTGAGGACCATCATCACCTGACCCGAGACATCCGGGAGGTTGGCCAAGTGGTCCATGCTGCTCAGCGAATTCGACATAGCGTACCGACCGAGGTCGTCATAAAGGGCCCAAGTTCTGGCTGACTTCGTGGTCGAGTGCACCGGGTTCGCTGAGGAGCCAGAGCAGACAACAACGGAGTCCAGGCCAGGAGAAGAGCCCTGGACCGGGTCCGCCTCTCGCCCTCCGGAGGAGACCCTTGGAGGCTAGTGCCCTGCGGTCGAGGTCGAGCCAAGAGCTCGCCCGTCGATGTGGAGCCTCTCCGAGCGCGCGCCCTTTGGACCGGGTCCATCCTCCGTCCTCCAGAGCGAGACCCTCGGAGGTTAGTGCCCTGCGATCGAGGTCGAGCTAAGAGCTCGCCCACCGATGTGGAGCCTCTCCGAGCACACGCCCTCTAGACCGGGCTCGCACTCTTCCCTTCTCCACCAAGGTGACCGTACGAGCTTGGAGCGCCCAGACCGGAGCAGACCCTGCCGTCCCAGGACACGGGCGAGCCACCCGAGGACCAGGGAATGGCGCCCCCCATGTCTCCATAACTACCTATCCGACCGTACTTCCAGGGGATGGGCCAGCTAGAGAGCACGCACCCCTAGGGCGGCGGCCCCCGGATCGAGACTCCGCCAGACTTCCCGAAATGGGGCAACCAGAGAGGATGTCAGAAGGGATGGAAGCTTTCCCTACCACCTGTCAGGAAAGGCGTCCCGTCTACGGCATGGAATCCTGTCCCTTGCGCCTGCCAACCCAGCAAGGATCCCGAGGCAGGCTCCCAATGGCCAGTTTTTAACTACAAAGAATGATCGGCATCCCCGAAAGGGGGGAGGTAACAAACAAACAAACAAACAAACAACAAAACAATAACAAAAAATACAAGCGCAAGCTCAACCGAGAGAGCCGAGCGTCACACCAACACCATGGTAGAAGGAAAATCGCTAGCAAACAAGGAGAAGTGAAGTAACAGGGAACCCCTCTATCCCCGTTATCACTCTCCCCCTGCTGCTTTTCTCCTTCACCGGCACACCTGTTCACTCCTCCTAGTGCGGAGTCCATTAAGAGGGGCCCGACCAGGAGGATCTGTTCTCCTGGATCGTCACTGACTTGACCGTCGGAGTGTTGGGAAATGTGTCCCAAAGCCAATTTCTACTATACATAGTTGTACATTTGATGTAATTGTATATGAATTATATTATTGAATAAAATGTTTATTCTGGCATTTCATCACTATTTTATCTTTCTGTAATGAGTTCTTGAGTGATGAAGTCCTTAGAACTATTTGTATGTGATATAGAGAGGATATATCATATAGTCCTAAAATTGTTCGCGACCAAATGATACACTTATTTCAGGATGATAGTATATCAAATATAGGTCGTTGTGTACCATAGTCGTTGGTTGTCCTCTTAACCAAGGAGTGTGGAGACACTGGTATGGCATGCAGATGTTGTGTTTGACATTTCATCGAACGTGATCCGTCTGTACTTTTTTCTGCCTAGGGTTTTGATATGGACATAGTTATCCCTCAGACATGAGATCGTCATGGTAGCTTGCGAGCAACTCAATGTACTTTGGTACTGGACTATCTAGATTTCTAATCCAGGGATGGAAGGTTTCTGGGTACAGTTAAGTACTCATGTAGCAGTGATCGGATCAAGATGAGATTGACCCCTCCAAAGTGTTTGGAGCAGATATCTTACTGTGTTTCAATTTAGCAAAACCTTGGCCAGGGTAGTCTCTGTAATGTGTTACAGGACTTGTGAGATTGAGACACATTGTTGATGGACTTTATGGGTTAGGCAGTTTAACCCTAAGTCTTCCTGAGCATTGAGATCAAAGGGATTAATTACTAGGTTTCCATATCTCCTGGTTCTTGATTGTTGCTCTGCAACTTCGACCTATCCGGACGTCAGGTGTCATTGCTAGATGGCGACTTTAACTGGTATTGAAAATGTTCTAGTGCTGCCGGCTTAGTGTTCGAACCTATGGGGTCACACACCATAGGGGTTTCTACTTGATCTAGTGATCGGAGAACGATTGGGAATCGTTCGTGGACTCACAAAGGAAAAGTGTTTTTTCTTTACCCAAGTGTCGATACTTGATATTCTTAAAAGTGTCGACACTTGTGTAAGTGTCGATACTTATTGATTTCGCAAGTGTAGACACTTGATGTCACAACAAGGTTGTAACATAAAATTTTCACTAATAGTTGGTGATGCATGGAGGTGAATTAAGTAATGTGATTACTTGATAGCCCAATTTGATTGAGCTATAAAAATCTGGAACGAATCAAATAGGATTTGGTTCAAAATAGGTTTGGGTCCAATTGGGTTGAACCCAATGTATGCACACTTGACCCAATTGATTTCAGTTATGAACTGAAATCAATTAACACATTAATCTGAATTTAAATAAGTTTAAATTCAGTTTTGGGGAGTTATGTAACTTTCCATGACCATAACTCCCCATAACTACCCATTACCACTCCATTATCATCCATAACTCCCCACTTTCCCTCTCCCTCACCATCTACTTAATGGGCTGAAATGGGAGGACGAAAATAAGAGAAAATTCAGCAAAGAAATGCTGGAAAAATAAAAGGAAGAAAGGGAAGAAGCTAGGAAAGGTTCTAGTTTTATGGGTGTGAGATTTTTGGAAAGAAGTGTGCATATCTGTACCTAGTGATCTAGGTCTTAGGATTGAGTGTTTGGGAAGGGTTCCAACGACTCATTCTCCACCTCCTGAGTTTCTTCATTCATTTGGAGAGTTCGGCATCGAAAGAAGAAAGGGAGTTCTGATCAAATTGTTCCACAATAAGCTAGCACTTGGAGTGGAAGTAGATTTTGAAAGAGCCCTGGTGTGAACCACCTGTAAAGGCCGGACACATGTATGGCTAAGCAGAGTTCTTCTTCCTCCTCCTGGATCTTTCGCAGCGGAGAGCGTCTCCACTTCATACGATGTATGGTTTTACATATATAGATATGTTGCTTTGAAATGTTCATAGCATGAATTCATGATTTCATAGCTTATATTAACCATTCATGCAAAATCTTGGGATAAGTAACATAGAAAAGTTTTAAAAGCATGCTTAGATTAAATATTAATCTTCTCGATAATGCTTCCACTGCATGTTATTTTGAAAAAGTTTTAAAATAGAAAGCATGCTCGCTACTAGTTTTCCTTTCATGGAGTGCCCCCGCCGGAAACCCTGGCCCGGGTCACTAACCCCTGTTTCGTAGGTCCAGGAGCATAGGACCGACAGGCAGCGAGAGGAGCGCACTCCGGCATGCAGCTACGGGCCACGACGGTCTTGGCGGCAACACATATAATATAATATAAAGTAATATAATATAATAAACATAATATAATATAATATGATGTAATATATCATATTTTATAATTTAATATAATATATTATGTTATATTTTATATTTTTTAATATTAGAAATATTATTCTATATTATAATATGTCATAATATATCATATTATTTTATATTCTATTATATTTAATATAATATCAAATATTAATTTAAATTATATTAATATATATAATATATAATATAATATAGTTTTATATATTTATATTTGATTTTACATGATTTCATATGATTTTATGTAATTTTATCAATTAAAATCACATAATAAAATATAAAGCAATATTATATGATATAATATAATATAATATAGTATGATGTAATATAGCATATTTTATAATTTATTATAATATACTATTTTATATTTTTAAATATAAAAAATATTACACTATATTATGATATATCATATTATTTTATATTATAAAATTGTATAATATAACATAAAATAATAAAATAAAATATTTTATAGTATAATATAATATAATATAAATCAGAGTTGAATGAATTTTTAATAAGTACGGGATATATCTTTTATCCTTTTTATGTAAAAAAAAATGGAAAGGAAAGAAGGAAGAAAGAATGCATCCGGCTCTCATCGAATTGCGCCATTCAATTTGAATCCCCTTCCCCGCCTGCAGCCTCAAATTTTTGTTGTGAAGAGAGGAAAAGAGCGAGAGCGAGAGAGAGCGTGCGAACAATGGCTGAGACGGGGGAAGAGAAGTAGCTGGCCTGCGAGATCGCGAGGTTTCTGGACGAGTGCCAGCTCTCCCACGCTGTCCACACCCGAAAGCTGAGAGAGCTCTCTGCCCTCCGCTCCTCCACCCCTCTCGGCCTCTTCTTCCCTTCCTTCGCCCGAGCCCTGACCCCTCTCTTCGACTTCTCCCACCACTCCCTCAACGCCGAGCGCATCGTCCGATTTGTCTCCGCCTTCGCCGCTCTCCCCGACGCCACGGACGCCACCGCCCTTGGTGCCTTCCTCGAGGAATTCCTCCGGTTCCTCCTCGTCACCTCCGGTGCTGCCCACCGGACCGCCAGGTTCTGGTCATGCCAGATCATCTCTGAGGTTTTGTTTCCTTCCACGATTCTAAATCTAGGGCTTTGAAGGATCTAAGGTTTTGTTTCCTTCGAGCTGTAATACCATCGCCTCCCTCCGACCGAAGGAGTCAGGGGCAGAGCCACGGAGAACACCGATAAGTGGGTTCCTATCCAAGGCTTTCCAAGAGCCCGAGAGGATGCAGCGACCGAGCGAGCGAGAGTGCGGCTTCTGGTTTCATTCTTGGTTGTTGCTTTCTTTACGGTTAAGAAGAGGTAATGAAGGGGATCTTTACAGGAGCTAAGACTAAAGTCAGGATTCCCATTCCGAGCTTCTCAGCGATGAGATGCGGGAAAGATCTCCCCTCGGTGGATAGGCCTCCGGGGATTCTTGTGGATGGGGCGCGGAAATCGACTCGTCTTCGTTGCATGAAAGCTGACAAGGTCTGTATCTCTTCAGGGTTCTTCCGGGTTTGTTTTATTTTAAAAAGTTCATCGAGGGATTTGTTTTAGATTTTGTTTTGGTCCTTTCTTTTTGATAAATCTTCATTAAAAGTTTGGGATCTTTATAGCTATGTTGTATTATTGTTACAGTAGTATGGAGAGGTTTAAAAAATCTAGTTTTTCGGTAGGAAATTTCTGTAATAGTTTTACAATTTGTTTTCGATTTCTTGGCTTAATATGTGGTAAAAACTTGGGGGATTGAAGAGACTGTAAGCTATTTGTTAGAATGTCTTAACAAAACATTGTAAATGTAAATTGGAATAGAAACTATTTTATTCTTGCTTTTATATCTTTATTCGAAGTCGAGATCATTGCTTTTGGGAAGAAGTGACGTTACGTAAGTCTCGGAGAATTGATTTGGAATTGTGGAAAATAAAATACTTATAGATTCGGCAAAGCTATGGTTTTCATTCTATGCCGCACAATTCTTCTATATTCGTGTAATAAATTGAATTCCCATCACATAATCATCAAGAAAAACAAATATCGCCTGGTTGGGGAAAAAAAACTGGATATGGCTACATGGTAGACTCATGAATAACTATCATGATCAGAGGATTTCACGACGGGACATGTAATATTGCAACATATGCATTCATGACTATTTATTGAGCAATTAGAGTTACATTCTGTTTTATCCTTCTATTTCTTTATGTTTAAGTGATTAATGCTGTAACACCCAGGAAATAAAAAAAAAAAAAACGGGCACGAGAAACGCGGGCGGGCGAGCGAACGCGCGGAGCGCGGGCGAGCGAACGCGCGGAGCGCGGGCGATGCGCGGGCGCGCGGTGCCAGCCCGGCCCGTCGCGGGCGCGCGCAAGGCGCGGCCCAGGCCCACGCGCGCGGCGCGCGCGGGCGCGTGGGCTCGGCCCAGCCCGTGCCGGCTGTCGCGTGGGCGTTTCCCACGTGTTTCCCAGGTGTTTCCCAACCGTTTCTCGCGGTGTATGGCGGTCCATGGGGTTTCTGAACGATCTGGACCGTCCGATCGTCCGATCGAACGGCTGAGATTGGTCCGAAGGAGTTTAGGCTTGATTAGGGGCTTTTGGATTCGGATTTGGACGTGGTTTGAGACGTCGATCTCAGATCTGACGGCTGGGGAGATATTTTAATGGTTTTGAACTTCCTATGTTACGTTTGAGGTGATTTTGGATGGGTTTTTCTCCTCTTTTTAAACAGGACGTCGATAGGAAGCAGGGAAGAGCCTGCTGAGAGCCATAAAAGAGAGGAGAAGAGAGAGAAAGGGAAGGGATTTTGGTTTGGAAGATGATGGAAGAGAAAATCGGGGGGGAACCGACTTGATGAATTTATTTATTATTGTAGGAGATCAATCTTTTGAGCAGGAAGGATTTGGACGAATTTTGGGTATAGATTGATATCGGATATTTTGGATTAGCGGTTGAAGGTAAGGAATTCTAACCTAATCATCGTATTTATTAATGTATTTTACATGATCTGATGTGTTTCGAGCATAAATAAATATTTTTCATGCATAGTGGTTTTCGGATAGCATGATTTGATTTCCGGGTTACGGATCGAGTTTGTGGTTAGTATTGTTTGTATTTGCCATGTGATATCGAAATGTAATTGATCGTGATAGCGATCGCTGGAAAGTGACATATTCGATTATGTGAAGAGAAATGATAATGTGCTAAGAGAACTGGTGTTTGGACTAGCCATGCCACGGCGGTACCGTGGTTTCTCAGTGTGCCCGTCACAGGCTGGAGTGTGACAATTTGTGTGCCCGTCACAGGCTGGAGTGTGACAACAGTGTGCCCGTCACAGGCTGAAGTGTGACAACAGTGTGCCCGTCACAGGCTGGAGTGTGACAATAGTGTGCCAGTCACAGGCTGGAGTGTGACCGTGGTTAGTCCAGAACCCTAAAGATAATGATTAAATAATTGGAAATTCTATAAGAAGAAAAAAATAAAGTTTCCAAAGTTTTGTTAAACATGAAATCGGAATTGTTGATTTCGTCATGGTAATGTTTACTGCTTTCATATACATGTAAATTATTATTGGTGATTATTTTGGAACTCTTACTGGGCTGTAGAGCTCACAACCTACTTTCTTCTTTTACAGAGTCGTGCAGATACTTGGCTTGGTGATGAGTGAGATTTTCTTGAAGTAAGTGACTCTTGTGTACCCCGGCCTTGCATGATCTCTAGGGTAAAACCTAGGGTTTGTGCGGCCGGTCGCGTGCCGATTCCGGTGCTGGATTCGGGGCGTGACAGAATGGTATCAGAGCTTAGGTTATGATCACTTGGGATGGTGATACAAGTGGATAATAATAATAATGACATGATGGTTATTAGGATATGATAAGAATTGTGACAGATCTTAGTTATGATGATTTGAGGACCGTGGCAAAGTGATATTGAATTCAAGTCATGATTGTTTGAAATCGTGATATAAGAGATTATGGAATTAACATGATGATTAGTAAGACATGACAGAAATTTTTAGAAGGATTTATTAGTGAATCTAGATGGTTTAGTAAATTATATCAGAGTGCGCAGTGGAAGCGTAGTGATTTTTAAAGTGTTATGATGGGAGCATTGATTTAGATCTCAATCAAGCTAATTTCGAGGACGAAATTATTTTAACGGGGGGAGAATGTAACACCCAGGAAATAAAAAAAAAAAAAAAAAAAAAACGGGCACGAGAAACGCGGGCGGGCGAGCGAACGCGCGGAGCGCGGGCGATGCGCGGGCGCGCGGTGCCAGCCCGGCCCGTCGCGGGCGCGCGCAAGGCGCGGCCCAGGCCCACGCGCGCGGCGCGCGCGGGCGCGTGGGCTCGGCCCAGCCCGTGCCGGCTGTCGCGTGGGCGTTTCCCACGTGTTTCCCTGGTGTTTCCCAACCGTTTCTCGCGGTGTATGGCGGTCCATGGGGTTTCTGAACGATCTGGACCGTCCGATCGTCCGATCGAACGGCTGAGATTGGTCCGAAGGAGTTTAGGCTTGATTAGGGGCTTTTGGATTCGGATTTGGACGTGGTTTGAGACGTCGATCTCAGATCTGACGGCTGGGGAGATATTTTAATGGTTTTGAACTTCCTATGTTACGTTTGAGGTGATTTTGGATGGGTTTTTCTCCTCTTTTTAAACAGGACGTCGATAGGAAGCAGGGAAGAGCCTGCTGAGAGCCATAAAAGAGAGGAGAAGAGAGAGAAAGGGAAGGGATTTTGGTTTGGAAGATGATGGAAGAGAAAATCGGGGGGGAACCGACTTGATGAATTTATTTATTATTGTAGGAGATCAATCTTTTGAGCAGGAAGGATTTGGACGAATTTTGGGTATAGATTGATATCGGATATTTTGGATTAGCGGTTGAAGGTAAGGAATTCTAACCTAATCATCGTATTTATTAATGTATTTTACATGATCTGATGTGTTTCGAGCATAAATAAATATTTTTCATGCATAGTGGTTTTCGGATAGCATGATTTGATTTCCGGGTTACGGATCGAGTTTGTGGTTAGTATTGTTTGTATTTGCCATGTGATATCGAAATGTAATTGATCGTGATAGCGATCGCTGGAAAGTGACATATTCGATTATGTGAAGAGAAATGATAATGTGCTAAGAGAACTGGTGTTTGGACTAGCCATGCCACGGCGGTACCGTGGTTTCTCAGTGTGCCCGTCACAGGCTGGAGTGTGACAATTTGTGTGCCCGTCACAGGCTGGAGTGTGACAACAGTGTGCCCGTCACAGGCTGAAGTGTGACAACAGTGTGCCCGTCACAGGCTGGAGTGTGATAATAGTGTGCCAGTCACAGGCTGGAGTGTGACCGTGGTTAGTCCAGAACCCTAAAGATAATGATTAAATAATTGGAAATTCTATAAGAAGAAAAAAAAAGTTTCCAAAGTTTTGTTAAACATGAAATCGGAATTGTTGATTTCGTCATGGTAATGTTTACTGCTTTCATATACATGTAAATTATTATTGGTGATTATTTTGGAACTCTTACTGGGCTGTAGAGCTCACAACCTACTTTCTTCTTTTACAGAGTCGTGCAGATACTTGGCTTGGTGATGAGTGAGATTTTCTTGAAGTAAGTGACTCTTGTGTACCCAGGCCTTGCATGATCTCTAGGGTAAAACCTAGGGTTTGTGCGGCCGGTCGCGTGCCGATTCCGGTGCTGGATTCGGGGCGTGACAGAATGGTATCAGAGCTTAGGTTATGATCACTTGGGATGGTGATACAAGTGGATAATAATAATAATGACATGATGGTTATTAGGATATGATAAGAATTGTGACAGATCTTAGTTATGATGATTTGAGGACCGTGGCAAAGTGATATTGAATTCAAGTCATGATTGTTTGAAATCGTGATATAAGAGATTATGGAATTAACATGATGATTAGTAAGACATGACAGAAATTTTTAGAAGGATTTATTAGTGAATCTAGATGGTTTAGTAAATTATATCAGAGTGCGCAGTGGAAGTGTAGTGATTTTTAAAGTGTTATGATGGGAGCATTGATTTAGATCTCAATCAAGCTAATTTCGAGGACGAAATTATTTTAACGGGGGGAGAATGTAACACCCAGGAAATAAAAAAAAAAAAAAAAAAAAAAAACGGGCACGAGAAACGCGGGCGGGCGAGCGAACGCGCGGAGCGCGGGCGATGCGCGGGCGCGCGGTGCCAGCCCGGCCCATCGCGGGCGCGCGCAAGGAGCGGCCCAGGCCCACGCGCGCGGCGCGCGCGGGCGCGTGGGCTCGGCCCAGCCCGTGCCGGCTGTCGCGTGGGCGTTTCCCACGTGTTTCCCAGGTGTTTCCCAACCGTTTCTCGCGGTGTATGGCGGTCCATGGGGTTTCTGAACGATCTGGACCGTCCGATCGTCCGATCGAACGGCTGAGATTGGTCCGAAGGAGTTTAGGCTTGATTAGGGGCTTTTGGATTCGGATTTGGACGTGGTTTGAGACGTCGATCTCAGATCTGACGGCTGGGGAGATATTTTAATGGTTTTGAACTTCCTATGTTACGTTTGAGGTGATTTTGGATGGATTTTTCTCCTCTTTTTAAACAGGACGTCGATAGGAAGCAGGGAAGAGCCTGCTGAGAGCCATAAAAGAGAGGAGAAGAGAGAGAAAGGGAAGGGATTTTGGTTTGGAAGATGATGGAAGAGAAAATCGGGGGGGAACCGACTTGATGAATTTATTTATTATTGTAGGAGATCAATCTTTTGAGCAGGAAGGATTTGGACGAATTTTGGGTATAGATTGATATCGGATATTTTGGATTAGCGGTTGAAGGTAAGGAATTCTAACCTAATCATCGTATTTATTAATGTATTTTACATGATTTGATGTGTTTCGAGCATAAATAAATATTTTTCATGCATAGTGGTTTTCGGATAGCATGATTTGATTTCCGGGTTACGGATCGAGTTTGTGGTTAGTATTGTTTGTATTTGCCATGTGATATCGAAATGTAATTGATCGTGATAGCGATCGCTGGAAAGTGACATATTCGATTATGTGAAGAGAAATGATAATGTGCTAAGAGAACTGGTGTTTGGACTAGCCATGCCACGGCGGTACCGTGGTTTCTCAGTGTGCCCGTCACAGGCTGGAGTGTGACAATTTGTGTGCCCGTCACAGGCTGGAGTGTGACAACAGTGTGCCCGTCACAGGCTGAAGTGTGACAACAGTGTGCCCGTCACAGGCTGGAGTGTGACAATAGTGTGCCAGTCACAGGCTGGAGTGTGACCGTGGTTAGTCCAGAACCCTAAAGATAATGATTAAATAATTGGAAATTCTATAAGAAGAAAAAAATAAAGTTTCCAAAGTTTTGTTAAACATGAAATCGGAATTGTTGATTTCGTCATGGTAATGTTTACTGCTTTCATATACATGTAAATTATTATTGGTGATTATTTTGGAACTCTTACTGGGCTGTAGAGCTCACAACCTACTTTCTTCTTTTACAGAGTCGTGCAGATACTTGGCTTGGTGATGAGTGAGATTTTCTTGAAGTAAGTGACTCTTGTGTACCCAGGCCTTGCATTATCTCTAGGGTAAAATCTAGGGTTTGTGCGGCCGGTCGCGTGCCGATTCCGGTGCTGGATTCGGGGCGTGACAAATATAGTGGAAGGTGAATAGTTCTCTTTCTATCACATGGACCACGTGAGTTTGTATGAATTTGGGTATATATCACTCTCATACTCATTGGTGGATATAATTTGAGTGTTTTGGGTCCATATTGTCACACTGTTTTCTCTGCCATTCTGGACATCCCATATTCTGGCCATCGGATGAGCATGTTGTAGCGAGCCTACAGAACAATAAACAATTAAGTTCTTCATGTATTGTTGTGCATTCCTAATTTCATCACAAACATTACTTTTTCACTAGCTTAGCTTTCATCTCTAGGCATAGATGCTTAGACTCTTATGTACAGAAAACTTTCATTGTTATCTTGACAAATCTATATTCATTATAATAAGGGTTTTTGTTTAATCATCTCTAAATTTTCTATGTTGGTTCTTGCAGGAGATTAAGGATGGACATGTAACAATAACTTTTGACCACGCTGATCTTGTAAATTCTATTGAAGTAATAGAATGGGAGAGTGGGAAGTCATTAAATGATATAGCAGCAAAACAGGGCATTAGAATTAGAAGAAGATATTGAACTAGATACCCCTCCGAGAGCTCGCAGGATGATGAAGAACCTTCCCGTAACATTCTGGAAAAAATAATATGGGACAAGGAACTGGAAGTTTCTCAGGCACTCACAAATTCCTTCCTAGTTAATCATTGAGAACTTTTTTTCCAGAATGGAGGGATCAATAATATACCATTTTCTTGCTTTTCTAGTTCAAATGGAGAATACCTCATGATGCATATCAGCAAACTGGTTGTCCTGCTTTGATA
Organism: Areca catechu; assembly: GCA_021397845.1. NCBI lineage: Eukaryota > Viridiplantae > Streptophyta > Magnoliopsida > Arecales > Arecaceae > Areca > Areca catechu. The sequence goes on from CM038039.1 coordinate 43,226,737, forward strand.
GCTGAGGTTAAAAAGGCTTCATCCAGCAGAGGTGTACTACATGAAGATTTTGATCCTGTAAGTTTTGCTACTTCTTTTTATATATATGTTTCATTTTTTTTCAACGTAGATTTAATTTTTTTTAATGTGGATTCTGATAAGATGATTCATGTAGAGTGGAATGAGTATGGACAGCCAATTAGAGATGGTGAGCAATCATGTATGAGCTTTTTGACTAGCCTAACAAAATTTTATGAGCAGTTGCCTGTTAGTATGAATGATTGGCGAAAGATATCTAAGATCACTAAACTTGAACTTTGGAAATGCACGAATGTGATATTGATTTCTATGTCATCTATGATTTGGCACTTATTTTTATGATGTATTAATAATATTTTTTTATTTCAGAAAAAGTATGATATGGGAGATGAGCATTATAATTTTGGAATGAAGACTTTGGCAGGAAAATGGAAAGGAATGAAGTATCGTTTAAGAAAAAGTACTTAATAAAAAATTGTAATAAGAATATGAAAAAATAAGGTGAAGTACCTAAGAATGTCCCGCTATAGATAGTTGGTCTACTTTACAATGGCAGGTATATAGAAATTGTTATTTTTCATTGGTTAAGATCATTTTTTTATAATAATTAATATCGATTTTAAATTTTGATATATATGGAACAATAATAGAAAATGGCAGATATCAACATTGACTGCAAGAAGAAGTACAAGTATCTCTATTGTACAGGAACAAGAAGCTTTGTGCAAATCAATCACTTATATATGAAACCTATCCAAATTTTTTTAAATGATTGCTCTAATAAATATATATGTTATGTTCAACTAATTTTTTCTTATTTTGTATACTCAGTTTAAAAGGACAGGAAAAAAATTAAGCCGTTCCTGCATGTGGGTGAACACTCGTACTAGAAAGAATGATAAACCTGTAAATGATGCTGCTGCTGGACTAGTTGTAAGTATCCTTTATTTGTCAATTAAACTATAAGTCTATCTTATTTTTTATTATAATATTTATTTCTTGTAATTAATACATACATGTTTATTAGAACCAAAAGGAAATGTTTAAAGATGCAGAAGAGGATGAAGTATTTTCTAAACAGTTTGGCAAAGAAAGACCAGACAATATCCATTGCTTAAGGATAGGACTAACTCCCACTTCATTGTGGAGCTCTAAAGCAACAAATGAATTCTTGAAAAAGGAAAGATTATGTATGTATCTGTATTTATTATTGGTTTAATAATGATTTATACTATCTCTGAAATGATGTATATTTATATGATTATTTTGTTTTTACAGATTTAGGTGATATAATGGAAGGTGTCAAGGAAAAAATAGAGATTTTACGAAGTTTACTTTATTTATCTTTATTCTTTTTATGGTGTAGCAAAATAGTTGGAACTTGTTTTATGATATATTTTGAGTTCTAGTATTTACTTTCTTTTAAAATCAGTATTATATTTTGTTTGTTGTTCTTTGGATTTTGATGAAATTAATAAAGTTATTGAGACAATATTTTTGTGAGACTATCACTATGTATGTTAAACTATATTTAATATAATGATGAAAATTATCTTATTTATAGTTATTTTATATCTTTTTATTTTTATTTGTTATTACAGGTGATCCATAGTTTGAAATTGGATTGAGCATGATTATATTTAATTATATACCTACGTTTTATTATTGATAATACAGGTTCATTTATATCCATGTTTTGTTAATTCCAACGAATTCTAATTTGTATGTATTTAATTACCAACGTTTTTATTTCGTATGTATTTAATTATCCACGTTTTATAAATAAGGGAATAGACTAGATTTATATTAATATATATAATCTTATCTACGTTAGATATTACGTGGGTAAAGCACGTTTACACACGGAAAAAAAAAATGTGGATATAAGTTATAGCCATGCTGGACATATCCACGTTTAACCAAACGTGTGTACCAATGTAGGTGTAGACATATATCCATATTTTTTAAGCTTTTATCTATATATTTTTCTCGTGGATGTAGCTCAATTTTTTTTGTAGTGTGTTCCTTTGTTCACAATCTATTTGAGATTGGTTAAAATCAATAGAACAAAAGAACATAGCTTCTCCATATAGGTGAGTTAGTGTTTGAACACGTTGAAAAAGACGAATGATTACGCACCATGCTTTGCCCTTGTAAGAAACACTTCAACTTCTCTTAGGCCAACATAAACCTCACAGCATATTTGGCCATCAAAACATCATTTCAAAAAGTAAAGAGATAATATACAATCCTCTCGTTCAAACAGGCTAGCAAACACAATCCCAAAAAATCAAATATACTCTTCTGGAAACTGATGAACCCCATAGGAAATTTCTGATTATACCCTCAAATTTTGTAGAATACATTTGGAAATCATACAATGAGATATTAAATAAATAGGGATTGCATAAAAAAATTGACTTAATTAGGATAAGCATACTCATAAAGCCTTTCACTGCCCACCATCTAATATTTTCGACAACTGCTCCAATTGAGAAGAAGGAATATTTTTTTCAACTCACTCTACTCGAATTTTTCAAAAGAAAAATAATAAAAAATTACAAAAATAGGACTCAAATCCCTCTTTCTTTTATTGATTAAATTTTTATATCATAAATTAAGATACATAGTCTCTATTTTAAATAGTAAGATTCGTCCTTTTATAATGAGGGTTGAATTTTTTTTTTTTATCTCCTAAATGGACATCCATCCTTAAACAAGTTGGATTTGACTCATATTCCTAACTTAAATAGGATTAGATCTCTAAAAATATAAAAATTATAAAAAAATATAAAAATTATAAAAAAATTTATAGATGATAGACCTGCTGCATTTGGCACATCGATTTGGTCTAGAAGAAATCCATCTAACCCATGAATCCTGCAGAAGACTCAAACCACACCCATAGTAAACCCAAGTCTGGCCCAGGCCCAGGCATGCATGCAGGCATAGCCCAAGCAAGCTAGTGCCCAAGCCGGTGTGGCCCAGCATGCGAACATGCATGCGCAGCCTAGGTGCATGGTGTACATGCAATCCATGGTCCATGGGATCTTTCTCCGATCTTTGCCACGGTCCATGGTCGTTTTGCACATCCGACAGCCCAACACAGTGGCCGGGCATGATTGGATAGATAGCGGGAGATGCCAACTTCGATTGGACTTGATCTAGCAAATTTTTAGGATGTTTGATTGAGATCTAATGGCCAGTAACTTTCAAGGGGTCAAATAATGCTTGTACAAGGAATTGGAAGCCGATTTTGATATGATTTTGGACCTGCTTTGGCCCCTATTTTAGTAAAGGCCAAGAACAACAATAGACAAAGAATCCAAGTGGTGGTGAGAAAGGGTCTGCGGAAGATTTAGGGGCTTCCAGAATGGTTTAAGAGCTTAGAGCGATTTTTTTTAGATTTTTTATTGAGTTTTTTCACAAGATGAGAGTATAAGATTTTCTATATAATTTTTCTTATGGTGAAACCTTGAATATTTTATTGATTATATTTTCTATTCTATTTTTTCTTTTTTCTTCTCTTACGATATCAACAATGACATCATGATCTTGGGGATAGGAATCCATATTCCATATGAGAGATTTTCAAACAAGTGATATCACTGTAATTGGTACCATAATAACTAGTTTAATAGCCAGATTATCCATGTTGATCAAAATTGAAGAAAATGGAGAAAACATGCATAATCAAAGTTGACATCAACCAGTTTATCGAGAAGAACAATTTCTCTTTGACAAATAAGAATGAAAGACATGCTCATCCAGTTGAGATTGATTGATGCTCTTATATATGAGGAGAGGCCGATCACCATGGTGGACAAGATTTGGAAATGGCTTCAAATGCAGATGGTGAGTACGATCTGCTTATATTTGATAGATAACATAGTGATCTGTGTGCTAAGTGAGACTTTTCCGATAGTGATATGGGTGAAACTTGAGGAATCGTACATGACAAAGTTTCTCACCAATGCATTCTTTCTTTGAAAGCAGTTTTATTAAATTCGAAGGAGCGAAGGACAGAGCATGCAGGAGCATCTGAATAATTTTTAAAAGATCCTCACCGATCTTCTCAGTATAGATGAAATAGTTGAAGAGAAAACCAAGATGTTGGTCTTGCTATCATCACTTTTGCACTCCTTCGAGTCCTTGGTGACTGCTCTTCTAGTAGAGAAGAGCACTATCAAGATAGAGAAGGTCACTTCAGTGCCTTTTCAGAATGAGATTCTCAGGCAAGAGAACCAAGCTTCAAGTTCGAGCAAGAACTCAACATTGGTAGTCTCTGGAAGAGCTGATAGTAGAAGACGAAGTGGCAGAGGATCGCATGATAGGTGCGGTCAAAGTCCAAGTCAAAGGACGCTACAACATCAAGTGCTATCAATATGATGAGTTAGGATATTATGTTAGAGATTGCCCATAACTCAAATATCGGATAAAGGCTAATGTGGCAATGGTCGATGGTAGTGATAGTGAGTAATGACAGATATGGTGAGGCATTCATGGTATCCGATGAGGTATTTCTTTCTTTCTAGTAATAGATTCTAGATACTGTATATCCCTATCATATATGTTGCAAAGAAGAGCTATTCGACTCTATAAAGAAAAAAAGGGTATTGTCTACCTATTAAGCAGATCAAGCTATGCATTAAAGGATGAAGGGACAGTCAGTTAAAGCTTCATGATAGAATATTGAGAAAACTGGACAAAATTTGATATATACTCAACTTCAGTAAGAATCTAATCTCGCTGAGTAAACTGGATTCAAATGGCTATATATAAAAAGCTGGTGATAGAATTCTGAAGGTTATCCATGGTAATAGGGTCATTATGAAGGAAAAGTATAGATGATACTATTTCCTGATAGGAAGTTCAGTGTGAAATGGAGTCCTTGGTGCAAGGTGGAGCTCGACATGACATGGAGTTCTAGATGTACATGGATCGGGTACGAGATAAAAGACTCTGGAGGATGATAGGTGATGTCATACGGTGAAATTTCTATTACTGCAGAAAGCTTCTCCAAGTAGGTCTTAGATCAAGTTGAACACAGCACACGATAGAGATGGGATCGAGCAGCTTGGCTTAACTTCTATATTTTCCCATCTATAATTAATAAATATTTGCTCCAGGTCATGAGGGCAGTAGTTACAAGCTCTCAAGTCAGATAGAGGCCAAACATCAAGTTGAGGTGAGGTTGCTAGGTTTGGTACTTTGATTTGGCTTAAAAGAAGTCCATTTAACTCATGAACCTCGTAGAAGACCTAGACCATGTCCAAAGCATACCCAAGTCTGGCCTAGGCATAGGCGCGCATGCAGGAGCAGCCCACGTGGGCATGCGGCCTAGTGTGCGAACACGCATGGTTGTAGCCCAAGTGGGCGTGCTGCCCAGACTAGTGAGGCCCATGCATGTGGATGCGTGTGCATGGCCCAGGTGCGCGGTCTACGCATGGTCCATGGCCCTTGTGCGATCCAAGAAAGCTTCACGTGATCCATGGGATCTTTCTCTGGTCTTTGTCATGGTCCATGGTTATTTTGCACGATCTGACGGCCCAGTGCAGTGGTTGAGCATGATCAGATAGCAAGCAAAAGATGTCGACTTTGATTGGGCTCGATCCAGTAGATTTTAAGGTGTTTGATTGAGATATGATGGCAGCAGCTTCCAGGGGTTAAATAATACTTGTACAAGAATTTGAAAGCTGATTTTGATATGGTTTTAGACCTGCTTTGGCCCCTGTTTCAATAGAGATTGAGAATAGCAGTAGATAGAGGATCCAAGTGGTGGCAAGAAGGGATCTACAAAAGATCCAAGGGGCTTCCAGAGAGGTTTGAGAGCTGAGAGGGATTTTTTTAGATTTCTTATTGGGTTTTCTAAGATTTCTTATTGGGTTTTCTATATAGTGTGAAGGTATAAGATCTTCTTTATAATTTTTCTCATATAAACTCTTGCATGCCCTATTGATTATATTTTCTATTATAATTTCTCTTCTTTCTTCTTTTGCGGTGTCAACAATGATATCTTGGTCTTGGACATGAGGATCCATATTCTATATGAGAGATTTTTCAATAAGTGATATCAATATAGCTAGTACTATAATAAGGTCTTAACTTCTATATTAACCTTACTTTCTATCACTCTATCCAACTCTTCATAAATTAAAAATAACTTTAAGTCAAAGTCTTTCTGAAAAGAAATTTTGATTTGACTAGCTTATTTAGTGGTCAAAATAATGAAATTTTGGCCCAAATCAATCCCTCTAAGAGATAATCCAAAGTTGTAAATCTTGAAAAGATAATCAATTTCAAAAAATAATAATCTTGATCGGGCATCATATGACCAAGTTATGGTCTCTTAAAGTTTGGCTTATGAATTAGCTTCATGATATGGTAGATCTTGCTTCTAGATTTTGTCTAGCTTCATAGTAGCCAATGTGATTTACATTGAATTTTCATGGTGGTAAAAGTAATCCACATTGAGTTTGGTGATTTTCCTGAATATCGTTAATGGCCAAAGTGGTATACATGGAGTCTGATGATTCACTTAGATCAGAGCTCCTGTTGTTTAGAGAATTTAGCTCTTGCTAAATCGGAATTGAAGATGGAAAATACTTGCTTCCCCACCTCACGAATGAACTGCTTGGTTTCAGTCGAAGATGGTTTTTAGCCTTGGTCTTTCTTTATAGATAATAGATCTTGATCTCTAGATAAGAAGATATCTTCAACACAGAAGTTGCAAGTGCTTGTGTTGAAGATATCACTAATTAATTTACAACTTGCAGATGATTTGGATAATCTTCTCTTCTAGTTGTATTAGATATCCCTTCATCTTATCATCCATTTACATAGATTAGCAACCATTCTCATTTTTGTCCATTAATGTATTTCAAGTGCGAATAACTTTTCTCCCAATTACATATATTATTTGCATGTCTGAACCATGCACTAAAGCTTCCCATAGATGATCGATGCTCTAATACCAACTTAATATAATCAGGAAGAAGGAAGATTTTCTTCAACCCATTTTACTTGAATCTTTTAAAAAAATAATGAAAGAATTATGAAAGTAAGATTTAAATCTCTTTTTCTTTCATTGATTAATTTTCTGGACCAAAAACTGAGATACATAGCTCTATTTATAATAGTAAGATTTATTCTTTCATAATTAGGATCAAATTTCTCTTCTTATCTTTTAAAAAGATGTCTATTATTAAATAAGTTAAATTAGACTCCTATTCCTAACTTAAATAGGACTAGATCTCTAAAAATATAATAAATATAAAAATATATATAAAAAATTATAGTAGATAAATTTTGATTTCTATATCAACTTTTCCTTCTATCACTCTATCTAATTCTTCATGAATTGAAAGATAATTTTTAGCAAAAGTATTTTTTTGAAAAGGAAAGTTTTAGTTTAACCAACTTATTTTGAGATCAAAATGATGAAATTTTGATCCAAATCAGTCCTTTTAGAGATTAATGCAAAGTTATAAATCTTAAAAAGATGTTCAATTTTTAAAAAGACTCATCTCAATCAAGCATTGCATGACAAGTTATGACCTCCTAAAGTTTGGCTTGAAAATCAAGCTTCTAATATGGTGAGTTTTGCTCTTAGATTCTACCTAGCTTTGCTCGTAGTTACTAACATAATCCACATAGAATCTGGTGATCATCCTAGATACCTATAGTAATTGAAGTGGTTTATATCAAGTCTAATTATTCACCTAGATTAATAGCTACTACAAGACCACTGCAATCAACCAGAGTCAACCCCTTCCATGATATAGGCACAACCAAATAATTATGAACCATGTCAAATTCTTGAATATGTAAATAATTCTTGATTTAACATCTCATTAAAGTGTTAACCTTTGAACCAACTTAAAAATTGATTTTTTTTCAAATTAACTTTTTGACCTGACATCATGCAATACTTTAGTAAAATATTAGAGGTCACAATCATGTTTCATAATGTAGCCCACGCAAAAAGTATGTAATCATCAGCAAAAAGAAAAAAAGGTGAGAGATATAAATACTTGAATGACAAGGCTGGCATACGATAAGGGAATTCATCAAAATAGTATTTCTAAGGATACTGAACAAAGCAGCAAAATAAATAATAAATAAATAAGATGAAAGAGGATAGTTTTGTCACACACCTATGGAAGAATAAAAAATATGTGATGATGTCCTATTTATTAGAATAGCAAACGATGGAGAGACGATGCAAGTCTTGAAAACTTAGAGACAAGCAAGTGTTATTTTGTCTCTATTTTGCTATTGGTCTTGTACTTAGGTTACATACTCTTATTTACAAAGTACATGTATATATTAAATGACATAGTATTGAATAAGTATTTACAACATGTTTAAATCAAGAAAGAAGACTTGAGTTATATTCTTGTGGCAAGCGGTAAACCAATCTTAAGTGTCAAGCTGCAATGGAAAAATGTAGAAGTAATTAGAACAGGCAAAAGATAAGCATAAAAAGAAAAGGAAACTCGGGAAGAATCAGGAAGAAGTGTGAAAAATACAAAACCATATTAAAAGTGTTGTCGTTTTATATCTAGACAAGCCACTAGCATAGCAAATGCATCTCATAAGAAAACATTTAAGGCTCAAAAATTTAAATTAAGATATGCATACTAAGATATGCATACAAAGATATGATAATAAATATGCATGAATCTTTGTTTTACAATTCAAGTAAGGCCTGGATAAAAAATTATTGATGTACCTCTTCAAGTTGATCAAGCAAGCTGTGATGGAGCAAGAGCTATAAGAGGTCTCCAAGTGGCCAATCGATATCTTGTCAATGACTTCAAGAGCTATTCAATCTCTTATTTGACCTGCAAAAGAAGTCCATAGCATTGGAAAAACTGGTGGGATTCTCTAACAAGGAACACTCCGATACTTAAGTCAACTTTGAGAGAAAGAATAATAAGAAGAAAATAGAAAGAGTGAGTGCTTAAAAAAATTATCCCCGAAAGATTCTCTCGACCCTCTATTTATAGAAATAGGAGATTGAGTTAGTTAGATGATTATAACTATTTGTGAGATGGTTACACTGTTAAAAAAGTGTTTAGATTAGTTATGCTGTTAAGAGGTCAGTTTATAAAGTGATTTGTTAAGTAGCCATTACACTTCTTGATAACCATTTTATCAACCTTGTTATAATAGCTCTAGCGATCTTAAAATATGTACTTCAAGTTGAATAAAGTTATGGAACTTTGTACCTAGTTCAAATAAGAAGTCGGCTTGGCATCCTCTGCCTTAAATAAGAGGTTGGATTGGAGCCCTCTGCCTCAAGTAAGGGATCGGCTCGGCACCCTATGTCTTAAATAAGATATCATATCAACATCCTGTGCCTCAAGTAAGAGGTCAGATCGGTATCTTCTGTCTTAAATAAGAGATTGAATCGGTATGTTATATCTTAAATAAAAGATCGGCTCATCATCCTGTGCCTCAAGAGATCAGATTGGCATCCTATTCTCAAGTAAGAGATCAGATCGATACCCTGTATCTTAAAAAAGTGGTCGGATTAGTATTCTGTGTCTCAAATAAAAGATCAGTTCGATATCATGTATCTCAAGTAAGAGATCGAATTGGCACCCTGTGCCTCAAATTTTTTTTTCATATACCAGCAATTATTTTTGACAGGTCATCTACCCTGTAACAGTCGCCCCGTACTTTTGAGTTCAAATTGATTTACTTAATTCAACTCGAAAGTACAATGAAAAGATTTTGTAGGCCTTCTGATGGAAAAAAGATAATTGATTGATTTGATAAAGAATATTTGATCATTGATTTTTGATCACTATACCTATTCAATTATTTTAAATAGAGAATATTTGATCTCTTTTAAATATAGAAGGCTAGAATACTTGATCGAAATCTTAGATAAACCATGCTTATCTGACCACTTTGAATGTAGAAAATATGATATCTTTTGAATAAAGAAGGCTAGAATACCTTATCGAAATCTTAGATAAACCTATGCCTATTCGATCACTTTGAATAGAGATAATTTGATCTTTTTTGAATAGAGAATGTCAGAATACCTAATTGAAATCTTAGACAAACTTGTGCCTATCCAATCACTTTGAATAGAGAAAATTCGATCTCTTTTGAATAGAGAATGCCAGAATACTTGATTAGAATAGTGTACAAACCTATGCCCATTCAATCACTTTGAATAGAAAAAATTTGACTTCTTTTAAATAGAGAAGGCTAGAATACTTGATCGGAATCTTAGAAAGATCTGTACCTATCCGATCATAATGATAAAGAATACTTGATCGGAGATTAGAAAAATCCGTTCCCTCCTTAAGCAAACTTGCACCACTTGGTGATCATATTGATAGAGAATACCAAATTAGATGTCAAAAAAGTATGTTCCTTTCCTAGGCAAACTTATGCTACTTACCGATCATATTAATAGAGAATACCAGATCAAAGGTCAGAAAAACTTGTTCCCTCCTTAGGCAAACCTGTGCCACCTGCCAATCATAATGATAAAGAATGCATGATCAAAGGTTAGAAAAATATATCCTTTCCTAGGCAAATATGTGCCACCTGTCGATCATATTGATAAAGAATACCAGATTGGAGGTCGAAAAAATCTATTCCTTTTTTAGGCAAACCTGTACCACTTGCCGATCATACCGATAAAGAATTCTAGATCGAAGGATAGAAAAACTTGTTCCCTTCTTAGACAAACCTAGGCCACATGTCTATCACAATGATAAAGAATACCTAATCGAGGTTAGGAAAATATATTCCCTTCCCAGGCAAATCTATGCCACATGTTGATCAAATGATAAAGAATACTTGATCGAGGATCGGGAAAACTTGTTCTCTCCTTAGGTATTGGCCCCAAGGATTGATTTTGATGAATAATAAAATACTTGAGTATATAATGTCACTAATGTGCTACAAAGTTAATGTTTCCGGAAAAGAATAAGGTAATATCAATAAATCCAAAATAAATAAATTTTTGAAGATCAAATATTTGAGAAAAATTAATGGATTTTATTATGAAATATGTGTGTTGAAGTTTGAAGTCTCAAAACTATGAAAAATTAAATTTTAGCTCCATATCGGAAGGTTTCAGCTTGATACTGTAGAGTTTCAACTAGCACGTAACCGAGTTGACTCGGACAAAATTTGAGCTGACCCGACAGGGTGTGTCCAAAATAATAGAGAGTTGATTTTTATGACTAATTTCGAGTCAACTCAAAGTAATCTTGAGTTGACTCAAATAGAGCTTGAGCCGACTCAATAGAACCAAGTTAACTCAATAGTAGACAATAGAGAGCTATATTTTGGAGAAAAAAATAAGCCAACTTAATAGAAGATTGAGCTAACTCAAAAGTGATCCGAGTCAACTCGATAGAAATCCAAGCTAACTCAAAGGCTACTAACAGGCATAATGGCTAGTTTTTTAGAAAGGATAAAATGGTCCTGTCTTATTCTTAACGGTTATTTTTCCTTCTTCAACTGCTAGAAATAGCTAGTTTGATCCTAGAAGACTTATTAAAGGCTACCAAATTTAATGAAGACATCCAAAAAATATCAAATTAAAAGAATATTTCAAGTGTCATCAAGAAAAAAGAGAAAAGTCAAAAATTCTTAATTTGAGAGCTCATTCTTCCAATTACGTGAAATAAATTCATTAATCATTAGCTTCTCAACAAGGAAACAAGCATCGAAGCTTCCAAAGATTTCTTGTGTCTTCTTCTATTGTACATAAATTCTTTTTTTACTTTTTTAAGGAGTTTTATTATACTTAAACTGCTCTTCCTTATTTTCTTTGTTGCCTGCTTCAATTGGGACTGAAGTTAGGTATTTCTTGAGCCAGGGATTGGCTTGTCAGGTTTTGATTGTGAGTCCAAGAAAATAATTAATATTGGGCTTTGATTGTGAGCCCAAGAAAATAATCAGTGTTGGGTTTTGATTGTGATCCAAAAAAATAATTAGTGTTAGATTTTGGTTTGTGAGCCCGTGAAAATGAACAAGCTGTAATCTTTGGAAAAAATTATAGTAAAAAATTTTTAAGAAAAAACTTGGGGAGTGGACGTAGGTGCTAAAGGCACTGAATTACTATAAATTTTTTTTATGTTTGTGATTGCTAGTCTATCCTCTTTATTTTCAGCACTTATATTTTTTGTACTTGCATCTCTACTCACATACACTTTACATTGTAACGCATAATTAAGGTTTAAGTTTTTGAAAAAAAATCAATTCATCCTTCTCTTGGCTTATCTAGCTAGGCTACAAGTGGTATCAGAGTATAGATTCTTAGCTGCATTTGATCAAACGATCAAGAGTAAGATCAAATGGCAACCTACCCAACCATGTCTCTTGCTGAAGGGCAATCTTCAAACAAACTTTCACTATTCACTGACACATACTATTCTTAGTAGAAAACACAAATGCATATACATGTTCAAGCTAGAGACTATCAAATTTGGAAAGTAATGATCAAAGGACCACATGCACCAACCACTATTGTAGATGGAGTTGAAGTCCCCAAACCTAAAGATGATTGGGACAAAAATGATATAAAGATGACCGAACTTAATGCTAAGACCATGAATATTCTTTATTATTCTTTAGATGTTACTGAATTTAATAGTGTTTCCACTTATGACTCTGCCAAGGAGATTTGGGATAGGCTTGAGATTATCTATAAAGGTACCAATTAAGTAAAATAAACTAACCACAAAGGTGGTAGCCTAGTTTGTAGAGGCCTTACCTCACTACCAACCGGTCATGGATTAGAAGCATGATCCCATGGGTGACTTGATTAAATCCAAATTTTTTTCTAGAGCCCACGATCACTGGTGTGAGTGAGAGGTCAAGGTTTCCCTCTTTGTCTTCGTTCTACTAGCCAGTGCTTTAGTGGTGTCAGGTTGACGTATTCACCTTTAGATAGAAAAAGACTGCGAAAATCTGAGCATCTTGAATCGAACATTACCTGGCAGGGCGGGGGCCTGCAGGGTATACCGGGATTTATCCCCCTCCATCCCTTTTTCTTTACCAAAAAAAGTAAAATAATCTAAGATTAATATGCTAGTGCATAAATATGAAATGTTTAAAATGAAACCAAATAAAACCATTATAATTATATTTACTCATTTCGCTGATATTATTAACAGTTTAAAGAGCTTGGACGGGACTTACTCTACTAGTGATCTTGTGCAAAAGATTTTAAGATCTCTTTCATTATTATAAGACTCGATAGTAGCAGCTATTCAAAAGGCTAATGACCTTGACAAGTTGCCACTCAAGCAACTTATCGAATCTCTCATGACCTATGATTTGACCATGAGACAAAAACAAGAAAAAGAGTCCAAGAAAAAGAAGTCCATCACCTTAAAGTCTCAACAAATGAAGAAATAAAAAAAGAGAAAGATAAGTTAGAAGAAGAAGAAGATGGTAATGATGAGTTAGTTATGGTAGCAAGAAGATATAGATGGCTCATGAGAAAGAAGAAACCTGGCTTCAAGAAGAAGACTTACACGGGTGAAGCTGGTAAGGACAAAGAACAGGAGAAAGAAAGGGAGCAGTCCATATATTTTGAATGCAAGAAGCCCAACCATTTTAAAATAGACTGTTCCATACTCAAAAGGACCAAAAAATACAAAAAAGCCTTGATGACCACTTGGAGTGATAGTGAAGGTTCAAGCTTCAAATAAGAAGTAACTAAAGATATTACAAATCTTTGCTTGATTGCACAAGAAAATGAAATAAGTTTTGAACATTCTTTAGAATATAATAAATTACAAAATGCATTTAGTAATTTACTTGCTGATTTTGAGAAGTTAAGAAAAATTAATAAAGAACTAAAGAAACAAAATATTGCATTGATTAAGAAAAAAATACCTTGCAAAAAAATTTAAATAAAAAGGAAAAGGTTTTGAAAGAAAAGAAAACTGAGTTATAAAAAGTTTTGAAAGAAAAAGAGAGCATCTTGAATGAAAAATATAAGATTCTTATAGAAACCAAAATTTGAAAATTGAGATAAAGAAAGTAAAAACTTTTATAGACAAATTTACCTTAAGTTCAGAAAAATTATAAATAATTTTGAATAATCAAAAAGTGGTTTACAATAAGGCTGGTTTGGGTTATAACACTCAAATTAAATAGAAATTTTGAAAATTTTCTTTGAAAAATCACTTTTTAGTTTACATCGAGCATTACTTGTTTTTGTTGTAAAAAATTGGGATACAAAGTTTATATATATAACTTTAGAAAGGTTAATGGAAGAATGATTAAAATAGTATAGATTCCAAAAGAAACCAATAAGACTAACCCCAAAGGATCCAAGGTTACTTGGATACCTAAAACAAAAACTTAATTTTCTTTATAGGTATATCTTGTGGTCCAAAGAAAAAAAAGATGGTATCTTGATAGCGAGTGCTCAAGACACATAACAAGTGACAAGACTTAATTTATCACTTTGGATGATAAAAAGAAATGAATGGTAACTTTTGGGGACAATGAAAAATGATACATATGAAAAATCAATAAAATCTACATTGCCTCTATAGTTACTGAAAATGTCTTATATGTAAATGGCTTAAAACAAAACTTGATTAGCATAAGTTAACTATGTAATAGAGGATATAGAGTAGTTTTTAAATCATCTAAATGCATTGTATACAGTCCTATAGAAGAAAGTATTATATTCATTGGAAATAGACTTAGCAACATTTATATATTAGACTTGGATGATCTTTTTCTAAAAGATGGTCAATGCTTAATTACAATGAATGCTAGAAAAGATAAGACCAGTTGGTTATGGCATAGAAAATTAGGTCATGCAAGCATAGATTTAATCTCAAAACTTGTCAGAAAAGCTCTTGTAAAAGATTTACCAAAATTCAAGTTTGAAAAGAATTAAATTTGTGATACATACCAATTTGGAAAACAACCTAGAAGTTCTTTTAAATCAAAAGGCATGGTTTTAACTAATAAGCCTTTAAAACCCATTCACATGGATTTGTTTGGACCAACTAGAAATACTAGTCTAAGTGGCAAGCTTTATGAACTTATCATCATAGATAATTTTTCAAGGTTCACTTGGATTTTCTTTCTTACTTAAAAGGATGAAGCTTTTTTCTATATTGACAAAGTTTTATAAAAAAATTTCAAATGAAAAAGACCTTTTAACAATTGCTATACGAAGTGATCATGGAGCTGAATTTGTGAATCAATATTTCAAAAATTTTTATAATAAAAAAGATATTGAGCATAACCTTTCAGCACCTAGAATGCCTTAACAAAATGGGATAGTAGAAAGAAAATAGAACTTTACAAGAAAATGGCACGTACTATGTTGTATGAAGGCGATCTTCCTAGATATTTTTGGACGGAAGCTGTAAACATAGCATGCTATGTTTTGAACCATGTTTTAATTCAATAGATTTTTAAAAAAATTCATATGAGTTTTGGAAAAATAAGAAACCAAACATTAGTTATTTTCATGTATTTGGATGTAAGTATTTTATATTAAATAATAGAAAAGAAAACTTAGAAAAGTTTGATGCCAAGTTAGATGAAAGATTTTTTCTAGGTTATTTTTTATCTGGCAAGGCATATGGAGTTTTCAACAAAATGATACTTGTTATTGAAGAGTTGAAACGTATTGTTTTTGATGAAATTAATGTAAATCCTTCTAGAAAGGAGGATTTTTTGGATGATGATACAGATATACTTAACATTAAGGTAGAAAATCTCATATTAAAGGATTCAACGTCCAAAGACAAAGATGAAGAACCAAAGGAAAAAGATGATGAAGTTAAGCCAACTCAAAAGGAAAGTGAGTCGATCCAAAGATGGAGGAATGGAGGTATGCTCAAGGACATCCAAAGGATTTAATTATTGGTGATCCATCTCAAAGGATAAAAATGAATTCATCTCTGAGAGATCCTTATAATTACTTAGCCTTCGTTTCTCAAATAGAACCTAAAACTATTGAAAAAGCTAAAAAAATAGTGAATGGATCAAGGCTATGCAAGAGGAGCTTAACCCATTTGAAAGGAATAAAGTTTGGACACGTGTAGAAAAATCTTTAGATCATCCTATAATTGAAACAAAATGGATTTTCAGAAATAAACTAGAAGAAAATGGAAAAGTTATAAGAAACAAAGATAGATTAGTTGTAAAAGGTTATAACCAAGAAGAAAGAATTGATTATTATACTTGTAGCTAGACTAAAAGTAATTAGACTACTACTAGCTTTTGCATGCTACATGAATTTTAAACTTTACCAAATAGATGTTAAAAGTATATTTTTGAATGGCTTCATTTCTGAAAAGATTTATGCAGAATAACCATCTAGTTTTAAAAATCATAAGCTTCCAAATTATGTCTATAAATTGCATAAAGCTCTTTATTGTTTGCAACAAATCCCTCAAGTATGATATGAACATTTAAGCAAGTTTTTACTTCAAAATGATTTCATAAAAGGAAATGTATTTACTTCAAAATGATTTCATAAAAGGAAATGTAGATACTATATTATTTTTAAAAAAGAAGAATGATGACCTATTAGTAGTTCAAATATATGTAAATAACATTATATTCGATGCTACTAATAAAACTCTTTGTCAGGATTTTACCAAGCTAATGTAAGGAAAGTTTGAGAAAGCATGATGAAAGAACTCAACTTTTTTCTTGGACTTTAGATAAAGCAAACAAGTGAAGCAATCTTCATCAACTAAACAAAATAAACAAGGAAGATACTCAAGAAGTTTGGGATGGAGAGTTCCAAAAATTTTATAGAGACATGATTGAATCTCTGCTCTATCTTATCTCTAATAGACCTGATATAATGTTCAGTATACACATTTATGCTAGATATCAGTCAATCCTAAAGAGTCGCACTTGCTAGCTATTAAAAAAAATTTAGATATTTATCTGGTACTACTAATGCTGGATTATAGTACCTTAAGCAATCCTCAATTGAATTAAATGGATATTCAAATTCTGACTTTACTATATACAAATTGGATAGAAAAAGTACTAATAAAACTTGTCAATTTTTAGGAGTAAACTTAATATCCTGATTTAACAAAAAATAAAGTTCGATGATACTGTCT
This sequence comes from Areca catechu, assembly GCA_021397845.1. Lineage (NCBI taxonomy): Eukaryota > Viridiplantae > Streptophyta > Magnoliopsida > Arecales > Arecaceae > Areca > Areca catechu. The sequence continues at coordinate 43,243,860 of CM038039.1, forward strand.
ATGGTCGAGACCGAATATATTGTAGCCAGAAGTTATCATTCTCAAATTTATGGATTAAGCAATAACTAGAAAATTTTGGCATAAAACTTAATAATATTCCAATAAGTTGTGATAATTCTAGTATTATAAACCTTACTAAAAATCCAATTCAACACTTAAGAACTAAATATATTGAAATAAAATATCATTTCATAAGAGACCATGTGCAAAATGGTGATGTTGTACTTGATTTTATTATGACTGATAGGCATTAGCTAATATTTTCATAAAACTCTTAATGAAGATAGATTTATCATGATTAGAAGAGAACTAGATATTTGTGATCCTTTTGATTAAACTTCTTTCTCTCTTTTTATGAAAATCTTTATCTAAAGGTATTTTCTTAATTTTGGCAATCTTAGAATCCTCAAAATTAGCTTTGAAATTCTTCTAGAATTGACTTAAATCAAAATTTTTAAATTTTTTCTGATTCGAATCTGAGCCGACTCGATTTAAATCTAAGTCGACTCGATAGCAAATTTGAGTCAACTCAAGGTCGGGCCTAAAGTTTTTATAATAGGGACCTACATGCCCCATTTTTAGTCATATGGTTATCCCCAACCTTAGAAATAATAGGATCCTCATCCAAACCCTCCACCTATCTAAGAAACTCCCAAATCCACCCTTATTTTCATGTTTCCCTTAGATTCCAATCTGTTTCCTAGCAATCTTGTACTGAGAATAATAGGAATCCTCATCCAAACCCTCCACCTATCTAAGAAACTCCCAAATCCACCCTTATTTTCATGTTTTCCCTAGATTTCAATCTGTTTCCTAGCAATCATGTACCCTAGAAAGATGTTGGCTCATCGTATGAAGTGCCCACGGACCGAAATGGAGTGAGTTCATACAACTCAAAGCTTAAAGGACCAGAAGCAACAAGGGAGAATGCTCCTCCACCTACCACAGAGCCTCGCATACTGTCCACTATTCAAATGCCACCTTCCCCACATGTATTGGCCGAAAGGATGGCAGGTAGGGTCGTTATGATTGGTAGATGAATCAATTTTCACTTCTTTGAGAAGAATGGCTTTACATTTTGTGAACGGATCAGAAGACAGTGGTGGGATGACTTTTATAAGATTAATGTATTGACCTATCCTAGGCTTATTAAAGAATTTTATGAATATCTAAGTAGAATTTTTGGTGGTATTTTCTCTGTTGTAAATGGAGTAGAGATTACCTTGACTGATGCTTCTTTAGAAAAACTATTTGGTATTCCCACTGAGGATATAGTAGAAGACAAATTAGCTAATAGAAGAGTTGGACTGAGATGATTACTAGATAGGATGGATGTTGAGGGTATTGGTGAGTTCGAGTTCAAGTTCAATATCTTGTCCACTGATCTGAGGCTTTTACACTATGTTATTAGGAAGATCTTCATTTCCAAGACTGACAAGTTTGATTTTATATTTGAGAGAAAGCTAGCAATGATGTATCACCTTATGCGATCTATACCAATTAATTTCCTTAGGATTATGCTGATTCAAATGAGAGAGGCAGTAAAGAGAGTGAAAGCCTGCCTACCATGTGGCAAGTTACTGACTCATATTTTTGAGAGCTTTGGAGTTTTCCTTGAGGGAGAGTCTTTAAAAAAGCTCCAGAATCATGACGAGTACTATGACCACACTCTTTATTGAATGGGATATTGGAGAGTAGATGATCATTAGATGAGGTGAGTTTTTGATCTAAAGACACAGGAGGGACTAGAATATTTAGTCTATAAAGCTGAGCCATCTTCATCACCCAGGCCATATGAGGGAACAGCAAGATCTTCTAATATCCTGTTCCATTTTCAAGGACACCAGATGTCGCTCGCATATAGACTACAGTGGATGACATTATGATGCGGAAGATAGCTGAGATTGTTGGACAAACTGTCAGAGGAGAGCTTCAGTCTGTGAGAGCTAAAATGAATATGCTTACTGGCAGAGTCGACGGGCTTCAGACTGAAATTACTGACATACATCAACTCATTAAGCAGCTACCCATAGACTTCTCTATATCAGGTATTATAGATAGGTTGTCGAGGAAATTGGATGATAGGTTTGTCGATGTTCGAACTATTATTGACAGGCTTAGGATGTCGATGACAGCGAACGTTAGCTTGGTGAAAATATGACCATGAGAATTTTTGAGATAATATCTGATCAGGCAATGGTAGTAGCCCACCTTCTCCTCTTGTTTCATCTTCGATAATTTAGATGACAAGTCATCCTCCTCAAGCTTTACCTCCTAGGACTACCTTGCCTGACCCTACACATCCTAGATCGTCTACTAGTACCATTACTAGACTTATAGGAGACAGCAGCAGTCGCATCGATCTTCCAAGAGACCACCTACAACACCTACTGGATTAGCTACAAGCACCCGAAGTCAGACGGTTGACTCCATAGCTTAAGAGTCATTTATATATATATATTAGATCTTTTGCTTTAAAGTTATACGTATCAAACATTTTACTAGATTTCATGCTTTGATGATATGTGTATTTTGTTACTTATATCAAGATGTACTTTTTTATCTCATGTATCGACAAACTGATGATGATGATATATATATATATATATATATATATATATATATATATATATATATATATATATATATATATATATATATATCCTTTATACCATATGTGTTTAGAAGTTTTATATTTTTTATGCTTCACATATGTTGATGATATCCCGTCATATTCAATTACATTAATTATTTCTTTTAGGGAAGTAATACCTATATCCTATTTTTTAATGATGCTAATAAAAAAGAAAAGTAATGTAAAGAAAAGAGAGTAATATTGAATAATATTGAATGATATTATATTGAGTGATATTAAGAAAAAAGAATAATATTAAAAGGGAATAATATTGAAAAGAGGGTAATATTGCATAAAATAATAAGGGAGAATAATATTGAATGATATTGAAAAGAATGAATAATAGTATATAAATGTGTTCAAAATAAATAAAATATGTTAATGTGTTCTCTAATACTTGACTCATATACTTTGATCTATATTTCAATATTTCACAAAAATATTCTCTACTATTTTTTCTATTTGTTAATTTACTTTTCACACTTTAGTATATTCTACTATTTCTTTAAGACACATTATGCTTAATTTTTTAATATATACTCAAGATTTTATCATCATCATCAAAAAGAGAAAAACTATTAGCCCAGAGGATTGATTTTGATGAATTATAAAATATTTGAGTATATAATATCCCTAATATGCTACATAAGTTAATGTTTTAGGAAAAGATAAGGATAATATTAATAAATCCAAAACATAAGTTTTTGAAGACCAAATGTTTGAGAAAAATTAATAGATTTCATTAAGAAATAGGTGTGTTAAAGTTTAAAGTCTCAAAAGCTATAGAAAATTAAGTTTCAGCCTCCTATCAGAAGGTTTTAGTTTGATACTATAGAGTTTTAGCTAGTTTACAGCTAAGCTAACTTGGACAAAATTTGAGTCAACCTGATAGGGTGTGCCCAAAATAATAAAGAGTTGATTTTGTAGCTGATTTTTAAGCCAACTCAAAGTAATCTTGAGTTGACTCAAATGGACCTTAAACTGACTCAATAGAACTAAGTCGACTCAATAGTAGATAACAGAGAACCATGTTTAAGAGAAAAAGACTGAGTCGACTTAGAAGTTATCCAAGTCGACAAGATAGAAATCCAAGCTGACTAAAGGCTACTAATAGGCATAATGGCTAGTTTTTTAAAAAAAGACAGAATTACCTATCTTATTTCTAATAGCTATTTTTCTTTCTTCAACATCTAGAAATAGCTAGTTTGATCTTGAAATGCTTTTTAAAGACTACCAAACTCATTGAAAATATCCAAGAACCATCAAATAAAAAGAATATTCGAAGTATCATAAAGAAAAGAGAGAAAAGTTAAAAAGTCTTGATTTGAAAGCTCATTCTTCTAGCCACCTAAAAAGATTTATCAATTATTGGTTTCTTAGTAAGGGGACAAGCATTGAAGCTTCTAAAAATTCCTTGTGTCTTTTTCTATTGTATATAAATTCTTTTCTTACTCCTTTTAAGAAATTTTTCTTGTACTTAAATTGCACTTCCTTGCTTTCTTTGTAGCCTACTTCAATTAGAACTAAAGTTAAGTATTTCTTGAACCAGGGATTGGCTTGTTGGGTTTTGATTATAAGTCCAAAAAAATAATCAATGTTGGGTTTTGATTGTGAGCCTGAGAAAATAATCAGTGTTAGATTTTGATTGTGAGCCTGAGAAAATAATCAGTATTAGATTTTGGTTTGTGAGCCTGTGAAAACGAACCGGCTATAATCTTCAAAGAAGATCATAGTGAAAGTTTTTCAAGAAATGACTTGAGGAGTGGATGTAGATACTAGGAGCGTCGAACCACTATAAAATTCTCGTGTTTGTAATTCCTTGACTACCCTCTTTACGTTCAGCACTTATATTTTTTGCACTTGCATTTCTACTTACATACACTTCATACTGCAGCATATAATTAAGGTTTAAATTTTTGAAAAATCCAATTCATCCCCTCTCTTGAGTTGTCTAGCAGGGCCATACTAGGCAAACCTGTGCCACCTGCCAATCATATTAATAGAGAATATCAAATTGGAGATGAAAAAAAATTGTTCTCTTCTTAGGCAAACTTGTGCTACCTGTTGATCACTTTGATAAAGAATATCTGATAGAAAAAATACCCAAATGAGTATTTAAAGAGGGATGTGAAGATGTACCTTGCAAGGGAGCCACTCTTACCAATTTTATAGAGTTACTCAAGGTAACTGAATGTCATTCAATAGGTGACCTCCTCTAGGTCATGGATAATAGACAAATAAGTAATCGAAGCTTGAATATTTTTCTGTAAGAATGGATCACTAGCAAGAGGCTTCCAAGTATTTATTAAGAGATTGGAAATCTCGAGCACTTGCTGTTCTTAATTAGATATCAAACTTAACAAGAGATTGGTAAACCCCAAACATTTGCTAAGATTGAGTGCCTAGGGCATGTAGCCCTTGGCTTTGATGAGGACACCGATGTCGATGTCCTGGATGATCATCCGGTGGAAGTGGACAACATTGAGGCGATTGGAAGCATCGGTGATTTCAGACTAAGGGGTTAGTGCTAACAGCTCTGCTCGGAGGAGAGTGGATGCTGAATCGAATTGTCTATGTCAACTAATCTTTGAACCAATCATGTCCGGACTAGAGTCACAAAGCTAGCCATTGCAGTTGGCAGCTAAGACACCCTGGTGCAACTCGATGTACTTGCTGGATCGAACAGAGATGCCGAAGTGACTGAAATCATCCATGTCAATAACACAAGATCGCCACCAATGGCAAGGCTTGATAAGCCTTCCCTACTTAGAGAAGAGGTTCAAGCACCTTATGAGCTCACCATTGATGGTTCAAAGCTTGGCCAGCAAGAGGAGCTCAGCCAACAAGAGGAGCTCAACTAGCAAGAGGAGCTCGACCAACAAGAAGGGCTCAGCCTGCTCGGAGGAGCTAGCCCTTTAAAAGGGGGGCTCAACTTGGTGGACGTGGATGGTGTCCTTTAAGAGGAGGTCAAAGACGGGCTTCTTGAGAGCCTTGAGAGGACAATCGAGGTTCTTGTTGGCAAGGAGGCAGAGGATTTCCCTCACACAGAGCTCCCTGGTGATTATCTTCTTCTCTAGAGTGGTCGACGGTAGATACGGCTAAGCAAGTATCTCCCCTTTTCTTGAGGGAGAGGAGGATGTCATTGATGATGGCAGCTTAACTGGCTCGTCCCCCCATCATGTCTGACTGCTGATTCTTTTATTTCCTTGATAAATGAGTTATGTAAGCTAGTGGATGAAGTGCCCCAATCACCAAGCTCTCCAAGATGTAGTGGTGCGCATGGACGAGGTGGCCCTAAAGGGCTTGGACATTGATGAGGGGATTAAGGTAGTCCAAAGAAAGGGATTTGAGGGACTCCTCCGAGCTTGTCTTATTATTAATGATGAGCTAGCTATAACTTGTTTCAAGAGGAAGGGATAAAAGTTGTGGGATATAAAGAGAGAGGACCCAGAGAAATATGAGGATGGAGAGGAGACGTGAAGGAGTGAGAGTTCTTTCCCTCTCATGACCCATTTCTTGCCCCATTCACTACCATGTTGCGATTGATTCTGGTGGGATGGAGAGATTTTTTTTTTCCCAGAAGAAGATATAGGAAAGGGGAGAGGGTAAATCACTTGCTCCAAGGGTAGGCATTGAGGGTGAGGTTGGGACTGTTGCTTTGTATCAAGAACGGGCTCCTGGATAATTTCATAAGCCACGGACGAACAACTGGGTCCTGCAAAACTTTTCCACAACCTTGAAATGATGGGTCAACCTCCTGGTTTCAGTTACAAGCTTTGGAACAGCAACAGAAACCATTAGCCACCTTTAGTTTCACCGTTTCCAGTTGTACTTGTATTTCTTTTGTTTTGCATTGCTTGAGGTGTAGGTACCAAAAACCAAGGGAGTTGCTAGAAAGTTGGTGAGATTTGCTTCAAAGGGCTTGGTTGAGGGCCTGAGGCTTTGCCAGTAGTTCCAAGTTCTGACAACCCAAAAAGATACAAGAAAAGATAGCTTTTGCACATGGAGGTCACATTGTTTTGCACCAATAAATCCACTGGCTTGCCAAACCTATGGGCAAGAGGCATAGGTCTCTTGAAACGAAGGAGTTGACAGAGTTGAGTGTTTGCTTTCTTCTTAGAAGATAAAAAAAATTATATATCAATCCTGTAATAGTTGCCCCCCGCTCTTGGAGAGGTATGAGATCATGCCAACTCATTTTCCATTATAGCAAGAACATTTCGAGAAGTTCTTCATTAGGGTGTAGGGTTGAGTGGACGTCTCCCTCTTGCCATTTTCTTGAATGATTTGGTTACAAAAGTCCTTCCTCTAGCACCAATTTATTGCCCCACCTCTCCAAGCTGATCAAGTAAGTTGTGTTAGAGTAGATTTCAGTGATAGGGGATCTCCAAGTGGTCAACCAACAATATCTTGTCGATGACTTCGAGAGCTATTCGATCTCTTCTTTGACCTACAAAAGAAGTCCACAGTGTGGGAGAAATCGATGGGATTCTCCAATAAGGGGATACTTCGATACTTAAATCAGCTTTGAGAAGGAGAAGGGTAAGAAGAAAATAAAAAAAAGTGAGTACTTAAAAAGTTACTCCTGAAGATCTCGATCCCCTTTTTATAGAAATAGGAGGTCGAGTTGACTAGGTGGTTATAATCATTTGTAAGGTAGTTACACTGTTAAGAAAGTGGTTGGATCGGTTAGGCTATTAAGAGGTTAGTTTATGAAGTGATTTGTTAAGTGATCTGTTATACTTCTTAATAACCACTTTACCAATCCTGTCGTAACAGCTCTAACGACATTAAGACATGTACTTCATGTTGAATAGAGTTTTGAAACTTTATACCTGGCTCAAATAAGAGATCGAATCGATATCCTGTGTCTCAAATAAGAGATTGGATTGGCATCCTGTGCCTCAAGTAAGAGGTCGGCCAATATCCTGTGCCTTAAATAAGAGGACATATCGATACCCTATGCCTCAAGTAAGAGGTCAAATCAGTACTATGTACCTCAAATAAGAGATCGGTTCGGTATCCTATGTCTCAAGTAAGAGGTCCACTCGGTATCCTGTATCTTAAGTAAGAAATCAGCTTAGTATCATATGCCTCAAGTAAGGGATCATATTAGTATCCTGTGCCTCTCCTTGTACCTCAAATAAGCGGTCGGACCAATACCCTGTGCCTCAAGTAAGAGGTGGGATTGGCACCCGGTGCCTCAAAGTTTTTTTTCATATATCGGTAATTACTTTTGATAAGTCATTTACCCTGTAACATATATCATATTGCAGAAATAATGTTTCCTTATAATGTATTTCTTATAGAAGTGAAAAGCTGTAAATAATACTGTAATGCAGATCTCGTGGCTTTGTTTTGTTACATATGAACAAATTACTCTTACAATATGCTGAATCACTAGGTACCATTACTTTTAAGTCGTGTTCTGCAATGTTGGCAATGCTCAAACCCTTGGGTTCATCTTCTCTTAGTGTAACAGCTTAAGATCTCATCCAAAAAAAAAAAAAAAAATAGTCAAAATGTATTATTTGAATTTCTCGGTCTTATATAAGTATCTAAGATTTATCTTATGATCATGATTCTAATTAATGATCTCTAATTCAAATGTGAGAACCATGTAGTATTTAGTTTCATATTAGCTATATATTAGATAAATTATCGGTACTTATATAAAACCAAGGAATACTAATAATATCATTGTGCTAGTTTTTTGAATAGGATCCTGCATTATGACAAATGATATTATATTAGACTCAGTCCACGACCTACATGGATTAAGGAACATTACAAATTAATCATGCTATTTATAATTGAATAGATTTAGACTTTTTGCTTGGCTTTGGAAGCTAGAACTTATACGGAGGGAGTATATGTTAGGACCTGCCTTACTACTTGGGCAACCCAAGCTTGATTTAAACCCAAAGCAGGCCATATGGGCCTGCCAAGTCATATAATGCGTGCTGTCGTGGGATACCGCATTACAGGTACGAGGTGGGCCACTGGTCAACTGACTGACCTCTTTACCCTGGTAGCCTGCCCTGATCCCCAGGAATTGAGGCTGCTGAATCGTGCACCGGCATGGTAAACATTTGCGGGCTGTGAGAGAGACTCAGTAAATGACCGATAACATCATGCCTCTTATGCAAAAACACTGATAATATATAGCAAATTAAAGTGAAGCAATGATTAAATTACAATATCTCGGTCCAAGGAACATGACCAAGACATCTACACTTGCTATTACAATAACAGTAGCTCAAGGCTTTCACCTTTATTTTACCCTTCTTAACTTACCATAAGACTACTGGCAGATGCCTAAACGAAAAAGGTTGATCTGATCAAAATAGAAACTACCGATTCCCATCTGATAGAGACAGCACGTTCACCGAGAATAATGGCAGACATGAATATTTCTGGCATTGTAGAATAGAATCTTACATGCAGAATTCTACATTTCAACTTCAGCAATACTTCCAATTAAATAAGCATGCCAGAAACCATCAAGAAATGCATGTGTTATAAAGTCAGATGCCCAGATTCCTCTCTTTCCAACAACTGATATAGTTTCAGTTCTATTGCTGCACCACTAATTAATCAGATGACATCTATAATGCTTCAGAAATTCTCTCCTGTCTACCACTTGTGATATTTAAGAGGCGCAGGCAATATAGTCAAAGCACGATCAGCAAGTACATGCGCACTCAGCATAATATTTTAATCGCTTAACCGTAAGGGATCCTGAACCAAAATAAGAAAATGAGAAAGTAAAATTGTAATCCTTGACATGTTAACCGTGCTTGTTATTCATCAAAGTACTTTGTATTACAAATCAAGAATGCAAAAAACTGAAGATAAGATTTGCTCTTGTAAAGGTAGAAGGTATGTCACCCATTGTAAAAGACTGGGCAACAAAATTACAATAGCAGAGTGAGAGAAAGCTATGTCTATGTCAGAAATAGACCAAGAAAATCCCTGATAAGTTCCAAGTGAATGGCATTCTGATGTATCCTCTTGTACAACAGTGATGTCTATTCCATGCATTATCATGATCAAAGAGCTCATGTATAATTTTGTTAACCATCAGTAAAGCTTGTATTTTGAATCACTGCCAGACTTTTGTCAAAGCCATTAATCAGAAAACCAAATGCTGCAGCGTCACATAAGGTACTCCAGCAGTATGAATGTGATGGTCGGTCTTGGCCCAAGGTGGATTCTGTACAGTACAGGACCAAAATGAATGAAAGAAGAACTTATGCATGAGCTGCTGCCGCCCTTGCTCTAGCTACAGACTTCTCATATAGTTCCTCATACTGTGCAGCTGATGAATCCCAGCTGAAATCCATTCTCATGTCATTCTGAACAAGTTGTTGCCAGCCATCAGGATCTTTCATGTAGTAACTGAATGCCCGTTCCAGGGCACTGCTTAGGCCCTACAAATGTGTGTGGTAGTTAATTCAGAAAATGACCAGCAAAACTTTGGCTGATAACAATTTTTTTCAGAGAAGCAAGCAGATAAAATTTATAAAATCCTAACAAAGTATGAATTTGAAAACAAATCATGCAAGCTCCTGGCATAATAGCCCAAGCAATGGTGCCAACCTGCTCATCTGGCGTAATAAATGTGAAGCCATTTCGATATTGTACTGGAATTGTATCATCATCAACATCAAAAACACTGCAAGAAACAGTTGATAGGGAAGATAACCAATGAAATTCTTAAACAAATCCTGTTACATTGCAAAATTCACATAAAAATGCTAAATGGACTGCCCACCTATCGGTCAGTCCACCAGTTTTCCTTACAATTGGCACAGCACCATATCTCATAGCTATCATCTGTGAACATCAGAGAAGTTAAAATTTTAAAATCTAATAATAAAAGAACAGAAACCATCTATATATATAATAAATTTTGTAGTGTCCGCTTTTTCATTAATTTCCTCAAAAATGCATCCATCTTTTCGGTAGTTAAAGATGTATCCCTTAATCCGCATCCAAAGATTCATAATATGAATGATTATATGGAATAGCATTCTTCCATGTACAGAAGAATATTTCCACCTTCATACAATGACAGCGAGGCCATGACTGGATAAATCATTTATAGGGATGATGCTTAAATGATTTACATAGTTCCAGTGAATGAGAGAGAATAAAACCTGAGTAAGGCCACAAGGCTCAAACATTGATGGAATTATAAACATGTCAGATGCTGCATAGATTGTGTGTGAAAGAGCATCATCATATTTCAATAGCAACCGAACATGAGGGTGACTCTGGAAATGGTTTGCAATACCCTCAAACTCCCTCTGCAAAGTAAATTCAACTGATCAGGTCAATGTTTGCAATGATGTTCTTCTGAAGTACAAAGAATTTAACTTAAATAACTTCTACCACCAGAAAGTACTAAAACTAGCACGATATACTCAGATACTCGGAAGCATCTTTGTTAGCCAGGAGTCTACTTTCTAGTACGCAAGATATAACTAATCAGGTAAATGAACGAACAGGTTAATTTATCTCCTCATCCGAACTCCTTGGAAACTGAATTCATAGCATGGATGCATTGATTTCTACATATATGAATTAGCCTCACCATGAGCACATTGGCTGTCAAGATCAAAAAGGTTCCCCCCCCCCCCAACCTCCTCCTCCCCAACCCACAGAAAAAAAAAAAAAAAAGCATAAATGAGTTGGCTCACAATCAAAACAATTCATCCATGCTAGAGTAGGTACCAAAAACTTTAGTCCTCTCAAAATGTCTATTAATTTGGAAATAAACAATTTAGTTACAGAAAATACTATGCAAACTCTTTTTCTAGATCATCAAGCACTTGAATATATGAGAATATGTTATACCTAAAAATATTTTTAAAAAGTACAAGCATAATTTGCTTCCCAACTATTTGCGATTTAATATCCGCTATCTTCATACATGTGCATGAATTGCTAATTGTTATCGTTTGCTCCCGTAAAAACCCAGCCACGAAGACCGCTCCCACGAAGCCCCCGACCCACGCGCGACCCGTGGCGCGGGCGAGCGCACGGCCCAACCCAGCGCGCAGGCGTGCACGCGGGCACGCGCTTGGGCTCGGCCCAACGGCTTGCGGCGCCCCCCTTGGAGCGTTTCCACGGTTTCCCCGTGCGGTTCCCCTTGGTTTCTCGCGGTGTACGCGCAGTCCACGCTATTTCTCACGTTCTGGACTGTCCGATCGGACGATCGGATGGCTGAGATTAATCCGAGCTTGATTAGGCTTGATCTGAGGGTATCTTGCATGGATTTTGACGCAATCTGAGCCTTTGTTCTTTGATCTGACGGCTTGGGAGTGTTTTGGATTTTCTGGACTCGTTTTAGGTCTGTTTTGGACGTCGTTTCAGATGGTTATTTAACCACAGAGAGCCTGCGGTCTTTGATCGACAGAGAGACAGAGAGAATCCAGAGAAATTTCAGAGAGATTTCTTCTTCGATCCAGGCACCAAGAAAAGCTAGAGACCTGGTATTTAGGATTTTTCTCGTGCTTCTTTCATCCTCTTTTGTTTATTTATTCTCTTTGTTTTTAATCTGGCATTTGTTATCTCGATATTTGTATTCCTTTTGTACCTAGATTTGGGTCAGATTATAGTGGATTACTCATTTCCACTTGGTGAACGTAGGCAATATTTTGCCGAACCACGTAAATCTCGTCTTCTTTTGATTTGATATCTGCCTGTGTTGTGATTGGTTAATTGCCTAAGTGAGTAAACATGAATTATTTGGAGGCCTAAACTGGTTTAATCCACTGTGCACATCCCAACAATTGGTATCAGAGCAAAGGGATGGCATCTGACGGGCAATCAAGTTCTTCTCCGGCTCCTGAGATGGTTATTTTTCATTCCACTACCTCTAGGCATGAGGTAGCGATATTTGATGGCACAGGTGATTTTGTACTATGGAAGGTGAGAATGAGATATCTATTGGTAAAGGAGGGCATTGCAACAGCTCTCAAAGGAATGGATGCAATTCCAGGTGATACAGAGGCTGAAAAAGAAGAGATGAATGAGAGAGCACTTGGGACTCTGTTTTCGGGATTAAGTGATAAAGTCCTCCACAATGTAGTGGAACTTGATACAACTAAAGGTGTATGGGAAAAATTGGATACTTTGTATATGGTAAAATCTCTCACTAATAGACTGTATTTAAGGGACAAGCTTCACACATTTCGTATGGCGGAAGGGATCTCACTCAAGGATCACTTGGATGATTATAATAAGCTCATGCTTGATTTGGCAAATATTGGTGTTAATATTGATGAGGAAGACAAGGCTTTGATTCTGATTTATTCTTTTGCCTAAGTCCTATGAAAATATTACTACTACCATGTTCTATGGAAGAGAGACTATAAGTCTCCATGAGGTTGAAACCACTTTGTTATCCAATGAGCTTAGGTTAAAAGTACAGTTGGAGCATCAGGCTCCAAATCCGGCACAAGAACTTACTGTCAGAGGTAGAGATGAGCAAAGAACAGTTGGACAAGGTAGAAATAAGTCCAAGACTAGATCAAAGTCTAGGTCTAAAAGACCTGATGTTTGTCATTACTGCAAGAAGCCAGGCCACTGGAAAAATGAGTGTAGACTTCTACGGTCCAAGAAAGAGAAGGAACAGAAAAATAAAAGAACAATCTCAGATTCGGCATCAGTAGCAGTTTTTTCTGCAGATCATAGTAGTGTTGCAGATGATGCAGTATTTACAGCTGCATGCAGTATCAGTCAGCCTGATACTTGGATCGTGGACTCTGGAGTATCTTTTCACATGACACCCCATAAAGAATGGTTCACTTCTTTTAGATCCTGTGATGGAGGCTCTGTTCTTCTTGGGGATGACGCCATCAAATACTGTGGAAGGACTTGGTAGAGTTCAGATCAAATCTCATGCAAATACTGTGGTGACTTTGAATGATGTCAGATATGTTCCCCAGTTGAAAAGAAATCTTCTCTCGGTAGATGCTCTTGATATTGCAAGTTTTGAGGACAGATGGGGTAGATGATCTATTACAATCAGTAAATGTGCATTGACTTTGTTAAGAGGTAAATTGAGTGGCACTCTTTATGATTTGGATGGCACTATAGTGGTTGGTGAGGCTTCTTCAGCACATTCCTCTATTATTCAATTGACACGTTATGGCATCAAAGATTGGGCCACATGTCAAATAAAGGTTTACAGGAGCTGAGCAGACGTAGTCTGCTAGAAGGTCAGAAAGTTAGTGCACTTGGATTCTGTGAGCATTGCATATTTGGAAAACAACACAGCATCAACTTTACTACAGGCATGCACAGGACAGGAGGTATATTAGATTACATACATTCTGACCTATGGGGACCTGCCCCAGTTACATCCAAGGGTGGATCTAGATATTTGCTCTCTTTGATTGATGACTATTCCCGTAAAGTCTGGATTTATACTATCAAAAATAAAAATGATGTGTTTTATACTTTTAAAGGGTGGAAGGTTATAATCGAGAGGCAAACTGAGAGGAAGGTGAAAACCTTCCGGACTGATAATGGATTGAAATTCTGTTCTACAGAGTTTAATGACTTTTGCAAGGCAGAGGGCATTGTCAGGCATAGGACCATAATGTATACTCCTCAGCAAAATGATGTTGCGGAACACATGAATCGCACACTATTGGAAAGAGTCAGATCTATGCTGTCAAGTTCTGGATTGAGTAGAGACTTCTGGGCAGAGGTTGAACATACAACCTGCTTTGTTATAAATCGATCTCCAACATCTACATTGAATATGAAGACTCTGGAAGAAATATGGACAGGAAGACCTGCAGACCATTCAGTTCTTAGAGTATTTGGGTGTTCAGCATATGCACATGTCAAAGATGGAAAGCTGAATCCCAGGGCTAAGAAATGCATATTTCTTGGATATGCATATGGGGTGAAGGGCTACGGATTATGATGCACAGAGCCTGGATCCCAGGGTTTTCTAATCAGCATGGATGTGACTTTTGATGAGTCATCTACTCCACGACAGTTACAGCCAAGTTCTTCACCGAGAGATCAGGTTCAGGATCAGCAGGATAGGACTGTTGTTGATATTAATCAGATTGTTAGATCACAACAGTTGCAGCCTACAGGTGATATTCAGAATGAACGGCATTAGCAGACAGATCCAGAGTTACAGACTCAGGAGGAGGTTATTGTATGTGGTCAAGTTCAAGATGATAGTATTGCCATTCGAAGAACCGGCGATATATCAGAGCACCTCAAAGGTATGATTTTGAGGATTCTGTTTGTGCTGAGTTAGTATATTATACTCTGAATACTGCAGACACTATAGATGATGAGCCGACCACATTTCAAGAAGCAATTGGTAGTTCACAGGCTGAGCAATGGACCATGGCTGTGGCAGAAGAGCTTCAATCTTTGAAAAAGAATCAGACTTGGGAATTAGTCAGATTACCTAAGGGCAAGAAGAAAATTGGCTGCAAATGGATCTTCAAAAAAAAGGACCTACCCCTCAAGATTTGAAATATAAGGCAAGGTTGGTGACTAAGGGTTATAGTCAACGAGAGGGTATTGATTACAATGAAGTATTTTCTCCTGTAGTTAAACACTCTTCTATTCGTGTATTCCTTGCTTTAGTTGCTTCTCAGAATTTGGAGTTAGAATAGCTGGATGTCAAGACAGCTTTTCTACATGGTGACTTGGAGGAGCAGATTTATATGCAACAGCCACCTGGTTTTGAAGCTCAGGATAGAGAAGATCATGTATGCTTGCTCAAAAGGTCTTTGTATGGTTTGAAGCAGTCTCCAAGACAATGGTATCGCAAATTTGATAAGTTTATGGTTGACCATGAATTTGATAGATCTCCATATGATAGTTGCGTGTATCATCAGCAGCTTTCAGACGGGTCCTTTTGTTATTTGTTATTATATATTGATGACATGATGATTGCAGACAGGGATATGTCAGTCATCCAGAAGCTGAAACCTGAACTTAGTACTGCATTTGAGATGAAGGACCTTGGACCGACAAAGAAGATACTTGGGATGGAGATCATTCGTGATAGGCAATTATGTAGACTATTTGTTACTCAGCACAGTTATATTATGAAAGTCTTGGAAAGATTTTGTATGTCTACAGCTAAGCCAGTCACTACGCCCTTTGCCAGTCACTTTCGTTTATCTGCCAGGGATTCTCCTCAGACTGATGATGAGGAGAAGTATATGTCTAAAGTACCTTATGCAAGTGCAGTTGGCAGTATCATGTATGCAATGATCTGCACTCGTCCCGATATTTCACAGGCAATTAGTATAGTGAGCAGATATATGGACAAGCCTGGAAAAGCTCACTGGTCAGCTGTGAAATGGATTCTTCGATATTTGAAAGGTACTTCTGATTTGGGATTGGTATTCTCCGGACAGTGGTTGCACTGTTACAGGATTCTGTGATTCAGATTATGCTTGTGACTTGGATAGGAGGTCATTGACATCATATGTATTTACTCTCTCTGGTTGTGCAATTAGCTGGAAGGCTACTTTGCAATCTACAGTTGCTTTGTCTACTACATAGGCAGAATATATGGCTTTGACAGAGACAGCAAAGGAAGCAATCTGGTTAAGAGGATTAGTACAAGATTTGGATCTCAAACAGAATTCTTTGGTTATTCACTGTGACAATCAGAATGCGTTACATCTCACCAGATATCAGATGTATCATGAGCGCACTAAGCATGTTGATGTCAGGTATCATTTTATCAGAGATTTGGTAGAGGATGGTGATATTCAACTTCAGAAAATTGGCACTGCTAATAATCCGGCTGATATGCTCACTAAACCAATTCCAGTAGTCAAGTTCAGGACATTCCAGAACTTGATTGGTTTGAGTACTTGGTGATCTCCTTCGGGATCTTTTGATGAGGAGGCTTTATAATCCATATTTGATAGAGGCATTTGTTTTTGGGTCGCATGGAGGATTGTTATCGTTTGCTCCCGTAAAAACCCAGCCACGAAGACCGCTCCCACGAAGCCCCCGACCCACGCGCGACCCGCGGCGCGCGCGTGGGCTTGACCCAGCGGCTTGCGGCGCCCCCCTTAGGGCGTTTCCCCGGTTTTCCCGTGCGGTTCCCCTTGGTTTCTCGCGGTGTACGCGCGGTCCACGCGATTTCTCACATTCTGGACTGTCCGATCAGTCGATCGGACGGTTGAGATTAATCCGAGCTTAATTAGGCTTGATCTGAGGGTATCTTGCACGGATTTTGGCGCGATATGAGCCTTTGTTTTTTGATCTGACAGCTTGGGAGTGTTTTGAGTTTTTTGGACTCGTTTTAGGTCTATTTTGGACGCCGTTTCAGATGGTTATTTAACCACAGAGAGCCTGCAGTCTTTGATCGACTGAGAGACAGAGAGAGAAAAAATCCAGAAAATCTTCAGAGAGATTTCTTCTTCGATCCAGGCACCAAGAAAAGCTAGAGGCCTGATATTTGGGATTTTTCTCGTGCTTCTTTCATCCTCTTTTATTTATTTATTATGTCTCTTTGTTTTTAATCTGGCATTTGTTATCTGGATATTTGTATTCCTTTTGTATCTAAATTTGGATCAGATTATAGTGGATTACTCCTTTCCTCTTGATGGACGTAGGCAATATTTTGCCGAACCACGTAAATCTCGTCTTCTTTTGATTTGATATCTGCCTGTGTTGTGATTGGTTAATTGCCTAAGTGAGTAAACAGAAATTATTTGAAGGCCTAAACTGGTTTAATCCGCTGCGCACATCGCAACACTAATAGTGATGCAAAACGGCAAATATAGATGCTAGTAGTGATGCAAAATAAGCATGTACAATCCATGGGTGAACTTGCCGAATCACCATTATATTGTAGACATGATACCCTAACTAAGAGCATTTTGTAGGTATCAAAGGATAGGAATTGCAATAGATAAATTAATTATCATGACAAGCAGTTGTTAACTAGAATAAATTTCCAGCAACACATGTAAGATTTATCTATGTTTTAACAATATCCACAGTCTGCTGTTAAGATTTGTATTGGCATTTATCAAAATGTCACAATTTAATGAGTTTATTCCAAACACTCCAACCTTATATAGTTATGGGGTCAATTTTAGTTAGGGGTGTAACCAGGAGGAGCTTGACCTGGGTCTGGTCAAGTTTTATTTGAAATTAATTTCAAGCTTGAATCAAACTTTATTTTTTTACTACCATTTCTAGCTCAATTGAAACTTAATTTTGAGATGAACTGAACATGATCCTAATTGATCAGCTTGAAAATCCTAAATCAAGTCAGAAATCAGTCCAAGTTTGAACCAAGCTCGGTTCAAGATCAAATTCAAGCTTGATTTCAGGATTGCATCAAATCTGAATTAAGATTTAAAGGATTCAAAAATTAAATAAATATTCCCATTATATATATTATATATATATATATATATATATTCAAGCTTGAAATGACCTTAATATTATGGACCATTAGGTATAAGATCCAATGGGGAAGTTTGACTCACCACTGGTGGTGAGTGCAATTACATGTGAATGGTGAGTGCCGGGCCTACACACAATATGCACACCTATTGCACTTGTCCATATGATGAGTGCACCCTGCAATCATCGTGCATTAGTGGGTGGCAAGCTAATCAAGCAAAGCTTGATCGAGCTGGGTGAAATTAATTTCAAGCCTAGATTGCCGGTTCAAGCTTGGCTCATTTGACTTCAAACTGTGCTTTTTTCATGCCAAGCTCGAGCTGTTCAGATTGTTCGCCACCCCTAGTTTTACCTAATAATACTATCAGCAGTAACATGTCTTAGTTTTACTAGTGAACTGGTATAATCTCATCTCAAAAGAAATATCTGCCTGGTACAACCAATAAATAACCAATACAAACTGGAAAGGCTGGTTGATTCATTAATGTCCAAATTAGAGGGTGGCCCAGTGCATAATGCTCCCACCATTGCAGAATCTGTTGAGGGGTCAGCC
Source organism: Areca catechu (assembly GCA_021397845.1). Lineage (NCBI taxonomy): Eukaryota > Viridiplantae > Streptophyta > Magnoliopsida > Arecales > Arecaceae > Areca > Areca catechu. The sequence goes on from CM038039.1 coordinate 43,262,480, forward strand.
TTACCCTCTGCATGCAAAAAGGCTGCTTCTGTTTTTCGAACACATGACCTCCAGGTCATATCGGACTAAGCTTATTGTTGCAACAAGGCTCACCCTTTAGCAATGTCCAAATTAAGGACACAAAATCTATATGGATGACAATCAGGAACTTATACTGTTTCTATCGCTTTATGCAAACACTGATAAAAAAGAAATGACAGCAAAAGAAGACAGATGATAACAAAAAGGAAAATGAGAAATTAGAAAAATCAGCATGAAAACTCAGAGGAAATAGTTCCATCAAAATCATGATAAAACATCACCTTTCCTACACATTTTGCTTATCTGAACCACTTAATAAAGTAAGCAGAACCTTGGATTTATCTGTAAAAAGCTACACCTTTTTTATTCGATACTAATTCACAGCTTTTCGCTCCCATAAGAAATAAATTACAAGGAAAAATTATTTTTGGAATATGATATTTTATCCAGGCCCTACTTGAATTGTAAACCAAAGATGCATGCAGATTGATTGTCATATCTATTTATGCATATCTTAATTTAAATTTTTGAGCCTTAAATGTTTTTATGAGATGCATTTGCTTTGCTAGCTGGACTTGTCTAGATATAAAACAACAGCACTTTTCATATGGTTTTATATTTTTCACACTTCTTTCTGATTCTTCCTGAGTTTCCTTTGCTTTTTATGCTTTCTTTTGCCAGTTCTAATAACTTCTAATTTTTTCTACTACAGCTTGACACTGCATGCCACAGAAAGCACAACACCTTGGTTAGAAGTTTTCGGTTGCTAAGAATGAGAACACAATGCATCATCAGCTAGTAGGAGAAATTACTGAATATACACACTTATACAATCTTGTTAGGGACACTACAAAAGTTAGGGCATGCTTAGAGCAGCTTTCTTGTAATTTCTTTTTTTTTATTTCTCAATCCCTGCTTATGTCCATCCCTTTTCGTTCTTCTTCCTTCTAGAAACCTCTTATTTTTATTACAGCCATTCGCAATTTTCATTTCTTCTTGTGTCTTACTAAAAAAATTCTTGTATCCCTATAAAAAGATGTAATTATTAATAATGCATGTATGCCCTTTAAAAAGTTAAAGTGCAATATATCATGGCACGGACACACCACACACAATAAAATTTAAGGGTCTATGCAGCATAAACACATGCACACGCCATGCCGGCAAAAATCAGAAACTTGCATATATGCCCATACTATTAGATTATCATCCCAATATAATAAAGCAACACAATAATATTAGTCGACCCTTTTATCCATTCAGGAAGTTTTTATATGTCAAAAAAAAACAGCACACGTACACTAGCATGCAATTCCAGATATGCCCCTCAAAATTTGGATCCATTTCGTAATTATCATGACAAAGAGAATATATAAGGATGTAACAATACGTACCTTATATATTCCAGATATTTCATAATTATCGACATATTTTGAGGGAATGTATGCACTTTCAACCTTTTTGAGAGTAAATTTTCAAATAATGGATAGAGGGGCATATATGTAAAAAAGTCCATAAATCCATAGCATCTTTCTAACAACAGATCAATTGGTCATATATAAAAGAGCATTATTCATGCGGCTTACAAATATTAATTATAATACACGGTATTGAAATAACATACAAGCTTATGACTAGATGAATCTGTTCAAGGTAATATATGTTATCTAGATCCATATGTTCAAGCAGAGGATCATGATCAATGATTCTTCCTACAGAATCTTTACTATCATATTCTGGAATCATGTGTCGAAGTAAACAAATTTCCCAAATAATCCAGGAAGAATACTTGCAATGAATTCTGTTCTTCAGTTAGCAGGACACAATATATGATTTAAGTAAAATGAAGCATAAACAAGTAAATAAGGAAGAGACTTGTTGATGAACAAATCACACCATCAGCATGTCATGACAACGGTCACCGTGGATACTATGTAGTTGCATCAGGCACTAGGGGAAACTACAATTAAAGCACTCTTTGTTCAAAAAGGACTGAAATACTGTTCTATGTGAAAAAATGACAAACATTTATTTATCTTTCATGACAAAGAGAGTTTTACTTGAATGTGTGGCAATGGACTTGAACCTAGAAGCACAAACTGTCCTCCTAACTCCAGTGTTCGGTACATTGCATGCCTAATAAGATGTACACCCTTCTGAGGTACCAGTCGTGTAATGCAACCAACCTGTTACATGAAGTATTAATGAACTTTACTTTCTCTGAGATGATGGAAGATAAAAAATATAAGATATGGAAGTTGCTTGAAATGAAGGGAATAATTGATGCAAATCAAATTAAAGAAGCAATGCATGAGTAATCGAATTACAACACTTTATAGTGAATATAATACAGAATGCTATCTGGAAGAAAATGTGCAATGGGAGTCTAATCCTGTATTAGTTACTCCTCAAAAGTCAAACAACTATTATGGTCGTGCAGGTTGCATTTTAGTATGATTAATCAGGAATATGGTCAAATTGGTCAACAGTCAGAAAGATTTCAAAATTATATTTTGGAAAATAAAATTTTAAATATCAAATAATCCTGCAACATAGTTATATTCGCTAGGTAATAATTTCAAATTTTATTCCATTGGTCATTAAACCAACCCACTAAATATAGGACTTGCCTTATTCCTCAAGGTTAAGATGGAAAAGTACAAGATAACCAAATCATTTCACATTCAAAATTGTTTCGTTTGCAATTTATTAATATATGCAGATCATCGACTCATTTAGTTCAGAAAATGCAGACATTTTATTCCTTCCAGACAAGCATGATAAACAGCTCTCCACAAACTTCGGTTATTTAAAATTTCCAAATAGCTTGGCTATTGGTATTCGATGAAGAAGAGCATTTCAGGAAAGATAAGATTGAATGAATACGACAAGTACATATGTGAACCATGTATAATTGAAAACATGAGATAGCAAGTGCATATGCAAAGCAGTTGCACCTCAATGGCAATGAGATAAAGAGCACGGCCTAAAATAACAAGTGATGCTAGCAAGTACTCAGGAGGATGCATGGACAACTAGATACAACATAGAGCTGATAAGAAGTGATGCTATTGCTAGGTAGTACAGTCCTAGAACTGATGAGGAACATAGACTGTAAGAAGAACTAGACTCAATGATGTAAGAATAAATAAGGATGTAAGAATAAATAAGGATGTAAGAATACATACCCTTGTGCCAATCTATTTAGTATCTTGAACGTTATGGAAGTTATGCACATCTCATAGACTTGGATGACCTGTATCTGAACCAATATATGTTAAAGACCGACCAAATGAACAGAGTTCAACGTTGGTTTTAGACCTAAGTCGGTTCTAGAAGGCAGCTTTAGATTGGAAAAAAAAAAAATCCTGGAGATCTAGTTATCAAGGCTGATATTAATAAATTCTACACATATTTGGAAGGACCAGACATCAAGATTAGTAAGAGATCTTATTCAATTGAGAGATATTATGGAGAATATTTTTTAATTTTTGCAACCCACTTTCCACGTTTGCACCAAATCAAATCTTAACATGTTATGAGGAATATTCTTTTTTTCCTTATTTGTAGAACTCTTATTTTTCAGCAAGAAACGAATGTGTGGACACATTTGTGGGTAGGTCTAAGGGGTCCTATAACCATAAACAAGGATGCTTAGAAGGCATCTTGAATTGATGAAATTTTTAGTTCTCTTCCTCATTGTTCTATGAGTTCGAGAGTTCTTTATTATTGCTTTTTCCTCCTATCTTGCCACTCCATTGCTGGTAGATCTTCTTCCTCAAGGAGGAAGATCACTGTGTGCACTATTTTGATATTGGAGGCAGACCAGTTTGCTTGTGGTATTCTACATCGACTTTGAAGCCATGGTTTGCTGAAGCACCAGCAACACTTCGGTGCCCAAGATTAATCCAAGAGATGTGGAGATCCCGCAGTTGTGAGAACAAATGGCACAACCTTCCCAGCATTAGAATCAGAATATTCCCAGCATTAGATGCATTAGATGCATCTTCCCAGCATCGTGTCAAACTGTCAATCCTTTCCACCGTCACGCTCTAAATCAATGGCTGATTCATCTTATCCTGATTTTTGAAAGAGTATCATAAGGTCATGATAAATTGTGGCATCAAAACCAAGCTTCCTTAGTTTCATAGGAGGCTCAATCCAGAGGATTTTCTTGGTTGAATCACCACCATCGCAAGGTTCTTTGAAGCTATGAAGATCATGGTCTTGAAATTACAAGGCTACATATCTATTTAGTAAGAAAATATCCAACATTCTGAGGTAACAAATGGAAAAATGAAGATCACTGATTAGTCAAACATGGAAAAGAATCTATTATGCCACTTCCTTTTGGCACCCTCTGTATCAATCTTACATAGATCTGAGACAGGATGAAAGAAGCATCACTGCAACACACAGGAGCTTTCAAAATCTCTTTTTTTTTGTTTGGTGTACCTGCACGAGGATAAAGGAATTCGCATATCCCATTATCTCAATGACATATAGGTTTTCAATCTATTATGTGATCATTGATCACAATATGTGGAATATGAATGATGCCAATCACAAGGCATTACATGCAAAGAAGAATCTGCAAAGAGCCCAAATGGCAAGAAAGAGAACCACCAACATGACACAACAAATACTACCTTTTCCTCCTTCAAGGACACAATTGCCCTGTCTAACACTATAAGGAAAATGCCAGCCACCCAATCATCACATCCTCATCGAGAATGAGGCAAGTTTTTAGGAGCCATGCCATGTGACATGCATACTCTATCTTGCTACACTTGCAGAGATCCAACAAACCATGCTTTTGAGTGTCCTCGCTGATGCCCCAATACTAAACTCTGCCTTGTGGATGCAATATGATGAATGGGATGGCGAGTATGAAGAGAATGACATCATCAATGAGAGTTGGTTGATGAATCAATCTAAATGATGAATCCCTTCGTCAATCTTTAAACATATTGAGGCCAAAGCCTTGTCTTGTAAAGAATGGCATATGCACCTAAAGCCGAAGAAGAGGATTAACTTTCAACCAACATTTTTTGCACTTATTGCAATGCTATTGGACGTGTTTGCAATGTCAGCATCGATGGTGGATTGTGCTTAAATACCGTATCTCAAGAAATTATTGGCAAATTCAATCTAAAGTTAAGAAGCATCCTCAATGATGCAAAACTGCTTGGTTCAAAAAGGGCAATGAGGTAACCATCTCCAAATGTTGCTTATCAATTTCTCTACTAGTGGCACTTATTTGACAGTGTATGATGCAACATAACATCAATGGATAAGGTTCGCTGTCTTGGCACCATCCTATTACAATGTCAATATGCATTTTGATATAGTATGAGATAGCATACCAAATATCAGTAATTCAGTATGGTACGAGATCGCATACCGGTGTGGTATAGTACATGCCATACCAAATGATATAGGGAGGTATGACATACCATGCCGATGGATCCTTGTGATATATAATCAGGATATTCTTGACAATATAACTAAGGGCCAATACAAGAAGGAAAATAGAATGCATACTCCTTCCATAAAGATAGATAAAGATCGTGCTGCAACCCGTGAAGGAGGAATCCGCACTAGAGGAGGGTCTGAGTCTCCATTGCAAAAGCTTCCTCAATGAAAGTAAGGGCTTGGGTGCGTTACACATGATCATTCATATACAAGAGGCTAGTGCAACTCCAACAACCTATGACATCGAGTCACTCATGATGATCTACTATCTGAAGAGCTCCTAGGAAATCTTCTCCTATGCGTGACATCCAGCAAGCATAGAGCATGTACTTGATGGTCAGTGCCAACTTGCCAAATTTTCCACGCTATCGCATGGCTCCAGGTGAGCATGAGCTACAAAGGTAAGTCAACGAGCTTTCGCAGTAAGGTTTGATTCGAGTCCCTATGTCATGCCTACCCTGCTCTCCAAATAAAGACACGACATGGAGAATGTACATGGACAGCTATGTCATCAATAAGATCACAATGAAGTACCAACTTCCTATCACTTGGTTGAATGATATGTTAGAGCTGTATCTTCTTCAAGATTGTCCTTTGCTCAAGTTATCACCAAATTTGAACCCACTCAAACAATATACAAAATCATATTTAAGAAGCGAGATAGGCTTTACAAGTGGCTCGTCATACCGTTGGATTTCTCCAATGCCCCCAGCACGTTCACAACCTATCTACTTAGACCTTTATCGAAAGATTTGTGGTTGTGTATTTTGATAATATACTTGTAAACAACCACAATTCTTGTGACAATATTGAGCAACTAAGGTAGGTTCTTGGAACCTTGCACCAAGTGAAGCTACATATGAACTCCAAGAAGTTTTCATGGATCATACCCAAATTGATCTTCCTGGATATGTTGTATTCGAAGATAGAATCCAAATTGACAAGAAGGTCAAAGCCATTAAAGAATGGCCAAATTCTCAAAACATCCATGATGTTCAGAGCCTCCATGACCTTGCATCATTTTATCTATGCTTCATCAAGAACTTCTTCATTACCGCCCCTATTACTGGTTGCATAAAACAAAAGTTCATCCAAATGCCAAGTGATGAGAAGAGCTGACACAAATTTGAGTTAAAAATGCAAGCAGCCATCTTGGCACTGCCTGACTTTGACAGTGTTTGGGGTGGAGTGTGATGATACAACATTGGCATTAGCATAGCTCTCTCTCAAGAAGGCCGACCAGTGGCCTACTTCAGTGAGCTGAATGGATGCCACCATAGCTCTCTACCCATATCTAGAGTTTTATGCTATTGTACAGGCCATGCAATATTGGTAAGTCGTACCTCAACCAACATAACTTCATGCTTTTTTTTAAATAACAATCACCACCTTATATAAAAGATGGGCAGCATTTCTCCAGTTGTTCAACCTTGTGATCAAGCACAAGTCCAACGTGATGAATCGGAAAGCAAACGTACTTAGTCACTGACATATATTTGCCGACATTTGACCTACTAGAAGACCTGTACAAGGTGCTGCAGATTTTGGAGCTTTCTAGGGTTACTTTGAGCATCAAGGTACTCCTAACTTCTCTCTTACTGATAATTTTCTCTTCTTCAGAACTTGACTTTGCATCCTAGCTTGTTCCACATGAGAGAAGATTGTCCAAGAATTATACTTTGAAGGACTGGGAGGTCAGTTTGGATAAGACAGAACCATGGCCCTGGTAGAATAAAAGTATTATTGGCCCCGATTACAGTGTGATGTGATCCTGTTTGTCATGAGATGCTGAATCTGCCAAACAACTAAATGTCATACACAGAACGCGAATCTTTATACCTCCTTTGCCCATCCCTACAACTCCATGGATTGAAGTGCAAATAAATTCCATTCTTGGTTTGCCTAGAACACAGCATGTGCCGATCCTTGCTAAATTGAGAAAAAACTATCTTCCTCCCCCCTCTCAAGCAAGATTGCTGAACCGGACTTGAACCAGACCTGAATCGGGCCGAACCGAGCCCGAATCGGATTGAACCGGACCGTATCCATCCGAACTGACCCATACCATACCGAACCAACCCATACCAGTCTAGTTCAAATAATTTTTTATAGTTCGGGTCCCGAACCATTTTTTATGACTGAACTATACTAGTTCTTGGCCGGTATGGTACAATACGTCCCGAACCGGGCAGTTCAAGATGGTTCCAAAAACCCTGAATCATTCTCTGTCGGAAGATGATAGATGAATCACATGTGATAGATATATACTTTAAAGACATGGTTCGATTGCATCGAGTTCCCAAGACTATCATGTCGCATCATGACATCAAATCTATGAACCGCTTCTGAAGGATGTTGCAGAAAAAATTGAGGACAACATTGTAGCTTAGCAATGCCTACCAACCTAAAATAGATGGCCTAACCGAGGTGGTCAATAGAAGCCTTGGGAATTTACTCATATGCTGTTTGGGATTTTCCTCTTCCTCAAACCAAGTTTTCCATAATAGCTTGTGCAATTGTCGAGATCATGTACAGGACACCAAACAACATGCTCGATCTGCTGCCCCTATCAAACACCCAGCTAATTAGATATGATGTAGAAAACTTGGTGGATCACACATAAAAAACATCCACATTACCAAATACCAAGGAGCTGCTGGTAAACACCATCAGCACAAAGCTTTCAAAGGGGGACTGTAATGATCTACCTATGCAAGGAGAGAGATTTCCAATTGGAACCTATAGCAAGCTAAAACAATGAAAGACTGGCCCTTCTGAAATTTTATGGAAGATCAACAATAAGGTCTATCACATGGAGCTTCCCAAGGGGTATGATATATCACATGAAGCTAGATCCAGCTCAACCACTAGCAACTGCACCAAAAGATCCAATTGAGCAGATACTCAAGGAACAATCTATCACCACTCAGACTACATCCTACACTTGGTCAGATGGAAGGACAAGCCAGCAATCAAAGATTCTTGGATGTCAGAATCTGATTTGATGAAGCTCTTATTCGCTTTGTTGGAGACAACTTTAATGCAAGTGCGAGTTCTCTCCCAGCCAGGGAAATGATGCATATGTCATGGACTTGGCTGACATGTGCTTGAACCAATGCATGCTGAAGGCTAACCAAAGAGCAAGGGGATTCAACACTGGATTCAGACCTAAGTCAGTTCTAGAAAGCTGCCAAAGTTTGAAAAATAATCTTGGAGATATAATTAAGGCCACTATGAATAAAATTTAAGCAAATTTCGAATGAACCGATATCAAGATCAGTAAGAAATCTTATCCAGTCAAGAGGGCATGGTATGGAAAATATTTTCTATTCCTGCAACCACTTCCATATTTGCACTAAATTGAATCCTATTATATTATGAAATTATTCTTTTCTTCCTTATTTTTTGAATTCTTTCACTTTTTCACTAAGAAAAATGTGGATACATTTATGGATAGGTTTCAAGGGACCCTACAACTATAAGTCCTGCTTGGATAATCCTACAAGATTGGGTTGAATTTCGTGCTAAATTCATGGATTGTGCGAATCAATTTGGGCTGGCCCATATTAACCCAACATCCACAGCCCAAATCCATGGGAGGTGAAAAACCCTCCTTGGGTCTTTTTTTTTCTTCCTACAATTTCCAGCATGTTCTCTCCTCTTGGCCGTTGATTCTCTACCTTCTCCACCCTCTTCACTTTGCGCTACATGCCCTCTCTCTCCCTTATTCTTAAAGGATATTCCTGTAGAAATACCAAACAGGCCTTCAGTAGAGGTGCCTAGCCATTATGAACTATAATGGGCACCTTGAATGACATTTTTAGTTCTCTTCTCTATTGTTTTGTGAGTTTGAGAGTTCTTTATTGCTTCTTCTTTATTGTTACTTTATTGTTGGATCTTATTCCTCAAGGAGGAAGATCACTGTATGCACTAGAATGGCACTTAAAAAAAAAGACTCCTAGAGTTAGAAAGAATAACCTTGAAAGATAAAATATGAATCATGGTGCTATACAGCTAATATCATCATTTGCCATGCCATCCCATACTGCCCAGTACGGGGCATACCATACCGTACCAAAACGGCATACCACCCCTTACTAACACTACTGTACCAAATCATTTACCAATACTATAATAGGATGGTACCGGTATGGGATCCAACACCAAGATAGCAAATCTTGGTCAATATATCTAGTATAACCAAGCTAATTGAGTGTATTCATCCATAAAAGAACATAATGTTTACTAATTTCTTTCAGAAGAGAAAATCTGGATCCTTTATATATATTTGGATGCATGTTATGGTGGGGGGAAAAAAAGAAGAAAGAAACAATCCACTAGGTGCAAATTATGAGATTCAAAGCTTGGCCAGTTTACAGCTCATGGACGAAGACAAAATAGGATATATGAAAGGGGGACCATGACAAATTGAACAAGTCTAAAGCAAGATCATGGCCAGGTCAGAGATGTTACAGGTCAAATAGAAATGAGACATCATAGAAGAGGAAAATGCGATAGCAGGAAAATTTAAATGGTCAATGTAATAAAGTGCTCATGTCCTAACCGTTGACAAACTAGACTGGAGCAATCATGATTTGTAAACTGGCAAAGAAAAGGTGAAAAAAAGGTTTCAAGGAATATTTGCAGATCTGATATTATTATACAGAGTTAGAGCTCCTCATGGTTAGGTAAGGATAGGGTAGATATGAGATGCAAAATGCAAGTAAAGTGGCACCAAAATTATGTGACTTAAAAGTCTATAATGGATTGAAGAAACTTGATAATCTTTGCATGGGAGCAGTCGTGACTGTAAGACTGAAGTGTCTTGTACTGGCAGAAACTAAGCAGGCGAGCTTTGAGGCCCACAATAATGGCCTCTATGCAGGCATGTGAAGCAGTGAAAAAGCTGCAGGCATTGGTGAAGTACTGGTAAGCCAGAAGCAGTAGAATAGGCAGCAGCAAACTTTAGAAAATTTTCAAATGATGAAATTACTTAGAATCGCAAAGAATATAGCAAAGCATGCTTCCAAACATAGGATGCATTATCCATATGGCAAATAATTAGCAAACATTATAAGACATTAAGTACTAGCATAGAAGTCTAGTTGCTGCAAAATTATACCAAATTATCCCCTCCCTTCCCTCAGCCCCCCTCTCCCCCCACCCCCAAAAAAAAAAAAAAAAGTTCTTGATAGTCATGATTAAATAATGGCTAATTTTGTAATAGTTATGACATATCATGACAGTACAGAAGTTACCAGTGGCTGAAAGGGATCTGTAGAAGATAACTTGAGATACTTTTTTATAGCATCTTTATTCTTTTTTTTCCCTTGAAGATCATCAGCATTGTACTGCACGGTGAGAAAATCATCTGTAGAAGGATTCCATGCATCTGTATCAATTCCATTGAGAATTCCAACAAATTTCTTAGAGTGGAGTTTTAATGTTTCGTGGAGGCCCCGTCCACCCTGTAAACAAGAAGAAGGTTTGATCAGAGGAGGAAGATTAAATGAACAAAACTTATGCAGAGAACCTGTCAGAAATAAATGCCCCAATGCTAAATAGACTTTTAAAAGACCCTAAACAGAGAACATCAACAAATGTATATTACAATTAACAAAGAAGACCTTCTCTCAAGAGTAAAGTATGATTGCAAACAGGGAAAAATGATACATCTAATAATATGCAATAGATTAAAAATGAGAGTTCCAAGTACTACACAACGGTTAACATGAGACATATAGCAAACTGACACTGCAGGAACCTTTCCAGTAATGCTGGAGAATCTAGATGAATGACATGCCAAATGCTCATGATCGAGCTTTTAGAAATTAAAATGAACTTGCACTTCTAGTACAAAATATGACAACATAATGGTTTATTTTATATGAAAAAAGTGCAATTATCTTAGTCTTTTAATGGCAGACGGTTTTGTGACAAAAATTTTCTTTAATGACTCAAAGACCTTTCTCTGGACTCCAACTGTAGTGTTAATTTTTTTTCCCCAATCATGGTCTTCCAACCAACTCTAGTGTTTCCATTTCCCACTCTTTTTTAACTTTACAGAGTCCATTTCCTTCCTGTTTTTGTACTATTCCAACTTACAGAGTCAACTTCCCCTAACCATCCTTCCCCCCTTTTCTTAATTTTCTCAATCATTTGGCCCTCTCCCCTGTTTGACCGTGTGCATTACACATGCAAGATGTTAGTAGGAAATAATGAATAACTGAAAATTGATGTTGATATTACATTATCATATGGTAACACTGGTTTTTATTTTCTATAAAAGATAGGATTAAGCAGTTTTATTATTTCAAAGGAGATCTAGCACCCCTTAAATGGAATTTGTCTGAATGAAGGGCATGTTTGAATGGATGTGAACATTATCCATCAGACAATTTTGAAAGTTCAAGGAGTTCATAGATGTAAAGAGAAGAGAGGAATCACATTGGAGGACCCCATTTATAATACAAGGGAAGGAAAATGGGGAGATTATTCATTCCAAGTGATTAATAACATAAGCGTCCATTTTTTATTTTCGAATGATTCTATGCTCCAGGAGTTCCTCCACAGCAATGTTTTCCTCTCGCTCTGCCTCTGCCCGGACTCCTCACCATGTGGTTATGCAACAAAACAGGCCCCAACAATGGAGTATGCAATTTTGTGGGTGATTAAACAGCAAGATTCAAGCTTGCTAAAGAAATGGAATAACAAAACATGAAACAAGTAAACACATTAACCTATTAGGAAAAGGAAAAACATGGTATTCAGATTAGCCCATTCCTTCTATCCTAAAAGGGAAAAAGTCAAAAAGAGCCAGACCAACCATGATGAGCATTTGTGCATTATCACAAATTTTACTAACTGAAAATCTGAAAGCTTTCATCGAAAAGAAAACCAATGCAACAAAATCCAGATCTCTTGGAACCCATGCAGGCAATGTAGGATTGCATAGAACCTGAATCAATGCTTACTGCAATGGCAAGCAAAGACCACTAGAACATTGGATATGATTAATGATCATGAGTGTTGGTATTACTGGGTCAATTTATGTAGAAATGTACAAATAAAACATCTAACATTGCAACAGTTGGTTACTTGCAGTAACATCCTATCATAGAAGCCCAATGCATAGGTTGATTTGTCTGCAGCCAAGACATATACTGAACATTTATGTTTGCCTCCAAAGTAGATAAATGGTGACCAACAATTTCCTTTTAAGAATTCCATGTTGGTTCTTTAGCTTTATGCTACAGATGGATCGAATTTGAGGCATAAGAGAGTGCCCATCTGCCACCATGGGGTGCTCAGGTCAGGCAACCATAAATTATTAAAGCATACTTTTTGAAGATAGATGTGCAAAAATGTCATCAACAAATACTTAATTGACACTATTTCCATGTCAGGAAGATGCGAGACAATTCTTTCATGACCTTGATGCCAATGATGTAGGAATGATACTGGCCTTAGTCTCATTGTGATACCATCATGTAAACTTCTTTTGACTACTTCTATTGACTTTTGTGTCTTTGTGTGGTTACCATGTTTTTTTTCGCATTTACATTGGTATGCATTTCAGGTGTAACCTTGGCTGCATCAGTCCACATGCAGATCTTAATTAGATACATCAGTAAATAGTTTCAAGCTAAAACTGCAAACAGCAAAGTTGTACAGACCACAACTGATAATGACGAAATGATAAAATAGATCATTTGCAGTGTTCCTAATATGGTGCCATGATTTATACCTCTGCAGTGCGCACCTCTTGAGCATAAGTTGGTGATACTGTTGTAACAATGTTGGAAAATATGACTGCACCCTGAAAATGATGTTTGTCAAATTGTGACAGAAATACATAAAAGACACATGAAACTGGAGAACATTTTATTTCAAACTAACTATATAATCTGTTTTATCTCATTACCTTAACGGGATTGACTTTGTCATGTGCTGAATTGTCCTGCATCCTATCTGGCCTATTTAGGTGGTGAATATCAAGGCCACAGGATCCCAACTCTGAAGCAGGTGTTGTTCCTTGATATTCAAAGTTGTGGCATGTGAAGCAAATTCTAGCAGAATTGAACCCCTGTCTTGCATATATTTCCCAATAAAGTGGTGCCTGTTATGTTGAAAGATGTCAATCAGTATTTTATACAGAATAATCAAGATTCTTGCATTCTATGATAGCCATGCTTTTTGATGCTGTGTGCCTACAACAAAAGCTGTCTGCCAGTCATGACAATGGATTATATCGGGTCTCTTTCCAGCTTGATAGAGCAGCTCAAGAGCTGCACGGCTAAAAAATGAGAAGCGTTTAAAATCATCATGCTCTCCATAATACTGTCCTCTCCAGAAAAAATTAGCTGGATGATGAGGCTCTATAAAATAGACTGGAAGACCTGCATATTACAATTCTGATTAGCCTCAATTTATTACACACCTTATGCCCCTAAAAAGACAAACAGTTCTGAGGCAGTCTTAAAACCTTCAACAGTTCCAACCCAGATTTTATTTTGGAATAGCTGTCCGTCAAAATAAGACTGCACCAACACATCTAGTACCTACAAGAATAGCCAAGATATGAATTCAGTTAATCAATAACATGGCACAGTTTTCAAAACGTCATGAAACAGAATGAAAAACTAGCAAGTAATAAACCTTCAGATCACTGATATGATTGTACTGCATGCAGTCATATTTAGGAAGGATAATTTCCACAAGATGCCCCCTTCTCTGCAATGCTTTACCAAGACCAGATACAACGTCCCCCAGACCACCAACCTTTGAAAACAAGAAGTTAATTGATTAGGAGCTGAGTACGTAACTGAGTTAATTCAATTAAGTATTTCAGTTCAATTACAAATATTAATCAAAGGTAAAGAAATTTAGTAGAGTAAGTTGTAACATGCACTATTTTACATCTACATGAAAAAGAAAATGTAAAAACTACACACTACTGCATCTATCAACAAATATGTGCAATGCAGATAACAATACAACCCAAAAGGCGAACAATAATGTCTAGTACTCTAGTTAGTGAAATAGCTTAAAGAAAAGTATCTCAAAACCAAAATAAAAGAAAGGAATGGTTCAACTATCATTTCAATGAAAAAGGACATTTTAGGAAGTAGGTATGGATACTTAAATGAATGCATACATTGTGCAGTCACATCCTATATCATGAAATGAAGAGACATCCTACTGACCACAAGGAAAACCTACCATACATTAGCAAAGCTTTATGATGGCCGGTGATCAAGTTTTCTGAAGATGTTTGTCATACTCTAACCTTGAAACACAATTATGATATGCTGCAAAAAGGAAGCACTGTAGGCATGAATGGGAAGATCTTATAACTAAAATAACCATTCCTTAGCCACCTAGATGGAGCAGCCTTTGTTGATTGAAGTAGCAACAAACATTTGAGAAGCTTTTTTAAGGGGGAAAAAAATCTTAAGAGTCAAGACAACCAAAAATCTTTAAAAAATCAGCATCAAATTCCTTGGCTAAAGCAACTTTAGAAAAAAGATTGAGCAATGGGACCTAGAAAACAAGGTGATAGAAAGGGTTACCTATTTTATCAGTTACACAATCTATGTTCATGCAATAAGGGAGAAGCCCTCTAACACACACTTCAAATTCTCAGTAAGTGTAATAATTTGATGATTATATCATCCCTATTTGAACTGTCAGATAAATATGATCTTTGTTATTTCCTGATTTGTTAGTTTGTTTATATACACAACAATAGGAGGCTCGCTAAAGCATCTGGTATACTTATCAGTATTGCTCATCAGTTGTCATTGACTTCTATTCAAGTCTGATTAGTACTCTACACCATCTATTAGCTAGAAGAAAATTTTTAAGTTCTTTATATCTAGGTCAGGCTGCATGCCTGCTGTCCATAGAGCCATACGGTTGTAATATCTCCACTCAGTCATTGGAGAAGAGGAGTTTGGAGGAGAGTGAAGCAGAGAGGATTGGCGATGTCTTTGATTTGTAATTGCAAGATAGTCAGGATACTGTACCATTCAGAGGACATAAAGTAATCTGAAAATCTTGGGCTTGTGGGATTGAGAACCTTCTTGTCCCCTATGACTCCTCCCTTCTCAAATGCTTCTAGCCCCATGGGAAAAATCACCCAGATATGGGATCCAGGCAATCATAAGGCTCCTTAATATATGTGGTTAATCAGTTATATTGTATATCTGTATCCATGTCTTATCTTCTGTTAATAATTTATTTAAAAATCTACTTCCTTGTCAAAACTGTCTTGTAAAAAAGTCATCATATGTCATGTTGGCTCCAAAAATTGGCAATAAAAATATTATTCGCAAGTCATCATAGCCAGTTTATACACCTACTTTATTCTCCATTTTTTAACATAAAATATTTTCCATTTCCAGAAACAAATATTAGTTTTTTTCCCTTGGGACTGGACTAAAAACTATTTTGCCCTTTCCAGGTAATTATAGCCAAAAGTTTATTGCCTAACAAAAATGATAAAGCAATCAATCAAATTGATGTTAGATTTCAGCACTATAGTCCTTCAAAAAGCTGAACTGACTCAGTCTAAATGTGAGCATACAACATCTGTAGAAATTTAATCTAAACAATAGAAGAATAGTACGTTCAAAATGAAAAAAAAGGATTCAACCTGAGAAACATTAGAAACATCAGCATGCAGAAAATTCTTAATGAGGAATGGTCACATATAATGATATTGTACTGGGAGCTTGGTATACCTTCGCAACCGGAGCCATCTCTGCTGCAATGTGAACAACATGCAATCCAGGACTGTATCAATGAAAACAAGATTATACAAATCACCTTAGATATCCAAAGCATGCAACATGATCTTATTTATCCACGAAGGATGGGACAAATGAATACCTAGTTTGAGACAATGTCAATTTGAGGAATGTAGCCACAATTTCATGGTCATTCTTGCCCTTGCAAGCCAAGTATGCATCACGGATTCGAACATCCCTTTTCCATGCCATTTCTCTCAGTAACCTTGCATCATTGGACGATAATTTCTTCTCGAGCAACAAACCATCAATTGTAAGCAATAAATGGCTCCAAAATTCCCAAGGCATATCATCAACAGGTTGTTCAAGTGACCTTCTCTCGCTTTCTTCTTTTAGCTTATCCAGTGTGTCTTGGAATTCTTTGACTGATTCTTGATACAACTGAATCTGTGAATTTATTTCCTGATCAGACATTTCAAGACGCTCATCTAATAGTTCAACTTTTTGTTGCAAAAGCTCATTATAATGTTGAAACATGTCTGATGAAAATTTATATGCATTTGCTTCTTCCAGAGATGCTTCTAACTTCTCAACCTTCTGTTGCAGCTCCTGATTTTGTTGTAAAACTAATTTGGCCTGGTCTGTTTGTTGAGTGGAATTTTCAAGCAATGTTTGCAAATTTTCCACCTTCTCCCTTAAAGCCTTGCAGTCATATGTCAGAGAAGTAAGTTTTGAAACATCATTCTGAGCAGCTGAAAATCTAGACTCCAACTCTCTCATGGAATCGTCCAGACAGAATCGTTCTTTCTCCAACACCAGTACACGTTCCTCAGTTTCCTTAACATCAGTAAGTTTTGCCTTCAGAGTTTGTATATCATCCTTGAGTAACATATTCTCCTTCTTTAGGGCATCAAGCTCCTTGACAAGAAGGGAATTACCAGTATCCAAGGAAGATAAATCTGGATTCCAAATTTTACCCCCAATTTCAAACTGTCCCTCAATAGTATTCCTTGAAGATATTTCATTATTCAGATTCTCTATTTGATCTTCAAGAAGTTCGACATTTATCTTTTCTTGTGCTGCAACTTTAAGTCGTGCATCAGTTTCTGCCAACTTCATCTCTAGAACATTCATTTCTGCTTGCAAAGCCTCCTTTTCAGAAAGAATCTTGTCAAGATCTTTGAGCGCACAAACACGAGCTTGATTGAGAAGCAAGATATCTAACAGAAAACAAACAAAAAAAAAAAGAAAATATAAGATATGAATAAAGTGAAAAAATGAGAGTTTCACATCAAAATCAATATTGCTTACTCTTTTTGGCAATCCTTATCATGCCAATCAAATCTTCAAGACGAATGCTTGGAAGCTGCTGTCCACCATCCACATGCTCAATCTGTCATATAAAGCAACTTACAATAACCTAGAATCAATTTCTCTTAGCAAAGTAACTAAGAACATATGACAAAAGCACTTCATGAGAAGCTCAACAAAAAAGAGCATAATATGACAAAAGCTCCTAAAAATAACATGAATGACAAACTATATGGAGCCAAAATAACTCAAATAAATCTGATATGGTGCACTATCATGGGATCTCAAAAGTAATGTGAAAAAAATGATTTCAGCTAGGTATTAAAACTCTCCATTCAAAAATCTACATCAATAGATTGTTACAACAAGTCAACAGGTAGGTCCTGACAGGATTCAAAGGTGAATATAGGAAGAATGCAATAAGAATCTCAAATGGAATATATGGTTGGACAGGAATGCTGTTCTGCAGAAATTTATGATAAGCAAGAAAATAAGTGCACAGATGACAGAAAGCGAATCACAATGCCACTGGCTGGAATTAAGAACTATTCAACATTAAAAATTTCAGAAGAACAAGTTAGTTTCAATTTTTCAATTGAATGTCTGGCTTGTAGTTCAGATATTTTATAAATTAAAGGTGTGAAACATGAAATAACTAGATTGAACCCCCAGTCTTAAACATCTGATCTTCAGTCAGCCAGATAATAAATTGATCACAAGGACATTGATAGCAGATTTCAAAAAAGATAAAAAGAAAAGGAGAAAAAAAGAAGAATGAAGAACTATAGGATCGACTTATTAATAAATGTCGATGTCGCATATCCAAGAGCAGGTCAAGAATTTATGAGGGAAAAATAATTAAAATGCCTCATAAAGTAGCTAAAATAGATAGTGAAAAGCCTTGCAAAAGCTGTGTCATCCCATGTTGCTTTGAAGATGGAATGCACTAACTTATTTGGAAAATCTCTCTTCCAGTACTTGGTAGCATTTAAATGTTTGTTAAATCAAATGATGTATAAGTTAAATCATTATTTTCCATCTTCAGCAACTACTGGTTACTGAATCCAACTTTTAGGGTTAAAACATATGCTCTACAGATGATCAAACACAGAAACATAATTAGCAAGAGAATCAAGACTAAACTTGATATAAGTGCTAGAATGGAATACTATACCGCAATATTTTTCTCCTCAATGGAAGATGGTAGTCCATCTGTCTTGGTAACAAGACTAGCATCAGCATCGGATTTTGATAGAGTTTCTTGATGAGAATGTACATCATTTTTTGTACTAGGATTTTGAACTTTGTGGCTTTCTTCACTTTGCGGCTGAAGGTTCAAATTTAAATGTGGCTCAGGTGTTACTTTTTTAACCTGTCTCCTATGCTGGGAACTGCACATATTGCAATATATTCACAGAAATGATAAAATGCTGAAGACTATAATGTATCATAAATTTACCATGAGTCATGTCAAAAAAGTTTGTACTCTTTAGTGTAAACTCAAAACTATATGTAGGTGAAAACTTAACTAATGCCATGCCAAGAGTTTAACAATCTCTTCCAAAAGATTCATCAACTGGATGTGCCACCCTTGAGATGGATCTGAAGCTAAAATGTGGTTTAAAATAGACTAAGGAAACTGAAAATGAAGGATTGACACCTAACAACTAGTTTGACAATTATGATACAAATACTGCATTTCTATGTACATAGGTGCATAACTGTGAGCATGCATAAAATGGTGGACTTACTCTGACAAAGGCAAGAAACTTTAGATTTAAGAAAGTGTCATCCTAAAAGAAATCAATATTAAACAAAGATATGATCATTAATACAGCATTTTTGCACTCTTTATCATATATTAGATGAATTAATCCCATCATATTATCCTAGGAAGCAAATCATGGGGGATTTCATTATCATAAAAGAATAGATGATACAGTAATACCTAACAAGCATGTGTGTCAACCAGGCAATACAGCTCGCAGATAACATCAATAACCGAGTTCAGCCTGTTGTATAAGTAACATCATAATTTTCAAAGTTGATGATTAAACATCTCAAAACAATGAGAACCGGCAGGCAATGCTATCCTTTATCATGCATATGCCTATGCATAGCAAATCCTGGATTAAGTTCAATAAATTGTTCAGTAATTGATCTAATTCGATTCACTGATCCTGAGATTGTATCTAGGCATATTGGTGCTCAATTCCTAATCAAATCGGATCATATCTACCTTTTTGAAACATGAAGGAGAGGTTCTTTTGATCCGATTCTAAGAAAATTTGGATGTTTAAGAACAAGATAGGATTGACAGATAGTCCCTTGTTGAAAATCTAGCATGATCTTTTCTATACAACACTAGAGGTTTGACATGGAGTCTTGAAGGCTTGATGTAATAATCTATTCAAAAAAGATTTGTCACTACCCAGTTCCCTGGTGCCAGGTGAGCCTGTGCACTTTTTTGCCTCTCTTTTCTACTCAAAATAGAAGAAGATAGGATTGACAGATAGTCCCTTCTTGAAAATCTAGCATGATCTTTTCTATACAACACTAGAGGTTTGACATGGAGTCTTGAAGCTTGATGTAATCCTTTCAGAAAAGATTTGTCACTACCCAGTTTCCTGGTGCCAGGTGAGCCTGTGCACTTTTTTGCCTCTCTTTTCTATTCAACAACCTATTCCAGCCAAGTAGACTATGGTTATTCTCACATTTTGGGATAACCTTAATTCCAGCAATGATGCCCAGAGAAACAAGAATAATAAACCAAGAACTAAGAAACCTCACTCAAGAAATCAAATCAAATGTTTCTTGCTTCAAAAGATTTCAAGATAACAACTAATCCATATAAAAAAACCACAGTAATTAGCAAAAAGACACATCAGTGCTCAAATAAATCAAGCAAAGCATGCCAGTAGCTGCTGGTTATTCTCACATTTTGGGATGAGATTAATTTTTAGAATGATGAAAAGAGAAGCAAGAAACACTAAACACAAAAGAACCAAAAAACCCCAATCAAGAAATCAAATAAATTGTTTCTTGCTTTGAAAGATTTTTTTAAAAAAAACAACAACTAATACATCCAAGAAAACCAAAGCGATTAGCATAACAAATGCAATAAAGGACAGAGGTCAAATCATCAATCGTAGTACACTAGTAGACTATGGCTATTCTCACATTTTGGGTTGAGATTAGTTTTTACCATGATGACAAGGCAAACAAGAAGTGACAAAAACCAAGAACTAAAAAACCCCGCTCAAGAAATAAAATAAGACGTTTCTTGTTTCAAAAGATTTGGAGAAAACAACTAATGCACCCAAGAAAATCCTAGCAATCAGCATGAAGACACATGTTTCTGTGAAGAACAGAGATCAAATCATTCAAGCAGAGTAAACTAATTCATCAAAAGCCACCAAGAGATAGACATGCGAAACCTTACACCGATTCAATACATTTTCTTCTCAAATCAAAAGATCGCTAGACAAGATGCAATCAAGAACCAAAGATTATCGCTCATCCACTGAGAAATAGAGAAACGGTCCAAAGAGAGGCACAGCTGCAGTAAATAATGGAGCTCAAATCATCCAAGCAAAGTACACTACTGCATCAAAAGCCACCAAGAGATAGACATCAGAAAACCTTGCACCGATTCAATCCAAGAAACAACAAGAAGTCAGTCGACGTAACGTTTCCTTCTCGAATCAAAAGATCGCAATAGAACAATGCAATCAAGAAAGCAAAGATTACTTCGCAGCAGCTAAAAAAGGAGAAAAACGACCAAGGAGAGGCGAAGAAAAGTGGAGGACCTGAAATTCCGATGCCGCATCCTGCAAGAAACCGAGAGAAAGAGATGAGGGCGAGTGATCGGGAGACGAGAAAAGGGCTTGCAGTAGCTTAGACCATGGCCAAGAACCAGAGCGCCGCACGCCTCCGACGCCATGGGAGCAGAGCTCGGAGGAACGAATCAAGAAGAAACGCAGTAGTGGTAGAAGATAGAGGAGGTCGATGGGAGGAGAGGAGAGAGGATGGAAGGGGAGCGATCGTGCTTTCCTTTTATGGGAGGGAGGTTGAGGGAAAGGGAGGCTAGGCTTCTTGGCCACGGTAAAGCAACGTCCCCGTGGATTCCCCAGGAAAGGCGGAGGCGGCAAGAACTTATCGGGGCCCTTTTATTTCTGGTTCCCTGACGGTCCGGGAGCTTCTGCTCGTTGATCAGATCAGAGATCCATCCATCATGACCGTCAGTTCGATGGACTCCTACGAAGTCCAGGTGGTGTGATGGCTACATCTACCCATCGGTGCGTTTGGGCCGTTGAAATGGGATAGAAGAACGTTTCCCGGCTGCCACGTACCACGTACACATTATCGTAACTTGTCATTTCTTGCCTAAATTATATGGTGCCTGCTTGTCTTAATTATGGCTATCAATTGATTCGGCATGACTCATTTGTTGAACTAGCTTCTTAGTTTGGCATTAATTTCAAGCTGAACCGGTGATTAATTTGTTTCAAATGGACAAAGGGTTTAAATGATAGTGATACGACAGTTATAAATGCTATCGAAACCGTTCCGGAGACGCCTAAGGCCCGAACGGGATCCGATAGAGTTTTTTTAAAAATAATATTTTATTAGATATTTATGAAAGTGGGTCTCACCAAATATATTATTTTAAATAATAATAGATTTTTTTTTTCCGGTTTACCAAAAAAAAAAATAGGTTATTTTGTATACGTGGAAATGAAGAGAAATTGCAGGTTGTTCATGTAATTTTCCATTAAAAAAATTATAGGTACAATATGCAATTTCCTCCTTCAAAATTTAATAAAAAATAATAACAATTTTTAAAAACTAATAATTTTTTTAAAAAAATAAAAATATATAAAAATATAAAATATAATATCATTATATTATAATAATATATTATGATATATTTTATATTATAATAAATATTTTAAATTATAAAATATAATAAATATATTGTAATATATTAAATTATAAATTATATATTATAGTATAGTATATTTGTTGATGCATACCTACCGGCCTCAACAAATATATAATATAATATATATATTATATATTATACTATATATAATATACTGTATAGTATATATTATAGTATATAATATGTAATATATTTTGTTATTAAAATAATAATATAATATATTATATATTATATATAATAATATATATATTATTATTATAATATATTATTTATATATGGGGTATTCCCGTCGATCATGCCATACTGACGGGCGTCTCATGCAGTAAAACCAGGTACCGCCACGGTGATCGGACTAGTCGGGCGGTGCGACAGGCAGGAATGCCCTCACGACACAACCAGATTGCTGCATATGAGCAAGGTTGGATACCACCGACATGCTAAGCGATAGCTGCCATCCCGGTGGCTTTCGTTAACCTTGCCACATCGATGGACATCGCATGCAGTAAACTGCGCACCTTCATGGTGGCCAAACCTGTTGTATGGCATAATTGTTGGAAACATCCCAATGGTACGACCGGGTGGCTGTACGTATGCAAGGCCGGATATTACCAACATGTTGAACGGCGATTATTATCCCGATAACCTCCATCAACCTTGCCACACCGACAGATACTGCATGCGATAGAGCCGCGTGCCGTGCTGGCAACCAGACTTGTTGCGCGGTATAATCAAGTCTCATGAGTATAAGCAAGTGGGTGCCCGAGCTCATACCGACATTGCCATCCTCGCGCCCCATTGCCTCATGCCTTGTTGCTCGATAGATGTCCCATCCCGTCATGCTGCGCCGATGGTACTCGATGTGACGTCACTGCTGCCATGACCGGTACAAGTGCGTCAACAAATATATTATATTATAATATATAATATATAAATTAATATATTAATTTATATTTTAAATATAAAATATTTATTATAATATAAAATATATCATTATATATTATTATAATATAATGTTATTATACTTTTTAAA
The DNA here is from genome assembly GCA_021397845.1 of Areca catechu. Classification (NCBI taxonomy): domain Eukaryota; kingdom Viridiplantae; phylum Streptophyta; class Magnoliopsida; order Arecales; family Arecaceae; genus Areca; species Areca catechu. The sequence continues at coordinate 43,286,013 of CM038039.1, forward strand.
TTTTTTAATTTTTTTAAAATTTATTAGTTTTTTAAATTTTTTATTATTTCCATTTTTTATTAAATTTTGAATAGGAAATCACATGATGTACCTGTAACTTTTTCACGTAAAGCACCTTCCTTTCCACGTATACAAGACAACCTACTTTGAAAAATATATTTGGTAAGACCTAATTTCATAAATATTTAATAAAAAAATATTATTTAAAAAAAATCGGATCTAATACAGATATATCCATATTCATATTTATTTTATTTAATAAGTATAAGTACTCATGTGGCGGGATCGCTGACATGGGGGAGCTGATAGGCGCCACGTCAAAGGAAGCTGCCACGTCGGATGCCACGTCAATTCTCCTGCCCAGACTACTCCATCGAGCTGAGCTCCCTCGAGACAACAAGCCGAGCTCCATCCTCCGCCAGGTCGGTCCCGCGAGCTCGGGACGCATAGGCCGGAGCCGCACTCTGCCCTCCAGAGCGAGACCCTCGAAGATCAAGCCCTGTGGTCGGAGTTGAGCTCAGCACTCCTCCGCCACGTGGAGCCACTCCAAGGCTGAGCCCTCTGGACCGGGCCCGCACTCTACCCTCCAGAGCAAGACCCTCGGAGATCGAGCCCTGTGGTCGGAGTCGAGCTCAGCCCTCCTCCACCACGTGGAGCCTCTCCGAGGCTGAGCCCTCTAGACCGGGCCCGCACTCTGCCCTCCAGAGCGAGACCCTCGAAGATCGAGCCCTGTGGTCGGAGTGGAGCTCAGCCCTCCTCCGCCACTTGGAGCCTCTCCGAGGCTGAGCCCTCTGGACCGGGCCTGCACTCTGCCCTCCAGAGCGAGACCCTCGGAGATCGAGCCCTGTGGTCGAAGTCGATCTCAGCCATCCTCCGCCACGTGGAGCCTCTCCGAGGCTAAGCCCTCTAGACCGGGCCCGCACTCTGCCCTCCAGAGCGAGACCCTCGGAGATCGAGCCCTATGGTCGGAGTCGAGCTCAGCCCTCCTCCGCCACGTGGAGCCTCCCCGAGGTTGAGCCCTCTGGACCGGACCTGCACTCTGCCCTCCAGAGCGAGACCCTCGGAGATCGAGCCCTGTGGTCGGAGTCGAGCTCAGCCCTCCTCCGCCACGTGGAGCCTCTCAGAGGCTGAGCCCTCTGGACCGGGCCCGCACTCTACCCTCCTCCATCGAGGCAGTCCCGCAAGCTCGGGGTGTCTAGGTCAGAGTGAGCCCTGCCATTCCAGCTTAGCCCCAGCTCAAACGTGGGCACCGCCATCCCAGGACACTGGCGAGCCACTCGAGGACTACACTGGGACACCTATCAGATCATACTGACCGCCTGCGGCCGCCGATTACACCAGAAAGGGGAGAAACCCACTGATCGAGGCACCAACGCTCCTCACCAACCGCCTGGATCACCCGAGAGAGGAAGTCAACCAGGAGATTCGAATCCCAGGAGTGGCGGCCCACCGATCGAGGTACTACCAAGTTTCTTGGAATGAGGCGACCAAGGGAAATGTCAGAGCACATGATAGCTTCCCTTATCATGGATCGGGAAAGGCTCCTCGAGACACTGCCGCACGTGCCTGACAGCCCGGTGGAGAACCCAAGATGAACGCCCAACGGTAACCTAATCTACAAAACTTGGAGGTAACAACCACAATACAAGAGAAGCACAAGCCATACCACTGGAACACAAGTGCAAGCTCAACCAAAAAAGAGCACGGCACCACCAGCATCCTCAAGCAAGGTCGGGCGGAAGGGCCACATAGATACTCCCTCTAGCCAGGCCACTCTTCCCCCGACACACTTGCATCCCACTCTCACACTAACCACTCCTCCTAGTGTGGAGTCCATCAAGAGGGGCTTGACCAGGAGGATCTGTTCTCCTAGGTCGTCACTGACTTGATCGTCGGAGTGCCACCGTCGAAAACCCCGGCCCATGTCACTAACCCCTGTTTTGCAGGTCCAGGACCACCGGACGACGAGACAGTGAAGGAGGTGCGCTCCGACGCCGACAGCAGCTACAGGCCACGGCGATCTAGGCGGCAACAGATTGGCGCACCAGGAAGGGGGGAGCGTGAGCAGTCTTTGATTCAGGTCAAGCCCTCCACCTCTTCTACAAGCAGTCCGACGAAAAGATGATGACAACATAGGCAAGGGAGGCCTCCACCAGCCGTGCGGGGGACTCCCCGTCCTGGGGGAACCCGCACCACCAAGAGATGGAGCCACCCATCCCGGTTCAACCACCTCCGCCGAAATCCCAGCTGGCCGCACTTGCCCAGCAGATGTAAGTCCTCGTCACGGCAGTGCGCCAGCTCCAGCAGCAACACCGGTCCCTGGCTACCCACCAACAGTCGGGGACACCCACGTCCCACGCCGCGGCCCCCCGCGACAGCCTAAGTTCCTTCCAAGGAAGGCCTTCGCAGCCGCGGCCACCACTAATAATCGGGGCAGCCATCAAACCCCGGCAAAAAAGCAACGGGCTGGCTCTACCGACAGGGAGAGCCGCTTACCAAACCTCGGGCGGGCAGTGCCCAGACCCCACCGAGGCAGAAAGAGCAAGACCCTCCATCATGGAGACCGTGTACCCATGTCACGTTCTCCGTCTCCCTCAGCGGAGGGGTCTACTGATGAAGCCGTCAGGCGCATAGCGGAGAAGCGCCTGGAGGAGCATGAACGCAAGCTGGCAGAGTTTTCCCGTCGATTTGCCAACATGCAGGGCTCAGCTAGCGAGCCAGCGGGCTACGATGTCCATCCCCCTTTCTCCCAAGAAATTCAAACGGAGTCGATCCCACACCAATTCCGGATGCCGCAGGTGGATTCCTATGATGGGACCACCAACCCCCTGGACCACCTAGAAAGCTACCAGACCCTCATGAGGGTCCAGGGGACCACCGACGCTCTCCTTTGCATCGCCTTTCCTGCTACTCTCCGGAAGGCGGCTCGGGTGTGGTTCACCCGTTTGGAGCCCAAGAGCATCAACTCTTTCGCCCAGCTAGGGCAGAAGTTCGTGGCCCACTTCGACGCCTGTCAGAAGTTGCCACGAGAGGCAGACAGCTTTTTCTCCATCGGGCAGCAGGACCACGAGCCCCTGTAGGACTACGTGGCCCGCTTCAAGGCCACCGGTTGGAGATTTACAACCTTGATGAGCCAGTTGCCATACTGGCACTGAAGCGAGGGCTCAAGACCTCCCGCCTGACCTACTCGCTGGACAAAAAGCCCCCAAAACTTATTCCAAGCTCCTTCTCCGAGCCCAAAAGTACATTCATGTCGAGGAAGCGGATCGTACGAGGCGGGAGCTCGATGGAAAGCCACTGAAGAAGCCGACCCCCACCGAGATGCCCGGAACCCGGAAGCCAGCACCCCAGGCTCTGAACTCCCGGAGGAACCGGCCAAGACCAAAAGGAGCTCCTGTTCCTGAGGAGGGTTACACCCCTCTCCTCGCCCCGAGGACAAAAATCCTCATGGAAATCGAAGGCGAAGATTACCTGAGACGCCCGCCTCCAATGAAGTCCTCCACCGGCCGTGATAAAACGAAGTACTGTCACTTTCACCGCGACCACGGCCACGACACCGAGGAATACCACAACCTCAAGTGAGAAATCGAAGAACTCATCAAGAGGGGCTACCTCAAAAGGTTCGTGGGGGGTAGACCTCAGGTGGAATTCCAGGCTCTCGTCGCTCTCCCGCCGGCTCTAGCTATCGACAACCGCCTTACCGAGAAGCCGGTGGGCATGATCTCCTGGGGAGCTGCGCGTGAGCCCAAAAGGGCCCGGGGGGTAGGGGATCTTGAGAATGTACTCCCCTTTATGAGGAAAGGGGAAGATGAGGGGAAAATATAAATATTGATGCCATGGTCGTCGAGATGACGATCGCGAGGCACCCTGTAAAACACATCATTGTTGATAGTGGAAGCTCCACAAATGTGCCTTTTTACGATGCCTTCTCCAGGATGAACCTTTCTCCCGATCAACTCAAACCTGTGCATGCACCCCTTGTCGATTTCATGGGTGACTCCGTAAGGGTAGAGGGAGAGATCACTCTCCCGGTCACCGCCGGGACCCCACCTTGGCAGAGCACCGTTATGATGACTTTCACGGTTGTCAGACTTCCTTTCGCCTACAACATGATCTTGGGCCGACCTGGGCTCAACTTGCTCGATGCCGTTGCTCCACTAAGAGGCTACTCGTACAGTTTCCCACTCTCTACGGTGTCGGGAAAATGAGTGGAGCGCCCCAGTCGGTGCAGCATTGCTTCCAAACCCTCCCTGGGGCCAAGGTCCCCGAGGATGACCCCAAGGTAGACGATCTCGACCAAAGAGCCCAAGACTCCAGGGGAGGCCCGGTCGAACGTCTACTCTCTTATCCACTCGGAGATGATCCCACGAAGATGGTGCAAATTGGAGCCCAGCTACCCGAGGAGAGGGCCCAACTGCTGGAGTTTCTACGGGCGAGCACGGATGTATTCGCCTAGACAGCGACGGACATGCCAGGTATTCCTTCTGACGTCATTACTCACAAATTGAGTGTTGACCCAAAGTATAGGCCAGTTCGACAGAAGAAGAGAAGTTTCACCCCGGAGAGGCAGGCAGCTATCAAGGAGAAAGTTGACAAACTCCTAGCTGCCGGTTTTGTTCGAGAAGTCCAATATCCGAGCTGGCTGGCGAATGTAGTTATGGTAAGGAAGAGCAATGGCAAGTAGAAGATCTGTGTAGACTACACTGACCTCAACAAAGCTTGCCCAAAGGACAGCTTCCCTCTGTCGAAGATTGACCAGCTGGTGGACGCCACCTCTGGCCACAGGCTGCTCTCCTTCATGGATGCATTCTCTGGGTACAACCAGATCCGTATGCACCCAGAGGACGAGAAGCACACCACCTTCATCACTGACCAAGGGACGTACTGCTACAGGATGATGCCTTTCGGTCTGAAGAATGCAGGAGCTACATATCAGCGTCTGGTCAATAAGGTCTTTAAGGACCAAATTGGCCGGAACATGCAAGTATATGTGGATGACATGCTCGTCATGAGCAAGCCGAGCTCGAGCCACATTGCTGACCTCGTCGAATCCTTCCACAACCTACGGCAACACCAGATGAAGCTGAATATGGCGAAGTGCGCTTTCGGGGTGGCGGCAGGAAAGTTCCTAGGCTTCATGATCGCTCAGAGAGGCATTGAAGCGAGCCCGGAAAAGGTTCAGGTAATCATCGACATGGAGCACCCGACCTCCAAGAAGTAGGTCCAGCGCCTAACAGGGCATATCGTCGCCCTCAGCAGATTCATCTCGAGGTCAGCCAACCGTTGCCTTCCATTCTTCAAGGCACTGCGCAAGATGCACGACTTCACCTGGATGGAGGAGTGCAGAACATCCTTCGAGGAGCTGAAGAAATTCTTCGCCTCTCCCCCGTTGCTCTCCAGGCCGGAGGAGGGGGAGGATCTCCTGCTCTATCTAGCGGTTACACCAGGAGCCGTCAGCTCGGTGCTCGTTCGCGTAGACAAGGACAAGTCTCAGAAGCTGGTATACTATACCAGCAAAATCCTCCGCGATGCGGAGATCAGGTATACTCGCTCCGAGAAACTCATTTTTGTACTAATAATGTCTGCTAAGCGTCTCAGGCCCTATTTCCAAGCACACCCAATAGTGGTTGTGACGGACCAGCCACTGAGGACCATACTCAGCTGACCCGAAACTTTCGAAAGATTTGCCAAGTGGTCCCTGTTGCTTAGCAAGTTCGACATAGTGTATCGACCGAGGCCCTCACAGAAGGCCCAAGTCCTAGTTGACTTTGTGGTCGAGTGCACCGGGTTTGCCAAGGAGCCAGAGCAGATAATAGCGGAGCTCGGACCAGGAGAGGAACCTTGGATCCTCCATGTGGACGGAGCATCCAATTCCGGCGGGAGGGGAGCATGCCTCATCCTCACCAACGGCGATGGGGTTGTGACGAAATGCGTCCTTCGCTTCAAATTCGCCACTACAAACAACCAGGCAGAGTACGAGGCACTCCTCGCAGGTCTAAGAGTCTCCCGTGAGCTGGGTGTGCATAATCTAAAAGTCTTCACCGACTCCCAGCTGGTTGCCGGACAAGTCTCCGGAGAGTATGAAGCCAGGGATGCCCAGATGATGAAGTACCTAGAGTGGGTCCGCTCGAGCACGGCAGGCTTTCGGCGCTTCAGCATCTTCCACATCCCTCGTGGGGAGAATGCGTGTGCGGATGCACTATCCAGGCTCGTGACCTAACCAGATTCATCACTAAGATGCGCCTACGTCGAGTATCTCGAAGGTCCCAGCTACGAAAGTTTAGAAGAGGTGCATCAAGTCACCCTTGAGCCGAGCTGGACGGACAAGTACATCAGGTACATCACCAATGGATCCTTACCCGAGGACCGGGTAGAAGCAGCCCTCGTCAAGAAGAAAGCCTCCCAGTTTGTTCTGATGGAGGGCCAGCTCTACCGCCGATCCTTCTCCTATCCACTCCTGAGGTACCTCAGATCCGCCGAGGCAACCTTTGTGCTCTAAGAGATACACGAAGGCCTCTACGGGAACCATGTGGGAGGGAGAACACTGGCTTATAAAGCCCTTCGCCAGGGATACTTCTGGGAGACCATGAAGGAGGACGCCGCCAACTTCGTTAAAAGGTGCGACAATTGCCAGTACCACGCGAACATACAGCGCCAGCCGACGGCACCGATCTCCCAGCTCTCAACACCTTGGCCTTTTGCTTAGTGGGGAATGGACATCCTGGGGCCATTTCCTCCTGCACCAGGGCAATGAAGATTTTTGCTGGTGGCGATCGACTACTTCACCAAGTGGGTCGAAGCAGAGCCACTGGCCCGGATCGCGGAAGCCAATGTCCGCCAGTTCTTTTGGAAGTCAATTATTTGCCGCTTCGGACTCCCCCGTTGTATCTCACTAACAACGGGCGACAATTTGACAATCGGAAGTTTGAGGGGGTCTGCACCAAGCACGGCATCCAACATCGATTCACCTTGGTAGCTCACCCTCAAACAAATGGGGAAGCCGAGGTGACCAATCGGACCATCCTCCAAGGACTCAGGACCAGGCTGGACCAAGCTAAGGGCAAGTGGGTGGAAGAACTTCCAAGTATTCTGTGGGCCTACCACACAATGCCCAGAATGGCAACCGACGAGACATCCTTCAACCTTGCTTTTGGTGCCGAGGCGGTCATCCCGATCGATCTCGGCGTGCCCACACTATAAGTATAATAGTATGACAAGGCACGGAACTCGGCACACCTCCTGCTCAACCTGGATCTCCTCGAAGAAGCAAGGGATAAAGCACGGCTACGGATGGTGGCATACCGGCAACGAGTAGCCCGGTACTACAATGCCCGGGTCAGGCCAAAAGCTTTCAAACCCGGAGACTTGGTGCTACGCCGGGCAGAGGCATCTCAACCCCGAGAGTGCGGCAAACTCTCATCGAACTAGGAAGGCCCCTACAAGGTGGCTGAGGCCCTCTCATAAGGGGCCTATTACCTCGAAGATCTCGACGGCGTCAGGTTCCCTCGAACGTGGAACGCCTATAACTTGCGGAGATACTATCAATAATGTAAGGTTTTCCATCAATAATAATGGTAATGGTTTTTCCTTGTGCAAGTATCTATCTGTCTTGCAGGAAAACATCATCAACGTCTCCGGCCAAGGGACCTTCGAGCGCCAACCCAAGATCGGAGCTCAGATCTCCAGCCAAGGGACCTTAGAGCCAAGCTGCTCTCAATCATCAACGTCTCCGAGCGCAACTCCGAGACGCCAACCCAAGACCGGAGCTCAGATCTCCGGCCAAAGGACCTTCGAGCCAAGCTGCTCTCAATCATCAACATCTCAGAGCCCAGCTCCAAGACGCCAACCAAAGATCGGAGCTCAGATCTCCGGCCAAGGGACCTTCGAGCCAAGCTGCTTTCAATCATCAATGTCTCTGAGCCCAGCTCCGAGACACCAACCCAAGACCGGAGCTCAGATCTCTGGCCAAGGGATCTTCGAGCCAAGATGCTCTCAATCATCAACGTCTCCGAGCCCAGCTCCGAGACGCCAACCCAAGACCGGAGCTTGGATCTTCGGTCAAGGGACCTTCGAGCCAAGCTGCTCTCAATTATCAACGTCTCCGAGCCCAGCTCCGAGACGCCAACCCAAGATCGGAGCTCAGATCTCCGGCCAAGGGACCTTCGAGCCAAGCTGCTCTCAATCATCAACGTCTCCGAGCCCAGCTCCGAGATGCCAACCCAAGATCGGAGCTCAGATCTCTGGCCAAGAGACCTTCGAGCCAAGCTGCTCTCAATCATCAACATCTCCGAGCCCAGCTCCGAGACGCCAACCCAAGACTGGAGCTCAGATCTCCGGCCAAGGGACCTTCGAGCCAAGCTGCTCTCAATCATCAACATCTTCGAGCCCAGTCCGAGATGCCAATCCAAGACCGGAGCTCAGATCTCCGGCCAAGGAACCTTCGAGCTAAGCTGCTCTCAATCATCAACATCTCCGAGCCCAGCTCCGAGATGCCAACCCAAGACCGGAGCTCAGATCTTCGGCCAAGGGACCTTCGAGCCAAGCTGCTCTCAATCATCAACGTCTCCGAGCCCAGCTCCGAGACGCCAACCCAAGACCGGAGCTCAGATCTCCGGCCAAGGGACCTTCAAGCCAAGCTGCTCTCAATCATCAACATCTTCGAGCCCAGCTCCGAGACGCCAACCTAAGACCAGAGCTCAGATCTCCGGCCAAGGGATCTTCGAGCCAAGCTGCTCTCAATCATCAACATCTCCGAGCCCAGCTCTGAGATGCCAACCCAAGACCGGAGCTCAGATCTCCGGCCAAGGGACCTTCGAGCCAAGCTGCTCTCAATCATCAACGTCTCCGAGCCCAGCTCCGAGAAACAACCCAAGATCGGAGCTCAGATCTCCGGCCAAGGGACCTTCGAGCCAAGCTACTCTCAATCATCAACGTCTCCGAGCCCAGTCCGAGATGCCAACCCAAGATCGGAGCTCAGATCTTCGACCAAGGGACCTTCGAGCCAAGCTACCCTCAATCATCAATGTCTCCGAGCCCAGCTCCAAGACGCCAACCCAAGACCGGAGCTCAGATCTCCGACCAAGGGACCTTCGAGCCAAGCTACTCTTAATCATCAACGTCTCCGAGCCCAGCTCCGAGACACCAACCCAAGATCGAAGCTCAGATCTCCGGCCAAGGGACCTTCGAGCCAAGCTGCTCTTAATCATCAACGTCTCAGAGCCTAGCTCCAAGATGCCAACCCAAGACCGGAGCGCAGATCTCCGGCCAAGGGACCTTCGAGCCAAGCTGCTCTCAATCATCAACGTCTCCGAGCCCAGCTCCAAGACACCAACCCAAGACCGGAACCCAACTCTCTGGCCAAAGGACCTTCGAGCCAAGTAGCTCCTATCAACGTCTCGAGCCTAGCTCCAAGGCACCAAAGACCTGAGCCCAGCTCTCAGGCAATCCCTGGACCGGGGCCCAGTGCTCTGGCTAGGAAGGCCTCAAGCCTAGCTCCAAGGCATCCAAGACCTGAGAACAGTCCTCAGGCACCTTGGACCGAGGCCCAGCTCTCCGGCCAAGGAACCAACGAGCCCATCTGCTCACAACTGCCAGAACCTTGCGTCCGATTCGCCGACACCAAAGCCTGGTAACTAAGCCCCATGCAAGGTGAGACCCTCTTCTCTGATCTCCCCACTCATCTAAAAAAAAAAAAAGAAAAGAGAAGAAAGAAAGAAAGAAGAAGAAAAAGAGAAACAACAAAGAAAGAGAGGGAGGGGAGGGAAAGAAAGAGAAAAAAGAGGGAATGATGGGTTGCAAGAAAGTTCAAATTGTATTGATCGAGAGCCAGTTACAAACATTTTACGGGCCCCCGACATGCCGGGTGACCCCGACCAAGTACAAAAAGAAAAACAAAGTACAAAATAAAAAGGAAATGACTACTCTGCACCGGCCGGCCCCCCTGCTGAGCCTTAAGGCTGAGAGGCCCCGCCTTCAGGGATCTCCGGCTGGATGGCTCCGACCTTGGATGGCTCGGCCTCGACTGGCGTCGGAGGCTCGGAAGCCACAACTTCCTCGACGACGACCTCCTCATCAAGCTCCGCATCCGAGGCCGAGGGGTACCTGAGACGGTCGCGGTCCTTATCGAGAACAGACACCTCGATCCGACCGCGCAAGAACATGAAGCCTTTATAAAAGGAGTCCGACGCCATTTGATGAATTTTGGCGACGAACTCCTCCGAGACCTTGAACTTGGCAACGGCCTCCTCAGCACCTTTCCTGGCCTCAACGATCCCCTTCCTTGCCTCGACGGCCTCCAACCTGGCAGCCTCCGCCGACTTGCCCACCATCTCCGTCGCCTTCTCAACCGCGGCCAACCTCCCTTTCCCTGCTACCAGCCTCAGTATTATACCACTTCAGTTTCTTCTCGACGATGGAGAGATCGTCGGCAACCTTCTTTAAGCAACTCCGCTCCATGTCAAGGGCCTCCAGGAGTTTCCTCGCTCGCCCCTCAGCATCGACGAGCTGCTTCTCCAGGTCCCCGACCTTCTGCTCGAGCGCCCCGTTCGCCCCGGCCTTCTCCTTTAGATCGGTCTTCAGAGACTTGATCTCGGTCGTTTGTTGCCGCTCGATGCGCTCCCAGTTTTGACAGCAGCCCCTGATGAAGAGGGCCTAGGCACCGATCTGCACTATGAAAAGAGGTCAGCAAAAAAAAAGAAAAATAAGAAGGAAAAGAGAAGAAAGTGATAACTCACCGAGTAAAGCTGGGGGAAGATGGTGCTGAGGACGTCGTTCAGCCTAAGTCCGGCCATCTCCTCCCGGTCGCATGTCTGGATTGAAAAATCGATCATGCGCTCGGCCAGCGTGGGACTCAGGAGGATAGAGCTCCCCGGTCCCATCTTGAAGGGGAGACGACGTCGCGCCTCTTCTTTCCTACTCTCTCCTGGAGTAGGCGGCCTTGCCCCACTAGCCGCAGGGCCCCTGGAGGCAGGCTGAGGAACAGATATCGGTGCGGGCGGCGCCTCAGTCACAGCCTTGGTCATGGCTTGAACCTCCTCATCCCCGACCTTGATCACAGGCGGACTCGGAGGACGGGAGGACGCAGCGGCAGCAGCTGCGGCCCTTGCCCGGACTACTACCTCGGGCTCCGCGGCGAGGGCAGCCCCCTGACGACCGAGCCACCCTAAGATCTTTTGGGCCTCCTGTTGGACCGGCCCTGGCATCGCAGACACCGCCCTCTCCACTGGTGCAGGGGCAGCTCGGGTCACCCCTGACTCTGACCGACCAGAGCAGCAAAGCTCGGATCGACCACTGCGGCAGGAGCAGTCGCAGGCGCACTCTTGCCCCAGACTCGCCTCGTTGGAGGCTCCTTGACCAGCCCGGTTGGCAGCCTCTTTCGGGTGATCACCAACAGGTCACTTTCTGTGAAAATCATCCCTACATGCGAGTCACACAACGGTCAGAGCCCGTAAGAAGCAAATTAAGAAATGCAAGGAGAAAAAAGAAAAGTTCAGGTCAAACTTACCCAACCCATTCATTGGGTCGACCCCGACGTCGGAGAGGTTCTGCTATGATAACATGACCTCGAGGGAAGGAATCTAGGCGGTGCGGAGCTGCTCGTAGTCATCCCAGTCAGCCGCATCGACCACAGAATTTCGGTTGGGGGACTGGTCCGGATCGCTCCAGACCCGGTCGACCCCCTCAACCGTAGCAAAGAAGAATTTGCTCTTCCATCGATGGAAGAGGGGAGCTCGAATCTAATGCCCTTCGGACGGGAGGACAAGGACCACCACCCGTCCTCAGTCGGGTGGCGTTTCAGGGCAAAGAAAGCCCTGAACAAAGAGAACCGAGCAACAAACCCGTGGAGGTGGCAGAGCATAATAAAGGAGAAGATGACCCTAATGGCGTTTGGCACTAACTGGGCAGGGACCAAACGATAGTTGTCCAAGATGGACATGAAGAAGGGATGGAAGGGAAAGCGGAGACCCCCTGAAAAGGTCTCCTCGTAAAATGCAATGCGGCCCGGTCCACTAGAAGTGACCCGTTCCCCCGGACGAGGGATCATAAGTCGAATAGAATGTGGGTTGCCATAGACATCCCGAACGGTCCCCAGTTCCTCGGCGGTGATTGTCGAGGCGACCCCGCCAGGACCTGTGGACCAGGCAGACTCAAGAACGGCTACAGAAGGAGGAGGGAAAGAAGGACCGGGCCTTGTTTCCCTGATGAGCACCGGACTAGGAGAACACCTCCTACTGAACTCGAAGCGAATTGCATCCTCCTCCTCACCGGAGGAAGAAGAAAATGCCGGTCTTCGCTCGGAGGGACTGGCCTCGCCCTATCAGTGGAGGGGCGGAAGCTCGGGCCAAAGCGGGACATCCTCAAGAATAAGAGAAGTGAAAGACTAGAGGTAAAGGACGAAAGAACGGACTCGACTCGAAGGAGACCCTAGACCTGTAGGAAGGAACCTACTCTGGCGAAGGGAGAAGAAAAAGGGGACTAACCTGGTTCCTTAGAAGATATGAGGCAACTGGGAGGAAGGAGAAGGCTCGAACACAGCAGCAGGCACGGAGAATTCAAAAGAATGGATATTTTGGGTAAAGCCTTCTTTTCATTTTGAAATGACCCGATGGATCCATACCGCTACGACCCCTCCGCCAACAGATCCAAGCCATGTGTTGCCCATCGGCGAAAATGGCGTCCCGGCTGCTTTGAATTATGCGCCAATATTAACTACTCCTCGGAAGTGGCCACGTGGTGTCCCCGCATTGGTCTGCAGGACCGTCCCACGAGGCGCCAGCAATCATGGCCATCAATGTGCCAGATCTCCACCTTTCAACGTCGGCATCACAATTACTCCCTTCGGCCCGAGCGCCGCGCACTAACGAGCCTCGGGAGTGGGGGGCAAATGATGTGGCGGGATCACTGACATGGGGGAGCTGACAGGCGCCACGTCAAAGGAAGCTGCCACGTCGGACGCCATGTCAGTTCTCCTGCCCTGACTCCTCCACCGAGCTGAGCTCCCTCGAGACAACGAGCCGAGCTCCGTCCTCCGCTAGGTTGGTCTCGCAAGCTCGGGATGCCTAGGCCGGAGCCGCACTCTGCCCTCCAGAGAGAGACCCTCGGAGATCGAGCCCTGTGGTCGGGGTCGAGCTCAGCCCTCCTCTACCACGTGGAGCCTCTCCGAGGTTGAGCCCTTTGGACCGGGCCTGCACTCTACCCTCCAGAGCGAGACCCTCGAAGATCGAGCCTTGTGGTCGGAGTTGAGCTCAGCCCTCCTCCGCCACCTGGAGCCTCTCCGAGGCTGAGCCCTCTGGACCGGGCTTGCACTCTGCCCTCCAGAGCGAGATCCTCGAAGATCGAGCCCTGTGGTCGAAGTCGAGCTCAGCCCTCCTCCGTCACGTGGAGCCTCTCCGAGGCTGAGCCCTCTGGACCGGGCCCACATTGTGCCCTCCAGAGCGAGACCCACGGAGATCAAGCCCTGTGGTCGGAGTCGAGCTCAGCCCTCCTCCGCCACGTGGAGCCTCTCCGAGGCTAAGCCCTTTGGATCGGGCTCGCACTCTGCCCTCCAGAGCGAGACCCTCGGAGATCGAGCCCTATGGTCGGAGTCGAGCTCAGCCCTCCTCCGCCACGTGGAGCCTCCCCGAGGCTGAGCCCTCTGGACCGGGCCCGCACTCTGCCCTCCAAAGTGAGACCCTCGGAGATCGAGCCCTGTGGTCGGAGTCAAGCTCAGCCCTCCTCCGCCACGTGAAGCCTCTCCGAGGCTGAGCCCTCTGGACCGGGCCCGCACTCTGCCCTCCTCCACCGAGGCAGTCCCGCAAGCTCGGGGCGTCTAGGTCGGAGGGAGCCCTGCTATTCCAGCTCAGCCCCAGCTCAGACATGGGCACCGCCATCCCAGGATACCGGTGAGCCGCTCGAGGACTACACTGGGACACCTGCCAGACCGTACTGATCGTCTGCGACCGCCGGTTACACCAGAAAGGGAAGAAACCCACTGATCGAGGTGCCACGCTCCTCACCAACCGCCTGGACCACCCGAGAGAGGAAGTCAACCATGAGATTCGAATCCCAGGGGCGGCGGCCCACTGATCGAGGTATTGCGAAGTTTCCCGGAATGAGGCGACCAAGGGGAATGTCAGAGCACATGACAGCTTTCCTTATCACGGATCGGGAAAGGCTCCTCGGGACACCACCGCATGCCCCGAAAGCCTGGTGGAGATCCCAAGATGAATGCCCAAAGGTAACCTAATTTACAAAATTTGGAGGTAACAACCACAATACAAGAGAGACACAAGCCATACCACTGAAACATAAGTGCAAGCTCAACCAAAAAAGAGCATAGCACCACCAGCATCCTCAAGCAAGGTCGGGCGGAAGGGCCACATAGAGACTCCCTCTAGCCAGGCCACTCTTCCCCCGACACACTTGCATCCCACTCTCACACTAACCACTCCTAGTGCGGAGTCCATCAAGAGGGGCTCGACCAGGAGGATCTGTTCTTCTGGATCATCACTGACTTGATCGTTAGAGTGCCCCCGCCGGAAACCCCGGCCCGGGTCACTAACCCCTGTTTTGTAGGTCCAGGACCACTAGACGGTAAGACAGCAAAGGAGGTGCGCTCCGACGCCGACAGCAGCTATAGACCACGACGATCTTGGCGGCAACAAGTACGAATATTAATTGAATATAAATATTTATATTCATATTTATTTTAATAGATATGGATATAAATCAGATTGAATAAAAAAACGGATATAAGTCGGATAATTAAACTATATGATTATAAAATCAAAAAATTTAAGGATAAATCAAATTAATAGTATATTTACTTACATATTTTTTTAGATGCTAATGAGTACTATATAAAATTAAATAGGATTACAAGTTAAATCAGATATTTGGATATGGATCAGATAGTTGTCTATCCATATCTATATTCATGTTTTTTTTATGAATATGGATATTAGTTGGATGTTCAAATTTATATTCATATCCGGATAGATTCAGATATGAAATCAAATCTGATTAGATATTATCTATATTACTTTCATCCTCACAGGCGTTCCAAAAAAATAATAGCTATTATCCTACATTATTTATCGTTATAACATGCTGGTATAATATAAATAATGATAATTATTTTTATTTATATTCGTAAAAGATTAGATTTTTAAAATTAAGTAAAATGTAAAATTTTCCTTCACAATGATTTTACAAGCAAAAAAATATATTTTTTTGAATGAAAATAATGCCGTTATTTTTCTATTATTACTCATTATTTTTCATTATAACAAATTATTGCAACCTCAAATAATTATTATTTAAATATTAAAAATTAGAAATATCATGTTAATAATTATGATGGCCAAGTACGATTTCAATGAAGATCTGGCAATACAATGTGTTATTCAAAACCTTTAACTAAGAGTTTCATTAGACTTTGCTTGGTTCTAAAATATTATTACATTCGTATAACATGCTAATGTCTAAAAAATAAATAATCACTCGATTAAATTATTATGTTTCATAGAGCACATGTAATATTTTTAAATTAATTTGGATATGTACAAATCTTACTTTTCTTTTTTCTTGCATACAATATTTGTTGTTATTTTATTTCCAACCGAATACAAATAATCCTTGACTCAAGATTTTAGAATGGCCTAGTTGATAAATCATTTTGGTTGAAAACTAGGATCATTTGTCACACTGTTGTACCTTGATTGTGTCCTTGGGTTGCAAATGGCATGATGAATATTTCTTGAAGGTTAAGTAAAATGGCATAATGAATATTTCTTGAATACATACTAATGGCTAGAATATTCAAACATGCCATGCATTTGGCTGCAAGCTATGCACTCAACAATGACCTAATTCAGTTAGATTTTTAATTGGTTTGTTTACTCCCCCTTAAGTCCCATGGCTCGTGCTATAGATGCAGATCTGTTGACCAAGTCTCGTGAATTTGAAACTAGCATTGCGACAAAGAATTAAAACTTTTTAAAACCAGGTAGAAGAGGAGAAAAAGGACCAGCACGCATGGTGCATGGTCAACAAATAAAAAGATGTTTTATTAGATATTAGCCTCCAATTGCATATGCGAGATCTCTGGCTCAACCAGCTAGTCCAAACCATCTCGGCCCACCTGCTAAGGCAGTTATTAGATAGGATTCTTTGTCACATGGATATAATTGCTGTAGTTGCATGAACCGATGAGTTAAAAATGTACTTTCGAAATATACATTTATACATAGTCTTAAAAATTTTGAGTATAGTCATTTTGTTTTGATATTAGTTTATAATACTTTAGATTATACATAAATTTTGAAGTAGATGATTATGATATAAGAATAAATAAATACTTTAATTATCAACCACAAAATGGATAAATTAGTTATTATATCATGTATATTTGTTTGTTATATTTACTTAATTGTATTGATTATACTTTGGTTACTTATTAAGTTATTAGTTCATTATTTCAACTTCTATATTTTGGAGAGTCACGAGGATAAAAGATGGATGAATAGAGATTGGAGTGCGAGAATAATGCGAAGATCCAGTTAACTACAGCGATATTGATCTTTTAAAATCTTATAGTACCTTTCTATACTATTTTTGTAGAAATATGTAAACCATATAAATGAAGTTTTTTGGATGTAAAAGTTATGAATATTTAGTTTTTGAATTGTTTAATTTTAAAGTATGATTAGTTTATTTGTCTAGTATATTATTGAAAGGTTATCATCTTGCATATCTATGAAATTCTATCTTACTTATATGCGGTGGATTGTCATGCTTTTTATTACATGTTTTTGATTGGGACGACATGAGAGCAGAATTCAATCTCATTCTCAAACTTTAAGGTTAAATTGCTAAAGTATAAGTTATTATCAAGCAAGATATCGAAGCATCCAAGCATGCTATCTTCCTTTTTCAAGACCATACTTGAAAATCAAGTATACTGCTCGACAAGCATCGGACAGCGATATCGCTTTGGATTCCCATTTCCCAAGTAATTCTTACCTGTCTTCAGCCAGGTCTTGACTGGTAGCGCTTTTGGTGTACAGTTCTGGCGGACTTAAATTTTGTAGGCATAGCCTCGTTTATGTAACCCAAAAAAAAAGCATCTAAACATAGCTTAAATTTAAAAACCAACGGAAAGATAATTTGTTGCTCAATTTCTTTTTAGATAAAAGAAAGGGATCCCGAACCTCCGGATCATGTTGGATTCGAGTGGCAGAATTTATGCAGGTTTTTATTACCAACTATGAATAAGCTAATAAAATAAAAATAAAAAAAAAAGAAGGTCATGATTTTTCACTCATATCAATAATTTTAAATTTAAAAATTTAAACATAAATTTAAACGAGCCACCGATTATACTTTTATTTAAATTTAAAATCGACCAATACCGAGACAACGTCTTTACCAATCGAACTATCGCATGTGCGATGCTCAAGTAAAATTTTGCCGTATGATGTTCTCCTCTATGTTAGCTTGTCATACAAATGATGATTTCAAGGCATCCCATGGTCCATCGGGACTCGACGGCATTGACCGCCGTGCTAATGCTATTAATCGGGCCCTGACCTGCTGCTGGTGGCAACCCGTGACCCCCAGAGTACCTTACGTTAGGATTCGGTTCATATCTTTTGCATGATCAAAATGATTGACCATCCGTGGACCGTTGAAAGGCATTCTGAATTGCTCTTAAAGCATCCTAAATTATTTTGAGTCATCTACTTGCCATTAAAAGATCTAGCATTTCAAATTTTTTGAGCCATCTATTTACATAGATCTCAAAATAATTATTATGCAATCTAACGATGGATGTGTACAGAAATGTATATATCATTTATTTTTCATATAGAAGATATACAACCTGCCCCTTCCATTACTAGTTTGTTGGCACCACCAGTCAAGTCCTCCAAAAGGTGCAAGGGAACCCGACGGTAAACCATTATGATTTCCGATGATCTATGCTATGAAAGGAATCACCAACCCAATCAAGAGTAATATAAAGAGCATGCATCACTCATCACCCAAATGGATCAAATGGTAATTTGAGATCACTGAACATCCATTGTAAAAGTTGAACACTTGAGATATTAACGGGCATCAATGAATAGCCGATCTTGAAATCGATTTATGGTCGAACTTCTCTATGTCGTCAGCTATATATCAATATCCACATCAATTTTTTACTGACTCCAACCTAACAAACATATCATGTGGTTACAAATTACTAAGCAAATTCTTTATATAACTCTAAGTTCTCACTTTTTAATCACTCTTCTATTTATCATTTTCAAACTGATTCTATCTACCTTTCTCATGCTCTAATTAACTTAACCATCAAAAAATTTTCTGCCAAAGAATCCGGGCAAATGTGAACATTTTTTTATAGGGATAACAACATAGGCATCTTATTGATTCCAGCTTGACATGAGGCCAACCTTATCATTCCTATTCAAAACTTGGATACAACAACTTCTAAAACAATCATGATTCAAGTTGAATCAGATTAGTTATCCGAAAGTGTTCTGGCTTCACCCTCATGCTCACGTCCTTAAATACAGGTTGTTACCCAAAAAAAAAACACAAATATCTTATATGATGTATAATTTGGACGTGATCAAATGTCAGTGTTTTACTTTTATTCAATCTTCCAATCCATTGCTATAGGTTTTTAACTTGGATTAGATCAACCGTTACTAAATAGCAGTGACAATACTTGCAAAACAAGTCCAACCGAAATCGGCTCCGATATGAATTGTCTGATATTCAAGTCAAAAATCAGAGAATATATGAAAAGATGAGAGCCTTTGAACCTTATTTATGAACGCGGGCTAAAAACCATGATCAAGAAAAAAATCCGAAGATTACACCTACCTTCTTGAATGTGATTTGTCATCATCTTTTGCCTGATCAGGTATCTATGTAATTTATACCTGCCTTTGTGGATGTGATTCATCATTATGCTTTTACCTGATCGGATAAAATATATCCATTCTCAAGTTTTTTTCTTGAAATTGGGCCTGACGGATGCCAATCTTCTGTCATTCTGGCTTGCACCCATCATAGCACAAAAGAGTCATTCAATAAAGAGGAAAAGTATGGTCAACAAAAAATAAAAAGAAAATTCTGATTTAGTTGTAGTTTTCAACCAAAAAAAAATTGAAAAGCAATACTTTCATTGAAATAAACTTTGAAAAGCAATACTCTCTTAAAAATAATCTTTCCATATTTCATGAAAAAAATTCATATAGAACTTGAATTTTTAACTTCCTCTTAAAAAAGAAATTAAGATTTTCTTTTCAAAAATACCTTTAAAACCATCAATAGAAGGTGGTAAATTTTTTCTTTTATGATCATAAAAAAGTAGGAAGAAAAGTATGATCAACAAAAAAATAAACTAACTTTTTTTTTTGTTTGATTAAAGTTTTAAAGGGAGATTGAAAAGCAGTACTTTCATAAAAATAAACTTTTCATATTTTATGAAAAAAGAAAAACTATATAGAACTATGATTTTTGACTTTTCCCTGAAAAAAATATTTTTTTTCAAAAGTACCTTCAAAGTTATGAATAGAATGTGGTAAAATCTCTTCTTTTATTAAGATATTATAGAAATTTTACATAATTTCATAATTTTTCTAAAAATGTAGATGCTCGATCAAACATAAAATACTCTTAAGTATACTATTTTTTTTCATAGTCATGCCAAAATCATTTTTGTAGATATTATATTTATAGGAATCAACTTCCCATAAAAAACACTCTATTTAGAAAAAATTCTTCTTGTAAACTATACAAGCCCATAAAATCATCCAATGGCTCTTGCAATTATTGGACATTGATGATCCAAGGGGAAATGAACCTAATTCAAAACCTATATTCTCTAATGCTATTTTCAGGCAATAAGAACATACCCTCTTTCAGCTATCATATCTGCAGCTGTTGGAGGCAAATGATGCCTTGAGATGCCATCTCTAACCTTTGCATGAGTTTCGGCATCGTTCTGGAACGTCGACACCAGCTGTTGGAGTTCCAACTTTCTCACCTGAACCTGCTCTTCGGTAATAGGATGTTGCAACCCAAGATACAGCAACCCAAGCCCGATCAGGATAATTCCAATGATGATGAGAAGTCCCGCAAACGTGACAAATGCATATGGAGTATTTTGAGCCCCCGGTATGCCGTCCACATTTATCCCAAAGAGACCCGTAAGTATGGAAAGAACAAGGCCACCACCACCAAAAATGGCCAAATTATGATTTATACGGAGGCTTGTATCCTGAATTGAAAAACAGCTAAAAAGATTCAAAGATCCAAACTTTTTGGAGAACCTAAATTTAAAGAAACCCTTCCATAATCTATTGCTCTATTTATTGAAAAACATATACAGAAAGATGAAATTAGCTATATACCTGCAACCATGCACGAACCGTGCTCTGCATAACATCCTGAATTGTAAACAACCGTCCGCGGACAGCTTCTTGCTCCTCCAACATCTCTCTTGTACTATTTTTGATTCTCTCTAGCATACATTTTGCAGCATTTCCCCTCAAGTGCTGCAGAAGCTCAAATACGATTTCCTCCCTTGCATGCAATGACCATTTAACCCTAATTACCTGCCTCAGAAGTTTTTACAAATACTAGTCATCTTTGAAAAACGGCAAAAATAGAAAATACACAAACATAGAATAGAACTTTACTATAGTGCTTTATAATAGTACTCTAGACCCGGCACAAGCCAACAAATGATACGGTTGATCAGGAAAAAACTGAAATATGTATGTCTTCTTTGAGCCTGAATTAATTATAATTATTATCTGAAGTGGCATTAAAAGAAGCCCTAAATAGAAAAGCTTGGTTAACAGTGAACAGCAATTGGTTGGGGCAGCGCTTAGCAGTTATGGTAAGAATTAACCGTTGCTAGGAATGACTAATGCTGCTATTAATGATCAATGAATGTGAGCAAGCTGTCCCAACAATAATCTTCAGCTTGTCAGCTGGAAAATCAATGAACCCCTTGTACAGTTGTGCCTCTTTTTTTTGTTCAAGTTACACTCAAAATTTTCACCTTGAGCAACAGATTATATATCGCATTCAAACCAAATTTTCTTTCACTGAATAATGGTAGATTTTCTGGCACATGTAAATGCTACTTCTAGGCTGTATGACGATATCAGATGGAAACCATCCAAAAATTAGGGATCAAAGAACCATTTGAAAGAATAAATTTAAGCATGTTATGAGTGCAATTCAGCCACCACCAAGTTCTGATTGATGCTCAGAAAATTCACCATCAGCATTTGTATAAAGTCTACCATGCATATGGATCTTGCTTTGATGGGATGGTGGATGTGAATTGAGATTCAGTAACAAGCAGCTAGATGGTACGGTTTGCTACTCTCTTAATAGAGGACAAGAATGTAGATTACCCTATTACCTTCACTTCAACAACGTTTTGCTTCATTTTTTTTTTTTCCTTTTCAAACCCTACAGGGGCTTTGCCTGCATGGAAAATTCCAACTCCTCAGGGCCAACGTCAACAAGGAATGATAAAGAGAAGGGATCATCGTCTTGGTGGAGCATTATTAGGGGCCTACCCATGCATGCCAGCTGGTTTTATAAGAGATCCAGCTTCACAACTCCATCCACTCTATAGCAGCATAAACCTGGAGTTTGCCAAGATCTATGCTCTGATCTAAATGGAAGGACCTCAATATTCTTTCTTGTGCACTTGTGATGATACGAAGTGCAGGTCCGTCAAACCCTTCCATGTATGATAGGTCAGCATATCACAAGCTGTCTTGTTTGACATTTTTATCACTTCCAGTAATTCAATAAGTCAGTTACCATAATCTAACATTTTTAATATAACCTCTACAGATTGTTTATTGAAAAAGGGAGTATTATACACTAATAAGTGAAACCCGAACAAAGGGAAAAAGGCGGCCTAGAAAGTACGGTGTGAATACCTGTGTTGCCAATCTTCTAATTTCTTGGTTTAAAATTACACTGAGTAGATTTAGATCTTCATGATTTCTCCTGGTCAAAATGGCAATATGTTACTGACCTCTATGTTACCCAAACATAAGCCACAACTAAACAGACCCAGAAAATACTACAAAGAAATATTTCTATCAAGACCAATATGATGAACGTAACTAAAAAATGCCTATTTACAAACTCTACAAGCATAATGTAAATTGGGATGGTTGTTTGCCTGTAGAGTTGTAACTGAACCGAACATTGCAGCTTGCTGACAGTTCTGGGCATATAACCGAAATGTAGTACTAAAGTGGCAGAATAGCCATTTCTATAATCACACACACACACACACACACACACACATAGAGAGAGAGAGAGAGAGTACCAATTGACAAACTTCAACTCGATTTCATCAGCTGCCCCAAAAACATACTTGCGAAACAATCTGAAGCATGTCCAAACAGCACATGTTAGAAATATGATTCATTTATATTATCAAATAATAATATCAACATTGTGCCATGACAATACCATGATAAAGAAGCAGATCAAGTAACTGGACCAGGGCTTCAAATAGATGAGTTGATCATTTAGAAATTGTTCACAGGAGAGTAATTCTGCCAAGATATTCTTGTTGATTCAGGGATTTGTTTGACCCAGATAGGGCCTGAAATAAAGTTTGGGTGCTAATTCAGGTCTGATCCATACCATTGTAAATCTCTGTTGGATCGGATCAGGTTTAAGTCTAAGACCCAAAGGGGAGATATGTTCAAGTCAGGTCCAACTAGATCTAAACATGATTGCACATGTTTGAATTTGAATTTGAGCAGGGAAAGTCAACAATATATTGCACTGCATGTTCAGTTCACAGGCTAAACTCTGCTACTGTAGCCTGCTTTTATTCTCTGTTTGGATTCCTTCCCTTCTTAGCTTTGTGTGGCTCTGCCAGCAGGTGGAGCCACTAGCCAATCGACTAATTAAGGTAAAAGATCATACATAAAGTACAGGGTACACCATACTCTTAAGAACACAAATGAAGATAATGAATGGAAATCACATTACATCTTTGAACATTTCTGTACTAAAACATTTT
The DNA here is from genome assembly GCA_021397845.1 of Areca catechu. NCBI lineage: Eukaryota > Viridiplantae > Streptophyta > Magnoliopsida > Arecales > Arecaceae > Areca > Areca catechu. The sequence goes on from CM038039.1 coordinate 43,309,081, forward strand.
TATGTTTCTCCAATATTTCAATTAAAATAATATTTACAGTTTCGCAATCTAAGCAGAGATCTCCTCAATATAGTATTTTCCAAAACAAAGCTGCGAATCTCCAACCTAGCTTTGTCATACTTGGACATAGAATTTAAGTTAGTATACATCTGTTGTTTTTCTTTTTTTAGGACTGTTAAATTACTGATTCAAAGTAACAGTACTGTTCGCTATGATTAGGAGATTCTAATTACACATGTTGGAAAGATTTTTTTTTTTTTGGGTTCCCCTATAAGCACAGCCTTATACAACAAATGAGTGCTACCAACATCTTAAATACATCTACATATATTGATGGACAAAAAGAATTCAAAACTTGGAATTACATCTTACAAGTCTGCAGAAATAACTGTTAAGCCTTCTTGGTAAATAAGATCATCGATTGGGTAGATATGCATACAGGGAGGAGAAGGAGGAGGAGGATTTTTGCTTGAGAATCAAGAAAAAGACCAGGAGCTGCCAATGACTCATCCATGGACAGACTAACACAATGTCATACCATAAAACAAGGAAAAGGAATACCTGAGAAGAGCAAAGGATCAAAAATAGAGATTGCTAAGAATCACTAGTACCATTTTGGAGGAAATGAAGGGAAAACATAAAATTTAACTAAACTTAACAATGGAGGCAAAGAGAACAGCATAGCTAGGACAGATGATTGATGAATGTGAGATCATGAAAATCTTACATGCACCAAAGAATTTGTCATATCATCAAAAACTCATGGGCTTAAAACTCCCCAGTGAATCCAATAAGGCTTCAATCAAGGGTTGAAATAGTAGTATGTTACTAGTAAGAGATGGACCATATTGATAATGTATGCCTATTGGTGCAAGCATTAATATGTGTTAGTATAGTACAGTACAGTACGAAGGGTTGTAAAGGTACAGTTACCTTAGCAGTACCAAAGGTAAGGCCAGAACAGATCAGTATTTAAATCCTTGGGCCTTCAATAAAGTCAACATATTAGTAATGAAGGCATGCTAAAGCTTCCAGAACACCACAAACTTGATTGGCCAAAAATGAGTCCATAATGGAATGGGAGGAGGGCAAACAACCTTTAAAAAATGTCTAAGAAGGCGCAAATAGAATTCAACAAATGTTGTACACTTTTAAACAAATGATAACTACTTAATATAAACATTGAACCCCAAATGCTTTCAAGTGTTTTCTTCCCTTTTTTTCATGTGTTCACAGGTGCATGCAGGTAGGGTGGGGGGGCAAGGGGGAGGGGGTGAGCCAAATCAGCAGCAGATAAACTCATATGAAAAATAGACGCTCATACAAACTTAGGGTGATTAATACAAGCTTAGTGTAATGTACACAAATAAGGAAAATCATCCTCTCACAAATCTAAATTTAGGAAAAATCACAGAGGAACCACTTGAATTGAGCATGCTCCAAATGATCGGATGGGGGCTATTTTGAATTAATAAAACTGACAAAAGGCAGCCTCAATTGCTTGCAATAAAAGTGCCTTCTGACTCTGTACGGGAAATCTAAGAACACCATCAAACTCAAAGAAAGCTTGAAAATCTGTGGTTTCTCCAGCATCCAGTAAAAGTTCCATTGGATAAAGTGCTCCCTTTTGCTCAATTCCACCCAATACTTTGATGAAATAGTTTGACATGAGCACGATTTGGATATGCAATTGAATTAACAGTGAAAGCAGAAAATGTATGTGCCAATGTTCAGAATAATAAAAATGCCCAACATGCACATGTCACAAGAGTAGTGTGGCTTGGAATGGTTGAAGTATATTATTGAGCAAAAAATACAACTTAGCATATACAACTCTTATACAATTAAATGGTGTATCAACTAAGATTGATAATTATTTGCCTTTGCCTTCATCAATGGACAAGATTCCAAGTTTTTAGATGGAAAATGAATACCATTTGCAGTAGCTGATAGCAACAACTTAGTCTGACCGACTATGAAAATTTTCCCTTTCATATAGGCAGGACAAAAGACCAAGAATGAAAGTATATATTCCTACAATAATCACACTGAAATCAGCTAAAGCATTATATCACAAATGGATTTTCATGGAATCATCATCTTATAATCTATAGGCAAGAATTCAAGGGCATCAGATATACCAAACTTTAGATGACTCAAATAATCAACAACAGCAAACAAAAACAACTATATCTACACCACCTATCATCCCATCGAGATAGACGACAAGTTAAATGTGCTATAACTTGATGAACTGATTTAGGAGTTTCACTCCCACCAGCAAGAAGAAGCTCCTGAAAATAATTTGATCATTTATGCTCAGTAATAGACAGACCTTAGATGGAAAACAAAATATCCATATTCAACAAAACATGTAGTTCAGTCGCTCAATAAACAAAATAGTTTACCAACATGAATAATCTCTTTAAGTACCTGAACTTCAGTTATACCCAGCACATTTATGTTTGAGGCAGAACCTTTGACATGCAATGCAGTTATTAAAAAGTTTTGAGCTTGCCATGAACGAAGCACAATGGGTATGTCATCTTCATCACGAAATGGATCCCCAACAGATTGACCCAAAAGTTCGAATAATAGCCCACCTGCAACCCTAACTGGGACCTGAAAAGCTAGCAGCAGCCACATTCAATTACTTTCAGAGGAATGACAGCATCTAGTGATTGTATGATAAGCTAAACAGAAAGTTGATGGTTTACCGCCTCAAGATTATATTAGACAAATGTAAGCGCATTACAATAGGGACATTTTAACAGAAAAAGTAATCTGCAGATTCAAGTTCTAATCAGCATTCTTTGTATCAAGACTACATGACTATACAGAACCCGGTCATCTATCAAAACTCAATTTGGTTACCTTGTTGGCTACCACTGGAAGCTTGAAAAGAAAAAGAAAAAAAAAAGAACCTCTTGTTTTATAAGTAAATTCTTCATAACAGTTCTTTGTGTGACAAATGACAGCGTTCAAATTCCCATTCCATGTTACGGAGTTTGATAATGTCTTTTACCAAACCTTGTTTACGTGATATGCCAAGATGTTGTAGCAAGAAATGATTATTTCATGATATATCATTCTAAAGTTGGATATCCTTTGTACAGTAATTAAATTATTTTATCACCTGCATAGAACAAGCTCATGTCTGCTGATTAAGTGAAATTTTTGGTAGTACCTTGAAAACAATATCATATTTCATTCACAGGTTTTACCAGAAAATATGCTGAATTTTAGCCTGGTGAGCATCATATACATTTTTGAACAGTCCCCTAACAGCCTGAGCTTCTGGATTCAAGTGATTAGTCAACATGGTATCAGAGTTAATGTTGCTGGAAATCAGGAATTCAAACCCCCTCTAAGTAAATCATTTACGTAGTTAATCCAGTTGTCCTCTTGACTCATTATATCAACTAGTCTCTCTCCATGCACATGGTCCTGCCCAATCTTGTATGCATGGGATAAAGCTGGTTGGTTTTAAGTTTCTTGACAATACAGACATGCTCAACAGTGAGAATAAACGAGCTAGTTAGCTGGTGTCAGACCTATTTCTTTTTATATGTGAATGTCAGACCTATTTCATATCATGAAACTTAAGAAGCAATGAACTAGTTCTTACAGAAGATTATCTGTACAAAGTTAAGTATCAAAATTGTACAAATTTAAGTATCAAGTTTTGCCACCATGGAATTTTAATGAATGTTGTGTCAACAGAACTAAGATTCTTCTATGACTGTTATAGGCATTCTTCAAGTTGATTGGTTATTTGTATGAAATAGTATGTTTATGCTCTAAACCTAGGAGGATTTGCAGTACCAGACATTTGGAAAAAAGGCAAATAATTGTATAATTGTTTCAGAAACAAAGGAATATAAATTATATGTATGTGTGCACATTTCTAAACACATGCTCACATGTTTTTTTCTGTAGGTAGATAAGTAGATAAGTAGCATGCACGAATGCATACACATAAAGAAGTTACAAACTTAAAATACAAGGACTTCATGAAATGAAATGGAGCAGCTACTAGAAAAATCAGTAATCCGTCACCTCATACAGAAGGTGCTTCATCCATTCACTAATAAGCCGAGTCTCATCTCTCAAGGCAATACTGATGGCGGGATGCAACCATGAAGCATTACTTAGCCATGCATCAACAGAAGGATGACCTGCTGTTACATGACACCACCATGTAGGCCCTGCTGGGTGCTCCCAATAAGGAGCTGCAACATCAGCAACAGTAAAATCATCCTCATCCTCAGTAAAATCTATCTGCTGTGAAGCCCAGCTAGCATCAGCTTGGACCTTTTGGACTAGTTCTGAAATCCTAGCCCAACCAATAGGAACCCAATGGCTCTCTGAAAACTCCGTGATATACTTTGGCTTTTCTTTATACTCATCAAGTTGAGGAACTTCCTCGGCACCTAAGATGGAGGCAGTGTTGTTTAGATCTATGAGAGGCATTGATTCCAGTAAGCTTTTCTTATTAAAATTCTGCAAAGAAGCATTACCCATCCCAGATCCAGTTACTTGCTTCTTTGGATCCACACTATCTTTAAACTGCAATGACTGGGTCCTTGGACCAGATTTATCTGGACTTATCCACCAACGGCCTCGGACAAATTCAAAAGCACAGATCAGGCCATCTGTCCACAATTCATTCCATGGTGCACCTTCTCTTCCCACAGCGAATTTACTGACCTCTTTCTTCCTACCATTACAGCCAATGAAAGCTGCTTTTTTTTCATCAATATCACTCATTTTGATTTTACCTAGAGAAGAAAAAAAAACTGTATCAGTTCATCATTCATTATGATAGTTTAGATAGAACAGGAAATATACAATATGAGCAGTTCCAGATGATGATCTCACATTCCCGAGAGCCTTCCACTGGCTGACACATGCAGAACCATTTAATAATCAGTCAGAATCCATGTTAGAAGCTCAATAGTTGTTCTTGCAGGCTTAGAGTGAAAGCTTAAAGTTACCAACTGCATGCTTTCACGGGGAAAAGAAAATAAAAAATCACGATAATGTAAGAGTCACTCGGGAACATGTGAGATATCAAGATATGCAAGTTGTTTTAACATTAAGCTAACACACAGTGAAAATGCTATAGCAACCCTAAATTACTCATACATGAATCATAAAAGAAAAGGTGAATCAGTAATAATCATTTACTTGAAAGAGCAGGCAACAAACATGGCAAACTCCACTTACTTTTAAAAGTCACCTGAAGTATAAGCCAATAAAGTATTAAAATTCAGGACACTGTTCAAGCACAAATAAAAGGAGGCTTGTCTATCAAACATAAGTTCAATGTCTCCATCTTAAAAAAAAAAAGCCTCAATCTCTGGCAAACATATAGCAGATATAAAATTGAGTGTGTTACAAGAGGAGTGTGGAGATGCACATAGTAATCAGACAAAAATCTGAATTGTTGCCTTCTCACAATGGTCTAGAAATCAGTTGTACAATTACTAGACTAGCATCAACATAATGAGTAAGCTAGAATTGGTAGAGGGCAATGAAAAGAATGCTGCCAGAGGGCTTCATATTGAATTCTCTTTGTTGTTTTTTTTCTAAAAAAAAATTGGCGCGTGGAGGGAACAGGGGGGGGGGGATTGGGAGGACACTAAGAGCAGCACGACCATAATGTTCCTCTTCTATTTTCTTCCCTTATTACAACATTCAATGTAAGATCCATACTAGGAATCGTACTGTTAGTTTCTGTTAGAAAATGAATCACCTTCTTCATTAGCATGCTCCATCTTTACTCTACCCAATTGCTGCCGTTCTCCTGGGAGAAATGTTAGCCAGATATCTTATTTACACATTTAAAGCCACTCATGTTCAAGTTGTTTTGACCAATAATATGAATCCAATGATCACTTATGGGTGCCGGAAGTCTTCTTGTCCCATGAGGCCACCTTGTATGTCTCTTTGACTGTTCAAACCCTAAAAATTTGCTGCAGCTCAGCCTCAAAGTCATGAACACCAACACACACTGTTAGTGCAAAGAAATTTTAGAATAGTTATCCATGATCTCATATATTCAATTTAGATATTCAGAGTTGGTTAAAGATGGTAACCTGTTGTCTCTGGAAAGACATCTCCTAAGTATTAATATCATCTCATTCAGCAATCAGTATATTTCTGACTAACCTCTTGTAAACCTACTCCACCACATTTGTGCTTCTTCAATTTATAGTGAATTGCAGAGCATCACCTTTCTTAATTTGAAAACTACAACCCAGCGAGTCATTACACACCATACAGATATGATTATAACCATCACGTCTCATCCCAAATAGCAAGGGAACACCTTTAATGCCAGGCATCTCAAAGTCCTTTCCCATAAATATAATGCACTAGCTTAGGTTTTCCTCGCCTCTTACCCACACTTTGATACACATATAAGTACATATTCAGGCCTTTCTCAAAACTCTATTGTCCTGAATAATATAATATTCCAGACTTCCAGTCCTCATCATCATCTGACAAAGTATTTCATTAAGTCAGCATGGCGTGCATTGGTCGAATAACACCCCAGAAGCATTCTCCATTCTCTTGGGCAATAAACTAAAACAAATATTTTTTGAGAAAAGGTAAAAAAAAAAAATCGATACTGTCCAAGATAAAACATTTTATTATCCCGTCAAGATAAACTAGACCATTTATCTTCCCAAAATGTATGCAACCTTTAATTTTAGTCATAAAACTGGACCTATACACGTTTCAGCTTCCTTCATAAACTGTCAAATTCCGAGTAACAATATGCATGACATTCCGCATCCAAAGATTGGGGTTTCGTCCTGTTCTTTCACTTAAAAAAGAAAGAAAGAAAGAAGAAAGGAAGGAAAGAAGAGAAAAAATAAATTCCACATTTAGAAGCAACATGATGCTATGCCATGCCTTTTAAATCAACCTATAAATTCCTTCTCTATACAAAAGTTTCAGCACAATATGGTTCGCAAACACCTTGCTCATTGAAAATTCTAAACAATTAACTGTTTGGTCTTCTTACGAAAAAAAATCGACCGTTTAGCTTGAAGATTCTCTCAGATCAAAATTTTAAACAAATAGATAAACAAGTCAAGGCGTATAATCTATTGAGAAATAATCAATTGTAAATCAATCAGCTCATGAAGCCAACTATCAATTCCACCATCTAACCTTAAAAAAGAAAATCCTTAACAAAATAGAGCAACGTATAAGACCAAAATTTGGGACGAAAATAATCGATCCAAGAATGGGACATCTAAAATGAAAATAAATTTAGTATAGAAAGCAAAGAAAAATAACTAATAATAAAATACGAGATCGAGGAAAGGAAAAATAAAACCGAAGATTGGGGAGGCAGCAAAATCCGTCTGGAAACGCTGCTTCTCCTCCTGTTCTCTTTCTGGCTTGGAATTTGAATAGGAGAGGGAGCTCTGAACCCGATCACTATCGGTAAGCCAACACTGGAATCTGAGAGACGTGGAAGGAGATCAGCTAAGATAACACTAACAGTCGGATACCCGCGTTGTCCTGCACATTTGTGGGTACGTGGCGAGCCAGGAGTGGTGGATTGTCTGAAATTTATGGTAGATGGTAGAGCAAAATAAGGGATAGGGGGTTTCCACGGTACTCTAGGCGCTTGGGAGTGAAAGGGTGACCCGTTTCCCAGGGATGCAACCGGTCGGATTCGAATTAGGTCACCCAAAATTCAAATCCATTCTATTAAAAATTTATCTCTCATACTTGTTTCATACCTATCTCAAATCACATCCGATATAAAAAAATTATATTTGAATCAGATCGAGTATATTTAATTTTATAAAATCTAGTTTATTTAAAACTTAAATAGCTCGGATCGAATCAGGTATATCCGTCTTATATCTAATTTATTTAAATATTTTATAAATATAATTTTTTTATATATAAACGGATCGGATTTGAATCAGGACGTATTACTATCCATATCCGATTCGAATCCGAATCAAATTTTTTTATATAATTTATATTCATTTATAAATTAGATAAATTAAATTTTATCTATTTTATTAAAATCAAATCCGGTTGGATATCCACCGGACCCAAAAAAAAAAAAATTGATATTCAAGCTGTTTCCCGATTTCCAGCAGTGAAAAAACATCGCAAGATGTTAGTTCAGCAATAGCTGAAACACCCAACAGCACACCCTCTGGATGTATCTCTCGTGGGGCCCACCAGGTCCGTTGTGGGAAACGAGCATTTTGGGACAGGAAACCATGTGGAACTATTTTGCGATTAACAAGATCTAATCATTCCTTCTTTTTTTTTTTTTTCCTTTTTTGGTCTTATCATGGTGCGCATAGAATACTGATCAGGTTGCCGACAAGCATGCACGATTACCTGCATAGTCAGTGGCTAGGATCATGAATTACCGAGAAATTCTTAAATAATTCATGATTTTTTATTGCTAAGTGAATCTTCGAGTTCTTCTTCTTCTTAATGCCCTCATCGGTGCCCTCAATAAGGCCCGAATCACCCGAGAAGGGACTGCATTGAGCTCTAGCCGCAATCACTGCCTTTTTTAGCCATCAAAGTAGAGTTAGAGTAGCTCATCAACTCTATTGTAGATGACAGTGTTAGCAAGGTGATGGGAGAGTCTGGTTTTTCCAGGGAAGAAGAAAGCTTTGTTTTAGGCCAATCTTCTTCTCCCCCTTCCTTGATCCCGTAAGGAGATCTGAAGCCAGGAAGTTTCTGACAAACTCAGTAGTTCCATCCTCCCAAATGATGGATTTGAGGTGGTCTTGAAGGTGATGGTAAAGAAACAGGGAGGAGGAACGATAGTATGGTGTCGGGGGGCTCTGTTTCTATAATAGAGGGGCTTGTAATTGAGCTTACAGGAAGCGTGGAGACCGGAGGTCCCTGATGAGCTCAAGTTTGCTCATTTCGTCAACTCCAACCATTCCATGTTCACCGTGGGCTCAAGAGCAGGAAAGATGCGGACATGTAGGTGATCGACCTTACGAGAAAGGTTTGTTCCTTGGCATCAAAATAGACTTGGTGGGGGTGTGATCATCTATGCAAGGGACTTTGAGATGGGTAGTGGATAAGGAAACCAAAGATGGGCAAGGCTTCGGGCTAGAGGAGCACATTATAGTGGAGGTAGGGAGGTTGTTATGTCAGAGCTTAGGAGTAGCAACGACAATAGTGGTGGGGACGTAACAAAAAAGATGTTGCTATTGGCCATCGACGAGGAGCCAGAAGAGCCATCCATCCCTTAAGCCCTAAACCTTGGCCAACGACCAAGCCCATTCCCAATCCCTAATCCCTTCTTACCCTCCTCTTGCTGCTTACCCCCTTTTCCACCTTTGGCGGTGGCGGCAATGCCAATGGTGAAAGGCTCAAGGAAGGCCGTGACTACGCCTCATGCCAAGAAGCTCACCGAGCAATGTAAGGTGGATATCTATGAGAGGGGGTTACTCCTCTTGATGTTGAGCCGCTGCCAATATTGGGGGTGATTGGAAGCGCCAGCAAACAAACGCAACCTTAGAGAAAATGGCGGGTTAGGAGTCCCTGGTGACGCAAGAAAGGGGGGAGAAAGGGTATGATGATGATAATATTGATGATAGTATCAATGTGTTATGGTTGTGGTGATGGTGATGCTGACGGTGATGATACGCCCCTTCATTGTCGAAGGGAGAGATGGATCAAAGTTGTCGAATAGGAAGTTAACAAACAAAAAAAAAAGGACAATGGTTACTGGTTAGCCCGAGTTATGGACACGACAGACTGCGAGGAAATCAGAGTTGGGAGAGATCGCCAAAGAGAGTGGGGCAAGGATGGTGAGCAACTGGCCAGAGCATACTTCGGAAGATTTAGATCCATTCCCTTTTATTTCTCTTCAGCCTGGATTGAAAAGAGTAATTTTTTTAAAAAATATTAAGTGTACGATGATCCAGAATTAAATACAGATCAAATATTAATATATCAATATTTATATTTATTTAATTTTATAACTATATATAAATAGAGATATTTATCAAATAATCAAATATATAATTAAATGAATAATAAATTAAATTAAGAGCATGCCATGATGTCACTATGATTTTTTATTTTTAAAAAAAAAATTATGAATGCTATATAAAATTAAATAAAATTAAATATCGAGATTGAATGGTTATCCATTCATATTTTTTTTAAAGATACTTGAATGCTCAAATTTCTATCCATATTTACATAAATATGGATATGAAAATGGATTTAAATAAATATTATCTAAACTATTTTTATCCCTGAGATAATTACAAGCTTTTCTTTATTAAAACCCATTTAACAAAGATAGACCGTAAAGGTATTATTCTCGCCACAAAAAGTAGATTGGAAGGGGGTACAGTGCAAAAGAGACAAATTTGAAAGGGTGCAAGGAGAGTTTCCCTTAAATCAATCAACTAATTTGAATGTCATTACATCGAAACGAATAGATTTTTAAAATTACCTACATCCAGAAAACGATCGCCAATGCCCGAAAAGTTATGCTGTTGTGGCCCTACACACGTCCTCATAATTTCCTGGTCGAAAACAAACGGTGCTTAAAAAATATACAGGGATGGGAACGAGCGCATCCACTGCTTACACCCTAAAGCGTATTTCCTGTGCTGTTTGAGAAGTATAGCTGTAACACATCCGCAGCATCTGAAAGCAAACACGGAGCTGACACGATGACCACTCTCATCTGTTTGTCAGATCAAAATGTCAGTTGTGGCCAACCAGAGTAGCCGTATCCAAACAATGCACCTGGATGAGGAGTGAATGGATCCTCACTTCTTTTGTGATACTTTATAAGCAAACAAAAAAATGAAGAATGAAATCTGATATTTCATGAACCGCACATTACAGAGGCTAATGGAAAGCTAACCTCACAATCTCAGATAACTGGTTTTCACTACCCAATATATGTGCATATAATTTCCTATAATTGTTTAAATTCAAATAGCATATGCGCCCCGCTCATGTTATAAATTTGACTTGTGGAAGAGACATGGAGTAGCAAGAGTGCATGGAATAAATGTGGTTGAAGAAAGGCATTAGGGTACAATGAGGCCAAGGAGATGAACCTCTGCATGAATATGCAACTAAAACACCATGAGCTGGGGTATTAATAAGAGGAACGGTTGGTAGTTGGCATACTTGTAACAGATGCAAGAGTTACGTAGTTTGATAGAAACCAAACTATAAAGTCTAGATGCTGACAGCCTGTGACATTTCCTCATTAATCTTTCAACATAAAAGAGTGTTCGATTTCTACCAGACCTTATACATATATGTGAGCCCTAATCCAGATAACAGGGAACCGATTTCACTAAATTTTTGACACGAATTCGAAAGAGTAGACCCTAATTTCATTATAACAAACACTTCTAAGATTCTCCTCAATTCTCAAAACATTGATGAAAACCTTTATTATGATTAACTAAATAGAACGGGACATCCAAGAATTAGACCTAAGGATCTCATGATGGTGCTACCAACAAAGCTTCAATAAGTCGCGGATCTTCATACGTATTGTTCGGTCGATATGAATGCAGGAAGTCAACAATAAATAAAAGTGGTATAGTAAATTCAGAAAACAGGAAGCAATTCAAACCTGCATTTATCCTATTCATGGAGTTTGGCAATGTGAAAGATAATTTCTGACTTCACTCAAAGCTGCAGTCAGAGATCAATTAGTGCTCGGCGCTCATTTTGTTCATGATCAAGTGTGAACATAGTGGATACCTGGGAGGCGTGGAAAATCAGGTTCTACTCCATTTCCATTGATGTCCATGTGATTTGGTGTCACGTACTTCCCTATAGTGACCACCACACCAGAGCCATCATGAAGCTCAAAAACAGATTGTATTAGACCCTGTGAAGGTGTTCATGTAGCATGTTACATATTGAATTACGGATGGAAAGAGAGGTGACAATTTTATACAGAAACATCGAGAAATAAAAATTCATGGCTATTATCCAGACCTTGCCATAAGTCCTTTCTCCCACTAGAACTGCTTTGCAGTTGTCATGAAGTGCTGTAGCAACCTAAGAGATCACTCCTGTCACAATATGAAATTTTGGCCTAATAATTTTGTAATCACAAGCAGAGTATACCACTCACTATTTCACTTGCACTTGCAGTCTTGTTATTCACGAGGACCTGCACTACAAATAATTAGAACAAGCAAGGTGAAGCCATGCAACCACACATGTTTTAATAAGGACAAGGACTACATGGAAACCAATTTTTGTTCACAACCTTATGACAATAACCTTCAGCAACTCAACCCCCTGTAGATATCCTAAGAGACAGCTCATGGTAACATTCAGAATAAGGATAGTTTAGACACTAGATCCCTGATATGCCAGATAATGTGTATAGCTTCACCCAAGAAAGGACAAGCGTTATTCAATTACCAGAAAATTTTGGTCAAACAAGTAACTTATTTTTGTGAAGTAAAATTTACAAGTGCAATAATAACCACGGGATACTATGAAGAGTAGTTTACAAGAAAAGAGACATGTAATGATGCATGTTACATAAGAAGCACAGCTACCTTGTAAGCTCTAAGCATGCCGTGGTCAAAGAATCCAAAAATCTGGCGGGCTCTCCATAGTACCTCAGAACAAACCTTGTTGGAGAAACATCAATTGTTGAAGTCATGAGACCATCTAGCATATTTTCACAACTCAAATCCAATTTATTTCCATTAAGTGGAAACAGCTTAAATGATACCTATGTACATCATTTACTAATTCCTAAAGGCCAGGTAGCATACTTGAACATAGCACATCCATTTCTCCCATTGACAGGAACTGATTGAGCATGCATGCATGTGTGATAGATCCATACAGGTGCTGAGATTGTCACCCAGCTATCCTTTCCCTAATGCTCATGTTTCATGATCTCATTGGCATGAGACAATGTCAGCATGTGATGTATACTCATGGGCTATGGCCACCTAATTCATATCCACGATAATTTGAAATTAATACCAAAATCAAGGGCTCAAATACTCCGGTGTAGATTCACCAATAAGCATCCAGTTACATTACAATCATATGCCACGCTAGTCAACAACTAACACTGCTTCATTCTTCAATAGAGGCTAATGTCGTTGTTATGCCATGTAGGGGTTCTTAGTCATGGCTCCTAAGTCATGGTAATGTTGACAACAAATAAATTGATCTACACGTGCATTTGTCAAACACAATCAGTTATTATGATTCAAAGGAGGACGGTTAAAGAAATGTCATGTTTGCATACAATGAGAGGAGTGGTAGCAAAAGGTGCAGTATCCGCCACAATACTTTTTTGGACCTGGGGATCCCTGCCAACAGTATAAGTGACCTGCAAATAGGACAGGAATTAAAAAACACAAACTATGTAGTGGGCGATAATTTTAGGAACAACTAAAATCAAGGAAAGGCTTCAGAAAAAACAAGTATAGCTCATACCATATAACAATCATAGTTTATGATAGTGAAGGAATTAAATGGGGGCATGCTATAAATGTAAAATCAAAATAACATACCATTTCTCCTTTCTTCAAGAAAAGCTTAGCAACTTCAATCCCAGCCTAAAAAGAACAGGAACCATTATTAGATTCTCGCAGCCACTGTTTTAATCACAGGATGACTATAGTGACAATACATATCTGAACCATAATCATAATGTATTACAAGGGATTTCTTTTCAAGTTTATTGGTGTTCAATACCACCTAAGGGCTGGCCATGAAATGTTCACAAACTTTTGATGAAGTCTGCTCAATAAAGCCAACCGCATCTAGATGGGATAAATCTTGTCAACTAATACATAAAAAATTAAACATTATGACTCCAACCCAAAAATAACAACCTCACAAGTTCCTATGAGATATACATCAGTAACAAATATCTTGATACTCAAATCCATCTTAAAACCAATTAAATATGATGAGGCAAAACATATGCCCTGCAATACATTCTCTTGACACTGAGCTACCCTGCTATTTTGACATGCATTCGATGGATCTATTCATGTTAATTTGAATAGTGTTTTTTTTTGCCTATGTGAGGTACCAGTTGCTCCAGTACCAACATACTTTGTTTGAGCTTCTTTTTAACAACCAATTTCTTTAATTCACCTGCATGAACAAACACAACAAGAAGCTGGAAAATTCAAAATCAAGTAGTAAAGCACCGAGATCCAAATGGATGGTCATAGTTTGATAGCCTTTGGCCTCAATTTTCTGCATTTAAAGACCTCATACGAAGCAAATATAAATGTAGGCAAAAAAGCACTGTTAACTAACCTGCACTAGTCCACCAAGATTATCCCTAAGATCCAAAACAATGTAAGAGGCACCAGAATCTAGAAGATGTTTGAGTGCTGCAATAGACATTTGCTATATCAGCATACACATAAAAAGACCATGAAATAAAAAAGTCAAAGATAAACAGTTAGCACATGCCAATAACCAAATCTTTCTTCGCCAATGCATTAAACTCTTTTATGTGTATATATCCAACAGAAACATCTCCATTTTCCATTTTCTCCAGACGATAGAATACTGGAGTTCTAGCAACAAGTTGCCTCTGGACCTTTATTGACTGGATAGGGCCACAGTTTCTATGTTTAACCTACATGCATAGAAATTAAAGTTGAAGGATAATAAGAACTAGGAAGATGTAAATATTACCATGTAGTACATTTATTAGTTAATATGTAAACACAACCTCTATAGTCACAAATGTTTCCTTTGGACCTTGCAGCATTGAGGATACATCAAATGCTGATCTTCCTCTTACATCCACACCATTAACTGATAAGAGCTCATCCCCCTAAAAAGAGAGTACAGAAATAAAAGGAAAATGTGATTAGAAAACAGCAGTAAGAACCTTCCTTGATGCTAAAACCTAATAGCATGATATGTTAATACTTGAAATTTGAAAACAATGTCCCTCTTTTAGAAAAAGAATAATAGAAATACAAGTATTATGCAAGCATTAAACAGGTCACAATTCTAATCTAACTAGACATTGAAACCTCCACCAAAATTGGGTCATGTGGTCCTCTCTGCAATAAACACGGGTGGAAATTGATTATAAATCCCTTAAAAAAAATCTAAAAAAAACTATGGGCATTTATATGCCAAGCCTGTATATATCACAATGACCAAAAATGATCTAACAGATTATCAGGGAACACCATGATAACTTGATTTTGGAACCACTCCTGTCCAGAATCACTATATTGTCCTCGAGATTAGTTATATATATGTGGCATATCCTACCAATAATTAAGCATGTACTCATTTTAAGAGAAAAAAACCAAATGAATTACATTACCTGTCTCACACCAGAAGAATGAGCAGGACCATCTAATATGATCCCTAACACCTTCAATTTGACAGCACCATTGTCATCAGGAACTTCCCTCAGATTTATTCCAATCCCAGTAACATCATACTTGGACATCTTTGAGAACTTTCATCAAAGATGAAGGCATCATATGTCAACAAACATGGAAGCTGCAGTTCTCGTGAAAATAATGGCAATAAAGAAGAAGAGAGTAGTCAAAAGTCATAAATAAGAAATTAATTAACATATTTAGAGCATAAATTTGAATGGTATTGACAAGCATCAGACACCCATTTCCTTGTCTACACTTACCCATTCACGAGAAAGAGAAGCTGGAAATTTTCTAATATGAACAATGGAATTAAATGAAGATGCAGAACATTTGCACAAATAAAAGCAATAGAAAATTAGAAGTATTCTGAAAGGAAAATGATTTGCAAGCATCTTGAGGAAGAAGTTACATCATCACTAAATTTAGACAGAGAGAGAGGGCAGCCCTGGACTACTTTCAGTTGCTCTGAATATTTTTATTGTTTTGAGGGTTATAATACTAGCAATCACATATGTAGGAAAAATAATTGAAGGTTCAGGGATAATTATTCTATTTTCAATAATTGTTTCATTAGCCAACATACTTACCCCATATTAAAAATAAATTTCAGCAAGAACAAAATTATCAAGTACAAACAGTTTACTGGTTGTTATTATCATAAGACAAGCACGTTTCTCAATATGCATTGCTTATATGCAAGTTAATATTAGTCCATTTAGACCATTATATTTATTAGACGTACATATTCAGTGGGTTATCCTCATTGGTGCATGATGTAGTGCTTGCTCGTTCCTCCTGCACATGCTCTCACTAAAACATGGTTTCCAATACTTCCTGGCCATAGAGATCACTTGACAACCCCAATCTCATAGATGTTGAAAAAGAGAACCAATTGATAGTAATGCTCATTAAATCAGTCACCATAGAGACAAAAGAGACATAGAATAAGGGTTTCATTGATTCAAATACCAAACTACCAGGTTAAATCTTTCATTCTCAATCGGCTTCCCATTGAATTACTCATTGGAGCTATAGTTTCTTGTATATCTAAAATGAGAATCAGCTGCTATGCTGCCATGCGTAACTTGAATAATGGAAGGGAAAAAAATATGCTCTTTCTTTTTTTTCCTCATGCTGTAATAATGCTCAATTCCATCAGGATTTGTTTACTAGGTGCAGCTCTGCACCATAAATCTAAGGGCTAAGTGTTCATGGCTGGAGACATTGGTATTGAATGGAGATCGGGCATCAGTCCTCAGTATTTTAGTCTCTACGTTTATTTGTCACTGTATATGTCATCCTATGCCAGTGGAGATTGAAGCTTACCCTCAAATGAATCCCAAGAAATCCCACTATCCACACTTTCTTTAACCAAAAGTTGACTCTACAGTCCCTTCTTTCTCATCAGCTTGCAGATGTAAAGTCCTTAATTTATTATAGGCTCCACTGGCACAACTCATTTTTATATTTTTAAAGTTTTACCAGTCAGTTCATGTGTTAGGTTTTCAATTATGGCATTGTCCTTATTTTAATATTATTACAAGTATTTTCTCTGTGTCACTTGTTTTTCAAAAGCGCTTGTGTGAGATCTCCATAGGAACTTTATGTTGCAGATAAAGGTTCATATATATATATATATATATATATATATATATATGGGCATATGAATTTCCTATAGAAAAGATGAAGACAATTATGCACATTGAAAAGATTTCATATTTTCGACGTAACTCCTTAATGCTTGCATTGAAAATGATCAACCAAGTTAAAGCAAGGGCAAAAGACATAAGAAAAGAAGAAAGAAGCCAAACTATTCCTTAATTTCCAGAAAAAGCTTAACCACTGCTTTCTTCTTTAAGGAGAGGGCAAAGAGATAAGATAAAAACCAAAGCATTCCTTAGTGTCGCACAAAAACTTAAGCATTTCATTCACCTTTAAATCCCATAAAAGACTCAAATTTGATCCCCTGGACCTAATGACTCTGACTTTGACCAAATCCAAAATGTTCAAATAAAGATTTAAAGGATTAACATATCATTTGCAAGACCAGTCAAGAGAAAAGGAGAGCTCAGCTGGATTAGATGGCTAGACCCTTTTTTTCCCTTCATTTTCTTTTTTTTTTTTTTTAAATTTCCATTCTCTTTCTTTTCTTTTGCTTCATCATTTACTTTCTTTTTACTTGCCCTTCTCTCCACTGTTCTTCATCTCTCTTTTCCAATAAAAATGTCACATTATTCTACTCCTGACCATGGTTGCAGAGAAGAGTTTATATAGCCGAAATAAGATTAGAGTGGCCCATCACTTGGCCAGCTAACATTATTGATAATGTGTATAAGTTGTGGATCCCCATCTATAAACTCATTGATTTCACTGAAGACATTCTATCACAGTTATAAATGTATAATGTCAGAAGTTGTCAGCTACAAACACATGAATTAGCCTGTAGAAGATACAAATTTATGGAAAATAGAGATTCACATCCATCATGTAACAAGAATTTGCAAGCAAAGTGTAGGAAAAGGATGTGATTGCTGGAGACCACCATACATAACAGCCTCACAACATCTCTCGTGATTTCCCCTGGTCACATGAATTAATGGGTGATAAATGGTACTCAAAACCCAAGTCCTTTGACTTTAAGCCAATTGTTCACATCATTTATCTTGGATCAACACTAGATAAGATTCATATTTGACTACAAAAATGATCATTTCATAAACCAAGGGCTAAGTGGGTTTCATATCAAAATCAATTTCCTTCTAAAAAATCAAGCACAAGATCAACCATCAGAAGATAAAAACGCAAGCATTAAACGCAACAATAAATTCATAGCGTAAAGAAAGATTAAGCTAAATCAACTATTGGAAGGAAAGAAATTACTTCTGAAGGAGAAAGGAACCGTGTATATGGGTCACCTAGGCTGGCCAGCATCTTTTGAATGACATCATGAGCTCTAGGTCTTGTTTGGATACTTTTGTGTAGAAAATCTTGCTTCTTTTTCTGCAGCATGAAAAGAGAAGATAATCTGACAATGCTGGAGTTTATAGACAATAGAAATTGTGAAAATCATAACCCTGGCATTGCAAGATATAGGAGGTAATTGCAAGATTCAAATATCAAAGATCCGAAGAATAATAATAAATCGTGAGGCTCTAATATACTAGGAAATGAGATAACATTGCAACATGTCAAATAAAAAAAGTGGCATATCAGATGCTTGCACATATGCATGCACTTATCAAGTTTTCCAAATTATTGCAATGTTGTCTAGATAACAACCATCTTTTCTTCTTGGCCAAATGCTTCTTCATATTAGCACCTGTGTATGTAATTCTGCTCAATTAATCTTGGCAAACATGGAAACAATCTGATATCAGCTATTTTTTGATCCTCCAACATAAACTACTTTCTCTGCGTTCTTTTTGTCAGGTTTTTCAATGGTCATGCTCGAGTAGTTTCATCAGTTCTTGGAGGATGCTGAGCAACTACAAAATCAATCTGGGTCCATATATGCAATGCTTATCTTTCATATGGAATTCACCTACAACTGTATATTTATTCAACTCCAAGAAACTGAAAGGCACAATTAGATACTCTATAAAAACAAGAATAATCGATTCAATCTACCAGCCATTTCTCGGGAGACCAGGAACGACTGACGGCGTCGCCGAGGAAGCTCTCGTTGACGACCTCCCATGCCTCCTCCACTAGGCCCTCGTTCGTGATCGACTCCGGTGGCACCTCCGCCTCCTCCTCCCCCTCCTCCGCCCAGTCCTGGCAGAGCTCCGACGGAGGCGGCAGCGGCCGCGACGGGAGCTGGACGGCCGGCAGGCCCGCCACCTCCGCGAGGGAACGGAAAGGAAAAAAGAGGAGAGAGAAGGAGAGGGCTCCGGCCGTCGCTCGGAGTAGAAACTTGTGGAGACATCGCCAGGATTTATCGGAGGAGGAGGAGACGGAGGTGACCGCCTTTGAGCGGTGGAATGGGGAGGTCAGCTTTCTTTTAGTTGTTATCGGCGGCGGTGGCGGTGGCGGTGGCGGGACGGGTTGGGGATAGTGGAGGCAGCAAGGCAAGGTCAGTCTCATTTTCTCCACCCCTCCGGCTTTCCTTCTTGATCGCTTGGTCTTTATTTTCGCTCATCCACGGTCGCGTCGCTTGATACTCACTGTATGTGACGTAGGCTCGGCAATCCAAACTAGGTTGCACCTAGGCTTGTCAATGGATCAGATTTTGACTCAAAATAGACCTAATTAATTAGTAATGAGGTCATGCTCAGATCATTTTTGAAGTAACTGTAAGGTTATTGAATCAAGTTGTTTTTTTTTTTTTGAAGGATCATAATTATACCAAAAGTCTCCGATGAGACTTGGTTAATGTTTTTATAACGGAATCGTCAACATGCTTTCTTGAGCTTGGGTAAGGTCTACCAACCAAATGAGTTTGAATGACTCTGATTATCAAAGCGAAGCTAAATCTATATGACGCTTAAGAAGACATGAGAATCAAACAAACTTTTTGTTATAAACGCTGGTTAGTTTGAATGCTGTAATAATATAAGTTCTGCTCGAGCTATTCTGGAAGCTCACAACAATTCAACTTGGAAGTTGGAAATCTTGCCTGAGCCAGTAACCTAGAGGTATTTAACCAAACAAAAATTATACTGCCACTTGAAATCCAAAACGATTCCAGTTCATGAGGTACTGAGTAATAACCTTCTTACTGAACGATACACCTGTAATTTTCTGTCACCATTACTCCACAAACCAGAATTTACCCCCGGAATACAAGCAGGTAGGCCAACTTTTCCATTAAAGTCCGATAGAATTTTCTCAGGAGCCTATACGGAAATGGTTAGAGGGCATTTGATATGGAATAATTATTCTGAAATTAAAAATGACCTGGATGAAGATGACAAGGTTATCATGTTTGATTATATCACGATGATCCTACATGTCAATAATCCCAAAAATCCCCTATCCCTTATTCAGATCATTGCCCATGGAAAATCCATCCTTGAGGATGGATGTCCAGAATGATCCTAAAGTAATAATTTCAGATTAAAATTTGAAAACAAACACATCCCCCCAATCCAGCAAAAATAAAAATAAACTAATGATACATCAATATTATTTATATTACTGTTATATATATTATATTCATGATATATATTATATTACGATAAATTATTAAACATATTATTATTTAATTATACTTTTATAATTATAATAGAAATATTATTGTACTTTATATTTATATTAGGATATTATTTAATATAATACTTCTATTTACCCTATTTTTAAATGAAAATAGATATTAGTATCGAAATAACAATATATTATATGTATAAATTAAAATATTAATTTTAAAATAATAATTAATATATTTTTATAAAATTAATAAATTATCCTTTTATAAAATATATCGTGATCTTAGATTCTCGTTACATACCAAATAAGTGAATATCAGACATGTTTAATCAATAGATCACAACATATCAAATACAATGATGGTAGATTATTAGACATCATATTTCTCTAAGACAAATTATCAGTGATGTAAGACTACCTTAGCGATCCCATTTGGAAAGCCAAACACCTTGAGGCATTCACTCTAAACGGTAGTCAACTCCTGCATGGTATGATACTTTTTTAGGCGCAGGAGCTCAAATATTGGGGGGATATGAAACGTTTAGCTTTCCAGGGAATTAGAGTCCGCCTCTTGTTAGATGACCTGAGTTCACCGTTACATCAAATAAGTTCGCAGACAATGCTCTTTATCAGACTGAAGAGAACATCGCTCAAATTAATCCCACGTGGTTGTAAGTTAAAAACGCACTCAACCTCTAAAATACATTGGACCTGTCAAGGCTCAAGACAGCACAGCCAATTGGGTGATTCTTGGCCGCTATGTACGGTTGATCAGACCCCAACGCTCAACTCGAATATATGCGATCAAACTGTATAGAGCCCTGTCAAGGCATTTCTTCCAGAGACTGACAGAACGAGAGACGAGAGCGATGGCTCAGTAACCGTGCTGCCAAATCTGGTGGGATGGCTGGGATGGTGCGGCCTGGGAGCCATTCAGATTTCCTTCACCTGGATTTTGATGACGTTCTTGGGAGGCCCCTCCTTGCGAATGATAGAAATTTGGGTAACCCAGAGCTCCAAACTGCGAGGGCTGCTGACCCTGTCGAAAACCGCCATGCTGACTTTGTCCCTGAAAGCTGTAGAAAGTGCTGGCTGGAAGAGCTGACATTGTTCTGGAACCAGCTCCGTGAACCCACATGGCAGGGTTATCAGTCTTCCAGTAACAACCAATTAGCCGTAAGAATTTTTTTAATTTTTATTTATTTTTTTGAAAATGGAATTCTGAGCTAATGATTTTACCTGCTGAAGTGGTGGCATGTAATGATTGGCTTCTTTGTACTGAGAGCTTAAAGACTCATCAAATCCAATGGTTGTGCTGGCTGAGGCACTGGTAGGATTTCGAGTGAAGTTTCCAGGAATGTTAGTTGAGCTTCCAAAGCCTCCATAACCAGAGACTACGTTAGCTGACTGGGGTAAGCTGGTTACAGAAACGCTGCTTTTGTATTGTGGTAGTGTATACTTTATGCCTGCATTAGGTGCTGCAGCTGGAGATTGATGGAAGGGACCATTGCCCGTGTAAGGTTGTTGGAATGCAGCAGAAGGCAAGTAAGTATAGCTCTGAGGCAGAAATTGGTAGCTGATCATGTTGGCAAAATGACCTAAAGGAAGAGTTGGTTGAGTGTAATGGTGGACAGGTAAATGTTGAGGGAGTGTAGGTCCTGTAGGGACGGTGGTGCTTGACAAGGTTTGCGGAGTTGACGGGGGGTTAGAGAAAACGCCTGGCTTCACAGCCTGCACAAGGTAAACCGAAGTCAGGACGGTGGAACACGACTAAAACTTCTATAGGACAGCTTAATCTTCAACGAAGTTAACAAGTTCAAAACTTGGGGGACTAACTGCTTCGATGCTAAGATAGGAAAAGACAGCAAGTACAAGTTGTAAGACCAGCATGGTCAGCTTGCTGATCATGCCACCAACTCACTCCAGTCTAATCAATTGATGCATGATGCCTCCATGGCCTCCAGCCTGCTCTTAGTCAAAGGCACAGGATTCTAAAACAGACCAACCCACATAATCAAGACAGTTCAGATTACAAGAACATGAGAAAACCCAACCCAACTCCCTCACGTGCTTGGCTCGGGAGCTGTGCAAGCTAAGATTTCAAGTTTGGGAATTAAGGCAGGGTTAAATATCAGGCACAGCATCATTTGCTGGCTTGACGTATAGGATTGGGATCCTACTCCAGTCATGGATTGGAAAGGAGAGGGCCTGTCTTTCAATCATGGCCATCCTTGATTGGTACGACGGCCATGATTAGATGGGGCCCAATGCATTTAACGAGGCAGATGGCCCTTGTACTGTGGTTGGCCACATCCTATCACAGCCACATCATGCCAATCAGGGGTGGCCACGATTGGAAGACAGGCACTCTTCAGCCCATGTCAGGACTTGAAAGCAACTGAAAACTAATTTCTAAGCGAAGATATTCATGCAGATTCTAAGAGTATTGACATGTGGCTTAACCCTGTGGATTATATATGGCTTTAGCATTGGATAGGCTCATTATCAACCCCATGCAAGTGAAATTTTAACTTTTGTTTTCCAAAGACAACTCCTGAGAGCCTGAGCCAAGCAAAAGTCAACTTGTTCCCAAGATTCTTAGGGACCTAATCCTAAATGCTTCCAGTGGTGAATTACATTTGAAGGAAATGAAGGCATCATGTGGCAGTAGAAAATCAGCTGCCATTGTTGGAAGGTGTATGCACATGTCTTAAACACACAAAATGGCAAGAACAAATATAAAACACATCACAAGCCCAATTATCAATTGTATTTAAAATTTAACTAGTTCATAATGTAGATGAGTACCTCAGCCATGGAAACGGTTGGCCCGCTAATAGAAGACATTGCTGTACTATATTTTGTAGGCATTGACTGGGTGGTGAGGAAGGTTGAGAATGGAAGGTCAAAATCTCGGAGAGGCGGAACACTTGGTGCCAATATACTGCTTGGTAGAGAATTTGGTTGCTGCACAGAATTATGCAATTTCCAATATTAGAACTGATAAAGAAACCTAAATTTTGCACAAGAAGATCAGCTAAACAAGAAACATTTAATAACATATTTTAAAAGAACAGCAAAAGATTTTTTTCAAAAATATACAACCTCGATATGAACACAGCATGAAACCATACATCACAAAACACACACCATTGATCTTTTATTAACACAACTCCATGCCACAGATCTTATTTTGTCATATGAGCACCTGCATATGTTCTACGTTACGGTCATTCAAGAGCTTCTCACAAGAACAATGAAATAAGATACAATAGTTGTCAACTATATGAGAGCGCAGGTAACAGGAAACAGAAATTTTCAAATTAGATAGTGTATTGAATGATGACAATAGCAGCCAGAAGTCAAATAGCAAAGAAATCTGAAACTTAACCCACACAATTGGAACGACACCTCTCCATAATGCCTATTTACATTTCAAGCACAAAGCTATGCCCTGCATTATATCATACCATATGAAGAGGTCATGTTATATGAAGAGGTCATATTATGCTAACGTATGATAAATATTCTAGGTACTATCATAATATTCATAAATTACTGAGAAAATAAAAATTAAGAATCTTGGGCCAAAGCTATGCCCTGCATTATATCATACCATATGCTATATTTGACAAATTCTTAATTTTTATTTTCTCAGTAATTTATGAATATTTCATAGAACTTGAGAACACCTTGAAATGTAGAATCAGTTCTATTAAAAGGTTAGTGACATTTCTCTTTATACATAATTATAAAAAACACTTAAGAAAAATCTATATTGAAGGTTATGATATTCACCATAAAAATTTCCTACCATCCTATCCCTACCTAACACCAACCTAAAATTTAACTGGTCCACAAAATGAAATTGACGGGTAAAGTCATCACAGAAGCACATTTAATTCAGCATTATTTCTAATTTAATCCCTAAACATCCTTCACAAGCACCCCCTTGCCCATGCAGGTGCATAAGTTGAAGTCTTCGACAAGCATTTATCAAGCCATAATCAGTCTCTTCATAACGACAAGAATGTTGTATCTGATGCCATATGAAGAACTCAATAGAAAACATGGGATTTATTGCAAATGGGTTGGGTTCAGGTTGGATCCAGCAGGAAACAAATCAAACCTCAATATGATAACCAGGTTTAATTTGGGGTTTTCCTTATCTCGTTTGATCTGGGTTCAGACCATAATTGGATATTCAAAGGCACCACAATGGATCGCAAACTGTCTTTTTCCCTCCATTTTTTGGTGGTAAACATCCTTCTAAATGTTAAATTGTTAATTAAACTTTTGTCTTTTTCCCTCCATTTTTTTGGTGGTAAACATCCTTCTAAATGTTAAATTGTTAATTAAAAATTAAAATGTGCATAATTGCAATATCATTTTATAATAATTTTAAGCAGTTTTCGCCAAGTAGGAACCAACAATCATGGCCCTTTATAACAATTCAACACTTAAAATGTGAATATGAAGTGTATAAATTGAAATATATGAACTTTATTGCAGATAATGAATGTTTATATATTTATGCATGTAAATTATTGATAGATTGTCTATCAGATGGCATATCCAAGTCTTATGCAAATAAGCTTATTGGTTCTAATTTTAGGATCACAACACGATTAGCAACAGTCAGATCAGATAACATGGTTGTCAGGTACCATTTACAGCCACATCTCTATATCTGAACCATGATTTGATCAGTGATACCGACCTGTAATATCTTTTTGTTAAAATAGATGTAACTCGAATGATCATTAAAACAAACATGAAGTGATTGATGTTTGTACTTGTCAATCTTCATACTGCATTAGAAAAATGGACAACAACATTTTGGAGGATGCCACTTTCACCGGTTGTTTCAACTTGCTAAGTTCTAGCTAAGACATGCCAGCAACATATCACATCAAGTATAGGTATTTGTTGTTTACCATCCAAAATTAATTAGATTTTTACATGGTTAGATCCAGCAGATGTTTACATAAATATAGGTCTCCCTCATGGCTGCCGTTTATGCTTTGTATAGCATATACTTCATTACCAACCTTTTCCCCCATGTTGTAAGTGACAAGCCTCCTAATCCTCTCCTAACATCTTCAGTACTCTTGATTAGAAAATATGCACAAACTTCCTTACCAGCTACAACAAATTTATTTCCTTCCTATATCACACTTCACCCAGTGATCTGCAGCATTCCAAGGAGAGATTTTTGAGGTAAAAAAGCTAGCTCATGATGAAGTCTTGATAAGACAAAAAAAAAGTTTTGCACTGGTGTGCAAGAAAGCATCTATTGATGTCAAAGTGTTACATGAAATAGTGCATCGTTTTGTTAAAAAAAATAATGAGATTTCAAGTTAAACACTGTAAGAAGAGTGCAGCAAAGATGACAATGATCATGTGATTTTGTGGCAATGCTTAAGAATAACATTAGAAATAAAAAAGCAACTCTAGGAGTCAAAATCAGAGGATGAAAGCAAAAGTACTATGTTCATTTGGACACAAGAAACATAGACCAAAATAAGGTTTTAAATTCCATAGGATGAGGGTGTCCCGATTTCTCTATGGAACAAGATGTTGTGATCCCAGTCATACATCCCGATAGATATCCTCCATCTCTCTCCCCTTTTTTTCTTGATTTCTTTTCTTTTTTCTTCTTTCCTTCTTTTCTTTTCTTCTACCTTTATTTCTTTTCCTTTTTCTTTGTTTTTCTTGTCGCCTTTTCTTTTTTACTTTTTCTTCTAATTTCTCTTTCTTTCCTTCATTTCTTTCTCTTTTTTCTCCCTTCCTTTCTTTTCTTCTTCTTTCCTTTTCTTCATATTTCCATCCTGTCTTTCTTTCCTCTTTCTTCTTCTCTCCTTGCATGGATGGATTTCGCAGTCTCAATCCCATTTCAGTCCCATTTTTTCATAGAAATGAGACGAGACAGCTGGGACGCCACGTCCTGCAGGGACTTAAAACCTTGGGCCAAAGATATCTCCAATTTACAGATGGTAATGGAATTGAGTTAAAAAGTTGGAGAAGGTGAGGGACGACAACAAAGCTCGCACACCAAGAAGAGGTATGCTAGACATTTCAAAATATTATTCTTGGATAAGAACCAAAAGCAAAGTACTCTCCATGCTGATTGCAAATGGATGGAATCAAAAGTCTTGTCTATGATTTTCTTCATAAAATTATCATCTCTAAAGAACTTTTATACTTTTATCAACATTCACTCAACTACGCACTATACAAAAACCGACAAGTCAAAGCAATTGCATGAAAGGACATTAGAAACCAAGCACAAGCCTAACCCTATATTGTTGAAGTTCTATCAAGATTCTTGTTTCAACAAATTTATCATGCTAGGAGAACCACCATGATCAATTCAAGATGGGATACACAATGTTTAGACATATTTAGCAATTCTTCATAAAACACCATAAAACTGACTCTCTTTTTTGTTTGGCTGGAAAGCAAAGAATTGAGATAGTAATTTACCATTAGACTTGAGAAAGGTGAAAGAGTCTGCATTTGAGTATTTCCTTGTGGATAGGTATAAGCTGCAGCATTTGGCTGCGTGGTGCTCGAGAGTGCATAACCCGAGACAGATGGAAAGTTGTATTGGAGCCCATGTGTAGCATCTAATGCATCATTTGTGATGACCTCAGGTTGCAAAGCTGAAGGTGTATCAAGATTACCTGTGTTGCCACTTCTAGAAGCTACATCTTCATTTGATGGAGGCTTTAGCTGCTCATTGTTGTAGTGCTCATGATTTCTGCCATCACAAGTATGCATTGTCATATATTGCATTTTTTTACAAAGAAACAACAGAACACCAAAAATACCTAACATCTGGTTGATCAATTGAAGTAGCAGCATCCGCAACTGGGTCCACCTCCAAGTTACTTGTCAGGGTCTTCGATGCAAAAGATCCACAAAATGCACCGGATCCAAAACTACCAAAGCTCAAATGCGCACAATCTGCATTTGTAACCTGGAGATGATTAGGAATAATTACAGCAGGGTAGTCCTCAGCAGATTTTGTGCCTCGCTCCTCCACGTGTAGACCTAGTTGCTGTAGGTTTGCAGCAGCTGATGAAATTTCAGCACTGACATCCTCAACTGAAAAAGGGCAAAGAGAAAGAAGACAACAAGGAGACGTCATTTAAATATTATACACCAGCCAACAAGGAGACGTCATGATCAGGTTAAATATTATACACCAGCGAACCCATTTTAACATCAAAGAAAAACCTTTAATGCACTCACAAATGCACATAACATTCCATCGAATGAAGTGCATTTCTGGCCATGACGGTTTCAAGGTGTAACTAAGGGGGGGGAAAAAAAATCAAATGGTTCAAACATGCTAAAGCATACCAAAAGAAATTGTACAAAGGCATACTTTCTAGACTTTCTGGCACTTCTGCACCTATAGCAATATGGTTCTTTAGGTATCAATCAACACTTTCAGTAGCAGAAAGTGTTCAACAAGCTTTGGCAAAAGCATGTCGAGAAGCAAATTTTCACAAATGTGCTACACAATACAGTTCATTAGGTATCAACCAACACTATTGATAGCACCAGGTATTAAACAAGCTTGGACTAAACTGAAATTTAAGAAGCAAACTTTTACCAACCTAATACAAAGCTTAGAAATCACCCACGTAGCCTAGATCCTTTCAAATTGCTGACAATTTTTGCATTGCCATTTGTGACAAGAAGTTTTCTGAGATTGTCACAGATCAGAGGGGTGGATATATGAGAAATTACACCACGGATCTTGGTCTTATGGATTGTATGGATTACTCGGCTTCAAATATATACAATCTCAGTTGCAGAAACCCTTTGCTCTGCTTTTTCCTAGTATAAACTATGCTTCTTCTAAAAATAATAATAAGTTTGGAACAAGTGTCACAAGGAAAATATTTCACCAACAAATTAAGTGATTAATGGGAAGTCTTCAATATCAGAGATTAAACACACTACAACTTGTTGGTCAAGTATCTTATTGCACCTAACAAGCAATCATATTCCAAGTTGGCTTTTCGGATTATAAATTGTGCCTCATCCATCAAACAGATAAATCCAACCTTCCTTCTTCCCTAATTCTGGGCCTCTCTTTAAGACTAGAGTTACCTTGGCAGATTGCTTGTACATGCAATGAGGTTAAACTGTGTACCAGCAGAATAGGCCATCATATACACCCACAAGCATCTAGCCTGAAAGGTCAGGCTGTTTATTGTCCAAAAGTGCCAAGGCTAGGACTTCAGCACAAATTTACAGCTAATTGAATCTCAGTGCATCATATCTTGATCCACAAAACCGGTCCCATGTAAATTGGCAACAATTGTGGTGGACATCAAGGCTGGTCTAGAATAGTTCATAAGGTGTCCTGTGTTAAAAAGTTATCCAAGGAAAAAGATATTAGGATTTAATATGTATAATTGTATAATGAAACTTATTTATTAAGGTTTAATGAACTTGACCTCCATATCAATCTCAAAATCTAACATTCAAGTCAATAACCGTGCAACATAATATGGATTCACAGAGGGAAGCAGTAAGCATTACTTAAATAAAAAATATTTGCTGAACGAACTAAATTTGGTTGACAATTGTGATTTCATGGAAGGAAAATTGGTTCATTTCAAATTAAGGTTCATGAAGATGTGATGTTACTACTATTACCATTAAGAATCCAAATTGGCAATCACCTGTTTCATACCTGTAAATAACATTTTAAAAATACCAACTATTTTTATAATATATCTGTGAAAAATAACTTAGCCACATTAAAAAATTTGCAAACATTCAAGAATCATGGCCAGCAAATATAACCAATAATGCAGTAATAATAACAACAATAATATATCATAAACAGGAAATAGAAAGCTAAAATTAGATATCCAACTGTACCTTCATGATGCTCACATGCATGCCTCTGAGACTGGAAGGAATTCATGTTCTTCAATAAGCCATCATTCAACCGTGAACCCCCTCCAGAATTATCCAGTTGTATATGTCTGTCAAAGACACCTTTTGATCTAATGGATTCTGCTGGTAGACCTCCACTATTAACATTTCCCTCTAGTACTTCGATCTCATCTAAAGGAGGATTTATGTGCACATTAATTCCATCATCAAGCAGTGTCGATGAAGGTGATGGGTCAGTATAAACAGCAGAGGTATCAGATGTTTCTAGCACAGTTGACCCGCTTCCTGCAGGTGGCTCATCGACTAGAGTCCAATCCTCATGAGATGTATGCTGGCCATCAGCAATGCCAATAACATCACTAGTCTCTGCAGCCTGTGAAACAGGATTCTGAGAAGGGTATACTTCCTGATGTGATTCTGGTGGCAGAACTGTGGTTGGAGATTGCTTCACAATGTGGTGGGAAATGTGTGACACAGCAGCATTTTGAGATGTGGAGGACCTGTCACTTGCTACAATAGGTGCACTGGAAGGTTTGCCTTGAGGTCTGCCCATCTTCACAATATCAACCATCGAAACATGACCTGGCTTCCCCAACCAATTATGTTGGAATCCAGATGAAGTTTGTGAGGGTGTGCGAATTCCTTCAGATAAGCCTGTTGCTTGCATTGTATTTTCCATTGAAACAGAATCACTGCAACAAAAGAGGAAAAATATTTAATTAGACAAGGTAAAAAGTTCTACTAAAGAATCATCATAACTGACAGCCAACATGTAGGTAAGCCGAGAGAAAGAAGCCATCAGATTGTATTGATCATCTAAATAAAAGTTATTCTGAACATGGAGACTAAAGTATAATGTATGCTAGCAAACAAAAACTCCTGAGCAATCACATAAAATGAAATGATAAGAAAGAGATATATCAGTTTTGAATGCAAACAGCATGCTGGAAATCTCCCCTGACAGCGCATAGTCAGATCATCTTCTTAGCAACTAAACCAATGCAAGAGGTATAATTGCATATTTGGCACTTGAGGGAAAATTGAGAAAACATCGGCTATTATAGACAAAGAAATAGCTGTGAAACAGCAATATCTGCTGTTGAATTCACTATTATGACAACAGAATTGGCTGCATTCACCATCTCGAGTAAATGAATATGGAGCTGACAAAGTTGGACATTCTAGCACCATGCCCAATCAGCATTTTGGGCCATCTAAGGTAGTACCAAGCATAAACAAAATATAATCCAGACATTTAATCTTGAGGCATTTTGTTTAAATATCATTCTTCAAACTAGAATTGCAGGACTATTGCCTTTCAATTACAGATCATATTGCAAATTTTTAGACAGTGTTCTCTGAAGCTTTGTTAAAGTTTCCATGCATCAGAACATTGTATAAGGCCATCAACCACCAAATTGCCTGATACGGTCATTTAACAACTATAAAAAATGTCATATAATCATTGTCAAAATTCAGAATAGAGTTGCATAGCTAAAGTCACAGGGACATTATGCAACTTAAAACTCACATAAACCAAACTATAGCCATCCAAACAAGGCCTTGTCAATAGCATCAGCTCAAGAGCAACAAACCTGCACAAAATTTGGGTTTAAGTCTGGTCTAGAGTTTGCATAACCTCTTTGCCAGACTATGTAGAATAGATCATGATTTAATGTTTTGGACAAACTCCAAAATCAATACCAAGCAATTTTTATTTCAATCATAACCAATCCAGAACCATGGCCAGTTTGGGTGTTAGGCTGGCATCAGTTCATGCATGGCACTTTTCCATGGCCTCTCTACTTTTTTTTTCATTTATATGACTTCTGAGAAACATTGTGTCAGAGCTGACCTTGCACTTTGCAAGTCTTACAAAGATACTAGGTTTAAAGAAATTTAGAGAAATTTAATTCTTCAACAGACTTGGTATAGTAAAGCTCAAAGCTCATGGATCGCAAGGTAATAGGTTGTCATCAAGTTTAATTTATTCTCCGCTATGAAGTGAAAAATGATGCTTATCTACTCCTTTTTTAATAAGTTATAATTTTTCTACTCTCTGCATGAAACCACTAAAAATGACACAGATAAAGTACACAAACAAAATAGCATATCTAAAATGAAGTCAATTCTATTTTTGTATCTTGTTAACTTTTATTCAGTTTTCTGATACTTCATCTGTTTTTGATATGTTCGGAACTTTTTTTGGCTAGGACAGTCGTGACCAAGATTAAGAACTTCCAGTATAGTCAAAACTTTTGAAACTGAAATTCATTTGGTTTCCCAGCCTAGACCAAAATGAATCTTGTGATCAATCATGTTGTATTCCATCTCATTTTATTTATCTATCAACTTGCTCCAACTGTAAACTAAGAGGAACGCAAAAGAATGTCTTTGAGATTAACCTAGACCACAACAACAAACTTTGGACGAATTAAAAAAAAATTAAGCCATATCTATAGAACAGAGCAAATATAAGCATCAGGCAAAGATCATGCCAATGAGATGACATGTTGAGTTACACAAATAGGCAATCAGCAAGTATCTAGACATCAATCAAAAGTTTAATAGCCATAGGACTTAAATAGGGCAGAGCAATAGTCCATCAACAAAATCTACATACAGTTTCTGGAAGCAAGCATATACTATCCAATATTGTTTAGGAAGTACTGACCTTGGAATTGTTGGCCTTCGATTAGGATTACTTGCTACTATGATAGATCCCAAGATTGATGAGGTAGGAACAGTAGTAGTCCCATTTTCTTTCTTGGTAGCAGGTTTGCGACGAGTAACTCCATAATCTAACAGAATGCAGCCAAAAAGAAAAGGTAGAACAAACAAAAATATAAGTTTTGAATTGTGTTCTTTGGTGTACAAGACAAAGGGATACATCCACATACCACTTGAACTGGATTGGGTAGAATTATTACATCCCGTGCGGTCAGTTCCACCCCTTGCTCCACGGCCTGAACTATTCACTGCTCGAGACCTGGATTCTGGAGTTTCTTTGATCTAAACCAGCAAAGTAAATTATAAAGACATTTAAGAAATGTTAAAGTTCACTTATGCCTTAATAGCTATGACCAAGGATCGCTAAACCAGTACCGGGAGCTATACCGGTCAGCAGATGGTACGGTACGGTCCGTACCATATCGTACCGGTAATAAAAAATGAGAAAAAAAATCTCT
This sequence comes from Areca catechu, assembly GCA_021397845.1. Taxonomy (NCBI): domain Eukaryota; kingdom Viridiplantae; phylum Streptophyta; class Magnoliopsida; order Arecales; family Arecaceae; genus Areca; species Areca catechu. The sequence continues at coordinate 43,341,755 of CM038039.1, forward strand.
CCCCCTTCTCAAGCAAAAATCGCTGAACCAAAACTGAACCGGACCCGAACTGAGCCAAACGAGCCCAAACCGGAGTGTACCGAGCAGTACGTACCGGTACTGAAATATAATTTTTTTTAAAAAAAAAATTTTAACGGTCCGGGAGCCGGACCGTTTTATATGGCTGAACGGAACGCCCCGTACTGGGCGGTACAGGACAGTTCCGGGTTCCCTGGCTATGACATTCAAATATAAAACTTAATCAGGTTATCAATCGCTACCTGAAACAACTATTAATAACAAGAGAAAACACATCAACAGTGATTAGCTGTACTGATATAGATAAACTGTCAAAGCAATAATGCTTTGATAACAAAGATACTGAAGTTTATAGCCACTACAAAGATTGAATGGTGAAACAGAATCTACTGAGCCAGTTTATAGAATTTATTAAAATAAAAAAAAATCAATGTTCAGAGTGATGACAGGTCAGCCAATAGTCGTCTAACTACAAGATGGGCAAAATTATAAACCAATTGCAGAATTGTAAACTGAAAACAAAAAAGACAAAAAGAATAATCTATCATTTTTAATGAGTGGAGCATGACTTGCAGCATCTATGATTAAACAATATTAGCACTAACCTCTTTTTTCTTATCACGTTTGCTCTTCACCGCATGAAAAGTATCTACACAATTAATAAGCATTAATTAGATACAAATTAATTATAGATACAAATTATTAATAGCATGAAAAGCTGTATGCACATAGCTCTGAATTACATGCTATAGAAAATACTGAGTTGAGATCTTGAAATGAATCATCCACTCATCTGATAGCAACAGTAAATATTCTTATAATATATGGAAAATACATATGCATCTGATGAGTATTATAACTATGTTGTCAAATCATAACCTGCAACAAAAGACACTGTACTACAGAACAACCAGCAGAAAAAAAGACAAAACACATCTCCAACTAAATCTCTTTTTTAAACCAAAGACAACAAACTTAACAGGAAACAAATGCAGAAAGCTCCAAAAGCATGGAGAGATTATTAGCATTTCTCTTTTAACTAAAATGCATATTTATTGTCCTTTGAAAGCAAGTGATCGAGATAATCAAAGATTAAATTTGAATAATAATAGTTGACTAGCTTATATAAACACAAACTAAAGGAAAAAACAATGGATGAAACCTACATGTTTTAAAGAGTGTCATCTTAAGTCGATTATCCTAAGATTTTCAATCTCAATACCAGACCCCATACCAATAGCTTATTGGTACAAGTAGGGTCAATATAATACACCACTAACCTGACACATGACATGTTGCTAGAGGCGAGACAACAACTATAACATATCTCAGTCCAGTAATATATCAGAGTCCCATATCAATACCTTATCGGGTGGGTATGGTGTATGCCCGGTCGGTACAAAAAAAACTTTGGACTCTCCTACTATGTGCATTTTTTTGACAATACAAATGATCACTAAGGGAAAACTGGGCCAAACCGAACATCTAGAGCTAGTCAAACCTAAATCAGATACTGGAAGGTTCAGTCTAGTTACATATTAGCTGAACGTTCAGGTTATAACAAACCAGTGATTAATAATACTACTTCTTCAAAGGCCTTCATGATATCACTTTCCACCACCTTTTGCATCTCATGGAAAACAAAAAAGAAAAAGGAACTCATGGAAAAGAGCAATAGTCAGATAAATTTTCCGTGTTGGAAGTCAAAAGAAAAATTATCATTTATAATGCATGAAAGTCTGTTAAAATGATCTAAAGAATCACCAAACTAGAATCAAAGTGTGCATAAACTTTTCTCAGCCTTTCTGTACTATAATCATTGGCAGCCTGCAAGATACCCCTTCTCAAATTTTGCATCCTGAGATTGAGAATTTAGCATGAAAAATAGACAAAAAACTTTGACCAATATCTTAAAAATTAGATTAAAACCCCAGTAACAACACATCAGTTGGTCTCAAAAGAAATGTAAGCGTATCTGCAAGTAAAAGAGATGCAGCAAAGAGAGAGGTTACGATATCAGGTGCACTTAGCAAAACAAGTTTTGATGAAAAATAATGCAATTAAGAATAATAGAAGTAAAGTCATTGTACATGAAGTGCAATGAAGTGGCAGAAATAGGAGGCCCAGACATCAAGGGAAAGGTTAATATGCCTTAAAGATATCCTATCAGGATTATCACCATCTTAAATTATCAAGGAGATCAGCTAACAAATGAAGACATCTCCAGCAGAAATAGAACTACATGGACAAAGTGGATACATGCATAAATGCACATATAGGTACCAATAAGTATGCATGAGACTTAGACTTTGATGGGAATATTTTGGATGTTAATCATGGAAACTTTTTATTCATATATAATTGAACACCATAATATTAATGGAAATAGCTCATGATATTAATACAAAGAAACAACTAAGATTTTCTGAAGAAGAAGAAGATGCATTAATATTAATGGAAATAGCTCATAAGAAGAAGTCCATTAATATTAATGGAAATAGCAAAGAAGAAGAAGATGCATTAATATTAATTGAAATATTAAAATTAATATTAATATTAATGAAGAAGAAGAATAAGAAGATGAAGAAGCATTAATATTAATGGAAATAGAGAAGAAGAAGAAGATGCATTAATATTAATGGAAATATTAAAATTAATATTAACGGAAATAACTCAAAAGAAGAAGAAGGTCTCGCAGTCCATACAAGTAGAATTCTTCCAAGAAAATAAACTAGAAGAAGAAGATGAAAGTCTCGCAGTCCATGCAAGTGGAATTCTTCCAAGAAAATAAACGTGCCGCAGACTGAAACCCACCTACCAAACTATATTTTTCACTGGATCGACGCGAAAAATTGCCAAAAAGTGTCGCACCGCCCATTATCTCATTCCAGCCAAATAAAAACCCTAGAAAACCGCCAATAAACCAGAAAGAAGGCTCTTTTCTCCTGGAAGATGCCCCCTTTCTTGGAAGTTCCTATGGTTCTAATTGTTCTACACACATATTCGAGGAAACAAGACTAAAGAAAGAGTAAATTGCAACGCACTCACGAACATTAAAGCAACTAAAACTCAAGGGGGAACGAGAATTGTAGTCCACCACAGCAAGGACTATCTAGAGAAACAATTTTGGATTGTTTTTGTTAGATCAAAGAAGGAAACGAGCCAAACATGGAGGATTGCTACAACTAAAACCGCCCAAGAAACGCAAAAGAATTGCTTCCTCTCCTCCAAGATTTCCCTTTTCTCGCGATTCCTTCTATGCCCAATCTTCACACGGACATACACGTCAAAAAGTAGAGCAAGAAAGAGAGAAGATGAGGAGGCGAGACCTTGGGAGAGGAGTCGGTGGACGGCCTCGTTGGGGTCCATGTTGCAATCTTTGAGCATGGAGTAGATCTCCGAATCCGGGCAGTTCACGATCTCCTTCACGGTCTGCACCAGCTTCCTCGACATCGCCGGGATCGGGCCGGCCGCCGCCCCGTTACCCCTACTCCGCCCTCCGCCGCCGCTCATCTTTCCTCCTCCCCCCTCTCCCGCAGAATAAAAATCCCTCCTCTCTCTCGCTCTCTGTCCCGCACGCACTCGCGCGCTCTCTTTTCTCACAAGCCGTATAGCTGGGATCTCTCTCTCCTTCCCCTCGGCGGCCAAAACCCTCCCCCCGCCTTCCGCCTCCCATTATATACCCCCCGCCCTAAAATAATAATAACATACTATAATTATCTTTTTCCGGGAGGCAAGGGCACCACCACTCCGACTCCGAGCGAGAAACGAGGCTACTGGATTTCTGATCTGGGCTGCTATCAATCCATAGATTTGCCGCAGCAGTAATGGTAACGATTAGGATTTTTTTTTTTTTTTTGTGGGCGGGGGGGGGGGGTGTGTGTTGTAAAAATTACGATTTGGATCTTTTAATTAGACTTGCCGTTACTTGCTTATAGGTGTCTGGCACAAATACCATGCCACGAATCATCTATGACAATTACATGGTTCGCAGATTTACGCGATCTTCTTTGATCTGATTCATTAATGATCTAGCTCGGCATGCAACTTATGTTACTTGTGTTCTGGCATGTTATTGCTTTCATTAGTATGGTTTACTATTTTTAGATCTAAAATGTTTATTGAGCCGTAGCTACATCAAGTCGTACAAGCGACAAGACATGGTAACCAGTGGGTACGTCTGGTATTGTCGCATGGAAGGCTTTAAAAAGATCCCAAGTTGCGTTCGGTGCTGATATTGCGGCTTGGATACTTCCAAAGCAAGTTATGCGGTTGGTGGCTGCTCTTGTCCATGAAAGATATCATCTATTCACAGGTATTCTTCTTCTTCTTTCTGTTTCTCTCTCTCTCTTTCTTTCTTTCTTTCTTTCTTTCTTTCTTTTTTTTTTTTTTTTTTTTTTTTTTTTGTGTGTATCACAAAAGGTTGCATGGTTTCAATCGATGGGCAGCTGGCTTGCCATATTAAAAAGAAAGAGAGTCTAAAGAACGCCTATGTAAGGTTATCAGTGCTCTATCTTGATTAGCATGGTTATCTAGTATGGGAGATTTTCGTCGAATGGGTGGGAGAGGATGGTGAAGGAGGGATCTCAGCCGAGCAACACCAGCAAGGGCATCGTCAATTCAAAGGATGGAGAATGATCATGGGCTAGGATCATCCAAGGTCAGTCACGGGGACCATCATGGATGTCGCACAAGATCTTCGATGAGGAAATTGAGAAGCTGTAGATGTTCTTCTCAAAAGTTTGTCGGAGGTGATCATCGATGGGTCTCACTAGCAATGAGAAGGTGTGGCAGTGGTCGTCAAGAGCTTAGGCCAGAGGGTCCCAACGAACTAGGTCTCGAAAGAGGTAAGGGTTAAAGCCAAGCTCGACTATGATCCTGAAGTATTTTCTTTAGTGGAAGACCACCTTGTTCTTCGGCTATGATCGTAAGGGAACTGCTCCTTGGTGAAGAACGAAGGGCCATGATTCATCGCCGGCCAGCTATTGGAGATGAAGGAATGGGAGTCGAACTTTAACCTGACTAGAAGATCGATCCAGAAGTCGGTGGTCTGGTTGAGGATGCCCGGACTTCCCCTGGAGTATTGGGTTTCGACATCCATTTTGGCGATAGCGGAGGAAGCCGGAAGACCTCTATCCATCGACGACTTCACTAACCTAATGAAGAAGACGGGCTATGCCCAGGTGAGGATCGAGATTGATGCCGGGAAACCTCTCAAGCCAGGAATCTTGATTAGGGAATAAAAGGACTCGTTCTGGCAATAGTTTGTTTATGAGAACCTCCCTCAGGTTTGCTACAGGTGCGGGAGGTTTGGCCATTCTAATAGGGGTTGTCGGTTTCCAGAGGGGGACTCTGGTTTTGATGGGGGGGATTTCTCGCTGCAGCTGGCCAATATAGTCTCAGTTGGTGGGGAGGTAGGGTCGGAAACCCCTATTCCCATAGCGATGGAGGGGAAGGGGGATGGGGATGGTGGTAGAACGAAGTTTGGTCCATGGATTGTTACCTCTCGGATCTGCCAACTGACAATCCCAAGAGGCTCAATGAAAAGAAGAAAGGAGGTGGAGAACGACAAGGGGCATGTTCCTTCTTCCTCGAACCCTTATTCATCTTCACCGCCCGTGTCTTCTTTGATGGCCACTATCTCTTCTCCCAACTCTCTGCTGGAGTCCAACGGATGGTAGAAACCCATGAAAGTGGCGCGCCGGCATTCTCTAGGAGCCTCCGACGAGGTTCCAGCTACTGAGGTAGGTGTTCCAGCTACTGGGTTCGTGGCTCTTGGACCATTGGGCAATCGAATGGAGGTGGGCTTTCCAAAAGACTTTGGCCCAAGAGACTTACATATGGTGGACTTTGGTGCGGGTTCGCTGAAATGTGATCGGAGCCCTCCAAAGGCTTCTACCTCGATCGCCAGAGGTATCTCTTCCTTGTCGATGGTGGTGTCTTCTCCAGAGGGGTCTCTTGGATAGGCCAGTCCTTCTGCCATTACTATGGGAGGGGTTCAAGGGGACAAGGGTTCTATTGTTCTTGGCAGGTCTCGATCCGGGGGTGAACCTCTGGCCCCCGACATACTGGCAGCCTCTACTGCGAAGGGGGCTTGGCATGAGTCAGGCAGGGACTTAGGCAATGCTGTCTTGGGTATGGGTGTGGAGTTGGAGAGGAGCTATGCTGGGGAATCGGATCATTCTTCTTCTACTGGTGCAGGGGATCTCCCGTCTGCCCCTCCTTTTGCTGTTTCCAGTGAGTCCGTGGGGGTACCAAGGCCACTTTCTTCGACCTCGCCGCCAATGCCTCGATATGGTGGGGGGAAGAGGGAAAGGGGCAAAGTCTCGGCCCCGGCTCTCCAAGGAAGGGTTCAAGGTGCTAATGGAGGTGGGAGTCATCTAGGTTCAAAGGTGAAGATAGTCCAAAGTGTTCCTCATCAGCCCAAGGCAGTGGATACTTCCTCTTCCAAAAGCTCATCTTCAGTTAGCCATCAACCTTGCCTGGATCTCTCTGAGGGTAGCTATGAGACAATAGAGGATGCCACGTGTCATGTGGGGGTGGTGGGTAAGCTGGAGCTGGCTTTATTTGGAGATGGACCATCGTCCCAGGGGGAGGGTTCGGGTAAGGCTTTGTCTGTGGATGCTCAGTTGAGGGACAGCAACACTAAACATCTTTAATGTTTCAATAAAAGTTATGGTTTGGAATGTTAGGGGTGTGGGGATGCCCTTTTTCTATTCTACTTTCTGTAGATTGGGTAGTTGTATAACCTTGGCCTGTGTTTTGTTAGAAAATAGACTTTGTGGCACTGGGTTGGATCGCTTCCGTCTCTGACTTCAGGGCAATTGGGGATGTTATATTATGGATTCCCAGGATTTGTCAGAGGGTATCATTATGATTTGGCATAGGGGAGTAGCCAAAGTAGATATTTTCAATCATAGTTCTCAGTAGGTGTCCATTGTCATTTCTGAGAGTTATGGTCCTACTTGGTTGCTTTCTAAGGTTTATGCTAGTACTAGCTATAGGGAGAGGAGAATTGTGTGGCAAGAAGTTTCTGTATTGATTGACCAAGGTATACCTTCGGTAGTTGCTGAAAATTTTAATTGTGTGCTCAGGACTGAGGATAAGAGGGGTGGAAGACCTTTTGTGGAGGATGCTGCCTCAAGAGAATTTGTCCAATCCTTGCAAGTCAATGGTTTAGTGGACCTAGGATTTGTGGGGCCGCACTTTCCTGATATAATAATCGCTTAAGTGGGGTTAGAGTATGGGAGCGCATTGATAGGGTATTTGCTACTCCAGAGTGGCTCCAGTTATACCATGATCACCAGGTTCGTCATCTGCCCAGAATTACTTCTAACCACCATCCTATTCTCCTTACTACTACTGTCTTGATCCCTGCCATGCTCCATTCAGATTTGAGAAGTTATGGTTGGCATATCCTAGATCATGGGATATTGTTAGGGAGGTGTGGAGGTTGCCTGTTCATGGGGATGCGAGGTATAGGATCTCTCACAGGCTCTCCTTACTTAAGCGCCAGCTTCTCAGGTGGAATAAGGAGGAAGTTGGCAATATCTAATCCTCCTTGAATGCTGTGGAGATGTCCATTAATGACCTTCAAGGGAAGGAGGAGAGGGAAGGGGGTTTGGGGCCTGCTGATTTGGCTACTCTGTGTAGCAATTTGTCCATGTATCATGCCCTTCTAAGTCAATAGAAGATTATATAGAGGCAAAAATCCAGAGTACAGTAGTTGAAAGAGGGGGACAGGAATACTCGATTTTTTCATTATGCTACTATTGTCTGTAGACACGAAAATTGTATCAGACCATTGCGGTCTTTGAAAGGGAGTTGGTTGGAGGATGCCGATGACATCAGCCATGAGTTCAACAGGTTCTTTTCTTCTAGGTGTGCTAGACCTATGGAGGATCCTCTTCCCTTCTACTCTCCCCACCCCGAGGTCCAGGTTTCTTTTTATGACAATTGTCGTCTGCTTTGTCTGATTTCATGGATGAGGTTCGGTCTGTCCTCTGGTATATGATGAGGATAAAGCCTCTGGCCCTAATGGTTTTCTCCCTATATTTTTTTGAAGATATTGGTGTATCATCTGGCGGGATGTTATCTCTGCTATGCAGGATTTTTTTGTTATAGGTCATATGACTCATATCTAGAAGCAAACTTTTATTACACTTGTTCCCAAACGTCCTGATGTTTCTGAGTCCAATCATTTTAGGATAATCAGCTTATGCAATACTTTGTACAAATATGTGCTAAATGTATGACAAACAGGATGAAGCCTATTTTTTCTAAGCTTATTTCTCCTGAGCAGGATGTCTTTGTTGGGGGTCATAGTATCTCTAACAATATTCTTATAGCACAGGAGTTTATGCATGATCTTTAGAGAGCCCCTGCATCTCGAGCTTTGATAGCCATCAAGCTTGATATGGAGAGGGTCTATGATCGGATATACTAGAGTTTCTTGGACTAAACTGGTGCGGACACTGGGCCAGAATAAAATGATAGGTCGAACCCACATCCCTGTGGATCACCTGTGAATGAAGTCCTAAGCCCAAACCCTAGATCACTTGTAAATAGTTATCTTAAATTCTGTTATTTTAGCTTAGTTGGGTTTAGTCCTAAATCCCAAAATTGAGTCATCTATAAAAATTCCTGGACCCAAAATTGAGTCTGTAAAAAAATTCTAATTTTAATTGGATCATAAATGATATTATGATAGTTCAAGGTTATTTAGCCCTTTTACCAACTTTAATTGGGTTTTGTATTTATAAGCCTAATTAAGTATGGTATGGTTCAATTATGAATTGGCTATGCCTTTGATCAATTTGATCAAGTTGGGCCTTTAGTTATTTAGTTGGTTGAGTCTTGTAATTGTTAGTTGAGTCATGAAATACAAAAGGGGGTCCAAGTCAAGGCCCATATGATACCATGTGCCAACCCAAGTCATGCCACATGACAACTACCTCTTGGTGCCACACTATCACATGGGATCCATTTGGAGTGCCAATTAAGAATTACAACTTGATTTCAAGACATCCGGACATCCAGACATCAAGACATCTGGACATCCAGACATCAAGACATCTGGACATCCAGACATTCAGATATCAGGACATCAGACAATTAAGATCTCATTCTATTTTATCCAAGAAGGGCACCTTATTTAAATTCCAAGTTGTCGATGGATTTAAGAGAAGTAGAGTAGAAGGACTCTCATCTCTTTAGCGCCTCCTCCCATCCTTATTTTTCTCGTCCACATAAAGATGAGCACCTGCTCTCATCCATTCAAAATTCAAGCCAAGTTCCAAGGATTATCTTATCAGCTTTCAAATTTAAGAGGAGGATTATCTTATTTCAAATGGAAGAGGATTAACATGGACACCAAGATCGGATTAACGTCAAGATGGAAAGGTTTGGATGCCACATCTCTCTCAAGTTGTCGCCCACTCTCAAATTTGAATTCAAGAAATCGGAAATCAAGAAGGAAGAATGCCATCTCACTTCTTATTTTGTCGTCCATCTCATTTTGTCACTCATCACATGGAAGAATCCAACTTCAAGAGAGTACCTATCTAATTTAAATTCAAGGAATTTCAATCACTTCAAGGAGGAGATTAGAATCCTATGTTAGCTCCAATTATCTTGTATTTAAAGGAAATTCAATGTTATCTTGCTACCTTGTATGGAGGGTCTATAAATACCACTCCTAAACCCCCTTGTATGATAATTGTTATTGATGAAATAAAGTCGACATTCTGTCAATTCCTTTGCTATGTGCATCACGGGGTGTGAGGCCCTATTCCTTTGTTCTTTGGAGCATTGCGGGATATGAGGTCCTATTCCTTTGTTCTTCGGAGCATCGTGGGGTGTGAAGCCCTAGTTATCCTATATCTATCTCATCATCAGAAACCCTAGCCGCCTACAAGCTTCTTCCTCCCCTTTCCTTTCTTTTTTCATTGAAATTCCTTCTTCCTTCCACGTTTACTTTTGTGTTTGACTGATTGCAGGTGATCGAGATCTAAGTGACGGTTATCTTTGCCTTGGAACCAGTCAAGTTGAAGATCGAAGCCCGAGGATCGACAATCTTGAAGTACTGCCACAAGATCCTAGAGAGTCCCATCGGATCTATATCAAGAAGGTTATCATCTTCATTGGTAAAGTATTAACCATCCCTAACTCTTAATTTCTGATCCTTTGATAAGTAGAACCCTAGTTTATGGTGGTTTCTTAATCACCAGGTCCTTTTTCCTAACTAGATTTGTTAATCTATATTGCGGGATTGCAACTAGTTGATTAGTTTCATTCTTTTAATTGCTTTGAGTCTTATTCTTATTAAATTCTATAAAAAAATAATCTCTGATTACTATCTGAAATTAGATTTAAAATCAGTAATTTATTTTTGCATATTATCCATCATCATCTTTGGTATCAGAACGAAGGTTAAACTAGGGTTTAATCCTCTTATGCCGAAATTTCTGCATACCTAGTTAGGCTAAAATTAAACTACATAAAAACCATCTTAAAAAAATACAAAAAAATTAGTAATTAATTTGATATTAATCCTCTGTTAATCTACTATTAATCTCAGAAAAAAATTAGAAAATTTTTTTTATTGCATTGTTTTTCTGGTGGAAGGAAATCACGCCTCCTGACTGGGTATACGCAAGTATACTATCATGACCCATGGAAGTAATAAGCTACGGCCGGACGTGATATCCCGAGATTGAAAATCTAAAATTAATCAAATCTAAAATTTAATTGAAGAAAAAAATTAATTTATTTTCTGCTATTTTTAATTATTTTAGTTTCATTGTATATTGTGATTTCATATCATGAGATTGCATCATCCTGTAACCTAATCTTAAGGGCACTTAACTATCTCAGATCGGGGTAGGATTTCATCACCTGTCATAGACCCACAACAACCACCTTTTGCATCAAACATAATCCTAATTAAAATCAATTAGAAACCTAAAGCAGTTTAGGAACACCAATGGGTCGGGTTCTAAGTATTGTGTGAAAGTTAGTGCACCCAATCATACGATTATCTCTTGAATCTCGTGTCTAAGGCTAGAGGTCCAGAGACAAATGCCCTTAGCAGTCTCGTGGTTTTTAATTAGGACCCTGCGAGAGTAGGGGAGCCTCCCACGACCTGACCTCTTACCTGGCCAGTTGATAGGGTAATTGCTAAATTGGTTGTAAATTGAGCTGACCCATTATACTTGAGCTCTAGGTCTAAGAGACCCTAGTTTGAGTTTTGTGTGTGTGCATTGCATGTTTACTAGATCAGGAACCCCTATCAGCATACTCAAACCCAACCCAATCCTATCATGGATCCTAATATTGAGACTTTGTTGAGATCCATAACGAAGGAAGTTAGGCAACTCAGTACTAGGTTTGACCGGATAGGTGACCGTAGATGAATCCTAGAGAGAACCCCTATGACCCGTGCTAAGCCTAAACTTGAGACCCCACACCCTGACCCGTTCTTAGAACTCAACCCTAGGATAGCCCCTCGCCATGACCCAATCTGGGATTTTAGTTCGAAGAGACCCAATTATGATTTCATAGACCAGGATGAGAGAGCCACTAGGAACTTTAGGGTAGAAGCACCTAAATTTGGTGGCGATCTTGATCTTAAGGATTATATTGATTGGGAACGAGATATGGATCAATATTTTGAAAGGAATCTAATGTCTGAGGAAAGAAAGTTTAAGTTTGCTAGGCTTAAGTTAGTTTGTCAGGTTAGAATCTATTAGGATAAGGTTGAAAGAATGACTAGAAATAGAGGAGAATCCCCATAGCTACCTGGAGAGCCATGAAAAGCAAACTTAGGGAGAAGTACCTTCCCGCACCCTACCATCTCAGATCCTACGATCCCAGATCCTCTGAGTCCATGTCCTATGAGCCCAAGGAACCCATAACCTCTAGGTATCAGCCTAGTACCAGTCAGGTTTTCCTTAGTCAACCGGAACCCCATAAGATTAGCATCCCAGAGTGCAAACTAAGTCTTAGTCAGGTACCCCTTACTCAACCCATCCCTGTTATCCCAGACACTCATCAATTTTTTCTTAGTCAACTTACTTCTACTATCCCATTGGTTCATAAGGATGATATTGAAGTAGAAGTGTATGAAGCTGAGGTGAACTTAGTGGATGAGTATGAAGGAGAAGAGGAGATACCTATGGCTGACCTAGAATTAGCTGACTCGGTAGGTACCTAGATTGAAGCCAGCCTAGAGTTAGTTGACCATAATCATACCCTGACTGAAACTGTACTGGTAGGACCCTTAGAAAAAGAGATCCATGAGGAGCCTAACCCTACTATTGAGACTTTACTTAAGAAAACACTAGAAGAGACTCAAATCATAGAGCCTAGCCCTGAAATTCTAGAACCCGAAATAATTAGTGAGGACTTGATCTTTTCAATCCAGCACCCTCAGGTTGAATTCACCCCTTTGGTCCTAATTAAAGATCCTTTTCCAAAAATCACTGACCCATTCTTCCATCAAGTGGACCTTTTAGTGCCTGTAGATGTAATTCAGTGTCTAAACTTTAAGGTTAACCCCATTAGTCTAGGACTATTCCCTGAAACCCCTTGTTATTTCCAGTCTAACCCCAGATCCACTTCTTACTTCCTACCTTTTCCTAAAGCTTTCCATGTTTCTAGGACCATTAGATTACATTTTGTAGAGGTTAGCATGTTGCATAAGCCCATTGAGCATGTTAGGTTTATAACCTATTTCTGGCAAACTTTGTGGTATTTAGTAGGAGCCCATGCACCATTCTTATCTGCATGTCACCCACCAACCAAAGGTCAAACTCAGTTATAGTTTAGGGTTTATATGCATGTCAATAGAAAAAAGAAAAAAAAGGGAAAAAAAAAGAGATTCAAAGAAATTCAATGAAGGAGACTTTGTCATGGTTAAGCTATGACCTGAACGGTTCCATGAAAAAGTTACATGCCCATAGTAGTGGACCATACAAAATAATTAAAAAAATTGGATCCAATGCCTACGTGCTTGAGTTACCACCTGAATTAGGCATTAGTTCTACTTTCAACGTTTCGGACCTTATAGAGTATAGGGAGCCAATGTTGATACCTAGTGAGCATTTTGGGCCTGATCCAATCCTTGAGAGTGAACCAATCTATGTGTGTCCACCTGCCATACACCAGCATGGAGAGACAGGATCGAATGGATCTTGGATGACAAGATCATCGCTACTCGAAGCAAAGACTATCAACAACATCTGGTTCGTTGGCAAGGACGACCCGAGACTGGCAATTCTTGGATCACCAGAGAGGACTTACAAAGAATTGACCCAGACTTACTAGAGCACTATCATAGCAAGGTTGACTCATACTCGACATGGTCGAGTTCCTCCCATCCGGGGAGAATTGGTACGGACACCAGGGCCAGAAAAAAATGGCAGGTCGAACCCACATCCCTGTGGATCACCTGTGAATGAAGCCCTAAGCCCAAACCCCAGATCACTTGTAAATAGTTATCTTAAATTATGTTATTTTAGCTTAGTTTGGTTTAGCCCTAAATCCCAAAATTGAGTCGTCTGTAAAAATTCCTGGATCCAAAGTTGAGTCTGTAAAAAAATCCCAATTTCAATTGAATCATAAATTTTATTATAATGGTCCGGTGTTATATAGCCCTTTTTATCAACTTTAATTGGGTTTTATATTTGCAAGCCTAATCAATTATGGTATGGTTCAATTATGAATTGGTTATGCCTTTTGATCAATTTGATCAAGTTGGGCCTTTAGTTATTTAGTTGGTTGAGTCTTGTAATTGTTAGTTGAGTTCTGTAATACAAAAGGGAGCCCAAGTCAAGACCCATGTGACACCATGTGCCAACCCAAGTCATGCCACATAACAACTACCTCTTGGTACTACACCATTACATGGGATCCATTTGGAGCGCCAATTAAGAATTACAACTTCATTTCAAGACATCCGGACATCCAGACATTCAGACATCAAGACATCCGGACATCCAGACATTCAGACATCAAGACATCAGACAATTAAGATTTCATCCTATTTTATCCAAGAAGGGCGTCTCATTTAAATTCCAAGTTGCCGATGGATTTAAGAGAAGTAAAGTAGAAGGACTCTCATCTCTTTAGCACCTCCTCCCATCCTTATTTTGTCGTCCACATAAAGAGGAGCGCCTCCTCTCATCCATTCAAAATTCAAGCCAAGTTCCAAGGATTATCTTGTCAGCTTTCAAATTCAAGAGGAGGATTATCTTATTTCAAATGGAAGAGGATTAACATGGATGCCAAGATCGGATTAACGTCAAGATGGAAAGGTTTGGACGTCACATCTCTCTCAAGTTGTCGCCCATTCTCAAATTTGAATTCAAGAAATCGGAAATCAAGAAGGAAGAATGCCATTTCACTTCTTATTTTGTCGCCCATCTCATTTTGTCGCTCATCACATGGAAGAATCCAACTTCAAGGGAGCACCTATCTAATTTAAATTCAAGGAATTTCAGCCACTTCAAGGAGGAGATTAGAATCCTATGTTAGCTCCAATTATCTTGTATTTAAAAGGAATTCTATGTTATCTTGCTACCTTGTATGGAGGGTCTATAAATACCATCCCTAAACCCCCTTGTATGACAATTATTATTGATAAAATAAAGCCGACATTCAGTCAATTCCTTTGCTATGTGCATCACAGGGTGTGAGGCCCTAGTTATCCTATATCTATCCCACTATCAGAAACCTTGGCCGCCTACAAGCTTCTTCCTCCCCTTTCCTTTCTTTTTTTTCATTGAAATTCCTTCTTCCTTCCATGTTTACTTTTGAGTGTTTGACTGATTACAGGTGATCGAAATCGAAGTGATGGTTATCTTTGCCTTGGAACCAATCGAGTTGAAGATCGGAGCCCGAGGATCGATAATCTTGAAGTGCTACCGCAAGATCCTAGAGAGTCCCATCAGATCTACATCAAGAGGGTTATCATCTTCATTAGTAAAGTATTAACCATCCCTAACTTTTAATTTCTGATCCTTTGATAAGTAGAACCCTAGTTTATGGTGGTTTCTTAATCACCAGGTCCTTTTTCCTAACTAGATTTATTAATCTACATTGTAGGATTGCAACTAATTGACTAGTTTCATTCATTTAATTGCTTTGAGTATTATTCCCGTTAAATTCTAGAAAAAATTAATCTCTGATTACTCTCTGAAATTAGATTTAAAATCAATAATTTATTTTTGCATATTGTCCCGCATCATAAACCATTTTACTACTAACCTAGCTTTATATCTTTCTATTATTCTATCTTGTCTTAATTTCTTTTTAAAAATCTATTTTGTTCCCACATGTTTGTTTCCTAGAGATAAATTAGTTAAAATCCAAGTTTTATTTTGTAGGATTGATTGAATTTCACTATTTATAGCTTCCTTCCAATATGATGATTTTGATGATAACATCGTCCCATCATACATAGAAGGATCACCCTCTACTAAGAAAATAAATAAGTCTTCTCTAAAATCTTTTTAACTCCTTTTTTGATGTTCTTAATTTAGGTTTAACTTCAAGTTTAAGTTGAAGTTCTATCGATTCAGACTTTAAATGTATAAAATTTATTTTACTAGAAATTTTGGTCTTATAAGGAAATATATCATCAAAGAAATAGATATCTTTAGCTTTTAAGATTATGTTATTTGCTATATCACTAACCTATGATTTTATTATTAAGAATCTATAGGCATTGCTATTTTGGGCATAGCCTATAAATACAATATCTATTGTCTTAGATCCCGATTTTCTCTTTCTGGATTTAGGGATATTAACCTAGGCTAGACACTTCCACACTTTAAAAAAATCCAGGTTAGGAGTTTTTCAATTCAAAAGTTCATATGGAGTCTTGCTACTATCCTTAACAGGTATCCTATTTAAGATAAAACAAGATGATAGAAGAGCTTCCCCCTATAAATTTTCAAGTAAACTGAAATTGATAAGCATAACGTTTACCATATTCAAGATAGTATAGTTTTTATGCTCAACTACACTAATAGACTGTAGAGAGTAAGTAGTAGTCACTTGATGAATTATACTATATTCTTGACAAAACTAGAAGAATTCATTTGAGATATACTCCACTTCTTTATCAGATCTAATAATCTTAATCTTCTTTTCTTGTTAATTTTCTACTTCATTCTTATAAATTCTAAATTTATTGAAGATTTCATCCTTATATTTAATTAGGTAACAATAGTAGTATCTAGAAAAGTCATTTATAAATGTTACTGTATATATATTGCCACTTGAATTACAATCTTAGTGAAGTCATATACATCATTATGTATTAATTCCAAGATTAAATAATTTTTTTAACAAATTTCAACGATTTTCTTAGTTATTTAGATTCAACATATATTTCACATTTAGATTCATCTAAGTTTAATTTGTAAATTAATTTTAACTTCATCGTATGTTTAACTTTTCTAAATGTACATAATCCAACCTATCATGCCATAGATTTTGTTTGGATTCATTCATAAAATAAACTTGATTCTCTATTTTATTAATAAAAAGATTTATTATATTTAATTTGAATAAGCTTTCACTAATATATCCTTTTCTTATAAAAGTATTATTCTTAGTTATTACAATTTTATTACAATCAAAGATAATCTTATATCCCATCTAAACTAGCTAAGACTCACCAACAAGATTCTTCCTAAGGTCTGAAATATATAGCACATTCATCAAAGTAAAGACTTTTCCTGATGTCATATTCAAGTTGACTCGACCTCGTCCCATGATTCTGGTGGCTGTGTTGTTCCTTAGGGTCACACCTCCTTCACTTGAATCCTGAAAAGTAGTGAATCAAGTGTGGTCAAAACAAACGTGTACATTAGCTTTTGAATCTAACCATCGATCAAGGTTAGAAGTAACATTAACTCTAGGATTAAAACTTACTAACCTAAAGGTGGTGTCTTCTGGACCTTCAACTACATGAGCTTGGAACCCAAAGGAAGTAGAAGGTTTGCGAAAAGACTCCTTCAGGTAAAAGCAATCTCTCGCAAGCTAGTTTATCCTTCTGCACACAAAGTAAAACCTTTCACTTGGATCTTGGACTGGCTTATTGGATCTAAAGTTATTGATTTTAAAAATTTTACCTTTAGATTTGAATTTATTTGGATATTGACATTTATGTTGATTTGACTAGTATTACTGGTTTAGATAAAATTTAGATTTTGATTTTGGTTTGGTGTTGCTGTTGGTTTGGTAATATCAGGTAAGGTTAACTTGGGTACTCAAGACTCTAGTTTATTAGTTTTTGACATGTATCGATCTTCTATTATGAATGAGTTCAAAAGTTGGACTATGATTAGCTCATCTTGCTTTTGGAGTTAACCTTTAACAAAAGCATTCCAGGAAGGAGGCATCTTATTTAGATAGCTAGAGACCTTAAATCCTTCTAAGAATTTATTCCCATTGGCTTGAAGCTTTATATGGTACTCTTGAAATTGATGAAGCTGGTCATTTATGGGTTTGTCTTTTACTATATTATACCTAAAGAATAATATAGTGTTGAATCATTCAACCCTGGCATCATTAAGATCATACTCAGATTTTAGGATATCCTATAATTCCTTCGCTCTCTTAGCTGACAAATAAATGTTATAGAATGTTTCGAAAGGATGCTAAGAATTTTACCTTTACACAGGTAATCTTCTTATGGGGTGGTAGGTATGGTTGAACTAGAAGAACTAGTAGATTGGTCGATCACAGACAGAGACCTAAAATAGTTAGCCAAAACTTTATTTGGCTTTGCCACCTCTTAAAATGGAACCCATCAAATTTTTCTGGTTTTAGGTTAATGGTGTCGTCTTTAAGGGTTGCCATAGACCAAGTCAGGTTTAGAGAAAATGATTTAGAAAATAAAAATATTTTTTTTAAAAAAAATAAGTTAAATATTTTAAAATATTTTTTATTTATTTTAATTTAAAATTTTTTGGTACATGTTTATAAAAATGTCACCTAATTTATTTTCTTTTAAAAATTAAAATTTTATTAAAATGATCACCAAAGTGATCAGACTCGTGGTTTGTTAAGATTTTTATTTAATTTATTTGTCTTTAAATCCTAAATATTTTGATTAATTTGTTTGTATTATCTTTTAAAAATTAATTTTGCATGCTGCAGTACATGTTTTGTGGGGGTCTTCATTTAATTTTATACAATACAAAATTATCAAAAGATGCTATGATTAATCAATTACAAACATAATTTATATATAAATATAAATAGGGCCACAAATGAATCTTGTCAGATCGAGTTATGAGTGACTATGATCTGTCCCGGTTCTTTGATCGGGTTCTAACATTAGATCCAAACCCAATTCACTAGAAAATCAAGTCGGGTCGGATCGGGTCTACTATCAGAATTTTAAACCTAACTGGTCATTCGGGTTAGATCGGATCTATAAATAATCCGGTTCTAATCTAAAAAAATTAGATCTATATATGATCCGGATAAAATATAGATAACTATATTTTTATTATTACATGGCCAATTATTATTAACCATAAAATAAATAACAAATAATATTATTTTCAAAATAAATTATGATACAAAAATAATTATGACTCTATCTTTATGTTAAAAATAAGTTCCATAAAAGTTTTAAATTATAATTTAAAGATCTAAATAGATATGATGCTAACAGTATTAGTATATTTGAGTCAGGTCAGATCGGGTCGGGTCCAAATTTAGTAAATCTATACTCGACCCAGAAAATAGAACGGATCTAATTTTAGGACATGACCCAAATTTACGGATCCCTAAAATATGTTGAATTGGATCTAAACATGTTGGGTCACGGGTCAATTCGGCCCATTAACAGCCTTAAATATAAATATGCAAAGTACGTAAATTATAATTATGTATAAATAATTATATTAATATAAAAATATATGCATGCATTATACAAATATTTACCAAATATCTTTTAGACAGTCAGTTATAGTATATATAAAATAAAATATATTTATATATTTTAAAAGAAATTTAAAAATAATTTTCTTGATGTGTTGAATAATTTATAAATTAATACGGAACAAAATTTAGAAGTCGGGCCTGGGAGATGGATAAAACCACTATCTAAAAAAAATTTGGCCATATTTTCATACGAAGAATTACTGGACCACTCGCTTTTCTCCAAGGTATAAACCCAGAAGCTAAACTATATAATGTTCGCTGGTGGTACGGTCTCGAACAAATACCGATCAAGCATATTCTTAGTCCAAATTATCAAAGCTAAAATATAAATTATGGGGGAGAGAGAGAATTTTGCATAATTTTGATAGAGAGATATATGAGAAGGAGAACTTACCGATTCTTAGATAGATATTTCTGATGAGATAGTATCAAAAAAAAAAAAAAAGAAAAGAAATTTATTTATAAGCTTAGAATTCTTCTAAAATTTAAAAAAACTTCTTAAAAAATCGTTACGGCATTAAAAATTATTAAAAAAACTCTATGCCCATGAGCGTGGAGCTCGTGCTAAATACTCGCGTCTGGAGTGCTCGCACGGGCATCCAAATCGTTGGGTGTGAGGTTAGTTGTCTCTTGATTAACAACTAGCTGATTCAAGTTCTCGCCCAGGAATCCGACAGGTATATATCGTGGCCTTTTTCCTGGTCACCATTGATACCCTTATCTCTTTCTGGGAGGACCGATCGTGATGCTGCTCATCTCCATCCAACCCTTTTCATCAGTTTTTAACTTTTTCTATGAGAACGTTGTCCTTCCGGTTTTGCCGTGCAGCAACTTATCAACACGTACAAAAAGGAAAAGAGGAAGAACCAAAAAAAAAAAAAAGAGTACAAACTTGTGATATACAAAAAGAAGTTTTCTCGAGCAGAAAGTACAGCAGCCGAAGGAACTTTTAGCTTCGAATTCACCTCCTAACCACTTGCAGCCAAAGGGAATTTAGCTTCCTTCCATCGAGATGTTTGTTTATACGTGCCATCTTACCAGTTTCCGGGTCTCTGTCCGATTGACATGACCAGAAGTGGGAACAGATCAGTACATTTTTAAATAAAAAACTGTCGAATCTAAGGTAATCACATTTCAAAGAAATTGACGGTGATTTTGAAAGAAGGGCTCCTGAATGTACCATGGAAAAGAAATTTCCCTTATGCACATATTCGGTTTCTACAGCAAGTGAAACATTTGCATCATATTCACAAATCTGTTAACTATTGTAGAATTTCCTGGCTCAAAGCAACAGGCTCATGTACTGATCCATAACATAGCTATTGCCTAGAACAGAAGCAAGTAATGTATGAAAAAACCTGGCTTATGCAAAGACCTCATCACCCATATAGCTATATGCTAAGAACAACTAACTACCCTCCAGAAGCAGGAGCACGGGTAATACTAAATATCAAGTCACCACTCGAATTCCATATGCATATTCCTAAACAGCAGCTTTCCTTCTTAGAAGATGTTCCGCATGGAGAGAATTGATCTTGGCAGCAAGTATGAAGTCATTTTCAGTCAATCCTCCTGCGTGTAACAAAAGGCAAGACAATTTTAAGAGATTCAACGGAGGAAGATGGTAATGTGAAAGAACACTTTTTTAGTATAATTTCATTTGTAATTGCATTGAATATAAGCCATGTAATGTCATATAAGCCACTCTAGCACTATTCCTCAGCATTTAATAGTTTAAAAAAAAAAGATAGAATAATATTCTTCAACTAATTTCTGATAATGGTTAAGTTATATGATATGCTGAATATTTCTTGGTATCTATTAGCAAGTTTGCAGGCCCGTTCAAATTACTAGGAAAAAAGAATGAATTTGCTTATGATATAAATGCAACTTCTAGTTTTTCTACATCAAGAAAGTAAAAAAGGCATCAATTACTCCATAAGCAGCAAAATGATAGTTGTCTTGCATTGATCAACTTACCAGCGAAGACCTAAAGATGCATGAACATCCATCGATGAAAGCACTGGCACAAAGGTTTCAGCATGTGAATTTGTTGTGGCTACTTTTTTCCATCTATTCAGCATTTTAGTGCGAATATAAGCAGGTTTTAATGCTCTAGTGTTAACTTCTACTACAGGTAAATATCTACAGACCATCATCTCATCATTACAGGCCACAGCAAAAGGAATTCAGTTAGAATTTCAGCATGTCCAGGAAGCTAATTGATTGGCTTATGCACCACAATTTCCTACATCAAAAACTTGAGAGTAAACATATCTCCAATATAAACCAAGGAAAAACCATTTTCCTGCAATTTGCAATGGTATACAAAGTTTCAAATGCAAATTACTCAAAATACATTTCATAAACATAATTCACAGCGTCTGTATCAATAAATAGTCCCAGATCAACAAAAGTTGATGTCATAAACAAACATTTGGGACACCAAAAATCTGCTTGGTGTGAATATCACAAGAAGAACAATCTCCGGCAAAAGTGATACTTAGATAATACCTAGCTTGAATATACACTATGTTCAGGTGGCTCAAGAAGCATGATCTTTAGAGTGAGCAAATCCTTGATGACAGCGATGTTGACGTTCGAAGGTTGTCTTTATTAATTTAAGGAAAAAGAATCAAATAACGAGGTAGCATCAGTTTATATTTGGAATTGATGATGCTGAGTAATTGATTCTTCAGAAGTCAGAGACAGAACTAGTCAGTATGTAGGAAATGTCTGTAATTTGCTACATAAGAAGAAAAAGGTATATATTATTATATGATGAACTGGATCTTAAGCTAAACCAGCCTACAATGACAATGATCAGCAAGCAGCTTGAATTGTTGCAAACAAGCAAAGCCAACAGACCTGAGAAGAAGAAAGATCCAGATCATTCTACCAGGTCTGATGGATCAAAGCACATAAATTTGCACTTTTCCACCAAAATGGAGGACAAAGGGAAGGTGTTGGCCTAATTGGTTATTTGGGTTCCATTCACTCACTACAGTTGCTATACTGCTAATGTGCAGCTTTCTTTCTGTAATGGACTTTATAGGGAGCTCAAAAATGTTATATGATGCAGTACGCAACCAGCTAATTATGTAGGGGCATTTTAACAATTACCCACAAGAGGCTGGAAGTCGAAGTCACACACCAAATATGGAGGATCAACGTCCCCCGCCCCCCCACCCCCTACAAATTTCCACCCAAATTGATACCAAGTCACCAGATTCTGGGCATCATGCATGATTTATAATATCTGAAACAGATAACTCTATTTTCATTGACTGACCTGTTTTGACATGCAGAGTTATTGCCTGCACATGATGAATTGTATGGCCAAAGATAAATGTAGTTCTATTTTATATAATGATATAATTCATATGCTTGTTCTTACTAATGCTTCCAAAGTTTGATTTTCATATGTGATAAACTGGATTAAAAATGGATGCACATGGATCTTTGATGTTAAAATTAATCATGCTACGCAACTCTTTCTGCAACAACAGTGAGACCGTGGGAACATTTAGAGTGCAGACAAAGGGGGATGATATGCTGCACTCCAGCAACAATGAAGGGTGTTCAGTGATAATCATTAACTGGTTATTACATCCATAATCTCAAATCAATGAGAAAGCCTAGGATTGAGGATCACATGGCATAACTGGATGGTGGAAAATGAGGGGCAACCAAAAACATAAAAAACTAAAAGTGCTCTTCACCTCATCAGGGTTTTGTTGGTGAGGAGGGATACTCAGAAAGCAAAATTCTAGTTGTAAAAATATGGAGGGCACAAATGACTTCTTGTAGTATCATTGGTTTCACACTTTTACCCTTCAGGTTGGTTTCAGAGACTAATAGATGCAAAAATACAGCTGTTGAAACTTGAAACCTATTCCCATAGAATAATGTTACTTGGTTTCAGAAATGCACAAATTAGCAAACACCAAAAAGGGTTATGAAATAGGGGCATATACCATGTGGGAGTACAAGCAGGCCCACATGTTATAACTCTATTTCACCAAATTGTTGGAATAGACTTATACTGCAGAATAGTCAAAACTATAGTGAATTAACAACATCTTACCAACTGAATGAGTCCATATATCAATTTTGGCATTGTTCCAGCCAACCAGATGAAGGTCAGGATGATGCCCTGAAAAAAAAGAACGTGTTGCCAGCATGTATGTTAAATACATTGGTAACCACATTTAAAAATTTAATTTGAAAATCCTTTCCCTATATAGATCAATTACAAATACAAAACTCTAAGCATATCCTAAAAAATTCAATTCAAATACCAAAAGAATTTCATCCAAGATATAATTTATAAACTGCCAGTTTTTTGGATTAAAGCCCCTTGAATTTAGGGTCAATGTCAAAGAATACAATGTGCTACACCACAAATTTATTGGCAAGGATAATATTTAATAAGAAGTGCAAATAAAAAGCAGTTTAGTTTTTCATCTGCTTAAGATTCATACACTTGTGGCATTTCAAAATTGTAATCCCGTGCTTTTCTTGTTGTCTGATCAAAGAATAAATTAAACAATAATTACATGATAACACCAGATAGTTTCTTAATATTTTTTTAACATGATATAATTTCATAATAACAATCCCACAGTTTTCTTGGTCTCTGATGAAAAAATGAGTAAAACAATAATGATAACAGGTAAAATCATGAAAGCAATTAAGAAAATTGAGATATTGGAATATTATGAAGAATTTTAAAATTGCATGCATGCATGTGTTCTGTATAAGGATGATATTGACCACCTGACTGTTAACAGGCGACCCAATGATAGGTCACGACGCCCTTGTCTTGATGTTTGGTTGTAGGAGGGTTAGATCGGACAAGCCACATGCAAAAAAACTTGCACGTCCAGATGATTGTTGAGCCCAAGGTCCACATGGATTCAACATCATTGGATGGCTATGGAGAATGTTAAGATAGGACTATGACTATCATCATCATACATACATACAAAAATCGATATATTCCACATAAGGCTGATATCCTACCACTTCACTTTGACTAAACTAGATGATGATGGAACCCAAGGAGTCTATAGATTCAACATCACTGGATGGACCGACAAAGAACCATCATCATAGATACATATATATATTCTGAATAAGGCTGCTGTCCTACCACTTAACTATTAAGAGTACATGGTATTGAACCCCATGACCATAAAGATTCAACATCATTAGGAGGCTACAAAAAATGTTGAGATAAAACTATCTGTTGCCCAGTGATGATGCAACTCAAGAGGGGGGGTGAATTGAGTTTTATAAAACTTTTTGAACTACTTCAATTATGAACTAAAATAAGTATGTGCTAATTCTATTCAAGTGCTTGTGTTTTGCCAAAGTATTTGTGTGCTTCAAAATAATATGCAACGGAATTAATAAAGTAGATGCACAAAGAAAACAATCACACAAACATAAAGATATATAGTGGTTCGGTACACTCCAAGGCACTTATATCCACTTTCCAAGATCCCCTCGGGAATTCCACTATAATCACCAAGATTACAGTTGATTAGTTTTTCGGGCTCACTAATTAAAAACGCAACTTGTTTTCACAAAGCTCACAAGTCTTGGTTTTGCGGGCTAACCAAGAACCTAATTAGTTTTAAGACTCACTAACAACCTTCCTTGGTTTTATGGGCTAACCAAGAACCTAATTGGTTTTCCAAGGCTCACCAAAAACCTTAGGTAAACAATATAACTAAGAACAATATGAAAGAATACAATTAAAGCTTTCTAAAATAAAGCAAATATTTTTTTGAAGCTCTTGAATGTTGATGAAGAACTTGTCTTCAAGTTGTTGAAGCCTTTGATTGCAGCTTGATGATGTGAACTTTGGATGCTCTTTTTGAAAATTGGAAGCTTGAAGGCTTGAACCACTCAACTCTTGAATCCTTGAAGGATATTCAATAATCTCACCAAAGGATTGCTTCCCTATTTAATTTTTGGTGTTTATATAGCTCTCCAACCCATAGATGACCATTTATGACCGTTGGAAATGAAAAACTAGCCGTTTGAAGCAAGTTGGAATCAATTATGCACTTCTGAAAAACTAGCCGTTACTCTAAGTGTCGACACTTAAATCTGATGAGTCGACACTTGCACTGTTCATGAGTCGACACTTGCACTATTCATGAGTCGACACTTGTACAGTGAGTCGACACTTGAGGTCAGCTCAAGGCAAAAATTTTGGATTTTCACAGTTCTGTATTTTTCTTGTTCTCGGGCCTTGAATCGACACTTGAACTTCATGAATCGATACTTACTTGTGCCAATGCTGAAATTTGCTAAAACTTCTCCAAAATCAAACTTTAAGTCCTTCCAAGTCTTTCTTATGTTCCAAAGTCCTTATAACTTGATTTTTCATTAATTTAAGGACTTTCTTCAACCGAAAGACATGTATTTCTTCATTCAACATAGATGAGTACTAAGATCTGATAAACACACTTAAAAATACAATCAGTACTCATATATACTGTTGACTCCACTTATTGATTTTGATGATAAGCAAAATAGTTAAGTATAATTTGAGGACTAATTTTTGCTTTAAGTGTGTTTTCAATTGAAAGGATGCTCACACAAATCGAAGAAGCCCAATTGTATTGAAGAACCAAGTTTGAGTGGGATGAATGCAGAAATCAAGTCTTGGAAACTCAAAAATTGTTTGAATGGATGTTCAAGGGAAATAGAAACAAGTTCAGCCATTTTCTGCAAACTTTTTGGTGATGTGTCGACTCAAGGTGTCGACACATGAGATGATGTGTCGACACATGAAGATGGTGTGTCGACTCCATATGGCACGAAACATAACTCCAAATGGCATAGATGATGTGTCGACACATGAATCCTATGTGTGGACTCAAAGTATCAACACATGGATCAATACATCGCCTGAGAATTTCAAGCAGCAGAACATGCAGAAGATGATGGAGCATTTGATGTGTCGACACATGGATTTTATGTGTCGACTCAATGTGTCAACTCCACTGAGAATGTGTCGACACAGATGATTTTTCCAAAGAATCTGAATGGATTATTTTGAACTTGTGTCGACTCAAGAAGAGTTTGTGTCGACCTAATGTGTCGACACATGAAGAGCAAGTGTCGACACATGGAGTTCTGACAACAGTAACGACTAGTTTTTTCTTGAGCAGAACTCTCTCTTTTGCCCCCCAACAGCTAGTTTCTCGTGCTTAACGGCTAGATTTCTGTTTTGAGAACTTGCAAAGGTATTTAAATGGCTCCAAATCAATTCAAAAGGAGAGCTAAGCACTTGCATTGAATATAAAAGAGAGTTTGAAGAAAAAAGAAGAAAGAAGAGCCTTGACTCCAATTCATTCAAAGCTCAACTACTCTCAAGCCAAAGAGAAGCCTTCCAAGCATTCAAAGCTATCAAGTGCATTGAAGATCATTCCTTCTTAGGCATTCAAAATACTTCATCAAGAGCAAATCAACTCTACTTCGAGCTACATTGTTTTATTTGCTTTTACTTTGAAAGCATACATTGGTTCCTTCTGTTTATACTTTATATCTTGTAAAGGGTTCTTGATTAGCCTTTGCAAAACCAAGGGAAGTTATTGGTTAGCCTTGTGAAAACCATTTAGGTTGGTGGTTAGCCCGCAAAATCACTAAGGTTCTTGGTTAGCCTGGAAAACCAAGGAAGGTTGTTGGTTAGCCTTGTGAAAACCAATTAGGTTGGTGGTTAGCCCGCAAAACCACTAAGATTCTTGGTTAGCCCGGAAAATCAAGGGAGGTTGTTGGTTAGCTTTGTGAAAACCAATTAGGTTTTTAGTTAGCCCGCAAAATCAAGGGAGGTTGTGACTTGTGAGCCTTGTAAAACAAGTTGGATTTTGATTAATGAGCCCGAAAAACTAATCGGCTGTAATCGAGGAGATTATAGTGAATTCCCGAGAAGATCTTAGGGAGTGGATGTAGGTGCATTGTTGGCATCGAACCACTATATATTATTGAGTTTGTGATTGCTTGTCTCTTCCTCCTAGCTCTTTTTAATTCTCTCATTGCCTTTAATTTCCGCTGCACTTTTACATTAGAGCTTTACATTTAAATTGTAGTACCTTGTATTGATTGAATTGCTACTTGTTTATCAAGCTTAGTCTTAAATAATTTTTAGAGATCCAATTCACCCTCCCTCTTGGGTTGCTATATGGGCAACATATACTTAAACATTTTGTCAATCATCAAAATCAAGACTAGAGTCAACAATCTTCCCATTTTTGATGATGACAAAGCATTTAAGTATATAAATAGGGTAAGCTTAAAAAGATTAACAATAAGATAAACATGTAAGCTCAAAATCAATAAGCATTAAGCTCCCCCTCAAAATATATCCAAAAAATATTTTTCAAAATATGTAAAATTTTCAAATTTTCTCTCTTACTAATTCTTTCCTTAAGATTATAACATTTTGCTTTCTTTTCTCCCTTTTGCACTTTCTTTCATTTCTCATATGATTTTTCATGTTTATCATATATTTCCCTTTTTTATACTTAACATTTTTCTTCCCCTTTTTGTCATCATGAAAAAGGGTGAAAGGCAATACAAAATGGGAATGAAGGTGAAAAGAATAGCAAGTAGATCATCAAAATCAATGCAAGAAATCAATTAATCATGATACCAATTAAATATGATACTAATTGAATATGATATCACAAAAATGACATGCACATGCAAGAAAATAATTCAATGTATATTAGCTCTAATATGTATATTATCCATTCACCTTACTTGTTCATGGGATAAGGCCACAGCGGCACCCCAACACGTTATAAGAGACCCCAGTGAATGGAAAGAGAGGGTCTTTAAACCCTACTTAGCTTCTATAACCGGACGGCCATGGTGACTAACCCAATTCAAAGCAGTTACTAGGAGCTCTTCTTCTTTAAGATTCTTAATAAATCTTAATACCAATTGAATGTAACTCCCCTCAAAGGATTAGATTTGAAAATAAGGAGGAGTATCAGAGCAAGTAAAGCATGATATCAATGAAAACATTGAAAGCATCATATGTATATAATGACAATAAATCTTTGGATGCTCACCTAAATGTTATTCCCCCTTAAAAATATGCATTTATTTGAAGAATAAAACATGAAAGCACATGCATCAAGATTTTAAATTTTCAAGATATTAATGAATTTTAAAATACAAAGGATTGATCATTCAAAAACTTTTAGCATGATTTACAATCCATTTGAAATGATTTAATATCCATACAAATGCTAGAAGTAATTTAATAGCAAGTCTAGCTACTAGAGCAAGGGTTTATCAATATGCATACCTTCTTCTTAAATGTAATCCTTAATTACCAGTTCTATACTTGATCCAAATCATTTCTAGCTTAAGCATAGAATTCAAAAAATGAAAACACAAAAATCATAATATTTCACTTGAAATAGTTTAAAACTATATTAATCAAAATCAAGTGAAAGTATAATAATCACAAGTTTAATCATGAGAGCATGAAATCCATCAACATCAAAAAGGTTCATAATCACAACAAATGACTATTAGTCTAAACTTGATTCTAATTAAACAATTTTCAAAGTAATATGCAACTTTAAAAGTATTTTTCATGAAGTAATTTAAGATACATTAATCAAAATCAAGCAAAGGTCTTATAATCACAAGTTTAATTATGATAGCATGAAACTCATCAATATCAAAAAGTTTATGATCATAACCAATGGTTATAAGTATAAACTTGATTCTATTTAAACATTTAAAATAATTTTTAAAGTAATTGATGCAACATTTGTAACAAATATTCAACTACATTTTCAATTATGAAATGAAATGTTTAGAATTTACCAATATATATAATCCTTTCTTTACCATTTAGTCCAAAATATAGCTTGTCCACTTCTTTATGTTATCTTGTACACCCACTTTTTTTAAAAAAAACTTTTTTCATCATGTTGGGTTGCAAGACATTCCTGCAAAATATACTAAGTGGACAATTTTGGTACCCAAACTTTCTTGGATCCTTTAGGATTAGTAAATATGGTTCCTTTTGAAACCCAAATTTTTCTTAATCTACATGGATATGCATTAACCCCAAACTTTTCATAATTAAAGTATGCAATATTGGAAGAAGTAGCAACAAAAAAATTCTTGTTTTTTAACTCAAGATTTTTGTTTTTCTTTAAAAGCTCATTATTTGATATAAAAATCTTGAATCTTTTTAAAATTTCTTTTTCATTTAATAAAATATTTTTCTCATTTGAACATTTATTGCATAATTCTTTCAAATCAAAATTATCTTTTTCTAAATTATCTTATTTTTTAGAAAGATTATTCTTATCACTTTTTAAAACATCAATCTTTATATTTAAATCATGGTTTTTATTGGCAAGATTGGTGTTCTCAAGAGAAAAAGAGTCAACATGCCTTTTCAAATTCTTGTGCTCAATTTTTAACAATTTGTGTTCAAGCACAAGATCATTAAATGCATCATGTAATTCATCAAAGGTAAAATCATAATCATTTTTAGAACATACCTCTTTCTCATTTGCCATGAAGCAAAGATGGGCAACTTCTTGTTCATCATCCGAACTTGAATATTCGCTATCGCTCCAAGTTGTCATCATTACCTTAAATTTCTTTTTGGCCTTGAGAGCTATTATCTTTTTCTTCTCTTGATCAGTAACTACTTCCTTTTGCCATAAATTCAACTCATGGGTCATGAGTGAACCAATAAGCTCCTCCAAAGATAAGGTTTCCACATCTTTAGCTTCTTGGATCGCCGTCACCTTTGGATCTCATGATATTGGCAAAGATCTAAGAATTTTATTAACTAAATCAGCATTAGTATAGACTTTGCCAAGACTTTTCAATTCATTTACAATAGTCATAAATCTAGTATACATATCAGAGACAGATTCATAGTATATCATTTCAAAGATTTCAAAAGAATGTACAAGCAAATTAATTTTAGTATTCTTCACTTGAAGTGTACCCTCATGAGTAGCCTCAAGTGTGTCCCATATTTCCTTCGCCGATATGCATATGAAGATCCTATTAAATTCATTAAAGTCCAATGCACAATAAAGCAAGTTCATTGCTTTAGCATTAATTTCAGATTGCTTAATATCATATTCATTTCAATCCTCTTCAAGCTTTGGAATGGAAATGCCATTAATCAAAATGAAAGAAATATGAGGACCACTAACTATAACTTTCCAAAGATGATAACTAATAGATTGAATATAGATGCACATGCGAGTTTTCCAAAATGTGTAATTGTGCCATTGAAAACCGGTGGTCTAACACTAAGACCTACAAGAGTTGCCATGATCTTTTAACTCAAAATTGTTGGATTCTTTGCAAAGCACAAGGTTTAGATACTAACAATTTTGGGTTCCGGGCTCTGATACCACTTGTTGCCCAGTGATGATGCAATCCAAGACGGGGGGTGATTTGGATTTTATAAAATTTTTTAAACTACTTCAATTATGAACTAAAACAAGTATGTGCTAATTCAATTCAAGTGCTTGTATTTTGTCAAATTGTTTATGTGCTTCAAAATAATATACAACGGAATTAATAAAGTAAATGCACAAAGAAAATAATCACACAAATACAAAGATATATGGTGATTTGGTACACTCCAAGACACCTACATCCACTCCCCAAGATCCCTTTGGAAATTCCACTATAATTACCAAGATTATAATTGATTAGTTTTCCGGGCTCACTAATCAAAAATCCAAGTTGTTTTCACAAGGCTCACAAGTCAAAACCTCCCTTGGTTTTGCGGGCTAACCAAGAATCTAATTGGTTTTAAGGCTCACCAACAACCTCCCTTGGTTTTGCGGGTTAACCAAGAACCTAATTGGTTTTTCAATGCTCACCAAAAACCTCTTTGGTTTTCCAAGGATCACCAAAAATCTAAGGTAAACAATGTAAGAACAATATGAAAGAATCCAATTAAAGCTTTCTAAAATAAAGCAAATATCTCTTTGAAGCTCTTGAATATTGATAAAAAACTTGTCTTCAAGTTGTTGAAGCCTTTGATTGCAACTTGATGATGTGAACTTTGGATGCTCTCTTTGAAACTTGGAAGCTTGAAGGCTTGAACCACTCAACTCTTGAATCCTTGAAGGATATTCAATAATCTCACCAAAGAATTGCTTTCCCATTTGATTTTTTGGTGTTTATATAGCTCTCCAATCCATAGATGACCGTTTATGACCGTTGGAATGAAAAACTAGCCGTTTGAAGCAAGTTGGAATCAATATTGCACTTCTGAAAAACTAGCCGTTACTCTAAGTGTCGACACTTGAATTTGGTGATCGACACTTGCACTGTTCATAAGTCAACACTTGCACAGTGAGTCGACACTTGCATTATTTATGAGTCGACACTTGTACAGTAAGTCGACACTTGAGGTCAGCTCAAGGCAAAAATTTTGGATTTTTACAGTTCTGTATTTTTCTTATTCTCAGGCCTTGAGTGCACTTGATCTTCTTCATGAGTCAACACTTGCTTGTGCCAGTGCTGAAACTTGCTAAAACTTCTCCAAAATCAAACTTTAAGTCCTTCCAAGTCTTCCTTATGTTCCAAAGTCCTTATAACTTGATTTTCCATTAATTTAAGGACTTTCTTCAAACGAAAAACATGTGTTTCTTCATTCAACATAGATGAGTACTAAGATCTGATAAACATACTTAAAATACAATTAGTACTCATATATACTTAAAAATTTTGTCAATAATCAAAATCAAGACTAGAGTCAACACTATCATTATCATCAGCATGAAATTATCACCAACACAAAATCAGCTGAAAAGATGCAAGAAGTGATTACAAAATCTAATTGGTAATTATAGCAATGCTTTTACATTGAATCCTTTTGCACAACATTGTTCTGCATTATTCTTTGTTGATCTCAAGTTTGGCACCATATAGTTTTCCACTAAGAGATGCAAACGATGGTCCACGAGATTGCACAATATGAAGATACAAACCTTTCCATAGAATTAGTAAAAGTGAGCTCATAGAAAATTCACTCATCATCGAGCAGGGGCTACATCCAATCAAGCAATTTAGAAATACTTTCAAAAAGAGCTTATTGCAACTGACTTGGGGTCCTAAACTAACTTAGAACTTAATAAAAATAATCCTAACAAAGAATTGTCCTAAAATGCAACTAATAAAATAATTAAGAAAATAAAAAATATATTTCACAGCTATTGCCCTAGCCTGATGGCCCTATTGTCTAGCTCACAATGGTGTTGTGCCTAGAATATATTTAAACAATTAAATTTTCCATTTGTTTGTTTTGTCAAGATTTGGTGATTTGAGGAAGGAAAAATGCTTCCCTTGTATGTTGAAAAAGTTCAACTTCGCATTTCCCCTGAAATACAAAGTCAAGTTTTGCAGCAAAAATATAAACAATTTTCAATACCAGGCTTTTCCTATTTTTCAGAAAAAGATAAAAGACTCATCTAGGGGGAGGGGGGGGACTATTTTGAGATGCCTTTTTCCTAGCAAACTAACAGGCCCTAAGGGCAAAAAATGAAAACTTGGAATGAGGGAAATGCTCCATGAAAACAACATCAATATCTCAAAATTTTATGTCAGTGATGGATTATATGCGAAATTATAGGTACCCTCTGCCTCAGCAACATCTGCCACAAGTTGAAAAAACTCCAATCCTTTTGTGAAACTCTTCACTTTCCATGATCGATGCAACTTCATAACACCATCTTCACTCACCAAATTCCAACCTTGTACCTAATTTCAAAGTATGAGTCAGAAGTATTTAGCATAACTAAATGCAGAAATGATCCTAACAAGAGGTTGTAAGCCAACCTGTTGACATAGTTCGTTAGCCGCCTGTTCAGACATTGGCTGAACATCCTTTGACTCACATGGTACACATTTCTTGGATGTCAAATCTGTGATTACCATCAGAAGGCTTTTAGATAGCAAGACTAAATTATATTCTTGATCTCGCTAGAGTATGTCGTAGAAATTTAAACCAGGAAAACAAACATTTTTGGATACATAGTATGTCAAAAATTATGAGTTTACCATATTGTTGTTATTTACCACCATATTTGTAGGTCTCCCCTATTTTCAAAAAAAAATTGATGAACTAAATTTAGAACAAAACCCATAATTTGTATCATCATAAGAAGGACAACTATATTGTTTCACCAAAGATGATAGGGCCACTAAGAACAAAGCAAAACTGAAAGACCTAACTCTTACCAACATGACAAATAACAACAAGAGGACAAAAGGAAAAAGAAGAGACCAGAAGACAAAAATTCAGAAGGATCATGGAACCAAGACTACCACCAGCTCATAGTGGCTGGTACATTCCAGACCAATGAGGGATCAGCATGCAGCACCACAGCTCTGTAACATTTGATACAACTACATGCCGCTTAATACCAGACGTCACTGCTAGAGACATCCTGTCTTTCTGCTCATTTAAAATGAAAGTCCCAGTCCATGCCCCATGTTGGTACGTACACAATGTCATGCATACCCTACTGACACCGTTATGAGCTTGTACCATGATTTTTAAATCCTTTTGTCTTCATTATTGTCATGTGTTACAACCAAACAAGATAATCGAATCCTCCAATCAAAAACAAGTCTAATTCTGTTCCAGACTTTGATTTAATTCCCAAATCCCTATACAGAAATTTCCCTGTAACCTTTTATCTTGAATTTCCCCCAGTAATGTATGTGCACTGATGCTTTGACACTTCATGAGCTCTTTACTTTTTGATGCCATGTTCAAACAGACTGGATAGACTGCACCAACAGGTATCCGAAACAAAAGGAGAAGAACTATCACAAACACATATGTTCTCAGAGTCATCCTCCAAGATCCCCTAGCACATCATTTTGGTGAGTTTTATGTCAGTGAGAAATCTCTAGAAATCAGCAATATTGCAATTTCGTGGAACTAGAGTGGCATTAACTTTTTAAAAGCCTAAACAATAGAGAGAACTCTTAAGCCTGAGATAATAGTAATATGATTTCTGATAGAAACACCAACTTTCATGCCTATTTTGCAACTTTTCTTCTTCTTCTTCTTCTTTTACTATATTTAATCATCTGAAATATTTAGGCAGATATTATTTTATTTGAATCTCGAATGCCTTCCCTCAAAGATGTTATACCCTTCATTCTGTGGATGCATTATTTTCTATTTTTGTTATCATACCTGGATATTTATGTATGCATAAAGTCCCTGTATCTAGCACACAAACACCCAGACACTGATAGTGAATATTGAACACATACTCCTAAGATTCCTCATAGTCTGAAGCATCTATTTCTCAAGTTTAGTTATCTATGGAAATAATTGCTGATCAATAATATGATACAATAATTATATATCAAACCATACTTAGTATAAAGTTATTTTAGTAATTCTTCAGATAATAAGTGCCCTTGTGTAAATTATTAATCAAGACTTGTGAATGCACCATGGGTTTACTGCATGGTAAATTATATCCATCCCAAACCTGTAGTAGTTGAACACTTCCAGCTCCAAATTATCCATTGTTGTTTACATCCAGGTCAGTACATGGATATGTAAGAAGGCACACGCATGTAGTTGGTATATGGGGGCAAGCATAAGCGGATGTGAGAATTTAAATCTCCATGCACTGAAGTAGATACCTTGGTGGGATCAAGATTCCTCTATATAATGTGACTTCCTTTTCCTCAAGGCACATATTGACATTCTGTATCACTGATTTCTTCCTCTTCTTATTAGCTTATGTTCTTATATATTACCATTGAAAATTTGAAAGTGTTCTTGCAAAATTGCCAATCAGGCTAAGTCCAGCTGGTTAACATTCCTGTCCCCATGTGAAAGATCTAGGGTTCAAACACTGGTGGAGGCAACACCACCATATTTTTCAAAAATTAAAAAAAAAATGTTCTTGCAAAATCAGATACCAAATTAATTGGTTAATAAGATTGAGAATATATCTTCATCTAGTTTCCTTCAAGTAAATATTTATGAATCTTCATGAGCTTCCAAAAGAAATATCAATTTTTGCATTTAATTATTTGAGATGTAATAAAATGTAATATGACAGGGTCTGTAAATTCTAGTTTTTGATGAGAATCATTAGATGGTTTATCAAATCATTAAATGGTAACAACAAGAACAAAGACTGATGAGAACAAACACTTGCAGGACTTGCCACCCACCATGACACAAGAGACTGGACCAGTACAAGCATATAGCAGGAAAAGAGAATGCTGCTTTCACTTAGGACCAGGACATCATGTGTTTAAGCATACAGCCATGCACTAAGGAACCCACCATGTTATCTAGAGTTATACAATATAACTTCAAACAGAAATATCAGCCACTACTTTTCATAATGATGTTAATTAATTAGATTCTCAAGATACAATATGTAACAATCTTGAGAGTGAACAGGAAATGGATCAAGTCACATGGGCCAGTTAACCCACGATATCAGTTTTTTTTTTTTTTTTTAAAAAAAAAATAGAAACTCAAACGCAACATCAAACAATATTTCAGAAAAATATATAAAGTCAAGGAAGCTAATAAAGCACATCACTTGAAGAAGTAAATGTCCGTATACCTAAAATACTATAAGACCAGAACTCATACTTATTCACAATACAAGGGCAACATAGAGGCACTGAAAGAGATAGCATGCAACTTGTGATGTAGAAGAAGAACTAAACCCATAGCTAAATCTCCTAAATCGGTGGGAGTTTAATGTGGGCCTGACACATCTTGGATATCCAACAATTAGAACTACTTCATGAATATAAAATGTCATCTTTATGAAGCCATGAGATAATATAAAGGCGAGCTTACAGAAATATAGAAAAACCACTAATGGAATAACTTTGTGGAAATCAAATACCACACAGCCTATACTAACTTCCACCTCATAGGGCTTCACGGCTATACTTAACTGCCCATCTTTATATGGTTTGGTTGATCATCACAAATAACAATGCAAATGGCAACATGAGGAAAGAAAATCACAAGGACCGTATGCTTTCAAATTTCAACCATTTAGCCAGTAGTATAGACAGCTAGTTTGCATTTGTCAACCATCTAATGTAAGTCAATTCTCATATCCTATCAGATTTTCAAACTTCAAACCATATCATTGTTCATTGCTCAGCTGAAATCAACAGACTAGCTGATATACTTGTTGAACAGTCTGTACTGACAGATAAGCAACTGTGTAGAATGTCAGAGTGAATATTGTAGAATTGGAATTGATGGATCGCATGAGACCGGAACCAGTTGGAATAATAGTCACAGAGAGAGATGAAATCCTTGAGTGCCTTTTTTTTTTTAATAAAAAAGGAAAACCTAAAGGACTTTGGTGAGCCTTATGACAAGGATCAATAGTGCAAAAGCACCTTTTTTAGGCACTTTCATCATAAGGCAATTTTACAAGACATGAACATATGCAGCTGCTACAGGCTAGCCAAAAGAGAGATGGGGATTGTATCCTCTACTTTGATGATGCGTCCGAGCTAAATGGATGCAGGTAGGAAAATTATGGATAGTTCATTGTGAAGCACTCCACACTGCTATATTGGGAACATAAAAAATCAATTGGCCACTGTTATGATATCCTTATTTTATTCCAATTAATTATGTATTCTTTATTTTATTTTATTAGTTCTATCATATGGTAAAAGGAGTCTTCGGCTTCACGCTGTTGTCTTCTCGTTATTAACCCTGAGTCTTCGGCTTCGTATCATTATTTCAATCCGAAGACTATGCTTATGATCTACGGTTTTGTATTCAGGATGTCTCTATGCCTAATATTTATGGCTTTATATTCATTTCGGAGATATCAGCTCCGGGTCTTCGGCTTCGTATTATTATCTTGGTCCGAAGACCATACCTAACTCTCTGGGAAGTAAGCTTTGTTTATTGTCTTCGGCTTCGTGCATCCATCTTGATCCGAAGACTTGACTCTTAGGCAAGTGTCTTCGGCTTTATTTTCCCAGCATAATCCGAAGACAGTAAGTATTTATTTTGGCTATATTTAAAATAATCCAAAGTGCTAACATTCCCTTCAGGAAAGCTACTAAAGAGAATGTAAAGTTCACTTAGGATTCATCCTTAAAAAGAAAGAGGGCTCTGGAGCAGGTGGGTTTCTTGGACAAACGGTTATTTTGTTTTGGATTGTTATAATCACCCACATGGTTCGAGGCCTCAGATTGAACAAATCCCGAATGTAACGGCTTTTTCGACAGCCACTACTTACAGTTATGAAGTGGTTACGTCCGTCAACCTCCATAACTGCAAGTAGTTACGTTGGAGCCTATAAATGCTGGTAAAAAGGGACACTCAGGGGACTTTTTTGCTCTTTTTTCTTTTTTGCTCTCGAAATTCTCCATTCTGCTGTTGCCTGGTTTTTTTCTGACTTAGACATCGGAGTGTCCCCCGCCGGAAAACCTCCGGTCAGGGACTTCTTGCAGGTACCGGACAACGGCAATCCGGCGGAAGAACCACTCCATCCAGTCTATTTGATCTAGCATCAACAGCCACCATTCTTCGAACTATATTTCACGGCCACATCTTTACATGCATTTAAATTTAAACTAGGAGAAACATGCTTTGCAACGTTGGACGAGTGTAGATGGCGAATATTTGGAAAGCCACATAAAACAAGACGATGGTTTAGATTGATTAATTAAATAAGAGGATCAGATCAATAGATTCAAAGTAAGAGGAACAAGTGAAGCCAAGTAACGTGGAGATGTGAAGTATCGTCAAGCTATGTCTCGAGATAAATATAATGCACAAAGAGTGTGGTTAACCACCAATACTGACAACACTACAATATCCTAAACTAAAGATACATATAAACACTAACACAGATTATGACTATCAACTGCAGGGGGATGAAACTTGCACAGAAGGAAGTTGGTACTGATTCTCGTAGTCAAGTTTTAGAAGCTTATCCAGAAGGAAGTTCGTACCGATCCTCTACTCCCTTTTCTGTCCTTTTGAATGCTATATGCCTGTCAATATTTCCAGCATCCTCTGTTTTAAGAAGTGTATGAGATCTTGATCCACGTCGAACTGGATCCCATCAATCATGCTCTCCCTTTCTCTACTAATAATACCTAAGGCCGTGAGAACATGCGCCCTTTTCTCGAACATTTTCCAAACAATAAATAGACACAATCTAGTCCTAATTTCTTAGAAGATATGATCAGATAGAGAAGAAGATGCTGAACTCGTCCTGGCAGCAAAGAAATAAGAAACATATTCGAACAACAAAATATAGGAAACGACGAAGGAGATCGCATACCGTCCATGACCCAGGACTGGGCTCGAATAGGCGCCTGTCAAGGGAACGAAGGAGAAGAATTAAGAGGTTTTATTTATATTTTTATTTTGCTTTGGGTGTCGGGGGTTTGTGGGAGGGGTTCTGGAAAATATTGGAGAGTGCTGTGGCAATCGAGCGAAAACCAACCAACCGTCCTTGGAGGAGAGGCCTCAAAGGTACGGCGAAGTAACGGTCCCACGGTGGAGAAATAATTGCACGCACAAGCTCCAAGGGGAGTAGTGGACGAGGGCAAAGTCACGCGGTGCAGAAAATTCAGCGTGGCCGCATCACTCCTTTTGATACGAGCGTCACTAGTATTAAATATTATTTAATTTTTATATAAATTTTTTATTTAAATTAAAATATTTTTTTTTTTTTTTTTTATGAATATCGTAGATTTTGAACTAGCGTATCATAATTTTTGAAAAAGGATGTTGTAATATTATTTCAAATTTTAATTTATATTTTTTGTACAGGGATGTTGTAGATTTTGAACTAAATTATCGTACCTTTTGAACTAGGATATCGTAATACTGTTTTAAGTTTTAATTTATATTTTTCTGCAGGGATATCGTAGGTTTTGAACTAGGATGTCGTAGCTTTTGAACTAGGATATCGTAATACTGTTTCAGATTTTAATTTATATTTTTCTACAGGGATATCGTAGGTTTTGAACTAGGATGTCGTAGCTTTTAAACTAGGGTGTCGTAATACTGTTTTGGTTTTAATTTATATTTTCTGCAGGGGTGTCGTAGATTTTGAACTAAGGTGTCGTAACTTTTGAACTAGGATGTCGTAATACTGTTTCTGGTCATTTTTGAACCAGGATATCGTAGGTTTTGAACTAGGATATCATAATATTGTTTCTGGTCATTTTTTAAACCAGGGTGTCATAGATTTTGAACCGGGATGTCGTAGCTTTTGAACTAGGATGTCATAAAGATATTTTGGTCTTGACGAAAATTTCAATTAATGCTAGTCATCTCAGCTTTTATCCCATCATGCTACAGTAAATATTTTTGGACCAATAGGAACATGCGGTGCAGGCCATGCTGGATTTGCTGCATCGCACGTGGTGCACAAAGAATTACTCATGTCGAATATCCCGAAATCGTGAAGGAATTTGGCGAGCTCCATTTGGACCTAGTTCAACAAATAACTAAACCTTCCAGTGATGCGCACGCGTGGCCGCCTGCGCTGGACAAGGACTTTGCGATCTTTGCCCCCTGGCTGTTCAAACGGTGGTGATATCGTACCGAGTCGGATGGTGGTCTATGGAATGGGTTTGGCTGTTCAAATGGTGATATCGTACCGAGTCGGATGGTGGGTTGTGGAATGGGTTTGGTCTCCCATTTGCAGCACCAACAAATACAAAAACAAAAATCATCTAAGGCGGATACCATAGAATATCTTTGTAGTTTACTAGAGCTGTCAATGGGTCGGGTCTGGACCCGAGACCCGCGGGTCTAGACCCAACAGGTCCGGATCTGGATCTCAATCTGGACCCGTTTACCCGGACTCGAACCCGAACCCGATTAGTCATAGTTAAATGGATCCGGATCTGGATATTACATATCCAGACTCGACGAACCCAAGACCCGATTAAATAAAATAATATTATATTTATTTATATAAATATGGAACGTTCGATCGTAATGAATGGTTAAAAATTGATCACGTTGTTATTATAAAAACTTCCTTAAGTGCCCTTAGCCCTTTGGTCATTCTCCCTTCCAGCCGCCCAACCACCAGCGAAATGAGAAAGCCCTCGATCCCCATTCCGCTCCGCTCCGTCTCCATGCCCACAACCGACGCCGCCTCTCCATTCTAGCGGATCCCTAAATCCACTTCACTTCTGGCCCTCGCCCCCAACGCCGCCTTTCTCTTCTAGCGGATCCCTAAATCCGCTCCGCCTCCGGCCAACTCCCCCCAACGCCGCCTCTCCCTTCCAAGACGCATGGTCTTCGCTGTGGCCGCGACCTCTGCTTCCCTCGGCGACACCATCGCCGATGCGCGCTACCGGCAACACCCCCCGAGATCGTGCGGCCGGCCCCCAAAAATGCTCCCCGCCCCTCCCGCAGTTCTCAGTTCCCCGATTCCCCCTTTCTCCCTTCCAAGATTGTCTTCGTCGCGGCCTCTGCTTCCCCTGGCAACGTCGCCGCTGGCACCCGCTACCAGCAGCACCCCCCGAGATCGCACGGCCGACCCCCAAACATGCTCCCCGCCCCTCCGGTTGCCACTGCCCCTCGTCTTCCTCGGATCCGAGCCCTCGCCACAAAATCGGTAATAATTTTTTTTTTTGGTAAGCTTGTTCGGGTCCGGGTTCGGGTCTGGATACCCAGGATCCATTCGGGTCCGGGTCTGGTACTTTAAAAGTAGACCCATCGGGTATTCAGGTCCGGGTCCGGGTCCAGTACCTAAGATCGGGTCCGGGTCTGGATATCTGGGTTCCGATTCGAACCCGACCCGTTGACAGCTTTATAGTTTACACTATATTTTTTAACATCGATATTAAAGGATAAATTTTAAAATCAAACATCTTTTATGATTATTAAATTTTATAATTTTTTTTCTTTCTTGATATATATATATTTTAATATATATATCTCATTAAATTATCCAATATGTATTATTTGATCATATACTATATATTAATAAGGATCATATTTTAAAACTATATATCAATTTATTTAATGATGTGTATTAGGATATCGGATGAATATTTTACTAAATGTGTATCAAATAACTATATACTACATGCTGATAAATAAACTATATATCAATTTATCTATATATTAAATCGCTATGATCAGATGTGTATCAAAAAAGCTAACAATATGTATTACTAAGCTATTAAATGTGTATTGTTTAGTTATGTACTATTTATTAATGTTAAGTATCATATTCTAAAAACCGTATATCCATTTATCTAGACGTGCGTATTGAAATATTAAAAAAATATTTTTTTAGATGTGTATCGACTATTTATATATTATCATTATTGTATATTGGTGAATACTATATTTGAGAACTATGTATCAATTTATTTATTGATATGCATGAGTTACTGCTTGGTGTGTATTAAAAAAGCTTACAGTATTTATCAATAATCTATCAAGTATATATTATTTTTTTATTAACAGGATCGTTCAAGATACAATCCTGAAGTGAGAACAGCGAGGAGAGTCAAACAAAAAATATCCCTTAACGGTGAAGGCATTTTCGCCAACTGAAACCAGGAGACTTCGTTCGAATGATTCGCCATATAGGAAACCACCCAATCCGCCGTTGAGTTAGCTTCACGATAGACATGTCTAACGATTATTCTTGAACATCCTTGCAAGAGTGTAATGATGTCCCGAATCCGAGGATGTGCAGGAGTATATCGAAAAACACTATGGATCCAAGAAATAACCATTAAAGAGTCCCCTCAATAATAAGCTGGTCCAGATGAAGCACCATCCTGGCAAGAGTGTAACGATTATTCTTGAACATCCTTGCAAGAGTGTAATGATGTCCCGAATCCGAGGATGTGCAGGAGTATATCGAAAAACACTATGGATCCAAGAAATAACCATTAAAGAGTCCCCTCAATAATAAGCTGGTCCAGATGAAGCACCATCCTGGCATACCTAATCCTTGCCCAGGCTTCATAAAACTCTGCCATCGGGACTGTATATCGATTTACCTAAAGGTGTTTATTGAATTAGTGATGATTAATTTGTTTAGTATATATCATATGACTATGTAATTTATATCGGTAAAAAGTTCATACTCAAAATGAGAAGAAGGAGAATATCATAATTATAGAACTGGTACATCCATTAATAAAATATAATTAATTTTTAAGATTGATATTAACTAAAATGTGACAAACTATAAAGTCCATCTCATATAATATTTAATAATACCCTCGTCTCAAGATTTTGGAAGCCTTTTTTTTGCGTGACATCATAATGAATAAAGTACTTGATTTTTTTCATAAATTTCTTTTAGATCCACAAAAGCCATCACGTGGTGATGTATTATATGTTAAAATATTTTTTAGAATATTTTATTATAAAGATTTTAAAATATTTTAATATTACCATATATATTATTATTATTATTTTAAAAATAATATTTTATTTATTTTTTTTTTTTTTCTCTATTTCACCACCTATTTTCTTACTACTCACCTTTCCGTGTGCTGCCACCTTCCTCCTCCTTCTTAGCCCATCTCTCCTGCCACCTTCCTCCTCCTTCTTAGCCCATCTCTCCTTTTTGACCTCTTCCTTCCATACCTCGGTTAAAATTCAAGTTGTTCATATTTAATCCAATATTCATAAATAAATAAATAAATAAATAAAAATTTTAAATATTTTTTTAAGTATCATAATAAAATTTATCATCCTAAATATAAAAGTGAACTAAAAATGATAAAAAGTATATGCTTTTGCTTGTAATATACTTCTAGTTGGAGAAATTGGGCTGGAGGTATGATTTTTTGGAACTGAAATTTTGTTCGCTTTCTAGATCACTGCCTATCATAGGTAACATTCATAGATGTTTAATCTTAAATTTATAAATAAAACTCTTGGTTCTTATATATCTTGAGGTAAATTTTTAAGAACCATTTACTCTTAAAAACCCTATCATATGCCCATTGCATATTGATAAAACTATTGCAACTTCCGACTAACAATCATGAGAATGAAAAATATGTTGATAAAGGGAGGTGTTATACCCTGCCGGCTCGTCACCAGGTCAGGCTGGCCCCATTTAGCAATCTGGCCGGACCGCTCTGTTCAAGCTCCGATGGCCATACCCTGGCAAAAATTCGACCCACCGGAGTAGAGGTCCGACGGCCCACTCCTGATGAGGTCCGGCCCACCGTCCTTCTGAAACCGACCCACCGGAGTAGAGGTCCGACGGTCCACTCCTGATGAGGTCCGGCCCATCGTCCTCCTTTTGAAGCCGACCCACCGGAGTAGAGGTCCGACGGCCCACTCCTGATGAGGTCCGGCACACCGTCCTCCTTATGAAGCCGACCCACCGGAGTAGAGGTTTGACGGCCCGCTCCTGATGAGGTCCGGCCTACCGTTCTGCAGACGCCCCCCCTCGGAGGACCGGCTGGCCCTCTCGGTCAGCATTTGACCGACCCACTTCGGGGCCCAGAGGATTCCAGAAACCTCTTCTGTTATAAGGACTCCTGCCACACTAGCAGTACTGCTCCACTACCCCCACGATGCTGCTCTAGTCGGGCACCACGTGGCCAC
The DNA here is from genome assembly GCA_021397845.1 of Areca catechu. Classification (NCBI taxonomy): domain Eukaryota; kingdom Viridiplantae; phylum Streptophyta; class Magnoliopsida; order Arecales; family Arecaceae; genus Areca; species Areca catechu. Next base: position 43,385,376 of record CM038039.1, read on the forward strand.
TATCTAGATCCTCCTGGAGGCAAATTGATCTTTTTTGGATTCCTTCCCAACAGATTTTGGACTGTTCCGCGTCTATATAAGGCTCTTGGGGAACCCCGTTTTAAGCTAAGTTCACTCTTCCCTTCTCCATACGCTGTTTCTCAGTTTCCTTCATTATGTTGCCTTCAAGCTCCTACTGACTTAAGCATCGGAGTGTCCCCCGCCGGAACACCATCGGTGCCTTGAGGACTTTGTTGCAGGTCGACCAGGAGAGGAGCGCTCCAGTACAGTCGACCGGATCCGGTCCAGGAAAAGTTGCAGTAACAGGAGGTAATTACAATACTAAACATTATGATGCTCCTGGTAGTTGCTTGCTAGCCATGTTTTGCAGACATATAATTAATAGATAAATGAATAGGTTTATGGAGAACTCAAACTAAATAAGATCTGCAAAAGAACTTACATGATAGCTTGGCAAGCTATAAAACCTGAAAAACAAAATTCATAGAAAACAAAGGTTTTCCTTTTTATTTAAGAAAATTATTTGCATATATATATATATATGATAAAGAACACGATTTACGTATTATATAAGAAGTTCGAAAGAAAAGGTAATGGGACAATATAAAATGGATAATTAACAACCTAAAATCTGGTACCATGGATGAAAAACATATGAAGTGATAGCATGATTAGAGGTGCTTGAAAGCATGACAGTACGGCCGAGCAAGTGTGTCGTGGCTGAAATTGGCCGTGTTGAAGTGGATGACCGTCGGCAAAGATGTTCTGCAAGTAGCAAACAGACACCAGGGACACGATAGATGAGATAAGAATTCAATGAAGCTGCTGGGGAGCATAGTGTATGGTAATCAAAGCCACTTGAAGTCTGATGGAAGACATAAAAGGAAGAACGGATGAATAAATAAATTACATTCCCCTGACCATCCAAACATTTGAGAAGGAAAGCTGTTAGCAAATGGATCCCATAAATACTGGCCGTGCCATTAGACAACAGTACTAAATAAATTACATTCCTCTAACCATCCAAACATACGAGAAGGAAAGCTGTTAAGCAAATGGACCCCGTAAATAGTTGCCGTGCCATTAGCCAACAGTACTGCTGCTGATCATAGAATAGTAGAAAGAATATCTGATCCAAGTAATCCAGAACATAAGGAAATTGATGCCTGTGAGAAATAAAACTGCAAGAAGATTTGTTAGATTTGTTTAAAGACACGCTAACTTTCTATAACAAGTGCGAGGGCCCATGAAAAGAGAAGCACGACGCGTACCATAAAGCTACTTTATTTTCTAATATGATGTTTGATTTCTTTAATTTTAAGTTTTTATTCCCGTGAGGCCCAATTTTTTTTAGGCCATTTTTGGACTGAAGTCGTCTCCCTTGCCGGCTTCAGTTTAAATTTGAAATGGCACCAAATGCTCGGATCTTCCGACGGAGGTTTCGAAGAAGCCGGTCGACGTCGCCGGAGGGGGGGATAAGGGTCTTCCTCGAGTTTTAGAGGGGACCTCGTGTACCTCGGTCCGATCCAGTTTTTCTTTCCTTCGATGGACGCCGACGTTTCCCTCGCTCGTCTCAGCCCTCTTCGGAGCGCTTTCTCCTCCGATGGCCGCTGCAACCCGAAACCCACATCACCGGTAAGTCCTTCCTCGTTTTCTTTTGGGGCATGGTTTGTATTGAGATGATCGGCGGGGAGGAGGGGGGAATATGTCCCGTTCCTTTAATTTTCTTCTCTGGGATTTTAAGGAATGGCCGGGCGATCGTTGATCGCCGCCGGTTCCCCCTTTTTCTTTCAATCATCTTCTCGACGAACGTTGGCGATGATTGTCGCCGATCTATCCGGCGTTCGTCGTGGAAGTTTTTGTTGGCCTTGTTGATAGAGGAGCCGGCTCTGTTAACAGAGGGGGATTTATTTCGAGCTTTCCGGCTGGTGGTCGGGCAGCCGTCGTATGGGACCGTCGATCCATTCCCTCCCTTCCGACGACCCTTCCTGGCAGTCGATCGGGAGGATCGCCGTCGATCCTTCTTGGTTTTTCTTGAGGAGTTGCTCATCTAGGCACTGTTGCCTGGACACTGCTGGGCCGGGCTTGGTTGAGCCAGGCTCTGTTGGGCCGGGCCTCTGTTGGGCCGGGCCTGTTTTCCAGATGGGCCGGTCCAGTAAAGATACAATTTGGAAAATATAATTAATAAATAAAGGAAGGTGGAGGAAGGAAGGAAAAGAACTGACTGGAGGTGTCTCAAGAAATTTAATTTCTGTTTAATTTCTTTTTATAGAAATTAATTATATAATTAATAAATAAAATAATTTGTAATACATGATCGTCATTGCTCTTGGAAAATCAGGTTTAGTACTTAGTTGGTGAAACATTAAGTTTTCACTCACTGATATAATTTGACATGCATGATGCGAGCTTATTATTTGATTTGTTATTGAATTTTACTATTTATGTTTATACCGTATATATATATCTCGATGTGATATGAAATTAAGCACAGACTAAAATGTAAAGAGTCATGGGTTGAGTTGGTTTTGGATGCTCTCTAGTCCGACTATGATCACACGAGGACCTAGTCTCCTTTTGGACCTCCAGCGGGGCTATCACTGGCACATGATCGATGAGCTGTATGTGACACAGGAGCTAGGTACCTTATTTTAGCACATGCTGGAATGCATGTTTCTCGTGTGATACTCATAGCTAGTTTTCCTTTTGGACCTCCAGCGGGGCTATCGCTGGCACATGACCGATGTGCGGTATGTAACACAGGATCTATTCTCTTTTGGAATGAGCCACGGGCCGATCGTGGCCATAGTCTGAGGGACTAGGTGAGTGAGTATGGATGGCCATCCTAAAGTTTGTGTTGTCAGAAAAATAATAACGAAGGTTAATAATGGAAATACAACTGAAATGGATTATATTTTGCGGTTACTTGCATATATTGATTTGCTCTTGATTCATGGTAGATTTATATTCGTGACTTATGATGGCTTACTGAGTTTAGGGAACTCATTCCTTTCTCTTGCATTTTTTTCAGGACCAGAGGAACATGTGGGCCAGGGATTCAGTCAGTGAGGTTTTAAGATATAGTGGGCATTGTTACTTCTATGCTTGATATATAAATAATGTGACTTTTATGAACATTTGAATCTACTTGCTTAGGTGTAAATCTTATGGTTTAATTGCTTGCCTGATAAAAATTTTATGTAATTGCCTGGATATTTATTTTATCTGAGAATGGTTTGGTACATGCCTTGTATGTCTAAGGGAAGATTGAATCCAAAGGCATACGGTCGTTGGTCGCACATTCGGCCCAGGTTTTGGGGTCGGGGCATGACAATTCCCATTCATTCCTTTCGACAGTTATAAAAATTAAGTCAAATCATCCAGAATAAATTATTTCGACCAATATTTGATATTTTAAAATAGCTATTTCGTAACGAATCATGGAATAGCTAATTCTAAATTATTATTATTTTTTTATGCAGTGGGCTCTACAGTAATAATTACATGGAAATAAAATTATTATTCTTAGATTTTCAATCAAACAGGAACTCGAATAACAAAAATAAATATATATTTTCTAAAAATTGATATTTATATTTTAAAAATAAAATTTTTAATCCAAATATCATAATACATAAAAAAATTATTCCTTCCATACGAAGAGTAGGTGGATGGTGCCATTTTCCTAATCTTTACCGCTTCCACACAAGCAGGCAACGGTGGGTCCCGTCCTGCATTGACACTTAATATTATTCTCCAATCTCCAAGGTGAGGATATTGTTTTGACTACCAGCCCCTCCTCATTTTTTTTAAAGTTTTAATAAAAAAACAGCCCTCCTTCCCTCGATAATTACAGTCGCACTCATTGCTAAATTTTAAACGCCCCACAACGTTATTTTGCAATCTCCAAGTTGGAGGATAGTGCCCTGACAACGAACAATTTGGCAAATCACTGTTACCAATTTGAAAAATTAACAGTACTAATACATTGCTTTTAAATTTTGATCGTTCAGGGTCTTAAAAAGATTTGGTGGCAGATGTTTGCCAAAATTGTAAGCTATCTTAACTAACTCATCCAATTCCTGAAGCATGATCATGGAGTTCGAACACTGCAAGAGACCATCTAATTCTCTATCACTCACTGTACCCCTAATGGACGTATGGACTGACTTATCATGGCCACTCCCACACGTTCGGTGTAGCAGTTTTGCGTGCAAGCTAACCGTGCCCAGCCAGGCGATGGAAACCGAAAAAACGTGAGAACGTGGCAACGCACCTGGGAGCGGAAAGCATCGCCTATCCTTCACGCAATCGGACCCCTCCATGCTCCAAAAGATGCTACTTCACTTCACCAAAGCAAAATGCCACTTTCGTTTCGTACTCGGAACATAACCAACCACGCGTCACAAGCTTAAATCCCACACGTCGGACGTAGCGTCTAATTTAGTAGCAGGGCCTGTCCAACAGTCGTTGTAATTCATGCCATCGCCCATCCTTGCATGACTCAACATTCAACCCACTAGCCGCATCCGACGGTCTATATTTTTCTCGCGAAATATCGGACGGTTCAAAATAAAGTACGCTTCTAGTCCCCCTTCCCCTGACGACTCTTATATATATATACGCAAATGCCCAGGGCCCGGTCGCTGCGACTTCGAGAGAGAGCTCGTGGAGACTCGAAGAAGGTTAGTTGAGCTCCGTGCTTTCCTCCCCTTCTCCGATCGTTTTTTTCACCTTCCTCTCTCCATCTCTGATTCTTGATCTCGATTCCTGTTATCGGTGAGCTAATTTCTTGCTGGATTCCGGATTCGTTGATGCTATTTTTAGGGTTTATCCTAGGTTATCTTTGCTTTATTGTTGATTGAATCCTTTTTTGGTGTAATTTTCGGTAAACTATCTTCTTTTTACGTTGCTTTTGCTATTTATATCCGATTGCGCCCTGGATGGAGAAATTATAGGGTTTTGTCTCCATCGGTGATCGCGAGTATGATTCTTGTTTTTGTACTTCCTGTTTGATCTGTAGGTAGCCATGGAAACTGGGCGTGGAGTTCTTGCGATCGCTGTTTTTTTTTCAATCGTTTTGGTTTCTTCGGTTGGTTTGGCCGAGGGTGATGGGCTAATCAGGATCGGGTTGAAGAAGAAACCGATGGACGAGAACCGCCGGCTGGCCGCGAGGCTGGCGGAGAAGGAGGGGAAGCCCCTGGTGGCCGGAAAGCATGGCCTTCGAGGCGGTCTCGAGAACGGGGACGAGACCGACATCATATCGCTCAAGAACTACATGAACGCTCAGTACTTTGGGGAGATTGGAATCGGGACCCCGCCGCAGAAGTTTACCGTGATTTTTGATACCGGAAGCTCGAATCTGTGGATTCCGTCTTCCAAGTGCTACTTCTCCGTGAGTGATTCTCTCTCCCTCTCTCCCCTCCTCGTGTTAAAAATGTAAAGTAATTACATTTGATTGGGTTTTTGTTTATAGGTAGGAATTAAATCTAGAGGTTAGCTTATTGGTTTTTTATTGGCTCGCAGGTTCCTTGCTTTTTCCATTCGAGATATAAGTCAAGCCGGTCAACCACCTATCAGAAGAATGGTTTGTACACACTATCAGAAATTTTCTAATATAACCTGTACATGTTTTGTTTATCGAACTATTAGTTTTTGTTCGTTGTCTGGGTTACATGATTTTATTGAAATTTGGTTGTCTTAACCTGGATATTTGGAAGAATTTGCCAGTATGAAATAAATGTATCAGAAGAGGTTGTATTGTGATGCTGTGTTGAGGATATAACTATCTTAAGCCATATAATTTTGCGTATGTATGTGTAAATCATGAAAATATGGATTTAATTTCTCTACAAGCTGAAACATGCTTGAACTCTTTACTTAGTAGTCGCTTAAGGGGGACGTTATGTAGGTTGGTTATATGGATTTGTATCGATAGAATGCCACAATTTCCTAATTCAGCTATCTGAGTCAAAACAGGGTTTAGGGACCCCTCCTCATAGTAAGATAGTTAGCCTTGAATTTGTACATGATGGACAATTGATCATCCTCGCTGTGTATCTGTATCTTTGTGGATGTGAAGCCAAACCTTCCTGTGTTAGTGCTTCTCAAAAACAAGCACCACTTGAGGCGTTCTTGTCTGTCTTGTTAAAAGAGGAAAAATAAAAAATAAAAACCAACTTCGTGCATATCTCCTCATTATTTTTTGGGCATTCTTGTCATGCTTTGGCTTATGAGTTAGTCCAATCTTAACCCTAATTGTTATCCTTTGTGCATCCACACACGAATGCTGCCCATATTTTTCTCTTCTTCACCTTGATCATGTTATGTTTTCCATTGTGAACTCATCGAACTTTTTTGTTCTCACACAGGCATCCAGTTGCATCATCCTGTGAATTGGTAGAAAGTTTCTCTTCTACTCCTTTCATCTTGCTGTCTCAACAGATGGTGTCTCTTAATATTTATACTTATTTTGTCTTGTCTTTTGGTAGAAATGCTTGCGATTTCCTAAAGCCTGTTTAGAATATGTCTGGTTGCGAGGAAAAGTTGCCAAACAAATAATATTAAGTTCTCCTATGCCATTAATTTCCTTTCAAACAAACAAATGAAAATTAGTTTTCCAAGCAAACAAGCTGCCCATGCAATATTTCTTGCAAACACACATATCCTTAAGGATTATTCTCAAAAGGAAAAGTTGTAAACTTCTGGTTCTTTCTCTTGAACAGGAAAATCTGCAGATATTCACTATGGAACAGGATCAATTTCTGGTTTCTTCAGCCAGGACCATGCTACAGTTGGTGATCTTGTTGTCAAAGACCAGGTTTGTAATTTTATTGAAACATTTATCATTATAGTGAAGAAATATTATCATGGGTTTTGTGGACTTACACTGAAGATTCCCTCAGATCTTTATTGAAGCCACCAGGGAGCCAAGTGTCACTTTCTTGGTTGCAAAATTTGATGGCATACTTGGACTCGGGTTTAAAGAAATCTCGGTTGGGAATGTAGTGCCTGTCTGGTATGTGAACCTACTTTGACCATCATCTTTTGATATTTTATATGGGGTAACAGACTGTAACTTGGGCGTCTAGAAAGTCTTGCCTCTTTTTTTACTTTTATTTTTCTGATAATTAATTTTTTTCACAATGTTTTATTTATTTTCTTGCTGAAGATCTTTTTCATTGGTTTTGTTATCAATAAATTAAGATCATTAAAAAAAGGATGCTAGTATAAATGAAGATGAGGTTGGTGCTTTTCTCCCTATCTACTTTGTTATGACAATTTTTTGATTGGATCAGGTCTCTTTTCTTCCAAACCTGTGTACTTCCTGTGAAACAGTTTCATTATCATACTGAAGAAGATGATACATGCTGGAAAAATGATATTGTACCTTTGATTTGATGGGTGATTTCTTTTACCCTTTTGGGAGTAATCCTTGGTTTTATGGGCTTGTGAAATTGTTCTTTCCTACCACGGGCCATTCTTCATCTTGTATCCTCTATATTTTCTGTCAAATATGACCCTTTATGCCATGCTTCTTATCGAAAATAAATATACCACTGCCGATTTTCAATTTTCATATGCTGAAATGGTATATTGTCATGCTAATATATTGATATTTTTAAACTTTTCCTAGCAACAAAGATATGTCTAATTAATAATCTTTATTAATCAATAATGTAAAACAATTATATTACATCTTCCCTGGCAATTTCATTGATTAGCAGATGCAGTGGGTGCTAATGGAATTAAATCAGAAGAAAGTTTGAACTTTGAAATCATCATATATGATACTAGCTTATGATACCATTAACTTATATTCTAGCACCAATATCTAGCAAACTGATTTTCCCATTAAGATCTCCTTCATTAGTTTTTTTTTTAAAAAAATTTAAATTATGGACAAATGAAAGCCCTCAGTGTTGAGCAAAATAGTTTGTACCACTGCTTTTTATTGGGGGCAATCCCCTTAGCATTTTTTTTTAAAGATAATCCAATTTGTGAGAAAAGGGCAATTCTAAACACCTCCAAGGCATTTTCTAGATATTGTTACCAAGAACTTGCGGTTGTGATTTTATTTTTGCCAAACTACACATGATATTGACTAAAATATATTATTTATATCTATACACATGGTATTAGCATGTACATAATAATTTTAAAAAAATGGAGTTTATTGAATTACATGCCCAAGTAACTGGAAATAAACTATCTCAATTTGTTTAGCTGTCATTATGATGGCCAAGCTGTAAACTGGTATCGCGCTAATTATCCTAATTTTGAGGCGTTTCTTGATGTGGCATGCTACAAGGTTTATGCTTGTTGTGGATGTAATCATCAATAAGAGCACATGGAAATCTGCAGTAATGAATTATAAAGCCATAGATACATAGTTGTGGTTGTCATTAAAATTTTGTGGATCAACATGTGGTGCAAGTTATCATCATGTTTTGCAAAGCAAAATATATTAAAAAAGGTTTGTTGGTTGAGTGGTTAGTGTTCTTAAGGAAGAGGTGCGCTTACTAGTGAACTGGATTAGTGAGTTGATGAAGGAGGCTTGTTAGAGTTTCATATTACTTCTTGATTGCTGGGCACTTCTAAATTTGATAAATAGAGTTTGCTGGAGGCTTGTTAGAGTTTCATATTTTTAAATTTTGATGCTTGGAAACTAAAATGGCGTTGATAATATGAACAATGATGGGCTAATTTCAAGTGCTATAATGCTGGGACAGTCATGTACTCTTCTTGGTGCAAATTTCTTACTGCAATTGTATATTTCTAAAGGTACAACATGGTTAATCAAGGTCTTGTCAAGGAACCTGTTTTCTCTTTCTGGTTTAACCGGCATGCAGATGAAGGGGAGGGAGGTGAGATTATATTTGGTGGAGTTGACTCAAAACATTTTAAGGGTAAACACACGTATGTCCCTGTGACTCAGAAAGGTTACTGGCAGGTGGGTCTCATATTCCATTTGTTTTTTTTTATTTGAATGGATACCAAGATACTTATATTATTCATGAACACAGCTCACCATCTTTTACCACTTATACAAATCTATTTAATAAGTTTTCCTAAAATTATTTGTTGCAGTTTAACATGGGAGATGTCCATATTGGTAACCAATCAACTGGTAATGATTATATATTCTATTTTATACTATTGTTCTGTTTCTAATTTGATATTCTTGTTTGATATGATGATTGTGGCCCCTAATTCTACATGATATATGTGCTTATTAGGGTTTTGTTCTGGAGGCTGTGCAGCAATTGCTGATTCCGGAACTTCTTTGGTTGCTGGTCCAACGGTATGTATTGATACAAATAGCTTATATGACATTTCGAGTCTATATTGCTTCTTCTATTGAAATCATTTTGTTCTCAGATCTTGTACAAGCATCTATATGCATTATTTTTCAGTGATGTCATCACCTTTTTATAATTTATCTCCTTTGGTATTGGTGCGCTCCTCTAAGAGCTGAAACGGATTCTTGTTATCGTCACAGTGATACATACTTTGCCTTATCTGTACGCCATTCCATTTAAATATAATAACTAAATGGTATCATATGCTGTTTCTGAACTTAAAGAATCTGATTTTTCTAGCTTCATGAAATTTGCTAAACTGACTATTCAATTGGTTCTGCACTCACACTTTGTTGTGAATTTCAGTATACTTGTGGACCACTGGAATCCCACCAAGATAAGGATTCCAAGCCCCCTTAATCTGAAAATTAGTGTTATTTTATCTTTTTTTTTTTTCTTTCAAAATAACACCTGCACTTTTGTCTGGGGGATGATGTGGATAGTTCCCTTTATTTTTTCTTTATGTTGATGGTTGTTATCCAGGCATTTCTTTTTTCTTTTTCTGGAAAAAGGTTGAAGTGCCTTCATGATTGAATATGTGGTCATGGCAGGCATCTTTGGATCTCTTATTAAGGTTAGAGATGCTTCAAGTTTGATTTGGCAATACATTATTTGCTTGTAAGAGCAACTTAAGGACAAAGTAGTTGATGTTCTTGGTCTTGTTTTTGATTTTGGAAGCCTTCATAGTTGGCTGACTCGTTTAAGGCATTGTGCAATTCATTGCCACCAAAACAAAATATGAGGTCTCATTAGATAAAAAATAAAATATAATTTTGTAATAACTAACTTAGACATGTTGCATAAAATGAAAACTATAATTCCTGTAATTGTAAGTAAATTGTCAAGGATACCATAACGTAATTACATTGTAATTTACTAGACAATCATACAGTATGTGATATTACTTATTGTTTACTTGTTGGGTATTTTTGGAGGTCGGTATGCAAATTGTCAAGGATACCATAACGTAATTACATTGTAATTTACTAGACAATCATACAGTATGTGATATTACTTATTGTTTACTTGTTGGGTATTTTTGGAGGTTGGTATGCTCAACACTGATACTTGGTACCATGTGACATTCCTCAACAGGAGGATGAAGCTACAATCATTTCATATCAAGAAGACAACTCTGATGTCTGAACAATACTTTTGCATTTGGCCTTACTTTTATTACTTCAAAATGCTAGGAAGATTGCATTGCTACAAGTAGAATGATAGTCTATCACCTTTTATATTATCAAAGGACATTCACTTTTTCCAAATCAAGTTATCCAATTAATTCCTATATTAACTGTGCACCCTGATTAGTCTCAAAATACCCTTTTTTATAAAATTTTTTACTTGGATGATGTTGGCAGATTGATCATTAACATCATCAGCTTCTTCTGTGCAGACCATTATTACAGAAATTAATCAAAAGATTGGTGCTTCTGGTGTTGTTAGCCAAGAGTGCAAAGCTGTAGTCGCACAATATGGGCAACAAATTCTGGATATGTTGTTGTCTGAGGTTTGTATTGCATTGTTTTGGCAGAATACCCTAGATGGAGTTTTCAATTTTCTGACCTTGATGGTTATTAATATGCATATCAAACAATATTTTGATCCTGGTTTATCTTGCAGACACAACCAGCAAAAATTTGCTCTCAGATTGGTTTGTGTGCCTTTGATGGAACCCACGGAGTTGGGTTAGGCCTCAAACACTGTCCCATTTATTGTGTATTTACCAAGTTCAGAAATGTATTGTTTACCATTTTTTCTTACATAAACTTTGTGTTTTGCTTTTTATCTCCCTGTGCAGCATTGGCATTGAGAGTGTGGTGAATGACAATGGGGATCTATCAGCCGGTCTTCAGAGTGATGCTATGTGTACTTCTTGTGAGATGGCAGTTGTATGGATGCAAAATCAGCTGAAGCAGAATGAGACACAGGATCAAATATTGAGCTATATCAATGAGGTAAATTCATCATTAACTCTATGGTCATATATAAGACAACCTTTGTATATATGCTATGCATATGCTATGATAATCATGTTTTGAGTTGCTTTGCAGCTATGTGAGCGACTGCCTAGTCCCATGGGAGAATCCTCTGTAGATTGTGCTAGCCTTGACTCCATGCCTTCTGTTTCTTTCACGATTGGTGGTAAATTATTTGAGCTCACACCAGAGCAGGTACCATGAAATTTTTCATGATTATCTAGTATGCACTTTATATAAACAAGTACATGTTTCATGTGCTGGTTGCCTCCGGCATGTTAGTAACGTAATCTTTGACAAAATTTCTTTGATTGTGTTTTGACTTCTGTTCTACATGTAACTGTCTTACAGTGTCCAAAAATTGTAAATCAAAATTATTTTGAGGAAAAAAGGGAAATATGAAATGGGAAGAAGGACATGTCTTCTTGGATTTGGGCAGTAGGATCTTTTGTGGCATAGAAAGGGGAAAACAACTAATTTCATGTTCTAAATTCAGATAAACACATTGACCATATATCTTCTAGATTTTGTTGCTAGACTTATTAGAGAGAAGTTAGGGAAGAAAAGAATCAGGGTTTCAAAAAATAAATATACGAGATAGTTTGAGAATAAAAAAGAAATAAAAAAATTGTTTTGTGTTTGCACATCTTCCTTGAGAACCCAAATAACTAATTGTGCTCCAGAGTTGGTCACTTGAGAGATAGAGTAACCTCAGTGATATATGCACATCTCATTAATTTAATTTATGGATCTTCTAAGAACTTTTTGGAGCCACACATTCTCATTAGCAAGTATCCATACCATAATGTACTGCAACACATTGCCCTTCCTTCTGGTACCTGTGTAAGATTTCTGCTGCCGGACTTGGTCCGTGATATCATGCATTTTCCCCCTCCTTTTGTAAAGAAGCAGATGTGTCTGTACATTATTGTAAGACTGACTGCCTTTAACTCCAGTTATTAGGGCTGATTATTAGCATCAAATCATACTTAGGATGCATCCTGTGCCATGGTATGAGTTGCACTTGTAAGCTGATTTCCAATTCTTGACTTTTGAACCCACTAGTCCTGTATATGAAATGTTAGTTGCATGAGAAACTTTCACTTCAGTTGGTGCTTCAGCATCCTTTTCTACCAATGCCTTTTTTTCCCTGTCCCACGTCTTGCTAGTTAATGTTTTCTCTTCATGTCGATTCACTCGTGCTTTTGACCTTCTGCTCGTCCAGCAATTTGATTCCTACGATCACATCTCAATTCTTATCCAAGTCTTGAACAACGTTGAAGGGTTCTCAACCCCTCATCCCCCCTCTTTTTCCCCCTTTGCCCTTACCTTTCTCTGCGTCTCTTGGTGAAAAAAGAAAAAAGAGACCGCAGCTTCTTTGGTGAGGGTAGACTATAAAGGACTGATAGTGGCTCTAAACTTTTCTAAAAAGTAATAGATAATGCTGCGATCAATCCACATATTGGCCAAGGATGAAGACAAGTGATGGAGGGACACAGCTCCTTCTGCTCATCACTTAAGGGTTGTTGTTCTGTGAGGATAATATGAAATGTTTTATTTAATGAGTTTCAGTTGTTGCTGTTCTTTGTTACCTTTTTGTTCTGAAACTCCATGAACAAATTGCTCTACGTGCCATTTTTGACCTGGATATGGGGTTGTGCAGTACATTCTGAAGGTTGGTGAGGGAGCTGCGGCACAGTGCATTAGTGGATTTACAGCCTTGGATGTACCTCCTCCTCGGGGTCCTCTGTGGTAAGTAAAGTGTTGCCATTTCTCCCTTTTACTCGTGTTCCCTCTAGACCGTCTGATTTATGGAGCTGCTACAGGATTTTGGGAGATGTCTTCATGGGAGTCTATCATACCGTGTTTGACTACGGGAACATGAGAGTTGGATTTGCAGAGGCTGCGTGAGAAATAAATGCCTTTATACTCTGTTGGACTTCTATAAAGTTTGGGTTTATGCATTTCATGTAACATTATTAGTTTACCTATGTCCATATCTGGATTAATATGCGCTTTATAATGACCATATCAAGCTTCCTTCTCCGACTATATATATATATATTGATATGCCCTTTATATCACATGCTATCTCATCTCACTTCCACTTGGCGTTCATCGAGCCAGGAGGCGTTCCTGGGTTTTTGTTAAAACGGTAGATATACCGTAGCTTGAATGTGCTGCACATTATAGGGAATAGGGAACGTTGAGAGATGATTCCCCGGAGGATACGTGGCCAATGTTCCCGTTTCCTTGCTCAGAACTGGGGCATCAGTCGGGAACATTTCCTGCTATAATGTCAGCAGGCCGACTTGCTCAGAACTGGGGCATCAGCTGGTGCTCTGGTTCTCGTTAACATAGGCCCTAATCTACTGCAATAAATTTTTCGTTAACATAGGCCTTAATCTACTGCAATAAATTTCAAATTCGTAGAGAGGATTTTATCGTTATGCCATTCTACAGCCACGCTCTGGTTCTCGTCAACAGAGGTCCTAATCTACTACTGCAATAAACTCGTCAACAGAGGTCCTAATCTACTACTGCAATAAACTCGTCAACAGAGGTCCTAATCTACTACTGCAATAAATTTCAAATTCGTAGTGAAGATTTTATCATTTAGCCCTCCTACAATAAACTTCAAATTCAAATTCGTAGAGAGGATTTTATCATTTAGCTCTTCTACAGCCACGCTCTGGTTCTCGTCAACAGAGGTCCTAATCTACTACTGCAATAAACTCGTCAACAGAGGTCCTAATCTACTACTGCAATAAACTTCAAATTCGTAGTGAGGATTTTATCATTTAGCCCTCCTACAATAAACTTCAAATTCAAATTCGTAGAGAGGATTTTATCATTTAGCCCTTCTACAGCCACGCAACAGAGGTCCTAATCTACTACTGCAATAAACTTCAAATTCGTAGTGAGGATTTTATCATTTAGCCCTTCTACAGCCATGCTCTGGTTCTCGTCAACAGAAGGTCCTAATCTACTGCAATAAACTTCTGGTTCTCGTCAACAGAGGTCCTAATCTACTGCAATAAACTTCAAATTCGTAGAGAGGATTTTATCATTTAGCCCTTCTGCAGCCACGACGACGAGGCCCTAATCTACTGCAATAAACTTCAAATTCGTAGAGAGGTTTTTATCATTTAGCCCCTCTACAGCCGCGACAATCAAAAACCAAATTAGAAGAAATTTTCAAATTCTATAAAAGAGAATTAAGAGTATATTTGAGAATTCCTTTATCAAGTACTTAGCTTTCCCCTGCGGATTTTCTACTTTGGATAAAATTGTGGCACAAACTGGCCCTAATCTACTGCAATAAACTTCAATTTCGTAGAGAGAATTTTATCATTTAGCCCCTCAATAGCCGCGACAATCAAAAACCAAATTAGAAGAAATTTTCAAATTCTATAAAAGAGAATTAAGAGTATATTTGAGAATTCCTTTATCAAGTACTTAGCTTTCCCCTGCGGATTTTCTACTTTGGATAAAATTGTGGCACAAACTGGGGTGGAAATGGGAGGCTCTACCCTTTTCAACTTTGGATAAAATTGTGGCACAAACTGGGGTGGAAATGGGAGGCTCTACCCTTTTCAGAGCAATCTAGCTTAGCTTGGTATCATCACCGGTTCCATGGCATATGTGCATGGTCCTAGTCCTATCACCAACAAACTCGGAAAAGGATTTTGGATCCTTTGTGTGGGGTGGCTAGATCTTCAATCTTTATGGCCAATTCAGCTTAGACAGCAAGCATTTAAAACCAAATTAGCTGGCCAATTGGTAGTAAATCCTCAATCTTTATGGGCTCCGGTGATACATGCTACTTATAGATTTAATGGATGCTGGTACAATAATGTGATGCCTGAATAATGTTTTAACATTCCGTTATAGATTTAATGGATGCTGGTACAATAATGTGATGCCTGAATAATGTTTTAACATTTGGAAGAAGATAGTGGCTGCTGTTCCTATGGTGCAATTCCAATTTACATGGTCCCTTGGTGATGGATCCCAGGTTAATATAATTTGCATTGCCAACTCACTCAAACATGAATCTGAATATCATGGATATGCAGGTGGGATTTTTAATTACTGCTGATAGATCATGGAATAAAGCTATTCTCATCTGATATGATAACCCTTATATCTTCTATTCCATTATAAAAGCGAAGATGGGCACGTCGTCTTGGATGGAGAACAAAGAGTCATAACCGTGCCTACAAGAGATCTGTAGTTTCACCAGGTACTTCTTTGCCTTTTAATGCTATATGGAAGTCGTTGGTGCCACACAGGGTTAAATTTTTTTGTCAGAAATTTCTATGGAATAAACTACCATATAAACAAATGTTATATAGAAACGGTATCATAAATGAGAATCATCTTAAATGTTATCTACGTTCAGATCAAAAAGAGGATCGTGCGCATATATTTTTACAATGCTCCTTTGCTCGACATTGTTGGCAGCTGCTGTCAAGATGGGGCTGGTTGCGATGTTAATCTATATACTCTTTGCGGGTGTTTGAGCTTTTTTAATAACTAACACGATGGTAATGAATAAGAAGATCAAATCCCAAATAGCCCTCTTGATCTGGAGTCTGTGTACGGTGAGAAATGAAAGGGGATAACATCTTTTCCTCTATGCTCCAGTAAGATCAGTTTGTGTTTACTGGAAAGATACTAATGCAGCTTATGAATATGAACTCCTTCGATTCACATTCTAGGTACTGGTGCAGTCTTCATATACTTTGGGGTGAATACCCAACAATCGGCAGAGGCTATTCAAATTTCAATGGCTGCCCCGCCCATGGGTGTTTTGAATGTAAATTTTGATGGTTCGCTGTTATAGATGGTCACGCTCCTGCAGGATTTGTAATCAGAGATGCTGATGGTACGCTACAATAAATCAATAATGGACTCCTGGTAAAAGAGTTCTTACCTTTTCTATTTCTTTTGCTGCACTCATAGCTGCTTGGGAAAGGGATAAAAAAAATGCAATATTATTATGGTTTCAGACTTCACAATTGTGGCTCAAGGTGATTAATAGCATGGATTAATTTAGGAGTGACACCTAAAGTCCAAGCTAATCCTTTTTCAAATGTTATCTTGCGGTGGAAATTAAAGAAGCTCGTTTACTTTTAAAACCACCAATATCCATAGAGAAGGTAATAATAGGGCAATGGATTGGGCAGCTGGGAAGGCACGAGAACAAGAATTTGAAATAGATGGAAACCATAGACTTCCTTTTGATCCTAGTTGTATTTTGATGTCGGATGCTCGTGGTGTAACTTATATAAAAGACATTAGTTATTTTCAGGCTATGCCTGCCTGCCACGTACCACCCCCCAAAAAAAAAAAATTTTTTTTTTTTTTTTTTTTCACCTATGGTAAATTCCAGCACTCCAGAATTGTCGAACTCATTGGTTTGGTCTGGCAACTATTGACCATTTCTTACTTATAGCTAAGATTGATGTTTGCCAAAAATCAAATTTGATCTTAATTTTTTCTTAAAGGAATTTTCTTCTCCGAGAAAAAAATTCTTCAAGGAATTGAAATGTGACTTTGTGGATCCCAAATTGTTATTATTGTTAGTACCATTACTACCACGACTTCTATTTTTATTCTTTTACAATTCAAGACCTTGCTTTTTCTTTTGCAAAGTCATTCTTTGCATGGTAATTAGTTGGGAAAAAACCAACCCACGGTAGGTGTCCTATATGTGGTAGCATGACTCTCGAAAATTAAGGAGGTAAAATCTTGACCACCTGCACCATTATTTAAAAGCATAATAAAATATTTTGCTATTTAATAGCATGGTATTGCATCATGTGTAATAGCATAGTGAAAAATATTGCTGTTTAATAACACCATAAAAGTCTTCCCTTGGTAATCGAAACTCCAAGATAGTGAAAGCATTCAGGACAGGATGGAGGGTTGGTGGGGGAGAGCTCTCTCTTTGATGGGCAAGATTACTTTGATTAGGTAAGTCCTTATATCTTTACTAGTCTATATACTCTCTAATGCTGTCTTTTCTAAAATTGTGATTCTTAAGGTATAGCAATTCATTTGTACCTTCCCTAATGCTGTCTTTTCTAAAATTGTGATTCTTAAGGTATAGCAATTCATTTGTACCTTCCCATGGGGCTCTGCTTCCGGTGGTCGAGGTGTTCATCTTCTGGGTTGGCATGTGGTCTATCAGCCGAGAAGGGTAGGGGGTCTCGGTATTCATTTTCTTGTTGCGAAGTGGGAAGCGCTACTGACTAGACATGCCGCCAGATTCCTTTTATGCCTGGACAAGATGTGGACTGTGATGATGAAGGTCAAGTATGACCTTCTTACTTCTGGAGGGAATACTCGGATAGGAAGGAACTGTTCGGCTATCTGGAGGGAAACGACTGCTAGAGTCCCTAAAGTCCTTTCATTGACAAGATGGGTTTTGGGAGATGACAGGTCTATCAATTTCATGCTTGACCCATGGATTGTGGATCTGTCATTAGCTAAGTGGCCGACATTTATCTTTATGGATGTCCCGGAGTCCCTCTCTATTTCTGATTTACTGACTATGGATGGCTCACAATGGAATAAGGTGTATGTTATTGACATTTTTGGTGATATTTTAGGTGCTCGGGTTTTATCTATTGCCTTGCCGGTACATGCCAGCTGTGATGCTAGAGTGTGGAGGTCCTCTTTTTTTCCAGAGTTGTTATGGCAGATCTGTACCCTTTAGGTCACCATGAGCCCCACAGGAGCCTTGACATTGGTTGGATTTGGAGGTTAGGGGTTCATTCAAGAATAAGCCTGTTCTTGTGGAAAGTAGCTTGGAGATGCCTCCCCACCAGATCAATTCTTATTACCAGAGGGATGCAAGTGCTTTCATTTTGCCTTGCATGTGGTGAGGATGAGGAGACTCTAGTGCATGTTCTCTTCTTATGCCCGTAGGCTTGTCTCATCTCGAGGCTCGCCGGTCTGGACGGCCCCTTTATGCATACTGTTGATCATGTTGATACTTTTCTGGACCTGCTCGAACGTATTCTGAATATTATTCTTGTACTTTACTGGCTTATGCTGCTTACCATACCTTGCTTACCAGGAATGACTTGGTTTTTAACTCTACGAGATGCTCTACCAGAGTTATTATGAAAAGGGCCCAAGTCTAGGCTGAGTACTTGATGATGACCATGATGACCATGGAGACCTGGGGCTTCTGCTCGGTTGTTCGAGCACCCTGCCAGGCTTTCATTTCTTGGGAGCCCCCACCTCCAAGATTTTTCACGATCAACTTTGACGAGAGTATCAAGGGTACTCATGGTGGAGTGGGCTTTGTATCCATGGTCCGGGCCTTGGTTTTCTTGCTGCAGGGGGGTGCTATCTTTTTGAGCCTTATATCCCGGTAGTGGAGCTTTGGGGTGCTTGGGCTGGCATTGTTTATGCCCGGAGGTTCTTACACATTAACCACCTAATTATTGAAGGTGATTCGACTACCGTTATTTCTTGGATTTAGGATACCTTGAAGATGGAGCTAACGCACCTTCTTCTCTGAGATATTACTTTCTCTTTATAGGACTGCTTCGTTAGCTTTATTAGGCATGTTTATCGGGAGGTTAACTCTGCGGTTGATTGGAAAGCCTACTATGTGGTCAATCATTCGAGAAAAGTGTTGTGGTCTCACCTGGGGGATGCCTCAGGACCCTTGCATGATATTGTTCTCTCGAACTATCTTGGATGTATTCATTCTAGATCCCTTAGGTGAATGCTCTGCCTTACCAAAAAAAAAAAAAAAAAAAACCCATAAAAAGTCTCGAGAACATAGATTAGGAGGGGCTTACTCTAGTTATCATACTTTACCTATTAGTTAAAGACCTTGGGTTTACATATTCCCTGATGCATCACTCCATCTTTCATCCTTTTTTTTTTTTGTATGAGCAAAAAAAAGTCTAGGCTTTTATATATATATATATATAATGATTTAGTAAAACTGTTGAAATAATGCCTTCATAATATATCATTAGACATATTTGTACAAAACTTTTAAGAGTTTTAACTATTTTATATATATCAAAAATATATATTTTTTAGATTAAGAGACTTTTTTTTCTTTATAAGAAAATTAAAAGATGCCAAAAGAATCTAAGAATAATGTGGCTACGCCCGGCAAAACCTTTTGCAGTCCATCCACAACCATTTGGGATCGTCTATGCTGCATCATGCCAAGCCAAAAATGACTTAATTTGTTGACGCATTGGATTTTATTTATTTATTTTTGCTATGATGGTTGCTTATAACAATCTAGTATAAATACATTCATAAAAAAAAAAAAAAAAAAGAGATCCTCAATGTTGTCGGATATCAATCCAGTTCAAAAGGCTTTTATTTTGTCTCTCATTTCCATGCTCATGTTGGACCTTTCGTATGAAGAATTGACAAGAGAAGAAATACTCTTCTTTGAATTAAAGTACGCAAGGGGTCATATAAAAATAAAAACAGAATGCCTTTGAATCGGGATTAATAATAATATTGTATACATCTTATTTTGCGGTCATTGTATCCCTTTGCTTCCCCAGTGGTGCAGTTTTTTTGTAGAGGATTTACGGTCTGATAGCTTGTCTGTCCATCAACTTATGTACATTTCTTATCTTATTTAATACAACTTTCAGCTTCAACTTTTATGAAAAAGAAAAGAAAAGAAAGAAAAAAAAAAAAAAAATCCAGTTCATAAGGCTTCAACCGTTGGTAAGGATGATGTAAGGCAAAACCTAGATGTTACATGAGGTTGGACCATGCGCAAGAGTTTGTCTTCGTACAAACCATTTGATCCCATCTTGCAGGGATGCATATTGTCCGTTGCAACGTGAAAAGATGGCTTAAACCACTCCCTGGTCGGTGCATCGTTCCACGCTCGCTGGTTCATGCTGCAGTGGATATCTGCGACACCGATGCAGTCGGAACTGCTCTCGTGGATCGACTGGAGGTTTATTTCGAAACGTAGAGAAATCATTTTGTTTCTTTTCTTCTTTTTTTTTTGTTGATGGAAATCATTTAGTTTCTAAAAGCGAAACTAAAGACAAAAAGAAACGCAGATCGAATGCATGGATATATATATTTAAGCTTTTAGTATAGGACAGAAATTACACAAGAATCAGATACTAATACCAATATATTTATATTTATATTTATTTCAAATAAATATGGATATAAATTAGATATTAAAAATATAAATATAATATGGATATATATATATATATATATATATAAGGTAATTAAACTTTATATCGATGGAACCAAAAATTTTATTAAACGAAGGATAATGAGTATATATATATTTTAAAAAATAATAAATATTATATAAAATTAAATATGATTATAATTTGAATTGGATATTTGAATAGGGATCGGATAGTTAAATTAATATCTATATCCATATTTTTTTTTATGAATATGAATATGGATATGGATATTAGTTGGATATTCAAATTTCTATCAATATCTAGATAAATTTTGATTTGAAATTGGATTTGATCGGATATTTCATCCTTATTTTAGAAAAAATAAAAAGAAACGTAAAAAAAATATTTTGAAAATAAATTAGTGTACCGTCGAAGCAGCAGTCTAACTGATTGGGATTTTGTCCACGAAAGATTTGTAATGGTTGGATGAGTGAGAGACCAGGTTCTTCTTTTTTCTCGTTGATTCAATATTTTTCAGTACAGTAAAGGCTTGCGGGATAGTTACATCGGATTTATCCCCCCATGTCCTTTTGGCCGACAAAAAAAAAAATAAAAATAAAAAAAATAAAAAGGGCGTGGCCAACTAATTAATCACCCTTTTTCAATGCGTGGCGAATTGCTTCCATCTAGAAATCTTTTGACGGAGCACGGAGTCCAATTCACGTGACCAAGGAGCTCGGAGAACTTGGGAATTGATGGAATCGATTGGGTCACGGACTGCATAAAACGCGTCTTGACCGTTGTTGGTCAAAGTTAAAAATGGACAACCGAATCCGGTCCTTGCGTCGACCAAGACATGCGGTTGGATTACTCCAATTAACATAGCCAACACCGCATCCTTCCAATCGTAGCCCCATGCATGATAGGCCAAAAGGATTTTGGCACTCCGTTTCTCGTTTGAAATAAATTATCCAAGCTCAAAATAAACCCGTACATTTGATAATGGATGGAACAAAAACTTACGATTCAAAAATGGATCCGATTTGGATCAGATGTTGATGCGCGCAGCGGGCGTATTAATAATATCTATATGCATTCTAAACCGAGACGGATATATACAATATGATATTAATTTAGACCAAGTTGTTGCGAGTAGGACGTACTTTCCAAATTAGAGTTTTTGAAAAGTATAAACTTATAATAATATATTTTTATAGGAACAATTAATGATCGAATATAAAAAATATCATGATACATTTTCAGAACGACCTGAATTCATATCATGATATGGTAAACTTTTATAGTTTTTTTTTTTTTTTCTTGGTAAAAACTAAACTTATAGTTTGGTGGCTAAGCACCTGTTTATGAGGCAAATTAAAGGTCATAATTAAGGTTGTATATGATGTCCTTGTTCCTTTTTCTCTCCCTTTTACTTGAAAAGTAAGTGGGCATGCATATACAGCGACCATGCATGTATGACGTAAAAGATGGGTGGTGGGATTGCTCATCTGGCCGTTCAAAGTGACCATTAATTGATCACGTCACAAGCTCCTCCCAAACTATCGAGTTTTTGGCCTTCCTAGCTCTTTGCAGCTCTCGAAGTCCTTCAAATAATCACCATTTCTAAAATCCTTTTGTGCTGAATATATATATATATATATATATATATATATATATATATATATATATATATATATATATATATATATATATATATATATATATATATATATTAATTGTTAATTTTAATTCCATGTTCTAGCGAGGACACAGATGCAGCGATACCAGTTTGGTAAGCTCGCACTTTCTCTCAGATATCATCTTCAACCAGCATTCAATAAATGAATCTACCAGACAATATGATAAGCGGCTCCTTTTTAGGCCTCGATCCACCGTGACAGCCTCCAGTACTTCACCGTCAACCATGATTCTTTCCAAAGTCTTTCTTCCTTTCAGCTTTTTTTTTTTTTTTTTTTTTTTTTCTTCATCCAATCTCGTGGTCGATCTGTATTGGAATTTTGGAAGTGCAAAAACTCTGGTAGAGAGAGTCAACGATTCAAACTGGTTGGCCTTGGCACTTTGCCACGTCTCCTCGCTTTCGAGTTTTGAAATTAGAAGATGGCTTGTCTACGTTGACCGGGCCTCTCGTCTAGTCTCGTCGCGTCCCTCGCGTCCTTTAAATACCAAACCGAATTAATCGGAGATTAAAATATAGATTAGTACCGTTCTTGAAGGTGAGAGGAAATTCACCGGAGGAAGCCGTGCTTCGAGACTTTGGGAGTTACCTATAAATATATAGTATTTATAAACATATGAAGTAGCACGGAGTTCGTCTACCTGAACGATAATCTATTTAGATTGTTGATGATTTTAGATCGAATCTATCAAATAATCATATTTAATATTTTTTTAAATAATAATCTATCATGTAATGGTAATTTAGATTGTGGCAATCCAAATTATTATAAAAATATATGGTTATCCAGATTACCGGAGGTATGATAATATAGTATTTTTTTGTTTACAAAATTATCCCTTCTTTTCTATTCTTCGGTGAGAACAAAATCATAACCCTCCTCCCTCTCCATCTTCATCGTCTTGCCAGCCTCTCCCAGCCTCCTTGTAGACGAAAGTGATGGATTCGAAGGAATAGCGGGATCGATCGTAGTCGACATCACCATCGTCGGTAAAGGAGATAGGGTGGCAGATCTCGCCGAAAAGAGAGAGGGGGCGATCGGAGGTAAGGGCGATGTCCTATCCATCGCCATAGGGATGGGGGTTGTACTCATTGAAGTTGTCCTCGAGCTCCGATCCACCTCTCCAGAAGGATGCCATGGCTGCTGCTGCTCTCTCGATGAATCAAGGAAAAGTTTTAGCGATGTTGTAGTCGGAAAACGAAGATGGTTCGATAAAATTTATGAATGCCAACGAGCTAAATAGCTTTTTTCTTTCCCTTTTTTTTTCCCCTTGTTTTTCCTTATTTTTTCTCTACTCCCTTATTTTTTATTTTTTCTTTTTACCTTTTCTCCCATCCTTGGCTTTTATTATTTATTTATTTATTTATTTTTTTAATTCCCTTTTATGATAGAAATAGATTTGGATAACTAAAATATTCCTTTTATACCAAAACTTAACAATCATTCATTTTTTTTGATCAGGCCGCTAGCCAAAAAAAAAAAAAAAAAAAGGGGAACCGTGCTATTTTATCTTTATCATTTGAATGATTTTTTTTGCATATGGTTAGATTTTTATTATCTATTCTTACTTTTATTTTCAAGAATTTTATCTATTTAATAATATATGTATTTTAATAAATTTGATTTAAAAATATTTTAAAAATTTGATATTAGATTACAGGTAATCTATTTGTCATACCAAATACAGTAATCAATTTTACTGATAGATTATCTATATATGTATCAAATATAATAATCATTATTACTGATAATCTATCTTGTAGGTAATTCAAATTATCATTTAAGATTTTCTGGTAATTCATCAAATACAATCTTAGAGGGTCAATATGGCATTCGTCAATTTTTTTTTTTTTTTTTTTTTGGTTGGGGGAAGATAGCACGGGCAGTTGGCAGGGTCAAAAACTATCATCTAGAAATATGCTAGGCATACGTCATTCTCGATTTCATCGGTGTAAAAACATACTACAATAGGCTTTTATCAGTACTGAATTACTTGGTAACATGAACGTAAAGTCGAGGGAGAAAAAATATAAGAGGAAGAATTTGGTCGAGCAAGATCAAACTTTGAAAACACTTATTTAATTATATTTACATGATTTCTTTACTCCCCCCCCCTCTCTCTCTCTCTCCTAATATGAACTCTTGAAATATCTCGTAGTAGAATTTTTTTTAAAAATCTATATACTACAAAATTATGATATTCGATGATTTTATATATTTTAAAAGTTTTAAAAAATAATTTTATGAATTGTATTTATTGGATTTGCATGGTGGCCAAATAGAGTTTTTGAAGATTTAAAAATGTATTGAATATGGATTAGATATTAGAATATCCATATCCATATCTTAATTTATATATTTGACGGATATGAATATAGATATTAATCAAATATAAAAATCTATACTCACTCATATTTTTTTAAGACATATGTGCATGGATGCATAATATATATTGAAAATAAGGAAATAACATGTTAGATCATAAAATCAAAGATATTATCAAATAGAAAGTAAGTTTAGTCAATAATATACTATTGCGGATTGAGTAGAACTTTGACGACTTGCCACAGCATCGACTAGTCTCGTCGTCTTCTCAGGTGAGGTGGATTAGCATTTCTCAGGCATAAACTTACAAGAAATCTTTCTGACCAGATTCTAACGGAAGATACTCCGATACTTAAATCAATGGAAGAACTAGATGAGCAATACCAGTTGGAGCTAGGTGCACAAAAAACTGAGATAGAGTAGGGTGGTGGTAGCTTACTGGCTAGGGCTACCCACTATCTATCCATAGGAGATGGAGTAACTACCTTCCATTAAGGACAACTAAATATCGTTAGGTAGAACAAGATACCATTAGGTAGTTGGAGTCGTTAAGGTAGCTACGTTCCATTAAAGAGTCGGTTTGATAACTGAATATAGTTATCTGTCATGAATTCTAGTTGAGATAGTGGGAGGTCATTTATTAGCTACTCGAGTTCGAGTAGGGGCAGGTATGAGGTTGAGCAGATGTTTGAGGATGGAACCATCTAGAGAGTATACTCGGGGCTGAATGGAAGTTCAATAGCAGTTTGAGAGCGGGAAGGTGCTTTGATAAAAGGCGCTTGCTTCTCAGGACTGAGTAGGTAATGTCCACAATAGTTGCCCCTCATTCTCGAGTCCATAATATTGTAGACTCATTTATCGCTTCTAGATGAAGGGAGTCATTCCGATTGATTTTGGGGTTGAGGTAGATCTTTGTGTCATGTCGTCATTAAATGTTTTCTTAGGAGTCGACCGGTTGATTTGATAATGATGGGAGGGGAACTACAGCCTGGTATTTGAAGAGACTGTTCCTTGATTTCTTGAAATGGCTAGCAATTTGCCATATCTTCCTTGGCAAATGGGAATGTGCCACGTGGTCTGATAGCAGTGCCTATTAATGATATGCACATGATTCAAAGTTGTGTATTGGTTAGTCACTTGCTTTTTTGAAGCATCACTGGTAAGGAAAGGGGTATGTGTCATCATCTGGTAGACTCAACCGTTTTGAGAGTTTGCATCTTGCCATTGCAGCGGGATATAAATATGAATCCCTTTCCATTGTTGCAAGGATTGCTGGGTTCATTGAGCAATGGACGAAGAGGAAGGAGGAGGGACAAGCAGGCTCACTCCAAACTAGCTTCATGTAGGCTTCCTTCTTTTACTTTCCAGGTTAGAGCCTTCTTCTAGCATTCCCTTTATTATTTGTCATCCTTTTTTTCGAGTCTTCTTAGAGTCACTCGGATATTTAGACTTTCCCAGGGTTTTCTTTGGTAGAATTGCCATTGGTGATTCCTGTCATAGCTTAGAAACCTACATTTCTATTTTAGTTCCTTTCTTTTCTTTGTTTTTTGCTCAACTTCTTTTTCCTCTTGGCTTTACCCTTGTAACCAGGATGTCTTCTAAGAATAAGAGTTACTCGGTTATAACATCTCGGGATTATAAGGCTCTAAAGGCTTCTCTCCTTGGGGGGTTGCTTCTCCTACCTAGAAAAAAGTCAAGGCCACTTCTCTCAACTCGAGGAGTATCGGGGCTTCTTTCCGATAGGTGGTCCGGGCTAGTCGGTCTACTAGTCTAGATATTCCCATTCAATTTCCACCTGGTTCCTCAAGCACTGTCTTAACAATGACCGCAGAAGAGGTCGAGAAGTTATAGTATCAAAACTATTTTTCTAATAAAATATGTACCATACTTTCTTCCTAGATGCTAAACTGCAAGTTGTTGGCTTAAGTGAAAGACTTGGAAGAAAAGTTGGTTGCTAAGAAGGCATCAACGTCTGAGCTCAAACGGAAGTTGTTTGATTCTGACTTGAGGAGGAGGACCGCAGAGAGGAGAGTCCGAGCAATGAAGACAGAGGTGAAGGTTGCTCACCTAGAGGCTGACAAGGCGATTGAAGAGTATTAGAAGTTTGACGACTTCAAATTGGAGGTCATTGAAGGCTGTATGAATTCCTATCACCTCTGGTTTTCAGATTGCAAGAAGAAGGTGGCCATGGCTTTCTCTAATCTGGACTTGCAAGATATCGTCGAATCCGATGAGGACGGTAAGGAAGAAGAGGATGGTGAAGGTGAAGAAACTAATGGGGGAGTCAGGGAATCATTTGAAGTCGAGACTGGGCATGCCAGTCTTGAGGTAACTCCGGGAGTGGTTGCCAAAGAAGGGCTTGTACAAGGAATCATTGCCAAGGCTATGATCGATGTTGAAGCCATGCTATGGTCACCGAAGCAGCTAAAGATTAGGATCCAGCCCGAACAGGTGCCCATAGGGAATAGTAGTTCTTGATGTCCTTTTTGGTTTTCCTTTTTTGTAATCATGTAGAGAACCAATTTTGTAATGACCTCTTTCAAGTATCAATGAAAGTATTTTCCCTTTACTTCGATGCCTGAGTATATCTGAATGGTGCCCATAAATGGAATGATACTTGTAGTAAACGTGTCATCGTCAAAATATTTTAATTAATGTAGTCAGCATCTATTCATAGTAGGTATGCTATCATCAAAATACTCAAAGTAATGCAGTCGATGATTGACTCATAGCAGATGATCCACTAGTTGGGTAAATAATCCTAGAATGGACATGCTAATCATGAATGCTGACTGATGTGGCAGGAAGTTGACTTGTAATCCCTGTCAGATGCCATGTCAGAAAAGCTGCCACGGTGGACACTCCATCTCGGACTCCTTTGCCGGGCCGAGCTCCCCCAGAATGACAAGGTAGCCCATCAAAATCGAGTTCCATCCTCCGCCAGGTCGGCACCCGCAAGCCCGGGATGCCTAGGCCGGCGCCGAGCGACCTCCTTCACCAGATCGAGCCCCTCCGAGGTCGAGCCCCATGGACCGGAGTTGAGCTCAGCCTTCCTCCGCCAGGTCGAGCCCCTCCAAGGCTGAGCCCTCTGGTCTAGAGTCGCGTGCTGACCTCCTCCGCCATATCGAGCCCCTCCGAGGTCGAGCCCCCTGGACCGGAGTCGACCTCAGCCCTCCTCCGCCAGGTTGAGCCCCTCCGAGGTCGAGCCCTTTGAGCAGGAGTCGAGCCTTCCTTCGCCGGGTCGAGCCCCCTGGATCGGAGTTGAGCCCAGCCCTCCTTCGCCAGGTCGAGCCCCTCGGAGGTCGAGCCCCCCGGGTCGGAGTCGAGTCCCAACTCTCCAGTTTGATAACCACCTCGGACAATGCTGCTGACCGCCAAAGGAGCGGAGCCACCTCCCTGAATCAGCGATGAGCCGCCTGAGGACTACGATGAAGTACCCATCAAATCATAATAACTGTCCGCAGCCACCACTTACACTTGAAGAGGAAGAAGCTCCCAGACCGAGACGCCACGCTCTCCACCAACCGCCTGCACCACCCAAAAGAGGAAGTCAACCAGGGGATTCAAATCCCGAGGGTGGCGGCCTCCTAATCGAAGTCTTTCCAGGTTTCCCGGAGTGGAGCGACCGGAAGGAATTTCAGAGTGCATGGCAGCTTCTTTTATCATGAATCAGAAAATACGTCCCATCCACGGCACGGAACACTGCCGCACGTGCCTGCCAGCACGAGGGAGATCCCGAGGTAGGCATTCAATAACCACCTGGGCTTAAAAGAACCTTTGACACCCTCAGCAGGGAGGTATGCAAGCTAAACCACAAACACCCAAGCAAGTAGGGGAAGGAGGCCACACAAGAGAACCACCCAGGAGACTAAGAATCAAGGCTCTCAGAGATCGACAGGAACGATCGCCCAAATACAGCCATCCATCTCCAGTTCACTTCGGCCACCACCTTTTCCAGCCTACTTGCACCCCCACTCACTCCTCCTAGCATGGAGTCCATCTTAGGGGCTTGACCAGGAGGATCTGTTCCCTTGGATCGTCATTGACTTCACCGTTGGAGTGCCCCCACCGGAATTCCTGGCCCAGGTCACTAACCCTTATTTTGCAGGTCCCAACGAGCAGGACATCACCGAGGAGACGAGGGGCGATCCGACGCCGACAGTAGCTACGTGCCACGATGATCTTGGCGGCAACAAATTGGCATGCTAGTAATGGGGGAGGCAAGACGCATCTTGATCCAACTTGAACCCCCTGCAAGCAGCTTACTGGGAGGATGGTGACAGTGAGAGAAGTCTCCACCAACCGTGCGGGGGATCCCCCTTCTTAAGGGGACCCGCACGGTCCAGAGGGGGAGCTCCTTGCTCCTGCTCAACTACCTCTGACGGACATCCAGCTGGCCGTACTCGTCCAGCAGATACAGATTCTCACCACGGTGGTGCGCCAGCTCCAGCACCAACAATGGTCCTTGGCTATCCATAAGCAACCAAGGACCCCCGTGGCCCATGCCGTAGCACCCCGCAAAAGCCTGCATTCCTTCCAAGGAAGGCCTTCATAGCCACGGGCCATTACTGATCACCAGGGTAGTAACTTGACTCCGGTGAAAAGACAACCGGCCAGATCTGCCGACAGGGAGAGCCGGTCCCCAACCCTCGAGCGGGTAGCGGCCAAGCCCCACTGAGGTTGAAAGGGCAAGACCCCCCTTCAGGGACACCGTCCCATGTTACATTCTCCGCCTCTTTCGGCCTCCACGGAGGGCTCCACTAACGAGGCCATCAGGCGCACAGCTGAGAAGCACCTAGAAAAGCACAAGCGCAAGCTGGCAAAATTATCCCATCGATTTACGAACATGTAGGGCTCTACTAACGAGTTGGTGGGCTACGATGCCCGTCCCCCCCTCTCCCGAGAGATGCAAGAAGAACCGGTCCCCAGTCGGTTTCGCATGCCATAGGTGGATCCCTATGATGGGACCACCAACCCCTTGGACCACCTGGAAAGCTACATGGCCCTTATGAGTGTCCAGGGGGCCACCGGCACCCTTTTCTGTATTGCCTTCCCAGCAACCCTTCGGAAGGCGGCTCGGGTTTGGTTCACCCGCCTCGAGCCTGAAAGCATCAACTCTTTCGCTCAGCTGGAGCGAAAGTTCGTGGTCCACTTCGACGCCAGTCGAAAGGTACCACGAGAGGCAGACAGCCTCTTCTCCATCCGGCAACAGGACTGCGAGCCTCTACAGGACTACGCGGCCCGCTTCAAGGTTGTCGCCTTTGAGATTTACAATCTTGATGAGCCAGTCACCATGCTGGCACTAAAGCGAGGGCTTGGGACCTCCCGCCTGACCTACTCGCTCGACAAGAAACCCTCCAATACCTACTCCGAGCTCCTCCTCTGAGCCCAGAAGTAGCCGAGGAGGCAGATCATATGAGATGGGAGCTCGATGGAAAGCCACAGAAGAAGCCAACTCCCGTCGAGACCCCCGGAACCCGGAAGTCGGGACCCCCAGCCCTGAACTTCCAGTAGGGGCCGAGATCGAGGAGCGCGCCCCTTCCGGAGGAGAGGTACACCCCTCTCCTTGCCTCGAGGATGAAGATCCTCATGGAGATTGAAGGTGAGCCCTACCTGAAGCGCCCACCACTAATGAAGCTATTCACTAGCCGTTACAAGATAAAGTACTGCCGCTATCACCGCGACCATGACCACGACATCGAGGAATGCGGCAATCTCAAGAAAGAGATTGAAGAACTCATCAAGAGAGGCTACCTCGGAAGGTTCGTAGGGGGCAGACCTCTGGCGGAACTTCAGGCGCTTGTCGCTCTCCTGCTAGTTCCTGCAGTTAACAACCGTCCTACCGAGAAGCCGGTTGGGATGATATGCTGGGGAGCCGAGCGCGCACCTAAGAAGGCCCGGGGGGCAGGGTATTCTGAAAATGTGCTCCCCTTTATGAGGGAAGGGGGAGATGGGAGGGAAAATGTAAATAATGATGCCGTGGTCCTCGAGATGACGATCATGAAGCATCTTGTAAAACACATCATGGTCGATAGTGGAAGATCCACAGATATGCTTTTTTACGATGCCTTCTCCAGAATGAAGTTGTCCTCCGCTCAGCTCAAACCTGTGCACACGTCCCTTGTCGGTTTCACGGGAGATTCTGTAAGGGTTGAAGGAGAGATAACTCTTCCAGTCATTGTCGGGATCCCACATCGGCAGAGCACTGTTATGATGACCTTCGCAGTGGTTAGGCTTCCTTCGGCCTACAATATGATCCTTGGCCGACACGGGCTCAATCTGCTCGACGTCGTTATTTTTACGAAGCGGCTGCTGGTGCAGTTCCTAACTCCCTATGGAGTTGGCGAGATGAGAGGTGCACCTCAGCCGATTCAACACTATTTCCAGACTCTCCCCAGGACCAAGGTCCCCGAGGATGATCCCAGGGTGGACGATCTCGATCAAAGGGTGCAACACCCCAGGGGTGGCCTGGTCAAGCACCTATTGTCTTATCCGCTCAGAGCTGACCAGGAGAGGACGGTACAGATTGGGGCCCAACTATAATATGAGGAAAGGGCCCACCTGCTGGAGTTCTTACGGGCGAATGCAGATATATTCGCCTAGACGGCGGTGATATGCTAGGTATCCCCTATGACATCATCACCCACAAGCTAAGCATTGACCCAAAGTGCAGGCCGGTTCGGTAGAAGAGGAGAAGTTTTGCCCTAGAGAGACAGGCGGCAATCAATGAGGAAGTCGACAAACTCCTTGCCGCTGGCTTTGTCTAGGAGGTAAAATACCCGAGCTGGCTGGCGAATGTGGTGATGGTAAAAAAGAGTAACGGCAAATGGAGGATCTGTGTGGACTACACCGACCTCAACAAGGCATACCCGAAGTATAATTTTCCTTTATCGAAGATCGACCAACTGGTGGATGCCACCTCGGGTCACAGGCTGCTCTCTTTCATGGATGCATTCTCCGAATACAATCAGATCTGGATGCACCCAGAGGATAAGGAGCACACCGCCTTTATTACCGACCAGGGGATGTACTGCTACAAGATGATGCCCTTTGGACTGAAGAATGCTGGGGCCACGTACCAACGTCTGGTCAACGGGGTCTTCAAAGACCAGATTGGTCAAAACATGCAGGTGTACATGGATGACATGCTTGTCATGAGCAAGCCGAACTTGGACCACATCGTTGACCTCGCCAAGGCCTTCAACAACATCCGAAAGCACCAGATGAAGCTGAACCCAGCAAATTGCACCTTCGGAGTGGCCGCAGGAAAGTTCCTCGGCTTCATGGTCACTTAGAGGGGCATTGAGACGAACCTGGAGAAGGTCCAGGTGATCGTTGACATGGAGCACCCGACATCTAAGAAGCAGGTCCAGCACCTGACAGGGTGTATTACAGCTCTGAGTCGGTTCATCTCGAGATCGGTCGACCGCTGCCTTCCATTCTTCAAGGCACTGTACAAGATGCATGACTTCACCTAGACGGAGGAGTGCAGGATGGCCTTTGAAGAGCTGAAGGGGTTCCTAGCCTCTCCTCTGCTGCTCTCCAGACTGGAGGAAGGAGAGGAGCTTCTACTTTACCTGGCGGTCACACCCGGAGCCGTCAGCTCGGTCCTCGTCCGTGCAGACGAGGATGGATCTCAGAAGCCGGTATACTACACCAGCAAAATACTTCGCGATGCAGAAATCAGGTATACCTGCTTCGAGAAACTTATTTTTGCTCTAATAATGTCTGCTAAGCATCTCAGGCCCTACTTCTAAGCGCATCCTATTATGGTCATGACAGATCAGCCACTGAGGACCATACTCGACCACCTCAAAACATCCGAAAGGTTGGCCAAGTGGTCCATGACGCTGAGCGAGTTCGATATCGCATATCGATCGAGGTCATCGCAGAAGGCCCACGTCCTAGCCGACTTCCTGGTCGAGTGCATCGGACTCACCGAGGAGCCAAAGCAGACATCCCCAGAGTGTCAAGTTGAGCCCAGAACAGAGGAGGAGCCCTATATCCTCCACGTGGATGGCGCATCCAACTTCGGTGGGAGCGGAGCAGGTCTCATTCTCGCCAACAGCGGCAGGATCGTGGCGGAATGTGCTCTTCGCTTCAAATTCATTGCAACAAATAACCAGGCGGAGTACGCGGCACTCCTCGCAGGCCTAAAGGTCTCACGCGAGCTGGGCATGCAGAACTTGAAAGTCTTCACCGACTTCCAACTGGTGGCTGGACAAGTTTCCGGAGAATATGAAGCCAGGGACCTCCAGATGATGAAGTACCTGGAGCGAGTCCGCTCATGCACGGCAGGCCTTCGACGCTTCAACATCTTCCATATCCCTCACGGAAAGAATGCTCGCACAGATGCACTGTCGAGACTTGCGACCCTACTAGACTCATCGCTGGGGCACGCATATATTGAGTACCTCGAAAATCCAAGCTATGAAGCCCCGGAGGAGCTGCAGCAAGTCACCTCGGAGCTGAGCTGGATGTACAGGTATATCAGATACATCACTGACGGCACCTTACCCAAGGACCGCGCGGAAGCTAGCCTCATCAAAAAGAAAGCCTCTCGATTTGTCCTAATGGAAGGACAGCTCTATCGTCGATCCTACTCCTACCCATTCTTGAAGTGCCTGAGACCCACGGAAGCAGCCTTCGTTCTCCAGGAGATACATGAAGGCCTGTGCGGGAACCACATGGGAGGAAGGATGTTGGCATACAAAGCTCTCCGCTAGGGATACTTCTGGGAGACCATGAGGGAAGACGCCGCCGACTTCGTGAAGAGGCGCGACAAATGCCAGCGCCTTGCCCACATACAACATTAACCGGCGGCACCGATCTCACAGCTCTCCACCCCTTGGCCGTTTGCCCAGTGGGGATTGGACATCTTAGGGCCATTTTCTCTGCACTGGGGCAATGGAGGTTCTTACTAGTGGCCATTGACTACTTCACCAAATGGGTGGAAGCGGAGCCATTAGCGCGAATGACGGAAGCTAAGGTCCACCAATTCTTCTGGAAGTCAATTATCTACCGCTTCGGACTCCCCCACTACATCATCACCGACAATGGACGGCAGTTTGATAGCTAGAAGTTCAAAGAATTCTATGCCGAGCATGGCATCCGGCACCACTTCATCTCGGTTGCTCACCCCCAAACAAACGGGGAAGCCGAGGTAACCAATCGGACTATCCTCCAAGAACTCAGAACCAGACTAGACCAAGCCAAGGGCAGATGGACAGAAGAACTCCCGAGCATTCTCTGGGTCTACCACACAACACTCAGGATGGCGACGGATGAAACGCCTTTCAACCTTGTCTTCGATGCTGAGGCCATCATCCCAGTTGAGCTCGACGTGCCCATGCTACGGGTGCAGCAATATGATGAAGCGCAGAACCCGGTGCACCTTCTACTCAACTTGGACCTCCTCGAAGAAACCAGGAACAAAGCTCAGCTCCGGACGGCAGCATACCGGTAACGAGTGGCCCGGTACTACAACGCACGGGTAAGGCCCAAGGTTTTTTGACCTGGCGACCTAGTGTTGCACCGAGCCGAAGCATCTCAACCCCGGGAGTGCGGCAAGCTCTAGCCGAACTGGGAAGGTCCCTACAAGGTGGTCGAAGCTCTTCCACAAGGAGCCTACTATCTTGAGAATCTGGACGGTGTCAGGTTCCTGCGAACATGGAACGCCTGCAACCTGAGAAGATACTATCAGCAGTGTAAGGCTTCCCTCCAATAATAATAAATAAAGGTTTCCTTTTGCACGAACCGCTCTCTGCTTTGTAGGAATGACGTTGCCATGCCCAAGGCCCGACACACTCAAGCCCGAAGCCCAGCTCTCCAGCACAACAAAGCCCGAGGCCGACCCTTCGGCATCAATAGTGAGAATCATCACCCGGCCCCAGGTCCGACGCTCAAAGACTAGGCCATGCCCCGGTACCAAAAGCCTAGCTTCTTGACATTCTAAGCCCGGATCTCATGACCCTCCAACCCTGAAATTTGGGGTTTGGCTCCCCGACATCAATAATGAGAATTTTTGCCCGACCCCAGGTCCGGCGCTCGAAGCCCGGAGCCCAACTCTCTGGCCACCAAGTCTTCGAGCCTAGCTCCGAGATGTTGAAGCCCGGAGCCAAGCTCTCCGGCCACCAAGTCTTCGAGCCTAGCTCCGAGATGTTGAAGCCCGGAGCCAAGCTCTCTGGCCACCAAGTCTTCGAGCCCAGCTTCGAGATATCAAAGCCTGGAGCCAAGCTCTTCGGCCACCAAATCCTCGAGCCCAGCTCCAAGACATCAAAGCCCGGAGCCAAGCTCTCCGGCCACCAAGTCTTCGAGCCCAGCTCTGAGACATCAAAGCCTGGAGCCAAGCTCTCTGACAACCAAGTCTTGAAGCCCAGCTCTGAGATATCAAAGCCTGGAGCCAAGCTCTCTGGCCACCAAGTCTTTGAGCCCAGCTTCAAGACATCAAAGCCCGGAGCCATGCTCTTTGGTCACCAAGTCTTCGAGCCCAGCTCCGAGATGTCAAAGCCCAGAGCCAAGCTCTCCGGCCACCAAGTCTTCGAGCCCAGCTCTGAGATGTCAAAGCCCGGAGCCAAGCTCTCCGGCCACCAAGTCTTCGAGCCCAGCTCCGAGACATCAAAGCCCGGAGCCAAGCTCTCCGGCCACCAAGTCTTCGAGCCTAGCTCCGAGATGTCAAAGCCCGGAGCCAAGCTCTCCAGCCACCAAGTCTTCGAGCCCAGATTCAAGACATCAAAGCCCGGAGCCAAGCTCTCCGGCCACCAATTCTTAAAGCCCAGCTCCAAGACATCAAAGCCCGAAGCCAAGCTCTCTGGCCACCAAGTCTTCGAGCCCAGCTCCGAGACATCAAATCCTGGAGCCAAGCTCTCCGGCCACCAAGTCTTCAAGCCAGCTTCAAGACATCAAACCCTAGAGCCAAGCTCTCCGGCCACCAAGTCTTCGAGCCCAGCTCCGAGATATCAAAGCCCGGAGCCAAGCTCTTCGGCCACCAAGTATTCAAGCCCAGCTCCAAGACATCAAAGCCTAGAGCCAAGCTCTCCGGCCACCAAGTATTCGAGCCCAACTCTTAGGCCATCCAGCCCAGAGTCCAGCTCTACGACACTGAAGATTAGGACACTTAGAAACAAGGTGGAAGTCTCCCCTCCGATCTCATCACATGTAAAAAAAAAAAAAGAAAAAAAGAGAAAGAGGGTGAAGAAAAAGAAGAAGAAAAGATAAAGAAAAAGAGAGGGGGAAGCAGAGTACCCATAAGCCAAGGTAATTGGAAATTTTTGCTTCATTGAAAATTCCTTGGTTCATTACAAGTGTCCACAGGCCCCCGACATGCCGAGCGGCCCGGGATGGAAAGCAAAAAGAAGAGGTTACAACTAAAAAGAAGCCCTACTTTACTCAGTCGGTGCCTTCCCTAGACGGTGCCCAGCTGGAACCTCACCCTCCTCGATCTCCGTGGCCAGAGCTTCTCCTTCAGCCACCGTCACTGGTGGAGTCGGTTCGGCCGCCGTCACCTGTGGGGTCAGTTTGGCCATCGCCACCTGCGGGGTTGGATCAGCTGTCACCGCATTCGAGGCCGGGTCTGCCTCGGCTGCACGCTCCTCTGCCGCCGCTGCCACAGAAGCCAAAGGTGTTCCCGCCACAGAGCCCGGAAGATGGATGCGGACCATCTGCTTGTCCAAAAGCATCGGGCGCAATAGAGATCGGCAGTACCCGAATCCCTTTAAAAAGGAGTCCGTCACCACCTCCTTGAAGTCCAGTTTGAACTCCTTAGAGGCCTTGTAGTTGGCCACCACCTCGACAACCTCCTTCCTGGTGATCTCTGCCTAGCCGACCGCCTTGACCGACCTCTTGTCCGCGTCCTCAGCCTTGCGGGTGGCCTCGGCGACCTCTTTCTTCGCGGTCACAACTGAACTGACGGTGGCGGAGATCTTCCTCTCTGCCTCGGTAGCCTTTTGCTCGAAGGTCGCGGCCTTCTTCTCGGCGAAGACAGCCCGCTCCTTTGCTGCCTCCACCTCGGTTTGGAGCTCTTTCAACCGAGCACCTTTCGACTTAAGCCCCTCCTCGAGCTCCCTTGAGCATTGCCCGGTGCTAGCGACTTCGCCCCGGAGGCTCTTAACCATCATGTTGGCCTCCCAGAGCTCATCGCTCTTTCGCCTCAGCTCTATCTTTGAGGACTCGAACTTTGCCTCGTGCTCCTTGTCCCTCCTGACCCAATTGCGGCAGTAGTCCCGGATCAATAGAAGCTCAGCACCTTGCTGCATTAAAGACGATGTTAGTCACTAAGAAAATGAGGGGGGAAGCGAGGCAAAGCAAAAATTCACTTACGACGTAGAGGTTGGAGAAGGATGTGTTGATGATGTCGGCCAAAAATCTCTTGCCCCTCTCTCGCCGGTCGCGGGACTGGACGGAGAAGTCCATCATCCACTCGGTGAGGGTCGGGTCCTTGATAAGGGAGATGTTGGGCCCCAACTTGAAAGGGACCCAATGGTAGTGCCTATCTTTCTTGCCTGCTGCCGGTGTAGGGTCGTCTGCTCCATCGGCTGAAGAGGCCGTCGGTGCAGACTGAGGGCTCGGCGCCACCTCAGATGGTGCAACCGATGTCGGCCCCGCACCTTCTGGCTCTCCTTCCTTCTCGACCTTGACGATTTC
The DNA here is from genome assembly GCA_021397845.1 of Areca catechu. NCBI lineage: Eukaryota > Viridiplantae > Streptophyta > Magnoliopsida > Arecales > Arecaceae > Areca > Areca catechu. Next base: position 43,422,548 of record CM038039.1, read on the forward strand.
TGGAGGAGGGGACGCCACCACAGCAGCAATGGCAGCGGATCTGGCCCGGGTCACTACCTCGAACTCCAGTGCTGGGATCAGATTGCACTGCCTCAGAGGCTCGGGGAGGGGCTCAGTGACCCTCCTCCTCCTCTGCTCGGGAACGGGCTCAGCTGGCATGGCCGGCACCGACCTCGCACCAACATCTACCCGAGCCCTCTTCGGGGCGGGCTCGCCGGCACGCTCCGCTTGGTTCTTCTCCTCGGAAAATGAGAGGAGTTTGTCCATGAAAAACTTCATGCCTGCAACCGAGAAAGAAGACATTAGCTTAAAAAAAAAAGAAAAGAAAGAAAGAAGAAAAGAGAAAGAAAAGGATTTTTGAGCCAAACTCACCCAACTCCTGTGTTGGGTCGACCCCAGCCTCGTGGAGATTCTACTCTAACAACAGAACCTCGAGGGAAGGAACCTGTGCGGTGCGGAGCAGCTCATAAACATCTTTGTCAGCTGCTTCGACCGTGGAGTTCCGATTGGGTGACCGATCTGGGTCACTCCACACCCAGTCAACCCCCTTGACGGTGGCAAAGAAAAATTTGCTCTTCCACCCTTTGATGGAAGAGGGGAGTTCAAATTTGATACCCCTCGGGCGAGAAGAAAGAGACCACCATCCATCCTCGGTGGGGTGGTGCTTCAGAGTGAAAAAGGCTATGAATAAGAAGAAACGGACGACGATCCCGTGGAAGTGACGAAGCACAATGAAGCAGAAGACGATCCTTATGGCGTTCGGAACGAGTTGAGTAGGGACCAGCCGATAGTTGCTCAACACCGACAAGAAGAAAGGATGGAAAGGGAAGAGGAGTCCTCCTAAGAAGGTCTCCTCATAGAAGGCGATCTAGCCCGGGCTACTAGAAGTAACCCGATCCCCCGGTCGAGGGATCGAGAGCCGGACGAAGTAAGGGATGCCGTAGACATCCCGAATAGTCCCCAGTTCCTTGGCTGAGATTGTCGAATCAATCACACCGGGACCTGTGGACTGAGGAGGGTCAGGAATGGGTTCGGCTAGAGGAGAAGGAGCGGGGACAGGTCCGGGTTCCTTAATAACTATGCCACCAAGGGGACGCCTCCTACTAAACTCGAAGCGCGCCCCATCTCCCTCTTCTTCATCATCATCAGAAGATGGCGGTCTCAGCCTAGAGGGCCCAGCCTCATCTTGGTTAGTTGAGGGACGGAAATTTGGTCCGAAGCGAGACATGATGAAGGAGATGAAGGAAAGAAGCAGAAAGAAGGAGAAAGCGGACGAGGGTCCGGAGATGAACCTAGTCCTAGGAAGAAGATCCTACTCAACCGAGACGAGGAGAAGGGAGACTAACCTGCCGTGAACTTTGGAAGACAAAAATGGCCGGGAGAATGAAAGAAGAGCCTCGGTACAAAGGCGGGCACGCAGGATTTGAAAGGAGGTATGTTTCGAGAAAGTCTACTTTTCCTTTCGAAGTGACTAGCGCCCGACCGTACCGTTACAGCTCCCTCACCGACGGATCCGTGCTACGTATCATCAATCGACAATGCTGGTGCTTGATTCTGACTGTGGCCATTCTGAATTCTACGCCCGCAATAATTGTTCCTCAGACGTGTTCACACGGCTCCCACAGATAGGCTAAAGGAACCGCTTCACGAAACGCTAACGATCGTGGCTATCATTATGTCGAATTCTTGTCTTTCCATGTCAGCACTGCATTTACTCCCCTCGCCCTGAGTGCCCTGCGTCAACAGGACTCAGGAGTGGGGGACAAATGATGTGGCAGCAAGCTGACATGTAATCCCTGTCAGATACCATGTCAGAAAAGCTGTCATGGTAGACACTCCATCTCGGACTCCTTTGCCGGGCCGAGCTCCCCCAGAATGACAAGGTGGCCCATCAAAATCGAGTTCCATCCTCCGCCAGGTCGGCACCCGCAAGCCCGGGATGCCTAGGCTGGAGCCGAGCGACATTCTTCACCAGATCGAGCCCCTCCGAGGTCGAGCCCCCTGGACAGGAGTGAGCTCAGCCTTCTTCCGCCAAGTCGAGCCCCTCCGAGGTCGTGCCCTTTGGGCTGGAGTCGCATGCTGACCTCCTCCGCTAGATCAAGCCTCTCCGAGGTCGAGCCCCTTGGACCGGAGTCGAGCTCAGCCCTCCTCTACCAGGTTGAGCCCCTCAGAGGTCGAGCCCTCTGAGCAGGAGTCGAGCCATCCTCCATCGGGTCGAGCCCTTCCAAGGTCGAGCCCCCTGGACCAGAGTCGAGCCCAGCCCTCCTTCGCTAGGTCGAGCCCCCCGGGCCGGAGTCGAGCCCCAGCTCTCCAGTTCGGCAACCACCTTGGACAATACCGCCGGCCACCAAAGGGGCGGAGCGACCTTCCCGAATCACTGGCGAGCCACCCGAGGACTATGAGGAAGCACCCATCAAATCATAAAAACTGTCCCCAGCCACCACTTACACCAGAAGAGGAAGAAGCTCCCTGACTGAGATGCCACGCTCTCCACCAACCGCCTGCACCACCCAGAAGAGAAAGTCAACCAGGAAATTCGAATCTCGAGGGCGGTGGCCCTCCAATCAAAGTCTTGCCAGGTTTCTCGGAGTGGAGCGACCGGAAGGAATGTCAGAGCACATGGCAGCTTCTTTTATCATGAATCAGGAAATATGTCCCATCGACGGCACGGAACATCGCCGCACGCGCCTGCCAGCGCAGGGAAGATCTCGAGGTAGGCATTCAACAACCATCTGTGCTTAAAAGAACCTTCGATACCCTCAGCAGGGAGGTACGCAAGCTAAACCACAAACACCCAAGCAAGTAGGGAAAGGAGGCCACACAAGAGAACCACCCAAGAGACTGAGAATCCAAGGCTCTCAGAGATCCACAGGAAGGATCGCCCAAACACAGCCATCCATCTCCAGTTCACTTCGGCCACCACCTTTTCCAGCCTACTTGCACCCTCACTCATACATCATTCACTCCTCCTAGCATGGAATCCATTTCAGGGGCTCGACCAGGAGGATCTGTTTCCATGGATCGTCACTAACTTGATCGTCGGAGTGCCCCCACTGGAATCCCTGGCCCGGGTCACTAACCCTTGTTTTGCAGGTCCCAATGAGCAGGACGTCACCGAGGAGACGAGGGGCGATCCGACACCGACAGCAGCTACGGGCCATGACGATCTTGGTAGCTACACTGACGGTGTTAAGACTTAGCAAAATTCAGGAAGTCCTTGGGTTGGTAAGGTCGTTAACCGAGCAGCTAAGAGTTGGGTTAGATAGGTTAGTGGTAATCTGGGGAACTACTGTCATTATGGCCAGGGCATAAGGAGTCGGTTCCGATTAGATATGATAATTTATAAGGTGATCGATTCTGATTTCATCAATTTTTAATTTTAATCCATGATTTTGACCAACAGCATCACACTCGGCGTTACCTTGAGATTTGGGCATTTATTCTTCTAGTAACACCATTCCGGGCATGTCGATGGGTGCCACACGTCAGGTAGAGTTTGACTAACAACTCCTAGTGAAAACCCTTGAGCCAATAATAAGTGAAGCGAGGTCTCCTAAGTGATGTCTTCCACTAGCCATTCTCATAGAGCTACGTATAGTCCTTTGACTAGTGAGGCAAAGTATAAATAGAGGCAGGGGCGGACCGTCGGGGGGGCAAGGGGGGGCCTTGGCCCCCCTAATTTTTTTTTTTTTTTTTATAAGTTATTTTTTTTTAAATTTTTAAATATGTATAAAAATAAACATTTAGAGGACAAGGAGACCCCTTAGCCCCCCCTAATTTTTTAAAATTTTTTTATAAATTAAGATTTTATGTAAACTTTTAAATATATATATATATTTATATATTTGGCCCTTTTAAATTTGGGAATATTAAATATAATTTGAAAAATCTTTTAAAAAAAATTAAAATGAAACAAATACTATAAATCAATTTTTTTCTACTTGAAAGTTGGATCACTACTAATTTTATTTTTTATTTTCATTAAATTTTTTTCATAATTTTCTTAGGAGAAGACAAAGAATTTTCTTTTTGTTATTCAACCAGTGTCCGTCTCCAGAATTCGCCATGGTCGAAGCCACTGCACGCAGTCAGCATCATCCCATTCGCCACACCGATGGATAAAATGGTGGCCGAACTTGTCATGTAATGCGATCAATAGAACGCTCCCATGACGAGACCAGACGGTTGCACATACATAAGACCGGATACCATCGATGCACTGGCCTATGACTGCCATCTCGGTGGTCTTCGTTAGCCTCGCTGCACTGACGAACATTACGTGCGGTGAAGCCGTGCACCGTCTTAGCGACGGATCTATCGCGTAGCATAATTGATCTTGAAGGGCACGGGCGGGTGGGCACCCATCATGCCTCAAGCTCCCATCAATGCTACTGTACTCACATCCCATCATTTTTGGCACCATCATCTTGTGCAGCGCCAACGATACTTGGCGTAACGCTGCCACTATTGTGGCCAGTGCGTGCGCATCTTCTACGAGTCCATGACGTTTATTACTCTTCCGGTTTCAACTACTATTATAGAGAAAAATATTTTCAAAAATGAAGATTGTCGAGACCAGATTATGCAACAAATGGAAGATAATTTTTTTATTAATTATTTAGCCACTTATATCGATAAGGAGATAACTAAAAATTTTATGGTACATTCAATTATTACTGAATTTAATCTTATGAAACAAGATAAATATAATTTAAATAATATTTATAAAAAATATTTAAATTAATTTTAATTATTTATTAATATTATTTATTTTTATATTTTTTTGGCCCTCCTCAGGAAAGTTGGTGTGGTCCGCCCTTGAATAGAGGTCCTATCCTTCACTCTCTTGCACTTCCCTCAGGATAAGAGAGGGTTTTTGAACATAGTGGAGGACCACTAGAGTGTGGTGAGCGAACCTCTATCGAAGACATGCATGTTGGCAGTGGCCGGAGTGCTTGGGGAGGAGATGGAATCTGATGCAAACAAAATGGATGGAATATAAAAGGTTGGAGTAGGCTAAAGGTATCCCTGGAGATAAAAGGTACTAGTATGAAAGATACCTTTGGAGATAATCTGACCTGCAATAACCTTTCCTTTGGGGGTTTCCAGTCGAACAATCTCTTTAAAATCCTTCATGGATGGACTAGTTTTCTTAGTTTATTTGCATAAGGTGTTGAGCATCGAGGAGATACTCAATGCCAAGGAAGACCGGCCTTGGGTGTGATAGATGGCGAGGGATTCTCAGCAATGGAGAATCAACAATGAGGAGCGTCTTACGGTTGGAAAGCAATCGAAGGTGAAAAAAACATATTTTGTTATCTTCTTTTTATTTACTCGGATGTGATTCAATTTTGTATTGGAGTTGAGTACTCATATTATAATCAGACATTGTATTGAATCCTTTTTTGATTAATGAAATCTTCTCTTCCTTTCTCACAATTGTGTCACTATATTGTGTGAATGTTTCCTCTAACTAATATATGATTGGCAAGTATTTGACTGTTGTCTCGAGTAAAGGTACTTGTCCCCCACTCCCAGCTCAAAAATGTTGCTGATTAGAAATGTTCATTTTTTGGGTAGAGGGAGTAGGCAACGCTCAAGATTGAGTAGGCAACGCTCACAACAATTACTAATACAATTATTTATTTTTCTTAAAAATTTATAAGTATATGTAATATAAGATTAAATAGAACTACAAATAAAATTAGATATTTGGATATGCATTGGATAATTATTTAATCCTATCTATTAAATTTTTTTGTATAGATATGATTATGAATTTTGATATTAATCATATACTCAAATTTGTATCAATATTTTTGTAGATTTGAATATAAAAATAAATTCAGGCAGATAATATTTGATCTATCTTGATCTCTATGTTTTAGAAAATAAAACTTTGGAATCATCAAATTAAAAATTTATAGTTTGAGTTGAATATAATATAACAATATTTTTCTTAAAAGTTTTACCATTCCCCAACCTTTTACTTTGACCGACCGAATACCTCTTAGATAATCTCAAGGCAATAAATAGTACCGATCCTTTTATACCATATTATTTTTATTTATTTTATTTTCTCTTAAGAACTAAGCTAAGAAAAAAACATCTCAATTATTAGAACTTAGATATTTTGATCAACCAAAGGAGCAATATAATTTTGAATTTGAAAAACTTTTAAACATATTGTAAACAAATGTTGGCTTCTAGAGAAAGAGAGGCCATCACTAGGTACATGTAACTTATCTCTAATGTGAGAGAGGGAGAGAGAGAGAGAGAGAGAGAGAGAGAGAGAGAGAGAGAGAGAGAGAGAGAGAGAGAGTTTCATCACTGAACATGTGGATGTTTTAATAAGCAAATTTTGCTGTCGATGGATACGTGTTGCATGGGTTGCCAGTGAACATGAGAATATAGTCGGATAGATATGCAACCGTTTCCCTCGATTACAATAGGTTAGCTCATTATTTAACTGGCTCACATTGCAAGATGTCTCCTCCACGTAATTGGGACACAGTTTTGGCTGCGGTTACGTGACATGATATCTCTAATTTCGCCAATGTTTTTACTAAAAATAATTGTAATTTAGCTTATTTGGCAATTAATATCTGCTCTAGTAGCTAGACTCGGGGATCCTAGAATCTACCTTCTTTAAATCCTTAAATTGAATCCACCGTAAGCCACATCGCCACCTCCACCAGATTCCTGGGTCCACAAATTCAATGGCCATTGGTTGACGCACCCACTACCGAATTAGACCAGCGTATGAACGGGACACGGAATATTCCCCGATGCTTGATTCGGTACCGCTCTTACGTTTCTCGTCAACTAGCTGGAGCCGCGAAAGAGTCAAAAAGATCGCAAAAATTTACGCAAACGTGGCGCTCTCCGAAACCCCCCTCACCGCCGCGCCTCGCGCTCCCTATCCCGCTTCCCCGTCCTACGTGGCGCCGCTATCGGAGGTCCCGCCACCGGTCAAAGCAGTGGAAAGGGTGGATGCGAGCGCGGTCCGGTCACCTCCAGATCCCGTCATCCGCTCTCCGTTCAGATCACCGAGGGGCCAGTCAGACCTGTTGACGGGTTCTCTCTCGGGGGGCTCGCCGGCCCTAACGGACCGAGGTGCACTTACCGCCCGCATCCGACGTCCCCTCCTTCCGCCGTGTGTCCTATTCTTCCCCGGATACTGCCACGTATTCCCCGCTCACCGAATTGGGTCGCCACCACAAGTTCTCAAGTCTTCGTTCTTTGCTCTCCCCCCTCTTTTTATTCAGATCCTCGTTGCACCAGTGAAAGACTTCTTCAGTCGTATCAAAAAAAAAAAAAAAAAAAAGAAGAAAAGAAACGGAAAACAAAAATTCTTCAGTCTCTCGCACCCCCATTTTCTCTCTCCTACTCTTCTTCTTCTCTCTGTAGAAAAGGATGGACAAAAGTGGTGGAGGATTGAGCTTGGGGGCTTCAAATGACTCGGCTGGGTTCAAGACCGGTGTTGTGATGGACTCGTCGTTCCTTGGTGGAGGTCGGAAGCAGAAGAATGGCTCCATGGAGTCCGGACATCACTTTCCGATGAGTCTCGGCTTCCACGATGAGCCGGAAGGTGGGGAGAATAGGAGGGTAGTCGGCGAGATGGATTTCTTCTCAGATGACAGAAAGGAACGGGCACGACCGGATTTGGATCATAATCTGCCTAACCATTGCATCAAGAAAGAAGATCTCACCATCAATGTTAGAGAAACATTGCCCTTTTTTTTTGGATGTTTTCTCCCTATCTAATTGAAACCAGATTTTTTTTTGATCCAAGCTGGTATTCATCTAATCTTTTCTTTGTAATATCATATATAGATGGGTCTGCACCTTCTTACAACCAACACTGGAAGCGATCAATCAACGGTGGATGACGGGTTGTCACCGAATGAGGAGGATAAAGAGAGCAAGAGCGAGGTCAGGATCCTTCTCCAGTCTCCATGCATCTTTTATTTTTAATATGGATAATTAATTAATTATTTGTTTTCTTTTTAAAAAATTTAAGAACGTACACCTGTTTCTTTTAATTAATTCATGAGATTTCTTTTCTTTAAGAATGATGTAATATTTTTCCTTTCGTTTGGAAAATTAGTTGGCAGCTATGCAAGCAGAGCTTGGGCGCGTGAACCAAGAGAATCAGAGGCTAAAGAGCATGCTGGGCCATGTGACAAACAACTACAACTCCCTCCAGATGCAGTTCATCACAGTGATGCAGGAGAGAAACCGAAGAAATGGAAGCCTACAAAGAGATGAGGTAGGTCTTTTTTTTTTTTTTTTGGTAAAAAAAAAGAAAAAGAAGGCTAATCTTCAGATCGATCTTTCATTACGAGATGATACACCCAATTAAATTACCTCAGTAAGCATATATATATATATATATAATTCCAGAAATTAAAGCTAATCTTCAGATCTTTCATCAGGTCAGTGGTGGTGATCAAATGGGCGACAAGCGAAACGAACATAAAGACGCCATCGTGCCAAGACAGTTCCTGGATCTCGGACCGGCTTCATTGGCCGAAGAGGCTTCCCACTCCACAACAGAAGGTGGAAGCCGGGATCGGTCCACATCACCACCTAAAAATATGGGAGTGATGATGCCAGTCGATTACAACATAAAGAAGACTAGCAGCAGCAAAGAGATGGTCACATTCGATTGCGAGAGATCTGATGTCAGGGATATCAGGCCTACGTTTAGAGAGGAGATCCCTGATCAAGTGTCTCAAGGCTGGATCCCCAACAAAGCAACAAAATTATCCCCTCAAAAGAGTACTTCTGATCACCAGCAAGCCCAAGAAGCCACCATGAGGAAGGCTCGCGTGTCGGTCCGAGCACGGTCCGAAGCACCCATGGTAAAACCATATATATATATATATATAAAGAACTTTGAAATGCATTTACGTTCTAATTAATTAACAATATATAGTTTTAGAATCGCTTGGTTCGGACTAATTTGGAACCATTAATTAATTTGCATTCTTTTAGATCACCGATGGATGCCAATGGAGAAAGTATGGACAGAAGATGGCAAAGGGAAACCCTTGCCCCCGAGCCTACTACCGGTGCACCATGGCCGCCGGGTGTCCGGTTCGCAAACAAGTAACGATGACTGCCATTTAGTCCCGAACAGTTAAAAATCTTATATAAAACAATCAAAGAAGTGCATGAGGACTCATTCGAGCTATATGTCGTTGCCATGCACCCTGACAGGTCCAAAGGTGCGCGGAGGATCGATCGGTCTTGATAACAACATACGAAGGGAATCACAACCACCCACTCCCCCGGCAGCCATGGCGATGGCATCGACCACTTCCGCGGCGGCAAGCATGCTCTTATCTGGATCCATGTCAAGCACCGACGGGCTAATGAACACCAATTTCCTTGCAAGAACTATACTGCCATGCTCCTCGAGCATGGCCACCATATCAGCATCAGCTCCGTTCCCCACCGTGACCTTGGACCTCACGCACACTCCCAATGCTCAGTTCCAGAAGACATCAACCCCATTCCAGGCCCCATTTCCAAATGGTGCTCCCGGTTTCGGCTCGACACCGCCTACTTATTTGCCGCAGCTCTTCGGGCAGACGCTCTTAAACCAGTCGAAATTCTCGGGGACTCAGATGTCGGCCGGCGATGGTGCCCAATTTTCACATCCAAAGCCACAATCCATGCAGTCGTCGACATCCCTGGCTGATACGGTGAGCGCTGCGACGGCAGCCATCACGGCGGACCCCAACTTCACCGCTGCACTCGCAGCTGCCATCACCACCATCATTGGAGTTGGAGGCGGCGGGGATGTCCAAACGAGCAGCAACAACAACGCTGGTGATGACAAGATGGGGGATAACTAAATATTGCATTGCCCATGCTTTTCTTTTTTCTCAGAGTTTCTTTTCGTCCTATTTCCTTTGCTCCAAAGCAAATGGAAAATGAAATTATATGTGCGCTTATTTTTGGTATAATTTGTTATCCTGATGCAGCTGGTACCTCAGAAAGGTTTTTTTTTTTTTTAAAAAAAAAAAAATAATTTATTATCCAAAATTTGGAGGTGGGACAAAGACAAAGTTATTTTCTTTCGTTACTATTGGATTTCTACAGGAATGGCGATTCGAGGGTGATGTTCTGGAGGTCAACATGCTTTATTTTTGGACGTTTTCATCGGACGCGTTTGGTCTGCGGGGTGGAATTTGGCGTGGTCCAATTGGACCTGGTCCAAGTAATAATTAGACCTGGCTGTGATGGGAACGTTACGGGGAGAGGCAGGGAAATGGTCCCATGCACGTGAACCGCGAAATTCTCACTCGGTCCCCAGCGTGCATGGTACGGTTACGTTGAGGCTGCTGGAACTTTGTCAACCTGAATATATTATCCGTTCTGAGTCACGAGGCTCATAATTATTTTATATTTTTAGGTTTTCATGATTAATATAAAATTAATAATACTTTCTTTTTGTTATCATTCTAGATTTATATATATATATATATGTTTGGGTGATGGATGTTTTTTTTTTTTTTCTTTTAATATCACCATAGTTTTCTAATCAAAATTAAGAAGTTAAAAAAGGAGAAGTCTGTGTATAGATTCAAGATTTGCATGGACCATCTATATATGAAGTATTATCTATTTTGATCTATGGGCTTAGTTTTGCTTTTTTTCGAATTACAATCCAAAGGGTACTTTATGAGAAAAGAATGATCACTTTTTATATAAATTCGAGTTCTTATCAATTCATAACCATTATGAAATGAATGGTGCAATCATTCCTTATTATCACTACAATCTCCTAATTAAGGAAGAGTATATGAGATAAGCTTATATGCTTCATTATTTTATTTCTTTGCATTTCAATTCAAAAGGTACTTCACGTGGAATGGATGGCTCAGGGCTCACCACGTGAGATATTTTCTATTTTGATCTATAAACCTCATGATTTAATTCCATGAATTGCAATCCAAAAAATGCATCATATGAAAAGAATGATCCCTTTGTATATAAGTCGAAATTCTTATTGACTCGCAGTCTCCTGCCTTATTATCATCATAGTCTCCCGTGAATGAAGAAGGAGCTTGTGTAGGGACATGATATGCATTACAATTATAAATTCGAGACCTGCATGGGTTACCAATACTACAGCAAAGGATTCATGGCTTGATTTGTGAGATATTGTCCATTCGATTCCATGGATCTCATCATTTTGCCTCTCTAAATTTCAATTCAAAAGATGTCTCATATAGAAATTAAAGATGAACCCTCCGTACATAAGCTAGAATTTTCTTGATTCACCATCAATACCCTTCTTCTTTATTACCATCAAGTTTGTCCTTTTTTTTGATTTATTTTAATAACCTAATTGAAAAGGTTTCTTGGATCCGATCAGACATGTTTGATACAATAACGTCTCTTCTCAAAGTCTTAGGGTTCCTTGTATAATCCTTGCGAGCCTTTTCTTCTTTGCGCGAGGAGGATCCTAAAATTTCTAGTTATTGCAACATAATTATGTAATATTTATACATTTCTTAGAAAGCATTCAAATAAGTCCGTAGGTTATGGTATTGCTAAAGTAGTGCATATTCTTGTCAGAATTAATGCACATGATTCTAATCTAAAGGAGGACAATATATTTTTCCTGGATCAAAAAATAATTAGTACAGTTTAAGCCAATATTACAGCATATGGAGCCAAAGTTAATGCAAAACTAGTGCATCTAGGACTAATATTACTGGACATTGCAACAGAAAAAAAAAAAATTCAAGGATCTGATTTTTTTAAAAAGAATTACAAGTGCTAATGCTGCAAATACCGCACGAGGTAACGTTTTTCTTTAGAAATTCAAAATAGACAACGATGATCATGTAAAAAAATTCTAATAATAGCAAAAAACTGACAGCCATTTTCGACCATTTTCCTGTTTGCCAAATAAAATTGAATTAAAACTTTTACACGTTGAAAATAAAATACTCGAATATAGAATTTATATCTTGATCAACAAAAGATTAAAAATGTCAAACCACGACCACCGTGGCCATTTATAATGCTGTCAGCCGTACTGGACATTACGCATGGATGGCCTCATGGCATCCGTTCCAAGCTTTAGCTGTACTTTAATTTTCACACGCACGCATGCTAGTATTTGATAAGAAAACGGAGACATGTACGTTTAAACAGTTCGGCAACGGTGTCACATAATTGTATAGTAGGTGCGATCATGCATTCTCCGATAATTTTTATCGACTCGTTGAATATCTGATACGGACTATTTTTAATAAGATCGATAAAATTTAATCTATCTAATTTATAAATAGATATTAATTATATAAAAAAATTTGATTCGAATTTGGATCAGGTACGAATAGTAGTACGTCCCATCCCGAATCCGAATCGTTTATATATAAAAAAAGATTATGTTTATAAAATATTTAAATAAATTAGATATGGGACGGATATACCCGACTCGACCCGATCCGTTTAGATTTTAAATAAGTTAGGTTTTATACATCCGGATATACCCGACCTGATCCGATTCAAACATGATTTTTTTATACCCGACTCGATCCGACCCGCGATAGGTATGGGACGGACAGTTTTTTAACGAAACGGGTATGGATTTTGGATGACCCGATTCGAATCAGATCCATTGCAATCCCTACATTCTGGGTTGGTAGGCAGCTAGTGCCGAGACTTGCATCACCATCGGACTTGCTTGCTAGCTGACATGCGAAGGGATAAATTGGAGCCCATGACGGAAGGAGATTGGATAGGTGGTAAATAAATTCATCTACCATAACTCTATACTTGGCCAGATTGTTAAAAATATAAGTTAAAAAATTTGGATGACCTTCATCTATTATAATTCGATAAAAAAATTTTAAAAAAACAAATATCCACTCATATTTATTTGCATCTTTTAAATTAGAAAGATTGATCGAATATATGAATGATAGAATTTATAAATATAATTTTTGTTTAATATAATTCTTTAATAAAATTATTATATTTCTTTACTTATTTATTTATATTATTATACATATTTATCTATATTATTACTATTATAATATTAAATTTTATTGTTATTATTATTATTTTGAATCACCGCTGCCTATCGAACACGATTGGACCTGAATTGATTTCCTTATGGGTTGTGGAATCTGAACCTTATACCTCGTTGCTCTTCACCTGGATACTCGAGTCAGGCTTATTTGATCCTTAAATAATCAATAATTTTATACGACTGGCTAAAATATTATCTATTTATTTATTTAGATTAAGTCATGAAAGTTTTCGCAGCTTGGCGTCATGATTTTTTAGTATGATTTGATGCATATTATTGTACAACCTATGTAGCTTGATAGATCCTTGTGATGGACAACCCTTATTAGATTGTTCCCTCTCGCCTCTTGGTTAGTGATTTATGATAAGCGCTACAAGTTCGATATATTAAAAAAAAAAAAAAAAAAAAAAAAAAAAAAAAAATAAATTATGGATCGCTCACTGTCAATCACCACTCATGTCACCCGAGTTTTAGAGGTTGGAGATTGCCCAAGCACGGACAGGGCCTGACCAACACCACCCACTCCACTAGATTTGACACCAATTCGACTGCCACATCCCAGGTGATCCAAGCTATGATCGGTATCAGCACTTTTTAAATGTAGATATTAATCAAGAGAGCAACATCTTCGTAGAAAAAAAAGATTAATCTAATTAGCAAGTATATGTGCTATTTGTCTGAAAACTGGGATTCGATAGGTGGGTCAGGGGGATGAATTTAAACTGACGGCCATTGTGAGCATTTGGTTTCCTAGGACTGGCTTGGCCCATTTGCATGCCTTTTCGAGGCCATTGGCAGTGACACTTGTTGCGCAAGGGGCGTGCTATAATGGGCTTCGAACGGTGATGACGAAGATAGAACGGGAGATCGAGGTAGGTTGCGGACCTGGCCCAGGCCCAGCCCATCCCCCATTCCAATTTAATTTCAGGCGACCGATCGATCCCAAATTTGATGTAATTTCTCAACAATTACCTTGTCCCCGGGTTCTTGTAGGAGTTTGACCATGCTGATATGAGTTACTAACTTGCTCGACTAACTCTTGACCCAACGTCCCCCAACTTCAGCGTAGCTCAGGCTATCGTATAAGTTAAGTGCAGTTTAATTTTGCTAATGGTTAAGTAAGATTTCAATCTATGAAGCGAGTGGAGTTGTTCAAGTCAGTGATTGCTCAAATTATATATTTCTTGATTTTTTTTAAGGAAAGCACGTTCCAGTTTTATGTTATATTTTATTTGGATAATTCTTTTTTGAAAAAAAAATAATTTTCACCTTCTACCCTATAACTATCTCGCATCCTCATGGCCAAGGCTAAATAGAAATGAATCTGCGTCCCCTTGCCTGATTGGTAAATGATGATACCATTCGACGAGGTGCTTGGTGCATACTCTTATATCATAATTAATCTTTAAAATTCAAATCTTATCAGAATTCTATCATGATATAAGCACCTCTTTTATCATAATATTTAAAATTCAAAATTTATCATAATTTCTTTAGTTGCTTGAATAAATTTTATGCCATCATGTTAGAAATTTTCTAAAATATTATTTAGGGGAACTTGATGATACTAACAAAAAAAAAAAAAAAAAAAAAAAAAAATGTTGACCGAGGTCAACCAACAATATTTTTATTTTAATTTTCAGTCCCCTTAAAAGCATGCACTTCTGATATGGCGATGGACCATGGAGGGGATCAGAAATTTTAAAAGCGGTCCACGGCTTCTCATGATTACACGCAGTTCCAGTAAGAACCTCATGTTAAAAAGGTTAATTCCTGCATGAGAAATGCTTATTATATAATGATATGCATGCACGGATGGCTGAGTCACGTGCCACTATAGTTGGGCCGGGCTTCAAGGATCCAACTCAAGTTTTATTTGTTATGATATCATGATTACTGCATGTGATGGGTCATATCGTTCCCATATGTCAATAGATCTCCTTTCTTAGCTTTTCATATGCAATATATTTTACAGTATGGGGATGCATGCAAAAAAAAATCCATAGAGGCGAACTTATTCTTAGAAGAATAATTGTGGATTAGCATAGAACATAGACTGCTAATGGTCCATTGGCCCGAATATTTTAAATCTGACCACTAATAAACAATATATATATATATATATATATATATATACGTAAAGCTCTCTATTCCTCATTTCCATCTCGTTCTCTCCCTTGCCTTGGGAGATCGATTTGATGAATGGAAGTACGTGATCTCGAGGCATTCATCCAGCACTATAAATTGGTGATACGATTGCTGGGTCTTTTTTCCTATGAGCGCCTGTTAAGTCATGCTGGCCATGAGCTGGCTGGCTAGTTCTTATGGATCCCATATATGAACGAGAACTACAACAAGTGTTCTTTTGAGTTAATAAATGTTATTTGCTCTTGCTGACTTTGGACGAGTTTGGACGAAGATTAGAGACATCTGCAGAGATGTGTACGTAACCTCTCTGCTTTATTTTCTCCTTGGCACTCCTTTACTACTGCTACTTTCCTGCCGTTTACCTTTTTCTGTCTGTCAGTTCTTCTGTTAATTACTACCTGTTTGATTGTGGGTTTTAATTTGTGTACCGTTCTCTGGAGCTCTAACAGTACAGATCATTTCTTGTATAATTTTCTGTGTATATATTATTTCCTCTTTAATAAATCTTGGGTGGCTACCTTCCTAGCTAGCCTCCCTTTCTGTCAAAAAAAAAAAAAAAAGAAAAAGAAAAAAGAAAAGAAAAAATAGTTATAAATGTATTTGTAAGAGATTGGCAGTTGATTGAAGTTAACTGATACAGATTGGATACGTGGGTAACCTTTTCTTACCATCTCGTAAAGTGGGTGATATATCGGAGATTATGGACTTGTTCGTGCCCGGTGATGACCTGAACAATTTGAATGGGCTGGATCATGGATGTTGTGTTAAGTCTCGTCCTCATTTTCTGGAAAAGGGGCATGAACTTTCTACAGCGACAGGGGGCACATCATTCATTTAGATAAAGAGACATGAATAACAATACTTATTTTCCACTTAACCAGTATACCTTCTTGGATAGAGGGAATGCAGTATATGTATCTCCTCGAAGTCTATGCATGTAATCTAATGGTTCTAATAGTGGGGAAATCATTTATCTTCTAGAGCCTGCCGATATACAAGTATTGCAGTCCAAGCTATCTACTACTTGGTATCCACGTGCAGATGCTTCTTTATCCATGAACGTGGGTGCGCGTGTCTCGGATCTATTAATTGCATACGTACGGTAATAATGACATCTTTATAGACTATCGTTCTTCCGAGAAAAAAATCATGTCTCGGAGCACCATGCTGGGTCTTTTATCTCCATGAAATTTCCATCTCCGAATCATGTCATGCAGGGTCTTTATCTTCATGAAATTTTCATCTCCGAAGATCGATTTTGATGAAAATATCTTGAGCATGCATGAAAAACCAGTTTTATTATCCGAGACCCGCATCTCGGGATTCTCGCTGTAGGAGGCATGCATCATCTTTATGACCCATCTATCCCGGCCATGGAGTTGCAAGAAGCCTAGACCGGCATTGCCTATGCTCGGATGATTCTGCACGCGGATCATCTTATCATCCAGGTGACTTTGCTATAGTTATTTTTTGGATCCAGAAGAGTTCGGTCATCGCATCCTCTCCTGCAGGACATTGCTCTTCTGCTCCAGGAATGCTCATTCCGTCTTATTTCGCATATCTTTAGGAAGGCTAATTCGATAGCAGGCTAAGTAACCTCTTATATTGCCCATCATTCGGGACAGATTTTGTGGACCGACCTTGGGGACTCCTCCAGGACTTTTCGGGATCTTGTACTTTTGGACTTTCTGGATTGTATTCATGTTAGATTTTTAATTTGAATACAACGGTTTACCAAAAAAAAAAAAGAAAAATCATGTATCATTATTCTTGTCGATGATGTTTGGTTATCTTAATTCTATCTAGAATAAGTCATTATTCCAACTTAATCTTTTAAACGGCTACGAAAATCGAGATGGGCACCTAGATAAGCTATTTTGATCAACCTTTGATATTCTAGACGGATCATGAAATAGTTTATTCTAGATCATTTTATTTTTATATGATGGATCTCACTGGAATAAATATACTGGAATAAAATTATTATTCTAAATGATAAGAATAAATAACTATTTTTTGATAATTGATATTTCTATCATAGGAATAACTTTTTTGAATCTAAACATTAGCCATGTATAAGCAAGTTTCCATGCAATTATCCAGCAAATATATAGCGGTAGCTTTTCCCCGGTGCAAAAGGTTGATGGTGGCATATAATATGAATGAAAACCGTACTTCGAAGTTTTGCTTCCGCGTTCCGTTTTTATTTTTAAAATACTAAGAATAAAAATGGACCACGCTAAACAACATGTTTGATGTAATCTTGTATTTTTTAAAATTATTTATAAAATCTTTAGAGTAAAAAGCAGGGAATGGCAAAAGTTTTGTGCAAAATGTTATTTTCAACATCACTGTTCATCTGGCATTTCACTAATATATTTGTAGAAAAAAACAAAAACAATACCAAAGAAATCTTAAATTATTATATATATATATTTATAAAAAAATTATGGTGGGAGTGAAATCGATTATTTTATAGAAGCAAAGGATGGAACAACCATACCAAATTCTCGAGAAAGATCTCGTAAAAAAATGGATAGGGTAGTGCCTCCTTCCAATTTAAGAGGAGTGCAATCACCGGGTAGGGGACAAGGAATAGGCTAGCACGTATGTTCGCTATTATCTTTCACATTGATGCTGTCCCCCCCCCCCCACGCCTACGCATCAACATTTCCCGTGAGCAAACCGTACGTGGAGCCACCACCTCTCTCTGGAGGTCTGGCCCCAGTGAATGCATGAACTCCGTAACCTGGTGGTTATAGACTTGGAAGCAACTTGTGAAAAGAGCGAGTCTTTCCAACATGGCCTTCACCAGAATCACAAACCAATCGACAGTGTTTGATGGTCATCGAAATGACTTGTGAGAATAGGATTTCATTCCGTCTATATATACCTTGGCCTCAAAGCATGACCTTGTTTAGAAAAGAAGAAAAAGAGTAAACAGGTGTGGACCCTGCACTGCAGCCATAGCTGGAGAGGACCGAGGTCGATCAATTATTGTTAGACCGGCCGGCCAAACTACTCTCGGTGCTACGATGATCCCAGGACGCGGCCCTCGCTTCTGTTCATTCTCATATGGCACCCCAAAACAACCGAACGGTAGCCCGGTGCAATTTTTTTCCCATGCCCCTCTTTTTTTTTTTTTTTTGGTTTAAGGGCTTTTAGAACTCTTTAGAACGGAGGCCGGAAAGGACACCACCTTCTATTCATAGCTGCCTTTGGATAAGGGATGGCATCTACCATCATTTCCGTCCAAGCGTGTGATTTAATAACTCCCGTCTATCTTAGCAAGCCCTGCCACACTGGTGAATAAGCCTTTCTCTCTATCTATGTGGTCAAGCTTTGGGCTTTCCATTAATTGACGACTCCACCTGCATTCATTCAACTAATGCATGCCTGGTCTCGAAACAATGTTGATATTGGCCCCACGATTTTAAAGACTCTCGAGCTGTATGCCACGGTTGTTGCTGGACTGCTTTCTTGACCAAGTTTTGCCGTCAGGATGGTCCTGACCATTGATTACGATGATCTCATAAAAAAATTCTTTCTGACATTTAGAATGATCAGTTTCTACCTTAAAGATATAAATTTGCATCTACCTTGGGCTGGTGGCATGCACACTTTCTGTATTAAATTCTTATTAATTAATTATTTAGACTTTGTGATGCATGAAGAAGAAGGCTTCAAAAGCCAAAACCAACTAATTGGCATAAAGATATTGAAGGTTATGATTACGGTTATTAAAATTTAATACAGGTTAATGCCATCATAAGTTTGCACATATGTGGAATCTAATCATGTCAGGTTATAAGCTATATATATATATATATATATATATATATATATATATCAATGTCAGGAGAGTTTCCAACAAAGACACCATGGCTAATGTAGAAAATGACTCCAATCATCGAACTCGTCTTTATGAAGCTGGTGTTGTAACTATCAGGCAAATTGGGGGTACTCCGGGGTGCATTTGGAGAAACACAAATGGTAGGCAAGGAAGAAAAGGTACATTCTTGGTGGCAGGACCATCGATAGTACACTAAAGTGCATTTATGATCGATTCCTGGAGGATAACGAAGAACGTCTGAACCCTAAGTACACGATTACAACATAGGGGAAATTCTCTTAAAACTCTCCGAAGGATTCTACCTGAAGCGAACGCGGTGAGATCCAATACGATGATTCATATTAATGGTGGTGGCACTGACAAAGGAGAATAAATTCTGTGTATGATGTACAGGGACATATTTGGTCAATTAATCCACACAATCCATGGGAATAGGTGGTGGATATGCGCGCCATTGATGACTGGATGTCTCAGACAACGGGTTAGATATATATTCTCTGGAAAGAGAGAGATAAGATTTTTGTTTCAAATATCCAGAGAATGTATGCTTGCATTAGTTTGATGCTGTTTTCCACCAATTAAGAGTATATGGAAAAAGGGGCATCGGAAAGCCGCACAGAATAAGCAAACAGAATCTACCATCAGAATACGGGCTCGTCTAAATCATCTAGTTCCTGTTTTTTTTTTTTTTTAATCAGTATATTTGCCACTTGTTTAATCAAATCAGGAGTCTTCTCCCGAAAAAAATAAAAAATAAAAGTTTGACCAAATTAGGGGTCACTGGAAATCGACCACACGCAACAATCCATGATGGCCTCTTGGAGGGTACATGGATCAATGCATGATCAACGTGTGATAGGAACCCATGAATTTGCCAAGATCGGGCAGCCTTTTAGATATGTCGGTATACGGTACAACGCATGCATTTGGAATCACGAATATGGTGTACTTTTGGATCACTAGATGGCTGGCCGGTAACGTAGACTAGTCTGACTGAAAGAGAAAATAGGGATGGCAATTCACCCAGCCCGATATCGGGTATCCGATCCGACCCGGCTCTAATGGAGCGACCCGATCAGTAATAAAATCCAAGACAATATGAGTAATGGTAAAATCTGCAGCAATCTTATCTGGTATATATAAATCTTCACAAATTCCTTCCTCGGGAGAATGTTTAAGTTTTAGTTTTAAGTGAGTGGGGGAGCCAGCAGTAAGTAAGGCCATGAAGCTGATCATATAACAGAGGTCGGAGGTCAAAAAGTCTTGGAGAAAAGCCAAATATTCTCGGGCTTTCAGGGCTCAAAATATTTTTCCTGCAAGGGTATGCCTATAAAATTTGTTAGGTAATGGCAAACCATGGCATTAGCGAGAGACGGCAATTGTTTAACCAAAATCTTGGAGATTTTTGATATGGCCCTAAGAATGAGGAAGATATCTAGGATATATGACGGAAAAAGGTTGCTGAAAATTGACATCTCGTGGAACAACCCCGGGGGACAAATGTGTTTTTTTAATCAGTAGTGGCTGTTGGAATCTTCCATATTAGTTAAATCTTCCAAATTTTTAATACGCTGCCTTCCAATCTGGACAAGGTAGGGGTCAAAAGCTTGCCTTAACCTTAAGCCAACAAGCCCTGTTTTACTTATGTGGAACCGGATTTACGCATTAAAGTATGATTTAACTAAATTAAAGTATTAATTCGTGTCGAATATTAATTACAACCAAGGGCACTTCAAACGAAATAAAGCGAGGTCTGGAGGTTTGGATCGAACTGCAATAACGCGATTGAGGAATGGAGGTGGATTTGATGATATTGGGTATCTTATCTTGTTCTGACATCGAGGAACGGTAAGAATACAGGATAAAATTATTGGAGAGGTGAAGGAAAGCAACTAGTTAACGGCAGAATATCGTAGGACTGTGACCTTTATCCGCCAGCTACCGGCAAAGGGCACCTTCAAAAGAAATGAGCTTGGGAAAGTAGAATAATCTCTTCATTGATGCATAAGTGCGTCACAATTATATTCCAATGAATAAATTAACGGATCGAATTGACCTCCAATGTTACGAAGAAACAGCTAATGGAGTATATGCAAAGAACTAGCAGTCTGCAAAAGCGATATCTTGGCACCCATCACTAATTTAAAGAGCACTAGAACATGCCCAAGGTCCCTCGGTATCTAATGAGCTTATCTATCTAGGATGGGGATTGGGGAGGAAGAAAGAAAGTGAACCAACGAAGTTGATGCGGAAGAATATGACTTGTTGCTACCAAATCTTCTGCACCGGGCTCTCTCGACTTGGCTGGAGCGTTCCACTCCCGTTTTCTGTAAAGAAATCCCACGGGCCGGTGGTATTCCGGTGGGGGACACACCGATGGCTAAGTTAGCAAGAAATCTTTAGAGCAACAAAATGGAGGAATCACGAAGGAGACAGCTCGTGGAGAAGGAGAAGTGCCCTTACCATTCGAAGTCTCCCGTTTACCTTATATAGGCGCGGAACACTACCAGATTCTGTTAGGGGCTAGGTTGGAAATGTCCGATTTGCCTCTAGGAGAATCATGGGAGTTGTCAGGTGGCATTAGAACATGACCACGTCATGGAATCTGTTGTAACAGAATTCTGATACGAGCATGAAGGGGCTTATGGAGCCTTCTGTTTAGTAGAGGTTTGGCAAAAACATGTTGGTCGGATTTCGAGCGGGTTGATGGACCCTTACTGGAGTGGGTCGTTAGGACCTCTGGCAAAGTGGATCGGTTGGATCCCTGCTGGAATGGATCGTTCGGCCCTTTGGCAAAGTAAGTCGATTGGACCCTTACTTGAATGGGTCGTTCGGATCCCTGGCAAAGCCGGTCGGTTGGATCCTTACTGGAATGGATCGTTCGGACCTCTAGCAAAGTGGGTCGGTTGGATCCCGGTCGGATCTTTGATCCGGCCCAAAGAAAAGTTGATAGAGGTATAACAAAGATCCGACCCAAAGAAAAGTTGATAGAGGTATAACAGGACTTTTTTTCAAAAAAAAAAAAAAAAACAAAAAAAAAAACAAACGTAAGTCGGAGAAAGAAGGGTGGTGGCAGTTTAATTTGCAGCTAAAGAATATAGGCATGCGTAGCTAAAAGTTTTTCCTTGGCCACCCCATTAATATATATATATATATATATTTCAGTGGAGATAATTATGTGAATCCCAAGTAGACGTAGTGCAACCAAAAGAAGAAGAATTAGCTTTTGGAGGCTCTTTTAATATGCAAAGTACTTTTTATCTTAGTGATCAGTGAATTATCATATCGATTAGTCAAACTATATAAATGACAGAAACAAGTCATGATTATCCAAATAGTCAAAAGGCTAAGCTGAAAAAGCACCAAGGAAAAAAAACTACGCATGACTTGGCATCAACTAATCTTGTAGTTCAGCAAGTAATAAAGTATCGCATATTTCATCATTACATGCATGACAAAAAGGAAATCTTTCAGAAAAAAATGATCAACTTTGTTAAGTGAATGCATTATTATATTTGAAGGGAAAAGAGAAAAAAGCGACAGATTACCAAAATATTAGATAGATGTAGTGGAGCGAATGTTTCAATTCAATTGGAACTTATGGGACACCAGAAACAAAAGAAATTAATAGCGATACCCATAAACCAGTTCGACTAATCTTGAAAACCATTTTAGAGACATGAGGATTTGATGAAATTTCTTTTCTACATCATGCATTGTTTTTTTTTTTTTTTTATAAATTAAATTAAATTAACTATAATTGTTAAATGATACATTAGTGACTTCCTCATCCACCTTTTAAATCCAATTAGCTCCTTCATGTTGCCATATTCTTGTAATTTAGTAATGGACAAGAAAAAGGACAGTTTCGAAGCTCATGGGAGCACGAAAATGGAATGGACCCATCATGGAATGGGGAACACATTGCTATCTTATGCGTTCCAATACCCAGCTCTATAAAAATCAAAAGAAACCGTGACAGAAAAAAGAAGGGCATGTGGGGTTAGCAGGGAATATATGAACGAAATCAGAAGGAATTTGGAACCCATTCCCTTCTCCTTCCACCTCCTTTTCTCTCTTGCTCACCCACAAACACGTATTCGTGTGCCACAAGCCACTCGTATTCCTCACTAAGGCCCACATCAATTTCAATTCCTAATTTAATAAACGCAAATCAATACAATAACAACAATTAATGTAACTGCAATCACACGCTAAACCACACCAGTCATTTGATATAGATCAGACGCCCATGAGATCCCAAGCTCGATGGGGCACGAATATCAAAGTATTGAGACGCCATACGATAACCTTCGTTGTGCAAGTTACCATCATATCCTTGGCAACCGGATGACAAAATTTTGAATACAAGCAGCGGGTTCTATAACTATTATAGCCTACTAAATAGCTTTTAAATATGAAACGATCAGGAATTTACAAACATATCCACCCACTAATCCAGATTAGCACTAATTATCAAGGGCAATTCCGTCCATTTGTTCACTCCAGTACGGTATGTACAGAAGGTACAGATTTATCAAAAAAAAAAAAGAAAAAAAAGAAAAAAAAGAAAGAGAGAGGGAGAGAGAGGAAAGGAAAAAAAAAGGGGTTAAAATCCTCCCCTTTTTTTTCTCGGAGATTATTTTATATAATTTTGTTAGTTTAAAATATTAGGTTCTGGTGATCCAGCGGAGGGGATTAATGGGTGCGGTGCTTCGGTGGAGACGATCGCCATCGACTCCTCGCGATGGAACCTCGTCTGCTTCGCGATGAACGCCTCTATAATGCGCCGGAACTCCTCCGCGTCGTCGGCGCTCGTCTCCCGCTCATCCTCCTCCGCCGCCGGCGCCGCTGAACGTGGCGGCGGGGACTTCGCTCCCTTCGGCCCCACATCCGACCCCGCGCGCCTGAGCTCCGGCAATTTCAGCCGGCGCTCGATCTTCTCCGACCGGCTCCTCCGGCAAGCGCGGGTCTCCATGCACACCGTCTTGTCCTCGAACACGACCTCCTCGGGCGCCGCCAGCGTCGGCGGCGGCGGGTGCGGGAAATCGATCCGACCGCGGGTCTCCAGGAACTGGTCGTGGATGTCGCCGCCGACGCCGTCGGTGGATGAGGACAGGTGGCGGGACTTCGCGAAGAGGACAAGGATGATGGCGTTGCCGAGGAGGAAGACGATGTGGGGACTGAGGAGGACGGCGGCGAGGCGGCAAAGGAAGTCACCGGAGAGGCGGGCGGCGGCGGGGAGGCGCATGGAGGACCAGGAGAGGAGGAGGACGGCGGCGAAGACCTCGATGAGGCGGAAGAGCTTCGCGATCTGCTGGAGGCGGCGGTAGCGCCGCATCGCGGTCTCCTTCTCCGCCTTCACGGGGTCCATGACCGGATCGGACAGCGGAGGGAAGATCAAAACGGAGGACGGCGAGGTCGGATTCTCCGCGGCAAGCGTGTGGAGTTCGAGGTATGGCATAGGAGGAAGAGGAGGAGAAGTGAAGAGGGTGGGAAGTGGAAGAAAGAGTGAGCTCTTTGCGGGAGCGCATCTCTCCCTTTATAAGAGGAATAAGTTGCAATTGTTTTCATTTTCATTTGAAATTCAGAAGTGCAGGCACCTCCCGTGAGCTTACCTCGTGGTTTCTTAGATATTTTATTGATTTTTAAAATATGTTTATCCTTTCTACATGTAAATATGTACACATATCCTTCAAATCATTCTATTTTTATATTGATAACCCTACCATAACTATTCTAAGTTTTTAATAAAATAATTTTATTATCCTTTTGCATTAATATTCTAAAAAAAATTAGACAGCAAATATAGCTCTTTTCAAGAAAAATGAATGCTAAATTTTTTCAAGAGTATCGATATAAATGTTGGAAAGTGTAAAATGATACTCAAAATTGTTATTTATTAAAGATGTTAGTGAAAAATCCAATATCAAAGCCATTCATGAAAAAATATGATGACTAGAAGGGTATATATATATATTTAAATTGATTTCTTGAATAATAAACATGCAATAAGAAATATTTACTGGGTATATGTCGCGTCCCGATCCAAAACCTGGATCGGCTACGCGACCGACCGCATAAGTCCAAGATTTTATCCTAAAGATCATGCAAGGCACAATCTTCAATTCAACATCCAAATAGTGGTACGGAACAAATTTTACTAATTATTTATTGATTTGAAGAATTTTTTATAAAATTTAACTAAAATTTTATATAAACTCAGAGATCAACATCTAAACCCTGGCTCCTCACTGACCGGTCCCAAAGCCCAATTGATCATCCGGATCTGCAACAAAAATATAGGAAAATAGGGATGAGCTATACAGGCTTAGTAAGTTATCAACACCTTCAGTATACATACACAAATATGCCATTAATAAATAGCAAGCACAAACACACCATACAACAAGATGTCCATCAATATAATAATATAAAGCCAGCAACATGATGCAAATATACATACTTAATCACAATCGACATCGACACGACTATGGATAGCCAACCATTTACTTCACTCTCCTAGTCTTTTTGACTATGGCCACGATCGGCCCGTGGCTCGTCCCATAAGAGACTAGATCCTAACTCACATACCGAAACCGGTCATGCGCCAGTGATCGCCCCACTGGAGGCCCACAAGAAAAACTTGCTCTGAGTATTACACGAGAAACATGCATCCTCTGCATGTGCCTGCCATGCATGGCTAAAATAAGGCAACTAGCTCCTGACTCACATACCGCTCATCGGTCATGTGCCAGCGATCGTCCTGCTGGAGGCCCATAAGGAGACTAGGTCCTCATATGATCATAGTTGGACTAGAGAGCACCCACACCGATACAATGCACCCACACCAACATAATGCACCCACACCAATACAATGTACCCGCACCAATACAATGCATGCACCTAATGCAATCCAATGCAAATTAAAATATATTATACATATTTAATAATTCATAAATACATAACATATTTGGCATATAATATTAGAGGTCAAGATAACTTACCGAAAAGAATCCACCAACAAGTACAATTCAAACATAGATATGATCTTCCAAGGACAATGACAATCCTAACCAACAATTTAAATATATAATTAATTTCTATTTAATAAAACTAAAAAGAAAACTATGTTATCATGGGACACTCTCCTCAATCCAAATCCAATTATGGTCCAAAATTTACCTTTCCTCCCTTTTCTTTCTCTCTCCTCTCTCTCTCCTCTTTCTCTCTCTTCTCTCTCTCCTTCCTCACCCACCATGGCGGGGGACCTTACGGGTGAGCCACCAAAAACCATCCCGGCGACGGACTCTCAGGTAGGTTTCCCTCTCTCTTTCTCTCTCTTCATATATATATATATATATATATCCTTTTCTCCTTTTTTTTTTCTTTTCTTTTTCCTCACGGAACAGAGGCCCCCCCATTTTTTTTTTTTTCTCTCTTCCTTCTCCTTTCTTCTTCTCGAACCCGCCCTTGCTCCTTATCTCGATCGAACCACCCTCCCCACGGCAGCCGGCGGCGGCCATGGGAGGCGGTTGCCGGGGAGGCTCGACGGACCGGTGGGAAGACGTGGCAGCGCGGCCACCGACGAGGTACGGTCCAAACAAATCGAACCAAAATCAAACCAAAGTCCAGTTAATCCTAAAAAAATAACTAAAGGAAGAACTCACTAATCTTGCAGGGCTTCCAGGTGCTCGCCGGAGAGGAGGGAGATGGCGGCGAAAGCTCGGTCAGTGCTTCCTTGGACGGCGGTGAGAGGGAGAGAAAGATTTATAAGAAAAATAATGGAAAGATGCCTCGCCGTTTGGAGAAGAAACTTCGTCCAATCGGAGTTCCAATCCACTCCAAACTCATCGCCGACACCGCCCCTCTCTTCCACGACTCTTCTCCCAAACTCTCCGGCGACCTTCCCGGCCGGATAAGGGTGAGAAAGCCTCCCCTGTTCCGGTTCTTTTCCGTTTTTTTTTTTCTGGGTTCCGGGTGAAGTCGGCAAGGGCTGCCGACTTCAGCCCACAACGCCCAAAACATGGGCGGGCCTCACAGTATATTGTGCAAAAACCTAATTTATTTAACTTAGGATGATCAAGTTTATACTAGATGCAATGTCTTTACTTAGCATATAAAGATAAAAATGTTTAAGTCAACTGGAGATCCCATATAGTGTTAGTGTGTTACATGGTTGATATGTAATTCTCCTACTTATCTACTTATTAAGGTTCATAGGGTGCTATTTGAAAAAAGCTAGCTAATGTGAAAGCTATACATCAACTTTTAACATTTTATAATGAGTAACATACAGTTCTATTATAGTCTAATCTAAAACATGGTTAGTTTCGAGTAACTACACTTTATGCTAATTTCTTAATTTGCTATAGTGAAATGATTCAAGTGATTTAAGTAATACATTATATGGATGTGTGTGATATTTGTGAGGGTTGTTTGCTAGCTCGGTATGCACTTTTAATACCACGGTGTCATTGCTTCATAAGACAAGATTCATACTCCAAGACAATGCCGTGTTATGAAAGTTGTGCTTACAAGGATGTAAAACTACTATCTAATTTGTTTTCGAGCATTTAGTAATATCTATTTATATAAATAGTATTAATGACTGAGATATTCCTAACAATAGAAAAATAATTTGCCTAATTGTAATAGATTATGATTCTAACCTTAACTTATTCTAGCCTTGCTTAATTGCACTTAGTTGATCTAGCCAAATTTAGGCCCAATCCAACCTAATCAACATGAACCCTCTTGGTCAAACCTTTTCTTAGTGGATCTATTCCTAATCCAATGTAATACAACCTAATCCGCCCACTACAATCTAAACTAATCAATCGATTGAACCTAATTGCAATATGATCATGCCAAATCATACATGACCATAATTGATCCTAACTGATTTTCAAATTTAGCCACTTGATTTGACCCAATCCTACCCAATCTAACCAAAATTCAACCTCCAATTATATCCAATATCATCCAATCTCTTCCTGAACAAAACCGATCTCACCTGATTATATCTAATTTTGCCATTAATTATATCTGATCCAACTTAATTTGACCCAATCTGACCATATGCTACTTAACCCAATCCTATTCATCCTAATCCATTCCAGCTCAATTAGCCCAATCTTAGGAAGGCCAAACAAGGTGCATGCATCTAATTATACTTACATTTCTACATATATATTTTAAAACCGAGCCTTTCTTAAATATAATACAACTATGGTCAAGTAAGATATCATGAACAAATCTTGAATCCTTTCATATCCTAATTTTATTGCTAATCTTTTTTATAGTAAATATACTATCAAATTAATCTTCTTACACTCTTGGAGGTATAGAATGAAAAAATATCTCAGGCTTGACTTTCACTCTGCTTCTCCTTAAGTATTATATTCCCTCAATATTTGCTCTTGGTAACTCGATTTCTCCCTCACTCTCTCCTTGTCACGTGTGCCCCTCGACATGCTTCTGACATGTTCTCTCCCTAACACAAAATTTACATGATAAATCTAGGTTTTCCATTTTACTAAACCCTTTCCACTTTTCATATTAATCTCATGACCTGCATTGACTTAGTATTTGGCTTGATAGCTAAGCCTTCTCCTAGATCAAATAATATTCATATCATTGCCATCATTAGCTTCCACCATCAAGCCCCTTTCTCCCCCTTCCATAAAATAATAACCATCTACTCTTGTTCCACCTCACCAATCTATAAGAGGAGAGAAAGACCAATCCTCTGCCTTCATTTAGCATAACTCATATACTAAATCAAACTCTCTTCTAATTGTAGCATCTCTTTTTATTTATTAATTCTCTCCATAAGAAAAACACTTAAGCAAACACACTTCCTCAATCTTAATCATCCATCTCCTTAACTCTATCCTCTCATCCTCCAATCACTACATCATGCTATCTTAAATATATCCACACTCTTAAATGTCACAAGCCTTAATCCTAGTTGTCAAACCAACTACTCTCCTATCTACATATCCTAGCCACACCCATTCCTAAACAAAAACAAATAATACACCTCCTATCATTTCAATTCTTGATTCATGCCACCTCATCAATTCCTCCTTAATCCTAAGATCTAATAGGAAGAAGCTATTCAATCCTCTTATCTTAGCTATTAGATTTAACGCGACCACTCTTCTCATTCAATCTTGGCTACAGGGTCTTTTCTCCTTTCATATCAATACATACTCTCCTCTCCACATTCATATGAAAAATCTCTTAGAAATTAGGCATAAATAAGAAAATAATAGAAGAACCTCTACCATTTTGAATCTACCAAACCCTAGCCTTTTTCTTTTCTATTACATTCTTCCTTTACCTTTATGAATCTTAAATCCTTGCCTTCAACTAGCAACTCATCAAAGAATAAAAAATAGTGCCAGGGAGTTATGGGTTGTCTACATCCGTCTACTCTCTTACTCTCTTCTTTCTTCTCTTTCCTTTTTTTTTTATATTTCCTAGCATGCTTAAACTTAACGATGAGCTAGAAAAACCTCTTCCCTCTAAGATCTCCTCATCAAAAGAATAGTTGGGATTCATCCATAAGCCTTTTTCCACCATTAACCTAGAGCTTCCCTTGTTAATTGTCATGATCGATCCGATCCTAGCTACTTACCATAAGTTAGGTGGTGACTCTGAAATCCTAAAAATAGGGAGCCCATAATCACCAACATGGGTGGTGTCCTTATCTTGTAACCCATCTATATAAATAGTGTCAAGTATCTAAACTAGGTTACTTAAAATTTCTAATAACCTAAGCTTTTATTGTGAATAACTCATTGCATATTTCAATCATGGATATTTGTTAAAATACAAGTATTTTAGTTTTATTGGACCAATCATCTATCATGTCAAGGCCATGTTAAAAAATGCTTTCCAAAAAGTTATTAAAACATTCTTGATTTTTCATTGGTTAAATACTCTAGAGTATTCATAGATTAATAGGAAATTATTCAATTATTGTGCTCATGTTATGGCTTGTCTTCTCTCCCTTCTTTCTTTTTTATGAGATTAGTAGTGGATGTGCCATCATTTGAAGACATGAGGAAAGAATTATTGGTGTCAAATACCGGGCAAACACTTCCTAACATTCAAAGTATAGGAATCTTCCCTATTGCCGATCTCGCCGCCATGCCTGTGGCTTCAGAGCAGTTGATTCGGTCAGACCGTCTCGTCCCGAGGTCTCCGGGCTCCTAGTCCTGCAAGACAAGGTCAGAAACCATGGCCGGAGATCCCGGCGAGGGAACTTCGACGGTCAAGTTAGAAAACGGCGAGAGGGAACAGAGTCTCCAAGGTGGGCCCCCGAAGGAGTCCCAGACTTAGAGATTGTGTTAGCAAGAAAGGTCACAGGAAGAGTAGAAATTCGGCCAAGTTCCTTCACCGAGCTTGCGCCAAGGGCTCCCTCTCGGGATCTTGGATCCTGCTCTCGGTGCTTTTCCCTTTCCCAGCCTCCATTTCTTGCTTACCTGGTCGTCCGCTCTTCCCATTCTTTTATCCCATCATGCTGCCTTCCGGTTCCCGCCTTTGGGAGGCCCCCTCTTTGCTTTCACCTCCTTCCCTCCCTCTTTTTCTCCTTTCCCTTTTGGGTTCAAGAACCCGGCGGCCTCCTCGCCTTGCTTGCCGGGCCTAGCGAGGAAAGGGTAGAGGGAGGACGCCGGCCTGACCTTGGGTCGAGCGCGGGCGCTCTCCTTCCGAGGCGCTGACAACGCCCGTTACCACGTCCTGGTTTGTCAGGACTTCGCCCTTCGGCTGCGGGACCTGTCGGGCCTATGTAAACGAGGTTTCGCGTGTCGCTGTCGATCGTACCGGCGCTCCTCTCGGGGTGCGGCGCGCGCTGCTCGAGTGAAGGCCTCGGAACCTGTGCTCCTGTCCTTCGGTGGTCTTACCGCGCTGGTTAGTCGGCCCCGGCCGAGGTGGGCCCCTCCTGGGCGGACACCTGGCGGAGCGGCAGAGAGGCGCTCGACTTCGGCCGAGGTGGACCCGTCTCCGGGCGCCACCTGGCGAAGGAGCGAGAGGGCCCGGCTCGACCTCGACCGAGGTGGGAACGTCTCAGGGCACCACCTGGCGAGGGAGCAAGGGGCCGCCCGCTTCAGCCGAGGTGGGCCCCTCCTGGACGGACACCTGGCGGAGCAGCAGAGAGGCGCTCGACTTCGATCGTGGCGGAGCCACATCCGACCTTGCTGGGCCGATCCCGTTCTACCAAAAAATTCTACGTGGCTCGAATCACGCCCGGCAGAATCTGAGACACTCCACGTCATCGTAACGGCCATAACATTCCCTTTAATTTTCTTTTATATGTGGCAGCTTGATTTGCCTGACTTGATTATACCCTCCTGATGGATTGAAATGTCATCAACCAAATAATTATCTAGATTCTTGAATTATCCAATCATCGCACCACATAAATGGGAACGTTTTTTTATAGAATAAGCTGAAGGCTTGGAAATTGAATATTGTAAATCAATGGTAAAGTCGGTCCATTTGCAACATCGGGGAACGGTCCAATATAAAATTGTAAAAAAGGATATCATGCTAAATGCGTTGCAGTTATATGGGCTGCAATATAACTAATTTTCCAATGGCCTTCATCTCTTCAAGTCGGTCACTTATCAAGTATAAGAATTTCAATTCAGTCACAATTTGATTTTAGAAGTTTGTGAAGTAAAAAATAAAAATAAAAAAAGAAAAAAAAAAAAAAAGAGAGAGAGAGAAAGAAATTATGGTAGAAGGAGAGGTTTCTTTGGTTTCCAGTTCTACCGGAAAACTTTGGCCTATTTTGTTGCAAAAATACTAGTACATGTAGTCATATACTGATCACTTCACCCGATAAAAAAAAAAAAAAAAAAATCGCAACACATAATAATGGGCTGTTAATAGGGTATGCTTCGAGCAAGTACATGTTTAATAAATCTAAAATATAATGATTCTGTCATAGCTTCAATCTGGACTCGGATACACAAGAATACACGTTCTCGAGATGTGTCGTCTTGATTATTTTGTACATATAAGTCAGACCAGCATTCAAAAAAAGATAATGATTTAATAATGGACTCGGTAATCTATCGGATCGGTACCAATAATCCATGGGTCAATTCCTAGTCTTTATTGTCCTTGTAGGTTCCTCCAATCATTAGCTTATTATCGGTAATAAATTGCCAAGTTTACAAAACCCTCCAAACAAATCCATCTAACGTAAAACGTTTTTTTTAAAGGCCAAGGATTATTTGATTAGACGTGCACACGAGCGCTGGTGTTCTTTCACTCTGATGATGAGACTGGTCAAAGCAACTTGCTCCACCACCTAAAGCTGCTGTGTAACGGGTGGGGAAGTTACTGCCATTTCTACATATTATAAATAAATAGCATGGTACAATCCACGAATTAGAAGATTAATTTTTATCAAAGTTTATTGGCTCGGCACTCAATGTACCAATCCAATCACTACTACACGGAAGCTAAAAGGGCGATGGTCCGAAGCTCGCGTACGTAAAGATGGGCAGGCAATGCTACCTTTTGGCGCCACACCGATCATTAATGCAAAAGGGCAGGTAATCACCAAAACAAAGATTGGTCAACCGTTCATGAAGCTCATCCATCATTAACAGCGCTAATGGCATGCATGATGTTATCGGATCCCACCAAAAATTATCCGGTAGAGTATGGAAGTATTCGAACAACTTTGCTCGCCGACCTTCCTTCATTCATATGTATGTATACACTTGCTGCTTTGTTGTTGCTCGATCGTGTTACATTAATGAATCATGTTCGTTGGATATTAATTTAGGATTAATTAAAAAGGAAGCCATCAGGGAGCACTTTGCTGATAAAGCTTTTGGAGCAGTTTGTAACATCAGCATTGCTAGATCTGCTATACATAACTTCTGATTCATGCAAAGCTCTTCCAAATTCATGCTATTTGCTACTTTTTTTGTATGAATTTTTATTATATTATCGCATGAAATGCATGAATCGAACATGGATATATAATTTTTGATTAAAATAAATAGAAATTTAAAAAATAATATGAAGCATCCATCTTGGTTAATGAATTTTGAATTTACAGGCAACTTACTTATTTTTGTTGGCTATTCATGATTTCTTATAAATTGTTTATTTGTTGAAAAATAACTAATGTCAATCCCTACAAAATTATTTTTTTTTGATAGTAGTAAGAAATTGAGAAATTCAGGTAATGGACATCCAATTGCAAGCATGTGCATGTGTGTGTGTGTATATATATATATATATAGCACAAATCATGATATTTAATTTATTAGGATAATGTTGGATGGTGGCAAAATAAATCCTATTTTCTAGTTTCACTATTTGGTTTTCAAACCAAAAAAAGATCCATTCCAACCAATATCATGATACCTTGGGTGTTCAGAACGAACTGCATCTTTAGAGAAAAATTTTAGCGACCGATCTTGTAGCATCAACAACTATTCATGAAAATGTGTATTGGAAGCAGGGATATATTCTATCATCTAACTTTAATGTGTTGGTGATGGCAGATACTTATGGATCTGATTTTGCAAGAATCAAGCATGAGTGCTTTCCTTTTTAATGTACCCAAAAAGAAAAAAAAAAAATCCAAATAAAAGAGGGCTACAATTTAGTTAAACGAGGAGCTTTTGGCGAACAAATTTTCTAAACTGTCTCTTTGAGTAATTTTGATGTCCAATTATTTATATTTTATAGGAAGGCAGAAAAGCCGAAGAAATCGAGGTTGGTGCCCCTGAGAGATGCATACTATATATAATATTTGCAACGCAAAAAAAAAAAAAAAAAGAAAAAAAAAAGAAAAAAAAAAGAAAAAAAAGCTTTTGTCCGTTTGCAGAAAGAGATTGTCATTTATTATTGCCATCATTACGTACATACATATTAACTATTCAATCTGATGTTTATTATCTTTCAAACTCTATCCGTGAAGTGGGGTAACTGCAGTTTTGAACCTGAACCACCCAGCTACCCAAATAGAGTCTAGAGTCCAGGCTTAAGTGTACGGGTAAACTCCAGAGTCACGATATTTCATGCAAACGCCGGTAAAGGAGTCTCCTTTCTTTTATTACCACCACCATTATCACCATCACCATCCAACAGAAGGATGAAAAAAAAAAAAAAAAAAATAAAAATGCTAAACATGGATTGAATTCAAAAGAAACATCTTTCATGCACGACGACCTCGCTTGCAAGTTCCCTCTACACTGCACCAAAAAAATGTCTGAGGTGACCTGGAGAGTCCTATCAGCTCTCCCTCCCAGATGCCACGTGGACTGATTTAGACCCACCACGCACGTAAATTTATGGGACCCACACCTCTGAGGAACGCCAAGTCTATCATGGACACAAGCTTTCGCCACACCTATGAGCTCGCCACCCACTCGCTGCGGGGGACCCAACGCAGGGGGTGCCGGCATCGGTAACGAATCGGTGGGGAGGTGGGTTTTTTTTTTTTTTTGGTGCGTGTATGATTTCCTTTTGGTTCTCGTCCTAGTGTTTCGAGCCGTTCCAATGGCATCGGGATTCGTGGAGTGGGCGCGGCGCTCCTTCGCGCACGGCGAGCAGGAGGCTCCACTAAAAATTATATAGCGGCCTTTCCTCTCGTGACAACATGTGTCATGGATGCGGACCTCCTCGGCCTCCCCCCTGCCCAGGTACGCTTCCGCCTTTTTCATCTCTCACATAATTTGCATGAGAGGATTACTCCATCCATCCATCCATCCATCCATCACCTCTCTTTCTTCCATTTTATAATTTCTCCAAGCAGCCTACGAGGAAAGATATGATTATTTTTTTTGAAATCAACCAACTGCGGTAAAGATGGATTCGACAAAAGTTTACTTTTTTTTTTTTTTTTTTTTCTTTTCTTTTCTTATATATATATATATAATATATATACACACGCGGGCGCGTCAACCAAACATACGTATATTTTTTTAAATAAAAAATGAGGATAAAATATTTATTTAATTTTCTACGGTTTCGGATAATTTAATCAAATTGTTGGATCCAAATCTAATTTCTCTTTTTTGTTGCGATATAAATGCCAAATGCATCGTGTTGCTTATATTTGTGAGTCGCTGCCACGCACATGATATCGTAGGATGTTTTTCTTGTATCTTTTCCATATTTTAATATTTATTTATTTTTATCTTATAAATAAAAAAAATTAAGTAAATATTTGTTTTTTAATTTGAAGTTTATCATGTTTTATACATAAAATATGTTTATTATATTATCATCCTCTCGGACAAAAATATTTAATTCAACTCAATTTAAAATTGTAATATGAAATTAGCTTGAATAGATTGCATGAATCTTTTTTTTCTCTATATTTTTTCGGAAAGTGAAATAAGCATGAGCATCCATGGCTTTACCTGTCAAAAAGAACGATGGAATATTGATTTTGATGAGAATGTTATACTTTAAATGTTGATTTTCTTATCATAAATTAAAAATAATACCATAAAAAGAAGTAAAACCATCCATGTTTTTTTTTTTTTTGTCCCCTGTAAAGATAGGAATATTGGCTTTGATGAAAATAATACACTCTTAAATATTGCTTTAATTTCTTCTTATAAATTAATTTGGTGCGTGCTACATAAACCGCTCAAAGAAAATATTGTAAACGCACATGTCCATGGATGCACGAGAGAAGTAAATAAAAGAAAGTATCACTCGTTCCAAATATGAATATGAAAATATTATCAAAGTCGGGAAGCAGGGACGTTCTTTCCGAAGTCCCTCTCCGCTTCAAAGTTAGAAGTACATCGCAGATGATGGTCATACGAACCATGATGAGTCCTCTCTGAGCATGCTATTTATTCACATGCAAACCTACTTATTGCACCTAGATCTCTAAATGTCAGGGCCTCATAAAACCTTTTCTTTTTCCGAGTAAATTATATGGACCCTCTCGGCCCCACCCAGCCAGAAGAAAAAACTGCACGTGATTGGATCACGTGATACTCGAATCCAGCAAGCTAGATTCCGATGGGCATTAATCCCCATGGGTTTTTACCTTAAGCGAGAATATGTATTCCGAGTTATCCGTGAGAGCCATCACTCGAATTTGAAACATATCCGTATCCGTTCTAATTAATCGGACCACCGATGGTAACATGGCATGTTTTATTTGGTGGCCATCTCTTTTAGAAGCCATGTATGGATGAACAGCATTCTCTTTCTGTGATGCATGGACTGCAACATGATGGATCATGATTGTTATATATATTTTTTCCCGTGAGTAACGGACTGATTGCCTCGGAGACTATAATAATTATGGTTAAAGCTAGCCAGCATGAGCCTGAACTGTTTGTCTTGGATCTTGCACGGTGAAGGGAAAATAAATTCGAAAAGGGTGGGAACGAATTAATTAATAGGAAGACACTACTTATATCATCATTAGTCATCCGTTTTGTATCGTGCTCTTATGAAGAAAGTTTACAATGGGAATTCCTGGAGCACTTCCCTCTCTATAGGATGATCTTGGTTGTGGTTTGTTATGTTTCCATTTGTTGTACCTGTTTCTGATCTATTAAGTTCGATTCGAACGTACCGGTGGCTTTCTCTATCACTTTCGAGCTTGGATCTGTTGTAGATGGAGACTAATTTCCATCCCGAAAGTTTCGATCCACGTTTTGACGCGGTGACGTGGCTTCATATGAGGTACTTGTTTGTCTCGATCCAACTGCCCAGAAGTCTTCTATGAAGATTGGGAGTCTAGAGTTTTGTATTTTTTTGGGTTATTGGATGTCTACGAGCCCTGTTTCTTATACTCTATATAAACAGAGGCTGTAAGGGTTTATGATTATTGATAAAAAAATAGGGTTTTTCGAGAGGTTTGTAAGTAAATTTCAGAGAGAATATATTAGAGGTTTTGTGAGTACCTCCGGGTGCATTTGAGAGAAATCCTGAAATCTTTTAAGGGGATTAAAAGAGTTTCTGAGAGAGAGTGTTTTGAGGGCTTGTACCTGATTCAACTCTTAGTGAAGCCTTGCAGATCCTGTGCCGCCGTGGACGTAGTCCAGTTTGGGTGAACCACGTAAAATCCCTGTCTCTCGCTGGTTTTGATTCTTGTTTCTTGT
The DNA here is from genome assembly GCA_021397845.1 of Areca catechu. Taxonomy (NCBI): domain Eukaryota; kingdom Viridiplantae; phylum Streptophyta; class Magnoliopsida; order Arecales; family Arecaceae; genus Areca; species Areca catechu. Next base: position 43,459,731 of record CM038039.1, read on the forward strand.
ATTTTTATGTTTATTTATTTATTTCTTGTTGATTATATCGTAACTGCGTGCTTGGCCGTATTAATAGCGATCCTATTAGAGAAACTTTTTGTTTCATTTCTTTTCAAATTGGTATCAGAGCCAGGTTCCTTTCTATTATTACATTTGGATAAATCAACAAAGAGATGGCAGAAGACAAGATCAAAATCGAGAAATTTAATGGTCACAATTTCAGATAGTGGAGGATGCAAATTGCGGACTACCTATATCAGAAGGATCTTTACCTTCCATTGGAGGGGGAGAAGCCGGATTCAATGAGCGACTCAGATTGGATGATTATGGATAGGAAAGCCCTGGCCACGATCAGATTGTCGTTGACACCTCAAGTGGCGTATAATATTGCAAAAGAAAAGACCACCGTGGATTTGATGACCGCTTTAACAAAGCTGTATGAAAAACCTTCCACCTCAAACAAGATATTTCTCATGAAAAAGCTCTTCAATTTGAAGATGGCTGAGAATGGTTCAGTGATGGAGCATCTGAACGAGTTCAACACGATGATCAATCAATTGGAGTCGGTCTCTGTTACTTTTGATGATTCTTTCAGAACTTTTCTTTTCTTGTGTTCCTTGCCAGAGAGCTGGGACAATCTTGTAATGATAGTCAGCAACTCGGTATCAGGTACCCTTACATTCAATGATGCAGTTAGTTGTATATTGAATGATGAGATGAGAAGAAAGACCGTGGGTGGGACTTCTACAAGTACTGCACTCATGGTGGATACCAGAGGAAGATCACAGGAGAGGAAGAAGTCAGAGAAAGGCCGGTCCAAGAGCAGAGGAAAGTCCAAAGGGAGATTTCCCATTAAGTGTTGGAACTGCGGGAAGAGAGGTCACATGAGCAAGGATTGTTAGGGTAAGAAGAAAGAAAAAGGTGTGGAGAGCAAGTCAGAAGGTCAGAAAGCAAATGTTGTGAGTACTATACGGCAGGAGTTTGAGGATGTGTGCCTGTCAGCCGGCGATGGGGCAAACTCAGATATGTGGTTTGTAGACTCCGATGCTTCTTACCATTGCAGCTCTAAGAGACACCTATTTTCAGATTTTGTCCAAGGAGATTTTGGTCATGTCACAGTTGGCAATGGATAGCAGTGCAGAATTGTTGGTAGAGGAACAATTGTACTGAAGCCAGCGACAGGCGGATAATTGAGACTTGCACAAGCCAGATACATTCCAGAGTTAAGGAAAAATCTAATTTCTACCAGTCAGCTTGATGATGAGGGTTATGTATCCGTCTTTGGTAATTCTCAGTGGAAGATTACTAAAGGGTCTATGGTTGTTGTCAAAGGGAAGCGGACTGGTACTCTCTATTTCTTGGCAGACAGTGGAAGTTCAGTTTCAGTGGCAATAGGAGACACGGGTACATTGACTACATTATGGCACAGGAGGCTCGGTCATCTTAGTGAGAAGAACTTGAGTATTCTACACAGGAGAGAGCTTCTACCTGGGCTAAAAAAGGTGAATCTAAAGTTTTGTGAAGAGTGTATCTATGGTAAGCAGAAAGCAGTAAGTTTTCAGTTAGCAAGAATTCAGAAGAAGACTGAAAGACTGGAGTTGGTTCATTCATATGTCTGGGGTCCAGCACCAGTGGCATCATATGCGTGCAATAAGTATTTTGTCACGTTTATGGATGATTTCAGCAGGAAAGTCTGGGTGTTTGCTATGAAGAAAAAATCTGAGATTTTTGGCATCTTCAAGAGATGTAGAGTCATGTGTGAAAACCAGATTGGAGCAAGCCTCAAGTGTCTCAAGACAGATAACGGTGGTGAATACTGCAGCAGAGAGTTTGATGTTTACCGCGCAAAGCATAGAATAAGAAGGATCAAGACCGTCCCAGGGACACCAGAGCAGAATGGTGTGGCAGAAAGAATAAACATGACCATTCTTGAGAGAGAGAGGTGGTTTCCAGGTCAGGGAAAAGGAAGACATGGTCTGCAGACTGAAGAAAAGCTTGTATGGTCTGAAGCAGGCTCTGCGGCAGTGGTACCTCAAGTTTGACAGTTTCATGCTAGAGAAGGGCTTCACCAGATGCCAGTCAGATCACTGTGTGTACTACCAAAGGTTCGTAAATAATGAGTTTATTGTTTTATCCTTGTATGTGGACGATATGCTTGTAGCAGGTTCTAGTATGAGGAAAATTGAAGAGCTCAAGAAACTGATGCAAAGAAGTTCTCAATGAAGGATTTGGGAGAGGCGAAGCAGATTCTTGGCATGAAGATCAAGAGAGATAGGAAGCAACGAAAGCTGTGGCTATCTCAAGAGGACTATGTAGAGAAAGTGCTGAAGAGGTTCAATATGGAAAACGCAAATGCAGTGTTAACACCTTTGGCAGCACACTTCAAGCTTAGCAAGCAGTTGTGTCCAACAACTCAGGAGGCAAGGGATGAGATGATTAGAGTTCCATATGCCTCGGCCGCAGGAAGTCTGATGTATGCAATGGTTTGCACGAGACTGGACATCGCACAAGCAGTGGGAGCAGTCAGCAGATACATGCAGAATCCAGGTAAGGAGCACTAGAATGCAGTAAAGTGGATCTTGAGATATCTCAGGGGTACATCAACTTACAGTTTGTGCTATGAAGGTGATAGTCTTCAAGTACAAGGATTTGTAGATGCAGATCACTCTGGTGACAGAGACAGTGGGAGGAGCACCACTGGTTATGTTTTTACTGTCGGTAATACAGCAGTGAGCTGGGTATCCCAGTTGCAGAAGATAGTGGCTTTGTTAACTATGGAAGCTGAGTATGTGGCGATCACTGAAGCTAATAAAGAGATGATCTGGTTACAGAGATTGATGGAGGAGCTCGGCAAGAAGCACAATTGTAATACGCTATGGAGCGACAGCCAGAGCGCAGTTCACTTGGCCAGGAATCCAGCATTTCATGCAAGAACCAAGCACATTCAGCTTAGGTATCATTTCATACGCGGTGTATTGGATGAGGAGTGGCTGAAGCTGGAGAAGATTGATGGTGCCAAGAACCCTGCAGATATGTTCACCAAGGTTGTGAGTAGAGACAAGTTGAGTTTCTGTTGCAACTTGGTGAACCTTTCCAAGAGATAGATCAGGAGAGTGCGGCATAGAGAAAGAAGGTGGATCAAAGGTTGATGTCAATTAATCTCCAAGTAGGAGATTGTTGTAGATGGAGACTAATTTCCATCCCGAAAGTCTCGATCCACGTTCACCAACCCACGCGCGCGGGTGTGCGTCACGCGACCCAGGCCCAGGTGGTCTGGCGCTGGGCGTGCGTTCCGTTTTTACATGCACGGATTTTGGCGCGGTGACGTGGCTTCATATGCGGCACTTGTTTGTCTCGATCCAACTGCCCAGAAATCTTCTATGGAGATTAGAAGTCTAGAGTTTTGTATTTTTTTGGGTTCTTGGATGCCTACGAGCCCTGTTTCTTGTACTCTATATAAACAGATGCTGTGAGGGTTTATGATTATTGATGAAAAAATAGTGTTTTTCGAGAGGTTTGTAAGTGAGATTTCAGAGAGAATATATGAGAGGTTTTGTGAGTACCTCCGGGTGCATTTGAGAGAAATCCTGAAATCTTTTAAGGGGATTAAAAGAGTTTCTGATAAAGTATTTTGAGGGCCTGTACCTGATTCAACTCTTAGTGAAGCCTTGCAGATCTTGTGCCGCCGTGGACGTAGCCCAGTTTGGGCGAACCACGTAAAATTCCCGTCTCTCACTGGTTTTGATTCTTGTTTCTTGTATTTTTCTGTTTATTTATTTATTTCTTGTTGATTATATCGCAACTGCGTGCTTGGCCATATTAATAGCGATCCTATTAGAAAAATTTTTTGTTCCATTTCTTTTCAGGATTAAGCTAGGTCTCGGATATTCTTAGATCTAGTAGCATGCATGATCACCTCCATGTTTACATGGAAAAAAGTTCAAAAAACATGCATCGATTGCCTCCATGGCAGTTCATGTTGGACATGGGCCAGCATCCCTCTTTTTCTCTCACTTTCTCTAGTGCCGATCGCTTAGCCTTGTTAAGTCGAGACCTCCCTTGCTAGAACTCAAATTTCTCCAAACTGAATTGCAAATCGATCGCATAGAAAACAAACATATGATATCTAATCAAGCCTGTTGAGCACGATGGCCCCTGCCTTCCTGTAGACCGGAAAAATGCTTGCACTATCGCTACCGATCTCTGTTAAGCCATTTGCATGGTGGCGATGACCTGTCTTTGTACTTCAACAATTAATCTTAGTATCATGAAACTGCTTGAAAGCTAGGACCTGTTGAATCCGAATCAGTTCCCTAAATTCGATTTCATCTATGCAAGCAAGCTTCAGTTTTAGAGTTTCAATTGTAAACTGTGGGAATAGGATTCCAGCAGCAATACTTCTCCATCAACTTTTCTCAACCACTTGCTTCAGGAATATCAACTCCAGTAGGGTTGCCTAACCTCGCAAGTTGATGTATCTAGGCCCTCCTTTGTCTGTCCAATCTAGAACATCTTTGCAATATTTGTATTTCATCACAGTTTTAAGGTGTGCCTGGGGCCTGCAATTCGTAGTAGTTCTTTTAACAGCCATGAGAGGATGGAGAAAAGGAAGTTTTGGTGGGCACTGCTTTTCTAGAAGCTTTGATCCGTGCGTGGCTTTGGGCCGAATTGTTCTAGTTTGTTTAAAAGAAGTGATCCCTTAACTCGATGATTGCAGGATGGTCATGATTCCAACAAGGCCTTTTTAAGATCCTAATGCCGTGACTTTCTAGCATGAGAGCGAACTCCAAAAGGATAAGGCCTGATAGATCGTTGCGGGAGCTATTCACCGTAAAAGTTTTTTTCTTGTGCTAGCTCTCGTGTCATGGGCTCCACCAGACCGGCATCACTTGACAAAATGGCATCATGGAAAGCTAATTTTTTATGTAAGAGAATTAACACCGTTACGAAGCACTATAACATTTGGTGGCATACAACAAATAGCCTAGGGAACGATCAACCCTCCTCCCCCTTCTAATTTCTTCCAGAGCGAGCCCTTTTTAATTACTATATAGAGCCCTTTTTGAAGCAGCAGAAAAAGAGAGGGCAAAAAAATACTAGATGGAGTTATCTGCATGTTCCGAAACTGCATGCCATGTTGCAAGCAATCCGGAACCTCTCCCATGCATTCAGGGTTGAATCGGAGATTATCCAGTTTCTCGATCATGGTTGCCGGTAAATGGCGTGATGGGTGTGATCAAGGAGAAATTATCAGGTGGATCAAGTTCACCATGGATTTAAAATGAAATCATCCTAGATCTTGTTGCTATTACACTTTTTTTTTTTTTTTTTTTTTAAAAAAAGGGAAAAAAAAGAGAGATCTCACCCTTGGTCCGTGGTGGAACCACCAAATAATTTCTAGTGATTAAGAGAGGTGTATATAGAATGACGAGCTATAATGATACTGCATGGGAGCCTCTTGATTATGGCTATCGCACGATAAGCCATGATGCTGTACAAGGACAGTGTCGTAAGGTAATTGACATAAATCTACTAATTTGGTCGATGTCTCCAGTGGTTTTGAACGTGCCAGGCTGATATGAGTAGCCAAAACTCTTCGGGACCATTTCACGATAAGCCATGATGCTATACAAGGCTGGTGAGTTAAGGTAATTTACACGAGTCTACTAATCTGGTTGATGTCCATGGCCCATGGGGGTTGAACCTGCGAGGCTGATACGGGTGGTCAAAACTCTTCACGTATGCAGGCACTTTTCTAAATGCAACATTTGGGTTGCATTTGGGCTTGAAGTTTTACTCGTGATCGCAACATCTGGGCTGGATTTCGACTCGAATTTCTTCAATCTTCGGTCAAAAGAGTTTGGATTGATCATGGAGTATATATACCGAGATCAGAAACCAATGGCAGAGCCAATGTACGGAGGCCACCGCGCAAGCTGCAACGCTGTTATTTCAAGGCAATTATATATATTAACGCAATTTAAATCCTTATCCAACTCGACACACACATCCTTTGCTAATTAATAACAAAACCAACAAAATATCGAGCTTTTGAAAAACTGCCATCTTTACATCAAGGATTTTAAAAGGTTTTCTAGCATGACGGTTTCAGAGTTCTTTATTAATCATGTACCGACTACCAACTATTGCAGGACAAGGTGACAGGCTTGTACTTGTTAGCATCACCAATAAAGGTTAGCGGAGTCGTCTACAGAGACACGATGGTTTAACGTCGAAAGCAACTTTGGTTTGCAGCGAAGATTTTTTGATAGCCCAGCGTTTTTGGTTATATGCTGTAATGCTCGATGCTCCAACAGCACAAACAATTGAAGGTCTGCAAGCTTTGAGCCTCAGAGTCAATCAAGATTACGTTATATCATCGATGAAATTTAATACATTCTGAAGCATTAAATAAAGATGAAGGTGCTAGCCATGACAAATTTGCTAATAAAAAGCTATCATTGGAGTGCCAGAGCCTTTGTATGCGAAGAAAAAAAAAAAAAAAAAGAAAAACTAGTAACATCTTGATGTCCTTGATTAGATTGTAACTTTGCTTCAAGCATATATTGATGTACAAGAAAAAAGATTGAATAGACTCGTTACTTCTCATTTGACTTTCAACAACCTCACCTCACGAGTATTCACAACCATGACAAAGGAGATCGATGCACCATAAGATTGTTTCTATAGAATGATCAGATGGGATACCAAACCAAAGGTTGCAGCTAGTAAGGGCCTCAGGTGCGGAACTAGAATGAAATCGAATAGATTGCAAATGAAGAGAGAAGATTAGATATCACAACCAAAAACTTAATTCGACCAAAATTGAGAGCTGACATAAACAAAGACCTAAACATCGTGATATCGATTAACTGCCAAATGGACGATCAAAACCATCTTGAATATTCAAACCCGAGGATACTTATCGTCCCCCTCATGAAGGATGACATTGGCTTAAATGGTCCTTATTGGAGATCTCACGACGGGTCTTCCACACAGGATATCGGAGTTTCTAAGTAGTCTTTGATCGTGTTCAACCCAGACAGCCTAAAAGCAAACTCTAAACACAATCTCACAGAACCTACGGTTGTGCTACACCTTCAGCTATGTGATTACTGATGAAAACAATGACGACGATTCCCGTATTTGGCAGCCATGCAGAAATGTTGGTTAAGAAACGGGTGAATTAAGCCGAAACATCAGCATTTATTCTCTAATGTTCATCAAAGTTGCTGCATAAAAGCCTGGAAAGAAAACTCTATGGCTTTAAAGAAAATAATGACCCTTCTTTTTTCTCCTTCTCTTCCCCCCGTACAAGATTTCTCAAGATCATTCTTTCCTTATATTTTTCTCAGCAGGCAACTGAAACCTCAAGTTCTTTACCAGTAAACATGCAGACCATGGAAACTCAACCTCTCTGCATCCCAATAGCTTCAAGGATCACACAAACCGAAATCGAATCAGGTTCTTTGAATATGCCCTATTACTAAATTTTCTAAACTCCAACACAGCACACAAATCCTGCACTACAATCACCATAACAGATATCTTGATGAATAGAATAGTCCTAAGCCTATCGCTTAGGATTTAGTCTCCAATCCTTTTGCAGGACTCCTGGACTCCAACAACAGTTGAAGCACTTTTCAGGTAGGAGCTGGCACCGCACACCCACGATAAAACAGTGAAAAACAGAAGCACCCTAGCCCACAATCCAACATCCATCTACTTTGGCGCCTACCTACCAGTAAATCTACCAACTTCATGATTAGGGTACAGTCCAGAACCTAATGTTGTTATATCATTGATCAAAATGTCACGCAGCTGTAACAACAACAATTCAGCGAGTGGCATTGGGCAGTATAGAAGTTAAGATCAGGAACCAATGATATTTGATAAGATAAGCTCCCTTTTCCAGCTAACAAAATCTTGGACAACTTCCAACTGAGTTATCTGGGAATTCCATCGGGGTATGCTGACAATATGACTATTCAGAGGAGTAACTATAAGATTATAATTGCAAGAATCCTGCAATAATTCTAGAAGAAGAGCCATCATGACTGCCAAAGAATGTGTTCAGTCACAATTCATAGTAAGCAGTCTTCATTGATATTATTAACCAACTATCCAAGAACAACTAACACCACCATGTGCTTGACTCTAACCTTAACAAGCCAATCCAGTGCACTCCTGCATGGATGGAATAATTACTACCATCTGGCACAAGAAATGTAAAGTGCACGCTAAGAAATAGAGGTAGCCAGCAACCCCAATAAGATTATGCACAAAAGCTAATAAAACCAGAAACAAATATGTGAACCGCATGAAAGAATGAAAGCAACAGCAGCTATAAGTACAACAAACAACCAAATAAGAAGCTTATTGCAGCAAGTGTTTCTTATTTTACTTTTGACTTTCTTTACAAAATATGGACAGGTAATATTTCAAAATAAGCTGAACTAAGAGGAAAAAGCAGAGTTCAAAAGAAAAACCTTGACAAAGAGAAGACACAAGGCTAAACTAATTAGAAGCATCAGATTCATTACATGGGTTCTCCTTTAATCCGAAAAGCAGAAACTTTCTTCCCAATGGGAGGAAACTCAAATGAATTTGGTGACAGAAAAGAGGCAAAGAGAACACATGAAAATCTAAATAGCATGGTAGCTGCCTTACTGAAAGGGATCTGGTATTCCTGGTGTTCAAAACTGAAGACAAATTTCGAGTTGTAGACTTTTAAAGATTCATTAACGAACAAGTCCCAATGCTTAAAAATAAACATCATGAAGCTCAGTTTTCAATGAAAAATATCTACGACCAAGCCCAGACATTCTGAATAACAGACTAATACAATGATTCGTATCCAAACAAAGAATCTCCCAATCGCATATTCCAAAAGAAGATACTGGTGAAAGTATCAGTCAAACACTCTAGTGTTCATAATGATCATCAAAATAAACAATACTGCCACCAGTAATTCCAAAATGTATAAATGAATAATACAGTTATTAATTCAAGTTCCTTTTTATTTTCTAAGAAAAGATGGTCAGTTCGTCACCATGCATTTGGCAATAAATAAGGTTCAACAAAACACAAGAACCCTATGACACGGGAAAGAGACTACACTTGAAAGATGGGTAGGGGGGGGGTTAGGAGGGAGGCGTTGTGAAATGCCACCATAAGCATATGGCCTGAAGCACCATAAACATCTTCTCTCAATTCCCTCTATCCTTATCAACCAGGAACATACTATGAACCACCTAGATATTCAAACATCCCTTTCTTCTAAGGGTTTCTCAAAGAAATCCTTATTTGTATTTGGAGAGAAGCACACTATACCAAGGTAGCCATGATAATGCTGCAGGCTAGCCTGAATTCAGGTGCAATCCAACTATCCCTCCAAGTCGGAAATCTATTCCAGTTTTTCTTTTAAAAAGACAAATTATAGCATATATGACCATGAGGATATTTCATAAGTACAATCAGGAGACAGAAGTATAAAATGTAAAAAGTAATCTCAAAGCTGTAGACTTCCCCATATTCATTAACTACAAGCCCCGACACTAGGGTTAAGAATTAAACAAACCCCATTTTTGACAAATACCAATGATCAAGCCCAGAAATTCTGAACAACAAATCAATATAACGACCAATCTTCCTAATGCAACTCCCAATTGCTTAAGTTCAAAGTAAAAAATAATGGCAAGAAGATCAACCCATCACCTTGCAATTAATAATTATCATCAAATCAATCATTATTAACACCACAACAAATATCATGATTCTGAAGACAAATTAATAAGGATCAGTCTTCCTAACAGAATTCCCAATTGCTTAAGTTCAAAATAAAAATAATAAAAGGAGGATCAACCAATCACTTTGCTATTCTAGTTATTATCAAATTAATCATCACTACCACTAAAACCAATATCATGATTCCGAAACTTACGAATCTCGTCGGACATTATAGTTTCATCATTAACATCTTAAGATTCCATAGATATGTACCACTAGAGATGTAATGGATTATCAAAAATATATCTGAAAAGATTTCTTTTTTAAAATTCCATGAGTATCACCAGTATCGATGGATTACAGAAAATAAGAAAAATAACCCACCAATATACAGATATACAGACTAGAAGCAATTCATCCAGATCACTATAAACGTTAAACAAAATCCGAATTTTAAGATGATTACTTTTATTTCTTGCCCTTGCCCTTGCCGGAGCCGGATTTCTTCCTGGGTGGGATGACGACCTCGCCCTTGAGGACGGGGATTTCCATGAGGGAGGAAAACTGGCCATACTTCTTTCGGAACTTCTCGACCTGGTCGTCTTCGACGAGGACCGCAGAGCGACTTCCTAGGTAGAAGGGGTGGTTCCCGGACCACACGTCCACCGTATACTGCGGCTGGGTCCCGCCGGTGGTCATCACCAGCTCGCCATTGCAGTACACCCGCGCATCCTCGTAGAAGTCCGGGTGCACCCCCTTCTTGCGGCACGAAAACCTCCCCACCTTCGAAGGAAATTAAGAAAACGAGGGTGAAAAGATAGCCGACTTCGATCAAAAGCTAGGGTTTTCACGGGGGGTTACCTCGAGGCGTTGAGGGAGTTTGGCGCCAGTGGAGGTGGAGGTGGGCCTTTTCATCGCGGGAATGAAGGGGGTTTTGAGGCTTAGCGCCATTTTCTTTAGCTGTCGGGCTCCTACCCTCGGTTTCCAGCTCGTTCTTTCCGATCGCTTCCTCCAGGGGCTTATCGCCTTGTCTCCACGGTGGCCTTTGGTGATCCGATCACCACGGTGATTCAGAACTTTTGATGACGTAAGAGGGACTTTATTTATTATTATTATTATTATTTATAAAATGAAGTATTTAAATTATGGAACGAAATACAATAAAAAAAAAAAATCGGCCAAAATAAGGTCCTAAACTATACAGGAACAAAAAGCTAAAATAAGATTTCTAAAGGGGACTTTATTTGAAAGTTGACCATATTCACGTATTCATTAATAATTATTTAATATTTTATAAACTTTTAAACACACTGGTCGTATAATATCATAATTATTTTTGACATATTTTATAAAAATATATTTATCAATCGGATAAAATATATGGGCTCATTTTTGCACCGGTATTTTAAAAAATATTTTAATTAGTTTTACAATTTATCTATGCCTATCCATCGGATTAAAGATGGATAATTTAGATTTTTTTATCGGCAAGCATGGATACGGTAAATATTTTTAAGATCAAAATTATTTAAACATTAAAGTATCATCATATTTTTTAATATATTTATTATTTTATTAAAAATAATATTTTATTTTTTTTTACCCTTTGTTTTCTTTTTTTTTTTTATAATTTTTCTCGTCTCCGGCCTTTCCATCACTCAAGTCCTTTTCTGCCCACCTCTTCATCGTTAAGCTCGTTGCTTGCCTCCTTACTGTCCCGACGAGCTCCTCCTCGCCCATGTCCCCGCCATTACACGCTGTTCCTTTCCTTCTCCTCCTCCATCTCAATGAGCTCTTTCATGAGAATCTTGATGAAAACTTGGGAATCAACGGTAACTTGCGACCTCCATTCACTAAGCAAGAGCACGAGAGAGCTAGCCATACTATCGAAAGGCTTTTTGGGGAAGCCATCACCTTTGCCACCTCCACCACCTTTGAAGTGCTTTTTGGTGCAAGGCCATCTACGCACAAGGCCGATCAATGCCCAAGAGGTGCAAGGCCGATCAACATCCAAGGTTGATCGGTCCACTAAAGCCCACTAGATTTCAAGGCCCACTGAAGCCTATAACGGGCTCATCGAAGTCCACCAGATTTCAAAGCCCACTGAAGCCTAAAACGGGCACACTGAAGCCCACCAGATTTCAAAGCCCATTGAAGCCTAAAATAGGCCCACTGAAGCCCACCAGATTTCTTGAGATCTAAAAGACGGGCCTGACCAGCCTACCTTATTATCAATAAAGGCACAGAAATGGCCTAAGCGGCCTATCCTATGGTAAATCTGATGACATATCGAGGCAGGCCTGACTAGCCTACCTTAATATCAATCAAAGGTACAAGGATGGCCTAAACGGCCTACTCTATGATAAATCTGATGACATACCGATGCTGGCCTGACCAGTCTACCTTACCATCAATCAAAGGCACAGGGATGGCCTTAGCGGCCTATCTTATGGTAAATTCGATGACATGCCGAGGCGAGCCTGGCCAGCTTACCTTACTATCAATCAAAGGCACAGGGATGGCCTAAGCGGCCTACCATACGGTAAATCTGATGATGTGCCAAGGCGGACCTGACCAGCCTACCTTACTATCATTTAAAGGCATAGGGATGGCATAATTGGCCTACCCTACGATAAATCCGATGACATGCCGAGACGGACCTAACCAGCTTACCTTACTATCATTTGAAAACACAGGAATAGCCTAAGCGCCCTACCCTACGAAAAATTGATGATGTGCCGAGACGGGCTTAACAAGTCTACATTATTATTATTAGGGCATTGTACAAAGGCGACCTAACTAGCCTACTTTATTACTATCAATAAAATGCACAAGAACGGCTTATTCGGCCTATCCTAACGGCAAGTCTGATCAGCGCAAGCAGACAAGCCTATTCTATCCATGGCATTAATGGGTTCAGACTCTTCTATCTACGACGGAGAGAAGTTTAATCAAAGTTAACATGGAATCTTGGGATTTTTTATAAAAACATGGTGCCGAACAGCTTATACTTAGCATTATTTTGGAGCACACTCATACAACAAGAGAAAGTTTTCAACTTAGAACAAAGAAAATTTTCATTTATCAAGAAAGGTGATACACACTACTAAAAGAAAATTGATTTACATTGATATAAAGAGAAGTTACATCAAGACTATTTCTTCTCAACCGACCCATAAGCTGAAGCGGGAATAAAAGATTCCTTTATAGCCCCTTCATTTGTTGGAGCCGGTGTCTCTTCGCTTGGATTTTCCACTTCTTTTTTTTCTGTTGCCAAGTATGGTAATAAGGGAAACATCTAAGTCTAGATAAGTCCCCACAACTTTTCTTAAGCAATCTATATAGCCGATACGATAGCTCTCCACTCCAGCTTCATATATTTCATCGTCGAAGGCCTTGGATCTTTTATACACCTCGATAGCTTGGAGAGCATTCTTCTCGTCCAGTTCAACTTTCTGTTCAGCTGATATTATCTCCCGCTATAAAGTGGTGATTCTTTTCTCCAGCTCGATTCTATGGGCCATCGCCTCTTCGGCATTCCGAAGACTATCTTTTATTAATATCAGCTCAATTCTCCGCCTCTGCGAGCTTAGTCGCGTGCATTTGAGCCACCCTTAATTCTTTCTCTATAGAGTGATTGAGAGCGGTAGGCTGACTTAGTTTTTGTTCAGCGGCCACTCGGAGTTCTTCGGTTGCTTCTTTTTCGGTTTTAGCCGATGCCAACTAATTTTTAAGCTCTCCGTTGAGATCGGCGGATCCATGAATGCCCTCTTCTAACATAGAGATGTCATGGACAAGATGAAGCCACGTCCTTCATCCGAATCGAAGCCGAAGAGTCAACCAGATTGCCATAATGAAAAGAGGCGTTATGACCCTCCAGCTTGTGCCATTTTTTCAAGAGCCTACAGGAAAGCGACACCTATCTATGGCACGACGATCGAATCAGAAATCAGTTATTGCGATCAATTGAATCAAAAATCTGCCATAATTAGTTATATCTTTTTTCGCTGATAAACGACAATCCATTTATACTTTTACTTTTCAAAATAAATAACTATTTTGAAACTGGGAGTGGGGGGCAACTATTGTGATAAACCGGTTCAATAAAAGGTAATTACTAGCCCGAAGGGTCGATTGATTCTATTTGAACTGGCCGACCAAGCCGATATGCCTGAGAGTGACTCCGGAGCTTGATAAAGCGATGAGTCGACACCACTATATTAATTCTAGTTCAGGGTCAGTCTTCGGCCTGTGTCGAAGAGACCAAGTCCGAAGTGTATCACTGATCTACGCTGTTCCAGAACAATTAGCTAGTCCTTTTTCGTATCTGTTCGAAGAGGATTGGTCTGAAGAAGATGGCTAATTTATCTCCAAGCATACTCCGAAGAAAATAAGTTCGAAGCAAGTGGCTATGGCATCTTCAGCCTATCCCAAAGAGGATAGGTCCGAAGCGAATGGCCAGCTTGACTTTGGTTCTTTATGAAATAATGGCTCTGAAATGAATCAATGGTTAACTTCAGCTTAAAGTTCACCAGAAGTGAGTTTGGCTATCGTAACCAACCACGTGATCAATAACTCTCACTCTAGCAAGACTGAAGTACCAGCCTCTGACAGCAACCACTTTCAGTTACGAGGAAGTTAGATTAACTAACTTCCTTAACTGAAATCAGTTATAACTACTCCTATAAATAGCGATAAGAGGGGACTCCCGAGGTAAGTGATCCTAAGCAATTCTAAGTGATCCTAGACAAGTCAGAGGTAGACCACAGTTAGCTCCCGCGATGCCACTCCACTCTCATTCCTTTTATTCCATTACTTTTTTTTGAGCTCTCCATTCTGTAGCCTGGATCCTTACTGATTTAGATATCGGAGTGTCCCCCACCGAAAAAAATTCGGTTAAGAGATTTATTTTGCAGGAACTCCGGGAGGTGAACCAGCAATCTAGCCACTCTGTCCGGTCCACAGAAATTCAGCACAACAAGTTGGATTGGTGACTATGAACAAAAGGTATATTACAAGATTTGAAGCCATTCACTGTCTGTTTAGTTATATTAACATCCAAATGTAAGTATCGTTTCCCATAAAAATAATTTGCCTTGAAAGTGTAGGAAAAATATGGATTAGATAGTACCCGATTTAGGGATTTGATGTGGGAAACTTGGACAGATACGTTGCTGAGGCGTGCAGACGATCGCAGCACTGTCCTTAAGAGTAGATCCGTGCCTCTCTGAGACAATGTCTCGGTGCAGAAGATCCCAACACGGCTACCCTCCAGGATTCAACAGCAAGAAGGCTTCAATCCGATGTGCACACACCAATGCAGAAGCCCGATGAACAACCGAGAGAGATCTGTCCGTTTCTGAGAGAGTAGCGAGAGAGAAGAAGGAAGAGGAATGTATATGTTTTCCACCGCGTCTTCGGAAGTCTTTATAAAATATAAAGGGATGCGGACGCGACGTATTGGAACGTCGTATACAGCCCCAATGTGCCACCGTATCAATCAACGGTGCAAAAAGAAAGAAAGAGACGTATCAAAACAATGATACGGCGTATCGATCAACGGTATAGAAAAGAGACGACGTATCAAACAATGATACGGAATCCAACGGGTGCAAAAGAAAAAGAGACGACGTATCACGGCATCCAAAAACAACGATCGTTCCGTGCATACGCGAGGGTACGTCTCGGATGGATTTGCACCCCCCCTGCGCGCGATGATCGCGTGTGCGACGCGCCCGGTTAAAGGGTTCCGAAATCGGGCTGAATCAGATTGCACTGATTTTGACTCGGCTCGCGCGTGCGAGAGAGTCTCTTAGAATCACTCAACAACTCAAAGGAATGACATTCTATATAAAGAGGAGTATGAAAAACAAATTATCCGATGTGGGACTAAAGATGTTTCATTTGTACCAATTCAAGAGGAGGGAAAAGGAATTTGTTTTGGAGGGAAAAGGAAACCTTTTATATTGTTGAAATACTACAATTTCCAACAATCCCCCACTATTTCAACAAACAAAAGAGTTTAGGACAGTAGTGAAAGAAGTTTATAAATGTAATGCATAAGCCATGGTGTCTTATAGACTATGAACCAGGCATAGAGTAATAAGTATAATCTATGAAAAGTTGGTGAAACTAAGTTTCTATGAACCAATCCTTCTTTTATTAGACTATTGACTTATTACTCACATTACATTACTCAGATCTCGGTTGTTCTTGCGGATTGACACGTTTCGGCCATGTGTCTACCTGGATATTCATGAGAGCTCTAGAGATTTTACCCAAATCTCATAGAAAGCGGCCATAACTTCCACTCTCATATAGGTGGATTATCATCAAGTATACATTGCAGTTTTGTATACCACCCAAATTTTAGGCTATGATATCCATTAAGAACTTCATATATCAGTTCATCCTACTCACTGCAAAATACTATCTCACACCATAGGAAGGGATTATGAATATATATACATGATAGTATACTCCAAGTTGTCTAATGAATAGTTTTCCCATATGAACCTTCTTCCCGGGATCTCCGTTCATGAAAGTTGGGTTACTATCACTTCAACTTTTGATCAGGGTAAAGTCCCATTCCCCTCGATGTACTACTCACAAGCTTTTTGCTTAAAGGTTTAGTCAGAGGATCGGCCAAATTTAACTCTGACTTTACATAATCCAAGGATATGACTCCATTATTAATAAGCTGCCTGACTATATTATGTCTTAGGCGTATATGCCTACTCTTTCCATTATAAATTTTATTTTTTGCTCTAGCTATAGCAGCTTGACAATCACAATGGATAGACACGGATGGAGCTGGTCTTGTCCAAATGGGAAGATCCATCACAAGATTTTTGAGCCATTCGGCTTCAGACCCAGCCTTTTCTAAAGCAATAAATTCGGATTCCATTGTAGACCGAGCTATACAAGTCTGCTTGGATGATTTCCAAGACACTGCTCCTCCTCCAAGAGTAAATATATAACCACTAGTGGATTTCATTTCATCAGAGTCTGAAATCCAATTAGCATCACAATACCCTTCTAATACTGTAGGAGTTCCACAAAATACTAAACCATAGTTTATGGTTCCTTTTAAATATCTAAGTACTCTCTGTAAAGCAATCCAATGATCCTTGTTAGGACACTGGGTATATCTACTTAGTCTACCAATAGCATAAGCAATGTCTGGACGTGTACAATTCATTAAATATATAAGACTACCTATAATTTGAGCATACTTATCTTGACAAATACTTTGATCCTTATTTTTCTTAAGTTGTGAGTTAGCATTGAAAGGAGTGCTCACAGGCTTACACTCCAAATAAGAAAATTTTCTTAAAATTTTCTCAACATAATGTTCTTGTGAAAGCATGATGTAATTAAACTTATTTATGAGTTTAATTCCTAAAATTACATCTGCTTCTCCCATATCTTTCATATCAAAATTAGAGGATAAGAACATTTTGGTACTAATTACAATATCAAGGTTAGTACCAAAAATGAGCATATCATCTACATATAAACAAATTATAACACAATCAGAATTCACAACTTTAGAATAAATGCACTTGTCAGCATTATTAATTTGATATCCATTTGAAACTAGGACTTGATCAAATTTATCATGCCACTGTTTTGGTGCTTGTTTTAAACCATACAAGGATTTAACTAATTTACAAACTTTGTGTTCAGTACCAGGCTGAATACAACCCTCTGGTTGATCCATGTAAATTTCTTCTTCTAAGTCTCCATTAAGGAATGCTGTTTTAACATCCATTTGATGGATTATTAACTTATGAATGGATGCAATAGCTATTAAGATTCTAATGGAGGCTATCCTTGTTACAGGTGAAAAGGTATCAAAATAATCTATATCTTTCTTTTGTGAGTAACCTTTTGCAACAAGCCTGGCTTTAAATTTCTCGATAGATCCATCAGGTTTCAGTTTCTTCTTAAAAATCCACTTACATCCAATCGGTTTGGCTCCAGGAGGTAAACTTACTAATTTCCATGTATGATTATTCTTGATAGACTCTAACTCCGTTTTTATCGCTTCTTTCCAAAAGATAGCATCTGGAGATGAAATAGCTTCATGGTATGTTTGAGGATCATCATCAATAAGAAAGGTATAAAAGTCATCTCCTAGATTGGTATTCCTTTTAACTCGTTTAGATCTTCTCAATTCTTGAGTTTCACTAGGTTCTTCTTGAATTTCACTAGGTTCTGAATTAGGTCTAACTGTAAGTGGTTGTGAAGATCTTGCCAAAGAGATCTTCATAGGAAAAATATGTTCAAAGAATTCTGCATTCTTAGTTTCTACTATAGTGTTAGGTTCCATAACATTATTCTCACTTCTGATTACTAAAAATCTATAAGCTGCACTATATTTACTTGCAGGACTATTTTGAACATACCCTATAAACATACAATCAAAAGTTTTAGATCCTAATTTTCTCTTTTTATTTTCAGGAAGTAAAACTTTCGCTAAACAACCCCATACTTTTAAATATTTCAAATTTGGTAAATGACCTTTCCATAGTTCATAAGGTGTTTTATTGTTTTTCTTATAAACAATCCTATTTTGAATAACACAGGCAGAAAGAAGAGCTTCCCCCCACAAGTTCATGGGTGCACCAGAACTAATAAGTAAAGCATTCATCATTTCTTTAAGTGTTTTATTTTTCCTCTCTGCTACTCCATTAGATTCTGGTGAATAAGGAGGAGTATATTCATGTACTATTCCATTTTGTGCACAATAATCATTAAAAGGTGCAAAATCATACTCTCCTCCTCTATCAGATCTAAGCCTTTTAATTTTTCTATTTAATTGATTTTCAACTTCAGCCTTATATTTTAAAAACATTTCAAAAGTTTCATCTTTTGATCTTAGTAAATAAACCATAGTATAACGAGAACAATCATCGATAAATGTAACATAGAATTTCTTTCCACTTCTAGTCATATGATTTTTAAAATCTCCTAAATCAGAATGAATTAATTCTAGTAATTCAGTTTCTCTTTTCTGAATAGATTTACAAGTCTTTTTAGTTGATTTAGATTCTACACAAACTTGGCATTTTTCTTGATCATAAGGAACTGACATGATATTTAACAATCCTAATTGTTTCATTCTTTTAAGATAAGAATAATTAACATGTCCTAATCGACCATGCCAAAGATCAAGAGAATCAAGCATATACACAGAAGAAGATGTATTTCCATTTATAATTTCAAGTACATTTAGGATAAATAATCCTTGGTTACAATATCCTTTTCCAATAAAGTTTCCAGATTTAGTTATGACAACTTTATCAGACTCAAAGGATATTTTGATACCATTTTTACCAAGTAGGGCTACAGAAACCAAGTTCACACGGATGTCCGGCACATGTAGCACATCTCCAAGAGAAAGGACTTTTCCAGAAGTCATTTTCAAATTTACTTTCCCTTTGCCGAGCACAGTACATGGCATTGAATTTCCCATAAATACTTGCTCTTCTCCTTCTGGTAGTGGGGTATAACTTGCGAATAGACTTCTATCGCCGCATATGTGACGAGTAGCTCCAGAATCTATGACCCAGTCCTTTGCATGTGCTACAATATAAGCCTCGCTAACAACTGCAGCAATCACTTCTTCAACCGTCAAATGTGCCTGTGATTTGGTTGAAGTATTTTTCCTGAATCTGCATTGGGCTGCGTAATGTCCTGGCTTCCCACAAACATAACAAGACCCTTTTCCCTTCTTGAAATTAGGATTGTTCTGTGGTCCAACAGGCTTCTTACTAAATTTCTTGGACTGTTTTTTGAATTTAGGCTTGTATGCCTTAGATCTATCTATGCTAGTTTGATTTTCTATTAGAATAGCTTTAGCAGTCATTTCCTTATGCTTTTCTATTTTTCGTCGGGCTCTATTTTGTTCTTCTATTCTAATATGCACAATCACTTCTTCAAGGGATAAAGACTTCCTTTTATGTTTTAGGCTATATTTATAATCTTTCCATGACTCAGGTAACTTTTCTATCAAAGATCCAGCAATAAATGCGTCAGGAAGAATTATATTTTCATTTTTAAGATCATCTATAAGGACATGAAAAATATGAATTTGTGAAGACACATCTTTATCTTCTACCATAGTAAAATCTAGAAAATTTCCTATGGCAAATTTTTGGGTACCTGCATCTGCAAGAATATATTTCTTGTTCAAGCTTTCCCAAATCTCAGATGCTGATTGGATTGGATAATAAACATCAAATAATTCATTTGATAGGGTACTTAGAATAGTATGTCTACAAATCCTATTGGCCTTTTCCCATTTAAGAAGGTCATCATCATTAGTAGGTTTAGGATCTGTCAGAACAAATGCAATGTTGTGAAGATCGAGGGCTGAAAGAATTTTTTCATGCCATCGTTTGTAATGGGAACCACTAAATTGTTCAATTTTAGAGGTATCAGGAAAAGTTCTAGATGCAGTAACCATAAAGGTATCCATATCTACTCTTAAGATTGTAGGAAAAATATGGATTAGATAGTACCCGATTTAGGGATTTGATGTGGGAAACTTGGACAGATACGTTGCTGAGGCGTGCAGACGATCGCAGCACTGTCCTTAAGAGTAGATCCGTGCCTCTCTGAGACAATGTCTCGGTGCAGAAGATCCCAACACGGCTACCCTCCAGGATTCAACAGCAAGAAGGCTTCAATCCGATGTGCACACACCAATGCAGAAGCCCGATGAACAACCGAGAGAGATCTGTCCGTTTCTGAGAGAGTAGCGAGAGAGAAGAAGGAAGAGGAATGTATATGTTTTCCACCGCGTCTTCGGAAGTCTTTATAAAATATAAAGGGATGCGGACGCGACGTATTGGAACGTCGTATACAGCCCCAATGTGCCACCGTATCAATCAACGGTGCAAAAAGAAAGAAAGAGACGTATCAAAACAATGATACGGCGTATCGATCAACGGTATAGAAAAGAGACGACGTATCAAACAATGATACGGAATCCAACGGGTGCAAAAGAAAAAGAGACGACGTATCACGGCACCCCCCCCTGCGCGCGATGATCGTGTGCGACGCGCCCGGTTAAAGGGTTCCGAAATCGGGCTGAATCAGATTGCACTGATTTTGACTCGGCTCGCGCGTGCGAGAGAGTCTCTTAGAATCACTCAACAACTCAAAGGAATGACATTCTATATAAAGAGGAGTATGAAAAACAAATTATCCGATGTGGGACTAAAGATGTTTCATTTGTACCAATTCAAGAGGAGGGAAAAGGAATTTGTTTTGGAGGGAAAAGGAAACCTTTTATATTATTGAAATACTACAATTTCCAACAGAAAGTACAGTTAACCCTCCCCTCCACCACCCCACGGAGAGCAACTTACAACGATGTTTATGGAGTTGATTAGAAAGGATCTATGTAATGGTGGAAAAAAAAAAAAAAATCTAGTGGTGGACAAAATAAAGTCTATCTGATGATCACCCGATTATGCTTTCCTGGCTTGTGCAAAATGTTGGTCTCTGACGCTTTTCATTCGTACACAACGCAAGGGAGCAAGATGTCAAACACCGCGGGCCGTGCCGCGAGCGGAGGATACATTTCTGCGGGTGGCAAACTTCGAGAGCTGGCAGCCGAACTTTGATATATATATATATATATATATATATATATATATATATATATATATATATATATATATTGGATAAAAGAGCATCGCATTAGAAAATAATTGTTCACATACAATAAGAATAAGATAGCGGTCATGATAATAAGACAGCAACTTTCGTTAATAGCTTCCGGATCCGTTTGGTTAGGTACATTGGATTACCCAACAATTTCTAAAAAAATATTTATTTAAAAAATAATTACTATATCCGGTTAATGAAAAAATTATTTCAAAAAATGATGGTAAAAAATCATTATATTTTTAAATAAAAAAATTATAACATTTGGTTGGAAAAATCCTATAGTAATATAATCAAAATTAATATATAATCAAATTTATGAGTATGCCTTTTAAACCATTTTTAATTAATTTTTATTATTATTTTTTAAAATATTGAATACATTTTAATAAAAAGTAAAATATAGGATCGATGATTTATTGAAAATATTTTTATTACAACTACGGTGGTAGCATGGTTGGTAAAAGCGCGGTTCCGTCTCTCTCCGGTCACGGGTTCGAGGCATGATCTTTTGGATAATTCGATTAAATTTTGGATTTCGTTCGAGGCATGATCCCTTGGATGACTCGATTAAATTCCGGATTTTTGGGTACACGTGACTGGAAAGTGGAGCGGCTGATATTCCGGCACCGTAGTGGGCCCGATGAAGAAGCTACACTGGAGGTTATTCCCCCTCTGTCCTTTTTTCTATCAAAAAAATATTTTTATTAAGCATAAAATACCACAGCTTAGAAATTTATCAAATACTAATTTTTTATAATATTTATTTTAATTTTTTTAAAATAAACATAAAACTCATCAATTTCTATCATTCCTATCTATCATTTTTATATTAAATATGATAATTTGATATAATTTTTATTTTTCATGTCAAATTAATTTCAACCAAACATGTTCTTAAATATTTTATATTATAATATTTATAAAATATGTTGGCGTAGAGTCCCTGTTTCGACTGGGCAGAGCTACTGGATCGCGGGATCGCTCCCTGGTTCACCTACAAAACAAATCCCTTGCTAGAGTTGCTCCGGCGGGGGACACTCCGGTGCCTAAGTTAGAGGCGGGCTCCAGCCACAGAATGGGGAAGGCCTTGAAAAGGCTGAGGGAAAGGACTCTAAGAATTTCAGGAGAGTGTTTTTTTGCCTTTTCTGGAGCGTCCCCTCTTACCGTTATTTGTAAGGAGCCGTCCGGCCTGCGATTTCGTTCTTCTTCCGACGGTTACAACGGGAGTTAATTCCTTTCCCATGATTCACAATCGTGGGTTGTCGTTGAATGGTTCCGGCCAGATCGGAGGCGTTGCAGCCGAAGTTACGCGCCCTGGAGATTGCCGATAGTAACCAATGGTTACTATTGCTTATTGTGTTTGTAGCGGTTTGAGACAGATCGTGGATTCGTCTTCAGACTTCCCTCTTCGGGAGATTCCTATAATCAGATCAGGAATGTCTTCGTCCTCGGATCCTCTCGAGATAGATCGAAGATCCTGTCTTCGGTATGGATCGAGGACTTGACCTTTGTCGTAGGCCGGAGATCATGTTTTCAGCATGAACCGAAGAACATGTCTTCGGGAGTCTTCAGGGGCCTTGTCTTCGGAGGCCGGAAGACTTTTGTCTTCATGGGCCGAAGAACTTGGTCTCCATCGAAGATCGAAGACGTAATCCAAAGGCCTTGTCCTCGGGCACTATAAGCCCACGAAGAGCTTCGGCTTGCCCGCAGGTGGCCTGGTTTTTCCTGGATACCCGGATCCGAAGTTCCTGGTTCGGAAGAAATACCTTCAGCCGGCAGAACCGGTGGTTGGCTCGTACTTAGACAGAGATATCCCAACAGTTGCCCCATACTCTCAGTTTTTGAAGAGAAGATTTGCCTCGAAGAGTGAGTATCAGTGGCTTGTCGTTTTCCTTCTGGGGGATGGTGCAGTGGATGATCGTAAAATCCCTGATTGGACTGTCCCTTATAATTGCTGGTTGATTTGGGAGTCAGGCAGTGGACAGTTGTCACTTCCTAATTGAGAGGGGAGAAAGGAGTGGGCGGCCTTGGGACCGTCCTTTCTTTTTCCGTTGCGTGACAGTTCAAACAATCCATTGGTTGGGATTTGAGTGGTTGTCGTGGTTCCTTCGTGCCTGTTAGATGGTAAATATGTTTCATCCTGGTCGTTGATTCAATAGGTTATACTCTTTGGTTTATTCCTTGTCAAATCAGCTTAGCGAAGTTTTAGGGCTTTTTGGTCTCTTTTTTGGGAAAGAGAGAAGGTCCGGCTGAGAAAGCTTCTTCAACTTCAATTTTCGCTCAGCTTTCCCTGTTCTTGGCCATCAGTCCTTTCTGCAGGTAGAACTTTCTTTCTATTTTTTTGCTCTGTTCTTTTATCATAGCTGAATCTGTAGAAAGTCGAGAGGGACAGGTTGGGCCTTCGGGGGCCAGTGATGTAGTGAGTCCGGAATCAGTTCCTAGCTCTGTTTCACCGGAGAAGATGACTCATCTTTGGGAACGCTATCGCATTCCCGAGGGATTTCCTTTCATTCTTCCTGCATCTGAGGAACGGGTGAACAAACCTCCTCCCGGGTGCTTGGCCGTGTACGAAGACCACTTGAAGGCTGGGCTTCGATTTCCTCTGTATCCTTTCTTCATCAAAGTCTTTCGTCTGTATCAAGTGGCGCCTGCGCAGTTAACTCCAAATAGCATTCGGAATATCTGTGGGTTTTTGGTTCGATGCCGCATAGCTAACATAGAACCCAGGACCAACTTGTTTACGGTTTTGTGCTCAAGAGGGATTTCCACGGTGGTGGATGGTGGGTGATCGGCCCTTGGCCATGCCACAAGATCATCAAGGATATGCCCAGTGCCATCCACGGATGGAAACCCACCTTCATCTTTATGTTGTCTATCGACTCGTGGGGCTTCGATAATGTTTGGAAGAAACCGCGCTTGACCGCCAATGATGGAAAAAAGGTTTTGGCGGCCGATCAATCTGATTGTGACCTTCTGACTGACTCAGAAACTATTCCTATCCGTGAGTTGTTAGAGGAGAGGAACCTCCATCAGGCAGGGATTAGCAGGTTCCCTGCATTAGGTATAGATGATGGAAGTTTTTCACTTCTTTTCTCCTATTCAGGTCGTAGTTCAGTTGACTCAGAGAAGTTTTTCTGTTTGTAGGCAGCGGAATGAAGCCTAATCTGAGTTGGCTTCACCAAACTTCCGAGAAGAGGGTAGCACAGGCCCCTCTTACGAGATCGACAGTTCGGAAGAAGGCCCGAAGAGATGGTCCTGAAGGGGACAGGGGCACTTCATCATCCTAGGGAACCTCCGGGGAAGACGTGGTACCGATGGTGGAGGCCCCGACATGACATCATCCAGTCAAACACCTGCCAACAGCTGCCTCTCCAGTTCGTACGAGGGAGAGTTCATCTCCGGCAGTTGATGTTCCATTGCCTTGCCCCCCTATAGTGGACAGGGGCAAGGCACCGCAAGTCGAGGGGGAGTCCGTTCGAGAGGCTTCTCCAACTGGGAGCCGTCCCGCGGACTCTTCAAAGTTTTCTCCCGTGGGGGGTCTGTTAGTCCTTGCCATTGCTAGGCGGGCATTGAAGGGCACTCTGCTACCTCACGATTTGGCAAACATCCGGAGTCGAAGCCTCGCCAGAATATTCGATTATGCCTTTTCTTCTCTGCAACAGGTAAGATCTTCATCACCTTCTCCTTGCCCGAAATGCTGTTTGGTTTGTGACTTTGCTTCGTCGATGTAGTTGGTCTACGACATCACCTTCATGAAGGAGGGCCTAGGGAATGTCGATAACCTCATCCATTGCCTCAAGGAGGAGCTCCACACAGCTAGGGCCGAAAGAGAAGTGGCTGAAGGGCTGAAGCAATCCATGGAAAATCGTCTCATTTGCATGGACGCTGAGGTTTGTGGACTGAGGGGCGAGCTGAAAAGTACCCAGATGATAATTGCGGAGCAAGGGGCAGGGTTGAGGAGGAGCAGGAAACAAGTCGAATCCTTAGAGCAAGCTGCTAAAGAGGACCAGAAGAAAATGGAGAGCTTGACCAAGGCGGCTGAGGAGGCTACTAGGAGAGCTGAAGAGGCGATCTTAGAGTCTGAGGCGGCTAGGAGGGAACCTGCGGTCTTGAAAAAGCTGGCAGGTGATGCTGTAGCAGACTTTAGGAAGTCCTCACAGTTCCAGGAGGAGATGAATGAGGCAACCTTATACGGCTATCAGCATGGCTTCAATGATGGACTTGCCAAGGTCAGGGGGGCTTTCCCATACCTTGATCTTTTTGGCGTCCCCCCCTTCGACATAGTTGAAGAAGAAGAAGAGGAGGAGGTGGCCGTAGGAGAAGTTGGGGAGATGTCAAACCCAAGGGAGGAGATCCCGGCCGTGGTCGAGGATACCGGCATGGCTTCGGCACCGGCCGAAGAGGTGCCATGCCTGGGAGAAGAGGCTCTTGCTTCAGTTGGTCTGGATGTGGTTCCGACTCTAATCCCGACCCAGGAGGGGTCTCACACTAAAGAGGAGGTCCAAGTTGAAGGTTCTCCGGTCCCGGCCCAAGTCGAGGAGATCCTTTCTGCTCAGATCGACAAACTACTTCAATCCTGTGGCATTGGATCTCCTCCTACTGATGTTAGTGGTCTATGTAGCTTTATTTATTTATTTATTTATTTGCATTTCTCCGAAATGTAGTTGACAACTTCTTGAATGACAACTTTTTTAGACTATAAAGTAGCTTTCTCCTCTTTCGTATGTGCCATGTCGCATTTTCGAATATAGCTCGGATAAGGTTGTTGGTCTGATCGACAGTTTGAGCTTCACTGCTCTCTCTTCTGTTCAGTCAAAAGGTTGAGGCCGAAGACCGTTTGGTTGGCGGTCGGCATTGAAGATGAATTTTGAAGTAAATTGGGATGCCGTTGCTAGAGACTGTTTACGGTCAACCAAGATGACATCACTTTTCTTTCATAATTAAACCGCCCATCAAGGGATAGACATGACGAATAGGTGTCACTTTCTCGTTGATCGATGATTAAGGAACCCCGATCGTGGTTCTCGTTGCTTGCACTGAGTGCGTCGACATTCGAATGGTCGCGTTCTCTTGCATCATAGGTGCCGCCAAATCTCTTTTTTTCGAAAAGGAGCCATTAATGCCATTGCCGCACGATGGAGATTCTTCTAGATTTGTGGTACCAGTAGTTGTTTTTCCAAGAGTAACTTTCAAGCGATCATCTGGGGTCTCGAGGCGACGTCCCGACACGTGGCGCCTTTTGATGCGCCTGAGAAAGGGTGTGGGGCACGTTTCTTGGTGGCCAGTCGTGGGTGTAAGGCCCTTATAAATAGGGCCTTGTCCTCCCCTGTCGAAGGCCATCACAAGTTCAGACTCCCACTTTGGGAATTCTTCTTCTTTCTCCATCATTTTGAAAAAATGAAGTTCAGCATCTCTGAGCTTCGTAGGGCGGTGAAGAAAAGAGCTATTGGTACCGGAGCCAGGGGGAGTCCCACATTCCCCGGATTAAGTGATGATGATGAGCCGGTCGTCGATCGCTTGGGAAGAAAGGTCCGTGTCCTGGAGGCTCAATTGGAGGAGGCCTTGCCCAAGTCGAAGCGGCCGTCATGGAGGCAACAGAGGCAAAGAAGAAGGTGGCAGATGCCATCTCGGACTTCAGGGCATCTCCAGCTTTCAAAGAGGAGGTCGCCGAGGCTGCCCTGGACTTTTATTATCAGGGGTTTCGGGAATGTAGGGATAAGGCCTTCAAGTATTACAACTTGAAGGGCCTTGGCAACATCAAGCCCTCCGTTCCCTTCCCTGGGCACGAATTTGACTCTGACTCCGAGGAGGGGTCAGATTCTGATGCTGAAGGGAACCTCGGGGCTCCTTCGTCCTCCTTGCAAGACTCCCCCTGACGTCACGGGAAAGGGTCGGCGGGCGGTCACTAGATGTGCTTTCCCTCCAATTTACAATGTTTCTGTTTCCTCCTTCCTTCCTTTTCTTTTTTCTTTTTTTTTCTTTTTTTTTTTGTAAAAATTTGGGAAGGAAATGAAGTACTTTAACTTTTCTTACCTTTTTCCATGTCTCTCTTATGGTTTCTTGCATTATGATACGTTGAGAGTGTAGATTTCGCAGACCATTCATGATCTGCAAAGAAGAGGTGAAGTCGGCTAGACCGTTCTGTTGAGTGTTTGTTGTTGACAAGATGGATGACATAGGTCCATTCAAGCACGTTTTCGGATTTACCGTAGGGTAGGGCGTCTACGCCATCCCTGTGCATTTCTGTAATGATTAAGGTAGGCTGTTCAGGCCTGCCCCGGCATGTTTTCGGATTTTCCATAGGGTAGGCCATGAAAACCATCCCTACACCTTTTTTGGTGTAAGGTAGGCTGATTAGGCCTGCCCTAGCACATCTTCGGGTTTCCCGTAGGGTAGGTTATCTGAACCATCCCTGTGTCTTTGATCTTCTTGGTGGCCTGACCAGGCCATCCGTTGTGCTCATCGGACATACCGATAAGATGAGCGGATCAGACTCTCCTTTGCGCAGTTGGCCGATTCCTTAGATTGGGCCACTTAAGCCGTTGTCATTCAGTTGATGCAACGAGCCATTCTGAGTTGAGCAGAGTTGAGCAAATTTGCACAAGAAATTTGGGGGTCTATTTATTGATAATATTTGCGAAGGTTTTATACATTCCATAGCCGGAAAAGAATTTTTCCATCTAGGATCTTGAGTTGATATGTTCCTGGTCGAATGACCTTTTCGACTTGGCATGGACCTTCTCAGTTGGGGGAAAGCTTACCTTATTTTGTTGGCCTGGATACTTCTGCCTTTCGCAATATCATGTCCCCTGTGCGGAAGATCTGCTCCTTTACTCTGGAATTATAATACTTGGTGACCTTCTGCTGGTACACCGCCATTCTTATCTGGGCATGAAACCTGGTGCTTGGCAGCAGATCCAGGTCAATCCTTCTACGATCAAAGTTTTCAGGCTCTTCGTAGTTGTCGATTCTTAAGGACTGTAGGGAGACTTCGATAGGGAGTACGGCTTCGGTACCGTATGCCAGGTTGAATGGAGACTTGCCAATGGCCGTTCCTGGGATAGTTCGGTATGTCCAGAGAATGGAGGTCAGCTCTTCGACACAAAGTCCCTTGGCGGCGTTCAACCTTGTCTTCAGATCGTGAAGAATGGTCCGATTAGTTGCTTCGGCTTCTCCGTTGGACTATGGGTGGGCAACGGAAGTCAGCCTATGTTGCATGTGGTATCGAGCACAGAAGTCTTTAAATTTTGAATTATCGAACTGTCTTCCGTTGTCAGTGATTATGACATGTAGAATGCCAAACCGAAATATGATGGAATTTTTGATAAAATTCTCAACCTTGCCTTCTGTGATCTGGGCTAGTGGTTCGGCTTCTACCTACTTTGTAAAGTAGTCAATAGCTGCAAGGAGAAACTTTCTTTGCCCAGAAGCAGGCAGGAACGGGCCAAGAATATCCATTCCCCATTGGGCAAAAGGTCAAGGGGCTGTCAGTTGAGTCAAGTGACTTGCAGGTTGCCTTTGGATGTTGGCATACCTTTGGCATTGATCGTACCTTTGTACGAATTCAGCCGAGTCCTTCTGGATGGAAGGCCAATAATATCCTTGGCGAATGATCTTGTATGCTAAAGACCTGCCTTCCAAGTAATCTCCACATATGCCCTCATGAACCTCTCTCAGGGTGTAGTCAGCGTCTGTCGGTCCCAAGCATTTTAGCAGAGGTTGAGAAAATGATCTATTGTAGAGTGTTTGTTCCATCTAAGATGACATTTTGAGATGCCATCCAGCGGATCTTTTTAGCTTCTGCTTTATCTTCCGGCAGAGCACCTTCGTTCAAGAACTTGACAATGGGATCCATCCAAGTTGGTTCAGTCTCAATCTGGTGAACCTCCATAGTTTCTTCAGCTATACTTGGAGTTTCAAGGTGTTCAACAAAGGTGCGATCCAGAGACTCCGGAGTTGTAGTAGCGAGTCGAGAAAGCGCATTCGCCCGAGAGTTATCTGATCGAGGAACATGGATAATCCCAAAGTATTCCAGTTGAGAGGATAGAATTTGTACCTTCTCCAGGTACTGCACCATGGTAGGGTCCCTGGCTTCATACTCCCCTTTAACCTGGTTCACTACCAGCTAGGAGTCTGAAAAAGCCTGGAGTCTTTGAACTCCCAAACTCTTAGTGATCTGAAGTCCTACGAGCAGGGCTTCATATTCGGCCTGGTTGTTTGAAGCATGGAAGGAGAACCGGAGTGCATACTCTACGGTACGGTCGTCAGGTTTGGCTAGTATAAGACTGGCTCCGCATCTAGTGGAGTTGGAAGCTCTGTCTACATGGAGCACCCAAACGGACTCCATACTCCTTAAAGTTTCCTCCTCTGCCGGAGGTGCTTCGTCTTCGGACTTCCAGGAGCACTTAGCCAGGAAATCTGAAAGCACCTGGACCTTCATAGCCGATTGGGGCTGGAAGCTGATGTCAAGCTCGCTTAGCTTCACAGCCCATTTGGCTATCCTCCCTAAGGTGTCGGGGAATCGGAGAACGGCCTTGAGGGGCTGATCATTCAGCACAATGATGGCATAAGCATGGAAATACAGTCGTAGTTGCTTTGCTGCAATTACCAAGGAGTAGATCAGCTTCTGCATTTTCGAATATCTTGTTTCGGCATCATGTAGAACTTTACTGATGTAGTAGATCGGCTTATGGGAGCCGTCTTCATCTTTTCCGACAAGGACCGAACTGATCGCTTCATCTAAAGCGGAAAGGTATAAGTAGAGCACCTCCCCCTCTCGAGGTTTGGAAAGTAGAGGCAGGGCCTCCAAATACTTTTTCAACTCTTCAAAGGCGGTACGGCAATCTTCAGACCACTCGAAGCCCCTGGACTGCCGAAGCACCTTGAAAGCTGGAAGACACTTCTCGACTGAGCGAGAAATAAACCTGCTCAGGGAGGCAATTCTCCCCATTAATTGCTGGACTTCTTTCTTGTAGGAGGGATGCCTCATATCCTTCAGGGCCTAGATCTTTTCAGGATTTGCTTCAATCCCTTGCTTGGTAACGAGGAAATCCAGAAAATTGCCCGAAGTAACTCCAAAGGCGTACTTCATCGAATTCAGCTTCATGCGGTAGCACCGCAGAGCGCTGAATGATTTCTCCAAGTCCTGGATGTGATCTTTTTTGAGGCTTTTGACGATCATGTCATCAACGTAGGCCTCCTTGTTTCTTCCCAATTGCTTCTTAAACACCTTGTTGATCAACCTCTGGAATGTCACTCTAGCATTTTTGAGCCCAAACGGCATCATCTTGTAGCAGTACAGACCTTTGTCAGTGACGAAGGCCATCTTCTCCTCATCTTGGGGATCCATTCGAATTTGATTATAGCTGGAGAAAGTGTTCATGAAGCTTAGTAGTTGGTGGCCGGCGGTGGCGTCGACCAATTGATCAATCTTTGGGAGAGGGAAACTATCTTTTGGGCAAGCCTTGTTGAGGTCTGTGTAATCGATGCAGATCCTCCACTCACCGTTAGCCTTTTTCACCATCACTACATTGGCCAACCACTCAGGGTAGTGGGCCTCCCGGATGAACCCCGCCTTGAAGAGCGTGCTTACTTCTTCATCTATGGCCTTTTGCCTTTCAGGAGCAAAGCTTCTCTTCTTTTGTCGGATCGGTTTATACCCGGGGATAACTTCCAGCCTATGAGTGATTACTTCGACGGGAATCCCTGGCATGTCCGAAGCTGACCAGGCAAAGACATCGGCATTATCTCTGAGGAAGTGGATCAGCTCCGTTCTGATTTTTTTGTCAAGCGTGCTTCCAATCTGCACGACTTTGGTTGGATCCTCCTTTATTAAAGGCACTGAGATGGTCCTTTCCATAGGTTCACCAGAATCCGCGGCTGGGTCCCTTGGATCCAGCTGATCCAAGGTTGTAGAATCGTTAGAGTATTTGTCTTGAATCATCAGGCACTGTCGTGCCGCTCTCTAGTCTCCTCTAACTCCTTCGACACCATTCCTGGTGGGGAAGCATACCAGGAGATAGTAAGATGACACTACGATCCAGAATTTGTTCAAGGCGGGCCGTCCCAAAATAATTTTGTAGGCTGAGGGGGTTCGGACCACCGTGAAATTGATAGGTAGTGTCTTCTATCATGGTTCGGTGCCGAGGGTTACGGGCAAGACTATTTCTCCCTCGGTGTCAACCTGATTGCCCCCAAAACCAGTAAGCAATATAGGGGATCTCCGTAGTTGGTGTCTAGGCAAACACATCTTAGAGAATGCATCGTAGATCAAGACATCATCGAACTTCCATTATCAACTAAAATCCGTTGTACATCATAGTTGGCCACAACAGCCGAGATTACAATTGGATCGTCATGTAGAAGCCGGACTCCCGCAAGGTCGTCATCGGAGAAGAGGATAGCATTGTTGTCCTTGCATTGCTTTGGGGCATCGTCTTCGTCTCTTCTCCAGTCGGTAGGTCGGTGTATCATTCCCACTCCATTGGTGGGCCTTTGATTCGGCAATTCGGCTTCTTCAAGAGCCGATTGAGGAATAGTAGCTTCTGACCGAGGTCCTTGGCGACCAATGTACCACCCCAAATATTCTCTTTTGATGAGATCCTCAATCGCATCTCTCAATTAGATGCATTCTTCGGTATTGTAGCCGTGGTCCCGATGGAATCGACAGTATTTGTTCATATTCCTTGCGGAAGAGGACGCCTTCATGGGACGAGGCTGCTGGAGAAAGTTTTCTTTCTCTATCTCCATGAGGATCTTTTCACGAGGGAGGTTGAGGGGGGTATAGGAGTTGAACCTCTCGCCCGATATTCTGGGCCTGGGAGGACTTCTTCGGCGGTCAGCATTCTTGTTGTTGTTAGAGATTGGGGGACCTTGTCCCCTGTTGTTTTTCTTTCTTGAAGGGGGTTTCCCTTCGATCAGTCATCGATTTGCTGCTTGCTCTTCAACATCGGCATATTTCTGAGCCCTTGCGAGTAGCTCAGCGTAGCTTTTGAAAAACTTCTTATCCAAGGAAAATGTGAGCTTGGATGTACGAAGCCCCTTCTTCAGTGTAGACATGGCCACATGCTCGTTGAGATCGGGGATCTCGAGTGTAGCCGCATTAAACCTGGAGATGTAGTCTCGCAGGCTTTCTCCTTCATTCTGATGAAGGAGAAACAGTGTGTCCGTATTTCGAGGGGTCTTGCAACAAGTCCTGAAATGCAAGATAAATAGTTTTTTTAACTCGAAGAAGGAATTGATGGTACCTGGACGTAAGCTCAAGTACTACATCCGAGCAGCTTTCTTCAAGGTGGCCGGGAACACAAGGCAGTACATTGAGTCCAAAGCTCCTTGGATCATCATGTGGGACTTGAAACTATCCAAGTGGTCAAAAGAATCGGAGGTGCCATCATAGAGTTCCATCTGGAGAACCCTGAAGTGCCGAGGGATGACTTCGGCCATGATACGGTCGGTGTAGGGCGGGCGCAGATCACCTATTATCAAGTCATTGTGATCTTTCTGGTCCCGCATTCTTTGCTCCCGTATTCTTGCCATTTTCAATTCGATGGCCTTGAGTTTTTCATCGTAATTGGGAACGACTTGCTTCGGCACCCTCTCTACGTGAGTAGAGTTTTCAGAGGAGGGTGAGGGAGTTTTCCTAGGTCTTTTTCCTTTATGCAGGGAATCGGGCTTGGGCATTCTCGAACTTCGGCCTTCAGGAGAAGGCCGAGAATGAGGGGAGAGATGTGTGGATCCCTCCTGAGGGGCTCTCTTCCTCCGGGATCGAGAGCTATGTCTGGAGGGGGCCGGTGGATTTCCCACCGGGAAAGCCTTGTTTTGGAAATCTTGAACCATGGCCATAAGGTTGGTGACCTGGTTCACAAGAGCTTCAAACTGCTGCAATCCCACAACAACTGTGGGAGGTGGAATGTCGTTCTCTCTCGGGGGTGCACCCCCTTGGGATGGAGAACGACTTCGACTCGTGGAGGCAATCTGAGTCTTCCCTTTTGCCATCGGGAACTTCTTACTTCTCCTTTGTCAAGGAGGGGAGCTTAACAATGGATAGTTGTTGCTGGCCCCCCTTTCTGGTGTGCCAATCTATTGGCATAGAGTCCCTGTTCCGACCGGGCGGAGCTACTGGATTGTGGGACCGTTCCCTGGTTCACCTGCAAAACAGATCCCTTGCCGGAGTTGCTCCGGCGAGGGATACTCCGATGCCTAAGTCAGAGGCGGGCTCCAGCCACAGAATGGGGAAGGCCTTGAAAAGGCTGATGGAAAGGACTCTAAGAATTTCAGGAGAGTATTTTTTTGCCTTTTCTGGAGCATCTCCTCTTACCATTATTTGCAAGGAGCCGTCCGGCCTGCGGTTTCGATCTTCCTCCAGCGGTTACGACGGGGAGTTAATTCCTTTCCCATGATTCGCAATCGTGGGTTGTCGTTGAACGGTTTCGACTAGACCAGAGGCATTGCAGCCGGAGTTACGCACCCTGATTGCGCCCTGGAGATTGCCGATAGTAACCGTTGGTTACTATTGCTTATTGTGTTTGTAGCAGTTTGAGACAGATCGTGGATCCGTTTTCAGACTTCCCTCTTCGGAAGATTCCTGTAATCAGATCAGAAATGTCTTCGTCCTCGGATCCTCTCGAGATAGATCGGAGATCCTGTCTTCGGCATGGATCGAGGACTTGACCTTTGTCGTAGGCCGGAGATCGTGTTTTCAGCATGAACCGAAGAACATGTCTTCGGGAGTCGGTGAAAGTCGTCCCTCGGATTGGGTGGAGGGCCTTGTCTTCGGAGGCCGGAAGGCTTTTGTCTTCTGGGGCCGAAGAACTTGGTCTCCGTCGAAGATCAAAGACGTAATCCGAAGGCCTTTGTCCTCGGACGTTACAAGCCCACGAAGAGCTTTGGCTTGCCCGCAGGTGGCCTGATTTTTCCTGGATACCCGAATTCGAAGTTCGTGGTTCGGAAGAAATATCTTTAGCCGACAGAACCGGCGGTTGGCTCGTACTTAGACCGAGATATCCCAACAAAATATATTTAAAAAATAATTGTTATTTAGCCATCATCATGTTATACGACAACTATATAATACAAGTTACGTTTATTATTTATCTACATTATGTTTAATAAAATAGTATTTCTGTTTAAAATTTAAACTTTTTACAATTTTTCCTTAAAAATTTGAACCATTTGAATATATATATATATATATATATATATATATATATATATATATATATATATTTATTAAATGAATGTTATTTGGACAAAGATTTTTTTTTATCTGTTACTGACCATTATTTTTTTGTTACAATATTTCATCGACCGAAGTCCAGGCTGCGATCCGGGCGGCACCTCACCGCTTGCCCGAGGACTCGGCTTTCCCGCACTATAAAACCCTGACTGGGCTTGATAAGAAAGACGAAACCAAGACGCAACAATGGAGGAAGCCATGAGAGCTTCGGGAGTCGCGATTGCCGTTGGTGTTATTGTTCTGTCCTTCATCGCGTGTTTCGCGAGATGGCTGTAGGACCGATGGTTCGTACGAGGCATCGAGCGCGATCCCGGCAGCGCCCGGCTCCCTCCGGGCTCCATGGGCTGGCCCCTGATTGGCGAAATGCTCGACTTCTTGCGGTGCTTCAAGTTCTCGGGGAGGCCGGATGGTTTCATCACCAGGAGGAAAGAAAGGTAACGCCAATTTCTCTTCTCCTCTCCTTCTAAAGTAGTTAAACCCGGATGAATTCAAGTCTTTTGCTTGTTGGAGCTAAAATCTGGGTGCGCGGAAAGCTGGTTTATTTGGAAATGATTGCGTTGAGATTGATAGAGCCAAATTTCTCTCATTTGGTTGTTATAAAGCTCGAATTGGTCGGGCTGGATTCATAAGAAGATGCATGCATTCATGAATTTGAAGTATTTCCTGGCATATAATGTTGAGATCCTATTAGAAAGTTAAAGTGAAATTATTCTGAGATGGGTTTTGGCCGCCTGTTGCGCTCGATTTCTTTTTAGTCTAATCATTGGGTCATTATCACCGAAATAACCTGTCTGACGCTCATGGCTCAGATAAATGAA
The DNA here is from genome assembly GCA_021397845.1 of Areca catechu. NCBI lineage: Eukaryota > Viridiplantae > Streptophyta > Magnoliopsida > Arecales > Arecaceae > Areca > Areca catechu. Next base: position 43,495,188 of record CM038039.1, read on the forward strand.
TCGTGGTTCTTGGGTGATTGATCGGGTCAAAAAAAAAAAAAAGTCTTTCTTTAATTGTTATTTTAGAATAGCACTATTAAATGTTCACAACTCTTTTTTTTCTTGCCTTTGATTTCTCATGATGTTAGAATTGTTGATTTTTTACTTTATTTTTTAAAAGAATATTTTGGTTTTAAGGTTATTCTGATTTTTATTTTGGTTATTTGATCTTGCTTGCTTTTCAGTAAGCTCGCCCTTGCAATCATTTGGTTGGCTTCTTGATCTCTTAGCCTATGTTATTCTTCAATTTTAATTGCTCGAATGCTCTCACTAGGCTTCAATTTTCTTGCTTATGAGTGAGTGATTATGTGTTGAGAAATTGGATAGCTTTGATACCAATTGTTGAGAATTTGAAATTGTTTTAGATAAAATATATGATGCTCGATGAAAATACTTGGAGTGGGAGTAATATGCTTGTATTTTAAAATCATAAAATATTTCACATCTCACTCATTTTGACTCATTATAAAAGGCTCTATATATTGATACATAAAGGTGACTTTTAATCTACTTTCATAAATACAAACAATCCTTTAAATTCTAATGATTTTTCATCGCCTAAAATTCATGACTCTTAAACTTCCATAACTCTTGACTTTTAGATTTTTAATAATGACTCTTAGACTTTCACAACTCTTGCACTACCATAACTTTTAGACTCTTAGTCTTCTATAAATCTTTGATTTAAGAGTTACATGACTATAAACTATTAGACTCATTAATTATAAATTAACACTCCAACACCCTCCTTAATTTATAATTTTCATAATATCTTCAATCATGGATTTGAACCTAGAAATCATCTGATAGGAGCTCAATGCAATATCATTGGCGACCTCGACAAGGACAAGATTGTTTCGTTCTTGAAGCTGGGGTTTGGGCACATTGCAGGAGTCCCTTGCTAATGAAAAATTCAATTTTTCAAGTTTTTCTTTGAGCATTGACTTGAATGGCGCAACCACAATTATAGTTTTTTTATCCTCCGTTTTTACACACTTTTGGTGTTGTTAACAAGCAAATTTCTTTGCTTCAAACTCTGAAGATTGCTCTTATCTTCTTTTTCTTTTTTGACTTTACAAAGTCTTTTTTTAGACTTGCACACGTCTCCACAGATTTTTGCTCACATGGAGACTCAGTATTTTGATGGAGAATATATTTTGCAATTTCACGAGTAACTTCTTCACGAGCAACTTTTGCACATCGCACTTCTTTTCTCCTTTTTTTCCTACTTTTCCAGGAAACTTCCAAGCTCTTTGGCTCTGTGGCTTTGGCTCTCTGGCTCTGATAATTACTTTTGACTCAACCATGTGCTTTGATAGTTACTTTAGGATTGACCTAGCTCTGATAATTGCTTTATAATCGACTCAGCTTTGATATTAATTATTGAGAAATTGGATAGCTCTGATACCAATTATTGAGAATTTGGAATTGCTCTAGATAAAATATATGATGCTCAATATAAATACTTGGAGTGAGAGTAATATGCTTGTATTATAAAATCATAAAATACTTCACACCTCATTCACTTTGACTTATTACTAAAGACCCTATATATAGATACATGAAGGTAACTTTTTGTCTACCCTTATGAATACAAACAACCTTTTAAATTCCAATAACATTTTATCTCCTAAAATTCTTGATTTTTAAAACTTTTGACTCTTAGACTTTCATAACTCTTGACTTTTAGACTTCTAGCAATGACTCTTAGACTTCCACAACTCTTAGACTTCCATAATTTTTAGATTCTTAGTCTTCCATAACTCTTTGATTTAAGAGTTACATAACCACAAATTATTAGACTCATTAATTACAAATTAACACTCCAACATTATGCAAAGTTAGACCAAGCAGTTTTCTATTAAGATATCAAACTGATAGTCCTCATTTAAGCATACAAAGGAAAGGATGGAGGGTTGGATCATGTGAAAGGAAGCATTAGCTGATGTGATTCCTCGTCTGATAGTTGCACTCCATTTTAAATGGTGCACTCCCTTTGTTTACCTACTAGAAGAAAAACCTAAACTAATTAAACTACGCTGTTTATTAAAGAGTACGCATAAAGCACCTCAGGGAACGACATTTGGCAGCATTTTGCATCAACAAAAGGACTAGGGAAATTGGACGGACACCCGATGTTGTTTATGTTATAATAGTAGGGATCTTCTAAGAGTTAGGTAATAAAGAAAGATCAAGCACATTTATTGAATGTAGTGAAATTAAGGATGATAAGGTGGATCTTTGGTCAAACTCAAAATTATATGCTAGTAAAGTAGTATCATCGAAAAATAGATTTTCATTGAAAAATTAAGGATGATAAGGTGGAATTAAGCATCATCAAAATATTAACATTAATAAAAAAGGAGAAGGAAAAAATCTTTCCCCTCATTCTTCGAGATATCAAGGAGTATATTGAGTGCACTTGGACAGTATCCTGTTGGGTGGGCCAGCTCACACCCTTTTGGTTCGACCGGATGGGGGGTCTGGGCCCACGGAATGTGGGTGCCATTGTTAAGGTGAGGTTGGTGCCATGTCAACGTCCTTTGGATGGTGCTGCGGTGCTCGTCCCCAGGCGGTAGCCAGCTTGGTGATTGTACGCTGGGTTGGGCTGCGGTGCTCGGTGGTGGGGTCGACTCGTGCGCCCCGGGGTTGCTACGCTGCCTACTTTAAGAGAGATAAACTGCCACTTCTAAATAGGGAGCTTCCTTTTGGATAGTTGGTTGGGGCGTCTATCCTACAGTTGGTATCAGAGCCGAGGTCACGGGTTCGAATCCCCGCAGGCAGGATTCTCGAGGGGTTTTTCGCTGGGGGGATTGTTGGGTGGGCTAGCTCACACCCTCTTGGTTCGTCCGGATGGGGGTCTAGACCCACGGAATGTGGGTGCCACTATTAAGGTGAGGCTGGTGCCATGTCAACGTCCCTTGGATGGTGCTGCGGTGCTCGTCTCCAGGCGGGAGCCGGCTCGATGATAGTACGCTGGGTTGGTACTGCGGTGCTCGGTGGGAGGTCGACTTGTGCGCCCTGGGGTTGCTGCGCTACCTACTTTAAGAGAGATAAACCACCACTTCTAAATAGGGAGCTTTCTTTTGGATGGTTGGGGCGTCGATCCTACATAATCCAAATTGCATTTTAAAAAAAACTTTGAAAAATAGGCTTCTTAATATAAGTATGAAACATGCATCCTAGTAGTATTTGATGAGTATTGGTATCTGATACGTTTCCGATACGGGCACAACATGTGATTTAAAGCACTTGTGCTTCTTGTTTCAGATAAAGCACCTTTGAGTATAACCTCTGAAATCAACTCTCTCCCTCTATTGAAAATCATCTCTATTATGCCAATCCTATTGGATAGCTATGTCATTGTTGTTGGTTGATTAACTTTGCTCTTATTAAATATAATTCTTTTTCGTCCTTGTTACAACTTATACAGTACCCAACGATACTGCAACTACAGTATTTGAACCAATAGTACTGTAGCATGGATATTGTAGCTACAATATCTGGATAAAATACTTTTTTTTTAAGGCTTTAGTTACTTAGGATATCTATTTACTTTTTTTGGGATATTTATTTCCTTTCCTAGCCTAATTATTTTCTATAACTAGGCTATAAATAAGGGAGGCCATCTTGAAGGGAGAGCATCTTGAATTGTAATTTCTTATTTTTTTGCATTAAATTATAGTAATAGCATAACTTCTCTTTCTATTGCATTGTTCTTGGAGGTACTTTTCTTCTTTGAAGCGGCGAAGCCGTTGTTAGGGACGGAATATCCTAACAGCCCCCTTCTCCAACACCTTTAGAATGCCAAACTTCCAACAGATCATATAAGACTTCACCCTTAGTCAAAGTCAACCTTTTTTCTTGGTTGAATGTTAAAATATAGTGCAATTCTTCCTATAGCATGAGTAATCAATACCATTCAGAAAACCACCAAATTGACTAGTGAACAGAACACTGAAAAGTAACAATTTTTCTGTGAAATTTGTGTGCTAGATTTCTATGTTATGCTAGCACTTTTTTATGAATTGTGATAGTGAAAAATAGGAATTCCTCTCCTTTTCTTACCAATCCTTTTTACTGTTTCTGTTTTAGTCAGGAGAGAGGGGAAGAGAGATTGGTGGAACAACAATGGTCAACATATTGATACGAATGCTAATGCATATATTTTGAATCTTTTTTTGACTTTCTAAGACATTATGCATCCTTCATAACTCTTTTCTTTTTTCTACAGTGCCTTTGTCACTTTTTTTTTTAAAACGAATGATTCGTATCATAAAGAACTGAAAAGTTCCTATGGTACTTGATCTTCCTCCATCTTTTTTTTTATCATTCCTTTTCTCTTGCAGGTATGGAGAAACTGGCATTTATAGGTCCCACTTATTTGGACATCCGGTGATAGTCACATGCTCTCCGGACTTGAACAAGCAAGTTCTTGGTAGCTTGACTGAGGAGGGGACTTTTAGTACAGGTTGGCCTTCAAGCCAGCTGCTAGGGAATTCGGTTGCAAACATTGATGGAACTCTCCACAAGAGGATAAGGAAGCATTTGATGCAAGCTTTCAATAGCCCAACAGCACTTGATTCTCATCTAAATACAGCACAACCTATCTTCGTCTCAACTTTAGAAGATTGGGCATCGAAGAAAAAAATAGTTGCATATAATGAAACCAAAATTGTGAGTATATGCTTCTTAAACAGTGTGATACATGCAATTTCTTTTTTGGAGAAAAATCAACATATATACAAAACCTTAGGTGCTGGTAGCATGGGTCATGCCTGCAGGTGGCTGGCACAGCACATGCCATGCCTTGCCAAAACCAAAAGATAAAAAAAAAAAAATTAAAACCATTTTTAATTAGACGACATGGGTAAATGATTTAATAAGCGCCATGCAGACCCAGTGTCAGTGCCAGTGCTGGCTTGGGACTATATGTGCTAGCCAGCACAGACCAAGACACATAGGCATGTTGCATAGAGGCCTCAAGTCCTACAAGTCAAATGCCTCTTAACATGTAAGTTTTTGCTTCAAAAGATGAGTGGGCATATAATGGCTGAATCCAATTCTTAGTTCATCATCTTTCAGCTTTAGAAATAGTAAGGAAATGCAATCTACAAAAGCAGCTGATGTATCTTCTTTCATCAACTGACACACTAGACCTCTGCCTGAATATGCTTGCATGTACGTGTAATGTGTTGGTTGTTGCTAGGCCATTTTGTAAGTTGTAACATATACCTCTTATGGAAAAAGGAACTCCTGGAAATCAATGCATTTCAGAAAGTAAAACACTAAACAAAACAAACTTTTAGTTTTGAAAACCACCTCTATCACATCTCAAAAACCTACCAGTATTTTTAAGTTTTCTTAAAGAGTGACAGCTCAATCTGTGCAAGTGAATTTCAACTTTCAGCATGAGTAAATTTTGGCCAAAGTAGGCGATACCTTTTACGTGTTTTAATCAATTCAGAAACTATAATTCAGATGGCATTTCGCAACATCTGTGATATCCTGGTTAGTTTCAAGTCACCAGCACTTCTGGATACAATGGAACATCTGTATAGGGGACTCATGGCAGGACTACGGTCGATGACAATCAACATTCCAGGAACAGCATTCCACCATGCTCTTCGGGTGACATTCTTACTTTCCATCAAAAAGAAAAATTGAAAAGGTAATTTCTTTCTTTTTCATCAAAAACTAAAAGGAAAATGGTAACATTCTTGGAGAGTTGTAGAAGATTTTGTTGCTTTAATTATTAACATGCCACCTTGTCATTGGAACTTGGATTGGCCACAGCAGGTGGGACTGATTCAGAAGACTGGTGTAGTGCATTTGATGCATGTCCCACCCAATGTGGACAATCAACATAACAGTGATTGCAGTGTATTCAATGGATTGAGTATACAGAAGCAATGTGCCATGTCTTAACTTTGACAACCTAGCAACTTAGCATTTCATAATATTAAAATGGAAATCAGAAAGGGCCCATGTTCTTGTAGAACTGAAACTCTTTGCTTTTCTTTATTCTATTGCAATTTTCAGTGTAAGAAGAAACTGTCGAGCATCTTTTCAGATGAATTGAGGAAGAGGAAGGAACAGGGAGTTCAGAAACATGATTTGATGGAAATCTTGATTGATTCTGTTGATGATAATGGGAAAAAACTGAGTGAAGTAGAGATTGTGGACAATATTCTTTCACTTATTTTGGGACGTCATGAATCCACCTCTAATGTGATGACATGGGGGCTTTACTATCTGGCTAAGTATCTTGAAATACTTGAGAAGCTTAAGGTGAACATTGATTGTATTGATAATTAGTTTGGTTAATTGTTGCTTTTATTTTCGCTGATGCTGATAGAACCTGTCCATGAGCAGGAAGAAAGTTTCTCAATCAGAGCAGGGAAGGCTTTAGATGATCTTCTGACAAAAGAAGATATCAAAAGAATGAAGTATACCTCCAAGGTAAGCTGTCAGGATTTGAGAGATATACAGTGGCCAACAGATTTGCTGCTTATTTGTATGCAATCTCTTCTTCTGGGATTCAGGTGGCAGAAGAACTCATTCGCCTGACAAATCTTCCCCCCTTCATATTCAGAAGAGTTGTGAAAGATGCAGTTTTAAATGGTGTGCGTGATGAAGATCCTGGCATCTCTTACTCTTAAATTGAAATCAGTTGGTCTTCTTTATGTCTACTGATAGTTTGACAAAAGATGGAACACCAAGGGGTCACTTGGTCGCCTGCTATTGGGAAAAAATCCAATTCTGGCGAGTGGAGTTGTAAGCAGCCTATTGCAATTATTTGATTGCCTGCAATTCAATTGGGGCTTGCATTTGGTATTGCATTCCAAATGAACAGAATACTAATTGCAACAGTTGCTAACTCTATCCCACCCGTCTCTTGTACTCTCATCCTCTCTTGATCTCATAGGGGAATATATATATGTATGTGTGTATGTATTTATATAAGATATGTATGTATAATGTTAATATTAAAATATATAATAAAGGGATAATATAATAATAAATATGTTATACCATATTATATCAAATATAATAAATGTAAACGGCATTGTAATAATATATTGTAGATTATTATAATAATATAATATGCATTAGAGGATAAGCTTCCTGGGTCATTTGTAAGATTACCACACCTCTTTCAGCATTTTTACAACCAGATAGCTGCGAATGCATTTGTAGTTCTCAGCTACTAGCAACCAAACTTATAATATTTTTTGCAACTGCAGATGAATTGCAGCAACTTCAATTCAAATGCTATTGCAGTCAATAGGACTTGTAGGCAACCAAAAAACCCTTGAAAAATAGCACGCTTTTATGAGGAAATAATATGGTACGACATCACAAGACACTTGTTTCTTGCATTCCTTATTGGCCCATTGAATTCCAATAGAGCTGTGATAATACAATTTTGGATGTGTTTTCCTTGCTGTGTCACGTACATAGTTTGACAAGCAAATGGCATTTGCTTAAAAGACAAGTATTCTCAAATTTTACATGGAAAACTTTGAGGCTTGTTCATTCATTTAAGCAACCAACCATACCTTTTCCTTGAGCTGTTCTGTTTTCTATATTTATTGGTTCCTTGTGATCCAACAGGTTACAAGTTCCCTAAGAACTGGAAGGTGCATGTGTGGATTCGTTCTATTCACATTGATCCTAGATACTATGATGATCCATTGGCATTCAATCCGGACAGATGGGATGTAATTATCGATAAGTTTACTTCCTAACTTTTAATCCCAGTGCTAATTCTGTAATGAAATATTTGGAGAACAATTCTTTGCTCATCTCTATAGGCATAAAGAGAATAAGAGAAAGTTCTTTAATTCAACATGCACATTTTAGTTTGACATCTCTGTTAAATCTAATGACTCATTCAACTGAAGGGAAACCGAAACTAACAAAAGAGAGTGATGCAATGCATATCACTGTGCAGAAGTTGAAGCCCAGGCCAGGTGTTTATTCTGTTTTTGGTGGAGGTCTGAGATACTGTCCAGGCAGCAACTTTGCAAGGCTTCAAGTAATGATGTTTCTGCACCATGTGTGCCTCAAGTATAGGTAAAAAAAGGAATGTTTATGTTGCTTTGATGATTCATTTGCACTTTGTGAGAATACTCAGTGCATCATTTCATATCGAGGACCTGGCTGATCAGCAATTTTTGTTGGAGCAGGTGGGAACTTGTAAATCCAGAAGCTGGTATAGCATTTGATCCACATCCAAGGCCAGGGGACGGAGCTGAGATGTTCTTCGGTCAAGCATCTTGAGAGGAGATACCGATGCTTTCAAATTTTAGCTAGCCAGTGATATCAAGCAGGAGTTCTTCTCTTTGAGCGTACCGTACTACCCGTACTTGTAGCACTAAAAGGGTGAACCTTTATAGCATATTATTGGTAAATACATAAATTTGGATGCACTGAATGGGTTAATCTTTGTAATATATTATTGGTAGATCCATGAAACTAAATGTATGCGGTCCAATAAGAGAATTGTATGCTGAATAAATCCAAGGCAGTCTACTGGTTCTACAGCAACAAGAACTTGTCTTTTGGAGGTACAGGTATCGTACAGGCCTTCATTGAAATGAAGAGCTGAGGTAAATGGGTTGGGCAGGATGATATCAGCAAAGTTTAATCAGTGGCTTTCCATTACATCAACTGACGTCTACTTCAGGTCTTATATCTGTGACCGATAATAAATAAATATTTTGTGATATCCACCTCTATTAGCCCATAACAATCCATAGAACAAGTGTTGAATGTTCTACAGGGACCCTGACTTGCAAGAAGCTCAAGTCTCTCCACCACCTCAGAAAGCCCTGTGAAGCAGTTCACCCCGGTTTCTTGGTGTCAACAATGGAATGTCTGACGTAACTGGTGATCCAGCAAAGGATATGTAAAAGAAGTCTCTGTTAAAGCACTTGAAAAATGCACAAAATTAGATTTATATTTATATGTTACAAGGCAAGTTATGGGCATTTTCATCGAAGCTTTGCTGTTTTTGAGAAAATAACTGTGGCTTATGACAAAAAAAAAAAAACTTACCACCAACGAAGTGGAAGAGGAACGGTTAACTCATTCAATCCCGGTTTCTTGCTGTCCAACAATAGAAGTCTGACACGGTCACAGGTGACCCAGCTAAGGATGTGTAAAACAAAATATTTGTTAAGCATTTGAAAAATGTTTGAAAGTAAATTTTAAATATTGGGCTTTTCCCTTGAAACCGTGCTAGTTTAATATTTTTGTGGGTTGTGTCAAAATGACCAAGCAAATATAAGCGGAATATAAATAATTCATTCAACTTCTGATCTGCAGGCAGTTCCTTATTCAACCAGCTCAAAAAACAAAAAAAACAAAAAAGAAGAAGAAGAAGAGAGAATTTAAAGAAGCTATCGAATACACTTTCCATTAACTCAAAACAATAATGAAGAGAACAATCTAAATCAATAAAAAAACTCAAATAATCGAAGACATGTTAAATAATCTGTTGAATATAATCATTATCTTCTTTCCTGAAATCACCACCAATCATTTGCACATGTCATCATGTTGTGTTGCTCCACCACTTATCCTGCTTCTTCGCTTCAAATCCTCCGGTCAGTTTGAATCTTAAGTCTAAACATCAACTTAACCAAAATTGTATACGATAATTTTGAGGCTGGCTTCTCATTTCAAGTCTCCATGTATCAGTTTTACGAGCCATGTTGTCACAGGGAGACCCGGTGTTCCCGTCCAATTTTAAAATCGCATCCGTCAACACTCCATCCATCTATTCTTCTTCGGTCTCGAAGTCCAGCTCGGGGACGTACCCCGCCCTCCTCGCCTCGTGGTACACCAATGCCAAGATCTCGCAGATATCTTCCCTTCTCGCATGCGAACGATCGCCGGCGACGAACACTGCTGCACCCTCGCCGCCGCCGACGGCGACCCACGACCACCCGGCCCCCTTCTTCACCCCCTTCTCCCTCATCCGCCTCCGCTCCTCTGCTGCATCCCCCCACCGTCCCTTCCCTGCGTACAGATTCGCCAGCGCCACGTGCGTCCCCGCCGCCCCCTCCGGCTCCAGCTCCATCACCCTCCCCGCTGCCCTCCTCCCCGCCTCCTCGTCCCCCCTCGCCGCCCATCCCTTCATCACCGCCGTCCACACCACCCCGTCCGCCGTCCCCACCGGCATCCCTGCTGCCAACCCCTCCGCCTCCGCCACCCTCCCCGCCTTGACCAACATATCCACCACACACCCGTAGTGCTCCCTTCCTTTCTCCACCCCATACTCCCCCATCTTCTCAAAATACCTCAACCCTCGATCCACCATTCCGCCGTGACAGCACGCCGTGAGGACCCCGATGAACGCCACCCCGTCCGGCCTCAGGCCGGCCGAGGACATTTCATCGAACAAATCGACAGCATCCCGGCACCGGCCATGCTCCGCGTACCCGTTGATCATCGCCGTCCACGACACCACCTCGTCGCACCGCCGCCCGGCGAACACCCTCTCCGCCTCCTCGATGCTCCCACTCTTCGAGTACATTGTTATCAGCGCGCTCGTCACCATCGCATCCGCCTCCAAACCCTCGGCGATCGCATGCGCGTGGATTTGCCGCCCGGCGTCCAGCATTGCCGCCCTGGCGCACGCGCTCAAGAGACTCGAGAGCGTGAGCTCGTTCGGCGCCGGTCCAGTGACCCGCATCTCGGAGAAGAAGGAGAAGGATTTCTCCACGTGGCTCTCTCCGGCATGTCCGGAGATGATGGCGGACCAGGACACGATGTCCTTGACTGGTGTCTCGCGGAATAAGATATCGGCGGAGTCGAGCCGTTCGGTCCGGGAGTAGAGGGTCACAAGCGCGTTGGCTACGGATTTAGACCCGGAGAAACCCAGCCGGATCACGTGACCGTGTATCTGCTCCCCCCACGTGAGTCTCACGAGCCCCGCGCAAGCTGATAGTACCGCGGCGTAGGTGTACTCGTTGGGGTCCGAGCCGTCTGATGGGTGCGATCGCATTTCAATGAAGGCGTCGATGGCGTCCGTCTCGTGGCCTAATTGGACGCGTGTGGAGATTACGGTGGTCCACGCGGCGACGTCGCGGGAGCGGAGCCGGTTGAGGACGGTGAGCCCGCGGCGGAGGTGACCGCAGCGGAGATAGAGGGAGGCGAGGGTGTTGGCGACGAAGGGGGTCGCGTCGAGGCCGAGGCGGACAGTGCGGGCGTGGATCTCTCGACCCTGGGGGAGGATGGCGGCGTCAGCACAGGCCTTGAGGGCGATGGCGTAGGTGTACGAGTCGCAAGGCACGCCAGCAGCCATCATAGAGGCGAAGCGGAGAAGAGCGTCTCGGGGGCGGGCCGCGCGGACGAGGGTGGAGACGGCGCCGGTCCAGGAGACGGCGTTGGGGTGGGGTGTCTCGTCGAACACTTGGAGGGCGTGGGCGGGGTAGCCGGACTTGGAATACATGTCGAGGAGGGCGGTGGCGACGAAGACGGAAGACGGGTGGACGCCGGTCTTAAGGACGCGGGCGTGGATGCATTCGCCGTGGGGGCGGAGGACGGAGTCGGATGCGCAGGCCTTGAAGGCGAGGCTGAGGACAAAGGGGTCGGGGGAGAGGGACGGGTCGGCGAGCAGTCGGGAGAAGAGAGAGAGGGCTTCCAAGGAGTCGGCGGCGCGGACGTAGCCAGAGATGAGGGTGGTCCAGGAGATCTCGTCCCGGTGAGGCATTTCGTCGAACAGGCGACGAGCATCGCGAAGGCGGTCGGATTTGACCAGGATCTTCAAGAGAGCGTTGGCCTCGTAGGGCGAAGGTGGGGGACCGGAGCGGCTGGGTTCCGCTGAGAAGGGGCGGTTGGCCCAGTGGATCGGAAGGACGACGGAGTTCTCGCCTTTAGGAGCTGTGAACCCAAGGATTCTGAACCGGGGTCGAATGGGCGAGACCATCGGTTTGATGTGGAGAGGGAGTGGGCGTTAGCGCTATCATCATGGGGGGTGGAGTTCCGCAATAACATGCCTAATTGGCTGCTGGACGTTTACCACGACAACCGTTGTCAAGCTGGTTCCGGGAGCTAACCATGGCTGCGGAAGTGCCGATCATAAAGCATTAAAAAAAAAAAAATCTTTTATTCAGCTCGTAGAGAAAAAATTATATTTTTAAATATCATCGGATAAATATTTAATATTTATATTTTTTAAAAATAAATTGAATGATAAAAATATTTTTTTATAATAAAATTATGATATCCTTTGGTTTGAATTATGATTGATATGGCGAGACCGCTGACGTGGATAGCTGACTGGCATCATATTAAGGGAGGCCGTCACGGTGGATGCCAAGACGACGCCCCAGCCCAGATCGTTTTGCCGAGCTGAGTTGAGCTCCTACAAGGTCACGGGCCGAGCTTAGTCCTCCGCCAGGTCGTGCCCGCAAGTCCGGGATGCCTAGGCCGGAGCCGTCATCCGCCAGGTCGTGCCCGCAAGTCCGGGACGCCTAGGCCGGAGCCGTCCTCCGCCCTCCAGAGCTAGACCCTCGGAGGCTAGTGCCATGCGGTTGAGGTCGAGCTCACCGCTCATCCGTCGATGTGGAGCCTCTCCGAGCGCGCGCCCTCTGGACCGGGTCTGTCCTCCGCCCTCCAGAGCGAGACCTTCAGAGGCTAGTGCCCTTGCGGTCGAGGTCGAGCTCACCGCTCACCCGCCGATATGGAGCCTCTCCAAGTGCGCACCCTCTGGACCGGGCCCGCACTCTCCCCTCCTCCATCGAGGCGACCGTACGAGCTCGGAGCAACCAGACCGGAGCAAGCCCAACCATCCCAGGACACCGGCGAGCCACCTGAGGACCACGGAACGGCACCCCCCATACCGTCATAACTACCTGCCCAGCCGTACTTCCAGGAGATGGGCCAGCCAGAGAGCACGCACCCCTAGGGCGGCGGCCCCCGGATCGAGGCTCTGCCAGGCTTTCCGGAATGGAACGACCGGAGAGAATGTCAGAGCGAATGAAAGCTTCCCCAATCACCTGTCAGGAAAGGTATCTCGTCTACGGCACGGAATCTCACCGCACGCGCCTTCCAATCCAGCGAGGATCCTGAGGCAAGCTTCAAACGGCCAATTTTCAACTACAAAGAACGATCGTCACCCTCACAAGGGGGAGGTAACATACCAGTAGCACCAAAATCACTACCACCAACACAAGCGCAAGCTCGACCAAGAGGGCGAAGTGCCACCACAAAAAAAAAAAAACCACAACTGAGGAAAAACGAGGGAAACAAGGAGAAGCGGAGTGATAGGGAACCCCTCTGTCCCCACTATTAGTCTCCCCCAGTCACGTTTTCACCTATGCACATCTCCCACTCCTCCTAGAGCGGAGTCCATCAAGAAGGGCCCGACTAGGAGGATCTGTTCCCCTGGATCGTCACTGACTTGATCGTCGAAGTGCCCCCGTCGGAAATCCCGGCCCGGGTCACTAACCCCTATTTTGCAGGTCCAGGAGCAGAGTACCGGCAAGCAGCGAAGGGAGCGCACTCTGGCGCCGGCAGCAGCTACGGGCCGCGATGGTCTTGGCGGCAATAGATTAGCGCGCCAGGAAGGGGGCAGAACAAACCCTCCACCTCTACATAGACAAGCCAGGCAGGAGGATGGTGACAATAAGAGCAAGGGAGGCTTCCACCAGCCATGCTGGGGACTCCCCGTCTCGGGGAAACCCGCACCGCCAAGAAGCGGAGCCACCGCTCCGGTCCAGCCACCTCCACCAGAAGCCCAGCTGGCTGCACTTGCCCAGCAGATGCAAGTCCTCGTCGCGACAGTGCGTCAGCTCCAGCACCAGCACCAGTCCGTGGCTACCCACCAACAGCCAGGGACCCCGATGGCCCATGCCGCAGCTCCTCGCGATATCCTGCGCTCCTTCCAAGGAAGGCCGTCGCAGCCGCGGGCCACCACTGACAACTGGGGCAGCCACCAAGCTCCGACGAAGAGACAACGAGCCAGCTCTGCTGACAGGGAGAGCCGCTCACCAAACCTCGGGCGGGAGGTGCCCATACCCCGCCGAGGCAAGGAAAGCAAGACCCCACGCCACGGGTGCCATGCACCCATGTCACCTTCTCCATCTCCTTCGGCGGAGGGGTCCACTGATGAAGTCGTCCGACGCGCGGCAGAAAGGCGCCTGGAGGAACATGAGCGCAAACTGGCGGAGTTTGCCTGCCGGTTTGCCAGTATGCCGGGCTCCCCCAGTGAGCCAGCAGGCTATAATGCCCGTCTCCCATTCTCCCAAGAAATCCAAGCGGAGCCGATCCCACACCGGTTCTGGATGCCGCAGGTGGATCCTTACGATGGGACCACCGATCCCCTGGACCACTTGGAAAGTTACCGGACCCTCATGAGGGTCCAGGGGGCCACCGATGGTCTTCTTTGCGTCGCTTTTCCTGCTACTCTCCGGAAGGCAGCCCGGGTGTGGTTCACCCATCTGGAGCTGGAGAGCATCACTTCTTTCGTCCAGTTAGGACAAAAGTTCGTGGCTCACTTCGATACTTGCGGGAAGTTGCCACGAGAGGCAGACATCCTCTTCTCCATTCGGCAGTTGGACCGTGAGCCCCTGCGGGACTACGTGGCTCGTTTCAAGACCGGCGTGTTGGAGATCTACAGCCTTGAAGAGCCAGTCGCCATGCTGGCACTGAAGCGAGGGCTCAGGACCTCCCGCCTGACCTACTCGCTGGATAAGAAGCCCCCCAAGACTTACTCCGAGCTCCTTCTTCGGGCCTAGAAGGACATCCGCACCAAGGAGGCGGACCGTACGAGGCGGGAGCTCAATGGAGGACCCCTGAAGAAGCCGGCCCCTGCTGAAGTGTCCGGGACCCGGAAACTAGCACCCCAAGCTCCGAGCTCCCGGAGGGACCGACCAAGGCTGAGAGGGTCCCCTGTCCCTGAGGAGAGTTACACTCCTCTCCTCGCCCCGAGGACAAAAATCCTTATGGAGATTGAAGGCGAGGACTATTTGAGGCGCCCACCTTCGCTGAGGACCATCACTGGTCGTGACAAGACGAAGTACTGCCACTTCCACCACGACCACGGTCATGACACTGAGGAATGCCGCAACCTCAAGTGGGAGATTGAGGAACTCATCAAGAGAGGCTACCTTAAGAGATTCGTGGGGGGCAGACCTCAAGTGAAGTCCCAGGCGCTCGTCGCTCTCCCGCTAGCTCCAGCCATCGACAACCATCCCATCGAGAAGCCGGTGGGCATGATCTCCTGGGGAGCGGCGCGCGCGTCCAAGAAGGCTCGGGGGGCAGGGGACTCTGAGAATGTACTCCCCTTTATGAGGGAAGGGGAAGACGGGGGGAAAACTATAAATAATGATGCCATGGTCGTCGAAATGACGATCGCGAAACACCTTGTAAAGTGCATCATGGTTGATAGTGGAAGCTCCACAGACGTGCTTTTTTATGATGCATTCTCTAGAATGAATCTCTCCCCTGACCAGCTTAGGCCTGTGCACACACCCCTTGTTGGTTTCACGGGCGATTCTGTGAGAATAGAAGGAGAAATCACTCTCCCGGTCACTGTCGGAACCCCACCTCGGCAGAGCACCGCCATGATGACCTTCATGGTTGCAAGGCTTCTTTCTGCCTACAACGTGATACTGGGACAGCCCGGGCTCAACTTGCTTGACGCCGTTGTCTCCACCAAGAGGCTGCTTGTACAGTTCCCAACTCCCTACGGCGTCGGGGAGATGAGGGGAGCGTCCCAGCTGGTGCAGCATTGTTTCCAAACTCTCCCTGGGGCCAAGGTCTCTTAGGACGACCCCAGTGCAGACAACCTCGACCAAAGGGCCCAAGACCCCAGGGGAGGCCCAGTCGAGCATCTACTTTCTTATCCACTCGGAGATGACCCTGCGAAGACGGTGCAGATAGGAGCCTAGCTACCCGAGGAGGAGAGGGCTCAATTGCTGGGATTCTTGCGGGCGAATGCAGATGTGTTCACGTGGACGGCGGCAGACATGCCAGGTATCCCCCCTGACATCATTACTCACAAATTGAGTGTCGACCCAAGGCACAAGCCAGTTCAGTAGAAGAAGAGAAGTTTTGCCCCGGAGAGACAGGCTGCCATCAAAGAAGAAGTTGACAAACTCTTGGCCGCCGATTTCGTCCGAGAGGTCCAGTACCCGAGCTGGCTGGTGAATGTGGTGATGGTCAAGAAGAATAATGGCAAATGGAGGATATGTGTGGACTACACCGACCTCAATAAAGCTTGCCCGAAGGACAGCTTCCCTCTCCCGAAGATCGACCGGCTGGTGGATGCCACCTCGGGCCACCGGTTTCTCTCCTTCATGGACGTGTTTTCCGTGTATAATCAAATCCGCATGCATCCGGAGGACGAGGAGCACACTGCTTTCATCACCGACCAAGGGACATACTGCTATAGGATGATGCCTTTTGGTCTGAAGAATGTGGGGGCTACCTATCAGCACCTGGTCAACAAGGTCTTCAAAGACCAGATTGGCCGCAATATGCAGGTGTATGTGGATGACATGCTCGTCATGAGCAGGCCGGGCTCGAGCCACATAGCCGACCTCGTCGAGTCATTCCACAACCTGCGACAGTATCAGATAAAGCTGAACCCGGCGAAGTGCGCCTTTGGGGTGGCGGCAGTAAAATTCCTTGGCTTCATGGTCACCCAGAGGGGCATCGAAGCGAACCCGGAGAAGGTGCAGGCCATCGTCGACATGGAACACCCGACCTCCAAGAAGCAGGTCCAGCGCCTGATGGGATGAGTCGCCGCCCTCAGCAGATTCATCTCGAGGTCGGCTGATCGTTGCCTCCCACTTTTCAAGGCACTGCGCAAGATGCACGACTTCACCTGGACGGAGGAGTGCAGGGCAGCCTTTAAGGAGCTGAAGAATTTCCTCGCCTCCCCTCCGCCGCTCTCCAGGCTGGAGGAGGGAGAGGAGCTTTTGCTGTACTCGGCGGTGACACCAGGAGCAGTTAGCTCAGTTCTAGTCCGCACAGACGAGGACAAATCTCAGAAGCCGGTATACTACACCAGCAAAATCCTCTGTGACGCGGAGATCAGGTACACTCGCTCCGAAAAACTTATTTTTGCACTAATAATGTCTGCTAAGCGCCTCAGGCCCTATTTCCAAGCACACCCAATAGTGGTCATGACGGACCAGCCGCTGAGGACTATCCTCACCCGACCTAAGACATCCGGGAGGTTGGCTAAGTGGTCCCTGCTGCTCAGCGAATTTGACATAACGTACCGACCGAGGTCGTTACAAAAGGCCCAGGTCCTGGCCGACTTCGTGGTCGAGTGCATCGGGCTCGCCGAGGAGCCAGAGAAGACAGCAACGGAGCCCGGACGAGGAGAAGAGCCCTGGATCCTCCACGTAGATGGAGCATCCAACGCCGGCGGGAGCGGAGCAGGCCTCATCCTCACCAATTGTGATGGGGTTGTGGCGGAATGCACCCTCCGCTTCAAGTTCGCCGCAACCAATAACCAGGCGGAGTACGAAGCACTCCTCGTGGGCCTAAGAGTTTCCCACGAGCTGGGTGTACAGGACTTGAAGGTCTTCACTGACTCCCAACTGGTCGCCGGACAAGTTTCCAGAGAATACGAGGTGAGGGATGCCCGATGATGAAGTACCTGGAGCAGGTCCATGCAAGTACAGTAGGCCTCCGGTGCTTCAGCATCTTCCACATCCCCTGAGGGGAGAATGCACGTGTAGATGCGCTATCTAGGCTCGCTGCTCTGCCGGACTCGTCGCTGGGGCGCACCTACATCGAGCACCTTGAATGTCCTAGCTACGAGAACCCGAGAAAGTACATCAAGTCACCCCCGAGCCGAGCTGGATGGACAAGTACATCCGGTACATCACTGATGGCATCCTGCCAGAAGACCGCGCAGAAGCCGTCCTCATTAGGAAGAAAGCCTCCCATTTCGTCCTGATGATGGGCCAACTCTACCGCCGATCTTACTCCTACCTACTCCTGAGATGCCTCAGGTCCGCCGAGGCGACCTTTATGCTCCAAGAGATACATGAAGGCCTCTGTGGAAACCACGTGGGAGGGAGAACGCTGGCCTACAAAGCCCTCCGCCAGGGGTACTTCTGGGAGACTATGAGGGAGGACGCCGCCGACTTCGTCAAGAGGTGCGACAAATGCCAACGCCACGCCAACATACAGCGTCAGTCGACGGTGCCGATCTCACAACTCTCAGCCCCTTGGCCCTTTACCTAGTGGGGAATGGACATCTTGGGACCGTTCCCCCCAGCATCAGGGCAATGGAAGTTCCTGCTGGTGGCGATCGACTACTTCACCAAGTGGGTCGAAGCGGAGCTGCTAGCTCGGATCACGAAAGCCAATGTCTACCAGTTCTTCTGGAAATCAATCATTTGCCGCTTCGGGCTTCCCCATTGCATCATCATCGACAACAGGCGATAGTTTGACAACCACGAGTTCGAAGGGTTTTGTGCCGATCATGGCATCCAACATCGGTTCACCTCGGTAGCTCATCCCCAAACAAACGGAGAAGCCGAGGTGACCACCGGACCATCCTTCAAGGACTCAGGACCAGGCTAGACCAAGCTAAAGGCATGTGGGCAGAAGACTCCCGAGCGTCCTATGGGCCTACCACACAACGCCTAGGATTGCGACCAATGAAATACCCTTCAACCTCGTCTTCGGTGCCGAAGCGGTCGTCCTGGTCGAGCTAGGCATGCCACGTTGCGGGTGCAGCAGTACGATGAAGCACGGAATTCGATGCACCTCTTGCTCGACCTGGACTTTCTCGAAGAGGCAAGGGAAAGAGCCCGCCTCCGAATGGCGGCATACCGGTAATGAGTGGCCCGGTATTACAACGCTCGCGTCAAGACAAAAGCCTTCAAGCCTAGAGACTTGGTGCTGTGGCGAGCAGAAGCGTCTCAACCCAAAGAGTGCGGCAAGCTTTCGCCAAATTGGGAAGGCCCCTATAAAGTAGCCGAAGCCCTTTCACAAGGGGTCTACTACCTGGAAGATCTCAGCGACGTCAAATTATCCAAAACATGGAACGCCTCCAACCTGCGGAAATACTACCAATGGTGTAAGGTTTCCCAGCAATGATAATAACAATGGTTTTTTCCATGCGCAAGTGTCTATCTGTCTTGCAGGAGAATTTCGCCCGCGCCCTCGGGCCTAGCCCCAGGATGTCGATTTGAGACCGGAGCCAAGACCTCCGGCCAGGAGATCGTAGAGCCATGCCGCTCTCATCCAAGGCATCTCCGAGCCCAGCTCCAGGATGTCGAAGAATTATAGAGCCACGTCGCTCCCAACTTAAGGCGTCCCTGAGCCTAGCTCAAGGATGTCAAAGAATCACCGAGCCAAGCAGCTCATAACTATCCACATCCCCGAGCTCAGCTCCAGGATGCCAACTCAAAATCGGAGCTCAGATCTCCGGCTAAGAGAACTTCGAGCCAAGCAGCTCTCCATCTCAAACGTCTCTGAGCCTAGCTCCAGGATGCCAAGAGATCATGGGGCCACGTAGCTCCCATCAACGCCTCGAGCCTAGCTCCAAGGTGCCAAAGACCTGAGCCAAGATATCAGGCAACCCCTTGGGCCAGAGCCTAGCTCCACGTCCAGGAAGGCCTCGAGCCTAGGTCCAAGGCAATCAGACCGGTAATCCCTTTATCTAATCTCCCCACTCGAAAAGAAGATGAGAGGGGAAGGAAAGAAAGAGAACAAGGAGGGAAGCCCGGCAGCCCCCTTCTCTGATCTCTCCACTCGAAAAGAAGACGAGAGGGGAAGGAAAGAAAGAGAACAAGATGGGGGTACAACCAGCATCCTCTCCTCTGATCTCCCCACTCAAAAAAAAAAAAGAGAAAGAAAGAGAAAAAGAAAAAAGGAAGAAGAAGAAAGAGAAAGAAGGAAGAGAAAGGAGAGAAAACAAGAGGGAGACACAACATCGAAGTCACTACTTTCCACACTCAAGACCGGAGCTCAGATCTCCGGCCAAGAGACCTCCGGTTGAGAGAATTTCGAGCATAGCAGCTCTTAAGTGCCACCAACATATGCCCATCTTGCTGATGTTGAAGTTTAATAACTCAACCCCTCGCAAAGTGCGGTACCCTCTCTGATCTCTCCAAACATCAAGAAAGAAAAGAAGAGGAGTGAAAGAGAAAAAAAGGGCTGGACAAGAAAGATATAAAATTTGCACTTCATTGATTAAATATCAATTACAAGTATCCCGCGGGCCCCCGACATGCCGGGTAGCCCTGCCAAGTACAAAAAAAAATAAAATACAAAAAGAAGCAAAAGAAGACTACTGGCTAGCTGGATCGCGGAGTTGGGAGTCTCCATCAGCAGGAGCTTCAGGCCGCATGGCCTCGGGCTCAGGTGGCATGGCCTCCTCAATGCCCGCCTCCTAGTCTAAAGTGCCGGGAAAGTCAAGGTGGCTGCGGCCCTCGGCTGAGACGAACTCTTCGATCAGGCGGTGCTGGTACATGAAGCCCTTGAAGAAGGAGTTCGACGCCGTCTGTTAAATGTCAATGAGGAACTCCTCCGAGGTTCTGTACCTTTCCACCGCCTCCCCAGCTTCCTTCTTCGCTATGGCCACCTCGTGCCTGGCATCCGCGATCGACTTGGCCACCTCATCTGCTTCCCTCTGGGCCGCGGCCGACTTCTCCTCCTCCGTCGCCAGCCGGGCCTGGAGGGATTGGACGGTCCTCTTCTGTCAGGCCGCCTCGGTGATGACCATGTCTAGTCTCTTCTCGGCATCGACAAGCCCCTCAGCTTTCTTCCTCGACTCCCCTTGCTCGCGGTCGAGGTTCTCCTGGAGCTCCCTCGCTCGCCCCTCAGAGTCGGCGAGCTGCTTCTCGAGGTCCTTGACCTGTTGGCCAAGCACCCCTTCGGAGTCCGCCCTCCTCTACAGGTCGGCCCTCAGCGACTCGATCTCGGTCGCCCATTCCTGCTTGGCTCGGCTCCAGTTCCGACAGCTGCTCCTGATGAAAAGAGCTTCGACTTCGATCTGCACCATATGGGAAGGTCAAAAAAAAAAAAAGAGGAGAGAAAGAAGAAAGAGGGGGGGGGAGGAAGAAGATAGAACTGCTTACCGTGAAGAGCTGAGGGAAGATGCTGTCGATCACAGCTCCAACCGGCAGCCCATCCATCTCCTCCCGGTCCCAGGGTTGGATGGAGAAGTCCATCATGCGATAGGCCAGGCCGCGGTTGTCGGCTAAGGAGCTCTCCGGCCCCAGCTTGAATGGAAGGCGGCGCCTCGCCTAGTCTCTCCTGCTCTCCCGGGGAGCGACCGCGCCCGTCCCTCCGATGGTGGGACCCCCAAAAACTGGTCGAGGAGCCGGCACTGTCGTGGTCGGATCCCTTGTTGCTGGAGAATCTCCGGGGCGGGTTCCTCCTCCTTCAGCCTTGACCGCCTCCAAACACGGAGAGTAGGGCGGCACGGCAGCAGCAACAACGCCGGCTTGGACGGTAGCCTCCGGCTCCAGGATAGGGAGTTTCGCCTGTGGCCTCGCCAGTCGCACGGGAGCTTCCACGGCCTCCTTTCCTATCAGCGCGACCGGCATGGCGGGGGTAGATGCCGACACTCCCTCAGTCCGCGCTCGCCTCGGAGGGGGCTCGGCGGCCATCTCGGTGGGCAGCCTCTTCCTGGAGGTTGGCAATGGCTCGCCCTCCGAAAGGGTCAACCCTGCACAGCAACAGCCAAGAAGGTCAGCCTGAAATAGAGAAAAGAGAAAATGCAGACGGAGGAAGAGCTGAACTCACCTGGCCCCACCGAAGGGTCGACCCTGGCATCGAAAAGGTTCTGCTCCGATAGCAGGACCTCCAAAGAGGGGATCTGAGCGGTGCGAAGCTGATCCTAATCGTCCCGATCAGCTGCATCGACCATGGAGATCCGGTTGGGGGACCTGTCCGGCTCGCTCCAAGCCCAGTCATCCCTCTCGACATCTGCAAAGAAGAATCTACTCTTCCATCCCTTGATGGAAGAGGGAAGCTCGAACTTGATACCCTTCGGGCGAGAAGACAAGGACCACCACCCGTCCTCGGTCGGGTGGCGTTTCAGGGTGAAGATGCCCTGAACAGAGAAAACCAGGCAACAAACCCTTGGATGTGGCAGAGTATGATGAAAGAGAAGATCACCCTGATGGCATTCGGCACCTACTAGGCAGGGACCAGACGATAGTTATTCAAGACAGTTAAGAAGAAATGATGAAAAGGAAAGCGGAGACCCCCAGAGAAGGTCCCCTCATAGAAGGCTAGATGCCCCGGGCCACTGGAAGTGACCCGCTCCCCGGGACGGGGGACCATGAGTCGAACAGAAGACGGGATGCCATAGGCATCCCAGATGGCCCCCAGCTCCGTGATGGAAATCGTCGAAACGATTCCGCCCGGACCTGTTGACCGGACTGACTCAGGGGATGACTCAAGTAGCATAAGGGGAGGACTGGTCAGACGGGAAGGAACAACCCCCGACTCCTTAACGGACACCGGGGGGCAGGAAGGGCCGGCTTGATGCTAACCCTAAACTGTGCCCCCTCCGACTCCTCGTCGGAGGAGGAGAGCACTACCCTTTGGGTGAAAGACATGCTGGACTAAGAAGGAAGGAGCCTACCTCAGAAGAAAAGAAAGAAGAAGAACGAAGCCGGTCTGGACACCTAGAGAAAAGAAGGATGGGTACAGATCATGGAGAAGAAAGGGTTTAAGCACTGCTGCAAGCCCGGAAGATTTGAAAGAATGAAAGGAATTTTTTGGATAAGAAAATCTTCTTTTCACCCCGAAAAGGCCCATCAAATCCGTGCTGTTATGACCCCCTCACAAACGGATCTGCGCCACGTGCTGCCTATCGGCGAAAAAGGAGTCCCAGCCGCTCAGAATTCTGTGCCAGCATTAACTGCTCCTCGGACGTGGCCACGTGGCCCCCCAGCACCGGCCGACGGGGCTATCCCTCGAAGCGCCAGCAACCATGACCATCATTGCACCGGATTTTCACCTCTCCACGTCAGCACTACGGTTACTCCCTTCGTCTCCGCGCACTAACGAGCCTCGGGAGTGGGGGGCAAATGATATGGCGAGACCGCTGACGTGGATAGCTGACAGGCATCATATTAAGGGAGGCCGCCACGGCGGATGCCAAGATGACGCCCCAGCCCGGATCGTTTTGCTGAGCTGAGTTGAGCTCCTATAAGGCCACGGGCCGAGCTTAGTCCTCCGCCAGGTCGTGCCTGCAAGTCCGGGATGCCTAGGTCGGAGCCATCTTCTGCCAGGTCGTACCCACAAGTTCGGGACGCCTAGGCCGGAGCCGTCCTCCGCCAGGTCATGCCCGCAAGTCCGGGATGCCTAGGCCGGAGCCGTCCTCCGACCTTCAGAGCGAGACCCTCGGAGGCTAGTGCCCTGCGGTCGAGGTCGAGCTCACTGCTCACCCACCGATGTGGACCCTCTCCGAGCGCGCACCCTCTGGACCGGGCCCGCACTCTCCCCTCCTCCACCGAGGTGACCGCACGAGCTCGAAGCATCCAGATCGGAGCAAGCCCAGCCATCCCGTGACACCGGCGAGCCACCTGAGGACCACGGAACGGCGCCCCCCATACTGCCATAACTACCTGCCCAGCCGTACTTCCAGGAGATGGGCCAGCCAGAGAGCACGCATCCCTAGGGCGGCGGCCCCCGGATCGAAGCTCTGCCAGGCTTCCCGGAATGGGGCGACCGGAGAGAATGTCAGAGTGAATGAATGCTTCCCCCATCACTTGTCAGGAAAGGCGTCTCGTCTACGGCATGAAATCTCGCTGCACGCACCTGCCAATCCAGCGAGGATCCCGAGGCAAGCTTCAAACAGCCAATTTTCAACTATAAAGAACGATCGTTACCCCCACGAGGGGGAGGTAACATACCAATAGCACTAAAATCACCACCAACAATACAAGCGCAAGCTCGACCAAGAGGACGAAGTGCCACCACCAAAAGAAAAACCACAGCTGAGGGAAAATGAGGGAAACAAGGAGAAGCGGAGTGATAGGGAACCCCTCTGTCCCCGCTATTAGTCTCCCCAGTCACGTTTTCACCTACGCATATCTCTCACTCCTAGAGCGGAGTCCATCAAGAGGGGCCCGACCAGGAGGATCTGCTCTCCTGGATCGTCACTGACTTGATCGACGGAGTGCCCCCACCAGAAACCCCGGCCCGGGTCACTAACCCTGTTTCGCAGGTCTAGGAGCAAAGGACCGGCAGGCAGTGAAGGGAGCGCACTCTGGCGCCGGCAGCAGCTACGGGCCGCGACGATCTTGGCGGCAACAATGATATTCTTTGATTTGAATCATGATATCAAAATCAAAAAATATTTTTATCATTAAAAAAAGTTCAAATATTTTTTAATAATAAAAATATGATGGTCTCATGATATCATATAAACAAGATTTTGGCATTATATTCATAAAAAAATATTATAAAAAAGATAGTTTTGTCATTTAATTTTTTTAAAAATAAACTCTGGACGTTAAATGCATGATTGAATGATAAAAATATTTTTCTTATATGATATTTATTTATGAACATGGTATCATAATTTTGATCACAGGATATCATAAGATGAGAAATATTTTTGTCATTAAATATTTTTTGAACTTTTTTTCAATGATGAAAATATTTCTCGACTTTATAACACATAGGTGTTATAATCTAAATCAAGTAGGGCTGGAAGTGGGCCGGACTGGGCCGGGCAATACCTTTACCTAAGCCCGACCTGAAAAAAGTTTTGGGCTTCAGGCCAGGCCTAGGCTCGATTTTTTTTAAAAGACCTGGCCTGAGCCTGGCCCGGGCCTGAACTCGGCTCGAATCCGATTGAGCCGGTCCAATCGGGCTTTGATTCGGGGCCGATTTGGGCTGGCCCAAATTAAAGCCTGAGATAGGCCCATGAAGCCACAGAAATGCAGATTATCATAACAGTTGCTTTCATCAAATTATGCAGTTCTTCATGGTTGCTTGCACCTTGGTACAACCTAAACAAATCCTAGAAAATAAATTCCATAATCATCAAGTGATTAATCTCCAAATCAAATTACCATAAAGTCATATATAAACATAGGAGACAAGTACTCATGAACATCTCCAAGGTTAGGGCTTGATTCGGGCCAGGTTCGAGCTGGGTCGGGTTGGGTCATAGAAAAATCCGAGCCCGACCCGAAAATTTTATGGACTTTATTATGAAGCCCAAGCCCGGCCTGATTTACTTCGAGCCTAGCCTAAAGCCCGACCTGATGTTGGGCCGGCCTGAGCCCACTTCCAGTCCTAAAATCAAGGAGTACAATAATCCAAGCTAATGAATGTCATAATTTTATTGTAAAAAAGAGATATTTTTGTTATTCAATTTTTTTATAAAAAAAAGATAAAACTGTAGCATTGAGTGTGTATTAAAAAAGAGATTTGTATGGTCCGATCAAGTTGTAGGATCAATTTTTTTTTTCCACCGGAGGTGGTGCACAAAGATTTTCTCGGGAGACAAAAAAAAAAAAAAAAAAGTCTTTATTGGGCCTGATCCATGTCCATCCAGTAATGTTCGTGATTAGCTCAAATGCAGGTCCATTGTCACATTCCGCTAGAGCTCGATGTAAGTTGGCTATCTTGAAGCAAAAGCCTAGCTTGTTGATTAGATCTAGATGTTGTAACTTCGTAATAATCTTTGAATCTTTGTGTGATGGGAAACCGATACGAAGTGCAGGCCAAGGCCTACGGTACGGAAGGCCATTCCTATATGTCAACAGGAACCGTTTCTTGTTTACCATCAGGTGGCATTTCTCTCTCTAGTTTCGAATGTTGGTTGACAGGTTGATTCAAATCACAGCTTAGTACTCATTGAAAAGGGCAGAAAATCCAAACCGGACTGCACCACTTTTTTCATTGGTTCATATACATCTAAGTTGGCATGATGGGATGTGATAGAATATGCATTGAATATTGGAAAAGTGGTGTTATCAACATGATAAAGACTCGGCCTTTATTAAAGTTTTGGATGGACTAAAATATCATTTTTCATTCTCAAATATTTTTTTATCTTGCATACTAGAGAGAGCCAAAAACTACGCACCTCTTTGAGCTGGAACAAGAAGATGATGATGAAGATGAAAAAGAAGGTGCTGGGAGTCTAATGTCGTGCCTCGCCATTTCACGCGATCCCTTCCCATGGCTAGTAATCACTTGGAATCCCCCACCTTCCTCCCATTCTCTCTCACCTTGTCATCATTCTCACTGCCTCTCTTAAGTACAAAGCTCGCATCCCCATTCCTCTTTATCCTCATCAACTGCATAGAGAGAAGATATAAAAAAATAATAAATAAATACCAAAACATGATTATGATATCCTAGTTTAAAAATTATGATATCTTAGTTAAAAAATTATGACATTCATGTAAAAAACATGAAACTAAAGGTATTAACCCCTCCTACCAGGAATACTTATTACTTGTGGTCTGAATTATAACTCCCAGGATATCATCACATGCCACGGATGATAAAAGAATATAAATATATGCCAAAACAAAATTATGACACCCTAATTAAAAAACTATGACATATTTTAAAATGTTATTTCCTCATGATCTTTTTATTACAATATAACAATTTTATTCAAGCCAATGCACGGTTGAAAAGTTCTTTGACGGAGGACAAAAGCCTTTATTTTCTGTTTTGTACCGAGCTGTTCGTGTTTCGAAGTTTTTGATACTGAAATTTTCTCAGAAATATTTTATTACAATGTAGGTATCATATATCAGCAATGCATGCTTAAATACTTATGTTATTCAGGATCAAAATATCCAGTTTATGATTTTGTGCAGGAATGTCGTAGTTTTTTAACTAGAGTATGATAGTATTTAAACTAGGGTATCGTAATCATGTTTTAACATATATTTGTGATCCTTTATTATCCGTAGCATGTTATGACATCCTAGGAGTCATAACTCGGTCCATAAGTGATAGGTTTTCCTGGTAGGAGGGGTTAATATATTTAGTTTCATGTTTTATGATCGGGTGTCATAATCTTTTAACTAAGATATCATAATCCTTTAACTAGGGTGTCGTAAGTTCAAATATCATATTTCAAAATGTTATTTACTCCTGATCTTTTTATCGTAATCTAACAATCTTATTCAAGTCAATGCACAGTTGAAAAGTCCTATGATAGAGGACAAAAGCCTTCATTTTCTATTTTATACCGAGTTGTTTATGTTTTGAAGTTTTTGATATCAAAATTTTCTCATAAGCATTTATTACAATATGGGTGTCATATATCAGCAATGCATACTTAAACACTTCTGTTACGCAGAATCAAAACATCCGGTTTAAGATTTTGTATAGGGATGTCGTAGTTTTTTAACTGGATGTCGTTGCTTTTAAACTAGGATATCGCAATGCTGTTTTAGTATATATTTATGATTCTTTAGCATTCGTAGCATGTTATGGCATTTTAGGAGTCATAACTCGGTCTACAAGTAATAGGTTTTCCTGGTAGAAAGGGTTAATATATTTAGTTTCATGTTTTATGATGGAGTATCATAATCTTTTAACTAAGATGTCGTAATCTTTTAACCAGGATGTCGTAAGTTCAAATATCATATTTCAAAATATTATTTTTTCTGGTCTTTTTATCACAATCTAATAATCTTATTCAAGTTAATGCACGGTTGAAAAGTCTTATGATGGAGGATAGAAGCCTTCATTTTCTGTTTTGTATCGAGTTATTCATGTTCCAAAATTTTTGATACTGAAGTTTTCTCAAAAGTATTTTATTATAATGTGGATATCATATATCAGCAATGCATTCTTAAATACTTCTGTTACGCATGATCAAAACATCTGGTTTATGATTTTGTGCAAGGATGTCGCAGTTTTTTTACTAGGATGTCGTAGCTTTTAAACTGGGATGTCGTAATGCTATTTTAGTATATATTTATGATCTTTTAGCATCCATAGCATGTTATGACATCCTAGGATTTATAACTAAGTCCACAAGTGATAGGTTTTCCTGGTAGGAGGGGTTAATATATTTAGTTTCATATTTTATGGTCGGGTGTCATAATTTTTTAACTAAGATATCATAATCTTTTAACTAGGATGTCATAATCTTTTAACTAGAGTGTCGTAAGTTCAAATATCATATTTCAAAATGTTATTTATTCCTGGTCTTTTTCTCATAATCTAACAATCTTATTCAAGTTAATGCACGATTGAAAAGTTCTATGATAGAGGACAAAAGCCTTCATTATTTATTTTGTTTCGAGTTGTTCATGTTTCGAAGTTTTTGATACTGAAGTTTTCTCGGAAGCATTTTATTACAATGTAGATGTCATATATCAGCAATGCATACTTAAATACTTCTGTTACGCAGGATCAAAACATATGGTTTATGATTTTGTGCAAGGATGTTGTAGTTTTTTTAACTAAGATATCATAACTTTTAAACTATGAGTTGTAATGCTATTTCAGTATATATTTATGATCCTTTAGCATCCGTAGCATTTTATGATATCCTATGAGTCATAACTCAGTCCACAAGTAATAATTTCCTAATAGGAGGGTTTAATATATTTAGTTTCATATTTTATGATCGGGTGTCATAATCTTTTAACTTGGATGTTTAATCTTTTCACTAGGGTTTCATAAGTTCAAATATCATATTTCAAAATGTTATTTTCTTCTGATCTTTTTATCACAATCTAACAATTTTATTCAAGTCCAAACACGATTGAAAAGTCCTATGACGGAGGATAAAATCCTTCATTTTCTATTTTGTACCAGTTATTCATGTTTCAAAGTTTTTGATACTGAAGTTTTCTCAGAAGCATTTTATTATAATATAGATATCATATATCAGTAATGCATACTTAAATACTTATGTTATACAGTATCAAAATATCTAGTTTATGATTTTATACAGGGATATCGTAGTTTTTTCACTAGGATATTATAACTTTTAAACTGGGGTATTGTAATGTTGTTTCAGCATATATTTGTGATCCTTTAGCATCCGTAGCATGTTGTGACATCCTAGAAGTCATAACTCAGTCCATAAGTGATAAGTTTTCCTGGTAGGAGGGGTTAATATTTAGTTTCATATTCTATAATTGGGTATCATAATCTTTTAACTAGGATGTCATAATTTTTGAACTAGGATGTCATAATCCTGTTTTGGTATATGTTTATAATTTTTTTATATCTTTTCTTTATGTAGTTGGTGGGGATAAAGAGGAACTGGGATGCGAGCTTTGTCTTGAAGAGAGGTAGGGAGAACAATGATGAGGCGAGAGAGAACAGGAGGAAGGCGGAGGATTCCAAGTGATTATTAACCATAGGAAGGGATCGCGTGAGGTGGCGAGGCATGATATTGGACTCCCGGCACCTTCTTCTTCTTCGTCTTCGTCGTCATCTTCTTGTTCCAGCTCAAGGAGGTGAAAATGAATTCCCCACCGCACAATTTTTGGCTCTTTAGTATCTAAGAGGGAAAAATATTTGAGGGAGGGCAAGGGCATTTTGGTCCATCTAAAATTTTCAAAAAATGGTTGACTCTCTGTCACGTTGATAACAGACACTACTCTCATAATATTCAATGCACATCCCATCCCGTCCAATCATGCCAACTTAGATCTACGTGGATCAATGAAAAAAAGTGGTGCAGCCCAACTTGGATTTTCTGCACATCCCATCCCATCCCATCATCCCAACTTGGATCTACGTGGATCAATGAAAAAAAGTGGTGCAGCCCAACTTGGATTTTCTGCACTGCATACGGTGCACAAATACTTACTCTTGATCTATAACAATTAGCTGTAATTATTGAATACATATTACCTTGCTTACGGGCAAGAATGAGTATAAAAATAAGATTATACGGACTAGTGTTTGACGTACGTGGCACTATGATGCACTTGCCTTTCCTTTGGGTTACATGTTGTGAGGGCTGTGGAATCTCACTGTCACCGATCACCATGGTTGATTCAGTAGGAGAAAGATAACTATTGGGATATGTCGGTTCAAGCACATATCAGCCATCGGTTTGATCGGCCAAAGATATTTCTCCTGAACCATGTACTTCAAACCAAAGTGTCCGGAAGAAGCCGAACAGCTGACGGACAAGCCGAAGCCGAAGCTCTCAACCTCAACCGAAAAGTTAGCCTTCAGCCCCTGCTGAAGATAGGGCCCTCAGCCTGAACCGAAGACATGATCTTGACTACCGGCCGAAAGACAGTCTTCGACGTGTGCCGAAAACATGATTTCCGATCTATATCAAAGGAGTCCGAAGACGAAGGCGCCCCTTCAATTCAGTTATGAATATTCCTTAAAAAAGAAGCCTGAAGACAGACCTCTGATCTGTCTCAGATCTCTATGAACGTGGCAAATAACGGTTATCATCGACTACCTAACTACCTCCAGAGCACGACCATGACACGTGATCATTAACTCCAGTGGCAACGTCTCCGGCCTAGCAGGAACCATTTAGTAACCATCCACGATTGCAAACAGAGGGGAATGAATTAACTCCCCCCGTCGTAACCGCGGGAGGGAGAATGGAAACCGCAGGCCAGACAAATCAATTTAAATACTGGTAAGAGGGGACACTCGAGGTAAGAGTATAAGATACTCATAAAAATTTCAAAATCTTTTCCTTTCTATTTATCCTCCTCAGAATCTTTCCCATTCTGTGACTGGAGCCTGCCTCTGACTTAGGCATCGGAGTATCCCCGCTGGAGCAACTCTAGCTAGGGATTTGTTTTGCAAGTGAACCGGAAACGGGCCTGCGATCCAGTAACTCCGTCCGATCCAAAAAGGAACTCTACGCCAACAATAACAATTGGCAAGTTAATGGAACAGCGCTCCAATCCAAAAGTCATACAACTTTCCTTCCTGGGAGATGTATGAATGGATTGGCTTCGACACTTGTTTGATGCATTCCTTAGATTTGAGATACGTATTTCATCTTGGATGGCCATCCATGTTTTGTATGTTTCATAACTGGAACGCTCTGGGTTGGGCCAATCTTGAGACCGCTAAGAAATACTGGGCCCAAACTCGGCCGAAGCTTTTGTTCTTCTTGCCCCGATTTTGCAGGCGAGACCTTTCAAAAAAAAAAAAAAATTCTCCTCAAAAACATTGTAAGAAATATCCCTGGTAATAGCCTGTTGACAAGTCGAGACTATGGAATGGAGGAACCTAATATTTTCACCATTGAAGATAGGATTTGATTTCAAATCAATTGAACAACTACCAAAGGAATTTCTATCTTTCTATGTTTTACTAAACTAGCCGGCACATAATATGAAGTTATCTAATCAAGTCACCTCAGCCAATCAACACCTTGATATCGCCAGGTAGCTTTAAATTACATTTGTAATTTGTTAATGTTTGAACTAATTAAGAGTTGGGTTCAAGTTAGACCTTGTGTAACTTTATATAGGGCTACGAACACCGGCTTTTTTTTAATTGAATGATGAACATTTCATATCGATGATCTAAATTATTGAATATAATATACTATCTCTACATTACTTATATATCGAAAAAATAATTTAAAAAATTATATTTTATTTGCACAAACTCGTAACCTAAAAATTTAAAGTGTTAATAGAATTGACCTAAGCTAATTAACATTTGTGACATTCTTTTATTAGTCAATATAGACTATGACAATTATCTCCCTCCCCCCTTTCTCATGGCACCCTTATTACGATTGGCTCTCACTCGACAGCATGAAGCTCGTCCATAACCCGGGTCCTATCTGATCTTAATACTTTTTAGCGAGTAGTCTACATAACTATTTAAGATTAGAATGTGTAATAGACATTCCCTTCATATTACTTGTCACATACTCACGGTCCAAAAGCTTGAGATATCAGAAGAAGGACCAGTCCAAGCTAATAAACCTATGCAGCATCATTTTTTATTATTCAATATAAGATCATAGCACTGTACATTAAGTATTTAAATATATATATATATATATAAATATTTATATCATTTAAATAATCTAATTTTTGATTATTTGATGTATATATTATAGATTTTAAATTATACAATTTTTATATTAAATATATTAGAAGTATTAATTCATTTTTGTTGACTCAAATCATCAATTTGGTACCCTCATGGTCCAATATAAAAAGGTATAGCTTTATAAGAGTTATGTATGATGTAAATTGAATCTGGTCGGTTATTCAAAATTATTTAACGTAGAAAATTTTTCTAAAATTTCAAGATCCTATGCATGATTTCTATAATACCAAAAAAATATTATTTTCTATAATTAGTTTGAGCAAATAATAGATCTATCAATCCCATGAATCAAATACAAAAAGTTGGAATATGAAATCTTTCATGATCTAATCTGAATAACTAACATATCTATATTTTTTATCACATAATCAAATCCATCAAAAGAATTTAAATTTCAGACACATACATGTATTCGCCATAGATCCCAAACCTTTAATGTCTATGCTCACTTGAAAAGGCAAGTCCTTCCTCCAGCATTCTCTATCAACAGGCGGTTCTTCAATGGAGCAAGCCATGTGAACAAATCTCACGTAGAATAATAATAATATCATGAGAAGTGAAGAGGGAACATAGCCTATTATTTATAAGCAAACCTTAACAAGCCCTCTTATCACGGGCTAATTGGACCAAGGTCTACACTATACCACGCCTCAACCACACCAACCAACATAAGGTATCCGAAGCCCAAACATAAAAATCACATAACATTGAGCTAAATACATATCTATCAACATGGACCATAAAATCAACATGATTTTAATAACTATAAATAATAATAATTAATGTTAGCCCAAATTTGAAAAAAAACTTTTACATTCTCCTACTTGGATAATATTAATTATGATTTTAAAAAATATTTTATTTTAAAATGACTCTCAGGTTAAAAATAGTATGTGGCCACTAAAATATATGATCCATGGATAGCACCTACAAATGAATCGGTCTAACAGTATTAATCATGCCTGCCAAATCATTGAAGTCATTGTACCCCTTATTGGATACAAGACTTATCCATGGTTACAAATATCACTAAAACTATCGACATGAGCCTTGGTGTGGTAGTGTAGCAAAAAAATAATATCAAAAGTGATCCAAACAAAACATGCTATTTTCATTGTCAGTCTTCCAACTTCTCTTCAACATATTTAAAAATAAAATAAGTAAGAAAAATTTTAATGATATCAAAATAACAAGTCATTCTGTCTCACATACTCAAACATGATATCAATAACGAGACATTATAACATATCTGAGACTTGATACCTGATCTCAATTTTATAAAATAGATACATAATCAAAAGATATATCTCATAATCAAAAGAAATTAAATAAATGTATCATCAATCATGATTTCTCTTTAACCACATGCTTTATTATAAGCTAGAGAAATTCCATGATTTCAAAAGAAGCCTGTATGTCTTCAAACAAACATAACGAGATCTTTTAAATAACAAATGAGACATATCCATACAATTGTCATTCTCAAGACAAAGATATATTCTTAAGATACTATGTTATATTTTATTTTACATGTACATGTAAATCATATAAGAATGCAATCCATCAATTATCATATCAACAATGTATATAAATACCTATAATAGAATAATAAAATGAAATAAAGTTTTATAATAATAAAGTACAAATATAAAATCACTCCCACTAACCAAAACAATAAAAAGGATTTAATATATCCATATTTTCAATATGCTTTGTAAAGCATACGGGCCTCACATCCTTGGTCAAAGGATCAACCAACATGGACTTTATATATATATATATATACTGGACAGTTATGTATCCTTAGATTACAATCCATTAATAAAGTAATCAATGATAAATAAAATTTATCAATTAAGTCAATACATAAATATATTAAAATACATCAAACTCTCACTAATTCAAAAATTTAAAAGATTTTAAAATGCCCATATTTTTAACATATTTTATGAAAACTATGGATCTTATTTATTTGATTAGAGAATCAACAAACATTGACTTTATATATTTTACAAAATATCTCTATTTTAACTAAGATCTTTGACTGACAGATATTCTATCTTCACATAGATAGAGATAATGAAAACTTGTATTATTTCTTTAAAGAACATAGTTACACTATATTTATAATAAAACTTAAGTAGGTTTAAGATAGAATCAATAATTATAAAATTTAAAACAAAGTTCCATACTCAAAATAATATGAATTGTAATCTTACAGCATACCACAAACTTTGCCTATATATATTCAAAAATAATTCCACTAAATTTTATTTTCATGTCTTTCTATAAAACAAACCCTCCAGCCATTCACATTTTGAGAAATCAAATTATTATAAGAAATGACATGTTTCCATTTTTTATCATGCAATTTTTTTACTAGTACTACATCAACTAGTAATTGAGGTACTATAATTAGTTCATATATATGATGTTGCTCTCCCACTATCCTCCAACAAGATGACAAAATATAATATTTACATAAATAAAAAAAATAAAGGAACAACTTATTTTTTCTTCAATATTATATTTCTAGTATAAAAGCATTTAAAATCATATAAATCAGAATCTACAAACATGGCATGATTTGACTCAATATTCTTTGTACCTCTATTAGGATAGTAGAATCTATATTCATTTAGAATTATCCAGATAATCAAAATAAATAATATATTATTATAAAATTAAAATTTATTTACTGATGGATTATCAATGATTAAATATTGTAGGACAGTCCCAAATATAAAATTGAATAATATTGAGCTTCCTACTAACCTTCGACTTAAAAGTATCTTGTATAACTATTTTACCAAAAATTTATTTAAAATATAGATGACAGTTTTTTAGAAACTTATACTAGAGATATCATGATAAATTATACCGGCTTATCATATTTCACACCATGTCTTTTAGAGTATGATTTTACCTTTTAATCATATCATTTTACTTAGAAATTTCAGGTATTGTGTATTAAACAATTGTTCTATACTTATACAAATATTCAATAATACTATTTATTTATTATGTATGGGATCCTAAAATATGACTGATATACCATATCAATAATCTTACCCTTTTCTTAAAATATTAAAATTTCTGAATTAAATAGAATAAAATTATTAATTATTTTACTTATTTGGTTTTAAGTTCGCTAAACCGTATAGTAGAAAAACTAAAAAAATATGATGAGTAACTAATGAATTAGATATAGAAATCTTATAATACTAAGTTTAGATGTAATACTCTCTAGTTTCAAGATATAAGCCCTAACACCATCATACCATCATATCCCACATTAATTTATCTATCCATCAGCTATCCAGACATTCTTTTATCAAATTCTACATATCTTTCACAAATAAGGTCAAAAATTATATTAGATCACCATTCTTAAATATAACATCAAGAATGTAATCAATTATATAAATATATTATAAATAAAATGATTCACTCTTTATCACTTTTATAGGTAGATTTATTCAAGAGTACTCTTATGAGTTATTTAAGATGAAAAATCATTATATAATGTAATATCTATAGTCCATCATACTTAGTCCTAGCATAATTTTAATTTTCATATTTTATAAATTATTCCAGTCAAGGTCATTATAATGGAAGTATTAATTCTATTGAATACAAATATACTTACTACTAAATAATCTTTATACAGTTAATCAATAGAGAAACATATACAATATATACTAGAAAATCTTTATAATCATTATTTTAATAAGAGCTTGTGGTCTAATGCTACAAAAAAAAATTTAAAAAAGAAAGTGATCCATATAAGGTATCTCTCTTTAATATATAATGTCATGTAATCCCTTCTAAATATCTTATAGAAAGATCTTATAAGTTTCAGTGAATAGGCCACTTGGTGGTCACCATCCATTGAAATTTATAAACCTTTAAATCATGGATCATCAAGTCATAACCTCTAAGATGGCATAAGATATATAAACGACAAATCAAGATCATGTATTATGCAACATATGTGGGTGCAAATAATAAATAAATAATGTTTTAAACATAATAAGCCATGTTGAACAAGAGTAGCATGTGCATCATTATAAAACTTTCCTTTAGGCAGAGAATATGATATACATTTGAGTTCCAATAATAAGATCAATATAATGAAAATACAAGGCTTTTGAAAATCTGTTCCCTTTGGGTAGACAAACTTCCTAGGCCTAATATATATATATATATTTTCAAATAAAATAAAGGTTAATACAATAAGGATACAAGGCATTCAAAAATTTATTTTTTTGGACAAATAAATTTTTTAAGCCAATATACCTCCATCTTTGATAATTTGACCTAGTTAAATCTCAACAACAATATTATTATTATTAACATAAAAATAACTATATAATCAAAAATGGTTGGAATGCAAAATATTAGTTAATGGGTATATACATAAATAATATATAAGAGTCTAAATATAATATCACATATTCTCCTTTAGAGAGAACATGCAATATGTATAATTACTCTTCACATTAAACCACAAGAAAATAAAATACCTTAACAGTCACGAACCTATCTTCTTTAGATAGACTGGTCCATGAAAGCTAGAGCACCCTTGCAATACAATGCCTCATGCTACATTTTTTAATTAAAATATACAACAACCTCCTTTGGACAGGTGATTATATGCTATAACCAGAAAATATCCCTCTCATAATAAAAAATATTATGGATAATATAAATAAATTACTTTGATGATAAATATTTATGTCAACCTATAAAATTATTTATACAAGAAAATAAATATTCAAACAAACATAAGTAACATACTTTAACGACATATATACCATAAAAAATTAGTCCAAAATAGGATACTATGCATCCCACATATCAAAACATAATTTAATATTGCATTTTAACTGCCACTTTTATTAATTAACACTTTCTACACAACTATAAAATATCTTTGGACAAGAATTATCGCATATAATAATTGTTATAATTAATTACAATCATTTTTTTGGTTAACTATAATAGGTACATCAATATATAATTTCAAAATATAATAAAAGATGAATAATTAATTCTCAATAACTTAGCTATTCAAAATTTATAGAGTGCTCTGAACTCTTTGAGACTATATGAAAATACACTTGAATTATATAATAGTGAGTAAAATTATACATAAGTAATTTATAAATTATTTAAATATTTTATCATATATGAAGAACTTAACCAAAATATTTTTTAAATTATTATGAGTTCAACGGTCTAAAAATTGCTCAAATCATATATAAAACGAGCAAGTTACAACGATTTTATCAAAAAATAATAATAAAGGATTAAACCATAAATTATGAAAATATAGGAACTTTTCTATAAAATACATTTTTCAAAAATGATAGGGACCTAAATGTAAAATTTAAGGATTGATTTGTAATATTCAAAATCTTCAAAAACCTATCAGTAATTTTATATGGACCTATATATAATTTAAAATTTTATAGGGACTTAAGTGTAAAACTCTCCTTAACCTTGTCCCACGAAATTGGGTTCAGCAAGTTCTTCAATTGGGCTTAACTTATAATTAATAGATTAGGTCTGAAGCGGGTAGAAATCCAAAATTCATTAATCCAAAATTTATTAAACCTTTCTCTGCTCCCTCTATTCCCCTCCCTCCCATCATGAAGCTCCCAAACAGCCATTAATGGTGCCTTCAAGCTCGGCACCTACCCCAACCGGTGGCTTGCCAACCATCTCCGGTCATCGGCGGCCACCATCTCTCGACTACCGGCAAAGGAGAGGTGAGTGCAATGCTTTTAAGAGAGCCATGTGGGGCGTGATCCAACGGTCCACTTTGTAGAGGAAGATCAAACATCCTTCGGGGTGAAAGATGCATCCAGAACCCCTCATCACGAGGGCCGGCCTAGTTCCATTCCCAAGATGCGTATTAGGCTGGGGTGTGGGGAATAAAAAAAAAGAAGGAAAGGTCGGAAATCTTTGGTATTTTAAAAAGAGTGAATATGTACTAATGTGCCCGTATCTTCTTTGTAAGGCTGCAAATGGGTTAGGTTGATCCGTGACCCGACCTGACCCAACTCGTTTAGACAAGATCGAATCCATTTTTATGGACCCGTGGATCTGGATCGGGTTCTAAAATTAGACCCGTTCCATTTTTCGGGTCGGGTCTGGGTTTACTGAATTTGGACCCGACCCGACCCGACTTGAATATACTAATATTATTAGGATTATATCTATTTGGATCTTTAAATTATAATTTAAAATTTATATAAAATTTATTTTTAATATAGAAATAGAGTTATAATTATTTTTATATCTTAATTTATTTTTAAAAAAATTATTTGTTATTTATTTATGGTTAATAATAATTAGCTATGTAATAATTGAAATATTGTTATCTATATTTTATCTAGATCATATTTAGATCTAATTTTTTAGATTAGAATCATATTATTTATGGATTCGATCCAACCCGAATGATCCGTTGGGTTGAAAATTTTAATAGCGAACCCGATCCGACCCGGTCCGATTTTCTAGTGGGTTAGGTTTGGATCTAATATTAGGACTCGATCAAAAAATCGGATTGAATTGGGGTCACTAATGACTCGATCCGATCCAACCCATTTGTACCCCTACTTCTTTGTGGATAGGCGGGGTGATGCATGTAGACCAATATGTCTGCACAATTTTATCCTCTAAGTACTTTATATAAATATGTTGTCATTCACTTTTGACGGTGGATGAGAAGGAGGCACGGCCTTTATGCTTATTATTATTATTATTATTATTATTATTATTATTATTATTATTATTATTATTATTATTATTATTATTATTATTATTATTATTATTATTATTATTATTATTATTATTATTATTACTATTATTTGATGGTAGCATCAAAGTTTTTTAACAACGAGTATGAAGGAGGATAGGAATAAAGAGATTTATCAATTTCTTCACGAATCATCAAGGAAAGAAAGATAAAAATCGGAATCGTCAAACAAATTAAAATAAAAAAAAGTTTTAAACCATATACAGGAGCTCTGGTACCAAATGTAGAAAATTGTTTGAAATTTCAAGATCCTATGCATGATTTCTAGAATATCAAAAAATATTATTTCTAAAAATTGGTTTGAGCAAACAATAGATCTGTCAACTCCATGAGTCAAATACAGAAGGTTGGAATATAAAACCTTTCGAGATCTAATATGAATAACCAACATATCTATATTTTTTATCATATAATCAAATCCACCAAAAAGGATTTAGATTTGAGATACATACCCGTGTTCCAAATCTTTAATCTCTATACTCATCCGAACAGACAAAGTCCTTCTCTCCAGCATCCTCTAATAACAGGTGGCTCATTGATGGAACAAGCCATGAGAACAAATCTCACGTAAAATAATAATAATATCATAAAAAGTGGAGATGGGACCTAGCCTATTATTTATAAGCAAACCTTAACAGACCATTCCATGATGGATCAGTTGGACCGATGTCCATACTTTGCCGTCTCAACCATACCAACCAACATAAGGTATCCATAGTCCAAATACAAGGATTACATAACATTTGACTAAATATATATCATGAACCATAAAATTAACATGATTTTAATAAACTATAAATAATAATAATTAATGTTAATTTAAATTTTTTTTAAAAAAAAAGTATTTTATAGGAAATGTGATGTGCGGGAACGTTGAAAGGGACTTAAGCTGAGCAGGGCCAACAAGAACGAACGAATCAAGCATGACTATTAAGTTACAGTACATTAATAATCATCGTATCCATTTTAATGGAATAGACTTTGCGGCCTAATAACAGATTTCAAATGGCAACATATGAGAATAAACCGTACTTAAAATATAGTGGCGATACTCTCCGATCATAAGCGACACACGTACGTTCCACTACTTGAGTGCGAAAGCCACGAATTGCATTTTGTCCCTTAACTGGTATCGCATATGGACTTCCTTTGATTCATTTTGCCGGTGGGAAAATAAAAATCCCGATCCCAGGTCACCTTGCAAGCTCGACTGGATGGATTTGATTCGAACCGAAAGTGGCTGCTCGTTTGGAAAAAAAGTTGCATCCACCTACATGCATGCTTGGAAGTATTCGTCTCTACAAACACACCACGTGAGATATGATTTGATTTGATTGATGGCTTTTTGCACCGCAAAACCTTGAACCCATAATAATTTCATCGAGTGATGATGGGAGTGCTCAACCCATCACACGGCATTTAAAATTATGGGTTTAATCCATAATCCGATCCAGCAAATTATGATATTTTAAAAATTAATTATTAAAAAATATTTTGTAAAAAATTTCTCACA
The DNA here is from genome assembly GCA_021397845.1 of Areca catechu. Taxonomy (NCBI): domain Eukaryota; kingdom Viridiplantae; phylum Streptophyta; class Magnoliopsida; order Arecales; family Arecaceae; genus Areca; species Areca catechu. The sequence goes on from CM038039.1 coordinate 43,535,573, forward strand.
TTGATTCGGCCTTAGGTAACATATTTTTTTTTTTTTTTTTTTTTTTTTTTTTTTTTTTTTTTTTTTTTTTTTTTTTTTTTTGCAAGGACCGGTGGATGGGTGGTAATGAAAAATTCCAGAAATAAAATAAAAAAAATAAAATTAATAAAATAATCCTGAAATTTCTTTTGATCGATAATAGAAAAAAATTCAGAAATATATATAATAAATTTCGTTCACTTCGCTGACATCAATGATAGTCAGGTTGACGTATTCATCTTCGGATGGAAAACGAATGCAGAAAATTAGTATACACCGTGTATCGAACATTTTCTAGTTAGGATTGGGGGACCGTCCGGGGGTGGCCATGCCCGGAATTTAACTCCTCCATTTTTTTGTTTAACAAAAAAAAAAAAAAAATCTCCGGTGGATGGATTCATTTTAGCACCGAAAGAGACTTGATCAGAAAAAAATGCCTCTACCTATTGTTTGGAAGGATTCGTGTCCGCGAGCACGCTATGTGAATTATGATGGGCTCGATGATTTTTCTTGTCCCCAGAAATTAACCCTTTTTTTTTTAATTATGGATGCTATGCAGGAACAAAACCTTATACTATTTGTTCGATATTAGTGTTTTATGATACTTTTCTGGTCGTCACTTTAGATCTGTATCGTTTGAGTCACGTAAAATATTTTCTGGATTCAAATCTAATAAGACAAAATATGATACTCATAAATTAGAATAGACAATACTTCGCATGTCGTGTTACACCCCGGCCTGATGTATATGACAGACGATCGCAACTTCTCAAATTTCAATCCCAACAAAAATGTAAGATCTGTCTTACTGATCAACAATCAGGCGGTGATAAAAAATAAATTCACTAATTATTTATTGATATCTAGAGTTTTCTATCAAAACTAATAAGTAGATAAAAATTCAACTAAAAATCCAGGATACAGTGTAAGCAAAGTTCAACTAAAATTCAAGATAAATCATAAACTAAATGATTAACACTTAAACCCTAGCTCCTCACTGACCGGTCTCAAAGCCTGATTGATCTTTTGGATCTATACAAAAATATAGGAAACATGGAGTGAGCTTTATAAACATAATAAGTTATCATCACTTCTAATATATGCATAAATATATCAATAATAATTTACAAATATAAATAAATCATACATAACAGAATAACTAGCTCATGACAAAATAAAATACAACATCATATTAATATGCACATTCAATTATCCAATAATACAACTATAAATGACCAACCATTTCTATGACCATGATCGGTCCATGGCTAATCCCGAAAGAAACTAGATCCTGACTACACATATCATCCACCAATCATGTACCAATGATCGTCCTACTTGAAGCTTGGAAGGAATCTAGTTCTGATATCACACGAGGAATCATGCATACTTAGCATATGTCATGGCGAAATCCAAAAGGAAACTAGCTCCTGACTACATATACCGTCCATTGGTCATGTATCAGTGATCGTTCTACTGGAGGCTCGAAAAGAAACAGGTTCTCGTATGATCATAGTTGGACTAGAAAGAGTTAACACAAAAAACATCATAATTTATGTAAATCAATACAGCTCAATTTATACTAAACATATTTAACATTTCATAACATTCACAACATACCATAGAGCATATTTAACATATAATACTAGAGGTTATAATAACTTACTTAAAAGAACTCTATCAATATATGGCTTGTTCGAATCTCAACTTTGATACTACTTTATCGATAAGAAAGATGAAAATCCTGACAAAATTAATTATTTAATTAATTTTCTATCTAAAATAAACTAGCATAGAAAAAAATGGATCTTAGTCCAGTCTAGATCCTGGCCTAAATTACTAAATAAAACGATTCAAATTTTAATATTATTTTTGATATTTTGTTTTTTTCTTCTTTTTTCTTTTTCTTTCTCTTCTCTCTACTCTTTCTCTCTCCTCTCTCTTTTCTTCTCTCTCTTCTCTCTCCTTTCTCTTCTCTCTCTCCTAGGGATGGCATTGGGCTGGGTTTTTTACTATCCAAACCTGAATACCCAATAAACTACTTAAACCCAATCCAAACACTATCAAGACTGGGTTTTTTATCCAAACCCATCTCAATCGGGTATCGGAAACCCAATTAAATCATATTAAATATTTTTTCATTTTTGTCAACTTTAAAATCATATACTATTCTATAAATCATACATATATTAAACAAATAAATTTTAACTACATTTTTAGTTCAACAGCACTTAGTTTTATATTTAATCAAAATAAAATACATTTAATATAATATATATTAATTATATATATTAAATATTAAAATAATTGGGTTGGGTTTGGATTGGCTGCATATCTATCCAATCCTGGTCCAAATCCAAAGTTAAGCATTCGGATTTTATCCAAACTCGATCCAAACCCAGTCAAAGCGTTGGCTACCCAACCCAATCAGGTCGGGCCGGGTCGAAGACACATGGATTTGGATTTTGTTACCATCCCTACTCTCTCCTCTCTGTTTTCTTTCTCTCTCCTCTCTCTCCCTCCTCTCCCTCTTTCTCTCTCTTTTTTTCCTCCTCTATCCTCTCTCTCCCCTCTTTCTCTCTCTTTCTTTCCTCCTTCTCTATTCTCTCTCTTCTTTCTCTCTCTCGTCTCTCTCCTTTTTCTCTCTCCTCTTTTTCTTTTCTTTCTTTTTCCTCTTTTTCTTTTTTCTCTCTCCTTTTTTTTCTTCTATTTCTTTTCTTCTATTTCTTCCTTTTTTTTCTTCTTCCCCTACTTCATTTTGGGCTCAATTGAACAGGCCTCCCATGGTTCCTAAAAATCATGGAAGGTGGAGCGGAGGTTGGTCGGTGGCGCAGCCTCTAATGATCATCTGGCTCAAGGAAGATGGAAGGAGCCTGTGAATTTTTTTTTCGATTTCCTTTCCAAAGAAGGATCTACAGATAGGGCTTACTAGTGTCAACGAGATCCTAGGCCGCTCACCGGAGAGGAGGATGGTTAGGCTCGACCTATGCTTGCTTAGAGGCAGTGAAATGGGGAAAAATTTATAAGGAAGAATGGAGGGATTTTTTTTTGCCGTATGGAGGAAAAACTTGATCGATCGAATCCCTCGACCCTATCCTCCATGCCATCGGCCTTCTCCCTCCCTGCCATGGTCATTCGATCGAAGATTCTGATGAGATTATTGATCGGATAAGCAGGGGCTTCGTCCCCTATTTTGGCCTCTTTCTTTTTTGTTTTTGGTTTTTGAACTAAAGTCGGTAGGCTCTGCTGACTTCAGCCCAGGGTGGCCTAGCAATGGTTTGGACTTCACATCCTCCCCTCCTTCAAAAAAAATGTTGACCTTGAAATTTAAAAAAAATCTAAGTCTTCCAAAACTCAAAGATGCATGATCTAATCTCACATATACCATTCTGTCCAAATTCAGTAATTCTAATAAGAGCTTCCATTCTTTTATCATAATACACTTTAAATTAATTCTAATATCTTTAGTCCACCACACTTCCGCTATGCAATCTAATATAAATTATCAAATCCTTTAATTTCATTAGATAAATTTTTGACAAGGATACCACTTTATATTAGAATCTAAACAAAATCCAATCTTCAAATATTTTAAATAAAACGAGATCAGAACTATTAAATCTTCTTGTCATTACTTGGCCTTGAGCATATCATATCAAATTTAAATCTTGATCCACTTTTTATGTTTAAAGCCTTTGCATAAAATTGTACCATCCATTCAAGACATCATAATTTTAGTCCAAATCTGAACTATTTATGCTTCCCTTGATAATTCAGTTAGACAATCTAAATCAACTTTTTTCTTGAAAAGTTAATATTAACTCTAACAAAGTAAATGACTCTAAGTCAATATTCTTATAAATAGGATCGATCATGTTATTGTTCATAGAGCTATTTTATTTTAATTCTTAACATCAATTGACAACCACTTGAAATCTTATTCCTTATAAGCTAAACTCATATAAATCTCCCAATACCCATTTCTTCGCTTAATGCAACATTAGTAGCAAGATAATCTAAATCTTCTCATAGATCTTAAATTTAACTTGGAGTTTAATATATCCAATAATCTCTAACAAAGATATAGAAGATTAAGTAATCCAATTCAAAACTGTTAACATAAGTCATCAAAGATTCTACCAAGATATGCATGCCATGTCCACATAATATAATTTAATCCACTAATAGTAAATTACAAATCTATGCATTTTTCTAAACATATTTTTTATTATATATGTTCAATATAATTCCCATACATATTCATTCAAAAATTCTCTTTCTTAATATCATTAAACTTTTTCATAATCTACATCATAAACATCTTCTTGCAACAATTACGAAATTTACAATCCAATAATTAACAACAAAACTCGTAAGCTATCATGATCTTCATTCTTATTAAATTTAAGTTTCCGAGATCATTCAATTAATAATTGAATATATATATTTAGCACTACATAACACACTACTTCCAGGCCAATACTTCTAAAGCTCGGTCAAACTCATTTATCAGAGATAAAGACACATCTTATCTAGCTCTTTAATATCCATAATATGCTTACTTATCATGGTCAAATAGTATAAATCATTCAGTCTTTTACACTCATCCAGGATCAATCTCATTACTTATATTAGAGACAAAAATCATATTCCTCTTTTATGCCAATCATATGCCAAATCTTATGCACAATACCTAGGAATTAGAAATCTAAACTTCGAATTTATTCTTGCAACTTTTATCATATTACGACTGATCATAACACTAAGCTTAAATACCTCTTAAGTCACAGTCCATAGTGATCACAACCTAAATTTTAATATCACTCAAATCATATCCTAAGCACTTATGTCACAATCCCAAGTGATCATAATCCAAGTTTCCATATCATTATGTCATGCCTTAATAATCATCACATTAATTTCTAATCACTTATATCACAGTTTGTAATTATATCAATATTAGATTTTCAAAGTAAATCAAATCTACAATATAACTCAAAATATACCTTCATATATCCATTGTCTAGCCTCGATAATATTCTTCTAAAAAATTAAGCTAGGAAAGTTTAATCTAATATTTTATTTGTGCAAGCCTTCTATACTTAGCAAAATTCTTTGGACTATAACATACACCTATCAAAAAAATTAAATAAATTTTTAGGATCGGCAATTATTCCAGAATATTCAATCAAAATTCTAATTCTACCACACTCTTACTAACTAAATCATCTTGATCTTAAACCTTTGCTTTAATACTATCAAATCTATCACACCCCAGCCTGATGCCTGAGCTAGGCGTACGACAGACGGCCGCATCTCCTCAAGCTTCAATTCTAATGGAAATGCAAGGCATATCTTGCTAATCAACAATTAGGTAGTGATGAAAATAAATTTACTAATTATTTATTTATTTTTAGAGTTTTCCATCAAAACTAGCAAGTAGATAAAAATTCAACTAGAAATTCAGGTACTATGTAAGCAAAGTTCAACTAAAATTTAAGATAAAATATAAACTAAGGGATTAATACCTAAATCTTAATTCCTCACTAACTAGTCCCAAAGCTCGATTGATTTTTCTAATCTATACAAAAATATAGAAAACAGGGGACGAGCTTTAAAGGCTCAGTAAGTTATCATCATCTCTAATATATATATAAATATGTCAACAACAATTTATAAACATAAATAAATCATATATAACAGAATAACTAGATCATGACAAAATAAAATAAAATATCATATTAATATGCACATTTAATTATCCAACAATACAACTATGGACAGCCAACCATTTCTGCTTTACTCTTCTGGTCCTCCTGACTATGGCCATGATCGATCCATGGGTAATCCCAAAAAGACTAGATCTTGACTACACATATCGTTCACAGGTCATGTACTAGTGATCACCCCACTGGAGGTCCAGTAAGAAACTAGCTCTGATATCACATGAGAAATCATGCATACTCAGCATGTATCATGACAAAATTTAAAAGGAAACTAGCTCCTAACTATACATACTGTCCATAATCATGTATCAGTGATCACCCCATTAGAGGCCCGGAAGGAAACTAGGTTCTTGTATGATCATAGTCGGACTAGAGAGCGTTAACACCAAAAATATCATAATTTATATAATTCAATATAGCTCAATTTATGCCAAATATATTTAACATTTTATAACATTCACAACATACCATAGTGCATATTTAGCATACAATACTAGTGGTCAATATATGGCATGTTCGAGTCTCGATTCCGATACTGCTCTATCGACAAGAAAGATGAAAATCCTGGTAAGATTAATCATGTAATTAATTTTTTATCTAAAATAAACTAGCATAGCAAAAATGAATCTTAGTCTAGTTTGGATCTCAACCTAAATCACTAAAAGAGTCGGTTCAAATTTTATTATTATTTTAGATATTTTATTTTTCTCTTCTTCCTTCTCCTTTTTCTCTCTCATCTTTCTTTCTCCTCTCTCTCTTTTCTCTCTCCCTTCTTTCTCTCTCTTCTCTCTCCTCTCTCCCTCTCTTCTTTCTCTATTCTCTTTCTATATATCTCCTCTCTCCCTCATCTTCTCTTTCTCTCTCCTCTCTCTCTCCTTTTTCTCTCTCCTCTCTCTATGCTCTCTTTTTCTTTCTTTCTCTTCTTCTTTTCTCTCTCTCTTTTTTTTCTTTCTTTTCTTCTTCCTTCTTTCTTCTCCTATTTCCTTCTTGGTTTGGCCGAACAGGCCTCTCATGGTTCTCGGAAACCATGAAGGTGCGGAGCAGAGGTCGTCGGCTTGGCCAAATGAAGGTTGGTCGTAGCACAAGCCATTGGTGATTGTCTGGCTCAAGAAAACTGGAAGGAGCTTGTAAATTTTTTTTCCAATTTCCTTTACGAAGAAGGATCTGTAGAAATGGCTTACCGGTGCCAATGAGGTCCTCGATTGTTCACCGGAGAGGATGAGGATGATGGGTTAGGCTCGATCTGTACTTGCTTAGAGACTGTGAGAGGGAAAAAAATTTATAGGAAAGAACGGATGGATTTTTCCTTGCCGTATGGGAGAAGAACTCGATCGATCGAATCCCCTGATCCCATCCTCCATGCCACCGGCCTTCTCCCTTCTCGCCACGGTCGTCCGATCGAGAATTTCGATGAGATTATCACTAAGATAAGTAGGGGCTTTGTTCCTTGTTTCGACCTCTTTCTTTTTTTTCTAATTTTTGAACTAAAGTCGACAGGCTTTGTTGACTTCAATCCAAGGTGGCCCAGCAACAGTTTGGGCTTCACATGTCGAGACTTGGATTCTTGGTTATGATGAATTTTTGAGTATGTAGTGTTATAGTAGAAAGATATCATTAGTCCCACAATTTTCATATAAGATATTTTTTTGGATTAGAATCCAGGAGGACAAAACAAAGAGATCCGTCAGCCAGGACCGTTATGTGTCAAACCATTAGCCCTTGACCGCAACATGGAGAAATCTTGCGTAGTTTAGTAGTAACTCCTTGTACTTGTACAGGGTCAGTTATGTAACATAATTTAATGGAACCTCATGTTGACTTGTTTAATTTTAGTAGAACCACCAAGATGCTGGATGGGAATGCAAATGACACGGATCCTTTGCGATGACGATGCAGTACACTTGCGGATGCCATTTGTTGTAGGATGGATAACCATGCATGAGTAGAGACCGTGTGATGCATGCCACATACTTGGTTATTTATCGTGTGACGAATGGTTTCCAAGGATGCATCATAGTTTGCGGTGACGCGTGCACTCAAGGGGATAGAGCGGACATTCAGCAGAGAACAAACGAAGCATGTTGGCTTTATACATGGCAGGCAAACATAAAAGCAGTGTGGTTCCTGTTATAATGGGATGATCGGATTGATCGACAAAAGACCAGAAGCCCAAAATTTGATAAGCTTATAATATAAAGTCCGACCGATTCATTTCTGAAATATAATAATTTGATTGACTTATAAAGTCCAACCAACTTAAAGTTGAAGAAACATCATATGATCTACTTCTGAATGGATCAATGATAATATTTCACCGACCGAATCAAGAAAAATTAGGATGGCAAGAAAATAAATAGTTATCATAACTTAATAATATTATAATGACCGTCCGTTGTAATGGGTTCAGGTTAATTAGTTCCAATAAAATGTCGTTAGTATTAACTATATGAAACTTCTTTCAACTAACTTCTGTTAAGGAGAATACATATAAATATAGATAAAAGAAAACTTTCGCAAGCCAACACTACAAGAAAAATCAGTTTTAGCAACCAATTTTGCAACCGAATTTTTTTTTAAATATTTATGACCGATTTTGTAACCGATTTTGCCACCGATATATTTTCTGAATTATTTAGCAACCGATTTAAATCGGTTGCAAATTCAGTTGCAAAATTTTCATTTTACAACCGATTTTGCAACCGAAACAGAAATTAATTTTAATTTTTTTAATTATTTTTTAAAAATTTTGCAACCGAAAAATTCGATTGCAAATTTTTTTTTAAAATTTAATTTTATTATTTTTGAATTTTGCAACCGATTTTTTCGGTTGCAATTTTTTTTAAAAATTTAATTTTATTATTTATGAATTTTGCAACCGAAAAATTCGGTTGCGATTTTTTTTTTAAAATTTAATTTTATTATTTATGAATTTTGCAATCGAATTTTTCGATTGCAATTTTTTTTTAAATTTAATTTTATTATTTATGAATTTTTCAACCGAATTTTTTGATTGCAATTTTTTTTTTAAAATTTAATTTTATTATTTATGAATTTTGCAACCGAATTTTTCAGTTGCATTTTTTTTTTAATTTAATTTTATTGTTTATGAATTTTGCAACTGAAAAATTCGGTTGCAAATTTTTTTAAAATTTAATTTTATTATTTATGAATTTTGCAACCGAATTTTTTGGTTGCAATTTTTTAAAATTTAATTTTATTATTTATGAATTTTTCAACCGAAAAATTTGGTTGCAATTTTTTTTAAATTTAAATTTATTATTTATGAATTTTGCAACCGAAAAATTTGGTTGCAATTTTTTTTAAAATTTAATTTTATTATTTATAAATTTTGCAACCGAATTTTTCGATTGGAAATTTTTTTAAATTTTTTTTTTAAAAAAAATTAATTTTTTAAAAATTTGCGACCGAAAAATCGGTCGCAAAAATATGCTTAAATACCCTCCTTCCGCTGCCCTAATTTTTCTCCCTTCGTTTATTCAATTAAATCCCCTCCCACTCTCCCATTGCCGCCTCCCTCTCCAAATGCTTCCTCACTTCCTCCCCCTTCACTACCGGCCTCCTCGGGCGCCGCCCGTCTCCTCCCGGCCTTTCCCTTGTGGCGATCCGACTGGGAGCGGCCCGGATCAACTCGGTTCGGTGCATGGCCCGGCGGGCCGGTAACTCGGCTTACTCGCTGCTGAACTTCGAGTCGGGCGGTGGGTTCAGCGACCGGCCACTGACGGATATGGCACCACTGTTCCCTGGTTGCGACTACGTGCACTGGCTCATCATCATGGACAAGCCTGGCGGGGAGAGGGCCACTAAGCAGCAGATGGTCGACTGCTACATCCAAACCCTAGCCAAGGTTGTTGGCAGGTATTGATCGCTATAAAGCGTTTTGCATCCTTTAATCGCATGGATTTCCGAAAAATGATAGTTCCTTTAGCAGCTAGCACTGCTTTCGTTCTCTCACCAAAAGGCTGCTCTCTGTTTCGCTCTTCTGCCCCTCTCTCTAAAATATCAAAACCCTAAGCCTTGAGACGACTTCTCATCGATCGAGCTCGTTTTGCGCTCGAAATCCCTCCTCGAGGCCTCCCATCGCTCGGATTTGGAGGTTTTTCTCTGGGTTGGGAGCCCTAAGTTGGGGGGCAGCCTTAGATATATGTGTTTGCTGACTGGGTCTGTGCTCGGTGACTGGGTCTGGTTGGGATGGCGGAAGGGAAGATGAATCTTCCGGAGGATCTCGTCCTCTCAAAGCTGGCCAAGGAGGCTGGGCCGGGAAAGGTATGCCGTGCTCTTTTGATGCTCTATTGTGGCAGCATTCACTACAAGAAAAATCAGGTTTAGCAACCGATTTTTCGGTTGCTAATAATTAAAAATCGGTTGCTAAATTAATTTGCAACCGAATTAGTCGGTTGCAAAAGTATAGGTTGCTAAAATTTATGACTGATTTTTTTTTGTTACAAAATTTAGCAACCGATTTACCAATCGAATTTGACATAATTTTTTTGAAAAAAAATCAAAAAATATAAAAAAAATTCTGAAAAAAAAAATCGGTTGCTAAAAAAAATCCAGAAAAAATAAAAAAAATTGGTTGCTAATCAGTTGGTAAAAAAAAATCTAGAAAAAATAAGAAAAAATCGGTTGCTAAAAAAAAACCCAGAAAAAATTTAAAAAAATCGGTTGCTATAAAAAAAAGTCCAGAAAAAAAAATCAGTTGCTAAATCGATTGCTAAAAAGAAAAAATCCATAAAAAATTAAAAAAAATCGGTTGCTAAATCGATTGCTAAAAAAAAATCCAGAAAAAATAAAAAAAATCGGTTGCTATAAAAAAATCCACATAACTTGAATGCTGTAATTAATCGTCAGATTTAATAAAAAATAATAAAATTCAGTAGCTCAGGATTGCCTCTTTTTTTATATTTAGAAGGGTCCAAGGCAAGAAATGGTTGCTTGCAAAAAGAGCAAGCCATCTAATTTTGCAACACCATTTAGATCCTTGCAAAACGGTCCAATCCAGCCTACACTTTCAGCTTTTGAAGCATCACGAAGATACCAAGGCAACTCATCACAGCCTCTAGCCATAGGTAACAAAAGAAAAACAATGAAAATTAAAATGCATAATAAAACAGCAAAAATCGAACAAAACTTTCAAACAATAAGATTCAGAAGCTCAGGATTGTCTCTTTTTGTACATTGCGAAGGATCTAAGGCAGCAAATGGTTGCTTGCAAAAAGTGCAAGTCATCCAAATTTGCAACACCATTTAGATCCTTGCAAAACGGTCCGATCCAGCATACACTTTTAGCATTTGAAGCATCACGAAGATACCAAGGCAACTCATCACAGCCTGTAGCCGTAGGTAACAAAAGAAAATCAATGAAATTAAAATGCACAATAAAACAGCAAAAATCGAACAAAACTTTCAAACAATAAGATTCAGAAGCTTAGGATTGCCTCTTTTTGTACATTGCGAAGGATCTAAGGCAGCAAATGGTTGCTTGCAAAAAGAGCAAGCCATCCAAATTTGCAACACCATTTAGATCCTTGCAAAATGATCCAATCCAGCATACACTTTCAGCATTTGAAGCATCACGAAGATACCAAGACAATTCATCACAGCCTTTAACTGCATGAAATAAGAGGAGATAATTAATGAAAATGCATAATAAAACAATAAAAACAACATCAAGATTTGCAGTTCATAATACAAAGCTAAACAAATAACGATAACAAGAGATGCAGTTCATAATATAATGCAAAATATATAAGAGTAATCATAATACAAAGCTAAATATATAACGATAAGAAGAGGTGCAGTCCATAATATAATGCAAAACTTATAAGAATAATAAGTGGAGCAAGATAATATGAATAATGTGCTAATGCTCCTATTCCTCCTCGTTCTCGTCCTCCTCAGCGTCATCCTCCTTCTCGCCTCGCTGTGATCCTTGTCCATGATACATCTGATAAGGATTGACTCCAGTTCATTGCGAAGGATTACCACTAAAAGCATGAGTTGCAGGAGTTGCTGCAGGTTGAAAATTTATGTTGGCTAATATATCCTGCAACATTCGTTTATTGTGTTCAACTTGCCTTCGCAGTTCATCTCTTTCTTGCTCGGCAGGTTGTACCCGAGACTTCATCTTCATCCTGCTTCCGTACTTGCTCCTGGAATTCTTTACTATTCAATCATTGTATGGAAAATGAAGATTGTCTTGGAAATTTTGAAGTTGGCATCAGTGCAGTGGACTCTAATCCTAGCCCATACACTCTTCATTTCTTCTTTCCACCAACAGTACGTATCCATACATCCAATTTTGATGGCGGAGTTTGCTGCTGGCTAGAATCAGCACTGCTTTGACTTTGTGACTCTTCCATGTTTCGTCTAAATTCAGACTGAAATTAATTTAATTTAATTAGTATTAAAAAAAATTATAATAACTTAAAAATTTAACTTATGCAAATATGATTTAATCTCCTGTCAACCCATGTCTTATCCTTCCTCTGATGGGTATGAATAAATAGCTCAAATGGAGAAGGCACAGTACTAGTCTTCGAAGTCTGTAACTCGTAGAACAAGATATTTTATTAATATGAATTATAAATATATTAAAGATTTTGGTTGGTATTTCTTACAAAATTGTATCTGTGCTGGGATGTAGCGATCGAGCCACAGGTATGACGTGAAGGACCAAAACCATCAGTATCAGAAGCCTTATTTGCTTTAGCTTTTTCTGACTTTTCCTGATATTAGGCGGTGCACCAGTGCTCACATAATCTATTCCATACAAGTTCTCCTAGCCATGGCGGTCTCTCCATAGCTCTTCTAGCAGTAGCAAGAAGATTTTTAAGTCGAGCCGCCCCATGTCTTTCAAAATTACGACGTGCCCACATATCATCCGATGGCTGAAACTGATATCTCCTCTATTGCAAATTCAACAACTGATTAAATGACAATAATAAAATTCAAAATTCATTTACATCTATCAAAGCAAAATTACTTGCCTTGAAGTCATCAAACCACATATCCTTTACACCGTGCGGTATTCTTTTCCATCATACCCACAGCTCCTCAAAATGGCTCCTCATTATGTCGTAATGGCATTGGCAGCTGGATGAGATGGTAAAAATCTACAAAATTTAAATCAATCAACAAATCTGATACAACCCACAAATATGATACAACTTAAAAATTTTCTAACAAGGGATATAAGACTATTACTCCTCTCCATCTAGGATCAGTACAGCCCTGCCATCGCTGGATGAATGAGGATATGCTAAATGAACTGCGCCGGTGGATGAATGAGGAGATGATGAACAAATAACGGTCGATCCTAACTGAGGAGATGATGAATGGACTGTAGGAGATGTAGAATAAGTAGGGGGTGGTATAGTATATATGATAGGGCATGGAGCATGAATAGGAGGCCCTGAATATAATGGAGGTGATAACGTGCCTCCTGGTGAACATGGCGTAGTAGTAATATGTGGTGGACTAATGAGTGGAGACGCAGGAAAAGTAGAAAATGCAGGTGGGATAGTGGATGATGGGGATGGGATAGTAACAGAGAGACGATGCCTCCTCCCACGACCCCTAGATGATGATGCAGGACTGTTTTCGGATTGATCTGCCATCTACAAACAAACATAAAGAATTTAAGTCAACTTCATGAATAATATGATAAAGCAGTTAAATACAGTCCGTACATATAAAATTAGGGGTCTGCTTATACAATTACTATTCATCATCAGAAGAACTTCCATGTTGGTCATGCTCGGTATCATCCTCTTGGCTAGAATCAAAATTGTCATTTTGTTCTTCATCTTTATCATCTTGTTCAAATTCGTATCGACGATTCTGTCAACTTCTTCAAAAATACAGTCATTGTCGACCAAATTTTCAACTGTATTATCATGCGGTATACTATTCACATGAGATATTGTATCATCTTGGTAAGCAATCTCAATTGTATATCGATCATCCATAGTACGTCTCGGTCTAGTCATAATTACAACCCACCAATGTTGCTTGTCCCTTAACTTCTCAGGATATGGTAGATAGTATACCTGAATCACTTTTTGTGCAACTATAAAGGGATCGTATCTTGAATACCTTCTGCTGTGCCGGATCTCAATGATCCCGTAATTCTTAAGAACTTTCATGCCATGATTCAATACCGTATCAAACCATTCACAATTAAATAACACTACCTGTTTCATTGGATGGCCAGGATATTCTACTTGAATTATTTCCTAAATTATGCCGTAGTAATAATTGTGTTCTGTAGCTTGTTCTGAACCTTTGACGCACACTCCACTATTAATTTTTTTTTATAGCTACTCCATTCACTGTGTGAAACTTATAACGGTTGACAAAATATGTCTGCCATGTAAGAACCTTTCTTTTTGGACCCCATGCTAAATCATGGAAATATCGATTGTTTACTTGACTCTGTGGATTATGAACCTACACATGATATAACAAAAATGCATGAATGCCATTACGCATCGATATAACATAATTCGGTAGACATATACCACAATTCGAAGAAGCACTTACAAAAGGCCTAAACCAATATGGAAAGTTAGATGCAATCATAGAATCAATTTCTGTGGTGCTTATATTTGGTGTCGAAAGCCGTAATTGCTCGCTAAAAATTCTGAAACCAAGATTTTTTCAGAGTTAGTATCTCAATAATCGATATAGGGTTTGAATAATTATGCATCAACGATTATTTAAGCTTACTCGATAAATGGTTGAACCTCTTCACAGTTGAGCAATATATGTAAATGCGCATCAACTAATTCCCTGTCATTCAGATATCGAATTTGACATCTACCAGAAGATCGGCTTGGTTTATTAAATATTGACAGAGTAAATTTACGTGTCATATCCTGACCCACAATATCATTTCTTCTAATTCTATTTCTTGATGACTGCACATGTGGTTCAAAATAATATGAACAAAAAGAAGTTGTCTCTTGACATAAGTATGCCTCGCATATGGATCCTTCAACACGAGCTTTGTTTTTGATCATCTGTTTTATGTTGTTAAGGAACCTACATCATTCAAGCATTAAAATATGGTTACTGTCTTACATACATGATATAGATTTATTACAGAAGAATAGGTTTGTTGAATTGATATGTGACATATTTACCTCTCAAATGGATACATCCAACGATATTGAACTGGACCACCAACAATTGCTTCATATGGTAAATGAATCGGTAAGTGCTCCATTGAGTCAAAAAAACTGGGTGGAAAAATCCGTTCCAATTTGCATATAATCAAAGCAATATTCTGTTCCATTAGCAACAAATCGTCGATCCGTAACATTGTTGAACACAAATCCTTAAAAAACATACTTAGCTCTGCTATAGGCTTCCATACATGATTCGATAGAGCTTTAAATGCAACTGGCAACAAACGTTCAAAGAAAACATGGCAGTCATGACTTTTCATTCCAATTAATTTTTCCTCATTCATATTAACACATCTGCTTAAGTTAGATGCATAACCGTCAGGCATTTTAATTCCTTCATCCATTTAAATACACCTCTTTTCTGCTCCAGGTTGAAAGAATATGTTGCTTTTGGTTTTAATAAATTTTTGTTAGCCAACACTTGCAACTCAAGTTCCCTACGCTTGCAGTATTCCTTTAGATCCATTCGTGCTTTGATGTTATCTTTAGTTTTGCCTTTGATATCCATTACAGTGTTAAGAATATTATCAAATACATTTTTTTCTATGTGCATCACATCCAGATTGTGTCTGATCAAATTAGTCTTCCAATATGGTAAATTCCAAAATATGCTCTGTTTTAACCAATTATGTGTAACCCCATATCCTTCAACTCTGCATGAACCATGCTCGATTACATTTGGAATGGAAGATACAGCTTCCCATATTTCCTCTCCAGTCAAACTTCGTGGAGGTTGATCTTTTTCAATCCGATTTTTGTAGAATGCATCCTTATTTCTTCTTAGTACATGATCAATAGGTAGGAACTGTCGATGGCAATCAAACCAAGAATTCTTCCGACCATGTTTCAAAGTGAATGCCTTTGATCGGTCCATACAATATGGACAAGCCAATTTTCCAGCTGTACTCCATCCGGACAGCATTCCATATACAGGAAAGTCATTGATGGTCCACATCAATGCAGCCCTCATCACAAAATTTTGCTTTCTTGCTATATCATATGTTAGGACAACCTCCTCCCACAAATATCTCAACTCATCTATCAAAGGCTGTAGATACACATCTATCCTGCTCTTTGGATTATGTGGACCCGGAATAATTATTGTCAAGAACATATAAGGAATGGTCATGCACAATTTAGGTGACAGATTGTAGGGAGTAACAATTATTGGCCAGCAAGAATATGGGGCTGATGACTGACTGTAAGGAGTAAAACCATCAGCACATAGGCCTAGCCTGACATTGCGTGGTTCAGCTGCAAAATCAGGATAGCTTCGATCAAAATGTTTCCAAGCTTCTCCATCTGATAGATGACACAATATCCCTGGCTCATGCCTGTTCTCATAATGCCATGTCATATGTGATGTAGAACTCGTTGAAGCATATAATCTTTTTAATCTAGGAATTAGAGGTAAATAATGCATTCTCTTCATCGGCACCTCTTTATGTTTACCGTCTGCACGAGGTCGAGGTTTATATCTACCAGCCCCGCAAAATTTGCATTGCTTTTCTTCATATTGTTGACCATAATATAGCATGCAACCATTAATACAATAATCAATCTTCTCAGCAGTAAGTCCGAGTTTGGACACCAATTTTTTTGTCCTACAAAAATCCTGAGGTATGGTATTATCGGCTGGAAGGGTCTCTTTCATAAAACCCGCAATTTGATCAAAGGATCGTTGTGAAATATTACCTTCAGATTTGATGCTAAGCAACCGTACATCTATCGATAACTCAGAATGATCTGTACATCCCGGCCATAATGATTTTTGGACTGAATACAACAAGTCATAAAATCTTTGATCATCCAAATTCGGTGTGTCCTCTTCATTAAACGAATGGTCAGGTACGTACTCTATTCCAAATGTATCGAATATCATGCATTTATATATGTTTTGTGGATCATTATCCATTGGTGCAAAAGCAGGATCATTTGCATGCAAATCAGGTACCCCATCAACACGAGGATCACTCTCCCCATGAGATGTCCAATACCAATAATTCGGTACAAATCCTTTTTTGTAAAGATGAAGCTTTACTTCATTGGTAGTTAGGAACCTTAGATTTTTGCACTTGCAACAAGGTTATCTGAATTTTCCTTCACTTTGAAAGTTAGGTTGCTGACATGCAAAGAGTACAAAATCTTCCATGCCCTTTAAAAATTCTTCGGTATATCCCTTTCGGCCCGGTAAAAGTCTATTATACATCCAGCTACGAAGTTGAAATATATCCATATTCTATACCATATCAAAATATGATCATACAGAAAAATCAAATGAGGCTGGACTAAGCATTGTTAAAGATGGTTGCATCAAAAATATGATCATACAATGGTAGAATGTCCATATAGCATACGTAATTGGGTTCACTAACACTTTGAAAGCAAGTTCATCTAAGGTCCCCTACGATCATCTTTCCTGAGTTAAACCTATCATTAACCACATTAGAATCAGTTCAACAGTAGCAAGATCAACAGTAAGAAGGTCCATGACATGGTTGATAGCACTTGGGTTAGCTAGTGGATGACCACTTTCATTGATTGAAGATGCATTCTGATTATGGTTGGGGTTTGGATCACATAGAGAAGGATTTATGGAATCATTTGTATCTAAAGATTCTAAACCATGTTCACAAGTGTTATTTCACTTCAATCTATAAAAGACTCATGCTTAGACATTGCTTGTTAGTGTTCCCAGAGTACTGTATCCTTTGCTTTACCATCATGAATTTACTCTACTATCAACATCAAATCTGTTTTTATATAACTAACTATTTCAGATTAAATAGCAGATCCCGTTGTTATAAAATAATTAGATTTCCATGCAGCTTCCCCTTTCTCTTTCTCAACAATTTGACTTTTTTCTTCTTTTACTAAAAATTACAACATCTTACGTATAAAATGCAATTCATGACTTGCGCCGCAACGAGATGAAAATAAAGATTATGCAGGCTAAATAATGTAGCCCTCGGTCCCACAAATGTTGTTTTAATACATGATGTGGATATGAGTAATAGAAACTGCTAACAATTAATCAACCCCGCAAACAAATAATTGGGAGCCAAAAAAATTGCTTTTTTAATCAGTAAAAAGCATTAATAGATCGGATGTTCAAAGAAAAGATTCAGGGAACCAAACAAAAGCAGATACATCAACGAAATTTGAATCAATCTCATAAAAAACGCACCAGATCACAAATATAATACGTTTAAGATCGAAGTAACAGAAATCTACGACAATAAACATAGATATATTCAATGTACCAACAGTAGATCTACGAATAGAGACATCGAAGTGCGAGAAACTCACTGAAGATGGTGTTGGAGGGGTTCACGGCAACCTGGTTCTCGGCATCATCGACAATAAGCTGCTCGATGTCGATGAAGGCGATGTAGGAAGGGGTGATAGGGCTCCCCTGGTCGTTGGCGATGATCTCCACCCGATCGTGCTGCCACACATCGACACACGAGTAGGTCATCCCGAGATCGATCCGATCGTCAGAACCTCGCGTTTTGTCTCGGTGTAGGAGATACCCGGAGCTGGCGAGGCTCGGAGCGGAGGAAGGGAGAGCCGGATGCGACGGCTGGTGGAGCTCAAAGCCGAGGAAGGGAAAGCCGGAGGGGTAGCCAGTACCCGATGACCGGCGGGGCTCGGAGACGAGGAAGGGAGAGCCAGTGGCGTAGGAGATACCCAGAGTCGGTGAGGCTCGGAGCGGAGGAAGAGGGAGACGATGGGGTAGCCGGTACCCGGAGCCGACCGTCGAGGGGAGCGATGCATCGACCGTCGAGGGAGGCATCCAGACAGAGGGAGATCCGGAATCGACGGCGGAGGGAGATTAGGGAACCGGTGATTTGGGAGAGCGAGAGAAAAAAACGGGGGGGCTAGGGCATCGGGTTTTTTATTTTATTAATACCCCTCAATTTCTAAAAAAAGAAATTTAAAAAAAAACCAATTTTTTTTTCAACCGAAAAAATCGGTTGCAAATTTTAAAAATTATAAAATTTATTTTTTAAAAAAATTAGCAACCAAAAAAATCGGTTGCAAATTTCAAAAATTATAAATTATATTTTTTTAAAAAATTAGCAACTAAAAAAATTGGTTGCAAATTACAAAAAATAGAAAATTTATTTTTTTAAAAAATTAGCAACCAAAAAAATCAGTTGCAAATTTCAAAAATTATAAAATTTATTTTTTAAAAAAATTAGCAACCGAAAAAATTAGTTGCAAATTACAAAAATTATAAAATTTATTTTTTAAAAAATTAGCAACCGAAAAAATCGGTTGCAAATTTCAAAAATTATAAAATTTATTTTTTAAATTACAAAAATTACAAAATTTATTTTTTAAAAAAATTAGCATCCAAAAAAATTGGTTGCAAATTAAAAAAATTATAAAATTTATTTTTTAAAAAAATTAGCAACCGAAGAAATAGGTTGCAAATTTCAAAATTATAAAATTTATTTTTTAAAAAATTAGAAACTGAAAAAATCAGTTGCAAATTTTAAAAATAAAAAAATTAAATTTAAATAAAATTTGCAACCGAAATATTGGTTGCAAAATTTTATTTAAATTTATTTTTTTATTTTTGAAATTTGCAACCAAATTTTTCGGTTGCTAAATTTTTAAATAATAATTTAAAAATAATTAAAAATAATTTCTGTTTCGGTTGTAAAATCGGTTGCAAAATGAAATTTTTGCAACTAAATTTGCAACCGATTTAAATCGGTTGCTAAATTATTCAGAAAAAATATCGGTTACAAAATCGGTTGCAAATTTTAAAAAAAAATTCGGTTGCAAATTCGGTTGCAAATTCGGTTGCAAAATCGGTCATAAATATAACCAAAAAAATCGGTTGCAAAATCGATTACTAAAACTGGTTTTTCTTGTAGTGATTTTGGGCATCCGGTTCGGTGATTCGATGATATCGATTGGGTGTTTTCATTCGTGATTCAAATCGGAAGACGGTTATCTTATGGATTTTAGAAGCATCTCGTGCTGAATTTCTCGCATTCTTTTAGTTTGCAGTGTTTCTAGCATTGTGATTATTTTGATTATATCTTTTAAAAGATTTTTTTTGATGAATCATTGGTTTCATAATCGGTTCATTTCAAATATTCTAGCAAAAGCAAATGTCTCTCCTCTTTTAACCAAACAAATCTCTGCTTGCTGGAAGGTACTCTGAGATCGACGTCAAGAAGAAAATCTTTCCCTTTTTTTAACCAGATGTATGAATGATCTGAATCTATAGTTCTGTGCGACTATCACGATTTTTATGTTTGTTTTTTTTCCCGAGCTTAGTTTCGGTATCTTATCTGTTCATGTCATGTGGAAGATCTAACTTTGCTTGTCTAAATATTTATTCAGATTATTTCTCATGTATGTGTTGTTACTGTTATAATCTTCTGCAAAATTGGTGATTGTTTTTTTTTCTTTCAGGTGTAAATGATGAGGAGAAGGTTCGCATTGGGTTTCTTGATGAATCAAAAGGTAATTTCTTATTGACTGGTCTCGGTAGTGACTATTGCAATATTTAGAGTATTATTGTGGATTAAATTGTTCTATGTGCCATGTATCATTTGGTTGTGAGTTCTTAAGCGGCCACTATTTGCTTAAGTGATTGTGGTGTACGTCATTGTGTTGGTACGATCATTAAACGCCCTCTGTTAAGTTCTATACATTTTGAATCACTGGCCTTATATTGTTCACTGAAGGCAAGGTTTTAAAACCTGAGACATCCATTGTTCACTGGCCTTATATTGTTCACTCACTCATACATATACTTTTATTATTCTCATTTAATTTTCTGTTATGGTCAGTTGGCATCAAATAGCATTGATTGTATCTGTTGATTAAACTTATGTTTGTTGCAGTGGCATTTTTTAGTACTTGTGATAAGATTATTCACTAAAATAGACCACAACTTTTATTTTAATTGGTTAGTCAGATTAGTCTTACCATTTCCATTTTCTGGTATTAATAGTTGTCCATGCTCATTCTAATACTGAACTTGTATGTGAATTTTTTTGAGTGTCTTTTGTCACTGTCAGCATGATAATTTAGGCAGTTGAAATGAGAAAGCTTGATTTAAATTCTATATTATGTTACTTGTTAGGATATATATACCTTTATTTCATAAATTACATTTCTATAATTTTTTTTAATTTTTTTTATAAAATTTTTATTTTTAGCAACCGATTTTGCAACCAATTTTTTTTAATTTTTCAGAATTTTTTTTAGCAACCGATTTTTTTTTATTTTTCAGGATTTGTTTTAGCAACCAATTTAGCAACCGATTTTTTTTTTATTTTTTGAATTTTTTTTAGCAACCGATTTAGCAATCAATTTTTTTTATTTTTCAGAATTTTTTTTAGCAACCGATTTTTTTAAAATTTTTCAGAATTTCTTTTTAGCAATTGATTTAGCAATCGATTTTTTTTTATTTTTTTGATTTTTTTTATTAGTAACCGATTTTTTTTTAGGATTTTTTTTAGCAACCGATTTAGCAACCGATTTTTTTTTTTTTTTCAGGATTTTTTTTAGCAACCGATTTTTTTTTTATTTTTCAAATTTTTTTTAGCAACCGATTTTTTTTTATTTTTTTGAATTTTTTTTTAAAAAAAATATGTCAAATTCGGTTGCTAAATCGGTTGCTAAATTTTGCAACCGAGACAAATCGGTCATAAATTTTAGTAACCTATACTTTTGCAACCGATTAATTTCAGTTGCAAAATCGATTGCAAATTAATTTAGCAACCGATTTTTACTTATTAGTAACCAAAAAATCGGTTGCTAAACCTGATTTTTCTTGCAGTGCAAGCTAAGCTAAGAAAGTGAAGTACCCTTCGATTTTGCTTCTCTTGAGAGCATGAGGTTAGGCATGTGGTGTTGAAATGCATAGCTCCTTATCCATAAGACAAACATTGAGAACGAGAAAGAGAGAGAAAGATCGCGAGAGAGCCGTGTAGAACTCTTTTTTCGCTCACCCATCCACGACGGGCGCATGACCTATAAAATACCATCTAATAGTGGATGATCATCATCACAACTGTAGTTCTACATCTTTATCTTAGTTTTCAGCTGATCGATCCTTATCTTTGTACTATTTTGTGTGATGACACGTTGACGACGGTGTTGGATCCTAATTTGAAGCTCAGCCCAATTTATATTTGGATTATCCTGGATTGAAGTCGGTATATAAAAAAACTAAAAAAAAAAAAAAGAGATGGAGCTCCTGTTTATTCCATCGAAAAGTTTTCCAGAGAGTGTGGAAGGGAAGCCATGGGGGAGTCGGAGATGGCTGGTGAAGCATCATGGAAGGGAGGAGAACACAATCGACTGAACTTCTTCCCCGTAGGGCGAAAAAGTTCTCTCGTTCTTTCTCTTTAAAAACCTTCCTCATCATCGAGATTTTCATCGATCTTCTTCCCTTGATGGCCGATCACTCCTGGACCGTTGCCAATAAGTTTCTCTCTTTCTAAACTCTTGATTTATAGGATTTTGGTAGCAGGAGGGATCTATCTTATTCCTCTTCCGATTTTTTACTGGTGGCCGGGATGGCCATGGATGTGCCGGCTGACCTCCCTCCACTCCATCTGATCAACATCGATGGATCGCTGCCCTCCTTTGATCCCCATCCTGGAAGGATGCGGGGGACCTATTCGGTCAAGCCAAGGAGGAAGCAAGGAAGAAGGAAAGAAAAAGAAAAAAAAAAAGAAAATAAGAAAATAAGAGAGAAGAGAGAAAGAAGAAGAGAGAGAGAAGAAGAGAGGAAAGAGAGAGGAGAGAGAAAATGAGAGAGAAGGGGAGAAAAACAAGGAGAGAGAAAGAGGAGAGACGAGGAGAGAAAGAGGAGAGAAAAAAAGGAGAGAGGAAAGTGAAAAAAAAAATGAGAGAAAGAGGGAGAGAGGAGAGAGAAGAGAAGGGAGACATAAGAGAGAGAATAAAAGATAAAAGGAGAGAGAAAGAAGAAAGAGAAAAGGAGAGAGAGAAAAGGAGAGAGAAAGAAGAGATAAGAAGAGAAAAAGAGGAGTGAGAAAGAGGAGAGGGGAGACAAGAGGAAAGAAAGAGGGAGAGAGAAAGAGAGAAGAGGATAAAGAGGAGAGAGAAAGAGAAGAGATAAAAAAGAGAGGAGAGAGAAGAGAGAGAAAAGAGAGAGAGGAGAGAGAGAAAGAGGGAGATAGGAGAGAAAGAAGAGGAGGGAGAGAGAGGAGAGAAAGAAGAGAGAGAAGATGAGAGAGAGGAGAGAGAAGATGAGAGAGAGGAGAGAGAAAAGAGAGAGAGAGAGGAGAGAGAAAAATGAAAGAGAGAATAGAGAGAAAGAGGAGAGAGAAGGAGAGAGAAAAAGGAGAAGGAAGAAGAAAAAAATAAAATATCAAAAATAATAAAAAAAATTGAACCAACTTTTTTAATAATTTATGTCAAGACCATACCGGAATAAGAGCTATTTTTCTATGTTAGTTTATTTCAGATAGAAAATTAATTATATGATTAATTTTGCCAGAATTTTTATCTTTTTTGTTGATAGAGCAATATCGGAGTTGAGACTCGAACATGTCATATATTGATAGAGTTCTTTTAGGTAAGTTATCTTGATCTCTAGTATTACATACTAAATATGCTCTCTAGTATATTGTGAATGTTATGAATATTAAATATGTGCAGCGTAATTTGATTTGCATTGAATTGCATAAATTGTTATGTATATTGATATTAACGCTCTATAGTCCGACTATAATCACATAAGGGCCTAGTGCCAAGATCAAGATCGGAATAAGAGCTATTTTTCTACGTTAATTTATTTTAGATAGAAAATTAATTATGTGATTAATTTTGCCAGGATTTTTATCTTTCTTGTTGATAGAGCAATATTGGAGTTGAGACTCGAACAGGTCATATATTGATAGAGCTATTTTAGGTAAGTTATCTTGACCTCTAGTATTATATACTAAATATGCTCTTTGGTATATATATTGTGAATGTTATGAATGTTAAATATGTGTAGAGTAATTTGATTTGCATTGAATTGCATAAATTGTTATGTATATTGATATCAACGTTCTCTAGTCCGACTATAATCACATGAGGGCCTAGTCTTCTTTCGGGTCTCCAGTAGGATGATCACTGGTATGTAATCGATGGACGGTATGTGTAGTCAAGAGCTAGTTTTCTTTTGGATTTTGTCATTGCCCATGTTGTGTATGTATGATTCCTCATGTGATATCAGAAATAGTTTCCTTCTAGGCCTTCAGTGGGATGATCACTGGTACATGACTGGCGGACGGTAAGTGTAGTCTGGATCTAGTCTCTTTCAAGATTAGCCACGGACTGATGTAGCCATAATCAGAGGGACTAGAAGAGTAAAGTAGATATGGTTGACCAGCCATGGTTGTATTGTCTGGTAATTAAATGTGCATTATTAACACGGTGTTATATGTTATTTTATTATGAGCTGGTTATTTTATGATGTATGATTTGTATATGTTTGTAATTTGTTATTGACATATTTATGCATATATTAAAGATGATGATAACTTACTGAGCCTGTAAAGCTCATTCCCTGTTTTCTATATTTTTGTACAGATCCGGAAGATTAATCGAGCTTTGGAACCAATCAGTGAGGAGCTAGAATTTAGATGTTAATCTCTTAGTTTATGTTTTATCTTAAATTTTAGTTGAACTTTGCTTATATCGTATCCTGAATTTATAGTTGAATTTTATCTACTTGCAAGTTTTGATGGAAAACTCTAGAAATAAATAAATAAATAGTAAAATTATTTTCTACCACTGCCTGATCGTTGATTAGTAAGATAGGCCTTGCATTTCTATTGGGATTGAAGCTTAAGGAGATGTGGTTGTTTGTCGTATGCCTGGCTCGGGCATCGGGCTGGAGCTTGACACCCACCCTCCATGAGATTATGAGGTGGCTATTTGAGAGACTTTGCAAATTAATAGCTATATTTTGGATGATGCCTTTAGCAGCAGAGTAAAAAGCTTGTAAAGATAATTGTTGTACCCATCCAGCCAATCTTGGGTTGGGCTGGCTAAGGAGTCCGACCGGCTGACCCATGGGAGGAGAGGCCTGAATGACCCGCTTCCTTCGAGGTCCCATCGATCGGCTTTCGCGGGGATCCTGACTGGTTCCCCCACTGGGGGCCCAATAAGTCGACTGACTTGAAGGCCGATCAACCTGAAGGCGACCCTCTCCAAACAAGGTACGGCTGACCCTCTCTAAGGGTCTCTTGGAGTCTTTGGAGGTCCCTTCCCTACAACGTGCCATTTGACTTCCTCGGAGCTCCTGACGGACCCCCGGTCGACCGGACGACCCACTCCTGCTGGGTTCGACTGGCCCGTCTCCATCTGGAGAATTCCAGGAGCCTCCTTTCACATCCATCGATCGACTTTTTTGGATCTCTTAGCGAGTACTCTCTGTCGACCGGATGATAGCCTCCAGCTGGGTCCAACCGACCTGTGATCCTTCCCGGAACCGCTCGAAAGCTCTAGAAGCTCCTTTCCAGCTGGTACCAGAATTATGTTGTAACGGACTCCACGACGTGGCCACGCCTCCGCGCAACCTGGCCACCTGGCCACTACTCTGATTCTTCCAGGAGCAAATCAGGGCTTTTCAGCATGTACCCTAACAGAATTTGGCAGTATTCATGCCCATAAAAGATACCCGGGGGACCTCCGCTCAGAGGTGAGTGCTCTTTTCCCTCTCCGCGCTACCCTCTCCCAATCTTCTCTATTCTGTTGCTCCAAACCCCCTGCTAACTTAAGCATCGGAGTGTCTCCCACCGGAGCACCTCCAGCACCCAGGGGACTTTGTGCATGTCGACCGGCAGAGGAGCTCTCTAGCACAGCCAACCAAGCCCGGTCCAGGTGGAGGCGCGGCAATAGATTGGCGCTAGAAGGAGAGCTCGAACCTCCGCTTCGGCCACTGCCAGCATAGATCCGCTGATGTCTCCGCGCACCCGCGCGCTTGCGCTACCGTCTTTACACTCCCGCGTGCTCCCGTGGCCTACTCTGCGTCAGGTCCGGCCCCAAGGCCATCTCCGCACCCCCGCGCGCTCCTCCGATCCGTCTAGTTCCATCCTAGGTACGCTTCTTGGAATGCAGGTACAAAGGAGATCCGGATAATAACCTGGTGCGTAAAGTAATGCATCGACAGTGCCCCAAGAAGGCTCTGCCCTTGGCTTGCTTTTGCCCATCTCAGGCATGCTCTTCTCAACCCATGTGCTGCAAAGGAGCAGTACCCCGGTCAGTATCTCGAATAAGGAAATGGTCACAAGCAGCATGACCGAGTAGATCCACTATCTTCCTCCAGATCTCCCTTCAAAAATGGGCGCATTTAATGTTGCTCTCGCCCTTTGAGGGTGTGAACCCTTCTAAAGGCCAAGAGCAAGGGGAGCAACTGTTACTCTAAATGGCCGACCACCAAGAAGGCCGACCACCAAGAAGGCCGACCACCCAAATGGCCGACCACCAAGAAGGCCGACCAACTTGAAGCTAAGGTCCGAACTAATCCACTGAAGGAGAGGTCCAAACCGATCCACTGAAGCTGAGGTCCGAACCGACCCACTGAAGGAAATGTCCGAACCGACCCACTGAATGAAATGTCCGAACCGACCTACTGAAGGAGAGGTCCGAATGACCCACTTCTGTTGAGGTACGGCTGACCCACTTCTACTGAGGTACGACTGACCCACTTCTGCTGAGGTATGGCTGATCCACTTCTGCTGAGGTACGGCTGACCCACTTCAAGGATATCTCGATGGACACTCCTCTTCGGACGACAGACTGGCCCTCCCAGTCGGCACCGGACCGACTTACTTCGCAGCCCAGAGAATTCCAGAAACCCCTTCTGTTACAACAGAATCCTGCCACGTCAGCAGCACTGCTCCACTACTCCCACGATGCCGCCCTGTCCGGGTGCCATGTGGCCACTCTCCTGATCCTCCTGGGGGCAAATCAGTCTTTTTCGACCTCCTCCATAACAGATTTTGGTGCTATTCTATAACTATATAAGGTAAAGTAAGGCATACCCTAGGTAACTCTCAGAACCCATCTATTTTAATTATGGATCTTCTCTTCTCATCTCCCCACCCTCTGGCAGATGGAGAGTCCCCCAAGCTCTCCATCTCAAAGGTCTTTCATTTTCCACGATCGTCCCACTGACTTGATCGTCGTGGTGTCTTTGCCGAAATCCCCGGTACAAGGCATTCTCTATTTTGTAGGATCCCGGAAAGGAAGAACAAGGAAGAGATCCGACCCCCTCAAAGCCCAGAAGCAGGGGGCAACTGTTATACCCATCCAGCCGATCCTGGGTTGGGCCGGCTAAGGAGTCCGACCGGCTGACCCATGGGAGGAGAGACTCGGACGACCCGCTTCCTTCGAGGTCCCACCGACCGGCTCTCGCGGGGATCCTGACTAGTTCCCCCATTGGGGGCCCAATAAGCCGACTGACTTGAAGGCCAATCAACCTGAAGGCGACCCTCTCCAGACAAGGTACGGCTGACCCCCTCTAAGGGTCTCTTGGAGTCTTTGGAGGTCCCTTCCCTACATTATGCCATTCGACTTCCTCGGAGCTCCTAACGGACCCCCGGTCGGCCGGACGACCCACTCCCGCTGGGTCCGACCGACCCGTCTCCATCTGGGGAATTCCAGGAGCCTCCTTTCACATCAATCGATCGACTTCTTTGGATCTTTTGGCGAGTACTCTTTATCGGCTGGACGATAGACTCTAGCTGGGTCCGGCCGACCCGTGATCCTTCCCGAAACCGCTCGAAAGCTCCAGAAGCTCCTTTCCAGCTGGTACCGAAATTCGGTTGTAACGGACTCCACGACGTGGCCACGCCTCCGTGCTACCTGGCCACCACTCTGATTCTCCCAGGGGCAAATCGGGACTTTTCAGCCTGTACCCTAACGGAATTTGGTAATATTCATGTCCATAAAAGTTGCCCGAGGGACCTCCGCTCAGAGGTGAGTGCTCTCTTCCCTCTCTGCACTACCCTCTCCCAGTCTTCTCCATTCTGTTACTCCAAATCCCCTGCTAACTTAAGCATCGGAGTGTCCCCCGCCGGAACACCTCCGGCGTCCAGGGGACTTTGTGCAAGTCGACCGGCAGAGGAGCTCTCCAGCGCAGCCAACCAAGCCCGGCCTAGGTGGAGGCGCGGGAAGAATAATGATGTTGTCTTCAAAGAGTTGGCCCGAGGTCTATGCCGAGACTGAAAGTTATTGAAACATGGGGCGCTTATTTGATCTTTTCTTTTATGCAACTTAAGCCTCCTTTTACAGTCAAGAAAGGGTCACTATTTATTTTGGATAATAATCTGTGCCAGTGCCGGCCCAAAGATTATTAGGTTCATAAGTCATAATCCTCTCACGTCAAATTTTAGTGGCACCAAAAATGAGTCTACTTAGGCAAAATACAAATTCGTGGAAACTTCGTTGTTAAGGTTGCACAAGTACGGTTCAGAAAAGAGTGCAATAAAAGTGTGGGCAACCAAAGTCCAAATGCCAATATAAGCTTCACGCTGAATATCTTGCTGTAGTTAATTAGAAAGTTGTCTAGGTATATAGACTTTGAATTCATCAATAATGTTGATGCTTGTTATTATTGAACCACTGATACTCCAAAGCATCAACGGATTCATTTGATTGGGCTCCTTCTGATTCTGCAAAACAAGTCCAATCATCAAAAATTTTTTGGTGGGATACTCCGATGCTTAAGTCAGCAAATAGGTTCGAGTAAAACAGATAAAGAATTTTTAAAAAAAATAGCTAGAGAAAATAAGAGAGTATTTTTGCTAGTTGAATTCACTTATCTTCCCGGAGGCTCCTATTTATCGGTATTTATAGATTTGGGCTTTAACTCAATTCAGTTAGAAGGGCCTGAAGCAGTTAGTTCCGTTAGAAACTACCACATGCACATAATAGCCATAATTAGTTATTCGGTTAGAGTGACTTCCTCACTCTATTATTTTCATTTCTCGATCAGCTTAGTAAACCAATCGAATTAATATCATGACCGACTGGATACTCAGATCAGATGTAATAGTTGATTGGCTTTATGCCTGAATCAGTTTTGTGCACAAGTCAATCTTATGCCTTGAATCAGTCTTGGTTACATGTCAACCCTGGACATTAATTAGCCTCAATCATAGATCGGCTTTGAGTCTTGATCGGCTTCGCGTCTTGATCGGCCTTGACACTGGATCGACCTTGATACTGGATCGGCCTTGCACCTTAGTCGAATTGGGGCATATATCGATCTTGATCACTTGTCTCTACTAATTTTGAGGGACTAATTTATCATTTAAGGAATTGTAGATAATTCTCCTAATTCATTATAAACGATTATATCTCTTATATCCCAAGAATGCTAAATTATGAGATCTTTCACCCGCTGCTACTTTGGCTGACCGTGAAAAGAGCGTAAATTGCTTACGTTGATACGTAATTGATCACAAACTTTTACGTATCATGATGAAAATAAATGGGTAAACAAGTTTTGGTTTTTCTTTTGACATGCGTCCTACAAGACCTCCTTTTTTTTAAAAAAAAAAAAATTGTGCTTTTCGTTCATTAATTAATGGTCTATATTATATTGGACTACCAAATGGTTGAATGGCCATTGAATATGGCTAAGGTCTTTGACATGGAAGGATAAATTGCCATGGTTAAGCTTGGGTGAAGTCTAAGTTAAACTTTAGATTATATTTAGTACATTATTAGATAATTTTAAAAGATAATATGAATTATTAATAATATAAATTGTTAACAATATTGATTACGGATAACATAAATTATTATATTTAGTACATCAGGCAATGTTGCATAATGTAAAATCAAAATTTCAAAATATTCCTAAATCAAAATTATATTTTATTCATAAAATATTTTTTATATTTTATTTATTTATCAAAAATATTATTTTTTTATATTTTATATTTTATATTAAATAAATTTAATATAAAAATTTATATATTAAATAGAAGATATATTTAATATGTTACTTAAGTATATTAAATGATATATTAAATTTACATATTATATTATTAAATATAATATAGTATAATATATTTTATATTTAAAAATATAAAATAATATATTTTATTAATATAATATAATAAATTAAAAATATTATATATTTAATTTAATTTAATATATTTAATAAATTAAATTTATATAATATAATATGATATTATATATTATATTATATTATATTATATTATATGGAAGGGAAGAGGAAAGGAGAAGGGAATGATAATTTGGTAATCTAGATTACCAAGAAGGTGGGAATCTCATTGCCATTTCCTTTAGAGATAAGAGACCTTTCAGATTATCAGACATAATAAATAGATTGCTATCTAGAAAAATCTATCAAATACAGTAATATGATAAAATCTTATTAAATTATTAATAATTTTGATAGATTATCCGCTATCAAATATAACCTTAATATTTTTATATTATGAATGACCTATTTTTAATGAGTGAATAATCAAAATGTCAACGTGCTGCCTACTTGGCCAACATAGAACCTATGGTTACAAGACCATGACCTGCATGTTGGCCGAGACTTGCAAAAGAACATGCATGCTAAATTGTTCTTGAAACTAAAAGAGAAAAAAAAAAAAAAAAAAAAAAAGAAAAGAAAAGAAAAGAAAAGCGTGCGCTATAGAAAGTGCGCATTGTGGGCATCGTGAATGGATTAAAATTTGATAGTTTAATCAGTTTGATGATGAAGGTAGTAGCTAATAAGCATGTAGGGGTATATTAGGAACCAAAAAAAAGGTCTCGCTTCGCGTTGCAATTTTATTTCAGAACAGACAATTTTTTTGGTAAAATAAAAACCGAACATACAAAAATTAAAAATTTGGCATGGAGGATGTATAACATTCGAACTTTTGTCCCCTTAAGCAGCCTACAGGTATCAACATGCCGACATTGGAGCGCGATGCGGATCCATGGAACAATGAAAACTTATAATAATCTATTTCGGATCTAGCTCCATGATAGGTTGTTAATATTTTTTTTTGGGCATGCCGTTATATAAAGGGACAGACAGCCTTTGAAATTCGTGTGGGCACTCGATCTCTTTATAGCGTGCATCGGAGGATACGAAGGTACGTGAATCAAAAATTCATTAACTTATAATAATCTATTTCGGATCTAGCTCCATCACGTCGTTAATATTTTTTTTTTTTTGATAAAATAAAAAGAAAGGGGAGGACAGAGATCCCGGGCCTGACCATTTCTAGACGGTCTCTTAGTTCCAGCCAGAAAATATTCGAATATTAATTTTTTCGTAGCCATTTTTATTAAAGGGTGTTAATATATATATATATATATATATATATATATATATATATATATATATATATATATATATATATAATACCGTTATATGAACGGACAGACAGTCTTTGAAATTCGTGCGGGCACTCGATCCCTTTATAGCGTGCATCGGAGGGTACAAAGGTACGTGAATCAAAAATTCAATAAGTACTCCTCAAACTCTCCGGAATTGGGGCAATGAAAAAACGACACATCGTACATTGATTGCAAGGAACCGTCTCACCGGGACCATCCAAGCACGACGCGCCCGTCGGGGGCGAATTCGTTCGCTGCCTTTCCCTTGCCGTGCCGTCAGAATTTAGTGGCGACGACGTGGACCCCCCTCCCCTCCCACCAGCAGTCCTGATTCTGCCACGTATCGGGTCCAGCGTTTCCACTAAGCCGGGACCGCGGGAACCACCTCATCCACCCATGGGCCCACATTGACACGTATGTCCCAACGGGATCCCGGGATTTGTGGACGAAATCACTGCCGTACACCCCTCCGTCTTGTCGCTTCCCTTCGGTGGTCCTTTTTTTTTATGTACCCATTGGGGACCCGATGTGCCACCTGAGGGATCCCTGGCTCGTTCTATCACCTCTCCTCGGCCGTCCAATCAATGAATGTTTTTTTTTTTTTCGATAAAGTCCAATCAATGAATGTTCGAATTTTTTTTAAAATCATATTTTTTTTAAAAAAAATTACGGAAATGGATGGTTTGGGGACCGATGTGCCACCTGAGAGATCCCTGGCTTGTTCTATCACCTCTCCTCGGCCGTCCAATCAATGAATGTTTTTTTTTTTCGATAAAGTCCAATCAATAAATGTTCGAATTTTTTTTAAAATAATATTTTTTTAAAAAAAATTATGGAAAAGGATGGTTTAGGATATATTTGCTGAAATAGATGATTTGTTGGGTATTTTTCAGAAGACGGAAACAACTTTATTTTTTAAAAATACGAATCCATTCAATTTTTATTAATTTAATTATTTTTTAAAAAATTTAACTATAATTTTAATATGATATTTATTAATTATGACATGAACTTTGTCTTTCGTCCGTTGGAAATTGAATTCATTTTTCAACAGGCAAATTCAAATAAATTATTTTTTAAATTTCATAAATATTATTTTTTAAAAAAATCTAATTAATAAATTTTAATTTTAAATAAATAAATAAAAAATAAAAAAATTAGTATTAATTAAAATTTTATATATTATTTTTTGATAATATTAATTATTATATTATTTTGAAATAATATTAGTTAAAAATAGTATTAATTAAATATATAAAAATAATATTAATTTAAAATTAATAATAATTAACTAAAAAATAACATTAATTAAAAATAATATTAATTAAAAGATATTATAATAATATATTATAATATATTTTATATTATAATAATTATTTTATATTCTAAAATATAATAAATATATTATAATTTATTATATTATATAATATATATTATAATATAGTATAAAATTTTTTAAAAAATTAAAAATAATCATCAGGTCGATATTATTCAGTCGCTTCGACAGTCCGGTGTCAGTCCGATCCCTTGCTCAAGATCGATGGCAGAACCACGACGACTAGACCGGCGATCGGATCTGTGGCATGACTGGGGCTAAACCGGTGGCAGGATCCTGGCGATCGGATCGGTAGTCGGATTCTGGTGGCCGGACCGACACCCGGACTGATGGCCGGACCGGCTGCCAGACAGGCGACTGGACTGGGGGCCAGATCTGGGTCTGGCAACTTGACCGGCGGCCAGACCGGGGTCTGACCATCGGTCCGGCAGTCGTCTGGCCGTCGGTCAAGTTGCCGGACCCCGGTCTGGCCCCCAGTCTGGTCACCTGTCCGGCAGCCGGTCCAGCCATCGGTCCGGGTGTCGGTCCGGCCACCAGGGTCCGACTACCGGTCCGACCGCCAAGATCTTGCCACCGGTCTAGCCCCAGTCATACCACAGATCCGATCGCCGGTCAAGTCGTCGAGGTTCTGCCATCGGTCTTGAGCAAGGGATCGGACTGATACCGGACTGTCGACCGAACTGGTACCGGGCTGACGACTGAATAGTATCGACCTGATGATTATTTTTAATTTTTTAAAAAAATTTATACTATATTATAATATATACTATATAATATAATAAATTATAATATATTTATTATATTTTAGAATATAAAATAATTATTATAATATAAAATATATTATAATATTATTATAATATCTTTTAATTAATGTTATTTTTTAGTTAATTTATTATTAATTTTAAATTAATTTTATTTTTATATAGTTAATTAATACTATTTTTAATTAACATTATTTCAAAATAATATAATAATTAATATTACCAAAAAATAATATATAAAATTTTAATTAATATTAATTTTATTTATTTATTTAAAATTAAAATTTATTAATCAGATTTTTAAAAAATAATATTTATGAAATTTAAAAAATAACTTGTTTGAATTCTTCTGTTGGATAGACGAATTCAAATGATTTCGTCTTTCCAACAACGGAGACAAAGATCACATCATAATTAATAAATATCACATCAAAATTATAATTAATTTTTTTAAAAAAAATAATTAAATTTTAAAAAAATTGAATAGATTAGTTTTTTTAAAAAATAAAGTTGAATTCATTTTTTGAAAAGATGAATTCAGATGCCCGATCCTGTCACGTCGATCGGATGAATCATCTATTTCGATAAATATATCTTGAACCATCTACTTACATAATTTTTTTTTAAAAAAAATATTATTTTAAAAAAAAATTCATGAATGTTCGACGGTGGCATTTGTAGCCGGGTCTTTGTCCAAATTATAAGCGCCGATATTCTGAGTTGACTGCTAAACACTGGGTTTCTCGGTGAAGGTAGCATATTGGCAGATTTTTTTAAAAAATAATATAAATTTAATAAATATTTATTAAAATAGATATTTGATAATATATTTATAAAATTAGATGTTTCATATATAGTCAAAATCTAAAATTATCTTTAATAAAAAAAATTATTTTTGATAAAAATGATTTCAAATTTAATTTAAATTATTTTTTAATAAAGTTGATTTCAACTTCAATAACTGAGAACAAAGAAACCAAATGGAATCAAGATAAAAAAAATTAAAAATTAAAACCAGAAGAAAAAAATGGGGTCGAAAGAAGAAACTAAGATTTAAATAAAAAAAATTGAAGAATAAAACCGGGAAGAAAGAACGAAGACAACAACAAAAATTTTGAATGGCTCTCGACTAAGAATCATCTTTAGGAGAAATTGTCTCTGCCGACTTCACGATAAAATTGTATCTTTCAAAGATGATTTCTGGTCCATGTATTCAATCGCTGCCATGCGTCCCTTCCTGTCGTGTATCATCTATTTTAATAAATATATCTTAAAAATATATTTTTATAATTATTTATTTAAATAATTTTATTTTTTAAAAAATCTGTATATTGGCTGCTGCCATAGAGGCGGATAAGTCTGAGACATGTTACATCGCTGGAAATGGTTTAGGCTGCAGCTATGGTTGTGGTGGCAAATTCACGGGCCTACCACCGTGGAAATAGCCACGAGTTTTTTTTAAAATAATATTTTTTAATAAATATTTATTTTTTCTAGAAAAGGTATTTTTGTTTACCTGGAAATGTATAGATCTGGATACCTGTGTTAGTTAAATAAAAAAAAAAAAAAAAAAAAAAAAAAAAAAAAAAAAAAAAAAAAAAAACTGGCACGGAGAAATTACAAATTGTACCTCCAATACAACCTACAATTCTTCCACCTAAATCGTATCCCATTTCAAAATTTAATAAAAAATAATAATAATATTTTAAAATTAATAATTTTTTTTTAAAAAATTAAAAATAAAAAATAACATGATATTATAATAATATATTAAATTATATATTATATATTATAATATATTATATTTATTGATGCATACGTATCGATCGTGGCGGTGCTTGCATCAAGTGCCGTTGGCATAGAATGACAAGATAAGCATCAAGCGGGTGGTGGGATCGGAGGCGACCGGACGCAAGGGCGGGGATGTCGGTGCGAGCTCGAGCACTCACCTGCCCATGCCCCCCTATACCTGATTATGCTACCTGACGGGTTCAGTCGCCAGCATAGTGCGTGGCTCTACTACACACAGTACTGTCGATGCGATAAACTGACAAAAGCTATCGGGACAGCAACTGTCGCTCGGTGAATCGATGGTATCCGGTTTTGCATACATGCAAGCATCTAATTGTACCATGATGACATCTCCAGTAGTTGCACCGTACAATGGGTCTGATCACCATGGAGATGCACGACTTTACACGCGATGTCCGTCGGTATGGTAAGGTTAATGAAAGCCACCGGGATGGTAGCCGTCACTCGATACATCGGTGGTATTCGGCCTTGCTCACATGCAGCAGCTCGATTGTGCTCTAGAGGCATTCTTGCCGGTCGCACCGTGTGACGGGTCCGGCCATCGTGGTAGTGCTTGGCTTTACTGCATGCGGTGCCCGTTAGTGCAGTGCAACCAACTGGAAACCCCATGTTAAAATAATATACTATAATTTAATTTAATATATTATGGTATATTTTATAGCATAATAAATATTTTATATGCTAAAATATAATAAATATATTATAATATATAATATATATTATAATATAGTATATTTGTTGATGCATGCATACCGGTCGTAACAAATATATAATATATTTATAATATATTATATTATATTATATTACTTATAATATACTAAGTAATATATAATATACTTATATTATAATATACTATATATTATACATCATAGTATATAATATATAGTATATTTATTATTAAAATAATATTATTATATATTATATATTATATATAAGTAATAATATATATTATTATTATTTATATTATTATATATTATTTTAATATGGAGTGTTCCTACCAGTCGTACCATACTGATGGGCACCGCATGCAGTAAAGCTTGGCACTGCCATGGCGGCCGGACTTGTCACGCGGTGAGATCGGTAGGAACATCTTCAAGGTGCTATCAAGTTGTTGCATGTGAGCAAGGCTAGATACCACCGATGCACCGAGCGACAGCTGCCATCTTGGTAGCTTTCGTTAGCCTTGCTATACCGATAGATGTCGCATGTGGTAGAGCCGTGCACCTCCGAGGCAGTCAGACCCATTACACGGCACGACCGCTGGGAATGTTCTCATGGTACAATCAGATGGCTGCATTTATACAAGGCCAAATATCACTGACGTGTCGAGTGGCGGTTGCTGCCCGATAGCTTCCGTCAACATTACTTCATCGCCAGATGTCATGTATGGTAGAGCCACCGGCACGATCGGACTCGTCAGGTGACATGGTCAGGTCTTGGGGGGCATGGGCAGGTAGGTGCCGGGCTCGCATCGACATCACCACCCTCGCACCTGGTCGCCTTCGATCTTGCCACTCAATGGACGCCCAAAACATCGCCATGATCGGTATGCGTGCATCAATAAATATACTATATTACAATATATAATATATAATATATAATTTAATATATTATAATATATTAAATATATTTTGAAATATAAATTATTTATTATAATATAAAATATATTATAATATATTATTATAATATCATGTTATTATTTTTTTATTTTTAATTTTTTTAAAAAATTATTAATTTTTAAAGATTTTTATTTATTTATTTATTTTTATTAAATTTTGAAATGAAAAATGATTTTTTTTTTATAAAGAAAAGGGTAGGGGAATAAACCCGGTGTAGCTCTCCCATCGGGCCCCCAACCCGTTAGACGATTGTTCGATTTGGGCCATAAATTTTTCGGATACCCTTCCCACCAACCGGTAAGTACGTCAGCCTAACTTCACTACGGCGCTGAAGTATCAGCCACTCCGTCTTCCAGTCATATGCACCCAGAAAATCAATCATGTGCACCCAGAAAATCCAAACTTTAATTGAGTCATCCAAGAGATCATGTCTCGAATCCGTGACCGGAGAAAGACGGAGCTACGCTTTTATCAACCGCGCTACCACCATAGTGATAAATAAAAAATAGTTTAGGAGGAGAAATCATACCTATGATTTCTCCACGTCGTTTTTTTATAGAAATTATATGTATAACCTGCAATTTCTTCCCATAATTTATTTTTCTTGTATCCATACATTCCACGTAAATGAAAACACTCATTCTATAAAATAAAAATGGGATGGCCCTGATTTCATTAATATTTAATAAGAAATATTATTTAAAAAAACTCGGAATGGCCACTCACCCAGAGCAACACTCACGATTTCACGTGAGCTGTTTATCACATTTCCTCTATCAAATTAGATTTTTTAATTTTTTCAAAAATAATATTTTTTATTAAATATTTACGAAATAAGTATTATCTAAAATAAATTTACCAAACTAAATATTTTTGAACATGTAAAAAGTATAAACATAAAATAAAAATTTAAAAATTACATGAAAAAATTATAGTTCATTAAAATCACATGTACCATTTATGATTTTTCATTTCAAAATTTAATAAAAAAATAATTTTTAAAAAAATAAAAAATAAAAAATAAAAAATTTTTAATTTTTTTGAAAATATAAAAATAATAACATGATATTATAATAATATATTATAATATATTAAATTATAAATTATAAATTATAAAATAATATATTTGTTGATGCGTCTGTACCGATCATGGTGGCGATGGTGTTGTGCCAAGTATCATCGGAACAATATGTTGGGATGGGACGTTCATCAAGTGATGGGATCAAAGGCAATAGGACATGAGGGCGGCAGTATCGATGCGAGCCCGAGCACCCACCTGCCCGTGCCCTTGATGTTGAGAATTCTGCTACAAATCCAACCAGATTTGACAAACCAAATCTTCAAGAACAGCCTTGTTCCCGATCAAGAATGAACCCTTTGATCAACAAAGCAATCGCGGAAGCGTATCACCAGATTGTGGATGACCATCTGCCAGCAATCTCCATTGAAGATCACGGTAGGATTCAGGTCTATGAAGATCAAGAATACCAAGAACGGGAGAAGAGAGAAAAAAGAAGAAAACCAAGAAATTTTCACGGGAGAAAGGGATTTCCACTTCCAAGAAGTTCGTTACACCACTCACATCCTCTTACGAGAATACAATATATATATACCTCGGTCACACGTGCCCGAGATCCCAAAAACTCTCCCAGTTAGCATCGTTAAAAAAACAGTTCACTCGTCATCCGAGCCGACCCGAGACATTATAGTCGACTAGACCTTGCATCCGAGTCGACTCGTCCAGACTGCAAGTTTCCTGACTGTGCATCCGAGCCGACCCGAATCCATCCGAGCCAACCCGTCCAGTCCACAATCACTTGTTCTGAGACGTGCCAACCAACAGAGTTGACTCTTACAACAAAAGAGCCGACTCAAAGACCCAGAAAGACCAAAACTGAGCCTAAACACCTAGGACTCATACCGGACTCAACCCTAGCCATAGACACATCATGGAAAACCATGATAGACCAGATCAACACATGTACATTGACCCGACAAGCCATGAATGCCCCACCTGAGACTCAACAATCTCCATCTTGGTGTTTCAAGGCTACATATGCTAGACTCCTCAAACCCATTAACCACATACAAGAGTAGAAGCTATCCCTTGGTAGAGCCTTCGTAAGTGCATCTGCATGGTTTTCCATTGTATGAACCTTCACCAGCGCCGCTTCTCCTTCCTCCACCAGCTCCCTGACTCTGTGGTACCTCACATCTATATGCTTGGTCCTAGCATGATAGACTGGGTCTGTGTCAAGTGTATGGCACTCTGGCTATCATTGTGCAGGACTACCATACACTGTTTCACCCCCATTTCAGACACTAGCCTTCTCAGCCACAGTGCTTCCTTTGTAGCTTTAGTAATCCCTATATACTCAGCTTCTGTTGTAGACAAAACAGTAATAGGTTGAAGGGTTGATCTCCAAGAAACTGGTCCACCATACATGCAGAAGAGATAACCTGTTATAGACCTTCTTGTATCAAGATCATCGCATAGCTTGCATCAAGATCATCGCATAGCTTGCATCAACAAACCCTTCCAAAGGACCTGAATCCTCACATGATTCTATGGAGTTCCATTCATGTCCTTCAAGCTACCCACCAAATACCAGTCCATGTCTTTGAGTCTCTTGCAGATATCTCAAAATCCACTTCAATGCCTTCCAATGTTCCTTCCCAGGATTAGCCATGTATCGCTCACCTAGCTTACAGCATATGCTGTCTGGCTTGCAACAAACCATAGCATACATCAAACTGCCCACTGCATTGGCATATAGAACACTTTCCATGTACTCTTTCTCCTCCTCTGACTGGGGGCATTGTTTTTTCGAGAGAGAAATATACCCTGATAATGGTGTTTCCACAGGTTTGGCTTTATCCATCCCAAACCTCTCGAGTACCCTTTTAATGTACCCACCTTGTGACAAATAGAGTATTCCTTTGTATCTATCCCTGCAAATCTTCATTCCAAGGATTTTCTGAGCTGATCCCAAGTCCATCTCAAATTCCTGAGATAATGCTCTCTTCAGCCCTTTCACAGCTGTCATACTTCTGCTGGCTATCAACATATCATCCACATACAAAAGTAAATATAGAGCATCCATAGTATCCATATCCTTCACATAGACAATGATCATGTTCACATCTAAGAAATCTAAGGCTCAAGATAAATGTATCAAATCTGTGATACTACTGACGAGGTGATTGTTTCAATCCATACAATGACCTCTGAAGTAGACATACCTTGTTCTCCTGTCCAATCTCAATGAAGCTATCAGGTTGCTTCCTATAGATTTCTTCTTCTAGTCTTCCATGTAGAAAGGCTGTCTTCACATCCATCTGCTCCAATTCCAAATTATGTTTTGCCACCAAAGACAACAACACCCGAATTGAAGTATGGCGTACAACAGGAGAAAACACTTATG
The DNA here is from genome assembly GCA_021397845.1 of Areca catechu. Lineage (NCBI taxonomy): Eukaryota > Viridiplantae > Streptophyta > Magnoliopsida > Arecales > Arecaceae > Areca > Areca catechu. The sequence goes on from CM038039.1 coordinate 43,575,850, forward strand.
TATAGTCAACTCCTTCCCTCTGTGAGTATCCCTTTTCTACCAATCTTGCCTTGTATCTTACTCCACCTTGCTCTAAAGGTAATGATTTCTTAGTGAACACCCATTTGGAGCCAATAGCATGAGCATCTCTAGGTAGATCCACTAGCTACCATGTCTAATTCCTCCTGAGAGATTCCATCTCCTCCATCATGCCTTGCATCCATTACTCTTTATCAGGACTTTCCATGGCCTCTACAAAACTTTCTGGATCTCCATTCACAGATATAAGAGCATATGAAATTGCTTCATCCATGCCATATCTAACCGGCTTCCGGATTATGTATTGAGGCTTATGCAATGCCACTCCCCTTGCACTATCCTGTAAGTCTACTGCTTGTGGCTCCTCTTGCACTTCCCTTTGAACAGTTGATTCTTCTTGCCTCTCCTTCACTCTTGGAGAATCTTTCCTGTCCAACTCCACCTCAACTGAAGCTCCATTTCCAGCTGATGTTGAAGGCTTATCCTCCATCTGTGATGGACTCTCACTGCTGTTCATCTTATTGACTGCATTTCCAGTTGCAGTCCCCGGTTTCACCAAGATGCTTCTCTCATCAAAAATGACATCCCTACTGATCACAGCCTTTTGAGATTGTGGATCCCACAGTAGGTAACCTTTGACTCCTTGTGGATACCCTATAAAGATCATTTTCTTTGACTTAGGATCCAGCTTGCTTCCTTCAGTTGCCTTCACATGAACATAAGCCAGGCAACCAAAAACTTTCAGGTGGCCAAGCTCCACCTTCTTCCCATTCCAAGCTTCTTCTAGGAGTCCACCATCCAACTTGAAGTGAGGGGACCTGTTTATGAGAAAACATGCCTGAGTAATAGCATCATCCTAAAAAGTTTTCGGCAGTGATGACTGCAGCCTCATACTCCTTGCCCTCTCCAATAGTATCCGGTTCAGCCTTTCTGTGACACCATTCTGCTGTGGGGTTATCCTTACTGTGTATTGGCATTTGATACCATTTTCCTCATAGTAACTCCTAAACTCTGTACTAGAGTACTCCCCACCATTATCAGTCCAAAGGCACTTTACATGTCTTCCTGTCTCTTTCTCTACTGCAGCTTTCCAAGCTTTAAACCGGGCAAATACATCTGATTTTTCCCTCATCAGATACACCCACAGTTTTCTAGAGAAGTCATCAATAAAGGTAACAAAATACCTTGCTCCACCTCTGGATAAAACAGGTGCTGGTCCCCATATATACGAGTGCACCAAATCCAGCACTCCTTCACTTGGCTTGGTACAAACAGCAAATTTAACTCTATGCTGTTTACCAAAGATACACGGCTCACACAGGTCATTTCCATCCTTTTTCAAAGCTGGGATGTTCCCTTTTCTGCTTAACTCCGTGAGCCCTCGGTCACTCATATGACCCATTCGATAGTGCCACAGTTTATATTTCAATTGTTCCTCCTGTGCCGCTGCAAGCACTTCTGCACTATCACTTATCACTGAGCCTTCCATCCTATATAGATTGTTGTTCAGTCTTCTTCCTTTCATTACCACCAAAGCTTCCTTGATAATTCTCAAACATCCACTACTAGACTGGCAACTAAAAGCATATCCCCGCTCTTCCAAGTAGCCCAAATAAATCAAATTCTTTTTCAATTCTGGTACATGTTTGACATTTGATAGAGTCCTTATCACTCCATCATACACCCTTACCCTAATAGTGCCTACTCCGGCTACCATACAAGGGTGATCATCACAAAGACTTACACTACCTCCATCTGACCTGTCATAGGTATAAAACCAATCCTGATGTGAGGTGTAGTGGTATGAGCTTGCAGAATCCAAAATCCAGGTATTTTCTCAATCCACTAATCCATCTGATACAACCAGTACTTCTTCTCCATTGCTTTCCAAAGCATTAGCACCACTAGTGTTGGCTCTCCCCTTTTCTGTCTTCCAAAAAGGATAATTCTTCCTGATATGCCCAAGTTGACGACACTTGTAGCATTTCAAACTCTTGTAGTTCCGAGACTGAGATCTGCCCTTGGACTTTCCCCTAGTTCTTTTCTTGGATCTTCCTTGCCTCTCATTCATAGCAAGAACCTCTGAATTAGGATTACCTTTGCAGATCTTTTTCCTTTGCTCATTGGATCTAAGCAAACCAACAACTTCTTCATAGTTTAGGGTTTCCTTCCCATAAACCAAAGTTGTTATGAGACCATCATACAATCCAGAGAGTGAACACAATAGCAACAATGCCCGATCCTCCTCGTCTATCTACACATCCAGACTTATCACCTCAGAACAAACCTGATTGAACTTCTGAATATGTGCAACAAAGTCTCCTCCTTCAGGCATTCTCAAGCTATATAATTGCTTCTTGAGCCATAGCTTATTTGTCATGTTCTTTTCCATGTATGTGTTCTCCAGTCTTCTCCAAAGACCTTTTGCAGTAGTCTCTGAACACACCTCAGGTAAAACCTGATCAGCCAAACACATCCTTATGGTGCTGAAAGCAATCTCTTTTAACTCTTCCCATTCTTCAACACAAATCTTTTCCGGTCTTTCTTTAATCAAGACCTTATGGATTCTCTATTGAACCAGCAAATCTAACCCTTTGCTGCCACAGGATGAAGTTTCCCTTGCCATTGTACTTCTCAAAATTTACTTTGAATCCACTTGATGCCATTACCACAATCAAGAATTCAAAAAATATGAAAACCGTACTTGCAAGAAGTTTTACTTCCAACCCTCTGATCTTGAGATCTTCCTTCCACGAACCAAGCTCTGATACCAAACTTGAGACCTTATCATGTCACATGAAAGGTCTGGCTGCTAGTGCTACGCATAGATCCAACGTATGTGGGCACCTGTTGGTGCAGCAAGGCTGATAAAGGCTATCGAGATAGCAACCGTCGCTCAACATGATGGTGATATTCGGCCTTGCATACGTGCAACCACCTAATTGTACAATGGGGGTGTTCTCGACGGTCACGCCCTATAATGAGTTTGGCCACCATGGAGGTGCGTGGCTCCATTGCACGTCCATTGCACGTGATGCCTGTTGGTGTGGCAAGGCTAATGAAAGCCACTGCGATGGCAGCCACTGCTCAACACATAGATGGTAACCGACCTTGCTCACATGCAATAACTCGATCATGCCGTGGGGATGTTCTTATCGATCGCACTGCATGGGCACCCATGACGGTGCTCGACTCTACTGCATGATGGTATTTGACAGGTTTGACTACCATGACGGTGCTCGGCTCTATTGAATGGGCACCCATCATTGTAGTGCGATTAGGGATGGCAACAGGCCGGGTTCCTAACTATCCAAATCCAAACCCTAATATCCAATAAATGATCCAAACCCAGCTCAAATACTATCGGGACTGGGCTTTTTTATCCAAATCTATCTCAACCAGGTATCGAGTAATTCGGGTTTACTCGGCTCGAACTTAATTGAGTCACATTGAACAATTTTTTTATTGTTATCAAATCTAAAGCTATTTACCATTTTATAAACCATACATACCTTAAACAAATAAAATTTAATTATATTTTTAGTTCAACAATACTTAGTTCAATACCTTTGAAGTAAATAAAGACATAAATATAATTTAAAAGCACATCTAACTCTAAGTTCCAAGTTTCAAAAAGATTTAAAGAATAATTCTTGATTAATCCTTAATTGCAACATCATTCTTTACCTGATCCATCTACAAACAATTAATCATTATTAGTAATGATTGAATTGGAGGATTAACGGAGAATCGGGGAATTAACTGATTAGGGTTCTTTCCAATCCCCTTTTTGAAGAATAATGATAAGGGTTTAAGTATTTTAAAATTTAATAACCAATAGATAATAATTGATAAAATATATTTAATATAATATATCTTAATTATATATATCAAAATATTAAAATAATTCAGGTCGAGTTCGGGTCAGGTGTATATCTATTCAGTCACAGTCCAAATCTAAAGTTAAGCATTCGGGTTTTACTCAAACCCGATCCAAACCTAGTCAAAACATTAATTAACTGATCCAATTGGATCATGACAGGTCGGGTACCTATGGATTTGGATTTTATTACCATCCCTAGGCACGACCGACAAAAACACCCTATGTTAAAATAATATACTATAATATAAATAATAATAATATATTTTATTACTTATATAATATATAATATACTATATATTATATATTATATTATAATATAAGTGTTGCCGCCAAGATCGTCGTGGCTCGTAGCTGCTAACGGTGACGGAGTGCACTCCCTTCACTGCCTGTCGGTCCTCTGCTCCTGGACATGCGAAACAGGGGTTAGTGACCCGGGCCGGAGTTTCTGGTGGGGGCACTTCGATGTCAAGTCAGTGACGATTCAGGGGAACAGATCCTCCTGGTCGAGCCCCTCTTGATGGACTCTGCACTAGGAGTGAAAGATGTGAGTGAAGGTGAAAACGTAGCAGGGGAAGAATGATAGCTGGGACAGAGGGGTTCCTTATTACTCCGCTTCTCCTTGTTTCCCTCGTTTTCCTTCAGCTGTCGTGTTGGTGATGGCGCTTTGCCCTCTTGGTCGAGCTTGTGCTTGTATTAATGGTGGATTGTTATTCTTTTTTGGTTACTATTACCTCTCCCCCTTTTTGGGGGTGTCGACTATTCTTTGTAGTTGAACAATAGCCGTTTGGCGCTTGCCTTGGGATCCTTGCTGGGTTTGTAGGCGCGTGCGGCAGGGTTCCGTGCCATGGACGAGACGCCTTTCCTGACAGGTGGTAGGGGAAGCTTCCATTCGTTCTGACATCCTCTCCGGTCACTCCATTCTGGGAAGCTTGACAGAGCCTTGATCCGGGGGTCATCGCCCTAGGGGTTCGTGCTTTCTGACTGGCCCATCCCCCTGGAAGTACGGCTGGGCAGGTAGTTATGGTGACATGGGGGGCGTCGTTTCGTGATCCTCGGGTGGCTCGTCGGTGTCTCGGGATGGCAGGGCTTGCTCTGATCTGGATGCTCCGAGCTCGTGCGGTCACCTTGATGGAGAGTGCGGGTCCGGTCCAGAAGGCGCACGCTTGGAGAGGCTCCATATTGGCGGGTGAGTGCTGAGCTCGACCTCAACCACAGGGCTCTAGCCTCCAAGGGTCTCGCTCTGGAGGGTGGAGGACGGACCCGGTCCAGAGGGCGCGTGCTCGGAGATGCTCCACATTGGCGGGTGAGCACTGAGCTCGACCTCGACCACAGGGTTCTATCCTTCGAGGGTCTCGCTCTAGAGGGCGGAGGACGGACCCAGTCCAGAAGGCGCACGCTCGGAGAGGCTCCACATTAGTGGGTGAGCACTGAGCTTGACCTCGACCACAGGGCTCTAACCTCCGAGGGTCTCGCTCTAGAGGGCGGAGTATGGACCCAGTCCAGAGGGCGCGCGCTCGGAGAGGCTCCACATGGACAGGTGAGCGCTGAGCTCGACCTCGACCACAGGGCTCTAACCTCCGAGGGTCTCGCTCTGGAGGGCGGAGGATGGACCCGGTCCAGAGGGCGCGCTCTCGGAGAGGCTACACATTGGCCGGTAAGCGCTAAGCTCGACCTCGACCACAGGGCTCTAACCTCCGAGGGTCTTGCTCTGGAGGGTGGAGGACGGCTCCGGCCTAGGCATCCAGAGCTCGTGGGGATGACCTGGCGGAGGACGGAGCTCGGCTCGTTGCCTTGAAGGAGCTCAGCTCAGCTCGGTAGAGTAGTCCGGGCTGAGGTAATGCCTTGGCATCCATCATGGTGGTCTCCTTTAATGTGGCGCTTGCCAGCTACCCACATCAGCGGTCTCGCCACATCATTTGCCCCCCACTACCGAGGCTCGTAAGTGCATGTCGCTCAGGACGAAGGGAGTAACTGTGGTGCTGACATAGAAACGCGAAAATTCGGCACAATGATGGCCGCAGTCGCCGGTGCTTCGAGGAGTGGCCTCGCCGGCCAGTGAGGGGGTACCACGTGGCCATGTCTGAGGAGTAGGTAATGCTAGCATAGAATTCTAAGCGCCTGGGACTTCTTTTTCGTCGATGGACAGCACGTGGCGTAGATCCGTTGGCGAGGGGGTCATAACATCGCGGGTTTGATGGGCCCTTTCGAAGTGAAAAGAAAAAATTCTTACTCAAAATTTCCTTTCTTTCAAATCCTTCGTACTTGTCGCAGTGCCTAGACCCTTTCTTCTCCGCGATCTGCACCCGATCTTCTCTTCTCCAGGGGACCAGACCGGCTTTGTTCTTCTCCCTTCCTTCCTTCTGGGGTAGGCTTTTTCCTTCTTAGGTCATCTTTGCAGCATGTCTTGTCCTGATCCTTCCAACCAAAGGGTAGTGCTCTCCTCCTCCGACGAGGAGTCAGAGGGGGCACTGTTTAGGGTTAGCATGAGACCGGCCCTTCCTGCCCCCCTGTATCCATTGGGGAGCTGGAGGCTGTTCCTTCTCGTCCTACTTGTCCTCCCCTTCTACTCGAATCAGCTCTTGAGTCTGTCCGGTCAACAAGTCTGGGCGGGGTCGCTTCGATGATTTTCGCCGTGGAGCTGGGGGCCATCCGGGATGCCTATGGCATCCCGTCTTCTGTTCGACTCATGATCCCCTGCCTCGGGGAGTAGGTCACTTCCAGTGGCCCGGGACGTCTCGCCTTCTATGAGGGGCCCTTCTCCGGGGGTCTCCAATTCCCCTTTCATCCCTTCTTCTTATCTGTCCTGAATAACTATCGCCTGATCCCCGCCTAGTTGGTGCCGAATGCCATCAGGGTCATCTTCTCCTTCATCATACTCTGCCATGTCTACGGGTTTGTTGCTCGGTTTTCCTTATTCAGGGCATTCTTCATCCTGAAACGCCACCCGATGGAAGACAGATGGTGGTCTCTATCTTCTCGCCCAAAGGGAATCAAATTCGAGCTCCCCTCTTTCATCAAGGGATGGAAGAGCAAATTCTTCTTTGCAGACATCGAGGAGGTCGATTAGGCCTGGAGCGAGCCAGATCGGTCCCTCAATCGGATCTCCGTGGTTGACGCAGCTGATTAGGATGATTATGAACGGCTTCGTACCACCCAGATCCCTTCTATGAAGGTCCTGCTGTTGGAGCAGAACCTTCTCGATGCCAAGGTTAACTCATTGACGAGGCCGGGTGAGTTCAGTTCTTTCCCCATTTGCATTTTCTCTTTTCTTCATCTTAGGCTGACCTTCTTGGCTCCTGTATGCAGGGTTGATCCTCCCGGAGGGCGAGCCATTGCCGATCTCCAAGAAGAGGCTGCCCGTCGGGACGGTTGCCGAGCCTCCTTCGAGGCGGGCCCGGATTGAGGGCACGCCGGCGTCTGCCCCTGTGGTGCCGATCGCTCCGAGGAGGGAGGCGGAAGGGTGGACGAGGCTGCAGGCTGGAGTCCCTATTCTGGAGCCTGAGGCGATCGTCCGTGTTGACACTGCTGCTGCCGTCGCGTTGCCCCGCCCCCTGGGCCCGAAGGTGACTGGGGCCGAAGAAGGAGAGACCCGAGTTGGGGCTCCTCCTGCGATGGGGGCTCCGACCGCGACGGTGTCGGATCCTCGACCGGTTCCTGAGGGTCCCACTGCTAGAGGGATGGGCGCACCTGCTCCCCGGGAGAGCAGGAGAGACGATGCGAGGCGCCACCTTCCGTTCAAGCTGGGGCCGGAGAGCTCCTTGGCCGACAACCGCACCCTGGCTACTCGCATGATGGATTTCTCCATCCAGCCATGCGACCATGAGGAAATGGATGGGATGCTGGTTGGAGCTGTGATCGACAGTATCTTCCCCCATCTCTACACGGTAGGCAACCTCATCCTCTTTCTCTCTCCTCCTTTTTTTTTGACTTCCCATGTGATGCAGATGGGTGTCGAGGTCCTCTTCATCAGGAACTGCTGCCAAAACTGGGAGCGAGCTGAGCAGCAATGGGCGACCGAAATCGCATTGTTGAAGGCTGACCTGAAGGAGAAGGCCGACTACGAGGGGGCACTTGACCGGCGGGTCAAGGACCTCGAGATGCAGCTCGCCGATTCTGAGGGGCGAGCAAAGGAGTTCCAGGAGAGCCTCGACCGCGAGCTGGGGCAGTCGAGGAAGAAGTCCGAGGACATTGCTGATGCTGAGCGGCGGTTGGGCGTGTTTGATGCCGAGGTGGCCCGACAAAAGGGGATCGCCCATTCCCTCCAGGCCTGGCTGGCGACAGAGGAGGAGAAGTTGGTCGCGGCCCAAAGGATAGCCGAGGAGGCTGCCAGGTCAGTTGTTGACACCAGGCATGAGGTGGCCGCAGCGAAGGAGGAAGCTGGGGAGGCGGTTGAAAGGTACAGGGCCTCAGAGGAGTTCCTCTCTGAGATCCAACAGACGGCGTCAGACTCCTTCTTCAAGGGCTTCATGTACCTGCATCGCCTGGTCAAGGAGTTCGTCTCGGTCGAGGGCCGCAGCCACCTTGACTATCCCGGCACTTCAAATCAGGAGGCGAGCATTGAGGAGGCCGTGCCACCTGAGCCCGAAGCCGTGCGGCTAGGAGCCCCTATCGATGGTGACTCCCAGCTCGGCGATCCAGCTAACAAGTAGTTATTTCTTGCTTTCTTTATGCCTTGTTCTTTTTCTGTACTTAGCAGGGCCACCCGGCATGTCGAGGGCCTACAGGATGCTTGTAATTGATACTTAATCAATAAAGTGCAAATTTTCTTGCAACTATTTTTCTTGTTTGGCTCTTCCTCTCTTTCACTCCCCCTTCCCCTCTTTCTGTATTTTTGATGTATGGGGAGATCAGAGAGGGGGCCTCACCTTGCATGGGGTTGAGTTGTTAGACTTCGACACCAGCAAGCTAGGCGCAAGTTGATGGCACTCAAAAGCTGCTGGGCTAGGAGGTCTCTTGGCCGGAGATCTGAGCTCCGGTCTTAGGCTGGCATCCGGGAGCTGGGCTCGGGGACGTGGATGGTTGAGATCTGCATGGCTCGAAGGTCTCTTGGCCGGAGATCTGAGCTCCGGTCTTGAGCTTGAAAAGTGGTAGCTTCGAGCTATGTTTCCCTCTCGTTCTCTTTCTTTCCTTCCCCTTTCTTCTTTTCTTTCTTTTTTCTTTCTTTCTCTTCTCTCCTTTTTTTTCCCTCTTTTTTCTTTTTTTTTTTTGGAGTGGGGAGATCAGAGATGAGGGCGCTTGCAGTGCCCCCCCTTTGTTCTCTTTCTTTCCTTCCCCTCTCGTCTTCTTTTTGAGTGGGGAGATCAGAGAAGGGGTGTTGCCGGGCTCCCCTCTTTGTTCTCTTTCTTTCCTTCCCCTCTCGTCTTCTTTTCGAGTGGGGAGATCAGAGAAGGGGGTTACCGGTCTTGATTGCCTAGGAGCTAGGCTCGAGGCCTTCCTGGACATGGAGCTAGGCTCGGGCCCAGGGGTTGCCTGAGGTCTTGGCTCAGGTCTTTGGCGCCTTGGAGCTAGGCTCGAGGCGTTGATTGGAGCTACGTGGCCCCATGATCTCTTGGCATCTCGGAGCTGGGCTCGGAGATGTTTGAGATTGAGAGCGGCCTGGCTCAATGATCTATTGGCCGGAGATCTGAGCTCCGGTCTTGAAATTTTTCTGCAAGACAGATAGACACTTGTACAAGAAAAAAACCATTATTATTATCATTACTGGGAAACCTTACATTATTGATAGTATTTTCGCAAGTTACAGGCATTCCATGTTCTGGGGAACCTGACATCGCTGAGATCTTCGAGGTAGTAGGCCCCTTGTGAGAGGGCTTCAGCCACTTTGCAGGGGCCCTCCCAGTTCGGGGAGAGCTTGCCGCACTCCCTAGGCTGGGACGCCTCCGCCCGCTGTAGCACCAGGTCTCCGGGCTTGAAAGCTTTTGTTCAGACGCGGGCGTTGTAGTATCGGGCCACTCTTTACCGGTAGGCTGCCATCCGTAGGCGGGCTTTGTCCCTTGCTTCTTTAAGAAGGTCCAGGTTGAGCAAGAGGTGCGTTGAGTTCCACGCTTCATCGTACTGCTACACCCGCAACGTGGGCACACCGAGCTCGATAAGGACGACCGCTTCGGCGCCGAAGACGAGGCTGAAGGGCATTTCGTTGGTTGCTGTCCTGGGCGTTGTGTAGTAGGCCCACAAGATGTTCGAGAGTTCTTCTGCCCACATGTCCTTAGCTTGGTCTAGCCTGGTCCGGAGTCCTTGAAGGATGGTCCGGTTGATCACCTCGACTTCCCCGTTCATTTGGGGGTGAGCCACCGAGGTAAACTAGTGTTGGATGCCGTGCGCTGCGCAGAATGCTTAGAACTCACGGTTGTCGAATTGTCGCCCGTTGTCGGTGATGATACAATGGGGAAGCCCGAAGCGGCAGATGATTGACTTCTAGAAGAACTAGCGGACATTGGCTTCTGCGATTCGAGCTAGCAGCTCTGCCTCGACCCACTTGGTGAAGTAGTCGATCGCCACCAGCAGGAACTTTCGCTGCCTTGATGCCGGAGGGAACAGTCCCAGGATGTCCATTCCCCACTGGGCAAAGGCCCAAAGGGCTGAGAGCTGGGAGATCGGTTCTGCCGGCTGACGCTGTATGTCGGCGTGGCACTGGCATTTATCGTACCTTTTGACGAAGTCAGCGGCATCCTCCCTCATGGTCTTCCAAAAGTATCCCTAGCAGAGGGCTTTGTAAGCCAGTGTGCTCCATCCCACGTGGTTCTCACAGAGGCCTTTGTGTATCTCTTGGAGCACAAAGGTCATCTCGGCGGGCCTGAGGCATCTCAGGAGTGGGCAGGAGTAAGATCGGCGGTAGAGTTGGCCCTCCATCAGGACGAACCGGGGGCTTTTCTTCTTGACGAGGGTGGCTTCTGCGTGGTCTTCTGGTAGGGTGCCGTCAGTGATGTACCGGACATACTTGTCCATCCAGCTTGGCTCGGGGACGACTTGATGCACTCCGTCGGGCTCTCGTAGCTGGGACTTTCAAGGTGCTCAATGTAGGCGCGTCCCAGAGACGAGTCCGGCAGTGTCACGAGCCTGGACAGCACGTCCAGCGTGCATTCTCCCCTCGGGGGATGTGGAAGATGCTGAAACGTCTGAGGCCTGCCGTGCTCGTGCGGACCTACTCCAGGTACTTCATCATCTGGGCGTCCCTTGCTTCATATTCTCCGGAAACTTGTCCGGCGACCAGTTGGGAGTCGGTGAAGAATTTCAAGTCCTGCACATCCAGCTCGTAGGAAACCCTGAGGCCCGCGAGGAGTGCCTCGTACTCCGCCTGGTTGTTGGTTGCGGCGAACTTGAAGCAGAGGGCGCATCCCGTCACGACCCCATCACAGTTGGTTAGGATGAGGCATGCTCCGCTCTCGCCAGAATTGGATGCTCCATCTACGTGGAGGATCCAGGGCTCTTCTCCTAGCTCGGGCTCCGTTGTTATCTGCTCTGGCTCCTCGACGAACCCGGTGCACTCGACCACGAAGTCGGCTAGGACTTGGGCCTTTTGTGACGACCTCGATCAGTACGCTATGTCAAATTCGCTGAGCAGCAGGGACCACTTGGCCAACCTCTCGGATGTCTCGGGTCAGGTGAGGATAGTCCTTAGTGGCTGGTCCGTCACGACCACTATTGGCTGTGCTTGGAAATAGGGCCTGAGGCGCTTAGCAGACATTATTAGTACAAAAATGAGTTTCTCGGAGTGAGTATACCTGATCTCCGTATCATGGAGGATTTTACTGGTGTAGTACACCGGCTTTTAAGATTTGTCCTCGTCTATGCGGACGAGAACTGAGCTGATAGCTCTCGGTGTCACCGCCAAGTACATCAAGAGCTCCTCTCCCTCTTCCGGCCTAGAGAGCAACGGAGGGGAGGCGAGGAAGTTCTTCAGCTTCTCGAAGGCTGTCCTGCACTCCTCAGTCCAGGTGAAGTCATGCATCTTGCACAGCACCTTGAAAAATGGCAGGCAACGATCAGCCGACCTCGAGATGAATCTACTGAGGGCGGCGACACATCCCGTCAGGCACTGGACCTGCTTCTTGGTGGTCGGGTGTTCCATGTTGATGATGGCCTGCACCTTCTCCAGGTTTGCTTCGATGCCCCTCTGGGTGACCATGAAGCCAAGGAGTTTTCTGGCCGCCATCCCGAAGGCGCACTTCGCCGGGTTCAGTTTTATCTGATGTTGTCGCAGGTTGTGGAAGGACTCGGTGAGGTCAACTACATGGCTCAAGCCCGGCCTGCTCATGACGAGCATGTCGTCCACATACACTTGCATGTTGCGGCCAATCTGGTCTTTGAAGACCCTACTAACCAAGCGCTGATAGGTAGCCCCTGCATTCTTCATGCCAAAAGGCATCATCCTGTAACAGTACGTCCCTTGGTCGGTGACGAAGGTGGTGTGCTCCTCGTCTTCCGGATGCATGCGGATTTGATTGTACCCAGAAAACGCATCCATGAAGGAGAGCAACCGGTGGCCCGAGGTGGCATCTACCAGCTGGTCAATCTTCGGGAGAGGGAAGCTATCCTTCGGGCAAGCTTTGTTGAGGTCGGTGTAGTCCACACAGATCCTCCATTTGCCATTATTCTTCTTGACCATCACTATATTTACCAGCCAGCTCGGGTATTGGACTTCTCGGACAAAACCGGCAGCCAGCAGTTTGTCAACTTCTTCTTTGATAGCTGCCTGTCTCTTCGGGGCAAAACTTTTCTTCTTCTGTCGAACTGGCTTGTGCTTTGGGTCGACACTCAATTTATGAGTAATGATATCAGGGGAGATACCTGGCATGTCCGCCGCAGTCCAGGTGAACACATCCGCATTCGCTCGTAGGAATCCCAGCAGCTAGGCCCTTTCCTCCTCGGGTAGCTGGGCTCCGATCTGCACCGTCTTTGCGGGGTCGTCTCCGAGCGGATAAGAAAGTAGATGCTCGATCGGGCCTCCCCTGGGGTCTTGGGCCCTTTGGTTGAGGTCGTCCGTGCTAGGGTCGTCCTGAGGGACCTAGGCCCCAGGGAGAGTTTGGAAACAGTACTGCACCGGTTGGGGCGTCCCTCTTATCTCCCCGACATCATAGGGAGTTGGGAACTATACAAGTAGCCTCTTGGTGGAGACAACGGCGTCAAGCAGGTTGAGCCCGAGTCGACCTAATATCATGTTGTAAGCGGAAGGAAGCCTTACAACCGTGAAAGTCATCATGACGGTGCTCTGCCGAGGTGGAATTCCGGTAGTGACCGGGAGAGTGATTTCTCCCTCTACCCTTATGGAATCGCCCGTGAAACCAACAAGGGGTGTGTGCACGGGCCTAAGCTAATTGAGGGAGAGATTCATCCTGGAGAAGGCATCATAAAAAAGCACGTTTATGGAGCTTCCACTATCAACCATGATGCGCTTTATAGGGTGCTTCACGATCGTCATTTCGATGACCACGGCATCATTATTTATATTTTTTCTCCCGTCTTTCCCTTCCCTCATAAAGGGGAGTACATTCTCAGAGTCCTCTGCCCCCCGGGTCCTCTTGGATGCACAGGCAGCTCCCCAAGAGATCATGCCCATTGGCTTCTCGGTGGGGCAGTTGTCGATGGTTGGAGCTAGCGGAAGAGCGACGAGCACCTGGGACTCCACTTGAGGTCTGCCCCCACGAACCTTTTGAGGTAGCCTCTCTTGATGAGCTCCTCAATCTCCCACTTGAGGTTGCGGCATTCCTCGGTGTCGTGGCCATGGTCGCGGTGAAAGTGACAGTACTTCATCTTGTCACGGTCGGTGGAGGTCCTTAACGGAGGCGGGCGCCTCAAATAGTCCTCGCCCTCAATTTTTATAAGGATTTTCGTCCTCGAGGTGAGGAAAGGGGTGTAGCTCTCCTCGGGGACAGGGGTCCCTCTCAGTCTTGTTAGGTCCCTTCAGGAGCTCGGAGCCTGGGGTGCTGGTTTCTGGGTCCCGGATGCTTCAGCGGGGGCCGACTTCTTCAGGGGTCCTCCGTTGAGCTCCCACCTCGTACAGTCCGCCTCCTTAGTGCGGATGTACTTTTGTGCCCGGAGAAGGAGCTCAAAGTAGGTCTTGGGGGGCTTCTTGTATAGCGAGTAGGTCAGGCGGGAGGTCCTGAGCCCTCGCTTCAGTGCCAGCATGGCGACTGGCTCTTCAAGATTGTAGATCTTCAACGAGGCGGCCTTGAAACGAGCCATGTAGTCCCGCAGGGGCTCGCGGTCCTGCTGTCGGATGGAGAAGAGGCTGTCTGCCTCTCGTGGCAACTTCCTGCAAGCATCGAAGTGAGCCATGAACTTTTGCCCCAGTTGGACGAAAGAGCTGATGCTCTCCGGCTCCAGACAGGTGAACCACGCCCGGGCCGCCTTTCGAAGAGTAGCAGGAAAAGCGATGCAGAGGAGAGCGTCAGTGGCCCCCTGGACCCTCATAAGGGTCCGAAAGCTTTCCAGGTGGTCCAGGAGGTCGGTGGTCCCATTGTAAGGATCCACCTGCGGCATCCGGAACCGGTACGGGATCGGCTCCGCTTGGATTTCTTGGAAGATTGGGAGACGGGCGTCGTAGCTCGCTGGCTCACTAGCGGAGCCCTACATGCTGGCAAACCGGCGGGCGAACTTCGCCAGCTTGCATTCATGTTCCTCCAGGCGCCTCTCCACCACGCGCCTGATGGCTTCATCAGTGGACCCCTCCGTCGAAGGAGACGGAGAAGGTGACATGGATGCATGGCACCCGTGGCGGGGGATCTTGCTTTTCTTGCCTCGGTGGGGTCTGGGCACCTCCCGCCCGAGGTTCGGCGAGCGGCTCTCTCCGTCAGCAGAGCCAGCTCGTTATCTTTTCGCCGGAGCTTGATGACTGCCCCGGTTGTCGGTGGTGGCCCGTGGCTTTGATGGCCTTCCTTGGAATGAGCACAGGCTATCACGGGGAGCTGCGGCATTGGCCGCCGGGGTCCCTGGCTACTGGTGGGTAGCCACGGACCGGTGCTGGTGTTGAAGCTGGCGCACTACCGTGGCAAGGACTTGCATTTGCTAGGAAAGTGCAGCCATCTGGACTTCCGGTGGAGGTGGCTGGACCGGAACGGGTGGCTCCGCTTCTTGGCGGTGCGGGTTCCCTCGAGAGGGGGAGTCCCCTGCACGGCTGGTGGAAGCCTCCCTTGCCCTTGTCGTCACCATCTTCCCGCTTAGCTTGTTTGTGAAGAGGTGGAGGGTTTGTGCTCCCCTTCCTAGCGCGCGCTAATTTGTTGCCGCCAAGATCGTCGTGGCCCGTAGCTGCTGCCGGTGTCGGAGTGCACTCCCTTCGCTGACTGTCGGTCCTCTGCTCCTGGACCTGTGAAATAGGGGTTAGTAATCCGGGCCGGGGTTTTCGGCGGGGGCACTCCGACGGTCAAGTCAGTGACGATCCATGGGAACAGATCCTCCTAGTCGGGCCCCTCTTGATGGACTCCGCTTTAGGAGGAGTGAAAGATGTGAGTGAAGGCGAAAATGTAGCAAAGGGAGAATGATAGCGGGGACAGAGGGGTTCCATGTTACTCTGCTTCTCCTTGTTTCCCTCATTTTCTTTCAGCTGTGGTGTTGGTGATGGCGCTTCGCCCTCTTGGTCGAGCTTGCGCTTGTGTTGATAGTGAATTGTTGTTGTTTTTTGGTTACTGTTACCTCTCCCCCTTTTTGGGGGTGTCGACTGTTCTTTGTAGTTGAACATTAGCCGTTTGGCGCTTGCCTCGGGATCTCGCTGGGTTAGCAGGCGCGTGTGGTAGGGTTTCGTGCCGTGGACGAGATGCCTTTTCTGACAGGTGGTAGGGGAAGCTTACATTCGTTCTGACATCCTCTCCGGTCACTCCATTCTGGGAAGCTTGACAGAGCCTTGATCCGGGGGTTGCCATCCTAGGGGTCCGTGCTTTCTAGCTAGCCCATCCCCTGGAAGTACGGCCAGGCAGGTAGTTATGGCAGCATAGGGGACGCCGTTCCGTGGTCCTCGGGTGGCTCGTCGGTGTCCCGGGATGGCGGGGCTTGCTCCGGTCTGGATGCTCCGAGGTCGTGCGATCACCTTGATGGAGAGTGCGGGCCCGGTCCAGAGGGCACGTGCTCGAAGAGGCTCCACATTGGCGGGTGAGCACTGAGCTCGACCTCGACCACAGGGCTCTAGCCTCTGAGGGTCTCGCTCTGGAGGGTGGAGGACGGACCCGGTCCAAAGGGGCGCGCTCGGAGAGGCTCCACATTGGCGGGTGAGCACTGAGCTCGACCCCGACCACAGGGCTCTAACCTTCGAGAGTCTCGCTCTGGAGGCCGAAGGACGGACCCGGTCCAGAGGGCGTGCGGTTGGAGAGGCTCCACATTGGCGGGTGAGCGTTGAGCTTGACCTCGACCACAGGGCTCTAACCTCCGAGGGTCTCGCTCTGGAGAGCGGAGGACGGACCCGGTCCAGAGGGCGTGCACTCGGAGAGGCTCCACATTGGCGGGTGAGCGCTGAGCTCGACCTCGACCACAGGGCTCTAACCTCCGAGGGTCTCGCTCTGGAGGGCGGAGGACGGACCCGGTCCAGAGGGCGCGCGCTCGGAGAGGCTCCACATTGGCGGGTGAGCGCTGAGCTCGACCTCGACCACAGGGCTCTAACCTCCGAGGGTCTCGCTCTGGAGGGCGGAGGATGGCTCTGGCCTAGGCGTCCCGAGCTCGCGGGCACGACCTGGTGAAGGACGGAGCTCGACTCGTTGCCTCGAAGGAGCTCAGCTTAGCTCGACAGAGTAGTCCGGGCCGAGGTATTGTCTTGGCGTCCGTCATGGCGGTCTCCTTTAATGTGGCGCCTGCCAGCTACCCACGTCAGCGGTCTCGCCACATCAATAAATATAATATATATTACTTAGTATATTCTAAGTAATATATTATAATATATTTATTATATTTTATAATATAAAATATTTATCATAATATAAAATATACCATAATATATTATTATAATAATGTTATGTTATTATATTTTTTTAGGTTTTTTTCGAGTTTTTAAAAAATTATTAATTTATTAATTTTTATTTTATTATTAGATTTTGAAATGAGAAATTGTAAGTTGTACCTACAATTTCCATGTAAATTCTCCCCCTCATGTCTATACTTTTCACATGTTAAAAAACATCAGTTTTGTAAATTTTTAATAAAAAATATTATTTTTAAAAAAACTCTAGATTTTTTTATGGTAAGTCAAAGTATTTACTATAAATGTTTGATAAATGACTAATTTATTAGTTAAAAAAAAGTCAAGTGGAAGAATCTCTTTAAATTTTGAAATATAAGCCCAATTTATGGTGTATAAAACTATGCTTTGTTTTTTCTAACAAAATATACTTATCAAAAACTCATGAATCTTCTTACCAAAAAAAAGCTCATGAATCTTGTTGTTGCCATATTTCCTTAGCCACTCGTTTGATTACATTTTATTGTGATAGCTAGTAAATATCATCACTTTATAATATTTTTTTTTGAAATATTTTTTTAAATTATTATTTATGTTAAAAATAGAATCACAATCAATCGACATTATTTGTTAATAACATGGCTAAAAATATGCTTTTGGACCCGGGCAGCGCATCTATGCAAATACGTTCATAGATTTAAATATCAATAAAGTAATTAATAATTGAGAAAAAAAATACTATGCTCCAGAGGCAGAGTTATTTGATCAATCTTATTAATACCCAGGGAAGATATCAGGAAAATAAAGAATTCATCATCAAAGTAGATATATTTACGGCCACTATTTCGATACCGTGGGATCAGGCTGACGTACTCATAGATCGATAAAAAAGGTATGCTGAAATTTGTGATCCGAATCGAAGAATGGCCTGGCGATATGAGGCCCGACAGGAAAGCTACACCAGGGATTTATCCTTCAACTCTTTTGATTTATTCCAATACGTGTTCTTGGAAAAGTCGAAACTTAAAAAAAAAATATTTCAATAAAATTAAATACCGTTAAAGTGGTAGTCTGGTTAGACCTTATCTCATTATCAATGGATCACGAGTATGAGATATAAGTTTCTGGATGATTTGATTAAATTCTCCGAAGCCATAGTTTATCCCTTCCATCCTTTTATTTATCAAAAAAAATTTAAAAAAAATTAAAAACGAAATTTTATAAGACGGAAAAGAAAACAAAAAACAAAAACCCATGATATAACGTGAGCGATCATGTGCCGAAGGCCGAAAGCGCCACCAGCCGCTGTCACCGTTCGCGGCTTTGTTTCTCTCTCCCCTTGCTCTCCTAAACCACGCCCATAACCAGTTGAGACCCCTTGACTTTTCTCCACTCTAAGTGACCCTTCGTGATCTTAGATTTTTGTTACATCACTTGCTGTCCATTTTCTTTTCTTACAAAGTTCGTGATCTTTGTCTCAGATCATATGCTCTGTTAGTTGGTTTTTATGTGATCAAAGTTTGTTCATCATTCGAGCTTGCCTTGGCATACTTTTCTGTCTGCTTCTCTGTTTAAATTACCGAGTCCGTGGTACAGGTAGAAGGGAAGCTATGATTGGACCTATCATGGATGTCGGTAGTGTGGGATTGAAGGCCAATGTACAGTTGAGCCAAGTGAAGAACGGTGGTGTTGGGAGTGGAGAAAGTGTCATTTGGGGGAAACGGTTGTGCAGCAGGGTGGCAAAGAAGAGTGTGAAGAGTAGGAGTTTGGATGGTAGTGGTAAGTCCGGTGTTGCATTCTCTGTTCTCACTTCTGATGTCAACAAGAAGACACTGGTAAGTGATCACACTCCAAGTATATTTTTTTTTTTCTCTTGCAAGCATGTAGACATTCTTCTTTTTCTACTTCTTTTTGAGAGAAAAGGAAGCAGTCATTCCCTGTTCATTTCACAAAAATATAAGGCTAAAAAGAAAAAAAGTTCATGATGCAAATATTTTTCTGAAAAAACGGAGTACTTATAAATATAATGTTGTATAAACCCTTTTGCTTGAATTGGTAAGAAATATAGTTCCAGTTCGTTAGGCTATTGATCTCCCCTTATGGGATGGAAGTTTTTTGAGTTTGGATGGTTTGTAATTTTGGTTATGTGACTTTATTCTGATATGTTTGATCTGCTTCGGCATCAATGGTGTTGCTAATTCTTGATCACAAGTTCAGGTCTTTCAAGCACCAATCTTCAGGAATCCGAATGCAAACCCCAAGAATGTTGCTTCTATCATACTGGGAGGAGGTGCCGGAACACAGCTATTCCCACTCACTAGTACAAGAGCCACACCAGCTGTAAGAACCATACATGCTTCCCTTTTCCAAGGATTATTTTATCAATTTGTTTTTATGTTTGTAAATTGTTTGAATGATACAAGCTCCTACAGGAAAAGGTATAGCTTTATTCTTGACTGTTTTGGGGTTCCATCTTGTCGTCTTTAATATTTTACTTGATTGCAAGTAAAGTTGGGATGTATCATCTATTTGGATATATCTTTAAATTTGGTTCTTCTATGATCCATCAGGTGGATCTTGATTTCAGAATTCTTGATCTTGTTTGCTATAGAAATTTTAGATCAGCTTCAGACTAGATTCCGGCAGAAGCTTGGTACCAAGCATGACTTTTTCTTTTAATGGATGGTAAGGAGTATGATGCTTGTGAGTGATGGTGAACATGATAATTTTCGAGACGGGAATTTTAATTTATTCAAGAGTGTAGCTTGATGAACTTCTCCTCTGCAGTTTGATCCCCAAGAAAGAATATTTTGTCATGGTCATTAACTGTACAATTTATCATGGTAGTTGGTTGGGTTTAATTTTTCCTGCATCAGCCAGTAAATTATCCTTAACTCTTCTTGCAGAATTGTTCTCTGGTTTATTAAGGCTGGTTGTCCGTAGTCCCCCTCTGTACCGGCTTGGTATATGGTGGACCTTCTGTATTCTCCATTCTCTAAACTCTTTATGCGCTATCATTTTACAAGCTTCTTTTTTGTAGTTTATTTTTTCTATTGAAAATCTAAATGAACAATTCTTTCTAATCATTTAATGACATTTTTTTTTGTTTTTTTTCGTATTTCCTTCTCCATATTATTTTATTAATTGATAAATAGGACTTAAAAGCATTTATAGTTCATGTCTATTATGGACAAGGAGTAATCAGATCAACAAAAGAGGCAATTGGAAGTTTGTCTCCGATGAGTGATCATGGTAGTCACCTTTTAGATTTACTAACATTTATTGAATTGACGGCATATCTTTTTTTCTTTTTCCTTTTTTTTTTTTTTAAAGAATGACATTGACTGCATGATTTCTCATTATATAGGTGCCAATTGGAGGATGCTACAGGCTTATTGATATTCCGATGAGCAATTGCATCAACAGTGGCATAAACAAGATATTTATCATGACTCAGTTCAATTCTGCATCTCTCAATCGGCATATTCATCGTACATATAACCCTGGGAATGGCATCAACTTTGGTGACAGATTTATTGAGGTAAAATTTCTTAACTATTAAGCTAATTCAAAGTTCCTTTCTCGCTCTACTGAATAATACTATGCCAAATCAAGAAGATCATCAAATTAATTGTTTTATATATTTTGATGGTATTGGTGAAGCACGCAAGTAGCTGATAATGAATTACATAGCTGGCTGAAAACCACTGCATGTCGTTCACTAAGCTTGCCTTGGAATAAGGATTCCAATTTTGTTGTGTTTATGATATATTTTTCTTATAGACATTGGAATTTTTTGAGTTAATGTTGTAGCGCAACTCTGCATCCATTTCCAATGAAAAGTTGATTTCATTCCATGAGCAGGTTTTGGCAGCTACGCAAACACCAGGGGAAGCTGGAATGAACTGGTTTCAAGGTACAGCAGATGCTGTTAGACAATTTATTTGGGTATTCGAGGTAGGCAATTATTGGATAAAGATAGGAATTTTTAAAGCATATGATAAGATATCATGTACATCCTAATTTCCTTATGCATTAACAGGATAACAAGAACAAGAACATTGAACACATACTGATTTTGTCTGGAGATCACCTGTATCGGATGGACTACATGGACTTCGTGGAGGCATGCTGGAGCATAGTTAATCAATTGTTTATATTGTTTTTATTGCCATGCTTACTTACAGATGTATATTGTACATAATATATGCAGAAGCATATTGATACAGGTGCTGATATTACAGTCTCATGTGTTCCTGTGGGTTACAGGTAGGTTGGATGAACATAATTACTTATCTTCAGTTCTGTTGCTGTAATCCTAATTTTATCTGGGTTCTTTGCTCAAAAAACATATGTCCAGGTTCAACTTTTAACTTTGTTCAAAATACTGAGTTTGTAATTTTTTCCTCAGAAGAAAATTGTAAAATTCTTGCCTGTATTTTGGCTATGATAGATAATACTCTACTTAAAATGACTATGAATTTCTGAAAATCCAACTTCCAGAAGTCATTGTATGTTCAGCCAAAAAAAATACATGCTACTATCACTCTAAACTACTCCATTTTCAGTCCTACTCATAAGTGACTAGATATATTTCATAATCTAGTCATAAGAATGTCCAGATTATTGAATATTAACCATATTTTTATTCATGAAAAAAAATCTTGTAATTATGTGGCAACTATATGGAAGATAGCAGCTTCATGGAACTTTGTTAAATTCAGCTTTCTTAACAAAGAAATTATTCTCTGAATGTGAAACTTTAAATATTTCTGAAACTTCTCTTGGAGTTGATGAAATATACAACACCTTAGGTGCTATAGCTACTCGCAGCTTACTATGTTCCCACCAAACAAAGGCAATATGTGAAAACAGCTTCAACTGAAATAAATAAGAACTCTAATTCCTGACTTCAAAATACTCTTACCACCATGCTTCGATATGCAACTTTAATTCCCTTCCATTAGAATTTACCGATATTTATTACTTTGATACTAATGAATACACATTAAAATAAATAAGAACTTTTGGGTAATACGAAAATATGTATATCAGAAATCATTTAGACATGGTCTAAAGATTTGAATGATGATTTTTAATCATTCTTTGATCCTATGTAGGATAATGGACTTGAATTGCTGGCATGCCTGATCTGAAGGTTGTTTTTTATTGGCTGTAGGGGTGTAAATACATCTGTGTGTCATTTTATCAGTTCCTTACACGGTATAAAACTAATATAGATCAATTAGAGGAAAAACATTGCCTGTGATTAGAAATAAATTGCAAACTAGTAGTTCCCCAAATATTTTGAGCAGACTTAATCATGGTCTGTGGTAAGATGCCTATTTGCCATTGATTATAATAATTTGTTTCTCATCTCGTCTCTCATCTTCTTATTACTTAGTTTACTGCTTCTTGAATCTCAAAAATCCTTTCTTTTCCAGCATTCTTGTTTTTTGGGCAATCCCTTTGCAACATCTTCAGTCTCATCTTCACATTATCAAAGTTCTATTTTCCTTTACACCTAAATTATTTCTTGGCCAATTCTTTTTTGGTGTTTAGTTTCATAACCATGTAGCTGTTTTCTTAAATCCTTGATAAGCAGGGAAATTATTAATTCCGAGCTATTTATTCAGTCCTTGTACTATCTTCATGTTTTACTAGATAATGTTCATTGAATCATGTTCTCTATTTTCTCTCGATTTTCTAATCCATATCTCAAGCTGAAATGATATGAAAAGGCTAGTCTCTTGTAAAAGCTCATTTTCTGTATGCTTGATATGATTGGTTAGTTGCAATTGTTACTTGTCCATAATTACAGAAATAAGTGGTGGGTTGCTGCTTTTGTTCAATCTTTTCTTTTGTTTTGCAAATGCAATTTTTTGTTTTCACTGACTTGGTAAATATTATCTGAAAGCCGAGCATCTGACTACGGATTGATGAAGATCGGCAAAAGTGGCCGCATTATCCAATTCTCTGAGAAACCCAAGGGTGCTGATTTAGAAGCTATGGTTAATATATCCTCTCAATCCCCTTTTGTTTGAAATCTTTCTGAAATGTGGAATGTACGCTCTGCTGCTACCACTAATCCCATCTGTCATAAAAAAAACTTAATTAGAAAGTCTCTTTGGTGGTATGCAGAAAGTTGACACCACTTTTCTCAGACTATCTTGCCAAGATGCTAAGAGATACCCCTATATTGCATCAATGGGAGTTTATGTTTTTAAAAGAGATGTTCTTCTAAAGCTTCTAAGGTAAGTTTCAGCTTTCATGAGGAGACAGGATTTTCAGGGTTTTCATTCTTGACAATTGTTATCTTTTTTAGGTGGAGGTATCCGAAATCCAATGACTTTGGTTCAGAGATCCTTCCATCAGCTGTAAAGGAGCTTAATGTTCAGGTGTGAGAGAGAGTACTTTAAACTTGATTTCTGCTTATCTATTTACTCCACCTTCTCTTCTGATATTGGATGAGTGATCTGTGGTTATAAGCTCAAGGTGGGGTTTTAAGAGATATCTGAATCTGATTCTTGGCTCGCCTCTCTGCTTCTTTATCATGCCATGAAAATTGATGCATTATGAATAATCCTGAATTGGCAGGCATATTTATTCAACGATTACTGGGAGGATATTGGAACAATTAATTCATTCTTCGATGCTAATTTGGCACTCACAGACCAGGTTGCCATTGCTTACAGAGATAGTATAGTAGAGAGCAACATAGAATTCATATAATTTGCTTCGCATCCTTTATCAATAGAATCTCATCATTCCTGAAAATATGAAACAGAATCTGGTCTCCTGTCAATGTTTTGGTCTTTGTGCAGCTTCCAAAATTTCAGTTTTATGATCCAATGACACCCTTCTTCACATCACCTCGATTTTTGCCCCCGACCAAAATAGAAAAATGCAGGGTATGTGGCAGTGCATTATGAGGTTCTCATCTCTATTATAATCTTTTTGCATCTCACAATGTGGAATTGAAACATGCAGGTCTTGGGTGCAATCATTTCACATGGATGCTTCTTGCGTGAATGTAGCGTTCAACATTCTATAGTAGGGGTGCGCTCACGTTTGGATTATGGTGTAGAATTGAAGGTATCGAACTAAGATTAAACATTATAATCTAAATTTTTGTCCCTTCTGTTTGAGCAATAGTAGTTGAAATTCTTTGTAGTGAGTCATATTTCCTGTAAAATTGTATGTTGGATGTTCACATATAAGCATACTTGTCCCTTTTTATTTTGGACCAGATTGCCTTTATTGCAATATTGTTCTGGTGAATGCCAAGTCATTAGGAAAGTAAGCCATTTAAAACCTCCATTTATTTAAGAGATTGTTTGTGTTAGAAAAGATTAAAAGGGTTAAATGTTACATATGTACAAGTGGAAGCAGAAGATTCCATAGATTCAGGGATAATTACTAAAGGCAAGGTGCTTGCCAATAAAGACAGAAATTCTATTCATTACATGAGCAAGGTAATCCCTCCTAGGATTAGAATAGATGGGGCTCCTCCCTCTTAATATGTGTAACCATACTTTAATGCTTTTCCACTTGGCATGAAATGTTTTCTTCCTGTTCTCTCTCTAAGGACGGGCAGGAGCCCCCTTGACTTCATTAAGCTACACAATATCCCTAAGTGTGCTTGTATTCTTTTTTCCTCATTTTACATGTCCATGCCATCCCTTTGGTGTCAATGGCTCGATTCTAACTTTCCTCATATTCTAGCAAATATTAGTTTACTTATTTCTAATTTCTATTATCATCTCATTTGCTTGCACCCTCATTTAATTGAATATAGTATCCAACTTTACAATGCTTCAAAAATTACTTATCCCTTTGCATTTTCTCCTGCAAAGTCTCACCTCGTAGACCACTCCGGGAATGCATTTCCTTTGATCCGCCCTGCTCCTCCAGTGTATTTTCCCACAATTCTATAGATATGGATCATCATTGTTTTCGATAAACTTTATGCTTATCTGTTTCTCATTGATTTAGTTTAAACATGCATCATCCTTGGATAGCATACTGCAAGAGGCATCCCTATTAATTGGCAGTCACAAACAACTTGGAATGTGACAATTTTTTTCTCTTGAAACTTCAAATGTCCTATAGATGTTCTTGGGTCCCAGTGAAAAACTGTGTACTGGGTATGGTTCGGATATACTAATTGTGAATTAGTTAATGTATGACAATCCAAATTACAATGTCCTAGTTCTTTAAAGCATGTAATTGATCTCTGTTACTCGTGCATATTAATTATACATCCCAGCAACAATATGGGTGATGATGTTAGTTAACATTTGAGAATGAAAAATATTGAAGGATCGATCAACTAAACATTTCAAAACCATCGGTGAATATTAATTATACATCCCAGCAACGATATGGGTGCTGATGTTAGTTAACATTTGAGAATGAAAAATATTGAAGGATCGGTCAACTAAACATTTCAAAACCATTGGAAGTCCTTCGGGTCTTGTGAAGAAACTTGGCTAATGTCGAGTATTTTTACTCTCTCCTCTGATCATCTCAGGATACCATGATGATGGGTGCTGACTACTACGAAACTGAAGCTGAAATTGCTTCTCTGCTGGCAGAGGGTAAGGTGCCAATTGGTGTAGGACAAAATTCAAAGATCAGGTGAGACTTAGAAACAGTATTGTTTATGAATATATGAAAGCTTAAGGTTTATAAGACAAGCTCTAAGGTTTCTCTCTGTTCTTCCAGTAATTGCATCATCGACATGAATGCTAGGATTGGGAAAAATGTCGTCATTGCAAACAAAGATGTATGTGCTACTTTTCATATTCACTTGTCAGAAATATCTATATTAACCTGCAGACTTTGCCCTTCATAACAGGGTGTTCAGGAAGCTGATAGACCACATGAAGGATTCTACATACGATCTGGGATCTCGATAATTCTCAAGAATGCAACCATCAAAGATGGTGCAATCATATAAAATGCCATCTTTCTGGATGCTTTGTATTGACAGAACATTTTGAGGCTACGGAGATCAAGGTTTTAAGGCCTGTGAAACTAGGAAAAGGGATAGATGATCTAGGAGATGAACTTATGCTGTAATGATCATGTAAGCTGGTGTTCAGTTTCTTTATGCTTTATATCTTGCTAGCAATTAGCTTCAAAGGGCTTCTCCTCCGATGGCTAGAGAAAACAAACTACAATGTGACAGCTGCATCCTTGTCTGCAAGGTAGAGGTTTATTCATATTTCAGAGTGGTGTTAGTATCAATAAATTGAGAGGCATCTCGCTTCTTTTTTCATGTAAATAAATATGCTGTAGCGAGCCTTAAAGCTTTTTGTAGTACGAGCTTATTTCATTATGGAAATCTTAGGTTTTTTTTTAATAATTTACTTTTATCGGGGGTGAACAGCTGTTATCTTTCATTCTTTGCTAAAAGCTTACTATGAGAACTGCAGAAACTGTAATTATTGAAGTGATGTGGTTAGAGGAAAAGCCTCGGCATCACACATTGTGGCACAATATGGACCTGTTAGAGGGGAAAAAAAAAAAATCATGATTCAACTAGACATTGATCAAGAAAGGGTGCAGAAAATTTTGATGAAGTTGCTTCGATTAGCTATTACTGGCCATGAATTGGAGACACAGACTAAATATACGGTATTAATGTTTGTTTTTATGCAGGATACCTAGCAGGAAAATTTCTTTTCTTCTTTCAACTATTTATTCTAACTAAGTGGTACTAATTATGGCAAATTTTATTTGCCTTCCATTCAGCAAAGCCATTCCTTGGATGCAGGAAAATCATCTAGAGGAAATAATAAACGTAAAGCTTTCATTCATCCAGGTATCATGTCAAAGTATCTTGCTTAATTTCCTACATTTTTTCCCTTGTTTTCATCCTGCCACTGCTTCCTTCTGATGGCCTGAGCCTGCTCTAGTTTTTCGATGTTTCTCATTCTAGCATACAGCTTCCCCAGATAGCGAAGCTTGTGGCAGTAGGCAGTGATAATGTTGCTCGTCGAAGGTGTTTCATTTAGAATAACTTCATACCCATCTTTATATGAGTCCATCCCTTCAGTCAGGAGCTGCCAGAAAAGGCCACCTGCAGTTGCACCCCCGTTTCTTGCTGACCAATAGATTTTCGAATACACGGTGTTGAACAATTCATCTCTTTGGGAGCTGCTGTAGCCAGGATCTTTCCAGGATTTTCCAAACTCGGTCAGGAGCAACGGTTTTCGGAGGACATTGAGTGCATCTTGGATGTGGGAGTCAAGCCATTTGTTCAGGAAAGAAAGTTGTGCCTGCTCATTTGTATCAGACAACCTGCATCCAATCAAGGGAGTGAAAATATGGATCAATACTCTTGGGAAAGCAAGTTGTGTTAGATCATTTGAATTGGACAACGTGCACCGGTAAAGCAAGTGAAAATATGGATGATGCTTATAAAGGATAAGAAGTTGTGTAATAATGCATGCAATGCATTCTTAACTGACTTGATGATAAAAAATGAAGGAACTAGTATTTATTTGGATGCAGTTCTATGCTTCATTGCGTTTCCTTCATCTGTTCTGCTGTGCATGATTACCATTGATCAGGATAGGAATGCATGGTGGCAAAATCAATTCCAGGAATCTGATTGTTGGATATGAAATCTGTTCCCACTGGAAAGCCTAAGCCTGGATTGAATTGCTTTTCCGCTGATGATGCTCCATAGAATCCCTCTAGACCAGCTTCCAGCAAGTGATTACTGTCTATGGATTTCAGAAAGGCAGCCATCTCCGTGATCCATGCCTATATAATAAGAACCAATGAAGATGGTTTAATAAGAATCGACATTAAGGAAAGGTAGCACAAATTATCCCCTACATCTTGCTGCCTTTGGAAATGCCAAAATTTGTTGTCAGCAGATAATAGCAAAAATGTCAGACTGATGTTTCAGGTCTGCAGTTTAGAAGTTCTCGTGTCAAAACCCTATGTGTTTAGGATGATCCTTTTGAAATCGCCTAATAAAAACTGTAGATAATTTGCTAACTCCTGGGAAGGGGTTTAAATTTATGGCTGGAATCTAGTGTAGCTTATCTAACCAAAAGAAGCATTCTTTTGTGTGCATATGCATCAGAAAAAAAGGGGTAGGATGATCAAAATGCATTGAATTAGAGGTCTAGAATGGTCCATATGCCAGGGATATCTTACTAAACCTAAAAATTTCTTCATGTTATTCTAAAGAATGCCTGGAATGCCAGATAAGGAAATAATATGTCAAATGCTTTCAGGAGGTCAGTGAATATGTCAAGGCAAAAACTATCTCATATTTTTTAAAAAAAAACGACTTGCTCAATGGGAATCCTGAAAATAATCATATAGTAAAAGAAAATGACAAAATGAGTGAGGCATAAAAGCTTCCAAAATTATTGTTGACTTGCATAACCTGAATGGTCGTTCCTGATGGATCCGATTGGCATCTTGGCTCATTCATAAGCTCCCATGCAAAGACTGTTGGGTCATTCTTGTAAGCAACTCCAGTAATGGTGTTAACTCTTGTGAGCACAGTCTTCACAATAAACAAAAATTTAAAAAAAAAAAAAGAAAAAAAGGGGTCAAGGTCAGAAAAGTGGTGATCGAACCATTTGAAGTTAAAAGAACACAAAAGGAGATCACTATAAAAAAATGTGAAGGAAATCATAATCAGTTGCTTAAAAAGGCTCATCAAGAATATAAAGTGGTTAAAGTCCGGAAGATATACTTGTTAGGAGGCGACCCTTCAAGTTAATAATTAGAAACCAGCAGCTTTTGTCCAATAAGAAACTTATTACAGAGAAGATTGCTGAAACCCAGAGAATAGAGCTACTAAAAGAAAATATTCCTTTTAAAACACAGAACCCCAGGTGGCATTGAGCCAAATCAAGAACTGAATTAGATACTAATATATGCAAACAAAAATGGGAACCAAATATTAGGAAATAAAAACATAAAAGAGAAGAAGAATAAGCAACATCATTGTCTGAAGGTTTTCTGTCATTGGACATTTGGACGCTGAAGTCCAACGTCTGCAAGCATCAATTGAAGACGCCACATTCAGACAAAAAGGAAAGCTCAAACTTTCCTAGAAGAAGACTATACGGACATCTGTTAAACAGATCCATTATTAATCGTGAGAGGAGATGGACAAATATCACTGCAAATTTTCTTTTGACCTGGTATTGATTTTCTGAGCATTTTATATGATTATCTGATAATATTTACTCACCAAGTCATCATTCAAAAACTAAGTCTGAGTCAAATCTCCTTCCCCAAAAAAGGGGAAAAAAATTCAGCAAATAATAAAATTTATGTACTGCTCTAAAATAAACAGATCAGCATCAAAAAGTATATATATATATATACTCATGTGTCATTCAACAATTGTTTTTGTCGCCAGAAAATGCAATCGTTGCTACAGCAGAGAGCATCTGCAATAATATATAATCAAACAGAAGCTAAGAAGGGAAAAGGAGGAGATAAAAAAGAAAAAGGAATCATATGTCACACTTCCTTCTTCCTACCTTGACATGATTTTTGTAAAATCCTTTAACCACAGGGTTGGTGAAGAACTCATCATCTGATGCAATGTTCTGTCCTTGATTCCTGGCCCATTGCACATACTGCTTCTTCCCTCCAAAGCTATCATAGTTGTTCACCAAGCTCAATATAAGCCTGATCTTGTACTTTCTGGCCTCAGATACCACGAAATCCAACCCCTGGACATAACAAATAAATTAAAAAAATATATATTACATAAATATATATAAGTTCATAAAAACTCGAGAAAAGTTTAGGAGATTATGAAAAAAATCGAGGAAAAAAAAAAAAAGGAATGGATTTGCGAGACCTCGAACATCTGTTCATTGTAAGAACCAGGGGAATACTGCAAAGCTGTGCTCCCCCCATCATTGAAGGCCCAAGTCCTGGCCACAGAGAGCCCACGGCTTGAGGCTTCGCTAAAGGCATTGGAGATCTTGTACCTCTGAGAAGGATCGGAGGCCACGTAGGTAAGCCAGTAGGCATTGAAGCCATTGGCAAAGAATGGGCTCCCATTCAGAACAAAATGCAGCCCACTTGTCCTGATGAAATCCCCCTCAGCCTCTACATGATGCTGCGAAGTCAACAACAAGACCAAGAACACTGCTAAAAGGCTTAGTTTCTTCATCTTCTTCCTCTAATGAAGGCAGGAAGAGGAAACCTCAAGAGGAATTAATGGTGTCTTTTTTTTGGGTCTCAGGTGCACAGAGAACCTATGGCTGTGCACGGAGAGTGGGCAGGCTCTTTTAACGGGTCCGTGAGCACAGCTGCAGTGGTAGCGCTGTTGATAAAAGCCCTGCTCCGGTCATGAATT
This sequence comes from Areca catechu, assembly GCA_021397845.1. Taxonomy (NCBI): domain Eukaryota; kingdom Viridiplantae; phylum Streptophyta; class Magnoliopsida; order Arecales; family Arecaceae; genus Areca; species Areca catechu. The sequence goes on from CM038039.1 coordinate 43,605,985, forward strand.
CGAGATATAATTTTTTGAATAAATTTATTAAATTTTAAGTTTTTTAGATGTACATGACTAAGAGATGGAATGGATATTCCAACGTCATAATAAAATTAGGCTGACCTGTTCGATTACAGATTGATAAAAGAAATACGTAAAAAATCGAACAACCGTCTAATAAATTGGAAACCGGTATGGAAGCCACATTGGGGTTTACTCCCCTATTTATTTTTATCAAAAAAAAAAAAAAAAAACAGGCCCGTGAGGTGACGCATGTGCCCCACCAGTGCGCCTGCTTATAAAATCTGAAACAAAAAAGCGGTTATGTAATGACAAAGAAGTCTCCCGGTCCCCTTCCATTTGGAATAAATTCTGCTTTTTTTTATTTATTTTTTAATAAATATAAAATGTGGGCAACTGAGAAGGTATTAACCATAAATATAGTTTAATTGTCGTTAATGATTATATCAAGGAAGATTTACTGGGCCAACTAATGAGCTTGAGCCAAAATAATTTAGCAAACAAATTCCCGTAATCCAGGGAGGACTATCCGGGGGACTAATGCCTGTCACATATTACATGATGGAGTCAATTTTGGTAATAGTGATTTTTGCTGAATGTATGTGCTTGATGGATAAAATTAATAATCTCTTTGATCAATCACAACACCCCCTCCCTTTCTTTCTTTTTCGTTTTCTTTTTTTTTAATAATGAAAACAGGTCAAATAAGCTGATGTAGAAGCTTCCACCGGATGTTGATGGTTTTCCATCTTTTGGTCCTAATGTTATCAAAATCTGAATGATGCTTCTAAGCAGCATATTTCGTGGGCCTAGTAAATGGCACCTTCAATGCCAAACAAATATGATCGTTTTCTTTTATTGTAATATTCTGCAAGTTTTGGGTACGCCCATTTTGTTCCTTGATTTTTTTAAATTTTTTTTTACTCTAATCCTCTAAATTTTATTATTATTATTTTTTTTTTGGTAAAGCGGTGTATTCATTCAAGAACAAGAACGAGTATGAATACAATCCAAAAAATCAGAAAGAAATATATCGCGGAGTGGCCTCGGGGCATCCCAGGTCGATCTACAAAACAGAACCAGAGTGATGAGCAACATAGGAAGCAACCTAGAACTGTCAACAGGTCGGGTTCGGGTCGGAATTCAAATATCTAAATCCGGATCCGGTCTCAGCTACTGGATTCAAACCCAAACCCGAATACCCGATGGGTCTAATTTTGAAATACCAGACCCGGATCTGAATGGATCCCGGGTATCCAGACCTGAATCTGGACCCGATTACTTCATGATGAGACAGGTAAATTTCTATCACCTCTTTGAATGGGTCTTGTCGCTCCATTTTCTCCCATTTTTTCACCGTTCTTGGAGGTGTTTCGATTGTCGATTGGCTCAAGGACTCGATCCGATGTGACTAGGCGGAGGCGGATGAGGGGCGGGTGGTTCTGGCATCGCAATGGATTTCGACGGCAACAGCAACGGCGAGGAAGAGGACGGGATGTCATCGGTAAGGGAAGTGTTGATCAACGGCCTCAAGAAACCAAGCACGAGTTGGAGGGCAAGGAGGAGGCGTCGGCCATCTGCCATCGAGGGCAGGGAGGATCTGGAGGATGATGTCCAAGTAACGACGGCCAGCGGGACTTGGAGCTAAGGAAGGGAGAGCCGGAAGGGTAGGCCGATGTCGGAGCAGTAGAGCGACCGTCGAGGGGGGAGGCGTCGAACGTTGATGGGGGGCAGAGCGGTGGAAGGTGAGCGCCAAGAGCTTGGGCTGGTTGGTGCCGAAAGCCTGAGAGCAGAGGGGCTCCATTCCCAGCAATAAGCCCGAGAGCACAGAGTAGCCCATGATGTTGGCGATGGCGAGGGAGCCGGCGGTGAGTGAAAGGTCGTCCAAAGATCTCAAGAACAACATTGAGAGAACATAGTGGGAGTAAAGGAGCGCGGTAAGCGCGATGGGAAATGAGAGGTGGAAGAAGGATGATGATGGGGACATCAAAAAACCCATCGGGTTTTTTTTTTTTATTTCCTAGTTTATTTTATTTTATTTTATATTTTTTATCCCATCTATTTCACTTATCCCTGCTATTCCTATTTTAATCCATGCTTATCCCTGACTTGTTCCTCTGTTATTCCTGTCATCTTCTTCCTCCATTCATTGCCCAAAAAAAAAACTTTCTTTCAACCATCACGGTCAACACCCGCTCCATCAACAACCGGAGATCCCTTATCAAAGCCCCGCTCGTCTAGATCCGTCGGCGCCTCCACCGGATCGCTGCCCTTCCCTACGCCGACCGCCCAATCTCCTGTGCCACCGTCCATCTCTCGCCACGACGACCTCCTCCACCATCTCCATAATTGCCGGATCCCGGCCGTCCAGGCCAAGATCTGGGAGATCTTCATGCCGGCATCCTTGTGGCCACTGTCTTCATCATCGCCGCCTGCTACAAGCCCCACACCGTGCCTTGCAAGGTCACGGGCAAGTGCAGCTCCGTCACCGTCCGCATGGTTCCCATGCCCCGTGGCGCTGGGATCGTCGCTGCTCGACAAATCTTCATTCCAATAACACACCGACCTCCTCGCCAGTAGTCCCAGCCCCTCTTCCCCGTCCGCCGCCCCCTCTGTTCCACGGTCACAGAGAACTTGCACAGATCTCAGAGCAGAGCAGCTTTGCACGGATCTCAAAGCTACATGCTTCTCATAGCAGGAATTTTTTGCATAATTATCGGGCCTGTGTAGACTTCAGAGCAACGTAGCACTGATCCATCTTTTTTGACATAGATCTTGATGCATTCAGATTATATTTTATTTATCTTAATTTTTTAATCTGGATGTATTGATTAGTTTGAAATTATTTTAATTTCAAGTTTATTTTAGATTATATTATTAGTTTGAAGTCTATTGGATTGGGATAGGTTTCATCTTTATCTTGTAAGAGGGTTGGAAAATCTATAAATACCATCCTCGGTCCTTTATAAAAATTTGGTAAATAAAAATGAGTGTTTAGAAAAGAGTGATTCTTTTCGTTCGCCCCACATGGGGAGGATGTGAGGTCCTATTCCTTCGCTTTCGAGCGTCGAGGGGTGTGAGACCCTATTCCTTCGCTTTCGAGTGTCGAGGGGTATGAGACCCTATTCCTTCGCTTTCGAGCGTCGAGGGGCATGAGGCCCTAATTTTCTTTTATTCTTCGGAACATCGTAGGGTGTGAGGCCCTAGTTATCCCTTCTTGACCCTAATACCAGGAGACTTCTCAGCTCTCCAACGATCCTCCTAGCCTTGTCCCCCATCAGTTTTGGTATCAGAATGGGAGAGGATTAGGATTAGAGAAAAAAAATTGCAGCATCGAGGCTGACTCGACGAAGTCAAGTTTTTCTCATCCCAGGAAAATGATGGGGACATCAAAACCCATCGAGGTTTTTTCTTTTTTCTCCTAGATTTTTTTTATTTTATTTTATATTTTTTATCCCAGCTATTCTACTTATCCCTGATATTCCTATTTTATTCCATGCTTATCCCTGACTTATTTCTTTGTTATTCCTGTCATCTTCTTCCTCCATCCGTTGTCAAAAAAAAAAAACTTTCTTTCAACCATCACGGTCAACACCCGCTCCATCAACAACAGGAGATCCCTTATCAAAGGCCCACTCGTCCAGATCCGTTGACGCCTCCACCGGATCGCCGCCCTTCCCTACGCTGGCCACCCAATCTGCTATGCCGCCGTCCATCTCCCGCCACGATGACCTCCGCCGCCATCTCCACGACCATGGGATCCTGGCCGTCCAGGCCAAGATCCGGGAGATCTTCATGCCGGCATCCTTGCGGCCACCGTCTTTGTCATCGCCGCCCGCTACAAGCCCCACACCATGCCTTGCAAGATCATGGGCAAGTGCGGCTCCATCACCGTCCGCATGGTTCCCGCGCCCCGTGGCGTTGGGATCGTCGCTGCTCAGCAAATCTCCATTCCAAGAACACATCGATCTCCTCACCAACAGTCCCAGCCCCTTTTCCTCGTCCATCGCCCCCTCTGTTCCACGATCACAGAGAACCTACACATATCTCAGAGCAGAGCAGTTTTGCACGGATCTCAAAGTTGCACGCTTCTCAAAGCATGAATTTTCTGTATAGTTATCAAACTATGCAGATTTCATAGCAATGTAACACGGATCCACCTTTTTCAGTACAGATCTTGATGCATTCAGATTATATTTTATTTATCTTAATTTTTAATATGGATGTATTGATTAGTTTGAAATTATTTTAATTTCAAGTTTGGTTTAGATTAGATTATTAGTTTGAAGTCTGTTAGGATTGGGATAGGTTTTATCTTTATCTTGTAAGAGGGTTGGAAAGTCTATAAATATCACCCTCAATCTTTTGTAAAAATTTGGTGAATAAAGATGAGTGTTTAGAAAAGAGTGATTCTTTTCGTTCGCCCCGCATGGGGAGGGTGTGAGGCCCGTTTTTTCTTTGTCTTTGGGCGTCGAGGGGTGTGAGACCCTATTCATTCACTTTCAAGCATCGAGGGGTGTGAGGCCATATTCCTTCTCTTTCGAGCATCGAGGGGTGTGAGACCCTATTCCTTCGCTTTCAAGCGTCGAGGGACGTGAGGCCCTAATTTTCCTTTATTCTTCGGAACATCGCGGGATGTGAGGCCCTAGTTATCCCTTCTTGACCCTAATTCCAGGAGACTTCTTAGCTCTTCAACGATCCTCCTAGCCTTGTCTCCCATCAGACGTGGCCTCTCTCAGGGTGTCGGCCAATAAGGAGAATAGAGGAAATTGGGCGGGCTTCTCCATCTCCAGTGACTTCAAAGGTTGGTTCTTTACCAGCTTCGAGAGCGAGATGATGGAGTAAAGGAGATGGGACAATAGTGGGTTCTTTTCGTCGGTGGCTGCCATGGAAATGGCACTGCTGTTCATATTACACATAGTGGCAGAGGCTAGATTTTAGAATTCCAAGAGATGAGATTTCCTGTTGGGTCTAGGGTTCAAAAGGTTGCATTTTTGCAAGCTTCATCAAAAGAAATATGGAGGGGGGGGGGGGGGGGGCGGAGCTGAAACTAAGACAAGAAGAGAGCTTGGTTCCCGCAACCTCTACCGATGTGCGGCCATCAATGAGGGGGAGGCATTGGCCATCAATGGAGGAGGATGGGGAGGCTTTGGGGATTCAATCAAATCGTGGAAGGGAAAAAATTAGGGTACCATCGCACCGAATCGAGGAGGGCTTTTATATTAAAATCAATGGTTGATTTCGAACCCTTGGATCACGATCTAACGATCCATAATAATATAAATATATATAAATATATAAATATATATAATATTATTTTATATAAGTGGGTCCTATGTCTCTCTCTAAGTCAGTTTTGGTGGACCCTCCCCCAACGGAACAAACCAATGCCATTCAGATGGTAACAGGAGAAGACCCATTCTGGGGGCAGTTTCCTTAGGAGCAGGTTGAAGAAACTTCAAAGGGGATCCCAAAGGAAATGCCTAAAGAACTATGGGAAATAGTCATCTCCAAAATACCAAAAAGCTCTTGAAGAGATTGGCCGCCGATATTACATATCCAGACCCGGATCCATTTAATTATAACTAAATGGGTCCAGATCTAGGTCCGGGTAAACGAGTCCATATTTAATACCAGACTCGGATTCGTTGGATAAATACCCATGGGTCTCGGGTCCGGATCCGATCCATTAACAACTCTAAGGCAACCCTGTCTGTTATTGAGTTCGCCTCCCTAAAGACATGCCTGATGATGTAGACCGGGCATCCTTGAAGAAGAAGAGTAATGTCATGAAGGAGTGGATATAGAGGCATGGCTCTTCGAGTCTCCTGAATCCAAGCTATGACAGTAACAAAATCCCCCTCGATAATGAGATGCTCAATCCATAAGATCCTCCGAGCATAAATAATGCCGGCCCAAGCCTCTCGTAACTTCGCTGCCGGGACAGTCAGCTGCATAAGATGGTGACCTCCAGCCACGTATATCCCAAGGCCAGGGCCACGAATAACAAAGCTCGCATCACCATCAGTACTTGAAACATTCTCGTTAAAATTAATGATGAAGAATGTCGAGGAGAGGGCTCTAGGTGATAAAAACCCGATGGGATGCTGCACTAGCAGTAGTGAAACTCCAAGTCTCTGACATCAACCGTGATGTGCTCAAGTACTCCTCAGCATGAATCCGGGCTCTCTTAACAACCAATCTGTGAGGACACTCAAAAACATTGAAGACAAGATTATTCCAGGATAACCAAGTGTAGTATGTAATAAATGATTATTGACGGTGCACGAGTTTCTTTGTGAACAGTACGGTCTTTAGAGAGCATCCATCAAAGGGGGACAGTACGGTGCATGGGTTTCTACTTGCCAACACTGTCATCCCAAAGACTATTGTGATGGAAGCTGAGCGTATTCTTCGGGCTTTCTTGTGAAGATCGAGCGGCACCCCCAGAGGAGTCAATCTTGTGGGATGGCATTCTATTTGTCAGCCTGTGAGGGATGAGGGGTTAGGAATCCAGTCCCTGGTGATGAGGAGGGACGCCCTCTTGGCCCGTCATGTTACCAGGCTTTTCTTGTCTCCTGACAGCTTATGGTCTTCCTTTATGCAGCATAGATATGATATTCTATCTCTGGAGGGGGGGAGGTTTACTCCAGGAGTGGGTCCTGCATTTCTTGTCTCCTGACAGTTTATGGTCTTCCTTTATGCAGCATAGATATGATATTCTATCTCTGGAGGGGGGGAGGTTTACTCTAGGAGTGGGTCTGCTATTTGGAGAGAAATGCAAAGGAGGGCTCCTGATGTTATTCATCATTGTAGATGGATAGTGGGGGATGGCAGATCTTCAAGGTCCTATCCGATCTGTGGATTTCTAACATTGCTTTGGACAAATGGCCTACTTTTCTCTCCTCTGAGATCTCGGCGTCCATTACTATTGCTAACCTTCTTCTCCCGGGGGTTCGGAGGTGGGATCCGGATGTGATTAATCACTATTTTGGTGATGTGTTGGATGAGAGGGTACTTTCTATTGGGTTCTCGGTCAGCCCCTGTCCTGATGTTCGTGTGTGGAGGTCTTCTTCCTCTCCTCTTGCTCCTCTGGCAGATCTTTATTCCATTTATTGTTCAGAGCCTCAATCAGGCATGCAGGCTACATGGATCTGGTCTCTTCCAGTGCACCCTAGGCTGAGGCTCTTTATTTGAAAAGTGGCTTGGCGGTGGCTCCCTGCGAATTCTCTATTATCTTCTTGCGGTCTCCACCTGCCTGCTTCCTGTCCAATCTGTGGTGAGGAGGATGAGTCTGTTGAGCATTCTTTATTCTGGTGTCAGAGAGCTTGCCGGGTGTGGATGTTGGCTGGTTGCACTCCCTTCTTGTACCTTGGTGATGATGTGGTTAACATTTTTTTTATGTTCTTCGCTCCCCTCCTTCCGTTGATGCGCCGGTGTTTGTGGCCTATCTAGCATATCACATCTGGCTCACCCAGAATGCCATGGTTTTCAGCTCGAACATCTCTTCTACTAAGTTCATTGTTGAGAGAGCTAGATTTCATGCTCAGGAGTATCAGAGTTTGATGGGGGATAGTTCAGAGATCTGGAGCTCCGGTACTACTCTTCAAGTGCATCACTGGGTGTTTATTTCTTGGGAGCCCCCTCCTCCGACCTATGCCACGATCAACTTTGATGGCAGTGTTAGGGATGGCATTGGTAGTGCGGCTTTTGTCATTCGGGCTTCGGGTGTCGGTTTCCTTGGTATTGGGCGTACCAGGCTCTTTGATCCTATTGTTCCTATGGCTGAGCTTCATGGAGCCTGGGGCATGAATCAAGTATGCCATGATGGTTCTTCACCTTGACCGTCTCATTATTGAGGGAGACTCCTTGACGGTCATTTCATGAATTCATAGTGCCTTTCGGTCTACCCCTGCTCACCCTCAGCTTCGAGATATCATCTGTCTCTTACGAGATTGTTCAGGGATCGTCGTCAGGCATATCTACCACGAAGCCAACTTGGCGGCTGATTTAATGGCTTCTTTTATGGCTAACCATTCTGGCGATGTTACTTGGTCTCTTTTACATGACACACCTATGTCGTTCAGTGATATCTTGTTATCTCACCTTTTTGGTTGTACCTATTTCAGGATTATTTCTTGAATGATCCGGTTTATTAAAAAAAAGGGGGAGAGATAAAATCTATTAATTATTTGAGATTTGATTAATCAACGAGGTAAAGTAGAATTTATAAATACGAGGGACTTAGAGTACGTAAATTTATGGTTCGAGTACAGGTGATTCATATCCTCTTGTTGGTGATAGAAACATCTTTGTGCGCATGAGCAACTTTTTTTTTTTTTTTAAAAAAAAAAGTTTAAAAAGTCTAGGCCTCCACTTGCTTGATTTCCCAATTAATTCAGATGCTAATGCTCTTGTGACAAGAATACTAACACCGTGCATGACCTCTTACTTTCTTTAGAAAGATTATACTGATTAGGTCAAGCCATGGAAGTAGTGTGAAGCCTATCTATGTCCACTTAATTCGAGCATAACTAGCGAGATCCGATTCATCTAGATGCCGAAGCGGCTCTGCAAGTGGGTGGAGTGGGGTTTGGACCCAAACGCGGCTTGGTTTGGCCTTGGATTCCAGTTCAGCTCAAGCGCAACAAGAGTTCCGTACATCGCCGCATCGCACTCCATGATAACGCGTCATACAAAGAGGTATTTAAAAACGCGCTACATTATTATTATTATTATTATTATTATTATTATTATTATTATTATTATTATAAACAACGCGCCACGTTATTATTTCTGGGATTCTCAAAGAACGGCATCGGAAGAAGCCAAGATCCACCGTCTATCTCATTCTCCGGTGCGAGCGAGCCCAGCTCTTTATTTCCTCTTCTCTTCTCTTCTCTTCCGAGCGCTTGGCAGCTCTACCATCTATCGCCAGCAACAGGCATCTCTTTTCTTCCGCCACTTAAAATCGACGAAAAGGAGCGCATATGGTATAATTAAGAACGTTACCAACAAAATTCTCCGTGCTTGAGCGTCCCCTGTTCCGATCGTCCGCGGCGTAGATCTATCTAAGAGAAGAGAAGGGAAGGGGTCAAAATAAGATGTACTCTTTGTATGATGTACCGTGTAGAGCGCCCTCCTAGGATTCCTATTCGTTCAAGCTTGCCTCTCTACCAACCAGATCGTTGGCACGCACCGACGCCCATGTTGTGGGCCCGTAATATATGGCTCCTGTCCAGCCCAACTGGCCCGCTATTGCGATCTCGTTTAATGCTTTATGCAATTCTGCTCCCTAAAAACAAATAAAATAAAAAATAGTGTCGGCGCAATCTAACGACCGCTAATATGTGGCTCCTGCCAGCCCAACTGGCACGCGAATGCGATCTCGTTTATTGCTTTCTGCTCCTTAAAAACAAATAAAGTAAAAAAAAAATTAGTGTCGGCGCAAACGACCTCTCTCTCTCTCGCTACGTGCCACGCGGCAACATGGGCGGCCTCTCCTCCCCGAGATGGCCGCATGGAATCACGTGATGTGTCGGCGAGGTTGCTCTCGCGATCTGAATTGTACCCATGGTTGAATCGCCGACGTAATCTTATCATGCGTCGAAACCGAAGGTTGTTCCGATGGCAATGAACCGGGTTCGGCTCCCATACATAACTATTCCAATTTAAATTTAAATATTTAATATACTATTCAAATTCGGTCCAAATATTATTAAGATAGAATTTTTTTTATCCAAATCTATTTTAATTGGATATCGGGTAATCGAATTTATCCAGCCGGAACCCAACTGAATCATATTAAATATTTTTTTATTTTTATCAATTTTAAAATTATACATACATTAAACATATAAAATTTAACTACATTTTTAGTTCAACAGCAGTTAATTTCATATTCAATCAAAATTTATATTATGAAGTTGGTAAACAATTAATTATGATCTTGTTTTAAATTCATCCTGAATAAAATAGGATGAAAAAAAAATTCTAATATATATATATAATGATTAGGGTATAGAATTCAAGTATTTTAAAATTTAATAACTAATAATTATAATTAATAAAATATATATTAATTATATATATATAAATATTAAAATAATTCGGGTCGGGTGTATATCTATCCAGTCTCGGTCCAAATCCAAAGTTAAGTATTCGGGTTTTATCCAAACCCGGCCCGAACCTAATCAAAGCGTTGACTACCCGGTCCAATCGAGTCGGGTACCCATAGATTTGGATTTTATTGACATCCCTAGTTCCGAAGGAGAGCATGCAGATAGCGGGACCAAACTAACGTCAACGACTACCAATAATGAAAGGCGTCGGTTCGCGCTTCGCGAATAGGAATGGTAATGGAGCGAGTTCGAATCGAATTTTTAATTATTTAAATTAAATTTAAATATTTAATAAATTATTTAAATTTAGTTTAAATATTATTTAAATTAGATTTTTTTATTTAAATTCATCCCAATCGGATATCGGATAATTCAGATATATCCCGTCCGAATCCAATTGAGTTACATTAAATATTTTTTTTTATTTTTATCAAGTTTAAAATCATCTACCATTCTATAAATTATACATATATTAAACAAATAAAATTTAATTATATTTTTAATTCAACATTACTTAATTTCATATTCAATCAAAATAAAATATATTTAATATAATATATATTAATTATATATTAAAATATTTAAATAATTTGGATTGGATTTGGATTGGGTGCATATCTATCCAGTCCCGGTTCAAATCCAAAGTTAAGCATTAGGGTTTTACCCAAACCCGGCCTAAACCTAATCAAAGTATTGACTACCTGACCCAATCGAGTCAGACCGAGTCGGGTATCCATGGGTTTGAATTTTGTTGCCATCCCTATTCACGAATAATGCATGGAGACTAGTAACCAGGATTTTTTAATTAATATTTTTTAAAAACAAAATTACCAAACTAGTGTTCCTTTAAATAATTTTATCAAAATAATGTTCTTTGGCTACGTGTTAAGCTATTTAAAATTTTTTTGCCATCATTGTTCCTATATTGCCACGTGTCTGCCACTCGAAGAAGATGCAGCTTGAAGCTATCTTCTCAATGAAAACGCAGCTTTAAGCTACATCTTCTCGGTATTTTTAAGCAGCCCGAACGCTACTTGAACAAAAAAAAAATGCTGTTGGCCCCCCTTCAAAAAAAACAAGTTGTTGGTCCCTCCGGTTTCCTTCTCTCCGATCCTTGGTCCCCATATTTTCCTTTTCCTGGGTGTAATCACTACCATCCATTTTCTAAGTATTTTTTAATTTTAAATAATATGCATTGGTTTTTTATTTAATTTTTTTTGGAATGATATAGGTTTATTTTTTTAGAAATTATTAGTCGTGGTTAGTGATCTCGTTGTCCCTTCTCCGAAGGTATGTTGCTTCTATCATTTGAATTTTATTATTGAAGGTATTTTTTTATTAATAATTATTTTTTTTAGAGGATATGATAATTTTTGTAAATGAACATATGAGATCTCATGAATGTTTATTTTTTTAATTTTTTTAAAAAATATATTTGTGTAAATGGTTACTGTTGCCGATCTTATCGCGGTGGCCTGTAGCTCGTGAGCAGGCACCGATTTTCGGACTCTCTCCCCTCGAGATCCCCAATCCTCCGGTCCTGCAAAACAAAGTCAGAGACCCGGGCCAGGGGTTCCGGCGGGGACACTCCGACGGTCAAGTTAGAGAGCAGCAAGATGGAACAAATCCTCTAAGGCGGGTTCCCGAAAGATTCCCGTGCTTAGAGGAGATTTAGATGAAAGTATTGTGAGGAAGAGAGCGGTCGAAGCCCTGCTTCCCGCCCTGAGTTCACCGAGCTTGCGCCTGAGGACTTCTTGGGGGTCCCAGGGTCGTTCTTTCGGTACTCTTCTTCCTCTCTCACTTACCTCTCCGTCCGCTTTTATCGTCCCTTTTATACCATCGGGCCACCTTTGGTCTTCGTCCGCTCCCCCGGAGGCTCCCGGGGATCTCTGGATCTTCCTCTCCCTTCTTCCTTTTTCTTTTTCAAGTCTGGGAGTTAAGTGGCCGGCATACCTCGTCCGTCGTGTATCACGAAAGGGAAAGACTGGCGAGACCTCGGGCCAAGTGCGGGACCTCTCCTTTCGAGGCGTTGACGATGGGCTCCCGGCCGTTTCAGGCTCCTACCTGCGAGGATTTTGTTCCTCGATCGCGGGGCCCTGTTTAATCGATGTAAACGAGGTTTCGCATATCACTGCAGGCCGTACCAGCATCCTGTACGGGACACGGCGCGCGCTGGCTCTGGTGGCGACCTTGTGACCCATGCCTCTGCCTCCCCGAGGCTTTGCAGAGTAGGGCTGACTTCGACCGAGGTGGACCCATCAGGGGGTGCCACCTGGCGGAGGAGCAGGGGCTGCCAGCTTCGGCCGCGGGGGACCCCTCCCGGGTGGACACAGGGTGAAGTGGCAGAGAGAGAGTCTCGACTTCGGCCGAGGTGGACCCATCTTGGGGTGCCGCCTGGCGAAGGAGCAGGAGGGCCCGGCTCGACCTCGACTGAGGTGGGCCCTTCTTGGGGTGCCACCTGGCGAGGGAGCGAGGGACGCCAGTTTTGACCGAGGTGGGCCCCTCCTGGGTGGACACCTGGCGGAGTGGCAGAGAGAGGCTCGACTTCGGCCGAGGTGGACCCGTCTTGGGGTGCCACCTGGCGAAGGAGCAGGAGGGCCCAGCTCGACCTCGGCAGAGGTGGACCTGTCTTGGGGTGCCACCTGGCGAGGGAGCGGGGGGCGCCAGCTTCGATCGAGGTGGACCCCACCTGGGTGGAGACCTGGCGGAGTGGCAGAGAGAGGCTCGACTTCGGCTGAGGTGGACCCGTCTTGGGGTGCCACCTGGCGAAGGAGCAGGAGGGCCCAGCTCAACCCTGGCAAAGGTGGACCCGTCTTGGGGTGCCACCTGGCGAGGGAGCGGGGGACGCCAACTTCGACCGAGGTGGACCCTTCCTGGGTGGACACCTGGCGGAGTGGCAGAGAGAGGCTTGACTTCGATCGAGGTGGACCCGTCTTGGGGTGCCACCTGACGAAGGAGCAGGAGGGCCCAGCTCGACCTCGGCAGAGGTGAACCCATCTTAGGGTTCCACCTGGCAAGAGAGCGGGGGGCGCTAGCTTCGGCCGAGGTGGACCCCACCTGGGTGGACACCTTGCAGAGTGGCAGAGAGAGGCTCGACTTCGGCTGAGGTGGACCCGTCTTGGGGTGCCACCTGGCGAAGGAGCAGGAGGGCCCAACTTGACCCCGGCAAAGGTGGACCCGTCTTGGGGTGCCACCTGGCGAGGGAGCAGGGGACGCCAGCTTTGGACGAGGTGGACCCCTCCTGGATGGACACCTGGTAGAGTGGCAGAGAGAGGCTCGACTTCGGCTGAGGTGGACCCGTCTTGGGGTGCCACCTGGAGAAGGAGCAGGAGGGCCCAGCTCGACCTCGGCAAAGGTGGACCCATCTTGGGGTGCCACCTGGCGAGGGAGCGGGGGATGCCAGCTTCGGCCAAGATGGACCCCTCCTGGGTGGACACCTAGCGGAGTGGTAGAGAGAGGCTCGACTTTGACCGAGGTGGACCCGTCTTGGGGTGCCACCTGGCGAAGGCGTAGGAGGGCCCAGCTCGACCTCGGCAGAGGTGGACCTGTCTTGGGGTGCCACCTGGCGAGGGAGCGGGGGGCGCCAGCTTCGACCGAGGTGGACCCCACCTGGGTGGAGACCTAGCGGAGTGGCAGAGAGAGGCTCGACTTCGGCTGAGGTGGACCCGTCTTGGGGTGCCACCTGGCGAAGGAGCAGGAGGGCCCAGCTCGACCCCGGCAAAGGTGGACCCGTCTTGGGGTGCCACCTGGCGAGGGAGCGGGGGACGCCAGCTTCGGCCGAGGTGGACCCTTCCTGGGTGGACACCTGGCGGACTGGCAGAGAGAGGCTTGACTTCGACCGAGGTAGACCCGTCTTGGGGTGCCACCTGACGAAGGAGCAGGAGGGCCCAGCTCGACCTCGGCAGAGGTGGACCCATCTTAGGGTTCCACCTAGCGAGGGAGCAGGGGGTGCCAGCTTCGGCCGAGGTGGACCCCACCTGGGTGGACACCTGGTGGAGTGGTAGAGAGAGGCTCGACTTCGGCTGAAGTGGACCCATCTTGGGGTGCCACCTGGCGAAGGAGCAGGAGGGCCCAGCTTGACCCCGGCAAAGGTGGACCCGTCTTGGGGTGCCACCTGGCGAGGGAGCAGGGGACGCCAGCTTTGGCCGAGGTGGATCCCTCCTGGGTGGACACCTGGTAGAGTGGCAGAGAGAGGCTCGACTTCGGCTGAGGTGGACCCGTCTTGGGGTGCCACATGGAGAAGGAGCAGGAGGGCCCAGCTCGACCCGGGCAAAGGTGGACCCATCTTGGGGTTCCACCTGGCGAGAGAGCGGGGGACGCTAGCTTCGGCCAAGGTGGACCCCTCCTGGGTGGACACCTAGCGGAGTGGTAGAGAGAGGCTCGACTTCGACCGAAGTGAACCCATCTTGGGGTGCCACCTGGTGAAGGAGCAGGAGGGTCCAGCTCGACCTTGGCAGAGGTGGACCCGTCTTGGGGTGCCACCTGACGAGGGAGCCGGGGACGCCAGCTTCGATCGAGGTGGACCCCACCTGGGTGGACACCTTGCGGAGTGGCAGAGAGAGAGGCTCGACTTTGGCCTAGGTGGACCCATCTTGGGGTGCCACCTGGCGAAGGAGCAGGAGGGCCCAGCTCGACCTCGGCAGAGGTGGACCCGTCTTGGGGTGCCACCTGGCGAGAGAGAGGGGGATGCCAACTTCGGCCGAGGTGGACCCCACCTGGGTGGACACCTGGCGGAGTGGCAGAGAGAGGCTCGACTTCGGCCGAGGTGGAACCGTCTTGGGGTGCCACCTGGCGAAGGAGCAAAAGCAGCTCATCCTGAACAGGAAATTTTGAAAGAAAAATCCATGTGGCATATACCACATCTAGCCGGATCTGTCACACACTCCACGTCAGCGATGTAGCCATATCAGTTACCAAAAAAAAGTTAGTACTTTTGCGATATTAGATAATGATCTTGATGGATTTGGGATGGACTAGACCTAATTTATATAAATTTTTAATAATTAATAATATTTATAAGTGTTTGTTGATGTAAATCGGTTTAAATAAAAATGGTAATATAGTATTTTTAGAAAAGAAATAATTAAAAAAAATCTTATATTCATATATTTTAAAAATTATAGTAAGCTCATAAATTAATTATAAATTGAAAATCAATAATAAATATTATATTTAAAAATTATATTATAATTTGTAAAAAATATATCATAATATTAATAAAAATTAGTAGTTTTAATTATTCAAATAAAAGTAATAATAAAAATATTATTTTTATAATAAATAAAAATTTAGGCTAGATTGTTAGGAAAACATAGGTTAATAATTTTTTTAAAAAAATAGTTGATATTCTTTTTAAGAAATTATTAGTATTAAAGTAATAAAAAGTTTAATTTTTTTAAAAAAATATACTATAAATGTTTTAAAAATTATATTAATTAATGATAGGTTAAAAAATTACTTATAAATTAAACAGTAATAATAGATTATATAATTATAGATTAAAAATTAATTATAGTTAAAAAATGAGTAGTAAATATTAAATTTAGAAATTATATGATAATATATAAAAAATATTGGATAATATTTATGAAGAGTAATAGTTATGACTATTTAAATATTATTAGTGTTGCCGATCTTACCGCGGTGGCTTGTAGCTTATGAGCTGGCGCCGGTTCTTGGACTCTCCCACCTCGAGATCTCCAAGCCTTCGATCCTGCAAAACAAGGTCAGAGACCCGGGCCGGGGATTCTGGCGGGGGCACTCCGACGGTCAAGTTAGAGAGTAGCAAGATGGAACAGGCCCTCTAAGACGGTTTTCCGATGGATCCCCGTGCTTAGAGGAAGTTTTTTATGAAAGAAGTGCGAAGAAGAGAGTGGTCGAAGCCCAGCTTCTTGCATCGGGTCTACCGAGCTTGCGCTTGAGGACTTCCGGGGGTCCCAGGATCATTCTCTCAGTACTCTTCCCTCTTTTTCTTTTGGTTTACCTTTCCGTTTGCTTTTACCGTTCCTTTTATACTACCGGACCGCCTCTAGCCTCCGTCTCCTCCCCGGAGGCTCCCGGAGATCTCTGGACTCTCTCTTCCCCTTCTCCTTCGAGTCCGGGAGTTAAGTGGCCGGCATGCCTTGTCCGCTGCATTGTCACGAAAGGGAGAATCTGGCAAGATCTCGAACCAAGCACGGGAGCCCTCCTTTTAGGGCGTTGATGGTGGGTTTCCTGTGTTCCAGGCCCCTAACCACAAGGATTTAATTCCTCAATCGTAGGGCCCTGCTTAACTAATGTAAACGAGGTTCCGCGCACCATTGTGGGCCGTACTAGCACCCTATACGGGACGCGGTGCACGTCGATTCTAGTGGCGGCCTCGTGACCCGTGCCTTTGCCTCCCCGAGGCTTTACAGAGTAAGGCTGACTTCGGTCGAGGTGGACCCATCAGGGGGTGCCACCTGGTGGTGGAGCAGAAGGGCTTGGCTCGACCTTGGTAGAGGTGGACCCGTCTTAGGGTGCCACCTAGTGAGGGAGCAGGGAGCTGCCAGCTTTGGCCGAGGTGGACCCCTCCTGGACGGACATCTAGCGGAGTGGCAGAGAAAGGCTCGACTTCGGCAGAGGTGGACCCGTCTTGGGGTGCCACCTAGCGAAGGAGCAGGAGCGCCAGGCTCGACCTCGGTAGAGGTGGACCCATCCTGGGGTGCCACCTGGAGAGGGAGCAGGGGGCTGCTAGCTTCGACCGAGGTGGACCTCTCCTAGGTGGATACCTGGCGAAGTGGCAGAGGAAGGCTCGACTTCGACCGAGGTGGAGCCGTCTTGGGGTGCCACCTAGCGAAGGAGTAGGAGCGCCAGGCTCGACCTTAGCAAAGGTGGACCCGTCTTGGGGTGCCACCTGGCGAGGGAGCAGGGGGCTGCCAGCTTCGGTCGAGGTGGACCCCTCTTAGGTGGACACCTGGCGAAGTGGCAGAGGAAGGCTCGACTTCGACCGAGGTGGACCCGTCTTGGGATGCCACCTGGCGAGGGAGCAGGGGGCTGCCAGCTTCGGCCAAGGTGGACCCCTCCTGGGTGGACACCTGGCGAAGTGGCAGAGGAAAGCTCGACTTCGACCGAGGTGGACCCGTCTTGGGGTGCCACCTGGCGAAGGAGCAGGAGCGCCAGGCTCGACCTCGGCAGAGGTGGACCCGTCTTGGGGTGCCACCTGGTGAAGGAGCAGGGGCGCCGACTCAACCTTAGCAGCGGTGGACCCATCTTGGGGTGCCACCTGGCGAGGGAGCAGGGGGCTGCTAGCTTCGACCGAGGTGGACCCCTCCTGGGTGGACACCTGGCGAAGTGGCAGAGGAAGGCTTGACTTCGGTCGAGGTGGACCCGTCTTGGGGTGCCACCTGGCGAAGGAGCAAGAGCGCCAGGCTCGACCTCGGCAGAGGTGGACCCATCTTGGGGTGCCACCTGGCGAAGGAGCAGGGGTGCCAGGCTCGACCTCGGCAAAGATGGACCCGTCCTGGGGTGCCACCTGGCGAGGGAGCAGGGGGCTGCCAGCTTCGGCTGAGGTGGACCCCTCCTGGGTGGACACCTGGCGAAGTGGCAGAGGAAGGCTAGACTTCGGCTGAGGTGGACCCCTCTTGGGGTGCCACCTGGCGAAGGAGCAGGAGTGCCAGGCTTGACCTTGGCTGAGGTGGACCCATCTTGGGGTGCCACATGGCGAGGGAGTAGGGGACTGCCAGCTTTGGCCAAGGTGGACCCCTCCTAGGTGGACACCTGGAGAAGTGGCAGAGGAAGGCTCGACTTCGACAGAGGTGGACCCGTCTTGGGGTGCCACCTGGCGAAGGAGCAAGAGCACCAGGCTCGACCTCGACAGAGGTGGACCCGTCTTGGGGTGCCACCTGGCGAGGGAGCAGGGGGCTGCCAGCTTCGGCCAAGGTGGACCCCTCCTGGGTGGACACCTTGCGAAGTGGCGGAGAAAGGCTCGAATTTGGCCGAGGTGGGCCCGTCTTGGGGTACCACCTGGCGAAGGAGCAGGAGCGCCAGGCTCGACCTCGGCAGAGGTGGACCCGTCTTGGGATGCCACCTGGCGAAAGAGCAGGAGAGCCAGGCTCGACCTCGGCAGAGGTGGACCCGTCTTGGGGAGCAGGGAGCTGGCAGCTTCTGCCGAGATGGGCCCCTCCTGGGTGGACACCTGGCGATGTGGCAGAGAAATGCTTGACTTCGGCAGAGGTGGACCCGTCTTGGGGTGCCACCTGGCGAAGGAGCAGGAGCGCTTCGTTCCGAGCGGGAAATTTTGAAAGAAAAATCCACGTGGCACCAACGGCATCCAGCTGGATCTGACACACCTTCCACGTCGGCGATGCAGCCATATCAATTAGTAATAAGAAAATTCTAAGGTAATCACATAGAAATAAAAAATTTTATAATATGAATCATATTATAAGCTCTAGTTAAATTAAAAGTAATTATATTAAAAAATATAAGGGAAGCTATAAAAAAATTTTGTAATAAATAAAATTTTTGGCTATATTATTAAGAAAATATTGGTTAGTAAATTATAAAAAAATATAGGTGATATTGTTTTAAAAAAGGTGAGTATGGAAGGAATAAATATATATATATATATTTAAAAAATGTACTAAAAAATTGAAGGAATATATATTAATCAATTAAGGATTACCAAATTAGTTATAAATTAAACATTAATCATGGATTAATTAATTATAAATTTAAAATTAATTATCGATTAAAAATCATTGGGAAATATTAAATTTAAAAAATATATGATAATATATAAAAAATATTGGATAATATTTATGAAGAGTAATAGTTATGATTATTTAAATATTATTAGTAATGGAAGAATTCTAAGGTTATCACTTAGGAAAAAAAATTTACAATATAAATTATATTATAAAAAAATTTATATTAAAAATTATAAGGAAAGCTGTAAGAAATTATTTTAATGTCATGATAAAAATTATTGATCTGGGGATGGAGCCAGCGGTTGGGATAAATTTTTAATATTTATGTAATTTTAATATAGATGTACAACATTCATGTTTATAATTTTTAATGTTTATGATATATTGTTATTGGTGTAGTTATAATACACAAATATATATAAAAATACTTAATTAATTAATTATGTTTAGAAATTTTTGCATTGCATAGAATTGTAAACCTGTCAATTGATTGATGTGTATGTTCTACATATCCATATATTTATATAATTTTATATGGATACATAGAATTATGTATATTGGCCAATTATTATTCAATTTGGATAGTTTGGAAATTGTAATCAATTTTATAGATCAGTTGATAGTAATCAAATGATATGCAATTGGGATCGTAAGAAATTTTGGATAGTATTTTTCTTTAGTTCTTCTTGCACATAAATATTTATGTATGGAGAATTAAGAAAAAATACTGCCAAAATTTTTTTCAATCCCAATTGCATATCATTTGATTATTGTCAACTGATCTATAAAAATGATTATAATTTATGAATAGGATAGGGCCCTTACTTATTAGTTAGTGATAGGATGCATGTTTTACGTATGTCATTTTTAACTTCATATTTACGTATATATTCAGAAATATGATGAACAGTTTTTTAATATTATGTATCTTAGCTTCTCGTTGTATATTTGTTATGTTATAAATAGTTATATATAGAAAGTATATTTATATATATATAGATTTTCAATTTTGAATATCATAATGTTTAATATTTTTATAAATTTTATTAATGTTATATTTAATTTATTGAAGATAGCATGTTACAACAAATTTTCATTTATATATTTTGTAGTGAGAAATGAGGAAAGTTATTACAGCGTTATATTATATTAATGATTGTATCGTTAATGGAGAATTTGGTAATGAATACTATCGGGAATCAGAAAAGATAATTATAATTAAATATGGAATGATACATGACGAACTACAGGACAAGTTATATAGTGTCTTCCGTATTGACAGGACAAGGTATAAATTGTTGATTATATATAGATGTCCATAATTTATGCAGTCGACATTAGTGAAGTATGAACCTGCTCCAATCATCGATGATGAGGATGTAGAGATAATATTTTTTACTATTAGTGCACATCAATGTCTATCAGGTATGGAGTTGTATGTAGATATACAATCCATTGAAGATGCTCAACCCATTAATGAATCAAATAAATATGAAGAGGTTGTTCGAAATATAGCAATAAATAGTATCAGTGAACAGATTGTTTCTGCTCGTAGTCCAAATATTTACGATAGTTCTTAAGTAAACACTACTTCCATATATACTAAGGATCACATTCGTACAATATAAAGTGATATACTAGAGAGTGTTATCATGTATGCTTCAGTATACATGGCTACTGGTGATACAATACATGTAAATAATGAACTTTTTAATCAAGATGATGTTCCTAACGAAGATAATGTTGAACATGAAAGTCAAGAAGTTGGCCCTTCTCATGCTGTACCAAGTACACATAACATTATGTACCGAACTATACTGCATTTGAGGCTCCTTCGATAATATTTACTCAATTTAATTGAGAAGCTGCTAATGTGTCGATGTACTATTTCCTTCAAGAACCATCTTTCATCTGGAAAGATGGTCAAGAATTATGCAAAGGACTTCGTTTTGCAAACAAGGCTGAATTATTAAGTATTATGAAGCAATATTCAATTGATAGACATCATAAATTCAAGGTATTGAGTCAAATCCAAATTATGGGTTGTGACATGCAAGAATAAAAAGTCAGGATATCAATGAAAACTCAGAGTAATTAGACAAAATGATTACTTCGAGATATCACCATATTGTGATCCCCATACATGCATATTTGCAGTGATGTCTCAGGATCATTGTGGATTAGACTCTACTTTAATTGCTAATGAAATACGTGATCTGGTAAAAGAAGTACCTACAATTGCTATTGCATGACTTAGTATGGTCATAAAGAATAAATTCAATTATACTGCAACTTATAGAAAGTTATGGAAAGCAAAGCAAAAGGCTATAGCAATGGTATTTGATGATTGGGATAAATCATATAAATTACTGTCCAAGTGGTTGCATGTAGTAGAGGAATTTAATCCCGGTTCTTGGATGAAATTCATTAGCACTCCAACCGGTCATCCAGCTTGTGCTCAATTTGATCGGGTCTTCTAGGCCTTTGCTCCATCAATTGAAGGGTTTAAATATTATTGACCGATAATTAGTATTGCTGCGACATTTTTGTATAAAAAATATAGACATAAATGATTGATTGCAACTATTATTGATAGACATAGTTAATTTTTTTTCATTATCTTTTTCTATTATCGATGAAGAGTCAACCGATATATGGGATTGGTTTCTTGCTTGTCTGCGAACTTTTGTTACCCCACGACAAGAAACTTGCTTAATTTCTGATCAGCATCCCAGCATACTGGTCATAGTACAAAATGAGCATCTAGGTTGGTAGCAATCAAATGATATCATGTATACTGCTTACGTCATGTGGCAAGCAGTCTCTATACCATATTTAAGGATTCCAAATTAAGAGATATGATAAAAAAAGGCTAAAATACAAACACAGGTTAGAAAATTTAAGAGATATATAAAAAACTATCGAGAAATTAAAACCAAAAACTATTCAATAGTTGAACGATATTCTATTAGATAAATAGACATGTGCATATGATAGTGGCCAGAGATATGGAATAATCACAACCAATCTGTTGGAATGTTTTAATGGATTGCTTAAAAATGCTTGATTCCTACCTATAACTGCATTAGCGCAGTTAATATTCTTTCGACTTGTATCATACTTTGATGGTCGACGTGCCTAGACAGTTGATGTACTTGATAGGAACGAAAGATTTACTCCATTCATTATGGGTTATGTAATTGCCAAACAAGCAAAAACTACGTCCCACATGGTCATAAGATTTGATAGAGCCAGCAATATATTTCAAATCCAAACTACGATGCATGGTCCATATATGAACAAATGCAACAACACTCAGGTATAGCTTTAAAATTAATAAATTTATTATATCTTTGTATTATCTACTTTATAATGTACCAATTATTAAATTTCATAATACTGATTGTTTGACTGTTAGATCGTACATGTACATGTCAAAAATAACAGTGCTACCATTTACCTTGTTCACATGTCATGTTGCTTGTGCACGTATTTTCATTAATTTTTATTGATATGTTGATCGATGCTATAGTTTAAATGATTATCATCAATCTTATGCACCTCAATTTTAACTCATTTCTCACCGAGCATATTGGTCACAGCTTGGTTAAGATATTACCGTTATACCAGATAAAACATGGTTACGGCAAAAAGATAGGCTACACTCTACTAGAATTAGGAATGATATGGATTCAAGAAAAAGCAGTAATAAATAGAGGTTCACGATCTGTCGAGAGAAAGGACATGATAGAAAGTTATGTCGAATAACTAGAAATGCATATTAGCGCTATCATCGAAAGGTAATTATATAGTTCATCCAAATCCACTTTTACACATAACAAATTTATTATATATGACGTGTCAAATTTTTCATGTTATGTTTTTAACATTGAGCATCATTTGATCTGTCGGGATTGGATTTTGTTGCATCATGGACAATAGACTTCAGATTCCATTGTTGCATGTTACTGGAATTATATTAAATATGTATAAGGGCCATCATACTTCATTGATCCTGATGGTTCCTGGCAAATTCAAGATGTATTTATTTTTTATATATTTACTTGTATTGTTGGTTGTTATACTTGGATTGTTCTTGTTATCCAGGTTTTGTATTTTAGTAGTTGAATACATAATAATATAATGCAATCTAGTTCTATATTCATGTATGTGTTTATTATATGTTAGTGTTATGCATTTTATTTTTGAGAGGTGTTGATGATTGTTAAATAGATTTTCTTAATTATAGTTAAATCAAACCTTTGTAAATATATGCAGATTTTTATAGATATTGATCCAGGACCAATAGACCATTTTGTGTTGTATGATCAGGACAACCATCATTCTGGATTGATATGGGATGGTCAGGAGGCAGGTTTCTTTCAATGTCGACATAGGGAGCTTGTTACACGCAGGTCGACATCGCTAGATAGATGCATAGTATCGTACCTGTAGTAGGCTGGATTTTATGGACTAGTACATATAGGCTATATATGGTTGGATTGGCATTGATTACAGCACTCATAAAATGGTGGTATCCAAAGACTCATACATTCTATCTACCATGTAGAGAGTGTACCATCACACTACAGGACATTACCATCCAGTTGGATTTACCTATTAATAGATTACCAGTCACGATCAGTAGATAAATCGATTAACATCAGCTTTGTCACCGGTTATTAGGAGTCATTCCACCTTAGGGTCAACTCCAGGGATCATGGTTGAGTCTAGCATGGCTAGCAGAGCAGTTTCATGAGTTATCCCATGATGCTAATGAGATAGCGATATAGTGATAGCTAAAGCTTATATATTACAGTTTATGGATGGTTGTTTATTTATGGATACATAAGTGAAGGGGATACATCATATGTTTTTACCCTACTACATGATTTTGAGATGGCTGGACATTATAGTTGGGGTGGTGCAAGCTTAGTATGGTTCTACAGACATATATGCCGGGCTAGCAAGAGAGATGCCCATGATATTGCTGGACCATTGATATTGCTATAGCTCTGGGCATGGAATAGATTTCCGAGTATGGCACCACGTAGATTATTCTGGTCGATTGCAAATCCTATGATTGATTTAGATGATGGTGGAGCTAGATTACCACAGGATCCCTTGGGGATGATGAAGCATCAATATTTATTATTATTTTCTTGTTAAAATTTATTTGTTATGTTAACTATCTAATCTTTATTATCTACAGATAGAGAGATCAGTTTTCGATTAAAGAGGTGCCAACACATGTTGTCTCTTCATACAGACTATATCTTGATCACCTGAGACCGGAGCAGGTAATAAGTAAAATTAAATATTTTTATTATTATTATCTTTAACAGTTTATTATTTGCAATTATGATGTACAAGTGATATGGTAGCTATATACTCCTGATATTCTTGCCCATCTACCCGATTATTATCTATACAGTCAGAATATATGATGTACTTGAGTGCTGCTTATTTGTTTTCACATCATAGAGTGGCACTTCATTGATAGAGTATTACGGTAGTTTGGGATCCGTTAGTCCATACCTGATCGGTATGATATAAATGCTACACTGCACCATATTGATCTCAGGGGATGTGCTGATCATAATTGGTCCTTCACTCATCAGCATTTTATATAGTTATGGGAGAGCCGTCGAGATCATATTTTAGATGGACCTCCTATTGATATTATCATGGATTATCATGATCCGTATATGCAGTGGTACTGTCGCATCACTAGTCGGTTCATTAGTCATACTGGTGTGATGCATGATTACCTAGTAAGTATTAAATTATTTTATTAAACATTCTTCATAGTTGAATATTATGTTTTATATACCTAATTACATGTATATTTCAGAGTGATGGATGGTCATGATTCGATAGCTTGCTTAACCAGATTCTATATCCACATCATCCTAGTCCATCGTGGATATATATGATACTATCTTTCATACTGTCCATGAGCAGGCTCGTATCCAGTTACAAGGATTTGCTCATGAGATGATAGAGAGGATGGGACTCCTACACATTTCTTTTATGCATCATCATCACGAGCAGCTCCTATATCTCAGCATTCATGACGTACTCCCCAATGCAATACCTCTCCGTATCTGATGCCTGAGTTCACTCCCTACTTATCTGAGGGTAATTATCTACACAAGGATATCTGGCAGTTCACATCTGTGGAAGTTGCTGCAGCGCATTTCGACTATACTGTCGCACCGGAGTACATAATGCATCGGGATATTCAGCCCATGGAAAAGAATTTATTGGTGAGGGATCGACATATGAGGGTACTACATAAGAGCTAGTTCACACCGAGGTAAAGCTTCCAATAGGAAATCAGGAATTGAGTGAACCAGAATCTTCACATCATCGGAAACAACTTCCGCGTGGAAGGAGACGGCCACCTTGTAGGACTTAGGATATATTTTTTACTTTTATTTATGTATTACATTTACGTGTAAACCATATTATTTTAGAATTTTGGCATTACAATAAATTTTATATTTATATATTTTATTTATCAATAAATCTTAAATACTAAGTTCATGTATTATCATAAATTTAATTATTAATTTTTTATTTAAATATTGGGCATACACTCAGGTACATGCAACTAAGTATTCATATACTACATTAAATTATTATTTAATTATAAATATTATAAAATAATTTATAATTTTATATATTATTATAATTTTTTATAATATTATAATTTTAAATTTTTAAATGTTAGTATTTATTTAAATTATTTTTTATGGTAAACATATCTAAGTGATTTTATATTACACTATTACTTAATCATGCTCATCTTAAAATTTACAGATTTTTACTTGATCCTGTTAGATCGAGCCTGGAGCCTCGGTTTGGTGCTTCTCCCCTGGCATTCCCTGCGGGAGGGGCATAACTTGTCAGAGCCTCAAAAGGGCAAACTTCACAGTTCTCGAGAGGTCTTTGTGTAAGGGATGCAGTCAGCTTGCCGGAGAGCCTGTCTCCTAGTG
Organism: Areca catechu; assembly: GCA_021397845.1. NCBI lineage: Eukaryota > Viridiplantae > Streptophyta > Magnoliopsida > Arecales > Arecaceae > Areca > Areca catechu. Next base: position 43,631,779 of record CM038039.1, read on the forward strand.
AAACGATCCCTTGTGGAAGGTGCAGGTGGCACGGTACAGGATCTGAAACCATGACTGAGTGCTTTCACTTGTAGGGGATGCAGGTGGTGTAGTACCAGGTTTGAAGTCCTGGCAAAGCATTCCTCTTACGGGAAGTACAGATGGCGTGCTAGGAGACTCGGAGTCCTGGTGGAGCACTCTTTTCGCAGGAGTTGCAGACGGTGTGCTACAAGGCACGAAGCCCTGGTAGAGCACTCTTCTTGCAGGAGATGCAGGTGGCGTGCAAAAGGCCTAAAGCCCCAATGGAGCACTCTTCTTACAGGAGATGCAGGTGGCGTGCAAAGGGCCTAAAGCCCCAATGGAGCACTCTTCTTACAGGAGATGCAGGCGGTGTGCTATAGAGCCTAGAGCCCTGGTGGAGTACGCACCTTGCAGAAAGTATGGATGGCGTGCTACAGGGCCTGGAGCCCTGGTGGAGCATGCATCCCTACGAGAGTTGCGGCCGGTACGATGGAGATAGCGATGTCGCACCCCAGTGTCACCATCCGAGCCTCCCTCGTGTCTATCCTCTGGGAGTTGCATTTCGCCTTCTACTATTCCTACTGCAATGGTCGGGAGAATGTCTTCTTACCTTCGAGGACTTAATGTAGCTGGAAGCTTGACTGGTCCGAAGCTCTCTTCGGCCAGGAGCTCATCTCGGACGGAAGCTCGATCTCGACTCCGAGCTCACCTCAAACGGGAGCTCGATCTTGGTTGAGAGCTTGACCTCGACCGGGAGCTCATCTTGGACGGGAGCTTGACCTCACCTGGAAGCTCATCTTGGATGGGACAATTTTTATAATATTTTTTAAAGTTTTTTAAATTTTAATTATTTTTAAAATTTTTAATTTTCAGATTTTATGATTTGTTTAATTTTTGTTCAATTAACTTGAAAATACAGGTTCAATCAGTATTTTCAAGCTATAATTTTTTTTTTTGGTTGGTGAGAAGATGTAAGTAGGACCTGCGTCTTCTGGTGATTTTTTTTTTTCTTCGGTTACTTGCACTACCATGTCTCCATTTTTTCTGTGTGACAATAAAAATTTTTAAAAAAATCTAATACGTGGTCAAAAAGTGCTGGTTAGAAAAAATTATTTAAAAAGATTCTAATTTTGTAATTTTGTTTCTAAAAAATATTATTTTAAAAAAATTCATAGTAACGACGGAAGGGCACGGTACGAAATTTGTGGCGTTAAATGCGGCGCCGACGGTGGGATGGAGCAAATCACGGCGTCGAACTAACTAAAGCGGGCATGACGGCTGCCATCACTAGCTTTGGCAAAGCATGCACATTACTTTGCACGTGCAAAGATGTTGGTGAGTGAATATAGATTTTGAATGTTAATACGAAAGTTGACTAAGACGTCTTCCATGTTGAACATGAGATGATAGTACAGACTGTACAGTTAATTTGACAGCTTTTTACGTGACAGAGCATTCTAAAAATAGATACTTATATATAGAATTCCAACTTTTTCGTCGATATTTTGTTTTTTAATTTTACCGAATATATCTATATTAAAATCGTATAATCTGTCTATTCAAAAAAAAAAAAAAAAATTACTTGACGGTAGCGAGGTTACTGAAGCACGGTTTCGTCCTTGTAAATTACTCTCTGATCACAGATTTGAGGCATGATTCTTTGGATGACTCGATTAAATTTTAAAATTTTCTAGACCCACTTGATTCGGGACGGAGTGGCTGTTACTCCCCCACCCTAGTGGGATTAGGCTGTTGGACCTACGTAATTGGGGGCGGAGTGGTTATTACTCCGGCACTCTAATGAGATTAGGTTGACGTACTCACCGGTTGATAAGGAAGGTACGTAAAAAAATATGACCATAGTGGGATGAGATTAGGTTGACGTACTCACCGGTTGGTAAGGAAGGTACATAAAAAAATATGACCATAGTGGGATGAGATTAGGTTGACGTACTCACCGGTTGGTAAGGAAGGTACGTAAAAAAATATGATCCTAGTGAGATTAGGCTGTTGGACCCACGTAATTGGGGGCGGAGTGGCTATTACTCCATCATTGTAATGAGATGAGGTTGATGTACTCACCGGTTGGTAAGGAAGGTACGTAAAAAAATATGACCGTAGTGGGATTAGGTTGAGGTACGTAAAAAAAATATGACCGTAGTGGGGTTAGTCATCGGTTGGTAAGGAAGGTACGTAAAAAAATATGATGGTAAGGAAGGTACGTAAAAAAATATGACAAGGAGGGTATGTAAAAAATTATGACCGTAGTGGGGTTAGTCACCGATTGGTAAGGAAGGTACGTAAAAAAATATGATCGTAGTGGGATTAGGTTGACGTACATAAAAAAAATGACCGTAGTGGGGTTAGGTTGACGTACGTAAAAAAAATATGACCGTAGTGGGGTTAGTCACCGGTTGGTAAGGAAGGTACGTAAAAAAATATGACAAGGTACGTAAAAAATTATGACCGTAGTGGAGTTAGTCACCGATTGGTAAGGAAGGTACGTAAAAAAATATGACAAGGAAGGTACGTAAAAAATTATGACCATAGTGGGGTTAGGTTGACGTACGTAAAAAAATATGACCGTAGTGGGGTTAGGTTGACGTACCCATCGATTGGTGGGGAAGGTACCCGAAAAAATACGGGATTAGGTTGACGTACTCACCGGTTGGTGGGAAAGGTACGCAAAAAAATATGATGATCTGAATAGAACAATCGCCTAACAGGCTAGAGGCCAGGATGGAAAGCTACACCGGGATTTAACCTCCCTACCCTTCTTTCTATCAAAAAACAAAAAAAAAACAAAAACAAAAAAAACAAAAACAAAAACAAAAACAAAAAACTCTCTTTGATAAACTCTGAAAGCAAAAATATAACGAATCATTAAAACATTCCGCTAAAGCATCCACCATCACCTGTATACTGTAGTTATTTCACACGATCAGTATAGAAATAATGAAAACATAAAAACCTATTCCTTAACCATAACTTTAATTTATACAATAATTAAATCTCACGAATCTGAAGCTTGCATAGCTTTTGAAAGTTGCACAACAACATAAATAAAAGCGAGAAATAAGTCAGCACTCATACGAGACACGAGCGATGCAAATGACAAATAGAAGAGGAGCACTGGACAAATAGAACTGATTCCATTAGCCATCACCTAACAGTCATGGTCCCATCCGGTTCATGATTTGTTTTGTTTTCTTTCCTTTTTTTTTCATTTATATATTTTAATAATTGCATGTCCCTTTTTTTTTTTTTTTTTTTTGGGTTAGTCATCTTATTTTGGAATTCCTTTTTCTCTTTAGAGCTGTAGATCAGATCCCACATTTCCCATGAATCATGCAGTAGAGACAACGTCAGGGCACCGGAACTAGCAAACCAGGTTACTTCTCTACTTGAAGGAGAGACGTGGACTCAACACATGGTGTGTTTATAGGGATGAGAGACTTCCCCTCTTTTTCTTTGGACGGCCAAAATATGAGCGGAATGGAAAAGATGCGTCAGTTTCTAACTTTTGTTGAGATGGAGATTCCTACAGCTATTTGAAAAGAAATACCATGTTTTGAACAAACCAGGATTTGATTTATTTTATCAGTTTTGTGTTTCGCGATTTTTTTAAAAAATAATTCCAAGATAAGCCACGTAGGATAAGAACCAAAATCGGCCCAAATTATAGTCGCGTCAAGAGGCTCGAAGTAGAGACCCATGCCATACCGGCTTAGTTTCTATGCTTTAGTTATGACAAGCAAGTTAGCTTCTTCAATGAATAACTATAATTTTTTATTTTTTTATTTTTTGATAATTAGTGAGCCCCCATTTTTTTTAATTTTTTCGTATGAACGAGCATGCTCCAGGTCCCGCATTACAACAGAAGGAATGGCCAACGGAAAGAAACAAAACAAAACCATAATGAACGTTAAGCACTTCTAAGGCATTAAAAACGAGATATAAACAAAGATACTCCGTACACGTCGTACACAATTAGCAGCACCCCCAGCAGCAAAGTTTGGCAATATTTCTTGGTATCGGTTATCGATAAGTCGGAGGCATCAATTCTCACTAAAAAGAATAACATAAACTTTATTCGTAAAAATATTCTTAAAGAATATGAGGTGGGTGGTGATCGGTGAAGCCCGACATTTCCAAAGAATGATTTAAGCAGGTAAGTCATGTACACACATTTTTTTCTGAATAAATTGTTCGACTTCATAAAATGGGAAAAATAAGTTGCTAGGCTCTCTAAATTCTGCACAAAAAGAACAATCCTCATAAGAAATCATATTAGCTTAATGATTTTATCTTTATAAGCATTAAAATAAAGCGGACTAAATAAATTAGCTCTACGGGAAGAACGGTAAAAAACAGAATAAGTAAAAGAAATGCGCCCTCCAAACTCCAAGTTCCCCGGTAAGCATGGTTTGAAGAATGGGTCCAGAAGCATATGCAAGGTCAAAGGCTGCCTGCTGTGGTGTCGAAATACGAAGAGATCCTTGGGAACACGAGTTCCAAAAAAGGGCAGATGATAACTTAGATTTACCTTTGATACGTCTAGTGTGTCGGCACAGAATACTTTTGTTGCATCAGGTTAAATGTTTTCTTGCAAGTCATCATCTCATAGCATAAAGTGAAATGTTTTGTTGCAAGTCATCATCTCAGCAAGGAAGAAGCATCGAGAAAGAAACAAAAACCCAAACAAAACTGACATGGAAGCAAGTCGGATCAACTTTCAGTGGGGTAGTTTCTTAATTCAATGCATCAGTGGGCTCTTGAATCCTGTTCGTAGAAGCCAGACTCGTAGTAGGTGTTTCATCACACAAGAAGTTCTAACAAAAAGGTCCAATTCTCAAAATTGTTGCAAAATAAAGCGCATAACACTATTGTTTTTTTGATACGATGTTCCTGAAACAGAAGTTGTTACATATAACACAACTTCGATGCAACTTTCATCATCCAATACCATCCATCAGTTGGTACGAGTCTACGAGAGCAATCATAGTCACTCAATTACAGGTGCAGCTTTCAGGACTCATTTTTCTTTAGGTCCTGGGATACTCTTCCTACTACATGAGATAAGACCATGATTCCCATAAGAGTATTTGTACCGGCAGCTTACAAATATAATGCACCGGTTGGAGTTTTCTCGTCATCATAGAACCACATTTGCCTACGAGAAGGCATAATTTATCATGAGAAGTTCTATCTGAGAATAAGCCCTCTCCAAAAATTTGATTCTCGAAATTGTTGAACATAAAGAGCACGAACCTTGATCTAACTTTTATTCAAGTCCTTGCAAAATTTTGTTCATGAGATAAAGCAGATGACAAGATGATACGTGAAAAAAATTATTGCCAAGTGAAAGCAGTGAACAAGTAATCAAAGAACTAACATATAATTTACATTCATAAATTTTACTAAATTAACATATGGCATATGATTGCTCGGTTAAACAATCCATAACTGCAATATATCAGTTTCTTATATTTTAACCAGAAGGTACAAACCCAGAAATATTGCCTCATATTCTATTGGCTTTACGGATCCATTCTACATTGAGAGTAGCAACATGGTTAACTGAAAGCCATACATTTTCGGGTATAAAAAGTAAAAAACACCAGTCACATCCTTTAAGAAATAAATTACAGTTCTGAATAGGAGGAGCCAATTAAACCACAAAATTAGGTACATGACTGCACACGATTTGCTGCCAGAAAGAATCATAAACTTTGACATCATGATCAGAGGAGAATAAAATACAAGTCAGAAATGATTTATATACACACATTTCAAGGTAAGATTGACTACTGAGGGGGGAAAACAGAATTGCGTCACAAAACTAAAATAGGAAAAAATGAATTCTCGGTATGAAACAAATTCAAATTAGAAATTTACAAAATATAGCTTCTATAGACTTCTCCTTTTGGACTCTTTTAGTGTAAATTTTGTGATATCTGCAAATATTATTGGAAAACAAAAGGAACAAGGTTATGATGAGCTTATTCACTAAGGTAGGTTAACTGTTCTTACAAAGATGATGGGTATCAAATCACTGCTTGCAAATCTATGAATATCCATTTGGCTCGAGAATGCAAGCACGCCTAATCATATCAATTGCAAATGCCACAAGACTAAACATTATAATACAACAGCAAAATTGAAATTCTAAAAAGCACTAATGAAGTGCTTATACTCTATGAAGCACTAAAAACTGAACCATAAAGCACAGAGAGACATGAGAAACTCCATCATGGTGCTTCAACAAGCAGGATGCAGGTTGCTTCAACAGCAGAATTCATGCATCAGTCTCCCCTCATGAAGCATGAGGAATCAGAACAGGGTATGATCCTTTGAAGAACAGGAGAAACTTGATAGCTCAGTCCCCCTAAAACTATGCAAAACAAACAACAGTGGGAGATGGTCCTCGGATGGAGTTTTGCTGCCACAATGGTACCATCATTCAAAGGCCATAGGGTGATCAGCTTTGCACATAATTTTGGGAGAAGAAGCTTCCAAGTTCTAACAAGATCATGCTACAGAGAAACAGATATCAGAATTTGTACTTCAGCAGCTACAAGCAGCATTCAGTTTCTGATCAGAGATAGGCAGGTTTTGATATTTAGATCAGACCACATGCATGGACAAATACCCCCATGGCCATGCTTCTATGGATAGGATGCCAAAGAAGCTGATCAATTGACTGCAGGAAGGGATCATCCTTTAGAAAGAGGAACCGAGAATACTTGTAGGTGAGGTCTTGTAATAGCACTAATTTCACTGGCTTGTGTGCGAGAATAAAAGGTTACAAACAGACTAATTACATGTGGGAAACAAACCACTTTACAAAACTTTGATTTGACCACCATAGCCATAGTATTTCAACAGGCCTTCATCCTGCCGCCAATTTTCTTTCACCTTAACTACTACCTGTTCAAACCGTAACAACAAAAATTAGAATTCAACCAAGAATGCTTTCATAAAATACCACAAGAAATCCTAGGATTGAAACGCAGGACAGTGTCCAGGACCTCAAGATAGATTTTCTTCTGCAGGAAATCTTCAATATCAAGCCTTGCAGCCGTTGCCAATACCTTTAAAGCTTTCCCATCCTGTAGTTGTACAAAAAATATTTGGGCATCAACTTTAATTTTATGAGTAACATGATGAATAATGAATTTTAATTTAATGAAACATGAAACACATATGTGGAGGGGGACAAAGCAAAGGTACAGGAGTACTGATAAAAATGTATATATAAATATAAAAACTTTCAAAATGGATGAGTTTTAAACTTAGTCTACCCTTCCATCTTTCAAACTTTCTTCAACTCTTTACAAATACAATCAAAAATCAGTATGGTTTGAACCAAACTGATTTGTTTTAATCCATGGCTCATAAAGTCAAGGGTAGGTTTTGGAAAAAAAGCGAGAAAAAATGGGGATCAAACAAACCATTGATTTTTATGGCTCTCTGTTCAAGTGGAATAAGTTATAGGAGAAGGTGCAGGAGATTGATACATAAATGATTAAACAGCAAGATTTAGCAACCCTGCTTTCAGGGTCTAAACTCCTGACCAAAAACTGCCAGTACCAAGCTTTTAAACCATGGATCAACTTCAGCCACTTCTTCATCATGTCTATTATAATGCACCAATTGTGTCCTAAACATCCACCCACTGTGTTGTATGGGAGCAAAAAAGGCAAGTCCAATAACAGTTAGAAGTAAGATCATGGTAGCCTCCAACCATCTCACAATGAAGAAGCAAGTGAATAGCTGTTGATCTCTCAACATATAGAAATCTGAGAGAACACAGGCAACATAAGCATTGCACTCTTGATAAAAGTCTATATCTTCTTGGAAGCCATGAATTGATGGAAAGACTTTGCTTGAAGCTGACAAGAACTACACCAAACAATATATAGGAAGTTATCCAAATCATGGAAACCAATATGGACAATAAAGAAAAACTTGACCAAAAAAACATCAAAAAGCAGAGGATCTGATCAAAATAACTCATTCTCCAAAATGCAAAAAACTAGAAAACCTTAAGAACATAAAGATGATGAGAACAACTAACTGCCCTCATGAAGCACCTTAACCATAAAAGCCATTTGCAAATACTAATTACCCTATAGGAAGAAAATAATTCTCTCTCAATCAAAGGGCCCACCAAAGTTCTGCACCTTCTCACTAAAACATCTCTAGCTTTCTGGCTCTTCAATTGTCAATCTCTTCCAAATGATACTAGACTATTGACCACGTTAGAAATTCTTTTTTTTTTAAAAAAAAAGAAAATCAATAACCTTGACCCATTAATGAAAAAATACATATTACAGAAAGGCCTACTGATAAATGAATGGTGCTTCCCCACTATTTTCTTACCTTTCTAGATGCTTTTAGGTCTTATAGTGCATATTGTTTGCAAATTATATACTGCTGAGAGTTGCAGAGTTTTCAACTGGAATACCATTATAATAAAAGTTCAAAAATAAATTAAGATAAATAGCACATGCGAACTAACAACTCTAAATGCAATAATATGTGGATTTAAGATTGTATCCAAGATGTAGTCACGGAATTTATTTTGACAAATTCCATTATACAAAAGCACATTGGGCAGAAAAAGTAGTTCAAACAAGACAGGAGGGTAGATGATAACTAACAGTGCCATTTGAGTTTGAGGGTAGATGATTAATAAGGATGCTATCTAAGTTTGATCTGATTGTCAAATGTCCTTAGAACTTTGAGGAGGTTTGCACAAGACAGACAAATTATGTTTCTCCGATACAGATCAGACCGTTGGATACTACTGAGGCACATGAGCTCAAGATTAACACAGAAGAGATGCATATGATAAGGTACCCTTGTAGTAAACTAGAAAGCTCCAATTTAGATCCATCTCATGAAAGATAGTAAGAGCACAAAAAGAAGATAAAATGAAGGAGGATGCATACTGGACAATACGGTTAGGATGACAATGCTATTCCCATACAGAGAGCATAAGAATATCGTTATCTTTATGCCACAATAAAATATAGATGAAATAAGACAATATATGTACCAAAAACTATAGAAATTGGCAACATGACATTAAGCCAGTGTTTATATTGTTATATAAATCATATTGCCTCATACGGACAAGGGTGGCAAAGATTGACCCAACCCAAAAAAACTGACCTAACCCAACCCTATAAACTTGGGCATCAAAGATTGACCCAAATAAGCTTGGGTCGGGTTTGGTCAAGAGATTTTTGGTTATGGTGGAGTATGGATCAGAAAATCTAACCCGAACATTAAAGAAGTTCAGCATAGATTAAAGCTTTGACCCAACTTAGACCCTCACATGAGGGTCAAGCTCTATTTGGGTCAAAATAGTATAGGTTGGATTGAGTCATGATCTTGGATATGAGTTTTTTGTTAATGAGCAGTCTTTTTTCTTGATACTAGTTGTTTAAATTGTTATGGAAATTAGCCAATGAGAATTGTAAATATAGGATCCAATATGTTTATTACGGATTGAATCCTGCAAAATAGATAATATCAGGGTTAAATGGGTGACCTAAAATGACCTGTGGGTGGGTATGGGCTGAGAGATTTTGACCTGATGTTAGATCGGGTCAAGCACGGGTCAAGGTTTCATATGTTATTGTCCCTAACCCAATCCAAACCTGACCCATTGCCACCCCTACATATAGAGCCATTTTGAAATAAATTTCCTTCAGTATACATGGAAAAGTCAATACGTACAATACTTTAAGAATCAGCAACAAGAAGAAAAATTCAAAAATTTCATCTTCAAGATTTATTAGGATACCTTGCCAATGAGAATAATCTTTTGTGAGTTCTTCTCAACAATAATTTCAACTTGAATAAAATCCTTTGAGGTCGGCCTGCTAATAAATTTCACAACATTGACCTATAAGATGCAAATTTCTGTTAAGCTGTTGGCCTTATTACACGGCAAGGAAAATAACTTTGTCTGCGGGATAAATACCTGGCATGCATAAGGAACTTCATTTCTATATTGCATAAATATTTTTTCCCTTACAATTTCTGCCACAAAGAATCTCTCAGGGTGTTCGCTGGTGATGTCCTGAAACCACAGAAAGCAGATTTGGCAATACTTCTAAATTTGCAGCTTCAAAGATAACATTGAGACCACAATACTAAGAAATTTTTTTAACGAAAAGAAAATTCCAGTATCATAGAGTCAATAAAACTAATGCCCATTTTAAAGATTATCCACAAATCAGAATTGGTGTGCACATATGAAATTTGCCAAACTTGTGTGTTACTATTACGCTATTAGCACATTCCAAAAATTATTATGCTATGAGGAGGATAATCATCATTTTAGGCCCAAAAATTGCAAATTAAGGACACACAAGTTTTAGATGTAGCTGGACTTCTTTGCAGTTAATGGCCATTGAACATGATACACATTTCCCATGAATAATAAAGCAGCAGATTAGGGTTTGCATTCATAATATGTCCTTGTCCACTCAAAAGCAAAGGGCCTTCGACTAAACTTGGGTATACAGAGTTTCTTAAAAAGATGAGAATCTACATTCTTTTTTTCTTCTTATAATTTCTGCCAGTTGCTTGCTTATGCCGAATCTGAATTTGAAGTAGACAAGGATCACATTAGACTAGTGACTTGAATAAATCAAAACAGAACCAGAACATTCAACATTTGTTTTGGATCAATATATATAAAATGTTTTGGTGAAACATCAATTTATCAGGTCCTCCCTCCCTTTCCATAAAAAATATAAAGTTATCAACACAACTATGAACACTTGAAGATATAAGTCAATTATATATATATAAGATACAAAAAAGACATAAGTCAACTATATATATAAGATGGAGAAGTATAATATAGGGAAAAGACATATGCCAACCTCCAAACAATGAACACTTGAAAATTCAATAAAATCCATGCTTGAATCAATCAGTTCAAGCCAATTCACAGGTTGATTCTTTTGGTACCTCATGGAATTTGCTTCAACTTAAAAACTGAGCCTCCATGAAGAGGTCTAAATCACCCTTGATTCAGTCAATTGAATGTATAACACTTTAATTCAACACCAAACTAGACCACCATAAATTGGTCTAAACCCAACAGTTCAAATCAATTTCTCCAACTAATGATTATAGCATAGTTTCCTTGAATTTTTCCTTTTGACATGTTCCACATATGTTCTTAGTACAGGTTTTTGTTGCATGTTGTCCTTTCTTTGCTTTCACTTTTTTCTTATTTGGACACCAACCTAGGTCTTTAAGGCTTGCACAGCATAAACTAGGGCTGTAACCTTGTTTCTTTAGTTATACTACATTAAGAAGAGAAATATTAGTGGTACTGCTGCCATCATAAACACTGCTTGCTCCTAACACTAAGTGTCTTGAAATCAGTACTTAGAACAGTGACTTTAAAAATACAGCAACAAATTAGTCATTGGACTTCGGCAATGGCACTTGTTTCTTGGGAAGAGATACCATCTTACTAGTCTCAGTGCAATGGATTTTCAATAATGCATCAAGGATTCAAATCCTACACTTATAAACCAAAAATCACAGCATATTAAATCTATTTCAAAAAAATCTATAACACACACAAAAGAGGCATGCCATTATCTAGAACATAAACTGCCATATTTTTTATTGCCTTTTCACAAACATCGGCTTTCATTAACTTGAAAGTTCCAGTATATATACCTTGGGATAATAAGCAGGGCCAAAAGGGAGTTTCGACAGTATCCAATCCTTGACATCATCCACTCCCTGACCATATTTGGCACTTACAGGTATGACCTCATCAACATCAGTGAATTTCTCATACCACTGCAAAATGTGATATTCTCAATCCCTACAGTTATATGAATGACTTGTATTTAAAAAGAAAAAAAAACTGAACAAATAACTGAAAAACATGAATAAGTAAAAACTAAGAAATTGAAAACAGCATTAAGATTTTTGAACTTTCAGTGTGTATGAAAAATGCTTTTTTAAGTGCTACCTGAAGTCTCTTTGCAATCTCTCCAGGCTTAATCAGATCCTTCTTGTTCAGTACCAACAAAATAGGAAGCTTATCTTTGAAAGACCCGACACCTTCCTCCAGCACATCATCGATCTAAATCTTGATGAGTAAAGATTAGAATGGTGCATGAGTATTTCAGAATGAAAAACTCTTCTTCAAAGTGTATACCTTATGAGGAACCTTACACACATCGACGACCATAAGCACACAGTCAGCATTAATGGCAACACTTCGGACAATTTTCATCATCATAGAGTCTAATTTGTGCATTTTCTTTTCAATAACACCAGGTGTATCATAGAGTATCATCTGCAAACTAACCCATGACTCAGATTAACAAACTACAAAATTTGCTCGGATGCTTCATTACCATAGCCTTTACGATCATTAAGAAAGTAATCTTGATTGATCATGTTCATTTAATGAAAGCATGATACCTGATATTCAGGGCCAGAACATATACCAAGAATACGATGACGTGTAGTTTGAGGTTTCTCTGTAACAATTGAAAGTTTCTGACCTATCATTTGGTTTGCAAGAGTGCTCTTTCCAACATTTGGCTTGCCTAACACAGCTACATATCCTGCATTGAGCATACATAAAACATGTAACTTAGAATCAAAGAAAATTTATTTAAAAAAAAAAAAAAAAAAAAAAAAAAAAACATAGCACAAGTAGTAAAAAGACTCATGAATTCATTTTAGAAATATATTGATCATTTTCTGCTGGTGAGTTTCCTTCTTAACTTAGATGACAGGAAAGTTTAGCAAAGTGAAAGGAAATAGGAAGTTGGAAGTAAGATGCATAGCAGAAGGAAAAAAACAAGTCATAAGCAACCACACTTCTTTCAGAAGTCCCGCATTTCATGAAGTGTCATCAGCATCTAAATTTTATCCTGAAAACTTTCTTAGATCTATTGCTGATACCAAGTAGAAGACAAAAATCTGCATCCCCTTCTCTAGATATTATACAAAAATGGTACATGCTTGCATGTGCACCTGAATGCATTGCCTTTGCCACTGCCATTCATTCTTCACCAATTATGTTGTCATACATAGACGTAAAATAGACATCTTTATCCATTTGTCCATTCTTCTGTAAGATTTATCCCAATAAATGAAACTGCTGACCATTGCATCTCCCTTAGTCATGAAAATTTGATTTGAACTTCTTTTTTATTTACATCTCTACAAAAATTCCGTTCCATTTGTCTTCTTTCAACTACATTGGTTTTTATGCCCTTATTCTCCAAAGCTTCCTTTTTATTTACACGTTACCATTCTAAAATATCATCGTTTCATCAATACCATACCATCCACAGGTAACATGCAGAATGTCACCTCAAACAGTAGTGAGTTAATCCATGGAAAGACTAAAGAGGTGCAGCAGCAGGATTAGTGTCAATCCTTGAAGGGACTACAACTAGAAATTCACTTCTGCCATATGACCACTGCCAATGCTTATTGCATTTTCTTACAATGGATATCTTTACTACCAACCAGGCACCAACTAACTTCTCATGATAGTTGGTTATTTGCTTTCTATAAATCAATAAAGAACTTGAGCAAATTATCTTCTTTCTAACTGACTCCATCAGTTGCTAGCAAAAACCCATCCTCCAATAATGGCATACCTAGAAAAATCTCCCCTTTTTAAAAGAACTGGCCCTAAAGAACTGCCATTTTTCCAATTCTTTTTAAATTCTTCACAATATCTATCTATCTATCTATCTATCTATCTATCAAGGAGTGATTTCTTTTACATCAATCCTCTTGCAACAACCCAGAGAAAAAGAGATTGACATATCCAATCTTTAAAATATATTTTTAAAAAACCATTTTCGCCTTTAAAAGTCCTTAAAGGCGTCGACTTCATTTTTTTAAAAAAAAATAAATAAATAAAAAAGAAATAAAACCCTAATGAAAGACAAAAAACAATAATGGAGTCCAAAAGAGAAACCAAGAACAGGGGAATGGCGAACAACCGACCGCTTCGATGGTTAGGGTTAACGGAATCCTTCTCCAGCTCTTCCAGCTCATACTCGTCGAGCAGCGCAAGATTCCTATCAGGCTTCTCGCTTAGAGATAGAATCGAAGCAGAAGAAGACGATTCTCCCTCCTCTTCCATCCCCTCCATCTCCTCTTCCCCCATAGTATCGATTCCAGTGGAGCGGCTACTTCTATGCCTGCTCTCGAGGGAGACGGCGCTTGCTCTGGCCAGCGAGACGGGAGATAGAAACGGGATTCGGGAAGAGAGAGAGAAGGAGGCCTCACGGAAGAGGAAGCGAGACAAAGGGAAGGAGGGGGGCGGAGAAGGGCGGGGGACAGCCCCCCTCTCCCTCGCGGCGGAGGGAGGCGTCGCCGAAAAGTGCAGGGCCAGACCCAGCTCCATGACCCTCGGCTGGATTCTCGAGCCAACGCATCCAAGAGATTAGAGGTCGGGAGAGCCTACTGGACGTTTTGTCCAGGCTTGAATGGGCCATGGTCACGGACTGAAGCCGCTTACTTAGCGTGGGAAATCGCCTAGCCCACCCAGGGTGGTTCTCGACCGACTCGTGAGCCTCTCTCTCTCCCTCTCTCCCCCGTGCAGCTTACCTAATTCATCTATTCGCAATTTAATTGTACTATATATAATTTATTTCATGTCCGTTTAGACTTTAAAAAAAAAACCCAATAGGGCATCCATCCTTGATCAGGTTCTTCACCTTTAACCGAATCATCTTGCATTTTGTTTTCCTTGTTCTCATCGCTCAACTAATTTTCAACATGTCAAGACCTCATTAGCTTGTTAACCCTCTTGATAACTATTGTGTCCAGACAAATCACAGCGAGCTTGAAGCAAAAGAGGAATGGATCAAGCTGATTTGATCCAGCTTTCCATCATCTTCCAAGCTTGATGACGTCTGGATTGGAACAGATATGATCTAAAGGAAGAAAGGAAGACTAGATAGAAGGTGTTCGATAAATTTGAATTGCCAAAAAGTCCATTCTCCATTACAATCGTGGGTATTTATAGGCCAAAAATTAACCGTTTACAGCTGGAATCCACCTGTAAAATGATTAATCCAAAGTGTAAACACGTGCAACCAAAGTTGGTCGTAAGGAATTAACCGCTTACAGCTAGCATCTATCTGTAAAACGGTTAATCCAGAATGTAAATACATGCAAGGCAACTCGTTCGTAATTAATTAATTTTCTTTCCAGAGTTGGTCGTCTCCTCCAGAGTTTACCATCTCCTTCAAAGTTGATCGTCTCCTCCAAGTTGATCGTCTCCTTCAGAGTTGATCATCTTCTCCAAAGTTGACCATCGCCTTCAGAGTTGATCGTCTTCTTCAGAGTTGATCGTCTTCTCCAAAGTTGATCGTCGCCTTCAGAGTTGATCGTCTCCTTCAGAGTTGATCGTCTTCTTCAGATTTGAACGTCTTCTCCAAAGTTGATCGTCGCCTTCAGAGTTGATCGTCTTCTCCAGAGTTGATCGTCTCCTGCAACACATAATTATCACTAAATTCCATTCTCAAATAAATCTATCGATTACCTGGAAATGGATCAACTTCGTGTCTGTTGATTATTAATCGACTTCGCAGCCTTTGGACGTTGACGAATTATTTACCGACCATATTTGTGCCTTTCAAGCATTGATCGGCTCGATACCTTTTGGGCATAGACCAATTTCAATTTCAGACTCTTAAGAGGTCAACATAAACAGATCAATTTATCATATCCCAACACTAGTCCCCCCAGTTTCTGAGTCCATTAAATGGAAATCAGAAACTATCAGAAATTTCTGTCCCGGAACGATACGCCCGGATGACGTGTCAAACTTTAACTGGAGAGATGGTTACAAAAACAACCGCCGTATCTTCTATTCATCATTATAATTTTTTCAAAATTCGAGGAAATTAAAATATCCTCAAAAAATAAAAAAGATATCCGTCTAATCAGCAAATCGTAGCCATTGTACCATAAAAAGCCGTTTCGACCCTTCGAGAAACCCAATTTCCATTAAATATTTTAAAGACGGATGGCTAAATCTGGTTCACTTTCATCATTTGCAAAGAGATCTTGGTCTGTTGAAAAGTATTATATAAACATCACATCTCTTAGAGAAATAGGTTTTCAGCCATTTCTGCCTTTTTGCCTTAGAAGCGAAAGAAAAATTTCACAGGTTGGCTTCACATCTCTTAGAGAAATAGGTTTTCAGCCATTTCTGCCTTTTTGCCTTAGAAGCGAAAGAAAAATTTCACAGGTTGGCTTCTTATTCCTCTGCTTCTTCCCTAAGTTAATCTTCCTTTAAATCCTTTCTTCATCACGGTTAGGATCTTAGAAACTAGTCATATAGAAAACCCTAAAAACCCCGAAGAATCTAGTTCTCAACAGCAAAGAAAACAAGCTGAACAAGTAAAAATAGGAAATATCAGATCTTCTCTGTCGGTACATAGGATTTTAGCATTGAAGCAGCATTACAATATTTCTAATTAGTATGCCGTAATTCTCCCTCTAGCTGACGATCAAATAGATCGGCCCCCTCCCGACAGCATAACCATATACGAAGAACATCTAAGGGCTAGACTTAGATTTCCGATTTATCCTTTCTTTCTCATGATCTTCAAACTCTATCGGGTATTACCATCTCAACTGATCCTAAATAGCATTCGGATTATTTGCGCGTTCTTGATCCTTTGCAAGGACGCGGATATAATTCCAAAAACCTCACTTTTTACTTCTTTGTTCGTATTGAAACGAGATTTTCATAGCTATGGATGGTGGGTAATCAACCCACGACATGGTCGAAAATTTATCTCGGGACTTCCCTCAGCCATTCATGGCTGGAAACTGAGCTTCTTTTATATCTCATCTAAAATCCCTTGGAACTTCATCACTAGCCATAGGGAACCTCGACTAACCCCAAATGATGGCAAAAAGGTTCTGGCTTCCGACCAAGAAGACTACGAGAAGCTTACCGGAATGGAAGTTCCTCCGATTAAAGAACTTCTTGATGCAAGAGGGCTCTTTTCAGCGGAAATCAGTCCTAAACCCTCTTTAGGTATTTTCATTAATGATATTATTTTATCGACCTTTCAAGTTAATCTGTGTTAACCTCTTACTTCTTCTTTATTGTAGACACATCAGTCATGGTGGACGTCCGGAAACTTCGGAAACTCTCAAAAAAAAGGAAAGTAGAAGCCACTTCCTCTATTCAAGAAGAAAGAAAAATCAAGAAACTGAAGAAAAAGATTCCAATCAACCCAACAACTTCACCAACAGTAGCAAGACCTGACTCTCCAATTGTGATAGCGAGTGTGTCGGAGGATGACGAAGTTCCTCTGTCAGCATCCCTTCAACCCCCCATGCAAAAACAAACGACAGGCATTCCAGGAGACGACCTACTCTTTCGCCCTATCGATCAGCTGAATAAGGGCAAAGCTCCGATAAGGGATGAGGAAGAAAGAATCCCAGCCGTAAATATTTCAGCTGGTTTCCCCATATATGCCGATGATTCGGGCCTAAATGACTCGATGCTAGCTCGTCAACTTACGAAGTCTATAATAATTCCAAAGAACTGGGAGATAACAAAATCCCAGCAATTTGACGACACAATCTTACAATTTCATCCGCCAGTGTTGAAGGTATGAGTTACACTTACATTTCGAATAGATATTTGATCCTCTTTTTCTATTTTGGCAAATCTGATTAATATAAAGTATAAAATAACAGCTCATCCATGGGATTAACATCATGGATGAAAGTTTGAAAAACTTTGACCAATTTCGCAAAGCTATGAGTAATGAAGTGAGTATAGCAAAGGCGGAGAAAGAAGTAGCCGAAGAATTGAAAAACTCCATGGAAAAGAAGCTGGGAGAAGCGACGACAAAATTTCGGCATTAGATGCAGAGTTAAAAGAAACAAAGTCACAGATGAGCTATATGGAATATAAGCTAAAAAAGAAAAATAAGAAGATCCGATCACTATCTCATAAATTGGAGGGGGCTGAAGAAAAAATTGCATCGGCTGAAAAGAAGGTTTTAATAGTCGAAGAAAAAATTTTGACAAGTAAAAGAATTGAGCAAGTTGTTGAAGAAGTTGTGAATGGGGCGGTTAAGAAATATGTCGAATCAAAGGCCTTTGACGACAAACTCCATGAGGCTGGAGTTGAAAGTTACAACTACGGTCTTGCTGACTGTTTGAAGAAAGTGAAAGAATTTTACCCTGATCTTGATACTTCAAAGATAAAAGAAGACTCCGATGATGAAGAGAGCTTAGATGAAGAAAACCAAACTGATGAACCTATTTCCAATCAAGCGGAAGGATTAACCAGAGATCCTACTGAGCAATTGATCAGATATCAGATTGAAGCACCGGCATCAACTTCTCAAATTTCGGGAGAAATTTTACCAGTTCTTCCTGTAACTCAAAGCAAAATAGAGGGAAGTTCTATCGGAGTCAATGTAACAGATTGATGATGTAACAACTTGGCTCACTTCTTTAATGAAAAATTCCTTTTTCTTAATATTTATCAGATTATGAAAAGGTGTAAAACGATCAGACTAAACGAATAAGCTTCCAAGGAAAACATTCTGATCAAAAAAAATTTTACTTGAATTATAAGCATTAACCAATATTTCAAAGAATTTAAAAGAACTAATTTCAAATAGGTTTGTCAGAATTCATTAGACAACAATTTCTAACCATTAATACGAAAACAATCTCTAAATCGTTAACCTTCTTATTTTTATAAAAACTTTTTTCCACGAGGTAGGTGATCATATTTACTTGCCAATCGTAATCTTTTTGTCAGAAGTACGACTGAGAAAAACTTTTTCAAACGAGAGAGGTAATTATGCTTACTTTAACAAGCATAATCTTTTTATCAGAGATTCAGTTGAGAACCGTACAACTTAGGGCCGTATAACCGCCTCTATCAGAATTCAGAAGGGCATATAGAAGGGCGCATAAATTTGAAATTCAAATTTTATGCTTTTATATTCATACTTCATAACTGACTTTCTGAGAACTAGCGACGATATACGAGTTCCTGCTAAATCAGATCTGAAACGTGTCAAAATCTCCCGTTTTCTCAGAACTTGAGCTACGAATCGTGACCATCCACATCTTATATATAAAGGGGGCTCAAGTTTAAGTTTTCATACCACCTTTGTGTCAAATACCTTTCTTTTGCAATTCTTTGTTCCAAGGTATAATCTTCATCTTCATTGTATTCAAAAAATGAAGCCAAGTGATAAGAAACCGCATCAGATGTCAAAAAGAAAAATATGAACGGTACGGTTCAGAGAAGAAAGGTCCTGTGTGAGAAGAAACCATTTATTAAGAAGTGCTTCAGTCAAACCAACAGTTCCTGAATATATCTCATCTTTATTTGAAGAAGAAGAAGAAAACCCTTTCACTCCCACTTTAGAGGAAACAAGCGAAGATCCATATGCTAAATACATTCCGTCAGAAAAAGGAAAGGCCCCTGTTAAAGAATCGGCTGATCAAACGGGTAATAAACCCGTTCAAGTATTGGTTGCTGATATAAGTGTCAACAATCCGAAATTGGCGAAAACTATACTACAATCCACTATTTTTCGAAAGGATTGGGAGATGACTATTAAACAAGGAGTGAAGGAGGCCTTAACTTCCATTTATCCAAGAATCTCAAAGGTAAGCAATACTCCTTTCTCTTTTTCATGGCAAACTGTTCATACTCTAACAACATAGCAAACCTGTTATACAGTTTGTCAGTGATATCTTTATGATCGAAGAAGGTTGGGATCAGGCTTAGAATCTCCAAGAAGATCTTCAAAGACAATTATCAATAGTTAAAGAAGAGAAAAATAATACCGTTGTCGATCGGAAAGTCTTTATAACAGAAGTTCTCTTCCTGACAGCGAAGATCATGTCTTTGCAGAAGCAATTAAAACAAAATGAAACATATATTCATCGACTCATGGAAGATGAAGCCAAAAGAAGAAAGAGACTTCAACAAGCCGATGAAGCCGTAGAAGAAAAAACTCAATTATATGAAGAAGTACTAAATCAGAATCTACTGTTAAAGAAGAGAATATCATTTCTTGAAGAAAATTTAAGAAAAATCGAACAAGAAAATGTTTTACTGACTCAACAGAAGTCCTTCGTAATTGAGGACTTTATAAAATCTGATGGTTTTTCCCAAGGAATAGAAAAAATGGGAGCCAAAGGCTATGAGCTTGGTTTTAAGAATTGCCTTGATAAAGTCAAAGAATTATATCCCGATCATGATATTTCCAATATCTCTCCAGATTTTCCTGTGAAGAAAGAAGAAGGACAAACAAGCAAAACTCTGTCAAAGTTACCTGATTCAGAGACAGCTGATCAAGAGAAAATTCTGATTAACCAGAGAATTTAGAAGAAAACTAAATAGTATATGTAATAGGAAATTGGCAATAATTTTACTGCCATTTATTTTTCTCTTTTCACTCTTTGTAAAAGAATATGGATGAACTCTCCTGTATCTCTTTGATTAATTCATGAACTATTAAATGAATTAGTATATCAGATCAATCTGTTTTGTTAGAATGCAATGTAATATTTATCTTGATCATTAAATATCGGTTGAGTTAGTAGGTTAAGCTAACTCGATTTGTCGGATTATGATCAGCTTATCAGGCCAATCTTCAAATCAGTTGATCATTACACACCGATTGAGTTAGTGGATCAGACTAACTCGATTTTGTCAAATTGTGATAAGCTTATCAGGCCAATCTTTAGATCTGTTGTTCTGATCATTATACATCGATTGAGTTAGTGGATCAGACTAACTCGGTTTGTCGGATTGTGATCAGCTTATCAGGCCAATATTTAGATCAGTTGTTCTGATCATTATACACCGATTGAGTTAGTGGATCAGACTAACTTGGTTTGTCAGATTATGATCAGCTTATCAGGCCAATCTTTAGATCAGTTGTTCTAATCATTATACACCGATTGAGTTAGTGGATCAGACTAACTCGGTTTGTCGGATTGTGATCAGCTTATCAGGCCAATCTTTAGATAAGTTGTTCTGATTATTATACATTGATTAAGTTAGTAGATCATACTAACTTGGTTTGTCGGATTGTTTCTTTTAGAGAATATCAGAAAATAAAATACCTCCTTCACATAATAGAAGAAATAGAAAAAAACTATCTTTATTGATAATATTTGCGTAGATTTTCCACATTCCATGGTTTTGCTAAAGGATAACCATCCAGACTTTCTAGTCAATACGTCCCTGACCGTACAACTTCAGTGATACGATAAGGACCTTCCCAATTTAGAGCAAGTTTGCCCTGTTCAGTTGGTCGAGATATAGTTGTTCGGTACAGAACGAGGTCCCCAATCTGAAAGATTCGAGCCTTTACTCTTGAGTTGTAATACCGCACCACCCTTTATCGGTAAGCAGCCATCTTCAGTTATGCTTGCAACCTAGAATTTTCAATCAAATCAAGATCCAATCTCCTCCAATTATCATTATCAGATTCTGTAAAATTGACAGTTCTTCCAGAGTGAAGAACAATTTCCACATGTAACATAGCTTCACTTCCATAAGTTAGGTTAAACGGAGATTCACCCGTTGTAGATCGAGGAGTTGTCCGATAAGCCCATAAAACAGAATTAAGTTCGTCAACCCAAGATCCTTTGGTTTCATTTAACCGGTTTTCAATCCATGGAGGATCGTCCGATTGGTTACCTCCGCTTCTCTATTAGCTTGAGGATGTTCGACAGATGTCAATTTATGAAGAATTCCATACTGAATACAGAAATCTTTGAACTTTTAATTATCAATCTGTCTTCCATTATCCGTAATAATCGCATGAGAAATTCCAAATCTATATATAATGAAATTTTTGATAAATAGTTCAATTTTTGCTTCAGTGATTAAAGCCAGAGGTTCAGCTTCTACCCATTTGGTAAAATAATCAATGACGACGATCAAAAATTTCCGTTGCCCAGAAGTTGGAGGGAACAGACCAAGTATATCCATTCCCCACTGAGCAAATGGCCAAGGAGCTATTAATTGTATCAACTGGCTAGCAGGACGCCTTTGGATATTTGCATATCTTTGACAAGAATCACATCTTCTTACAAAATCTGCAGCATCCTTTTGCATAGTCAGCCAATAGTAACCCTGCCTTATGATTTTATAGGCTAAAGACTTTCCTCCCAAATGATCACCACATATCCCCTCATGTACTTTCCTAAGAGCATAATCAGCATCCGAAGGAGACAGACATTTCAACAATGGCTGAGTAAATGATTTTTTGTATAATAAACCATCCAAGATGACATATTGAGCAGCCCATTTTCTAATCTGCTTGGCTTCTACATCATTTTTAGGCAATATTTCTTCAGTCAGGTACTTGACTATCGGATCCATCCAATTCATTTCTGGTTCTATTTGAAGAACTTTTTCTTTTTCAGCTGCCAAGATACTCGAAACTTCTAGGTATTCCACAAAGATCCGACCCATCTGTTCAGGTGTAGAAGTATCTAATCTAGATAATGCATCGGCTCTAGAATTTTCGATTCTAGGGATGTGACTGATATCCCATAAATCGAATGAAGTCCCCAGTTCTTTGACTTTCTTCAAATATAAACTCAAAGTGGTGTCATGAACCTCAAAGTCCCCTTTCACTTGATTGACAACCAGCTGTGAATCAGACAATACCTTCAATCTTCTGACATTTACCTCTTTTGCAATTTTCAAACCTGCTAAGAGGGCTTCATATTCGGCTTGATTGTTAGAAACCTTGAAAGAAAATTAAAGTGCATACTCTATGGCATTCCCATAGGGACTAGATAAGATTAATCCCGCTCCACAACCAGAAGAGTTGGATGCCCCATCTACATGTAATACCCAGGGTGCATCGATCATTTCTATTTCAACAGATGATTCATTGTCCCTCCAAGTACATTCAGTTATAAAGTCAACCAATACTTGAGCTTTCATTGCAGACCTAGACTGATAAATGATGTCATATTCACTCAGTTTAATTACCCATTTTGCCATTCGACCAAAAGTATTAGGGCATTGTAAAATAGTTTTTAAGGGTTGATTAGTCAATACAATGATACGATGAGACTAGAAATATGGTCTGAGCCGTTTAGCTGATATTACCAAAGTGTATACAATCTTTTGAAGTTTTGGATATCTAGTTTCTGCATCATGAAAAACTTTACTGATATAATAGATGGGCTTATGCGATCCGCCAGAATCCTTTCTGACCAATACGGAACTAATTGCTTCATCTAATGCAGCCAAATAAAGGTACAGATCCTCGCCTTCTTGAGGTTTAGATAGTATGATAGGGTTTACTAAGTACTTCTTCAGTTTTTCGAATGCTGTTCAACAATTATCCGACCAATTGAACTCTTTGACTTGCCGTAAAGCCTTGAAGAAAGGCAAACATCTCTCAGCTAAACGAGAAATAAATTGGCTTAATGAAACAATTCGTCCAGTTAACTGTTGAATCTCCTTTTTATTGGTTGGTTCTCTCATATTCAAGATAGCCCGTATTTTTTCTGGATTGGCTTCAATTCCTCGTTGTGTAACCAGGAATCCCAAGAATTTTCCAGAAGTCACACCAAAGATACACTTGATCAGATTTAACTTCATATGATTCTGGCATAAAATATCAAAAGCTGTTTGTAAATCTTTAATATAGTCATCAAACTGATTGCTCTTAACAATCATATCATCAACATATACCTCCATGGTCTTTCCAATTTGATTTTCAAAGATTTTATTTACTAATCTCTGATAAGTGGCCCCGGCATTTTTGAGGCCAAACGACATCACTTTGTAGCAATATATCCCCTTATCTATAACAAAAGACATTTTTTTTTCATCTTCTAGATTCATTCGTATCTGATTGTATCCAGAGAAAGCATCCATAAAACTTAAAAACTTATGTCCAGCCGTTGCATCAACCAACTGATCAATTTTTGGCAAAGAAAAACTATCTTTCGGACACGCCTTGTTAAGGTCGGTAGAATCTATGCATATTCTCCATTTTCCATTTGATTTCTTGACCATGACCATGTTAGCCAGCCAATCAGGATAATGAACCTCTCTGATGAATCCAACATCAAGCAATTTGGTAACTTCTTCATTAATAACACTTTGTCTTTCTGGGGCAAAGTTTCATTTCTTTTGTCGAATAGGTCTAATGAATAGATCGACCTTAAGTTCGTGCTTAATTACCTCAATAAGAATCACTAGCATGTCAGTAGCTTTCCATGCAAATATGTCAGCATTTGCTTGTAAGAAATTAATCATCTTCTCCCTTTGATCTTCAGCAAGTAAGCTCCCAATCTGAACTATTTTGGTAGGATCATCTTTTGTTAGAGGAATATGAATGGTTTTTTCCATTGATATACTAACTTTATCATCCGGATCACACGGATCCATTTGTTCAAAAGTTGATTTGATAGCCGATTGTTGATTCTGAATTGTTAGGCATTGCTGAGCCATTTGCTGATTTTCCCTTACTACTCCAATTCCACTTGGAGTCAGGAATTTCATCAGAAAGTGGTATGTAGATACAATGGCTTGGAATTTATTCAAGGCAGGTCTCCCTAAAATGGCATTGTAAGCAGAAGGAATCCGAACAACCATAAAAGAAAGAAGGTAGGTTCTTTGCTTTGGTGCTGCCCCAAGAGTTATAGGAAGGGTGATTTCTCCTTCTACTCCTACAGAATTTCCACCGAATCCAATAAGTGGTGTATGAATTCTTCGTAACTTATTAAATGGTAAGTTCATTTTGACAAATGCATCATAAAGCAAGACCTCTGTGGAACTTCCATTATCAACTAGAATCTGATGTACATCATAGTTTGCAATAACAGCGAAAATTACAACAAGATCATTATGAGGCGTTCGAATGCCTTGTAAATCTTCATCAGAAAAAACAATACTTCCTTGAAACCTCTTAGGACTCTACTCCTCTTCAAGACATGCATGGCAAATCATTCCAACTGACCCATCAGTTGGCTGCTGGTTTGGGAGCTCTGTCCCGTCAGTGATCATCCTCGGAACAGCTGGCCTTGATATTACCACTTCAATTGGTCGGTTCTGATTTTGACTTCAGATATATCTAGCCAAATAACCTTGTTTAATCAGAACTTCAATCTCATCTCGCAATTGAATGCATTCTTCTGTTGTTTGGCCATGATCCCGATGATAATGATAATATTTGGCTTTATTTCGCATAGCTGGTAGAGCTTTCATTGGTCTTGGCCTCTGTAAAAAGTTTTCTTTCTCAATATCCATCAAAATCTGTTCTCTTGGATGAGTCAGTGGAGTGTACGTATTGACTCGGCTAACATAGTTTCTACCGATCAAATCTCTTGGCCTTTGATTTTGCCGTTGAATAGATCGAACCCCAGAAAATCGAGATTCATCTTCTTTGGCTCTCTTCTTACTTGACATTAATTTTTTCTCTACTTATCGTCGATTCAACGCCTGTTCTTCGGCCTGAGCATACTTTTGGCACGGGCCAGTAACTCTGAATAATTGGTCGGGAATTTTTTATCCAAAGAAAATGTAAATCTAGAGGCTCGCAAACCTTTTTTCATAGCAGACATCGCCACATATTCATTGAGATCAGGTATCTCCAATGTGGCGGAATTAAATCTCTTGATATAATCTTTCAAAGATTCTCCTTCTGATTGCTGAATAAAAAATAAGCTATCATAATTTCTGGGCATTTTTCTGCTTGTCCCGAAGTAAGAGACGAACAATTTTTCTAGTTGACCAAATGAGTGAATAGTATCCGGCTGCAAACTGAAATACCATATTCTGGCTGATTTCTTCAAGGTTGCAGGAAAGGCAAGACAATGTAATGCATCTGACGCTCCCTGAATTAGCATATGAGCTTTAAAGCTATCCAAATGGTCTAAAGGATCAGACGACCCATCGTATAATTCGATCGGCGATACTTTGAAATGATGTGGGATCTTTTCATACATAATCTTCTTGGAAAAAGGGAGAAGAATATTATAACTTTGGGCAACATCTTCTGTTTTCCTCTGCTCCAAAACTCTGGCAACCTGCAACTCCAACTTCTTAAATTTTCTATCAAAATTTCTCTCTTTCAAGGTGCTGAGCTTGGATACTGTTAGTAGTTGATTCTCCAGATGAGATAAACCGAGATCGTGGTCGTTTCTCTTTGTCTTGCTTCTTGGAGTGATGACGAGATCGGTGATGATATCTTGTATGAGGTAGTTGACCTGAAGAACATTGATAAGAGGAATGTCTTCTGGGACTGAGATGTTTACTTACCTGGAGTGATGGTTGCCGGCTGGTTTTTGACATAACTGGCTGCATCGGCTCCTTCATAACCATTTCTTGATAATTCTGCATCGCTGTGGTGAGCACTTCTACCTTCTCAAATAGAGCATTCAACTTTTCTTGATCAAAATGCACTGCAGGAGAAACTTTCGCCCTTCCCTCTGGAACAGGGTCATTTCTTCTTTCATCTGGAACAGGATCTGTTGCTTTGCCATCCAGAACAAGATTTTTTCCTTGGTTGTCAAGGACAAGATCGGTTTCTTTTGAAGAATTGGAAGCAGCTCTTATTGGCAAATCTTTCTTCCTACCCTTCACCATGCTTCCTTTCATATTTTTTCAGAATTCTTTTACAGAGAATTCCCCTACCTGGCGCGCCAATATGTTGTGTCCAGACAAATCACAGCGAGCTTGAAGCAAAAGAGGAATGGGTCAAGCTGATTTGATCCAGCTTTCCATCATCTTCCAAGCTTGATGGCGTCTGGATTGGAACAGATATAATCTAAAGGAAGACTAGATAGAAGGTGTTCGAGAAATTTGAATTGCCAAAAAGTCCCTTCTCCATTATAGTCATCGATATTTATAGGCCAAGAATTAACCGTTTACAGCTGAAATCCACCTGTAAAATGATTGATCCAAAGTGTAAACACGTGCAACCAAAGTTGGTCGTAAGGAATTAACTGCTTACAGCTGGCATCTATCTGTAAAACGGTTAATCCAGAATGTAAATACATGCAAGCAACTCGTTCGTAATTAATTAATTTTCTTTCCAGAGTTGGTCGTCTCCTCCAGAGTTTACCATCTCCTTCAAAGTTGATCGTCCCCTCCAAAGTTAATCGTCTCCTTCAGAGTTGATCGTCTTCTCCAAAGTTGATCGTAGCCTTCAAAGTTGATCGTCCTCTTCAGAATTGATCGTCTTCTCCAGAGTTGATCGTCTCCTTCAGAGTTGATCGTCTCCTTCAGAGTTGATCGTCTTCTTCATATTTGATCATCTTCTCCAAAGTTGATCGTCGCCTTCAGAGTTGATCGTCTTCTCCAGAGTTGATCGTCTCCTGCAACACATAATTATTACTAAATTCCATTCTCAAATAAATCTATCGATTACCTGGAAATGGAACTTCGTATCTGTTGATTATTAATCGGCTTCGCAGAGTTGACGAATTATTTACCGACTATATTTGTGCCTTTCAAGCATTGATCGGCTCGATACCTTTTGGGCATAGACCAATTTCAATTTCAGATTTTTAAGAGGTCAACATGAACAGATCAATTTATCATATCCCAACAATAACCAATTCATAATTTAGTTTGATTTGATGGGTTTTAGTTTCTTTTCTTGCTTAATTCGGATTATTTTTTATGTGAAAATCCAATGCTATAACTAAGACTCGATCAGAACCGACTCAACGACCGTGAAAACACGTGTTTCCGTTGGGCACTCTGTCCAAGGAATAAGTTGCTTCCTCGAATGGACGACACCCGGCTAAACTAAACAGCAGGCTGGCTGCGCGCCCTCAAACAAAGCCACGGAGCATCTGGTGGCATCGGGGAGTCATTCATCCTATGTTCTCGGCCAATCAATCAGGACACCCAGAGACATCATCTCAGAGTTCTCTCCGCTACGCATGGCTATAAGAAATTATGGGGATGGATCATTCTAAGTCGGTTGCCATGTTCAGGACGGAATGATGACATAAAAACGTTATTAAGATATCTAGTTTCAATCCCTCGGATCTATAGAGAAACTTTTAATGCTGCAATGGTAACCAAAAAACTTTTCCTCTCATGAATCAGTGTGGCGCATCAACTGCTTCTTGTTCGCAATTTCCTTTTGACAAACGCACTAGACGAGAATAACCGTTATCGTTCTCTTTTTAATAATAATGGCCACGTTTTTTTTTTTAATAAATTTGGTAGATAATTTGCACCGTCTAACTTTGCCACCTTGCCTCTGATGCGCTACCGAGTCTATGCTCGAGCAAAGGGCTCCGCACTGCTAGGGGCTCCCATGGTCCCCGATACAAGCACGAATTACATGGCCAAGTTAATAAGAGCCCTACCGCGTGGCTAACATTACATAGAGCAAACAGAAGGGAAGCGGTAGCATCCGACAGCTGAAGAAAGTTGAGACGCTAACTTAATTATTGTTTCCTGAACCTCCCCTGAGTTCGATTAGACGTCTTTATCCATTTTTATCTCCGAAAGTCCATGACCGTAACTCGGCGATGCAGTCATCTCTAAAGATTCGTTTCTGTTGTTCATTTCGGCCATCAATGTTGTAGTGCAGGTCTTAATCTCACCTCCCTTGGCCGTGGCTTGAACAACAAGGGGTTTGTTTATCTTCCTCGAAGATGCTGAAACTTCGCCCAGGAGAATAATGCTTGGGTGCATGGCGTGGTGCCAAAATTAAGCTCCAATGCCACGTATTATTAATTGGCACTTCATACAATACACACAATCCATGAATCATACACTCCACCCTCTTAATCAAGTACTTATTTCCCCTTGGATAAATCGCATGCATTGTACATGTCAAGAGCTTCCAGCAGCAGAAAGGAATCACGCCACAAGCATAAACCATCTAACAACACCCCTCGAGGCAAAATATGCTGAAAATAATACAACTCAACTCATCTCAATTAAGCCCTCATCCCAAACTAGTTCTGATTCACTATGTGAATTCCTTTTTTCCATTCTTGGCCTAGAGCTAAATTTTTTGGAAAATACAGTGATATCAAGTCCTTCCTTACTACTACTTATGTAACTCTTAGTTTATCTCCAATCTTCTTTCTTTCTATATGTATCAAATTATTCCTACCGGTGTATTTCTTAGTATACATTATACATGTCCAAAGCATCTAAGTCTTCGTTCTCTCATTTTCTCCTCGATCGGTATTGCCTCTATCA
Source organism: Areca catechu (assembly GCA_021397845.1). Taxonomy (NCBI): domain Eukaryota; kingdom Viridiplantae; phylum Streptophyta; class Magnoliopsida; order Arecales; family Arecaceae; genus Areca; species Areca catechu. The sequence continues at coordinate 43,661,033 of CM038039.1, forward strand.
TTTTATGAATGATTTCATTTCTTATTTATATTTTTTAAAATTATCACACATCCATCTTAACATTTTCATCTTGGCTACACATATCTTGTATGCATATTGTTTTCTAACCGCCCAATATTTTGCACGATAAAACCTAGCTGACGTATGGCTTTCTTATAAAATTTTTCCTTCAACTTGGTAGATATCCTACCGTCACATAATATCCCGACTATACTTCTCCATTTTATCCACCTTACTTTAATTCCATAGATAGCATCCTCTTCAATCTCCTCTTATGAATAATTGACCTTAAATATCCAAAATAATCTCTTCATGATCCTCGATTCTTACTTCATTTCTATTTTTAATTTTACTAAGTCTCCCTTCTGTCTTCTATCTTGGTCCTACTTGACCTGAAAACCTCAAATCTTAATACGCTCCTCAATAATTCTAACCTATCATTTGCAAATAACATGCACTAAGCAATATCATCCTAAATATGCTTAGTAAGCTTATCCAAAACTAGTGCAAAAAGGTAAGGACTTATAGCAGATAAAGCAGGAGGATTGCGGTAGATTCAGAGCTAGCTCAAAACTATAGTCACATCGTATGAACATGAATCTGTATAAGAAACATGGAAAAAACATAATACAAAAGAAAATGATGGAGAATAGCCATGTATAACATTTCACTGCATTAGATATTGTTTTATTTCTGAATGTTAGGAAACCATGTCAAGTATCACATTTCAATGATAGAGCTTCATCTAAAAGACATAGTTAACAAAGAAAAGCTGATAACATGAGCCTATACCTGTGGCAAGCTTAGAAACTTGAGCATAGTTGTGCATTCCATGCGAAATGTTTGCTCTGCAAATCAAGCATAAAACATGTCATCTCTAGGTGAGGGAATGAAAGCATTCAGAAAAAGGCATCATCATTCAAATTATATAGGTGAACTAGTGACATAGGCGCACCATATCTCAAAATTCGCATGCAAGTACATTTGAAACTGGGTTTTCCAAACCTGCAAGTTCCACTCCAATGGTCCATCAGAACCCAGTTGAGTGATTTGTAAAATTAGATAGATGGTGATGTGTCCTTAGTTCTGAAGAGAATAGTAGACTAGGAGCAACTGGATTATGGGTGCAGTTCAGAAAAGAGAAATTTATCAGGCATCCGCACCACTAGTCCAAGTTCCACTGGAACCATGACCAAAACACAGACAACTCATTCACGGTCATTCCGCAAATTAACTGGCACTTGTGTAACATCTCCAGAAGCTTCACAAACTGTTTATGTAATTTTCAAAATTTTCTTGGGATCTAATTCAGCTCACCCATCAAACAGTCAGATAAAAAAGCTACCAAGACAACGTAGAGCCCAATCAGCAAGACATCTAAGGAAGACCTCAGAGAACTTCAAAGGCTTCAATTTATTGAGTCAAGACAAGATCTTTTTGTTTTTCTTTTGTTTGGAGAGGTGGGGGGTTGGGGGCGGGTTGGTAAATTATGACCAAGAGTGAATCACAAAAATGCCTAAATTGCAAAGATTGGCAAAAATTTGAACTGAAATCAATAGAATTTATGATGCTATTATTATCAATGAATATTATCATCTTTAGTAAGTTGCAGAATGGTCCATTAAGTTGGAGTAGCATCTTGCAGACTATATAAAATAGAAAAGCTCTAGGCAATATGAATATATAACACAGAATATATTAAGTGTAGAGAACCATTTTTAAATCCTAGAAAATCTAAGGGAAGCCAGTGACCTATGAAAACAAGGATTACAAAAAAATATGATTATGTAAAAAAACAAAGTTTGGAATTTGGGTTCCTTGAGGATAAGCCAAAAAAAAGAGGACTAAAAGCCCCAGACATGATGACGTTTTATCAATGTTGCATGGATGAGGATACCAAAATCAGATTCAGACACATATCCAGTGTTTGACTTGACAAGAGAGAAAATTGAGATGTCAAGATACCTAGGATTAAATTTAATTTAACTAAATTATATATTTTTTATGTCTTCAAACATGATTTGTTTAGATATTTAAAAAATATTAATAATATTTTGTGGCAGGGTGTTTAGGTAACAAAGTCCCTGGTAATAATCTGCATAAATTCAAAGAAATGGGTCAGAAACATACTGATGCAATGCTGAATCTTCCGAACCTCCCAATTATACTTAACTCTAGCCTCTTTCATCAACCAAAACAGTATGTGCACAGGGTTTACTGACATTATGATTGCTTTCTGCATCTTCTAGGCTGCAGTAGTCAGGAAGCACAGGTTGTGGTTAATCACTTATTACTTGATGAAAAAGCCTTGTTGTCTTCAGAATCCCAGCTCTTCCAGACCACAAATGACCCCCTTCTCCGAAATTCACAAGGCTGAAAATTTTTTATTGCTTTCCCCATCAATGCCATAGCCGCAATGCTTGGAAATTGCTTGGCATCATATATAAATTTCATATTTTCAGGCTCGCATAGCACTGGTGTTGCTAGTTTTGCTTGAACAGGTCCTGCTTGAGGACTATTATGACACCATCTTCGGATCCAGGAATGTATTTCTTTCACCGATAGTCCAAAGGAATTCACACCGTTATCAGGGGACAACATGGTCGTATCAAACCTCCGTTGATCCTGAAGACTTTTCATTGAATCAGAGTTCGATTTGCTATAGTTAAGTACTCTACTGAACAAATTACTGCCTTCTCTACAGAACTGACCATCCCCAATTTTGAATCTCTGGGTACCAACGGCAAGAGAATTTGAAGGGTCATGTCTGAGACGTTTAACCCATCTGCTGCTTGCCTCTGCATCTACTGGGATTTCCATTACAGTGCTGGAATTTGAATTATTTGGCTCCTCAACATGAGAAAGAATGTGAACTGTGTCCATGCTCTCTGTTCTAGATGTGCTCATTTCCCTGTTACTCATAAAGGTTGCTCTGTCTGAAGAAGTGGGATGCTCTACATCCATGCATGGAAACTCAATTTCTGCCTCCTTGCTTACAGCTTGTTTAATTGGTGAAGCTGCCATTGACTGAGATTTTGACAGGTTAGGGCACACAAAATCCTGTGGAATCTATACTTTAGCAAAAATAATCTGATAATCATCTTAAATTATATGTTGCTTAATCATGATATGCATGTAAACATCAAGACCCCACATAACACAATAGGGCTACACAAACAGTTGCAACCTTTTTGCATAGAGCTGCATGTTAGAAGATCCGACACTCTTAAATATGCAGATATATACAGGGTATGATGAATCTCATAAATAAGAACATCAGCCACACTAGGAATAGGGTGGCTATGTTATAGTTTGAGATGACACAGGAACTGGAATTATAATAGTTATTAGTAACACTGATCTAGATAAATAAGCAGCAAATGAAATCCAAATCCACATGGCAGGCCTGCAGAGGCTGGAAGAACAGAAAATAAAAAATCTTAGATGACAATCTCATCCATGAGATCACCTTCCTCTTTTCCCTTTTTTATCTACTCTCTCAATTTGATATATGTTATATGCATCTATGGAATAAACAATATCAGAAACATGATCACCACACAACCAAAGATCTTCTATCCAAACAAAGGATGTAGTGCAATATGGAAAGATTACCTAAAGGTCAAAAAAAATGATGACTACAACAAATTGCCATGGTTACTATAGCCAGGCTAAACTGTTAAGAGTTGAATCTCTTAGTTCAGAGATATAAGAAGTGGCATCAAATGTTCCAAGAAACTAGAAAGACCATCCCAAGACCTATTAACCATGAGACTGACTACTGAAAACTGACAGGATCTTCTACAGAATTTCTTGCACCCACTCCAGTTAGATACCATCTACTTTAACCCTTTACTATCAAAAACAATCTCTTTCTTCTCTTCCATTTTACAACATCAACTTTGGAGATGCCATCCTTAACTTGTCATTTATTGAACTATATATGTTTTTTTAAGTAGGACAACGGAAACCGGTCAATTTTTATTACTTCAGACATTTAATAACACTGGGTGCATGAGCAACTGCATGATGCCAAAGTTGTGGATCATATTGTGGTATAGCCAAGAAGTGCAGTAGACAAGCTAAAGATATGTTTTCCTTGGATCAAAGATTAAAATTCCTTTGGATTAACATGGCATACCAAATAATATAAGGCATGTAGTTGTTGGCATGTGCATATTAACTTGGCATGACACCTTTCTTTTATTTAGTCTGTAACATGATTAAAAACTTCTCATATAATATTATACAACACATATGTATAGATGCCTACACAACATATTCAAGTACTTATGCATGTGCATATGGATGGTGCATGCACATGGAATATGTAGAGATAGACAGATAGATGAAGATGATGGATGGGTACATGAGAGAGAGAGTGAGAGAGAGAGAGAGAGACATACTTAGGATCTGAGCAGAATTCAAAAACTGCAAATCCATTGTGGGTCATCAGAATTGATAATCTATATCTTTAGAATGATCTACAGCACATAAATGTCTAAAAACCAAAATTATGATATGATATTAAACTTAATTTATAGTTTATAAGTATTCAATCCACTAAATTTTGGTTAACACATGTTTCAGTACGTGTGGATAATGATCCAGTACCTGGATGTTCAATTTATAGGCTATCATACATATTTGCTGGCTAGATCTACTGTCTTGTTCATTTTTGGGTCCAACTGATGCAAAGCTGAAAGACAGACAAAGATATGCATTCTGTTTTACGTTGTAGACATTTATGTGTTGTTAGAATAGCGATCTAGGGTCTGGTTCTATAAGCAACTTAAGTAAAACAATCCATAGGTTTTTCTGTTACAAAATTCAGACAAACTCAAGAAGATGCAATTGTATGATTCCAAAGTGTAGGGGCCTGAATAATCTCATCTATAGCTATTTCAGCAAACAAAAAAAAAATCAAATCTTAATATTACTTAAGCACATGCATGAGGACATGTTGATTGCCTATACCTCTTGCATTCTGGAAGAAGTTTCACCTGCAAAACATGAAGACAAAAGAACAATCAGGCAAAAGATATTGGTTATCTATATATAAATTCTCATAAAGGCAAGATCTACATTTATGCAGCACTATAACATTTCCCAACCCCCACCAAATATTTGCAGTTAGGTTTGCAAATACTTCTGAGAAAGAGAATGTGGAAGTATCTTTATCTAAATTCACTACAGGTAAATCATACACGAAATTCACATTATGTACCTGCTGGAAAGCTTGGTGCCTGAAGAACACCAACATACATCGTATCAGTCTTCAATGGTGGTTTGTTCTGTGTTTCCAAAAGATAAGTATCAGCTCGAATGCCATTTTCCTTATCTCCACTGCTATTTGAATTTTTCAGAGGCCGCAAGTCTTTAGATTGCTTGCCATTGTACTCTGGAACGGTTAGTGATGTCAGCTTTTCAGAGGGGGAAGATCCTTTGACTTTGGCGGTTTTCTTGAACTTCTTAACCATTTGCTCTCCATGAGACAAGTCCACAGCTATCTTCCTTGTGATTAACAAATACTCAGCTGAATGATGAAGACATCCAATATCATCTAGTCTATTTAACACCGGAAAACTTTTGTGACTGGCCAATAATCCACTACCAGAAACATTAAGCAGCTCTTCATTATGTTCTCCAGGTAGTAATGGAAAAGGAAAATCACCTGGGCAAGAGTCTCTAGGTATTTGCATGGACCCACTGTTCATCATTGGCCATGAACTCTTAAAATTACTAGAAATCATTTTGTCATCACCTTTCATTTCTGAAATCATGCATGTCACATGGTTGGAGCAATTACAAACCACATGTTCCAAACTAGTGAGAGCAGCATTTAAAGAATGTTCCTTAATCACATGCTCTGAGCTCAAAGGATCACTTTCTCCTCTGGTGCAGCTAGAAGGCCTCATATCTGATCCAAAGATTTCTAATCCATCAATTGCCGAGTGGGAGATTGATCCTGTAAGATCATCTGGACAATGTAAAAAGCCTTTAATAGATTTACAAGATTCAATCTCTTGTTTTTTCCCTGTCATCCTTTTTGCATGAAGCTGCTGCTTTTCTGATGCAAATTCTATTACATTGGGAACCAATTTAGTTCCATTGAATAGTTTTTGAGGTTCAGAGAATCTATTATCTACAGCACCATTTTCGGTCCCTTTTTTTGGATTTAAGATGCTCTTTATTTTGTGGTTGATGCCAAACATGGGAAAGTGGTTCAACTCTGAGCTACCATTTCCTGAATTTGTTATATGGCATATATCGAACTTTGCCGACTCTGCAGATGAGTCTGACAACTCATGAACAGATAATGTATCTGATGCTGCTGCTTTAGCATCAAATAACTTCATTTTTTTCTGCACTACAGAATTGTTTATAATCTTACATCGTCCATTTTCAGCTCCCACAGATTCAGTTGATTGGTAAACATCTGAAGTCAGATATAATTCACTAAGTTCAGCTCTATACCGATTCTTGTTCACAGAGGTCTTTCCTCGATTCATACCTATGCTTAACATATTGGCCTTTTTAGATTTTGTATTTTCAACTCGCAAGCACCCCTGTTCTTTTACAATATCTTTTCTGCATCTTTCATCAGAAACAGTACAGTAATTATGACTGGTTGAACTGTTGCTTTCTCGCATCCAATGTGCCTTCCACTGTGATGGGTGCGGATGACAAGATTTTCTAACATTCACATTACCTAAAACAAGTTGTATGTCTTCACTGTTGTCATATCTTTGTACAAAAGGGTCTGACATGATACCCCTTTTGAAGAGTCCAATCACCTGAAAAAACTAATAGATGTGAAGCTACTCCAGAGTTGATGCAATGAATTCAAAGTGTTCTGGGTAGTTTTGGATGCATCCAAGAGTTGTCTGCAACAGAAGAATCAAGAAATATTCAGCAACTGCTTGAAGTCCAAGATGAAAGATACCTTTCTCAGAGCAACCACAGCCAAAAAGTAACAATAAATGTATGGAACAATCAAACAGCAAAGCGATATAATGCAATCAGATAATGCACATCACAAACCATTTTTCAGACCAAGGCAGAGAAAATCTTCATCCAGCTGTTGCAATAGGCGCTGCCCCTTTTATTGATAATGTTACTAATATGCCACCTATAGCAGAATTATGCTACACTAATGAAAATGTATGCTAAGGCTTCAGTTGTTCCTCAGTGCATGGTCTATGGTAGAGGAGAACTTATCCTTGAGATGATTACACTAATCATTTTTATATCACTTGGCTAGCCACTCTTTTGCATTGATCTAACATGTCTAGAATCATCCCTCTCAATCTCTTCAAGAACAAACTGATTGTGAATTTGCACAAGCTTGTTCCAGTTGTCATAATGACATAACAGGAGTTGCTAAGATGCTCTTGGTGTAAAAGTATACCAGTGACCTTGCTATTATACTAACATAAAATGGCATTTAGAATCTAAGACATTCTTACAAAATATTTGACAATACCTATCACTGACTGTTCTTTTAAAACAAGGTTATCTCTTAGTAGCCTGAACTTATGGGGGTATAACTGTTTTAGAAACTTGTCCCTACACCTGCTTCCTAAATGCTTCCCTAATTTTTTTTTCCCAATACGTATACACAAATCCACTCCTGCACCCACTCCAACTTCTGGAAACTAAGGGTTCCTTCCCATAGAAAAATGCAAAAACCCGAAACAGACCATAAAAGTCCAACTTTCATGCCCAGTCTCCATTTGCATACCCAGGATGGATATTAATTGCATTTCACTGATGTTATCTTTCCAACAAGTGATGCCAAGACAAATAGTCCTTGATATATTTTAAAATTATATCTCATGTTTCTTTATGTGATAAAGTAAGAGCATGCACAAAATTATTTATTATTCATGACAAAAGCATAGTTAAGATTTGACTTATAATAACCTACTGTAAAGAATATAGAAACCATAAGCCATTATTAAGCACACTATAACTTCAATTAAAGAATATCACTCAAGAAAGTTTTCTTGATTCTCTGGCTCATTTAGAATTACAAACTTTTAACCTTAGAAAATGACTCGAGTCAACATAGTGAAGAGCCAAATCACTGAGCTTCCAAATCAAGCTTCACAAACCACATTGCAGAACCCTATCAACCCTTCTCTTTCTTCTTCCTTTCAATCTACAACTTTTCTATTAGAAATGAAGACTTTGTTGAATAGTAATAGTACCTTTGCAAAGATCCAAGCAAATTGAGCCTCATCATACAAGAAGCAAGTTTTAAGGCAACAAGATTGAAAGAAAATATATCACCAAATGCTACTTATATTCAGATCATTATCAAGCAAGAAGACAATGAACTCTGTCAAGATGAACAGTAAGGTATTGAATGGTAACAAGTCAACTAAGATGTTCTTTGAGCTTATTGAGGTACATGGTTATTGCAAGCTTGTCCTTCTAATAGTTGTGTAACATGATCCTTAGATGGACAATTGGGTCCTAGAATGATACTCTTGGATAGTCTCCTAATGGGTTCTGCAATCCTCAACATCTATAAGTTGGATGTAAACCCGCACAGAGAAAATGGTAATGGTCAATCCATTGGGTATTTGATCTTTGGTTACCTAATTATTGTATGATGGATTGATACAACTAGTTCAATGCCCCATTTTTATTATATTCTTTGTTAATGACAAACTTTGCAGGTACAAGAGAAGATCCATCAATGTGGACCATTGTTTTTAGACTGCCGTCGAAAGGGACATTGTAGGTTTTCTAAATGATCAAATTAGATTGTTTGAGTTTAATACAATTTTGTTGACAAGAAGAAAGATATGAAGAAGTAATTTAAAAATAGAGGGAACAAAAAAGGAAAACAGCATAAAGTATTCGTCCACAATGCCTGCATGTAAATTAGCATTTATTCTTTTCTTTCCTAAACTGAAAGATAGGGTGTAGCATGCATGTTTGCAAACATGGGCTTAATGCAGATTACTAAGGTCTAAGGCTATTCTTATTTATGCAATAAAAAGATGAAACAAGAAATTAATAGGATAAGAGAAGCATTCCCATTGGAAATTCAATGTAAATGAATGATGGTTTTAAAAAAAAAGAAGGAATACTGATTAGATTGAAGGTTTACTAATAAAAGATAAAAACAAAGTTTTGCCTTTACTCTGATGACGGTGGAAGGAAAAAGATAAAACTGTTTTGAGATAGAGATAAAGGCTCGGATAGCAGGGGTTGCTCTTTCCATAACAATTTAAAAAAAACTAGAATTCTGCCCAAAATATATAAGAAAAAACTCACACCATCATGCTACAACATATGAGCAATTCCACGCAAATATTTAGTAAAAGTGAACAAAATAAATGTTTTTCTATAATTTCTGAGCGGCCAACTTGAGCCCGGCTTGTTTAAAATGGACTTGGACCATAATTTTCAACCTAGTGGGTCAGACTGGGCCTAAAATTCAAACCTAGAATTTTAAATGAGTCGGGCTCAGGTTTATATCGACTTGGCCCGAACCTGGCCTGAAACCGTATCAATTCCCCCGGATCCCTAAATTCCCCTTCGATTCTTCTCGACCCTTTAAGGCTTCGGAATCCCTCTTGCCCGGCATGCCCATCTTCTTCCCGGCATTCCCACCACCTCCTCATCATCATTGCCTACTCTTGTCATCCCATCCTCCCACTTCCTCCTTACAAGTCGCGTCATCCCCACTGCTTGATCCCTGGCCACCTCCCCACCTTCACCTCCTCCTTGTTGCCTCATCGCCTCCTCACAAGTCTTGTCATCCCCTCCTCCCAAGCCTTGGCAGCCTCACAACCTTCTCCTCTTCCTTGCTGCCCCTTGCAAGTCATGTCATCCCCTCCTCCTGAGCCCTTGCCACCTTGCGAGTCACGTCATCCCCTTCTCCAAGTCCCGGCTACCTCCCCACCATCTCCTAGTCTAGGGAAGCCCGAGGCCCACTAAAGAATGGGATCAGGCCTGGGAAGGAGGCCTAAAGACCAAGCTAGGCCTAGCTCATGCCTAGAAAATCATTCCTATCCCTTGGGTCAAGTCCGACCCAAACCCAACCCGACCCGCACAATAAACAGGTCTAAGTATAGCTAATAACATGTACACTAAAAATGCACTTTAATGCCTACAAATCAATCAATCATGAACTGGACAACCAATAGAGGGTTGAAAACTCAACTTGTTGTCAAGAGCTAAACAAATAAAGTGGGATTGATGCTAATAAAGTTTCTATCCCAATGCGAAACATCTAAATATAGTTCTCTCTCATGCTCTGTTGTGCTCAAGGAACTAGGCAACTTGGTGTTGAAGGCAGTTTCAATATTAACATCTTCGACAAGTCCTAATGATTGGTTGTGAATACTTCACCCTAGGTCGAATAACATAAAGTGATTTCTAGTCTCGAACGAACCCTTAGATTTCAATTCACTTATTAAGCACAATTTATGGACATTGTAGGTTCAAGAGCAATAGAGTTGATTCATCATGTTTACTAATATGACTAGTATGACAACCATAGCAATTTATCGTTTTATAGATCAAAGAAATTAATATCACACCCAATTATTTTTCTATTCTTGTGCCTTTTATATATTAACTACTATATTCTCCTATAAATTTCTACTAGCCTCCTTGAGAACAAAAGAATATTATGGCACTCCTTTCTCATGCTGATGTATTTGCAGCATACTAATGCACTATTTCATTTATTGCCATTTCGACTTCCTGATACTCACACTTCCAAAACGTCAATCTTTTTAGTGTTCTCCACATTGTTCTCTTCAATAGATATTCTCAAATTCTAACATAGCTATTCATGAAACAATTATTGATAATTGCAGCTCATTGAATTTTATGTAATCTAATTCCAGCAATTGAAATTCTGTAAGAATTTATACATTGTTGCCATGGCTATGACTGAAGTGTATATCAAGATATGCAAATTGTTATTGCTGATGTCATCTGGTTATCTTCTTCAGGTTCATGGCACAATTTCTTCTTTGAATCTACATCATGATAATTTAATAATGTCTACTCATCACAGAACCTATTTTTTGAATGTCCAGAAAAAATTGAAGTCCATTACAAAATTATCAAGCAGCTATCTTAAGGCAATGTCTTGCTTTTAGTCTCGTGTAAATCAGGTCACTTATGGGTTTGCCAAGCAACTATCAAAGGACCATCTAAACTGCTTTTGCTACAATCTGGCATCCCTTACATGTTAGTAGAGTTAGCAAATCGTAAACTATCCTTGGAATCAATCAACCCAAACCTCAAAGCCCTTCTGTTGTCTATGAAAGCTTGTACTCTAGAAAGCAATGCTGGATTCTAAATGGTTATTGTCAAGGAATCCCAGGTTCTACTGATAGGAAAAACATAGACAAGGAACCATGTAATTTCCACAAAAACTTCTTTATAATTTTCCATACCCTTAAACAAGGTTCATTGACTTGGAACCATACCCCATTCCAGCCGGTAGGTGATACGAGTTTGTACAACCCTGTACTAGACATGAACCAACATAGAAAGGAAGGCCGGTAAATATGCTAGCGGTGGCCACCGGAGGGCTGCGAGGCCTCCGAGACTCTGCGGTCCTCCATGAGCGAGATTATAGAAAGAGAGGAGGAGGGAGAGAAAAGGAGGGAGAGAAAGGCTGCGGGGAGTCTACCAAAGGGCTGCCAGGTGATCGCCGTGCCCACCAGGCCCACCAGGCAGCGGAAAGCCTTCCTCGGAGGCCATGGGTTCAAAATAGGGGCAACCAGCTCCCATTCATCTGGTTTTTTTTTATAAAGCCGATTCATGATGAAGCCAGCAATGGGTTTGGTCATCTCTGGTTTGAACCTGACCTTTGTGGGAGGCTTTCTACCATCCAGCGGCCACCTAGCAGACTCCTCGCCACCTTCCTCTCCCTCCTTCCCTCTATCTATTTCACTCTCTAATCTCACTCATAGAGGACCGCAAAGCCCCAAAGGCCTTAGGGGCCCTTCGATGGCCTCAACGGGCCACTGCCAGCTTTTCCATCTCCTTTCCTCCCCTCCTCTTTCTCTTCCTCTCTTTCCTTTTCCCTCACTCCATTTTTGCCAACATCTAAATCGAATACCCAAACTATACAAGTTGGCTGCTGGTACGATTTGGCATGCCCCAAATTGTCCAATTCAGTGAACCATGCCCTTAAGCATGCTAATAGAATACTAACTCTTCAATTTCATTGCAAAAAGTATAGCAAGAGATCATTAGCTATACTTAAACTACCTCATTTCAGTATACACCCATAATGACCAAACATGTGTTTGCAGGATGTCACTGTTGTCAGAAGGCAAGATCTGGTCCAGAATTCAGCATTCCAATAATCATCATTATCTGCCCAAGACAAAAAAAAAGGGTAGCCAATGCAACATCAAGACATAGCTGGTCTAATGTCCTCAAACTCTAGAATCACATTAAAGAACCACCAGCCTGACTGACTTCAAAGTTCAAACATAGTAACTATGTATTTGAATAAGTCTAAGACAGGAACAATTATTAAGATTTCGATATTTTGCTGCAAACAGATGAATTGGGCAATGGAAACTGATATCAAGGGTATTTTATCTTCATTAAGCCTTCACTTTTTTTCTGGTTCATGGTAAATGATCAATCTCAGTACCTGGTATCAGCTAGAACACAGTCTTGAAATAGTGATTTCTGAAGCAAAAAAATATCACTTGGCATTAAGAAACACCGAACTCCCAATAGACAAGCAAATTTCCTGGTACCAGAAACATCATGATTTATATGTACATAATATCTTAAATTTGGCACTTGAATGCCTAACTTTGAAGATAAGCAGGATAAAATGAATTGTTGCAAGAGGGCAATATATGATCCTTATCATGGGTGAATCAGCATGTATGGCTATCATGCACTAACTGACACTATATATAAAAAAGATCAGCTCTTACTATCTTGGTTGACATAAACTGATACATCCAGAGATAATGACAGGTTAGATAATGAAATATATAAGAAGATATTGATACTTTTTTAATACCATCTTATTACGGGGTTTTATATCACTAATTATGAAATAGATGTGTAATCAATTAACTGTCATCTATTTACTGATTCAGCTGATATTTCCAACTATATCAGCCAAAGTATCCAGATAACATGATCACCTTACAAATTCTTCAGTCCTCCATGACCAAGATAAACTGATAACTTAGTTCATATTGTGAATAAAACCTTGACACAGTCAAGATATTGGACCAATAATGAAGTTCCTAAACGTGACATAAAAGAATCTTCTTTTTTTTGAAAGGAGTGACATAAAAGAATCAAAAAATGTGATATGACCACATATAATGCAATTCTGAGTTACACACCAAGAGAAGGAAAGAGGGCACGGAGCTCTTAAAAAATACAGGATTATATATGAAGAAAATACTGACCAGAAAAGAAAAGAAAACGAAAAGATGCCAAATAGTAGCTATTGGCAGTTGTCTCTTTGACCTTGCTCCTTGATGTTTTCCATCCAGTTGCTTTACATACGATGCATCGAGTTCTCTTTTCTCCTACTCCCCTGAGAAACCATTGGGTAGTTTAGCTTGCTAATCAGGTCATCTTTTCTACTTCCTTTTGCACATTATTGACAAAAAGGAAAAAGAGTTTGATCACCGAAATTTTTGAAAATTGAGAAATAAATCAATCAAGAAGAAGCCCATAGTTTCAGCATAATAAACAAAAGGCATAAGTACTTTCAAATCCACCCAAAAGAGGTTTTCTTTAGCCATTCCAAACATAATAACCGATCATCAAAGAAGACGTTGCTCATTGTTCAAAACAGAGAGTTGAATTCAACAACCGATACGATTTAAATCAGGAAAAGGAACAGAAAGCTTCTTCCTTCATCAAAATCTACTATTTCTCCTTTCTTTTCTACTTGTTTTAAAGAAGAGATATACACCAAGATCCATTCTTACTTCTTCAAACAACCTTAAAACTATCCACAGATCGCGCCTCCCTTCCAACTCCACAAAAAATACATATTCTTTTTGTCTTTTCTTGAGAAGACAAACTAGCAAAAAAAGATCAACAAAGGAATTGGCAAACCAGAACTCTGGTCTCATTCGGAGACTTTTCTCAAAAGACCGTAAAAATTCCAAGAAAGAAACAAGCTCTCGAGCACTAATCCCATCACAATCCAGCAAAAACCAAATCCAACTAAAATCCCAGAAATATCCAACCAAGAAGAAAGAATTCTAACCGTTTCACAACACACCCGACCAAAACCCATCAGTTCTCTCTCCAATTCTCACCGTCCATCCTTCTACACTCCCAATCGAGAGACCCAAACGAGATTCTATTCCACCGCCAAGAAAGAGGGATAGGAAGGGAGGAAAGAGAATGGGAGCGAGGACTGGGAGAAGACCTGGTGCATTATATATACGCACACTCGAAGAAGAAGAGCAGGATCGGAGAAAAGCGGAAGGCAGAATTACCTAATAACCCCTCAACTTTACCTTTATAACACATCGAGTCCCTTTTCTTTGAAATCTTTAAATTGACCCCTTCGCCCTTCAACTTCTTGGAGCGGTGATCCTTCCGTTCATTGGTGCCAAGAACTTGTATAACAGAAGAAGCACATGATAACTTAAATCTATCTTTAATGTCTTAAAGAAATACTTTAGTATCCAGTCCCTTCCCCCAACAATTGCAAGCAGCCTACGATCTCTCCCTCGGCATCAACGAACCTCACTCAGCCCCGTTAAGCACGAATATGACTACATAATGGTGCATTAAGTAGCTATTGTTAGACCATATTTTTGGGATGGATGTTGTTTGCATGGGGGAGCGCGATTTGGGCTATATTTGGGTTTGGATCTGTACTCCATAAGACCAGGTTCGGGCTACAGTTAGATTGCATACGAGGTTTACGCATGCAAATGGATTTTGATTTAAGACCGAACATTTATCCCTGAATTCACGAGGGAATGGATTAGGCAATTCCACAAACAGGTGGTATCCAAGCAAGTGAGATAAAACTGCTAATTTGATAATCAGCCGTCTGAGTTTCCATTGAAAATTAAACACCATAACCAGCAGAGATGAATTCATAAAATACTTGTAAATTAGAAGAGGGAATCTTGGAAATGTGATCCTGACTGGTCTCTTTGCTAACTTTGTTATTCTTCTTTGTTTCTACTATTCATTTCTTTACTTTATTATTCTTCTTCTTCTTTCCCTCCCCGTTCTTTATTCCTCCTTGTTTCCAACAATGACAAAATATATATATACATGTATACTGGAGAGTTGCAGCAAGGATATTTCACAATATGATTTAATGGCTTGATAGGATTTTGAAGGAGAGGAGGTTCGGAGTGATTCTATAGAGAATATTGAGGTAAGATTTTGTTTTCATGGAACTTTCGATAAGTGAGGCGATTCTCTGCTGGTTCAGATCAACAAAGATGCGATAAGTATATGGTATGAGGAACATAGAACTTGGAAAAAGAACGATAGATATAAGAAAGGATTGAAGACTCATGCTGCTTCTTACCATTCTTTATCCTTCTCCATAGCGTTGGATATTGGTCTAGTTCTTTTGCCCCAGATTCTAGAAACTTTCTTGGTGGTTAACCACTCTTTAACATTAAACTGGAGAGAATCCCAACTCCTGTTATAATCCCTAGGGTAATGCCTGCTTATGATTCAAGATCGAGATTGATGTGGATGAGAGGGCATTTTTGTTATTTAACGATGTCCTGGACGGAATGGATGGAAGGGTGATATTGCAATGAATTGAAAGTTAAGGGACCTGATTGAAATTTTTTTTTTTTTTGTAAAAAAAAAAAAATGCCTCGGCTAAAGTTGAGGGGTTATCAGATAATTCTTTTAAGGCCACGCAGCGGCATAACAGCCACGCAATTAGGCGACCCGGCAGATAATGCTACGACTACAATTATTATATTATGGAGAATCTTGGTTAAGGGATCGGGGACTAAAATAACATGCAGTTCCACGAAAGTACCTTCCTTTTGTTGCACTTTTGCGCCCTGGTCCTTACCGCCGCGGTGAACTTACCCCATGTCAACGTCTGCAACTGGATATGACAGGATCCGATGAGCCGCCAGTCACCTACCCCACATCTCCATCCTTAAAACGTATTGCCGTTTCCTTGAGAAAAACGTGAGAATTTTGGAAGAAATGTCTTCTATAGGATTAGGAGTTTGGCCATCTAATTAATTTCTTATGCTCCCAAGGTAGATGAGACGAAGGACGTTATTTTCTATCAAAAAAAAAAAAAGGACGTTATTTTCTGCGGTGTAGCTCATCCTCGCAGTGCTGACGTAGTCGCATGGATGGTCTTTTTTTTTAACCATGATCCGTGAAGAAAATATCCTGGCAGTTCTAGAACCCGGTCGTCTCGAAAGGATGGAGGGATTGACTGATTAAAGATAGACGACATGTGCCGGTTCCTCAGATTTTTCAGACAGAATTAATACCGGTGACTCTGAGGTTTCAATGCATCATTCTGTTTGAAGTTAGAACAGATCCCCGCTACTGTTTCGATTTTTTTAGTATTAGAATAATCACTATGATAACAATTATCATAAGAATGGTATAATATAATAATTAAAATATATATATTTTTTATTTTTCTGTCACTGTTCACCTAACTAAAATGGTTTTTTTTTAAAAAAAACTGTACAATATCTTTTAGATGAAAATTTAGTGCAAAATGTGTGAGTTTTAATATATATATATATATAGAGAGAGAGAGAATGTAAAGCTATACAAGTTGTTGGCGTGGAGTTCCTGGATCGGTCGATCGGAGCCGCTGCATCGCAGAACTGCTCTCTGGTTCACCTGCAAAACAGGTCCATTATCGGAGTTGTTCCGACGGAGGACACTCCGATACCTAAGTCAGTGGCAGATCCCAGCCACAGAATGGGGAAGGTGTCGAGAGTAAGAGAGAAAAAGGCTCTTGGAGACTGTAAGTGTATGTGAGCATGAATGTTAGCGTACCTCTCAAACCATCCTTCTTACCCTTATTTAAAAGAGGGCCTCCGGCCTGCGACCCGCCCTTTTTCCGGTGATCATGGGGAGCCAATTTCTTTCATGATTGGCGATCGTGGGTTGTCATTGAGCGGTTATGGCCAGATCGGAGGTGTGGCAATAAGAGTTGCACGCCATAATCATGGCATGATGAGTATCGATTGTAACCGTTGGTTATAGTTGCCTTTCTGGACCAGATTGTAGTCCAAGCTTCGGGTTTCCCTTTGCGTGGACCAAAGACTTGGTATTTTCCCGGGGTCGGAGATCGTGTCTATGGCTGGGACCGAAGTACATGCCTTCGGAAGTCGATGAGAAGTTGGGTCTTCGGTCAAGGCCAAAGACATTACCCGAAGGACCGGCGTCCGGATGTTGTGGTCCGGTGTGAAGCCTTGGGTTGCCTGCAGTTGGCCTATCCCTTACTTGGTCCGAAATCCGTAGTCCAGAGAGAGAGGACTTCGACCAGTCGAACCGGAGTCCAGTTTGTAGCTGAACCGAGATATCCCAACAGTTGCCCCCTGCTCTCAATTTTCGAAGCGAAGATTTGAGAAGTGAGAGTATTAAGGCCTTGTCGTTTTCCTCCTGGGAGGCGGTACAGTGGATGATTACGGGATCCCTGATAGGACTATCCATCATGATATGGGAATCAGATGGTGGACAACTGTCACTCCTGGATTGGGAAGGAAGAAGAAAGTGAGTGGCCCTGGAGCCATATTTTCCTTTCCCGTTGCACGATGGTTGAGGCAATCTTTTGGTTGAGATTTGGATGGTTGAGGCTCTCTCCCGTCCGTTGGATGAAGGGTATACCTCATCCTGGCGGTTAGTTGCAGGTGGGTTACCTCCCAGGATAACCTTGAGTCAATTTAACCCCGACGGGGCTCTAGAGACCCTTTTCTTCTGGGGAAGGACGAAGGTCCGGCCAAGGAAGTTTCTTCAACCTCGTCTCATTCTCCGCCAAAACTGTTCTGGACTACCAGTCTATTCCATAGGTAGAATCTTCTTTCTGCTCCCTTGGTTCATTCCTTTGTCATGGAATGGACCGTAGAGAGTCAGGGGGAAAAGGTCGGGCCCTCGGGGGTCGGAGACATAGTAGGTCCGAAGTCGATTCCCAGCTCGGTTTCTCAGGGCAAGGTAGCCCTTCTTTGGAAACGTTACCGCATCCCTGAGGAATTTTTCTTCGTCCTTCCCGCGTCCGAGGAGCGGGTGAACGAACCTCCCCCTGGGTGCCTAGCCGTATACGAAGATCATCTGAAAGCTGGTCTTCGATTTCCCCTGCACCCCTTCTTCGTCAAGATCTTCCGCTTGTACCAAGTGGTACCAGCGCAGTTGACCCCGAATAGCATCAGGAACATTTGCGGGTTCCTGGTTATGTGCAGCATTGCAAATGTAGAACCTAGGACCAATCTGTTCACAACTCTTTTCATCCTCAAGAGGGATTTCCATAGCAACGGATGGTGGGTGATTGGCCCTAGATCAGGCCGTAGGGTCATCAAGGATATGCCCAGCACCATCCATGGGTGGAAACCCATTTTTGTATTTGTATTGTCTTTTAATTCATGGGGCTTCGATACGGTGTGGAAGAAGCCTCGCCTGACCGCCAATGACGGGAAGAAGGTCTTGGCGACCGATCAGTCGAACTACGACCTCCTAGTCAACTCCGAAGTTGCCCCCATTCAGGAACTGTTGAAGGAGAGAAATCTCCATCGAGCGGAAATTAGCATATTCCCCTCATTAGGTATAGCGATAGGAATTTCTACTCTTCTTCCTTGGATTTATTGTAGCTCAATCAATTGAAGTGAAATCCTCTGCTTGCAGGTGGTGGGATGAAGCCCAATTTGAGCTGGCTCCACCAGACTTCGGAGAAAAGGGTTGCACAAGCCCCCCTGACTAGGTCTGCAGTCCGGAAGAGGGCTAGGAGGGATGGTCCCGAGGGGGACCAAAGCACCTCGTCTTCCCGGGGGACCTCAGGGGAAGACGTAGCAGCCGCGGAAGGGGCTCCGTCAAGACCCCATCCAGTCGAGGCTTCACCGTCGGTTGTCTCCCCAGTTCACGCAACGGGGAGCCCGCTCCAAGGAGTAGATGTGTTGCCGTTTTGCCCCCTGCTGCTGATAGGGGCAAAGCACGGTAAGTCGAAGGAGAGTTCGCCTGCGGGGATTCCTCAACCAGAGTCCGTTCGACGAACTCTTCGGAGCTTTCACCTACGGGGGGACTGTTGGTCCCGGCCGTAGCCAGGCAGGCGTTGAAGGGTATGCTTCTGCCTCACGACGTGGCTATTCTTCAGAACCGGAGCCTTCCCAAGGTGTCTGATTCTGCCTTTTCTGTCCTGCAACAGGTATAATCCTTGCTAATTCTCTTTGTCTTGAGAATTGTTCGATTCATGACCCCTCTCCTTTGATGCAGCTAGTCTACGACCTCACCTTCATGGAGGAGGGCCTGGGGAATGTAGATAGCCTCATCCTTGGCCTTAAAGAGGAGCTTCAGACTGTCAGGGCTGCCAAGGAAGTAGCTGAGGAGCTGAAGCAGTCCATGGAGGACCGTCTTGCCCGGATGAATGATGAAGTTCACGAACTGAAGGGCGAACTGAAAAGTGCTCATCTAACCATGGCGGGGCAAGAGGCAGAGTGGAGGAGGAGCAGGAAACAAGTCGAATCCCTGGAGCAGGCTGCCAGGGAGAATCAGGAAAAGATAGAAAGCCTGGCCAAGGCGGTGGCGGAGGCTTCCAGGAGGGCTGAAGAGGCGATCATGGAATCCGAAGTTGCTAAAGGGGAGTCTGCATCTTTGAAGAAGCGGGTGGACGATGCCGTGGCTGATTTCAAAATGTCTCCGTAATTCTAGGCGGAGATCAATGAAGCAACTTTGTATGGCTACCAGCACGGCTTCAACGACGGACTCTCCAGGGTGAAGTAGGCCTTCCCCCATCTTGACCTCTCCGGCATTCCCCCCTTTGATATAGCTGGAGAAGAAGAAGAGGAAGTGGAGGGGGCCGAAGCCATAGTAGAAGCCGAGGAGGCACCATGTCCGGAGGAGGAGGCCACTGTCGTAGTTGAAAATCCGAAGGTGACCCCAACTCTGATCCTGGTTCAGGAGGAGGCTTAGGCCGGAGGAGTCCAAGCTGAAGGTTCCCCGGTTCCAGCCCGGATTAACAAGGTCCTCTCAGAGCAAATTGATAGGTTGCTCCGGTCCTGTGGTGTGGAGCCTTCTCCTGCTGATGTTGAGTGACTTAGGTCGCTCTGGATGTATTTTCCTTCTTTTTCCATTGTACTTATCAACGAATGATAGTTTTTCCAGACTCTGAAATGAATTCTTCCTTCTTTGGGTGTGCATTGTTATGCTTCATGTGTAACTCGAAACGGTTTTATCGTTCTTTTTTCTGCTTAGTCGAACAGTCGCGTCCGAATGCCGTTTAGTCGATAAGAACTGGTTTTACCATTCTCTTTCCTGTTCAGTTGAGCAGTCATGGCCGAAGGCCGTTCAGTCGATGGAGACGAACTTTGGAACGGATCGGAACTCCGTTGCCGAAGGCCGTCTCCTTCCTTCGGGTGTTAAGTTGGTCCGTTGGGGCGAACAAGAGTCATCTCCCTGCCAATCAGTGATTAGGGAGATTTGATTGCGATCCTTGTTGCCTATGTGGCACGTCGATATATGTACAGTCGTGATTTCTTGCACCTTGTGAGCCGCCGGGTCTCCTTTTTCCAAAAAGAAACCATCAATGATGCCATCGCACGATGAGGATTTCTCTGGATTCGAAGCGATGGCAGTTGTTATCTTGGGGATGTCTCCCAAGCGACTTTCTGGTTCTCGAAGCATCGCCCGAACACGTGGCGCTTTCTGATGGGGCTAGGAAGGACGTGGGGCACGCCTCTCCACAGTCGGTCATGGGTGCAGGGTCTCTATAAATAGGACCTTGCCTTTTGCTATCAAGGGCCATCATTTCCGTAGGCTCCTTTCCTCCATTAATAATGATGTTCGGCACTTCTAAGCTCCGTCGTGCGGCAAAGAGAAGGGCCATCGATCCAAAGAGGGAGCGAAGTCCGGAGTCTCTTGGGTCGAGGGAAGACGAAGAGGAGCCTCTCGTGGACCGCCTCGAGAAGAAGGTCCGCCTGTTGGAGGCTCGGTTGAGGGAGGCCTGGGCCCAGGTCACGGTGGCGACCACGGCAACGGAGGAAGCAAGGAGGGAGGCGGCGGACACCGTCTCGAACTTCAAGGCTTCTACCGCCTTCAAGGACGAACTCACCGAGGTGGCTCTGGATTCCTTCCACCAGGGGTTCCGGGAATGTCGGAGGAAGGCCTCCAAGTTTTTTAACTTGAAGGGCCTGGACAACATTAAGCCATCCGTTCCCTTTCCCGGGCATGAATTTGATTCCGACTCCGATGAGGGGTCGGATTCTGGTTCGGGCGGGAACCCCGGGGGCCCTTCATCATCCCTCCAAATCTCTCCCCGCCGGTATGGGAAAAACCCGGCAGGGAGTTATTGAAAATTTTCCACATCCTTCTGGTGCCATTTTCTCTCTTTTTTTTTATATATCTTTCTTTATGAGAGTTTTTCATTTCTTCTCTTTTTTTTTGTAAAAAAAAACTGAAAGGAATGAAATATCTTTCATGTTACCTCTTCCCATGTACTTCTTGCAACATATTGTATGACGCTTTGTCTGTAGTGTAGACTCCACGACCATCTTCGGTCTATAGGGAAGAAGTGGGGTCAATTGGACCATTCTGAGAATGTCTGTCATCGACAGAAAGGATGACAGTGATCCTTTTAGACACGTGTTCGGATTTACCGTAGGGTAGGGTGTTTACATCGTCCTTGTGCACTTTTTGTCGTGATTAAGGTAGGCTGTTCAGGCCCGCCTCGGCGTGTAATCGGATTCACCGTAGGGTAGGTTACGAAAACCATCCCTGCGCCTTTGATCTTTTGGTGGCCTGGTTAGACCATCTATTACGCTCGTCGGGCATACCGATAAGGTGAGTGGATCAGACTCTCCTTTGCGCAGTTGACCAATTTTTCAGATCAGGTCACTCAGGCTGTTGTCGTTCAGTTGATGAACTAGCCGTTCTGAGTTTAGTAGGGTTGAGAAGCTTTGCACAGGAATTTCAGGAACTCTTTTATTGATAGTATTTGCGAAGGTTTTATACATTCCATATCCGGGATAGGGCCTTTCCCTCCAGGGTTCTGAGTCGGTATGTCCCTGGTCGAATGACTTCTTCGACTTGATATGGACCTTCCCAGTTGGGGGAGAGTTTACCCTATTCCGTTGGCCTGGATACCTCTGCTCTTCGCAATACCATGTCTCCCATGCGGAAAGTTTCCTTCTTCACTCTTGAGTTGTAATATTTGATGACCTTTTGCTGGTATGCCGCCATCCTTATATGGGCCTGTAGCCTGGTGCTTGATAGCGAGTCCAGATCAATCCTTCTACGATCGGAATTCTCAGGCTCTTCATAGTTGTCAATTCTCAGGGACTGTAGGGAGACTTCAATAGGTAGTACGGCTTCGGTACTGTAGGCTAGGTTGAACGGAGACTCACCGGTGGCCATTCTCGGGATAGTTCGGTATGCCCAGAGAATGGAGGTCTGCTCGTCAGCCCAAAGTCCTTTGGCGGCGTTCAACCTTATCTTCAGACCATGGAGGATGGTCCGGTTGGTGACTTCGGCTTCTCCGTTGGACTATGGATGAGCAATGGATGTCAGCCGATGCTTGATATAGTACCGAGCACAGAAGTCCTTGGATTTCGGATTGTCAAACTGTCTCCCATTGTCCATGATGATGACATGTGGGATGCCGAACCTGAATATGATAGATTCTTTATAAAACTTTTCACCTTGCCTTCTGTGATCTGGGCTAATGGTTCGACTTTTACCCACTTCGTAAAATAGTCGATGGCCACTAAGAGAAACTTCCTTTGCCCTGATGCTGGTGGGAATGGGCCAAGAATGTCCATCCCCCACTAGGCAAAAGGTCATGGAGCTGCCAGTTGAGTCATGTGACTCGTAGGTTGTCTTTGTACATTGGCATACCTCTGGCATTGGTCGCACTTCCGCACGAAATCAGCTCAGCCTTTCTGGATGGAAGGCCAATAATACCCCTGTCGAATGATCTTGTACGCCAGAGATCTGCCTCCCAAGTGGTCACCGCATATGCGCTCATGGACCTCTCTCAAAGCATAATATGCATCGGTGGGTCCTAAGCATTTTAGCAGTGGCTGGAAGAAAGATCTCTTGTAGAGGGTCCCGTCTAAGATGACGTACTGAAACGCCATCCAGCGGATCTTCTTGGCTTCTGCCTTATCTTCCGGTAGCTCTCCTTCATTCAGGAACCTGATGATGGGATCCATCCAACTTGGTTCAGTGTTGATCTAGCGCACCTCTGCAGCCTCCTCGGCTATGCTTGGAGTTTCAAGATGTTCGACAAAGGTGCGCCCGAGAGATTCCGGTGCTGCAGTTGGCCTCTTCGGGAGGTGGTTGGGGAACAGTTGCTTCCGACCGGGGTCCTTGGCGATCGATGTACCGCTCCATGTACCCCCTCTTGATGAGATCCTCAATTGCATCCTTCAGCTGGATGCACTCTTCTGTGTTATGGCCGTGGTCCCGGTAGAATCGACAGTATTTATTCATGTTCCTTATGGAAGAGGAGGCCTTCATGGGACGGGGCCGTTGGAGATAGTTGTCCTTCTTTATCTCCATGAGGATCTTCTCTCGAGGGAGGTTGAGAGGGGTGTAAGAGTCGAATCTTTCTCCCAATGCTCTAGGCCGAGGAGGACTTCTTCGGCGGTCCGTATGTTTGCCGCCATTGTTATTGGAAGTTTGGGGACCTTGTCCCCCGTTATTCTTCTTTTTTGAAGGGGGTTCCCTTCAATCAGTCATCGATTCGCCGCTTGCTCTTCAGCATCGGCGTATTTCTGAGCCCTTGACAGGAGCTCAGCGTAGCTTTTAGGGAACTTCTTATCTAGGGAGAAAGTAAGCCTGGAGGTACGAAGCCCCTTCTTCAGTGCTGACATGGCCACGTGCTCGTTGAGATCTAGGATCTCAAGCGTGGCCGCATTAAACCTGGAGATATAATCTTGCAGGTTTTCTCCTTCGTTCTAGTGAAGGAGGAACAGTGTGTCTGTATCCAAGAAGTCTTGCGGCAGGTCCTGAAATGCAAGACAAACAATTTTTCTAACTCGGAAAAGGAATCGATGGTACTTGGACGCAGGCTCGAGTACCAGATCCGAGCGGACTTCTTCAAGGTAGCAGGGAATGCTAGACAGTACATCGCGTCCGAAGCTCCTCGGATCATCATATGGGCCTTGAAGCTGCCCATTTGATCGAGGGGGTCAGAGGTGCCGTCGTAGGGTTCCATCTCGAGAACCCTGAAGTGCCGGGGGATGACCTCGGCCATGATGCGATCGGTGTAGGGTGGGCGCAGGTCACCCATAATCAAGTCATCGGGATCCTTCAGATCCCGCATTCTCTGCTCTTGCACCTTCGCCATCTCTGACTCGATGGCTCTGAATCTCCCGTCATAATCGGGAGTCTGCTTCGGTGCTCTCTCCACAGAAGTGGAGTCTCCGGAGGAAGGTAAGGGAGTTTGCCTAGGCCTTTTCCCTTTCTGCGAAAAATTGGCAGACCTAGGCAGTCTTGAAGTTCAGCCTTCAGGAGAGGGCCGAGAACGGGGGGAGGGATGCGTAGAATCCTCTCGTGGGGCTCTCTTTCTTTGGGATCGAGAGCTGTGTCTAAAGGCGGCCGATGGGTTCCCCACCGGAAAGGCTATGTCTTGGAATTCTTGAACCATGGCCGTAAGGTTGGTGACCTGGTTCACAAGAGCTTCAAACTGCTGTAATCCCACAACAACTGTGGGAGGTGGAACATCGTTCTTCTCCGGAGGTGTACCCCCCTGAGACGGAGCACGACTCCGGCCTGTAGAAGCGATTGGAGCTTTTCCTCTCGCCATAGAAAATTTCTCACTTTCCCTTGTCTGGGAGGGAGCTTAAAGAATATTAACGAGCGCCCCCTACCTGGCGCGCCAATCTATTGGCGTGGACTCCCTGGATCGGCCGGTCGGAGTCGTTGTGTCGCAGGATCGCTCCCTGGTTCACCTGCAAAATAGGTCCCTTGCCGGAGTTGTTCTGACGGAGGACACTCCGATGCCTAAGTCAGTGGCGGATCCCAGCCACAGAATGGGGAAGGTGTCGAGAGTAGGAGAGAAAAATGCTCTTGGAGATTGTAAGTGTATATGAGCGTGAATGTTAGCGTACCTCTCGAACCATCCTTCTTACCCTTATTTAAAAGAGGGCCTCCGGCCTGTGACCCGCCCTTTTTTCGATGATCATGGAGAGCCAATTTCTCCCATGATTGGCGATTGTGGATTGTCATTGAGCGGTTCCGGCCAGATCGGAGGCGTGGCAGCAAGAGTTGCATGCCATGATCATGGCATGATGAGTGTCGATTGAAACCGTTGGTTACAGTTATCTTTTTGGACCAGATTGTGGTCCAAGCTTCGGGTTTCCCCTTGCGTGGGCCGAAGACTTGGTATTTTCCCGGGGCCGGAAATCGTGTCTACGGCGGGGACCGAAGTACATGCCTTCGGAAGTCGATGAGAAGTTGGGTCTTCGGTCAAGGCCGAAGACATTACTCGAAGGACTGGCTTCCAGATGTTATGGTCCGGTGTGAAGCCTTGGGTTGCCTGCAGTTGGCCTGTCCCTTGATTGGTCCGAAGTCCGTAGTCCGGAGAGAGAGGACTTCGACCAGTCGAACCGGAGTCCGGTTTGTAGCTGAATCGGGATATCCCAACACGAGTAAACATAATAATCATTATTTGCATTATAATAATTAAAAAATATTTTTTTTATTGTTCTGTCACTGTTCACCTAACTAAAATGGGTTTTTTTAAAAAAAACTATACAATATCTTTTAGATAGAAATTTAGTGCAAAATGTATGAGTTTTAATATATATATATATATATAGAGAGAGAGAGAGAGAGAGAGAGAGAGAGGGGGAGAGAGAGAGAATGTAAAACTAATGCAAGTAAACATAATAATCATTATTTGCATTTTAATGTACTATTATAATATTAAATAATATGTTAAGATCTCATAGTTTATCGTGAGCCGGACAAGCTTTTAAGATAAAACCCTTTGCTCCTCCGGGATAAAAAAATAGGATATGATGGAGTTGTGGCTCGTGGTTGATCAAGAAGGTTGGGCAAGCTGCAAATTCATAATTAGAATTTAATGTAATAAATGCTTGAGAAAAAAGAATAAAAAAATATTCGTTACTTTTCCACCTTAATTGCCTAATTGCATTGGAACATCCAATATTAAATGTTCATATGTTTATCTAATTTTATTTTTAACTTTAAATAATCACTACCATAAATATATATTTATTTTAAGAATATAATATATCAATTTTTTATTTTTATTAATTATATAATTATATGAAAATTATATATTTTACTAATATATAAAGTGTTTTGAAATTTTTTTTAATTAATGTAGGATAGGATTGTCATGGACCTTCCTAAACTACAAAAATACTAAATTTAATGCCATTCCAACTGGATGATAGATAGAAATTAACTTTTTTTTTTATAAGTCCGTATACCTTTCATTGATGAAATACAAAAACAATTTAATTACAATAGAAAACCAAAAAAGCCTGCATGAGACAACCAAGAAAAAAAAAAAAAAGGCCCATAAGACAAAAATGACAAGAGAAAAGGCTACAAAAAAAGGATAACACTAAAAATATATACATCAAGCATAAAGATAGATTGAACCAAATCAATAGACAGTTTACAAAGCTTGTATCGAGGAAATCTCTAAAATATTGAAAGGAAGGGCCAGCAATATGTTGAAGATGAAAATGTCACAACCATTGCATCAATAGACCTTGCAGTATATGAAGCTTTGAAACCCTGAAAAGGAGAAAGAAGAAATAGCCTGGATATACTGCTCCAAATCATAAAGTAGAGAACCCATGCTTGTAAAAACAGAGATAATGCTCCTGCAATAACCTAAAGATGAAGTTGTTTCAAAGAATGTGTTGCTGAATATTTAGTAGGAGCCTGTAACAGCACAATCCTGGCATACTTCAACACTCCAAGCATAGAACTATAGCAGATAGGAGAGAAATAACCAGGTTGATATAGATGCTTAGTGATGTGGTGAAGATTCATAATTAGTGATGTATCCTGGCCAGAATAAGAGGAAATGAAGAAACGATAACATCCAATTTCCACTGTCAACCTTGATAAGCATGCTGAATATAACAGAGGAATGCTGAAATCCCAAAGTATATATATGAACTTCCACATTCTGAATTCAACATGCACAAGCCAATAATATAAATTTATAAAGTCAAAACTGCAGCAGCCAACCATCTGAACCTTAGCAAAGAGTTGAAATATTATTTAATATTATTTTTTCGACCTGGAATTTTTTGTATCAGCAAAAGCAGCAAATCAGATGGCCCACTTATCACTCCTCATCTATCCTGGGTCATTGGAGATGGGAGATCTATTCGATTCCTACATGATCCTTGGATTTCGGGGTTGCCCCTCGCCGGATGGCCCACCTTTATCTCGGTCGACATCCCTGATTCTATATCCATTTCTGACCTCATCGTCCCGAGACAGCAGGTATGGGACCATCGTCTTGTCTTTCATTTCTTCGGGAAGATCCTTGGTATCTGGATCTGTTCTATTATCCTTCCCACTGTTACTATCCCGGATGTCAGAGTTTGGAGACATTCTGCTGTCCCTATAGCCCCGATACCGGACCTCTTGTCCATCTTCTCCCCCGAGGTTCCGACCCCTATCCTGATCGATTGGATCTAGTCCATTATGGTACACCCGAGAGTTTCATTATTCATATGGAAGGTGGTTCGCCTTTGCCTTCCTACCAGATACTTCCTGGCTACTAGAGGTCTTCATCTACCTTTCGACTGCCCTATGTGTGGTGATTGTCAGGAGACCCTGGACCATGCACTGTTCTCTTGTCCTCGAGGTTGGTGTGTGTAGCAATTGGCTAGTTTGGACCGATTTTTTTCTCGGGACACTGATAGACATGCTTCCTTCATCCGGATCCTGCAATTAGCTGCTGACATTCCTGAGGCTACCCTCCTAGCTTACATAGCCTATCATATCTGGCTATCCAGGAATGACTTTGTCTTCAGCTTGGTCAGATGTTCTCCTTGGCTTCTTATCTATCGAGCTACTGCCTCAGTTGTTGAGCTCCACGGATCGACTGGTAGTCTTTCGGAGACCTGGCCCTCTAGAGTGTTCATCTCTTGGGAACCCCCTCCTCCTTCTTTCTGCACAGTCAATTTTGATGAGAGTCTTCGTCACAGATCGGGTGGTGCGGGTTTCGTCATCCGGGATTCCAGATTGGGGTTCCTGGCTGCTTGTGGGATCCCTTTGTTTGACTCTTCCATCCCTGTGACGGAACTGTGTGCTGTCTGGGCCAGCATTAGATATGCTCGCTGCATCCTCCAGTTGGACCACCTCATCATCCAGGGAGACTCGCTAACGGTCATTACTTGGATGTGTCAGGCCCTGAGGTCACCTTCTCTCCTGTTATTCGAAACATTGCTCTTCTTCTACAGAGTTGTGTTTTTTTTCAGATTTGTCATGTATTTTGGGAGGCAAACTCGGCTGCTGACTGTGTTGCCTCCCATGTTGCTCGTCATTCGATCCCTGTGCTTTGATCCGAGTAGAGGACCTTCCCTGTACAGTTTAGAAATATTGTTTTGTCTGACTTTTTCGGCTGTATTCACTCTCGTTCTGTGCAATGAATACACCGCTTCATTAAAAAAAAAAAATAGTAGCAAATCAACATTTTTTTCTTCAAACTTGTTACCGTCCTGAATAATAATTTTTTTATAAATAATTTTAAAGAGTCCGGAGATATATATTTTACTTGAGCACCCTATATATTAATAATCTACTAAAAAATTATAATGGTAGTTAAATAATTTAAAAATAAATGAGATTATTGATCAGTATCATTGGTTGTATATTTTTTATTAATTAATATCATTGCGAATCCCTTTTCCAAGCATCACTTTCCCTCTCATAAATCAAGAATTAAATAAAATTTACTATAATCGAGTCAGCTTTAATATAAATATTTATATTATTTAAGACTTTGGTTTAGATACATGAGAAAAAATATTTAGCTTTTTTATTTGAGCTATTTTAATCCTTGTGGTAGGTAAAGAAACCATATAGATAGTGCAGGGAAAGTTCTGCACTTGTGCCAATACAGAACCTCCATTTTATATATATATATATATTTGAATACTTCACCTAGCTGGTTTTAATATATAACTATTTAAAGATTCTAGAGGTGACAATGGAACATCACCTAACCTATATGGCCTGGTGGCAGTTTGGGTTATCGAGTCTTAGCATGCCTCAACTAACCACAAACTTCACTCGATGTTGATACCATTACTGGTCAAACCTCTTCCAATTCTTGTTTTATTCCTATTGGAAACAGCATTTATTCCTATCGTACATTTCATATATAATAAATAAGGGAAGGATGTGCCCTGTCATTTTCTCGATTCAATTATGAATGGATCAAAACAAGCTTGGGAGGTTCAAAACCCGATTGTTTCTATCCTTAGTTACCATAAAAGCACCATGATACATGTGATGAGCAAAGAAACTAATTAATCCAGGTATCGGCAATCAAACCGAGGCCTTGAGCTTTGGTCATGGTTTTTTCCTCCCCCACCTCTTATCGTTAAAGTAGCCACTTATCAAAATTCACCCTAACCGAGAAAAATAAATAAACGAAATTCTTCACCCCGACTAGATACTAAATAGAATGAGGTGCAGTAATTTTTACACGGGGGTACCACAAACGTTTCTTAAAACTTGTGGGAGTCCCCCACCAGGCGCGTCGATGGTGCCGGTGGGACGATCAGGGCACGTGGGATTATAAATTACTTTGCATACTTTTTCTTTCATCTAAAAAAGCTCAGATTATGGATTAACTTATACTTTTTACCTGCAAAATAACATCGGACGACCTCTCCATACCTGAAACCGGGATGAGCTTTACTTCTGAAAACCATCATGTAGAAGACAAGATAAAGCAAATGCATGGCAAAAAATTATATATTACATTGGTGATGACATATTTATGTTTTAAATTATACAAAAACATTTTACACCGTTTCTAGATATGCATCAAAATAGTGCATGACTTAGCCGATATACTTGTTTACCTAAGCAAGATGCTTGTTCTTTATCATGTCATGCATGCTCGGGGCATTAATTTCTAGAGGCTGCTTTCATTTTCTTTTCATTTTCTTTTCTTTTTTTTTTAGGGAGGATAAATTCGCTGCGTAGCTCCACCATCGGGCCCCACCCTATCAAGATTCAGATCGCAAGTTTTATGCGTGCCCTTCCCATCAACCGATGAGTACGTTAGCCTGGCACCGCTGCGATGCCAGAGTAGCAGCCATCCCAATCTCCAGTCATGTGCTTTCAGAAATTTGAAATTTAATCGAGTCATCCATGAATTCATGCCTCGAATACGTGATCGGAAAGAGACGAAATATTTCAAATGCATGGCAACGTGTCACGATGGGGCACTAATATTATTATCGTAAGTGCAGAAATTAATTCATTCCATATTTCACAACGAATTGAATTAATGAGTACAGCCAAAAAAAAATATATATATATATATATATATATATATTGCCGACTGGATCCGAACTTGACAAATACCCAGCCTGATCGAGGTGGTCAAACTCGTGGATGAGGTTTGGATATATACCAAATGAAAACTCCATATCTCGTGGATGAGGTTTGGATATACACCAAATGAAAACTCCATATCTTAGAAGGAGCGGATACCAATATGATACGGTCAAGCTTGCTCTTGTTCGTCTTGATTCCATGCACCAGAAGCTTTCTTGATTTCTTCGATCTCGTTGCTTTCAAATTTTAAGTACTCGTTTGGTTTGTACAAAAAAAAATTTTATTAAAATATTTATTTTCTGAAAAACTGATATATGGATATGTGATGTTTAAAATTAAATAATTGTTTATATATTTTGCTGGCCGTAGATAAATGACCGTAGAATGATTTATATTTGATCGGGCGTTTATATAATCTTCTATAGAAATTATGTAGACATATATTATGCCCTTCATGAACATACTTCATTCTATTTTAAAAAAGGTTAAGAGCAATCTTTTAAAAAAAAAATTCCAATTTTCGATCAAGGAAATTAAAATTTTCCATATCCTGTATGATTTTTTTTTTCCAGAATATGTAGAGATCTTATTCCATGGGAAAATTATTTTTTTATTTATATTCTTTAGAAAACTCTAACCATAGACGGCTCATTTCTTCTTCTTCTTCTTCTTCTTTTTTTTTTTTTTGTTTTATTGGCCATATATTTTTTTCCTCTTCCTTTAAACTAAGCAAGTTCTAAATATTCTCTCGATTTTTTTTCGATAATGTTTGGATACAAAAGATTTATTCATAGAATAGGAATACCAATTTTTTTAGGAATGCATGCCAAATATCTAAGAATATGTTATTTTTCATATTATTCCAGATTTCTATTTGATTGAAAATCTAGAATAATAACTTTATTTTAGTATCATAATTATGGTAGGACCCACTACATAAAAAAGAATAATAATTGGAATAAACTATTCCATGATCCAGGGTGAAATAGCAAATCTGAAATATTACCGATGATTGACTGGAATTGCTATTCTTATCCGTCGAACCTCGATTTTGGAGATATTTGGAGGAATGAGAAAAAATTGAGCCATATTCTCGGTGGAATTGGACATCCAAACTAAAAGGACCTCCATGTATCTCCTTGGCGCCTTTGGAATAATACCCTTCATCCAGTGCATCCTACCCCTGATAAATAAACGTCTGGTGGTCATGACTACTTGGCACCAATGAACCACGATCACCTTCGCTCCAGCATGTATCGTAGCTTTGCGTACGTAGAATGGAGCATCTTTGGTTTTTTGATGGCCTACAGTGAAATAAGAAATGTTTAGGCGAAATTAAAATCTACCAAAAAGAATTTACAATTTCAAGACAAAGTCAACCATGCTACATGATCACATGGTATTTTGGCGAGTTTATCGGAGGAAGCGATTTCTCTATTCCTTTTTTGGTTGGATGTAGACATTGAAGCTACCAGGTTGGTTGTTGGAGACTCTCATAGTAATTGCCACGGTTGACCTACCGACAGATTTCCATAACAATGTTCGGATTACTTAAATGCGTCGACCATTCCATGGGGATCCATTGATGGACGTAGAAATAGAGAGTGCTTCGAGTGCGAGGTAGCTATCAATAGAGGATGGGGGGAAGAATCGAGGAAGCAAAGTAATAAATAGAATAATGGATTAATGGATTTGTTTAGCCCTTACTCCTGGACCTGGACGGAAAAAAAAAAAAAAAACCCCAAACTTTAGCCCAATTGGAGTCCAACCAAATTAGGTGCAGTAGCAACAGCCATTCTACTAGCAGACACCCTTGCTGTAATTTAGCGCAACAGCACCGACAAGCAAGGGGGTGGGGCCAGAAGCTCACAAGTTGCAGCTTGGTTGGTGCATGGACAACAGTGCACTGCCACATCAACGCATCTACTTGCACGCCCAAATAATTATAACAACACCTAAGAATTGATATTAAAAAATTTGGAAATTAGTATGCAGCTGGTGATCACCGTTACCTTTCTAACAATACTTTGCATTCTACTTAAAAGAAGAAGAAGAAAAGGAGGAGGAGGAGGTCCTCATGATCATTATTTGCAGCACTAGATATGCGAAGCATGGGTGGTGGCCAAAGATCATAATGAGTAGCTAGAGATAGGTGATGATGATACTGGAATCGATCATAAAAAAAATTATATCCTATATTATATGCGCCATATAATCGTACACCCTGCCAATCAACTCATTTTCTTTCTGTGGGCTTCATTCATCATGTATTCTTCTCGATAATTATCTATGAAGAAGATTAGTTGATTGAATTAGTCCATCACCATGTCCGTGCATGCGATACACTACACGGAATCTTTCGTTCGGTTATAGTGCTAATGTGATATGAAAATGGAGGTGATCTCCTGCTAATAGGAGGTTAATGAGTTGTTGTTGCAATCGAGTTTTTTAGTGAAAATTTTCAAATTCATATGTTCAAAATACGATGCAAGAACTACCGTCAAACTTAGCCCCTGTATTTTCTTTTCCGCTTTATTAATCATTCATTATATCGTACTCCAATTGCATCGACTTTGTTAATTCATGAAGAGCCGTGCTAGCTTTAACTTTGTTATTTAGATATTTAAATATCCATATTTTAATAGTGACAATGGCCTCTCTTCAAATAATTATTTCATTAAAACATTCTTATGTCTAATCGAGAATGTTTCGAATAAACTTGATCAACCGCCGCTTCCCCATGCCACCAGGGTTTTTCGTGAGTTTTGTTTTGTTTCCTCTCCGCTCCGCATCGACTGCAAAAAAATGATATCGATCTCTCAACATTAATTTTAAAAGGTTTTTTCTTTTTTTTTAGCCATCTAATATCATGGGCTTATTTCACATGCTTTCATGACATGGTGACCATGGTCACCGTCTCCAAGCAAATAGAAAAAGAAAAAGAAAGTAAAAAAAAAAAAAAAATTGCATCCGAGCAATGCGTCTCCACCATCTCATGCATGGGATTTCTAGCCGCGGCGGAATATTAATTTCATGAACCAGGAATAGAACGAATAAAATTTTTAAGCACCAATCGCAATGTTATAATAACTTATCATAAAAAGAACAACATGAAGCTATGATACAAGATTTTTTCCCTCAAAGGCAAATTAACGATATAGGAATACATCTAGAAGAACGCCAGAATAGCTAACAAAGGACGCGGGTCCATGCAAACCGGAAAGACAAAATTAAAAAAAAAAAAAAAAAAAAAAAAAAAAAAAAAAAAAAAAAAAAAAAAAAAAAAAAAAAAAAAAAAAAAAGACTACTTGAAATAGATCATGGGCCTCTCTGAGTTGGGACCCCAAGTCCCGGCCTCCCTCACGTACTCCAAATACCTCAAGAACTCGGGCTTCGTCACAGCCTTCTTCGAGGGCGCTTCGAGAATTTTGATCACAGGATGAGCTTTTATGTCCTTGTGGTTTGATGCCTTCGTTTTGGTCGTGGAAGCCTTTGGTTCTTCTTCGCTCTTCTCGGTGAAGTTGAAGGAGAGCTGTTGTCGAGAAAGGAGTCGACGGTACCCTCGTCTGTTCTTCCGAAAGCTTGAGGCTCCAGACATTTTCCTTGGAGGAAGACAAGGCCAGGGAGTACGTTGGAGTGCTTAATTGGTCTTGCGTTGGTTCTGTGCTAATGGTGAAGGCAAATTGATGATGCTGAGGATCGGTGGGATATTTATAGGCTTGGATTTTGCTGAAATGGTCATGTTTTGATGGGATTGATCAGTCTTGCAAGCATTGTTTTAACTGCTCTCTCGAGATATGTATTTCTTGACTTGGTTAGCCTGCATGCTCTTTTGACATTGTCTCGTGGTTGTTAACACGCGTTGATGAAATGGACATATACTGTAAACAAACGATGCCTTGCTAAAGAATCCTGGAATGCCGAGTCACGACTCTCACGAGATGGTGCGTAGGGGGTGAAGTTAAGGAGCATAGATTAGACCATATATTTAGTCATACCGGCTCCTTTCTCCTTAACTTGAATGGAAACTTGTGTTTATATATATATATATTATAAGAAAGCACTTTTGTTTGCATTTGATAAATAAAAGCGGCATCAACGGCCATGCCAATTTTTATTTTTAAATTAGAAAGGATAAAAAAAAAAAATTGTTGTGGGGCGACAGGGCAGGGTAAAACGTTTATGAGAAAATATTTAATAGCTGGGTCTCGAATATTTTCTATATTACTACGTAAAGAGCAATTTCCATGTGCTTCCCCTGCTCTGTATTTACTTCAAAGCAATTCTTTTCCTTTTCTTCTTCCAATTCAAGCTTCATTTTTTTTTTTTCTTTTCTCTTATCTTAATTTTATTTTTTTTTAAATACGGAGGGCCGATAAAGCATCCAGAAATTTATCAATATTGCGTATAATATCTTCCTCTACCCTTATTTACACACTAATCTAGATAAAGTTATCTTTATTAGCGGGATATATGGTTCTTGCATTAATTTGACTCTTAACAGATTAGAGAATGGTCATTGGATCGTGGTTTGTCCATCTTCATATATATATATATATATATATATATATGGGTTCGAACTTCAGCTGGAACCATGATGATGTCAACGGGCTTCAGCTTAGGCTCCCCCCTCGGGTCCGCAGGTACAAATCAACCACGGCAGCCTTGCTATTGTACGTTGGTGCGGTGCACCAGACTACCATCGACTTTTTCTCCAGCATCGCTTCCCCATCGACCTCCATGGGGGAGAACTCCTTCCAGGCATCCCCTCTATTAGACCTCCAACGCCATCGAGACCTTCTCCATCACCTCCTCGCTCCCATCCCCTGCCCCTCTCTCAAGGTTTCATTCCCTGTCTGCCCTCGAGGGCACCATGTAGATAGTGAGGAAGAACAGATAAGGCAAATCCATTATGGACCCCCAGGTTGTATTTTTTTTGCACGAACATTGATTGATCTTTTTTTTTAAAAAAAAAAAAATTATTACATCATCAACCGTTGGATTATACTTCATTCTCGTCACAAAGCACTAAATCCTTTCTTCCATTTGCTTGCACAAATCTCATCATCTCATCGTAGCTATTGCACGATCCAACGATGCATGTCACGAAAAAAAAAAAAAAAATCACAAATCTTAAGGGTCGGTTTGGATTAAAAGAATAAGAAAAAAAAAAAAATTTTTTTTCTTATTTAGATATTAATTTTTGAAAAAAATAAAGGAAAGAAAATGATACGCTTTTTCATTTCTTTTCCTCTCCTAATTTAGAGGAATTAAGAGGGAAAGGTCAAAGGTGTAATATCCCAGCCCATTAACCAAATTGACCCTAAAGGATTCTTGCATGTTTTTTTTAAAGTATGCCCAAAAATTTTTTAAAAAAAGAAATAAGAAAGAAAAGGATTCTTGATGGAAGTCTTTTTCAGAGATGGAAACAAAATTTAAATTCGTGGGTACCCAACCCGGCTTAACCTGATTGGATCGGGCAGTCAACATTTTGAGTGGATTTGGATCGGGTTTAGATAAAATTCAAATGCTTAACTTCGGATTTGGACCGAGACTGGATAGATATGCACCCGACCTGAACTCGACCC
Organism: Areca catechu; assembly: GCA_021397845.1. Lineage (NCBI taxonomy): Eukaryota > Viridiplantae > Streptophyta > Magnoliopsida > Arecales > Arecaceae > Areca > Areca catechu. The sequence continues at coordinate 43,697,356 of CM038039.1, forward strand.
TAATTATTTTGATATTTTAATATATATATAATATATATAACATATTTTATCAATTACCATCTACTAGTTATTAAATCTCAAAATACTTAAACCTCTATATATATTATATTAAATATATTTTATTTACTTCAGAGGTATTGAATTTAGCATTGTCGAATTTTATTTATCTAAGATAATTTTAATTTTATTTTGATTGAATAAGGAACTATTTATTGTTGAAATAAAAATATAACCAAATTTTAATTATTAAAGGTAGGTATGATTTATGGAATGATAGTATGGCTTTAGAGATAACAGAAATTTAAAAAAATGCTTAATATGACTCAATTGGGTTCGAGCCAGATAAACTCAAATTACCTGATACCCGATTGAGATGGGTTTGGATAAAAAAATCCAATTCTGATAGTGTTTGGACTGGGTCTGGATAATTTATTGGATATTTGGATTTGAGTTTGGATAGTTAAAAACCTATCCCGAACCCGGCCCGATACCATCCCTAGTCTTCTTCCTCCCAATTTCCTGGAAGCAAACTAACTATGGGGAGGAGTTGGGACTCCTCCCCCTCAATCTCTATTAAAGGGGAGAAGGTTGCCCTTGTCTTCCCATCGAAAATCGATGACCAAACTGAAAAAAGAACATCATTTTTTCTTTCAACAGAGCCACTGAAATCAAAGCAATCGACATCACCAGAGGTCATGATAAGCCCCGGCTCTCCTCCCTTTCCTTATTCCTCTCCTTTCCATGACCATACGCCTCGTTTCGGTCAGCAATCACCAAATTATTTTATAAAAAAAGAAAACCCCTGTTATGCCCTTTTATCATATTTTTCCAATGATGCTGTCACCATTGAATGCCAAATCAGGACCAGTGGCCAAGCCACCATGGACCTCAACCATGGCCACCTTCTCCTGGTAAGAATCTTGGGTTTTAGGGGAGAATGAATGGAAAGCACAAGGTCCCATGTTCGGCCGAGTAGAAGAAGAGAGAAAAGGAAAAGAAAAGAAAAGAAAACAAATAAATTCTGTCTTTCCTCTCTAATTTCTCTCTCCACTTTTTCTCTCTAATATTTTATCTCTTTAAAAGTTTCTCTCTTAGGAATTGGGGAGGTTGTGAAGTTGAGGTCAGGGATCGGTGGGTGGACCTTGATAAATCTTGGTAGAGAGCTCTAAGTCGATAATCGTTACACCACAAAATTTATTTATTAATATTAAGATTGATTATATAAAAAAATAATTTTTCAGGTAAGAAGATGTCCAACGAGTTTCTTAGCACCTAAGTCAAAGATTCGGTTGTAGATTGATATTTGGGATATTAAATCTATCTCTAATAGAGATAGGGGTTCTTGGACATGATCACCAGTTTATATATTTATTTTTTACTACATGTTTTTTGATCTTTGGACATGAGCATTGGCATGTATATGTTATTTATGAATTATATGACATGATTTTTTATATAAATATTTGTGATCATCGGTATGCTTATTTATATTTTTTGTATAACATATTTGTATGAAAACATAATTATTTTTGGATGATTTGGATCGTGATACTGGTTTTTGAAAATCTTGAGTTAAATATGATTTAACATATATTGAGATTTGATAAATTGATAATAAAAAAAAAGATATTTGGCCTAGCCACTTTAATAGAGAATAGTTGAGCACGAGCGGATAATATGTAGAATAACCAATCCATGAATAGATAGTATATGGAATAGCCAAGCTATCGATAGATAACATATGGGATCGCTGAGCTATGGATAGATAATATGTTGAATCGCCTAGCCATGGATGAAAAATATGTGGGATTGTCGAGTCATTGATAGATACATGGGATCACCAAGCCACCGGCAGATAATATATAGAATAGCCTATCTACGGGTGGTTGTCATGGTCGATCTTGAGATTGCCAGTCATAGGTTGGAGTGTGATTGTAATTAGTCCAAAATCTTTAAAAGATAACAGTAGTTGATCCAAATCATGTTAATGAGATGTGGATAATAAGAGATGAAATCATAATTAAGTAAAAAGAAAGATTTTACTTAATGGCATAATGGTATCTCATTTTTGAATAAAATGGATATTTGATATTAATTGATGCATGTTTTGATTTTGAGTTATCTTGATCTCTTGACATGAGATTTTGAAATTTATATTCTATTTTATACTGTTTACTATTATTTTCGAATTATATTGTATTATACTGTGTAAGTGTGTGGGAATTCTTGTAGGTTGTAAAGTTCATATCCCTTCTTTTTTCAGAGTATAGGATATTCAATTTGACTATGGTTTGGATTCACAAGTGAAAGGATAAAAAATATAGAGAGTCATTAATACTGATTGCATGATTGAAAAATAATCAAATTTGTAATTATATGAATTATATTTTTTTCTTTATATTAAGTATTTTATTATAAATTATGATCAATAGTATTCTTAGAAATTAAAGTTGTAATAATTTTTTAAAGTCTTGCATATCTCTAGGGCATCTTATGGGGTTCGTGTAGCTGGTCACGTGGCCAATCTTAGTGCTAGGTTCAGAGCATGATATAATGGTATTAAAACTTAGGTTATGATCACTTGAAACTGTGATATAAGTGTTATGATCATTGGGATGGTGACATAAGTGTTTAGGGCATGATATGAATGAAGTCAAAGCCCAAGTTATTATCACTAAGGATCATGACTAAAGGATATTTGTGCTACAGGTTATGATTCAAATTTGGATTTCTGAGCACTAGAAATTTTGATACAAATTATGACTAATATTTGGTATATGATGAGAGAAAAAGGGCTACATATTTTATCTATGATCTCTGTGATAAGGTTAATCAAAGGTAAGTGCAAAAAGGTGAATGAATTATATCTCTTGATTATGATAAGTGGGAGTTTGATCAAAGTGCAAGAGGTATTGACCTTTAAATATAGGTTGTTATGCTACTAGGCTATGTTGTGTCATGTATACTTGTTTGATTACTATTAGATAATTTTGAAATTCTAAATTTGATATGAATGCAAATTATCATAGCCTTTTAGTATTGTTATTAATTATTTAATTTTAAGTTTTAGATTTATCATCAAGTTGTAGAAGTGACCTGAGTTTCTTGATATTAGAGTTGAATATTTTTTTAGAGGTAAACTTGTATGCAGATTAGAAATGAAATTAGCATATAGAGGAAAATGATATTTATGATATTGCAAATACGTGTAATTCCTTATTGATAGATTTGATTTTATTAAGAGGACATGAAATACACAACTTGGTTGAATCTTTGATAATTTAAATTATCATCTTTGGATTGGATTACTTGATCTCCCCTATATTTATTAGAACTTATTGGATGCGTTAAACTCTAAGTCAAATTTAAGATCTATCAAAAGATCTAGGTTATCTTGCTATTGATATTGCATTGAGTGAAAAAATTAGTTTGGGAAGACTCATATAAATTTAGCTTATGATGGACAAAATTTCGAGTGATTGTTAATTGTGTTAAGAATTATAGTAAAATAGCTCTATGAGCAATAACATGATCAATCATACTCATAAAAGCATTGATTTGGAGTCATTACTTTGTTAGAGTTAAAGTTAACATTCTAAGAGAAAAGTTAATCTAGATTATCTAATTGAATTATCAAGGAAAGCATAATTAATTCGGGCTTGGACTAGAGTTATTGATATCTTAAAAGGATGGTAAAATTTATGCAAGGACTTCAAACATAAAAAGTGGATCAAGATTAATCTTGATATAATATACCTAAAATATGAACATGATAAAGAGACTCAAAAGCTTTGCTTTAGTAACTTTGAATATTTCTGGTACCAATATAAGGTAAGTTTTTATGAAGATTCATTTAATGAACCTAGATGGCTAGGTAAATTATATCAGAGTGTGCAGTGAAAGTATAGTGATTTGAGTTATTCTGAAACTAATTAAAAATATTAATTAAAGCTTCAGAAGTGTTATAATGGAAGAGTTAATTTGAGTTTTAGTAACAAGATTTTTAATGATAAATGAAAAGATAATATTACGAATTCTTTGGCTAGTCTGTATATATAGCTATGCAATTTTCATCAGTAAGTTATCCTAATATAGAGAATTCTAAGAAAAAATTTTGGACATCTCCAAATTTAAAGTAAACAAATGATAATTCTTTTACTAGACTTGGATCTGGAATATTTTGACTCAAAGTACCTTTTGGATTTGACATTGTAATTTTATTATTTGAAAAGACTTAAGGTTCCCTAAGATAAAAGTCTAATAGTAATACATGGAAAAGATTAAGAGAAGAAAGAAGGCTTTAGATTCTAAAAAGTGTTTAATACTCAGGGTTTTTTTTGTTATGTTAATAGTATAGACTGGGCCAATTATGATCTATATATGAAGTTAATCAAGAGCAATAAATTTCATAGGGAAAGAATTATATATTTTAATTCAAGGTTGAAAAATTAATGTTCATTTGAAAGAGACTGAGAGAATTCACTATAGGTAATAATGATAAAAATTGAAATATCATATAATTTTATTATCTTAAGGTCTTATGAAGAAAGCATTCTAAAAAGAGGATTATCTAGAAACTCGAGAATGATATATGGGTTAGGTATCTTCAATGTTTGAGCCATCATCTTTTTCTTGTAGAAGTAATTAAGGATAATTAATTATATTGACATCAAAAGATTAGTATTCTTTTAGAAGAGCTCAAAAAAATTTGATATATATTATAGTTATAAGATGATCTAGTCTTGAGATATTATATAATTATTATGTCAAGATCTTGTGGAGCAAATATTTTGAAAGGTAAATTATTTTAGGGATTGAGGATGATATGAGATAACGCTACTTTCAAAGTTTAAAACTCAAACAAGCAATTTAAAAGATAAAATTATTTTAAAAGAGAAGAATATATAAAATTATTTTAAAAGAGAAGAATATAATATCCCAGCCCATGATCTCAGTCCATTAACCAAATTAAGTCCAAAGGATCCTTGCACATCTTTTAAAGCATCCCTAAAAATGAAAAAAGGGAAAGAAATTGGGAAGAAGAGGACTTCCAATGGGAGTCTTCTTCCTCTCGATTTCCCGAAAGCAAACCAACTCTAGGAAGGAGTTAGACTCCTCCCCCTCGATTTCTATTAAAAGGAAGAAGGTCGTCCTTGTCTTCCCATCGAAAATTAATGATCAAATGGAGGAAAGACTGTCATTTTTCCTTTCATCATGGTCACTAGAATCGGAGCAATCAACATCACCGGAGGCCAAGGAAAGCCCCGACACTCCTTCTTCTCTCTATTCCTCTTCTTTCCATGGCCTCATGTCTCGTTTCCAACCGGCAATCACCGTATTATTTTATGAAAAAGAAAATTCCCTATTTTGCCCTTTTATCTTATTTTTCTGGCATCGCCATCTCTGTTGAATGCCAGATCAGAATCAGTGGCCACACCATCATGGACCTCAACCATGGCCACCTTCTCCTGATAAGAACCCCGGGTTTTAGGAGGAATGAACGAGGAGCACAAGGTCCCCTCTACAGTCACACGAAAGAAGAAGAGAGAGGACAAGAGAATAGAAGAAAAGGAAAGGGAAAAGAAAAGAAGAAAAGAAAAAAATAAAAGAAAAAGAAGAAAAAGAAAAGAAAAGAAAAAAATAAATTCTTTCTTTTCTTTCTTTCCTCTCTAGTTTCTCTCTTCACTTTCTCTTTCTAAAAATTTTTCTCTCCTAAGGATTGTGGAGGCTATGAAATTAGGATCAAGGATCAATGGGTGGACCTTGATAAATCTTGATAGAGGGTTCTAGATCGATAATCGTTATACCATAAAATTTATTTATTAATATTAAGATTGATTTTATAAAAAAATAATTTTCTAGGTAGGAGAATGTCGAGCAAGTTTCTTAGCACCTAGGTCGAGGATCTGATTACAAATTGGCATCTGGGATATTAAATCTTTCTCCAATAAAGGTAAGGGTTCTTGGACATGATCATCAGTTTATATATTTATTTTTATACTACATGATTTTTTATCTTTGGACATGGGCATTGGAATGTGTTGCCGTCTTCACCGTCGTGGCCTGTAGCTCTAATATGGCGCCGGACCTCAGTCCCATCTTTCAAAATTCAGCGGTTCTCGATCCTGCAAGACAAAGTTAGAGACCCGGGCCAGGAATTCCGGCGGGGGCACTCCGACGATCAAGTCAGCGAACGGTAAAGAGGAATAGATCCTCCAAGGTGGGTTCCTATTTGGTCACCATGCTTGGAGGAGAGTATTCAGTAAAGATTGAGTAGGAGTGGTAGGAGAGGAGCGAGACTCGAGCTGGGGAGACTGTGCCCGTCGGGACTCTTTCCGGGAGTCTCTTGGAGGGCCTTCAAGCCTTCTCGTCGCTTGTCTCTCCTCCTCCACCCTCTTCCGTGCTTACCTTGTTCTCGCCCGCTGGATCCTCCTTTTAGATCACCGATTCTCCCCCCTTCTTGTCTCGGTTTTCCCCCTCTTGGGGTGCTCGAGGGTCAACGACATCTATGGCCGCACTCCCAAGGTCATTTTTCCTTACAGTAGGGAGTTACGTGGCAACCCTTGTTTTTTCGATGGATTATCACGGTTGGGAAAGTTTAGCAGGGCCTTGATCCGGGGGCAGCCACCCTTGGATATGAGGTCCCTAATGCGGCCTTCTCTTTGTGGGTGGTGCAAGTGGCCAGCTGTAGGACTTGGTGCTTCGATCGGGGCACTTCTTGCCGAATGGTGCAAACGGCAGTAGGTGCATCTTTCTAACTTTGGGGCACCGTACTGATGTGTCGTACTGCGCGCGCCAGCTTCGATTGCAAACTTGGTGCTGATGACCTTTTTCCTTTTGCGATGCTTCTAAGGAACGAGCCACCTGGCAAAGGAGCTGGGAAAGAAATCCGACATGACGACATCTACCCGCCTTGCTGCCTGCTGGATCTAAGGTGTGCTCCACGTCAACGGTCTTCCCACATCGGCATGTATATGTTATTTATGCAATATATAATGTAATTTCTCATGATAGATATTTGTGATCACTATATGCTTATTTATATTTTTTTTATAACATGTTTATATAAAAACATAATTATTTTTAGATGATTTAGATCGTGAAACCGGTTATTGGAAATCTTGAGTTAAATATAATTTGATAACATGTTTTGATAATCAAGAAAAAAATAATTGGACTAGTCATGTTAAATAGAGAATAACCGAGTCACGGACAGATAATTTATAGGATTGTCGAGCCATGGATGGATAATACGTGGAATAGCCTAGCCATAGGTAGTTAGTACATGATCGATCTTGAGATTGCCAATCATGGGCTAGAGCGTGATCGTGATTAGTTCAAAATCCTAAAAAGATAATAGTAGTTGATCCGGATTATGTTAATGAGATGTGGATAATAAGATGTGAAATCATAATTAAGTAAAAAATGAGATTTTACTTAATGATATGTGGTATCTTACTTTTGAATAAGATGGATATTTGGTATTAATTGATGCATTTTTTATTTTAAGTTATCTTGACCTCTTGACATGAGATTTTGAGATTTATGTTTTATTTGATATTATTTACTGCTGTTTTTTAATTATATTGTATTATATTGGTGTGAGTATGTGGAGATTCTTACTAGGCTGTAAAACTCACATCTCTGCTTTCTTTTTTTTAGAGTTGCAAGATGTTTAATTTGACTATGGTTTGGATTCACGAATAAAAGGATAAAAATATAGAGAATCATTGATACTAATTGGATGATCGAAGAATGACCAAATTTATAATTACACGAATTATATTTTTTATATTAGATATTTTATTATAAATTATGATCAATAGTATTCTTAAAAATTGAAGTTGTAATGGATTTTTAAGATCATACATGATTTCTAGGTATTCTAGGATTCGTGCTTCCGGTCACATGACCGATTTTGATGCTGAATTTGGGGCATGATAAAAAAAGATACGATCATCTTAAAATTTTTAAATACTTATTTTTTTCTTATGAAAGCTATTTAAATAAAAATGATATATATATATATATATTTCTTTCACCTATTTCCCCATTTGAAGGCTATCTAAACAGCCCTTAAGTTCAAGGTTTGAGGGGTAAGATAGTTATTTCCTGGTTTGCATTTCCTATATACCCGGTTGCCTTAAAAGACGTGATGGGAGAAATATATAATGGCTCCTTGTGAATAAACATAATTTTATCTTGATTAACCTACAAATAAGAGGATAAGGGAAGGTGTCATACTCAATGTCTATGAAAAGCTTTTACTTTCAAAAAGATATGAAAAGCTTTTCTTTTTTATCTTAACTATGATTTGTGGAAAGTATTAGGTACATGTTATTTAGTTGCGCCTTGGTAGAAGGTTAAAATCGTGCACCCACCATTTTTATACAATTGAATTCCAAAATATTTACATATATTTTAATGCTTTTAGTTCGTAAGTTTAAATCACTGAACTTATCCCAGCACTATCAGTAGGTACGAGGGTACGAACTTAAAAACAAATTTGTAACTGGAAATTCTCATTATTTTTAATATCTGAATTATCTTTCCAAAAAAATCAATGAGCTCTCTTTCGGGGTCTCTTGGCCTAAGCCTCTTGCCTAACTTCGTACTTTTAATGAAGTGGCTGGACCTTGCTTCCTCCCTTCTTCCAAGGTACAAGAATGTTGTAACTTCTTTGACTTCCGTTCATCTTTTTAACATTAATTTAAGTTGACATTCAACGAACTCCTGCATTATCCTCTTCTGTAGAACGTTTTTTTAAAATAATATTTTTTAAATAAAAAATATTAAAATAGATATTTCGGGATATATTTATCGAAGTAAGTGTTTTGCATTGACGTGGCGGTGACGGGGCATCTAAGTTCGGCTTTTCAAAAGACGAAATTGAATTTCGTCTTTTAAAAAGACGAAATCTTATAAATCAATATTTTTTTATTTTATTTTAAAATTTAATTTGACATGTAATATTTTTTTATTTTATTTTAAAATTTGATTTGATACGTAATTAAGTGATGCGATGTTGAAATCATTTTTTGGAAAGATGAATTCAATTTGGAATTCGTCTTTCCAACGAACGAATTCAAAATCAATTTTTTTTTATAATTTTATAAATATTATTATTATTTTTAAATAAAATTAATAAATTTTAATTTTAAATAAATAAATAATAAATAAAAAATTAGTATTAGTTAAAATTTTATATATTATTTTTTGATAATATTAATTATTATATTATTTTAAAATAATATTAATTAAAATAATATTAATTAACTATATAAAAATAATATTAATTTAAAATTAATAATAATTTAACTAAAAATAATATTAATCGAAAATAATATTAATTAAAAGATATTATAATATATATTATATTATTATTATTATTTTATATTCTAAAATATAATGAATATATTATAATTTATTATATTATATATTATAATTTTTATAATATAGTATAAAAAAATTTTAAAAAAATAAAAAAATAAAAAATAATCATCATGTCGATACTATTCGGTCGCTAGTCCGGTACCAGTTCGGTCGATAGCCCGGTGTCAGTCCGATCCCTTGCTCAGGAGCGGTGGCAGGACCACGACGACCGGACCGGCGATCGGGTCTGTGGCATGACTGGGGCTAGACCGGTGACAGGATCTTGGCGGTCGGATAAGTAATCGGACCCGGGTGGCCGGACCGGTTGCCGGATCGGGGGCCGCAACTGGGGTCGGACCGGGGGTCGGATCGACGGCCGAACTGGGACCCGCATCGGGGGCCGCAATTGGGGTCGGACCGGGGGCCGGATCGACGGCCGGACTGGGACCCGCATCGGGGGCCGGACTAGCAGCCGGACCGGGGTCCTCGATCCGGCCCTCGATGCGGGCTCCGGTCCGGCCCCCGGTCCGGCCGCCGATTCGGCCCTCGGTCCGGCCCCAGTTGCAGCCCCGGTCTGGCCACCCGGGTCCGACTTCCTATCCGGCCCCCGGTCCGGGGACCCCGGTCCGGCCGCTAGTCCGGCCCTCGGTGTGGGCCCCTGTCCGGTCGCCGGTCCGGCCCCCGATGCGAGCCCAGTTGCGGCCCCCGATGTGAGCCCAGTTGCGGCCCCCGATCCGGCAACCGGTCCGGCCACCCGGGTCCGATTACTTATCCGACCGCCAAGATCCTGTCACCGGTCTAGCCCCAGTCATGCCACAGACCCGATCGCCGGTCCGGTCGTCGGGGTCCTGCCACCGCTCCTGAGCAAGGGATCGGACTGACACCGGGCTGTCGACCGAACTGGTACCGGGCTAGCGACCGAATAGTATCGGCATGATGATTATTTTTTATTTTTTTATTTTTTTTTAAAATTTTTTGTACTATATTATAAAAATTATAATATATAATATAATAAATTATAATATATTCATTATATTTTAGAATATAAAATAATAATTATAATATAATATATATTATAATATCTTTTAATTAATATTATTTTTGATTAATATTATTTTTAGTTAAATTATTATTAATTTTAAATTAATATTATTTTTATATAGTTAATTAATATTATTTTTAATTAATATTATCTTAAAATAATATAATAATTAATATTATCAAAAAATAATATATAAAATTTTAACTAATACTAATTTTTTATTTATTATTTATTTATTTAAAATTAAAATTTATTAATTTTATTTAAAAATAATAATAATATTTATAAAATTATAAAAAAAATGATTTTGAATTCGTTTGTTGGAAAGACGAATTTCAAATTGAATTCGTCTTTCCAAAAAACGATTTTAATGTCATATCACTTAATTACGTATCAAATCAAATTTTAAAATAAAATAAAAAAATATTGATTTATAAGAATTTCGTCTTTTCAAAAAGACGAAATCAATTTCGTCTTTTGAAAAGCCGAACTTAGATGCCCCGTCACCGCCACGTCAATGCAAAACACCTACTTCGGTAAATATATCCCAAAACACCTATTTTAATAATTTTTTATTTAAAAAATATTATTTTTGAAAAAAATTCTTAGGGTTTTTGACCAAAATAATATATAAAAAAATTATTTTTTAAAATACCATCGTGTCGTTTTTATTTATGGATCTAGGTGATTTTGATCACGTATCTGGACATGTGATAGGGACGTCCCCGAGAGATGACCTGGGAGTAAAAACACGGATCGGATCCATGAGTTCTGTACGAAATCACGGGTTGAACCCGTGATTTTAGCCCGAAAAGTCAAAAAAAAAAAGGTACGGGTCGAACCCACGTCTTCTCCCATTGAATGAAAAAAAAAAAAAAAGATGCTGGTCAAACCCGCATCTTCCCTCACCAAATGAAAAAAAAAAGAAAGAAAGAAGGCGCGGGTTCAACCAGCACCTTCTCCCACTGGACGAAAAAAAATAAAAGAGAAGGCGCATGTCGAACCCATGCCTTCTTCCACTGAATCAAAAAATCCCTCGCCCCCGGGAGAAGGAATGGCGCCCAAAAATAAAGAAATAAAATTCTCAAAATACCCTTTTTTTTTTTTTTTTTTTTTTTTTTTTTTTTTTTACTGGATGAAAAAAAAAACCCTGGCACGGGAGATGAAGCAGCACAAAAAAAAAAAAAAAAACCCAAACAGTATTTAGATTTAATTCCCAAAAAAATTTAAATATTTTAAATTTTATTATATTATTTTAAATATGATAAATATTATAAATTTATTATGTTATTTTAAATATTTTTAATTTAATTTTATTATTTTAAATATTTTGGGTTCATTCAATGGAAGGAGAAGGATATTTTGAAAATTTTATTTTTTTCGGGCGCCGTGCCTTCTCTCATTTGATTTTTTTTTCTTCTGGTTCAATAAAAGTAGAAGAGGACGCAGGTTCGACCGGCACTTTTTTTTTTTTTTTATCCGTCCAGTGAAAGAAGGCACGGGTTGAACCCGTACTTTTTTTTTTTTTTTTCATCCAGCGAAAAAAGATGCCGATTCGACCCGCTTTTTTTTTTTTTTTTTTTCATTCGATGGGAGAAGATATGGGTTTGACCCACGGCTTTTTTTTTTTTTTTTTTTTTTTTCATTCGATGGGAGAAAATGCGGATTCGTGCCGCACCTTTTTTTTTTTTTTTTTTTCCGATGGAAAAAGACGCCGATTCAACCCGCGTCTCATTTTTTTTTTAATTTTTTGAATTAAAATCATGGATTTAATTCATGATTTCATACAAAATTCGAGAGTCCAACCCGTATTTTCACTTCCCGGTCATTTTATGGGTACCCCTACTTCGTGATCAAAATCATCTAGATGCATAAATAAAAATATAAAAACGAAACGATGATATTTTAAAAAATAATTTTTTTTAATATTATTTTAATAAAAAAACCTTCTTACCTGCACCGAACAAACTTTACTCTTACCAAAAATATATATATTTATATTTTAAGCATGGGTTGAGCGGTGCACAGCTCGCATTCATTAGTGCAATCCAACCTAACGTGTTGAAAAGATAGTCAAGCCGTAGGTGTTTATTAAAAAAAAAAATTCGAACCTTTTTTTTTTTTGTCTTTTTCCTTTGGATTCTGGAGATACTAGGCCAGTTTATGAACTCTGAAGGTATTGCATCGAGGGAAACAGCATGTCCTAAAACATATTATTCACTTATGATACACTTGTCCAAATTATATGCAAGTTCATATGAAAACGGAGTTACATCATCCACAGAATGTTAATAGGTTGGTTAAGATTAGGATTAGTACTATAATAGGATGGGCCACACCAATTTTTTTAAAAAAAATCAAAAAAAAATATAAAAATATTAATATTAATAAATAATTTAAATTAATTTAAATATTTTTTATAAATATTATTTAAATTATACTTGTTTTGTTTTATAAGATTAAATTCACTAATAATGACTTCTTACTGATATAAGTGACTAAATAATTGATAAAAAAATCATCTTCCATCTTATTGCATAATCTGGTCTTGACAATTTTCATTTTTAAAAATATTTTCTCTATAGTAATAGTTGAAATCGAAAGAGTAATAAGCATCACAGACTCGTAGAGGATGCACGTGCACCAGCCACAGTAATGGCAGCGTCACGCCAAATACCGTTGGCGCTGCACAACGGGATGTGACATCCATCGAGCAACGGTGCCAAAGGTGATAGGATGTGAGTGCAGTAGCATTGGTGGCAGCCTGAGGCATGACGGGTGCCCACCCGCCTATGCCCTCGAAAATCCGATTATGCTACGCGATGGATCCGATCGCTAAGACGATGCACGGCTTCACCGCACGCAGTGTTCGTCAATGCGGCGAGGTTGACGAAGGCCACCGAGATGGCAGTCCTAGACCAGTGCATCGGTGATATCCGGCCTTGTGTATACGCAACCGCCTGGCTCATCGTGGGAGCATTATCATCGATCGCATTACATGACAAGTCCGGCTACCATTTTATCCATCGGTGTAGTGAATTGGATGGTGCTGACTGCATGCAGTGGCTTTGACCACAGCGAATTCTGGAGACGGGCGCTGGTCGAGTAACACAAGAAAAATTCTCCGTCTTCTCCTAAAAAATTATAAAAAAAAAATTAATAAAAATAAAAAATAAAATTGGTAGTGATCCAACTTTCAAGTAGAGAAAGCTGATTTATAGTATTTATTTCATTTTAATTTTTTTTCTAAGATTCTTCAAACTATATTTAATATATCCAAGTTTAGAAGAGCCAAATATATATATATATATATATATATATATATATATATATTATATATATATTTAGAAGTTTACATAAAATCTTAATTTATAAAAAAAATAAAAAAAATTAAGCGGGCCAAGGGGCCTCCTTGCCCTCCGATGGTCCACCGTTGTACATATTTAAAAGTTTATAAAAAAATCTTAACTTATAAATAAAAAAAAATTAAGGGGGGCCAAGGCCCCCCCTTGCCCCCCAGGCGGTCCGCCCCTGGGGGGCCAAGGGGCCCCCTTGCCCTCCTGATGATCCACCCTTGTACATATTTAAAAGTTTATAAAAAAATCTTAACTTATAAATATAAAAAAAATTAGGGGGGGCCCAAGGCCCCCCCTCACCCCTGGCGATCCGCCCCTAGTCATACTCTAATCCAAGATCCGAGCCAAATATATGACAGATAGCCACATATCTTTCTAATCCTATTAAATATGCAAGATCAACCTTATGATTTCAAATCATTCAATATACCAAGAATAATAAAAAATAATAAGTCTAACTTTTTTATCACTAAATATAATAAATAAGTCAAATTCAACAAAAAAATTATCAATTTCTAAGCTCCTCGTAGTATGATCCCAAGCTCCGACTACTCCATAACCTCTGAAAAAGGAAGAAAAATATAATAAACTATACGAGCCCAGTAAATTATCATAACCTCCAGTTTATAAAATATAAAATTAAATAATAATTCATATAACATAAACTAATAAAATATATCATATTAAATTATATATATATATTTGATAATAATATATTTTCAAAAATAACCAAGGATGACCATCAATTTCCACTCCTGCTTTCCTAGTCCCTCTGATTATGGCCACGTCAGCCCGTGACTAGTCCCGAAAGAAACTAGATGCTGACTATACATACCGTCCATCAATCATGTATCAGTGATTGCCTCACTGGAGACTTAAAAGGATGCTGGTTTTGATATCACAAAAGAAAACATGTATTCTTGGCATGTACCAGCGATCATCCGGCTGGCTAGGTCTAAAAAAAATTAGCTCCTGAGTACACATATTGTCCATCAGTTATATACCAGTGATTATCTCACTGAAGGTCCAAAAGGAGACTAGATCCTTACTCGTGTGATCATAATTGGACTAGAAAGCACTACAATTAATAAATAACATATTTTTTGATGCAATGAAATACAATCCATTTTCAAATACTCATATATGTTTAATTCAATATTTTATCGAATCATATCCATGTATAGCATGTAAGGTACTTATTTGAATAAAATAATATAATAATAATTAAACTTTTGAATCAAATTATGCATAGTAAAATATACTAGAGGTAGAGATAACTTATATAAAAATTAATTCCACCAGGGATAGGGATGGCAACAGGTTGGGTATGGGTCGGGTTATCCAAAACCCATACCCACCCCGTCAAAAAAAAAATCCATTCCATACCCGCCCCATACCCATTTCGGGTCGGATCGGGTCAGGTTAAAAAAATATCGGGTTGAGGTCGGGTTACTAGGGTATTTTGGTATGGATTGGGCCAGGTCGGGTATTTTTATTTGGGTCGGGTCAGGTATTTCTGTGTGGGTTATCAAGTCTCATTAATGCTGATAGGAAACTCACCAGTCTAGCAATCTCCAAGGCCCAGCATCGTGTACTCACAACAATGCTTCCAAGAATCAGCCCACCCATCAAATTTCTTGGAAAGATGAGCTTAACAGGCAGCTCTAAATTCTTTGCTATCAGTTGCAACCCTGGAAGACTCAAGCTATTGGCCAGCATGTGGACTGGGTTGGATTCCTTCTGTGTTGCAACTAAGACCATCACATTCGCTCCAAAAAGCCTCTATGAGAAAAAGACCTAGAAAATATCATAAATAAACAAGCATACAAGAAGCAATGCATAGATCTTATTTAAATGGGTAAAGGGAAAAACCTAGAGTTTTGAAATCTTCTTGATTGCTGGTTGGACCAGATCTCTCTCAATCTCTCCAAGAGTTGGAGACATGGAACCAAGATGGGTGTCGATGCTGGGATGGGAGTCGGAGATGCAGAATTGGGAGCCGAGATGGACGTCACTGACTCACGGGACGCCGGGACTAGAGTCACCGAGTCGGAGATGCGGAGCACGATCAAAAAACATCACAAGACACCGGGAACTGATGGGAGTTGAAGACGCAAAGCCAAGAGGCCCAAGATGGCTGCCGGGACAGAAATCGAAGATGCAAAGCCAGCAGTCACACCATCACAAGATGCCACTGCCGGGACGGGAGTCGGAGATACGATCATGCAAAGCCAGTGGTTGATGGAGGAATGAAAGTTGAAGAATGGAGACACCGGTCAGGATTGGGATTAGGGATGAGGGAAGGATGGAACCCAGAAGGGAGGAGTCGAAAGAATTGGCAAAGTTGGAGAGTCGAACGGAAAGGGTAAAGCCAGAAACCAATATATATATATATATATATATATGTGGGTCGGGTTCAGAACGGGGCATACCATTACCCGTACCTAACCCGAACCCATCTCGGGTTTTATATATGAAATCCATACCATCCCCATATATAAATGGATCAGGTAAAACCAATCTCATTCGGATCAGATCAGGTCGGATATCCATCGGGTTGGTAAAAATTGCCATCCCTAACCAGGGACATATGACTCAAATCCTAAATCTGGCACTCCTCTACTAGTTAAAAATAATGAAAGCTCTAACAAAACAAGTTAATTTCATGGTTAACCTTAAGTTTGAAAAAAGAAAACTAAAATGATAGAGAGACTCTTGATCATGTTTAGGTCTATATCTGGTTATAGGATTGATCTAAGTAATCGTTTGGATCTGATCTATAAGAATCTGTTTTGATTGATAATGGATTATTCAAATTAAAATCCAGTGGATTAAGGTTGATCTCCCACCTTTTATTTATTTATTTATTTTATTCTTTCTCTTTTTTCTCTTTCTCTCTTCTCTCTCTCCTCTTCTCTCTCTTTCCTCTTCCTGAAAGAATTGTATCCTAAAAGCTAATCTTTGTCTGGACATTTCTATAATATTCCAGCTCATGTATGATATTACTTATTAATAAAAGACAATTGTTAATTCATCATACTACTGTGTCTTATTAAGATTATGATGAATTTCATAGATTAGGATAATGGTTTTAGGGTTATAAGGATAACAGTGAGACCTAAAATTTATAAACCCTAATCTAGAATATTCGTAGTCGTAGAATCATCGAATCGGGGATCGATGAATTCGGATAGACTGGCACATCCTATGTATGCTCGATGGAGAGGGTGGTTGGTCTCACGAACACTTATGTAGTAACACTAATACCAGAATGTGGTTGCTCATTAGGTTATGGTTCACTGAATTGATCCAATAAGAGAACATCTAATGGAAGTTTTACTTGTCAAAAATAATGTTCTTTTAGTGGGAGTTATGCATGTGATCCTTAGACCTAAGACTACCATAGTATCTTGTGCACATGAGCCTATATTTTGGTGCATACTAATTCATGACAATTAAGTCATGTATGAGGTGCTTCTAGATATGGTAGATTGTATATGAAGGTAATGAGTAGGTCAATAAGGAATCGATCATTCCTACTAAGAGGAAGATTTATCCCATGTAATCACTTCGATTGTTGATTCAAGAAGTCTTTGATTAAAGAATGATAAGATTAGATAAAGTTTCTAATCTTTCATCGACCGAGTCTTCACTATCGAATAGAGATTTGAAAGGATTAAGTGCTAGGGTTTGACATTTGTCACTTAATCGAGATAAAGAAAGATCGAAGGATTGAATTACACGGTAACTTTTTATTGAAGGATATTTTGATAATTTTTATCAAATTCTTCATCTTTTGGGTAGGCATGACATGTTGCTAGACGTCAATCATGCCTTGTAGGTTTTCATGAATCAAATTGGATGGATTCATGAGTCAATTTAAAAATTGGTTCTAATTGGCAACTTGGATCAGTTCGATTTAACCTAATTGGGTCAATCAATTTTGATTGGATCGAAATAGCTTGGACCTGGACCTACTGCTAGCTAGATGTGGAACTCAAAGGATCACACATGTTAGGTAATTGGCCAAGAAAGTCAACTGGATTTTAATTAGAATCATGGGATCCTAATTGGCTAGCTAATTAACATACTAGTATATATTGGCTAGCCCAACTCCTAACCCAATTGGATTGATCAATTAGCTTGCTAATTGGGCTAACCAATTTAAGTATAACTTAAATTGGGTTGAGTCCTAATTGGGGTAGCCTTAATTAGTATTTATCTGAAATTATTTGAAGCTTTACCTTTGATTTATGATAGAGTCCAAGTAGGAAAGGACTCTTAGCACATATTGGTGTCGCCAAGAATAAGGTGCGCAGAAGGACAAAGAGTCCTTCTGCCACTTAATCACAAATTCCAGATAAACATTAAGACCCTCTCCCTTATCTCCATGCCCATTTGGATCGATTTTGACCGGTCATAAGATGGTAAAATGCATGAAATTGTGGCATGCACAATGAAGGGACATGTCCCTTCATTTTTGGCACAGATTTAAAATCTAGAAGTCCTTCTATTTGAAGGCTTATGGTTTCTCCGATATACCCTTTGGAGTCCCATGCCTCTTAGCCAGATTTTGATCGGTTATTTGCCACATGGCAAGTAGAGAATTCATTGGAAAAATAAAGAGACGCTTATATGTCTCTTGGCACATGAAATGATATATCATGATAAGCCTTTTCATCCAAAAGACTCCTTCTGCTTGAAGGGTCTTATCAAGGGCTGAGAAAAAGACTTATTAGGCGCTCCCTCTCTCATTATAAATAGGCATCGATAATCTGATGCCAAGAGATTCATTTCTGATATGAAAGAAGTCACTTTCTATTTTCTCTTCCTTATCTTTTAAGACAAGAGCCTAGGAAAAGATATAGGAGGGATAATTGGATTCTGAGAGAGAATTCGGAGAGGTTTCTGAGTGCCCTACAGGAAGGTAGGGGTTCTAACAAAGGAAAAGGAAGAAAGGCTGTTGGGAAGAGTCCTAGTCAAATAAACAAGCTTGGTGGGAGTGCTTCCTTGGTCTGGTTTCTGTGTGATCAACTCTGAAGGAAATACACTTGTGTGCCTTATGAAAATTAAGGAGTATAGTGCTCCAAGTATTATTTTCTAATCCTAAAGTTATGACTTATTAGTTGTTATGGTCAAGTGGTTCTAGGGTTTAGAATTTTGGCCAATTAGGGTTTCAGTAATGAAAATTTTGAAACTCAGCCTTCCACTGCACCTACTAGGAACCCAACACTCTCTCCTCATCTCTCTGTCCTCTCTCCTTATCTTTCTCTCCTCTCCTCTCTCTTCTCTCTCTCCTCTTTCTCTCTCCTTTTTCTCTCTCTTCTCTTATCTCTCCTTTCTTTCTTCTCTCTCTTCTTTTCTTTTCTTCTTCCTCTGCTTTTCTTTTTTTTACTTCTTATGCTTGGCTTAAACAGGGCCTTCCACAATTCCAGAGAACCAAGGAAGGGGGAAGGGGGGTTTCACGGTAGTGGCTCGATGGAGTATGACCGGAAAAGAGATGGGATCAAGGTAGCACTATCGATGGTGATTCGGCCACTAACAAGGAACCAAAAGAGGGAGGAATGAATGGATGGGGCTCCGTCCCTTATTATTGTGGTGGCAGTACCCAAAATCTAAAAGAAAACATCAAGGAGGAGGAAGGCTTACTGGCGATGACAAGGAAGCAGCCAGTGTTATCAATTTTCGGTGGCATAAAGGGCCCAAATCCTTCAAGGTTCTCGGGACAATGAGGGAGAGAGGGGGGGTTTGAAAGAAGGAGAAGTCCTTGGGTGGCGAAGGCTCAACCGTGGTGACCTAACGATCGCCGGAGATGGGGAAGAAGGCGGTGGTAGCTCAATTTGGCTCGATTAGAGACAGTGCAGGAAGAATTTATAGAGAAGGTTCAAAGGGAGAGACGCGGCTCCACGGTGGATAAGGCTGGCTGTTTGAGAGTCCAGTCCACCCCCGATGGTCCTCCGACCATCTCCCACTTTTCCACGGCATCCTCATTGATTGATCCGACGAGCTTTATCTTGAACAAGTAGGGGATGAAGTCCCCTATTTCGGATGAATTTTTTTGGTTTTGGATTGAAGTTGGCTGGGTCTGCCAACTTTAGCCTAGAAAGGGTCTATTAGCCTGGGTTCTCACAGGCACCTTCTGCACTGATACCACTCATTGAGGGATCACTCGTATGAAATATGGATCTCCATTTTCAAGATCATGATTATTGGTATCGATATTGCAGGAGAAGGAAGAAGAAAAAAGAAAGTATAATTATTTGGAAATGCAAGGTTTTACTATGAGAAAAAATAGACTTACAAGATTAAAATTCTCACTTATAATCCCATATAGTTTTTTCAACAAGAAATCTCAAATCTCTCGTATAAGTTATAGTTCTTTCAACAAGAAATCTCAAATCCTCTGTACAAGCTTTCAACTCACGACCCCTACTAGCTTTTTAGAGATTCTTCATAACTCTTTTGATCCTCACATCTAGTTTGCTCATTTGCCCATAGTTTTATAGCTTTTATTACGAAGAGCATCTCACCAGGAGTCCAACGGTCTAAACCTTATCTAAATTAGAGTCCCGTAGCCACTCCAATTCGTAATTGAACTTCAGATCAACTCTACCCATCTGATCACCTCCATAGCATAGAAAATTGTGCATATATCAGGCTCACATTGCTTCAGATTAAATCTAGGTTGTAGGATTGATGTGTGATTGGTGCTCAGCTGCCCGATCATGTGATCGTCGTGCATACACCGTCCAAATCCTGTCATAGACCGCTCCTTATCTCATGGTCCATCGGGGATCATCTATGATACACAGGGTCTAAGAGGTACTGCCTGCACCTTGGGTCACTACATGCTTGCTTGGGTCTGGGCCTGCTGCTCGTGCCCATGCACGCACTTTGCTGGGCCACGCACCTGCAAGCGGAGCCAAGGTCTGGGCTTTTTTTTTTTTTTAGATTAGCTAGTAGAACGGGGATAAAGAAGGAAAATTTCTGGATTTAATCGAGTCACCTACGGGATCATGTCTCGAACCCATGACTGGTTTGTAATTAATGAGATAAAGTCTTTATCAATCAAGCTACCACTTTAGCGGTAACTAAACGTTTAACGTATCATGGCTAACCTGAGTAGTATTGTACTTTTTAGAAAACGATCTATGTGACAAGTTGAACGTCTACACGTCCATATCCATCATTAATTTTCCCTTGCGGTCATGGTTCTTTGGACAGCTTCCTTTCCATGTCGCGTTCGATGAATCACCAATGCATCTTGATTCATTCTCTAATAAAACTAGAGTAGCTACTTGTTACAAATCAAACAATTCCTTAAATTCCCAATTGTAGGAGCATGATTGCATCATTAGCTCTGCTATAAAATTGAAAGAAGTTATAATAGATGTAATGCCGTTGCAGATTTCCGAAGCTTTTTCCAGCGTCACCTCCAAACTGCTAGACTGTTGTCAAACAAGAATACTTCCTAATCTTCATTCTTTGTAGGTGTCTTGAAAAAATATATATATATATATATTCAACTAATTTTAAGAAAAACATGAAATCAATTGTTGATATCTATATTTTGATATGTTCAACGTGAGAAGAACAAAAGATTTTTTTTTTTTTTTATTGGCAAGAATCCATTTTTATAATTCTAGACCTTCCACACTTTTCAATCTCTAAAAAAAACTTAGATATGGAAGATAATTATTGAAGGATATCATTAAATTAATTAATTTAATTGGTGGGGAACTGCCTTACTTCGTTCTTCGCATTCCATTAAAAGAAGCTCCCAGTCCATGCCTCATATATTACACTCTCTTAAGTTTCTTTATGCTTTGGTTTGAATCGTATGTTTGGACCTTTTTGACAAACGCATGGTCCTTTCTGTTCATCTCCACTTCATTTTTTACATGCCTGCTATGTTCTCCTTCTTTTTCATCTTTCATGTACCTGGTTGCAAAAGGTTGCTGCATGCGCTTTGTTTTATCAAAGTCTTCAAGCTTCTTCTGTACGTACCTCTCATGTTTCAGATTATTATCTACTGTTTTTTTTTTTTTTTTTTTCTATTGCTTTTGTAATTAACCTTATACACTCGTGTGTTTTGATAGTTTTCTATGCTCCCCGAGCTTACCTAGCTAGAATGCTGCTGTCTCCTTATTTGTAAACAATATCAGGGTTTTTTCACTGCTGTGCCTATTTGTGCTAATTCTCGATAAAAGTATTTCTTTTCAAAAAAAAAAAGAAACCTCTCTACGGTCGGTGTTATATTTATTTATGTTATTTTTTGATGAAGCTTCTTAATTTAATAAGAAATGCATAGTTTCTTATTTATGCTATTTTTCAATGAAGTGTTTTTTAAGTTAAAAAAAGTGCCCGATCCCTCCACTGAAAGTTCGTAACGGTAGGTTTTCTTTTTAAATATTATTTCTCGGATTACAGCTATTTGGAAATTATTTACTGCGCTGCTTTTTTTTTTTTTTTTTTTTTGTTGACAAGGATGCCATGCCATGAAATTGTGGGTCGACATGTCAAAAAAGCTGATGTGTCATTTCGAAATTATGAATTCAACTCACAATTTCAAAATAATTTCAATATTTTTTTAAAAAAAATAAAATTAAAATCATGATTTCAATCCAATAATTTTAAAATAAAAACTTGTCAATAATTAAAATTAAAATTATGGATCCAGCCCATAATTTTATTTTTACTCGAATATTTTCCTCCTTTATTTCTTTCTCTACTCCTTCTTTTACCCCTGCAGCGGGTGCCACCCAACCCCATGCCCCCGCGCGCTGCCACCTTCCCCTTCCCGGGTCTTGGCCCCCTCTCCTTTTTCTTCCTCGGTTCGCCCCACCCTCCCTCCCGAGATCAAAATTTTTGTTTCTCTTACTTCTTCGTTTCCACCGCCTCCCTTCTTTCCCATCCCTCTCCCTCCCCTTTTTTTAATTCATTATATTTATTTAATATTTTATTTAAATATCAAATTAATAAAATATATTATTAATTTTTATATCTAATAAATATTTATTAATTTAATAAATATTATTAATAAATATTATTTTTTTATCATTATGTATTTAAATGGTATTACCTTCTAAATTCGAGTGGTCGTTCCCACGGACCGTGCCATGTGACGAGTGCGGCTAGTATAATGATGCATGGCTCTATGATACGTGAAGGTGGCAGGGCACGAAGTAGTAGCAGTCGATGCAATATTTGGAGATGGCATCGTCCGCTCGAATACTCGCGCTGTACCCCCACTCCCATGCATGAAACTGGTCATACTCACATTCCATGTGCATGCGCTGTCGGCATTCGGGATGTTGTATGGATGCCACTTCATCACCCTATCATCTTCGATAAAATAAATAAATTAAATTTTTAAAATACTTTATTTATTTTTTATATATTATTTTTTCTATGATCAAATAGCAAAAAAATAATTAAAAAAAGATAATTGATGACATTATGGAGAACTTAGTATCCACTGCATTAAAAATAAAAAAAGTAATTTAGATAGAGAGTACAAAGTCCAATCATTAAAAATAAAAAATATATATATAAAAATGTGGTTAAGATGGAGAGCATAGCATCCTTTTGCTTGAGACTTGAATCTTACCTTGATCAGGTGAGATTACTTCGCTCCCGGCCATATCCGTAATACCACCATCAGCCTTGCCACATCGACAGACATCATGTATTGTGAAGCCATTCACCGTAGACCATGTTGTAGATGTTAAATTTTTCATCATGTCATCAATTATCTTTTTTAATTATTTTTTACTATTTAATTATAATATACATATAATAAATAAAATATTTAAATACTTATTTTATTTATTTTATTGGAGTAGGTGCGGTGGCGATGAAGTGGCATATGTGCAAGCACTCTAGATGCCGGCAACCACGTGCGCATGAAAAGCGAGTACAGTCAATTTTGTGCATGGGAGTGGGAATGCACCACAAGTGCTCGAGCAGACGATGCCATCTCCAGATGTTGCATCGGCTACTATTGCTTCACACTTTACCACCTTCACGTATCATGGAACCATGCTCTACCAAGCTAGCCACACCCACCATATGGCATGATTTGTAGGAACGATCACTCAGATTTAGAAGGTAATACCATTTAAATACATGATAATAAAAATAACTAATATTAATAAATATTTATTAGATATAATAATTAATAATATATTTTATTAATTTGATGTTTAAATAAAATATTAAATAAATAAAATGAATTTAAAAAAGAAGGAAGAGAGATGGAAAAAAAAGAATTGAGAGTGAAATCAAAGAAGAAGAAAAATGCCCAGGGGAGTAAACTGGAGGAGGAGGAAGGGGGGGCTAAAAAGGATGCCTAGTGGGAGGGGTGATCGGAGAAGAAAAGGAGAGAGAAAAAAAAAAAAAAATGATGGAAGGGTGGTTGGGGGAATCGAAGAAGAAAAGGAGAAAAAAAAAGATGGAAAAAAAAAATAGTGAATATGATATTGTTGATTGGAACTACAATTTTAATTTTAATTATTAACGGATTTTGATTTTAAAATTATAGGTTTTATCCATAATATTTCAATCATTTTTTTAAAATTATTGTGATAATTTTGGAATTATGGATTGAACCCATAAATTCAAAATAACATTTCAGCTTTGACCTGATCATAAAATTATGGGTTCAATCTATAATTGCATGGCTTGGCATCCTTATTAGCATGAGAACAATAGTTTAAAAAATAATTTTTAAACAATCATAATCTAGAATATAATATTAAAATTTATTTTTTAGAAATAAAAACCCTGTAAGGATGATAAGGGGATGGCTGTTTTTTTTTTTTTTTTTTTTATGTCCGGTCCCTCCTCCATCCGTTACCTGCTACACGGTATGTATTTGGGGGAACGAGAAGCAAAGATATAAATACATACATACATACATATATATATATATATATATATATATATATATATGCTCTCGATCGATCGGGTGTTAAAAAGATTTTTCTGCTTTTTAGTTAGGTCATCTAGTCGCCTTACACTTATTATATTTATTGCACCAATAATTTAGATGAGCTGGGTTGGCACCCCTCACCATGATTAAAAAAAGATTCTACGTATTAACTAATGGCCGGGACTCGCATCATTTGCAAGATGGATATGAGTAGTTTCGAAAGGTGCTTAATTCTGTAACCGTAAACCCAAATGTGCTAGCATCTGAAATTGGACCCGTGACTTCTCCTCGCCTAGCCTGTGCATCGCTCTTGCTTTTTTGGTACAACGACCGATCTTGGTTTTGACCAACGGCTGAATCGGCGATTCCACCATGCCTCCTAGTCAACACATTTTTCCGCAGAAAAAAAAAAAAAAGGTCGGTTATATATATATATATATATATATATAAAGGAAAATGGAGGTTAGAACGGACAAAAGCGGATCTTAGGCCGCAGGTGGCACATTCGGCTTGAGCGAGAGAGATATTATCAAATAAAAAAATAAAATTAATAAAATAATTGTGGAGTTTTTGTTGACCGGTAATAATGAAAAAGTTAGGGATATATATAATAAATCTCGTTCACTCGACTGATGCCAGTTGTAGTCAGGTTGACATGCTCATCTTCAAATGGAGAACGGCTGTAAAAAAATTAATATGTGCCTGTATCGAACATTTCCTGGCTGGGATTGGGGGACTGTCTGGGGATGGTCACACCCGGGATCTAACTCCTTCCCTATTTTTTTCTATCAAAAAAAATAAAAAAATAAAAAAAATTCTTGTTTTCTGTTTCAGGTCGGATGTGATAACGAATTCCTCATTCGATCATACCTATTTCAATTCAAAATTTTTTCTTCATTTTCTGTTGGCATAGAATTTTTTTTGACCGAACGAAGCTACTAGATTGCTAGTCCACTCCCCTCACTCACATGCAAAATAGATCCCTGACCGGATTTTTTCCGACGAGGGACACTCCGATGCTTAAGTCAGGGCAGGTTTCGCAATAGAACAGAGAGCAGTTCTAAAGAGAAAAAAATGGTGGCTAGGAAAGAAAGAGTCGTTCTTTTTCCAGGATTTTTCCTCCTTACCTCTAGTATCCCCTCTTACCAATATTTATGGTGATTGGGCCAATCTGTCATTCGATATTTTCGCCCGGTAATTAGGACGGAGACTAATCAATTTCGTCTCGCCCATAACCGTAGGTGGTTACCAAAAAATACTGACCAAGCTGGAGGCGTTGGAGTTGGAGCTAGCGACCATGTGGCCATTCCGAAGCAGTTATGATTTGGCGGTAGTGGTCAGGTAACCGCTAGTAACTACTTTATCCGCTTCCGTTATCATGGAGTCGATCAGAGATCCGCTTCTTGGCCTCCTCTTCATGAGAGGCTATTGTTGTGTCGCCAAAATATCTTCGTCTGCCTTGTCGGAGAAGTCCGAAGATATTTCGGCAGTTTGCCATGAAATTTTTTTCCTTCGGAATGGATTTTAGGGCGGACTTGGCACCGTCTTCGAGCTTGTCTTCTTCGGGTCGGCTTCTTTCAGCAGTGCACAGGAGATCGATCTTCAGGATTAAGATCCTCGAATAAAGTCGAAGATTGGACCTACAACATGATGGAGGCCGAGCTGCTGTTTCATCCATTTTTATGACTCTTTCTTGATATTTCGATCTAAATATGTAGTTCGAAAAAGGTTCGATGAATGATCAAATCTGATAATTATCCGGTACTTGAAACGGCATATCCCAACCGGCTTAATTCTGTCGCCGTAAACCCGAATGTGCTAGCATCTGAAATTGGACCCGTGACTTCTCCTCGCCTTGCCTGAGCATCGCCCTTGCTTTTTTGGTACAACAACCGATCTTGGTTTTGACCAACGGCTGACTCGGCGATTCCACCATGCCTTCTAGTCAACACATTTTTCCACAGAAAAAAAGGTCGGGTTTTGTATATATATATATATATATATATATATAAGGAAATGGAGGTTAGAACGGACAAAAGCGGATCTTAGGCGCAGGTGGCACACTCCTCTCGGCATGGGTTCGGCTTGAGCGAGAGAGCTATTACCAAATAAAAAAATAAAAAAATTCCTTGTTTTCAGTTTCAGGTTGGATGTGATTTGGATTTCCTCATTCGATCATACCCATTTCTATTCAAAAAATTTTCTTCATTTCCAAAGTCAATAATAGACTTGGGCCAACCTTGCCGACCTGAATAAAGGCTCCACTGACCACTTCAACTGCCTCGATAACTTTATGTCCAAGTCGCGCCGGTAATAACAAGCAAAAGATGTATTGTTTTTTTCATAATGATTAAATGTATTTTTGGTTCTTCGACATTGACGACTCCAATGGCAGTTTGAGATCTCTTACTTCAAAAAAGATGGTCTTACTTCATCCAATCGAGAAAGCAACGGATATTGATGAACCGATATCAAGGTTGGGGTCATATCTTTCGCACGAATGATGGAGAATGTGAATTCACCATTGGATCACTCGATGGTCCTTTCATGGTTCGTGCAAGTGGAATTTTGAAGTTCTCCGAGATTCACGTGGAGTGCAATCTAGCATGATCAATGTCTGGAAAAGAGATCGATTAAAGATGCAGTTCAAACCCATGATGAGATCAGACATCAAGTCTAATTTGGTAACCAATCACGTTAAAATGAAGAAAGAGCCCACACCTTGCGGGCAAATGATGATGAGCAGGTTCGAACTACAGCGAAGGTGCAATAGGCATAAAAAAAAAAAAATTGGGATCGGAAAAATGGAGCCAGACATTTATTTTCTGGTTGTCGAGAATGTATTTATTCATATTTAATTTAATATAATCCTTGTATTTTTATTTTTTTTTTAAAAAAAAAAAAGGGGAAAGAGCTAAATATGTGCAAGAAATTCAATGTAAATTCAAACACCGTAAATTAAAAATATATATATATATATATATATATATATATATATATATATATATATATATATAGCAGTCAAACAGAGACTCCGGTGTTGGATTATCCAAGATTTTTTATTTTACCAAAAAAAAACTTTAAGATATTTGTTGGCCCATGAAATGTCAAAAACGAAGCAACAGGAATTAATGGTGTTTTTTTTTTTATCCCCATATCGATCCAGAACAGTTGCTATCGCGCGTCTATTATTTCATTTCCTATTTTTATGTCGTCACAGCTTGAACGGTCGATCCACGTTTTCACCTGCCCATTTATGAGACCAACAGTTGAGAGGGATAAGGTTACAACCTGAATTCACGATCAATGCCGTGGGAGTTTGCGGCCCTATCTTGGCCGCCATCTACCACTCTCCACGTGCCTTGCGTGTATTTATACACACACCCGCAGCAGCTCCGGTGGAATAGTTGACACAGCGACCACCATTTCTCCATATATATATATATATATAGAGAGGGAGAGGGAGAGGGAGGGAGAGAGGTATGGAGACGAAGGGGCCAGTGGTGGTGACCGGAGCTTCTGGTTACATCGGAACATGGCTCATCACGAGGCTTCTAGAGAGGGGATACATCGTCAGAGCCACCGTCAGAGACCCTTGTCAGTAGTCAATCTCTGTCTCCTTTCTCGTTGCATTAACCAACTTCTTTATTAGAACAATTTTGTAATTTTTTTTTCATAGATTTATAAAATCAGTCATTCAGTATATCTGTGATGGTAAAGAGTCCAGATAATTTGAAGCTTTTTTATTAGGAATTTTGTTGATTGCCAAATTGTTATTAATGAATTTTGGGGAAGCACTCCGCTTCCTCCGTCAACCTTCAAAAAAGAAGTTGATTGCCCAATTAAAAAGATGGTTCCTTGTCTTCTTTGTCTTGGGCACCGAGACACAAATTTTAGGATCCGTTGGTGATCCAACTTATTTAAGCATTCAAAATCGAAGACAGAGAAGCTTTTATAATTCTTAATATGCGGGTTCATTTTCTTTAGAATCCTCGATCAGATATTTTGTTTTTATACTTTGTTTTGTATGTTATGCTTTGTTTCTTTTAACCCGGATGGTTTTATTAACATGTTGTTTCGTTCTTTTTGTCTCAAGAAAATACCCGAAAGTTCTCCCATAAAGCTGAGTCTCCAGATCACTTGGACCTTTAGGAATTAGAATAATTCAAATTTCTAACATTTTAAACTTTTAAGGGATGATGGTAATGAACTGAAAATTATGTTCATTCTTCCTACTTTTTGTTCCTAATCAAACTCAAGTCTTCTAGTATCATAACCTGAAAGTGGCTTTCAAAATGTTGATCATACTACCAGTGATATTAGTTAGCTGCCGTACTGGTAGTTAAGCAATGTGTGTGTATATGTATATATACGTACGTACGTACATACATGTATATATACATACGTACATATATGTATACATACATGTATACACATACATCCATACCTACATGTATACACATACATCCATACCTACATGTATACACATACATACATACCTACATGTATACACATACATACATACCTACATATATATATATATATATATATATATATATATATATATATATATATATATATATATATATATTTTTTGATAAAATCATAGGCTGGACTCCACCCGCTTCATTGAGCAATATTGCTTGTAGTTAAAAATAATGCATTTAATCTATTTAGCTGTTGTGTTAATTTTAAATTGATTCATAATTCCTTATCCCTTTCTTAAATATAATATATGGAAGCACAAAAGATGAATTTTTTATGTTATAGATAGAAGATTGAAAAGTTTATTCAAAATGTACCCCAAAAAAGTTTATCCAAAATTTTTATTGCAAATAAAAATGATCAATTTCACAAACAAATAGTTACTTGTTATACAAAAATCATATAAAAGCTAAAAATACTATAACTCGCATAATACATCCAAAGACATTGCTAATTTTGAACATCGTGGCACGGCCAATAATAATAATAATTAACGAGCCCATATAGCTTAAAGCAAGGTTTTACATCCCAATGAGATGGGAGGCAGGATGGCCGTCGCATCTCATTCCTATAAGAAAATAGGATTGTGATGGGGTCGGGTCTCTAAAATCTGTCCGTACGGGAAGAGAAGAAGAAAGAAGAAAGAAAGATGAATTAAAAAAAAAAAAAAGAAAAAAGAAAAAGAAAAATGAAAGAAAGGAAGGGAGAAGAAAAAGAAAGGAAAGAGAAAGTATAAGAAAAAGAAAAAGAAAGAAAGAAAGGGATAAGAAAATGAAATAAAAGAAAGAAAAGAAGAAAGGTTAAAAAGGGAAGGAAAAGAAAGTAAAGAAAGAAAAAGAAAAAAAGAAAGAAAGAAAAGGAGGACAGAGAAATGAAGGATATTTACTAGGATGCATGATCAGGACCACTACCGAGTTAGGATGAGATGGCATAATGGGGCGTCTGATTTCATGGAGATACGGGAACACCTTCGTTCCATGGGATTTAAAATCTTGGCTTAACATTTGTCTAAATCTTGCATATCACCTATCTTTGTATTTCAAACTTGATGATTTATAAGTGCTTCGAAGCAAGGTTTTAAATCCCGTCCCGACGGGGCTATCCTGGTTTTTTTATGGAATGGGATGTATTGGCATCCCATCCCGATACATGGGACAGGGGATGTCCCAAGGTATCCCGATTGGGATGCTAGGACGCTGGCGAGATATCCTGTCCCAACACATGAGATGGTACCCCATCCCGGTGTTCCACGGGATGTCCCGCCGGGACCTGAATCCTTGCTTCGAAGTCATTTAAACTACTGCTGGAAAAAATATGAAAATAAAAGAAAACAAAAAATGTCTCCCTCTCAGAAAAAGATGCAGGTGTAAAATGCTACATTTGTCATAACCAAACTAGATGACTGAATGAATTCAAGTTGCTATCATGAGATCTGATTGGTTCATGTCCATTTCAATGCCTGCCACGAAGGAAAGATGTTACTGTGATGGCACTTTTTCTTTGTGTGAATAACGGTCTTTGAGGAATTTGTCCACATTTTACATACCTACAAGATGCCCAGTAGCTTAAATGATTCAAAAAGAAAACAAGAAAAGAAAGAAAGATATCTGTCGAGCCATCTTTTAACAGCTTTCAAAGGTAGGATGGTGCAAGCAATAGGCTTGTCTCGTTTGTTTTTCTGAGAAGAATAGCAGGGCGGTGCAAGGCCCTGTAATTTTGCTTGGCTTCTGCAAATCACAAATCATTCCTTGCACCAGTGTGTGACAAAAAAATGAGCCTTGACCATGCAGCATACTTATGTGTAGAAGCTCGGTATGAAAATAAATTTTACTGACTATAAAATAACAACAAATTAACCTGCTTCCCTATTCCACAGCAAATCAAAAGAAGAACAAGCCTCTACTGGATCTTCCAGGGGCCAGCAAACGACTCACCATCTGGAAAGCAGACCTTGATGAAGAAGGTAGCTTCGATGAGGCGATTCAGGGATGCAGTGGGGTGTTCCATGTGGCCACTCCTATGGATTTTGAGTCCAAAGACCCTGAGGTGAGTAGCAATACTCAACTCTAAGTTTCAAGCATGATAATGTGGGAATCTTGTTTAAAGCAATTCAAATGCTCCAGTCGATTGGGTAGGAGGGAGAGGGGTTCACCACCCTCATGATTAAAAATCAGGTAATTGGGAGCACATTGCGACCCTGGTAGAGATATTTTTGAGTTCATGATCAACATTTCTCGGTACATGATCAAACCCAAATTAGGGCTGCCTAAATTTTGAATCCTGGTTGAATATATATAACAAGTCCAAAAAGATCCATAGAAGTTTTGTGTGAAAACATTGAGATTACATGGCATTCCATCTGTTCTTAATTTGTTAGATGATTGGAAATATTACTAATAAAAAGTAAAGTTAGATATTCCAAATTTTTATCATTTTCAACTCTAACATTCTTACCGATCTCGCTTTTGGTTGATTCAGAAAAAGTTGAAACCAACAAGAAGAAAATAAAAGGTAGTGCTGCATGCATATATCCAATAAGACACGATAGAATTGGCTGAGGATTTAAGACCCCGACCTCGGATAGTTACAACTTGGGAAAAGATCAGATAATTATGGGTTATGGCTATATGGTTGCATGACAGATTTGTCTCTCTATACTTTCTTTTTTCTTTTCCTTCACCATGGTCACGTTATGCTTTTTCTTTTAGAATGAAGTGATTAAGCCCACCATCAAGGGACTATTGAGCATAATGGAGTCTTGCAAGAAAGCTGGGACAATAAAGCGTGTCATCTTCACTTCCTCTGCTGGGACTGTGAACGTGCAAGAGCACCAAAAGCCAAAGCATGATGAGAGCTCATGGAGCGACATCGAGTTCTGCCGGCGTGTCAAGATGACTGGATGGGTATAGTTCCAAGTTTGGCCCTGTATCTCTTGCATTATTTCTATTAGCTCGGCAATGCCTAAAATTTGCATCCTGGATCTCCTGAAAAGCAAGTAATTAAGAGTGAGGTGCCAACCAACCGTGTTAGCAGTTTTTGGCATGTTTTATATCCTGTCATCCTAAACTATGAACCACTACGTGTCACAATGAATCACTATGAATCAGAAGCGGTCTTAGAAAAACACATCGAGTCGCTATTGTATAGGTCTGCTTGCTTAGGTCATAGAAGTTTGATATCTTAGAGAACTAGACTAGTTTTTGTGAGAGTAACCGGAACAATCCAGATAATTCCCACACATATCAGTTGGTGTTATTTGTAAAGTTTTCAAAAGTAAAAGGTGAAGTAATTTGCCAAATTTCGGTATGATCTCCTATCCTTTAGTTAAAAAACAAAGGAAAGAAAAGAAAAGGGTCAAACACTGCTCGTGTGATGTTTAAGTATAATTTACCATGAATTTGTTCAGAAAACCAAATCATGGTAGAATACCAATCCTGAAAGTTTGTTCAGTTATTCTTGGTGTATGTTTCATGCAAATCCATACAGCAGTCTTCCTTGTTTTCTTAGGATGGAGGGGCAAGTGTATGCTAATAAGGTAACGAGCCATTGTTTGTGATGTAGATGTACTTTGTATCCAAAACTCTAGCTGAACAAGCTGCTTGGAAGTTTGCGAGGGAGAATGGCATTGACTTTGTCAGCATCATTCCAACCCTTGTTGTTGGCCCATTCATCAGCTCGTCAATGCCGCCCAGTCTGATCACTGCATTAGCACTAATCACAGGTACATTTCTTCCTGCTACTAGTGAATTATGACATTCAAATTGCGAAAAAAAATAACAAATAACTCTGCTCCATGACATATTCTGTTAGCAATAGAAGCTATACCGTCCACGCAACCTAGAAGATAACTTTGACTTCATAGACCCCAGCCTAAACATTAGACAAACAACAAGCCTGCTCAGAACTAAACCAAGGTTTAATGTGTTTAACTGAATGCACACTAACGCTAGACTCAATGCAGAAATTGCCTCTGCTCACAAAATGGATGTCTTGTTCTCCCTTGTCATAAGAAGATTAAATTTATCATTACTGAACTCTTGCAATGGAATCTTAACAGGAAATGAAGCTCACTACTCGATTTTGAAACAAATTCAATTCGTTCACTTGGATGATCTATGCATTGCTCATATATTCCTCTTCGAGCACCCAGAAGCAAATGGAAGATACATATGTTCTTCTCATGATGTTACCATCTATGAACTTGCAAGAATGATGAAAGAGCGATATCCTCAGTACAGCATCCCCCAAAAGTAAGTGCTCTCTTCTTTGCTCTGGATTAAGCAATATACCTATATATACTAACAGAACTAGCAAAAGCCCATGATTTATGCACGAGAGTTTGTTAGCCTCAGAATTTACTAATCAGCTTTTGCATTTTCAAACAATTCAAAATTTTCATCGGGTAATTATTATTAAAGCAATTAGAGAAATGGCTGTCAATTATGTATTCAAGATTTAATGTATCTATTGTAAAATACCGTACTATATCATTATATAAAATATGAAACAACAAATTCTAAAGTATAATATGATGACTTGTGGGAGTTACTTTTCTTGCACACCTTTTTTTAAAAAAGAAAAGAAAAGAAAAAGGAGTGAGCGGGGGCATCGAGCAGCATAGTTACCCCCTCTATTTGGTACAAGGTGATGCTATCTCCTCTGGGCATGACCATAAGGGCACCCCAGCCCCACCTAAGCATTAGGAAGATCATGCGGGTAAGAAAGCCCTAGCCAATCCTAGGCATCCACATCCAGGCCCTAGAACTAATCCTGGACTTTATTCGAGTCGGCCTCAAACCTGGGATGTGTAGAA
Organism: Areca catechu; assembly: GCA_021397845.1. Lineage (NCBI taxonomy): Eukaryota > Viridiplantae > Streptophyta > Magnoliopsida > Arecales > Arecaceae > Areca > Areca catechu. The sequence continues at coordinate 43,731,357 of CM038039.1, forward strand.
CATGCGACCTCAGCCCGTTCCACCTAAGCAACCACATAGGTGATTCTTGCATACAGGTTCACCATACATTTGTCTGCATAAAATATCACTTATTTTAATTGCCAGTAAAGAAAAATCTAACATCATCTTTAGACTAAAAAATTAAGATTCAAACAAAATACTACAATAAATAAAGAAAAGTTCTTTTCAAAGGTCAACTTGAGGTGACCACTGAATGAATATTCACACGTCATTTTTTTTGGATTGGCAAGAAGTTATGGAAGTTCAGTATGGATTTTACAGGCTATCAAACTGTAAGATCAACTCCATTTTAAAGCGCAGTATATTACTTGCCATCAATTGATCTGCCTTCTTTCATGTTTGAATATTGTGCTAGTGGAAATAATTGAAGCTTGACATAAACAATGTTATTTGCCTAAGGATTTCAATTGGATGCCAAATGATTTTTTCTGCTTGCTTCTTAAAAAAAGGACCAGTGTCACCTGAAATTAGTAGACAGTGATAATGGGAAAGTCCAACAACATGCATATAAGCAATTGTTATCAAGCCATGTTCTTCAACTCTAATAAACAATCAAATGACCAAGCATTTAGCATTCGTGACCGGATAGAATCAAGTATGGACCATCATAGAGTAAAAAAATATGAGTTATTGACATATGTACATTGTAGTCGAATAAGCACTGCATGTGAAATATGTTTTTCCGATACATCATGTGAATTAACTAAATTTTTGCCAGTATGATACTATAATTAACTGCTACAAATAACACAAAATTTAGCAAATATATTGCTGTTTTGTGAATTGTTATGGTCCAGGAATCTTGGGCACGCTTATATTGAGCCTAGGGTTTGACTTGACAATGAACCTTTATCATAACATATCCTACCAACAAAGATGATAAACAAGGTAAATTTATTCCATGAAAGCTCAAACTATGAGATAAAAGCTGCAAACAAGTATCTCCTAACCATCAGCCACCAGTATCTAAATAAAATATTTTCGTTCTAAGCAATTCTTAGCATGTCTTAAATAACTTATTGACAACAAAATCTGAAGCTAGCATGGACATAAACCTAATGAAAAAATAGCATAATTATTTTGTGCCAACATAAAATAATAATAATAATAATAAAACATGCTGAATATCATTAAAAAAAATGCTGAATATTTAACCAGTGACAACTCGACTTTCCTGAAACAGCAGCCCAAACTTCCTTCAATCAAACCAAAACCAACAAAGCTCCTAGAATAATTAATTAATAAAATATAACTAAAAAATAAACAGGAAATATCAGGGAAATAGAGAAATATGTTTACCTTTTCCTATGCTTTAAGTATGCTCTCTTGAGGGAAAAATAACACTGCAGGAAACCCGTACGTGTTTCGCTCTAGCACGAGGAGCTCAAGTCGCCAAACCAAAGTCCAAATCATGGAGTCAAGGAAAGTGACAACATCAAACGTAGTTTACATCACAAATCCCGGAACATAGAGATATTTAGTCGAAAGGCAGAGGCAGATATTGATATTTTAAATTTTAAGCGACATGGCATGTTCCCGAATATGCCGTAGCGGCTTTATAATTTCTATGGGATAAATAATAAGAGGCGAATTCACCGATGCCACTCTGGAAGATAGCTAGTTTTATGTTCTCCTTCATAGGAATGGTGGTACTGAAATAAAGTTATTCTTGTAGGTTCGAAGGGATAGACGAAGGAATTGGACGAGTGTGCTTCTCCTCGAAGAAACTCATAGACCTTGGCTTCAAGTACCAGTACTCCGTCGAGGACATGTTTGATGCTGCCGTTCAGACATGCAGGGAGAAGAAGCTGATACCACTCCAAACAAAGGAGCCGCATCCTGGCAAGCAGGCCGGAGAACATGTCGCCATGGATGAGAAGAGAGTGAATGAAAATGTATGATCCAAAAGTCCTGGCAGCGTAAAATGGAGAACAATATGGCAAGGTCATTTGCTATCAAATTTAGTTTTTTCAGTATTTCCGCGAGCGCTTTCCTTCCGGGTGCTTTTTATTACTTTTTTTCCATGTGCTGCTCAAGATTTCTACTCTGCTGTTCTTCATTATTAGTTCAATAATTAAAGTGAAATGGCTAGTGAACATTTCTATCACTCAAAAAGAACTGGAGGAAAGAAAAGAAGGAAAAATATGTGATGTCTCCTACTCCTTCATGCAGTTTTATATTTTAATGCAAAAAACTGAAAATAATTTCCCACCCCCCTTAGCTTTTTATATCCCGAAGCCCAAAAAAAAAAAAACGAAGAAGAAGAAGAAGAAGAAGAAGAAGAAAGTTCGGGGCATTAAGTACCGTCATCAACATATGCCGACCTTCGTTTTCTTACAGTTGACCGAGGTCCAAGGGAGAAAAACTGCAGTAAATTTCATCCACCTAAAAATAAGCATCAATGTCCAAGTAACCTTTTTACCATGTCCAGAAGAATGCTACCTGTTCCCACGCAATATGTCGACTAGATGTCAATTTTACCTTTCATGACCAGTTGTCAGGCAATCCAAATTGATTATTTTACGGTCCTCTTCCCGTTTGTTTTCCAACGGGCCAAGAATTTCACAAGCAAGTGCATCATGAAAAACGCAACATGCTGCATTTGTTTTCAAGTCATCGTCATATAAGAATCAAACAGCCTATGTCATCTCGTAGAGGACGTAGACTTAGAAACTACCGGTCATGAAAGGTAAAGTATGCTGGGCTATCTGTTATATCTCGCTGGCACAGGACTTGCATTCTCAAATATGCTTCTCGAAACTGCATCTTTACACAAATTCAGAAGAATGACTATAATTGAGCAATGTTATCAAACTTGTTGGATCCAAAATTACATTGCCTCTTACTCTACAATCAACAAAAGCTTGAACTCTGAAGTACGTAGTATTCATTCCATCTACTATCGCTCTTCTGAGTTGAATCTATTCCAAGCTTCCTGCATAACTCACCATGTTGATATGAGACAATACTGATATTGATCTGACATCATACATGTAAAACTTCACTGCAACTATGCATAAAATCTCATCTGCATATGACCCTTTGACCATTACAAATATCAGAACAAAGGAGGAAATGCGTGCTTTTAACTCGGGCATAGAACCAAAACAACAATCAGATAAGAACGATTCAGTTTCTCTGAGCAGTAATCCTTGGTAAACAGTGAGCATATATTTGCATGTATAGGCTAATAATATTATGTAATTGAGTTGACTCATTAAGTAAATGAATATAAACAAGAGGAGAGCAAAGCAATCATTTGTACAGCAACTAAGGCTTATTTTCCAAATAGAACAAGTGAGGCATATGCAGAGACAAGTACCTCGAGACCAACATGGCACAATTTATCATAGAAAGAATGAAAGCACAAATGATTTGACAATATACCTGTTACATTTAAGGCTGGGGCTGGCATTGTTAATCATAGTTCATATTGATTCCTGCCCAGGGCAAAATTTGGCAATACAAATACTGACCAGCAAAATCACACGCAAACTTCATTCTAAAGATGCGCAAATAGAGGACATAGAAGCCTTATCTTTCAATCCACTGAAATTGCTTAGTGGAATGTAATTTCAGAAAGTCTGGCATGGAAGTCATACACTAAATAGAGTGTGAACCTTAAATCAGGCAATTATGACAACCATAATGTAACAAAGGCCATGATTAAGAATTCTTTTGGATGGACATACACCTAAGAAATGTCGTGGTATTTAGTGATGTGACCTGAAACCAGTCCCCTCTTTCCTGCAACTATTTCACATACACAAATGAGCTGCTAGTTTTCCTAAACATTAAAGTGAAACCGTACAGCTCGGACATCTAGGAGCACGATGTTGGGGAATCATGTAGCCTTGTAAGTCGTGACTCGTGAAGGCAAGGAAGTCCATGAAACTTCCAGAAATACAATAACTCATAAGATGAAAGACCAAGGTTGCAGCCGGTGGTAAGGTGGCAAGTCTGGTTTCCTCTTGGCTTTCAAAAACTAGGTGGATCTATCTACCTAATTGTCACAGACCTTCATTCCCACCGAAAGTTTCTCATACAAATCAATTGCCAATCATATCTACCTGGTTAAACAATGATTGGATATGGCCAGTTCTTTGTAACCCTTCCAGTTAGAAGGATGTCCTTCTAGGCAGGCCAATAGCTAAACTGCAATGTGCCTAGAGGGAAAATCAGAAAGCATAAGGTTTCTCTAATTAACATACATTATAATAGATCCCTGAGATTTCACACAAATATAATGTCCTTTTTATCTTTTGATATGTTGAAGAGGCAGAATCAGAGCTCCACCTTTTTTGTTTGGGTGAAGGCCAGAAGCAAACCAAGGTTTATGGTATCAACACTTGGAGATTTCAACAACCCTTTTTATCAACCCCTTTTATGTTACTTGAATATCAGATATGCTAGGATGTGTAGCCTTATTCTAGAAGTTAGAAAGATGGACTCAAATTATTTAATTCAGGTTTCGCAAATGGCCAAGCTAGCTGCTTAAGGTAATCATCATCTATCAAAAAGAAAATCTAATTCAAAAGTAATTAACAGGACTTATGCCCTAAATAGACTTTAAAATTTAAAATTTTAACCTATTTTCTTGATTAGGTTCTAAGAGAGCTGATCACAAAACAAGATAGGGAATATCATTTTATTGATGTCTAACATAATTTTTTTCCAATTACATTCAAATTTTGCAAATCTCAAAAAAAAAAAAAAAACTAACAGATGCCCTAAATTTTCAGTACTTGGACTACAAATATAGTTACATAAGCATGTACACAAGCACATATAACATAACAGTGTTTAGCACATATAATGCACATTCCTTGCCATAGAGAGAGAGAGGGAAAGGGGGGGGGACTAAGACCGTGAGAATTTTTTTGTTTGTGGGTCGTGGGGAGAGTTGGGCAAAGTAGTCAATCATGAGTCACCATTCAATTCTTAAAGCATCTTACTTAAACAATGCTAGAATTTATTATGATGTCAATATCTGAGTTTTTTAACCAAAAAATAGAACTTGTTAGCCACTGATATTTAGTTCGAATACAATACATACGAAAGAGATGAAATCCAAAATATTGGAAAATTTATTCTGCAAGGAGGGCACTTATCTTCATCCTGATTATCTGCAGATCAATCAGTTGATGCTAGTGAATCAATAAGAGAGAGAGAGAGAGAGAAGGGGCTAGGGTGTTGCATCACGAACAGCAATGGAACAAGTAATGAGTTTAAGCAAAGGAGCTGTTCATGTCCCTAGGAGGAGGTTCAGAATTATAGAAAAAGGAGAGGGGAGAGATCAACAAAGGACCAAGGATCAAGTTGCCTAATTTTTAAAATTTATTCTAGACCAAGTCATAGAGGCTGAATAGTCTTTAGGCTTCAAGACTCTTAACAAGTTTAAAGACCTCAGAATCTTAAGCTATGTGTTAGGGAAAATAGATGCAAGGTTCTCTAGCTTGCACATTATTGTGGCATCTGAATCTAAATAAATTAGGATGCCATTATCTTTGATTTTATTTTTGAACTGGTGATGAAGCAAGGAAGGGGGAGTGGGGGGAAACATGTGTGGGGGCACGGGGGCAAGGGATCCCCATACCAATAACAAGTATGTGCTTTTGCTAATGTCAAGGGGGCCATGGGGAATCAAAGATGGGCCTGAGGCCCATGCAGAGTGGAACTTGGGCATGGAGACACAACTCCAGAGTTCCCATTAGTAGAGAATTCTAAGCAAAGGCGTTGTGGCTCCTTCTCTACATGCTATTAGTATTCTTTTTTAAGTGAATTTTAGTAACAAAATAATTTAAGAATGGCATATTGATGCAGTACATAGGTGCCAGATATCACAAAGGCAGAGTGATGGCCGAAAATAGTTGTCTGAACATTATAACATAACCCAGACACAGTCTGACTGCTGATATCAGCACAGTATCAGCATCCAACTTCCCAGTTCAAGTCAAGATCAGATATTCTGACATCTACACTTCTGCATCCAATTCTTCTAATGGTAGGAACAGCACCACCCAAATCCTGATGCTAGCAGATCGTGGCAGCCAAACCCACTTGGAGTCAGAGCTACTTACTAGACTTTAGCCATCCAAATCCCTCCCACAACAGGAATTCTACTTCAGAAGCCCAAAATTGACAATTTGCTTAGCAAGTTTCTTTGAACTGAAGCTTTTCTTTGTTGGTGAAATTGAGATTTATTAGAGTCTAGAGGTACCCACAAATTCTATTGATGTAAGGGCCTAAAAACATTATGACACTCTAGGAATTTGCATGGTGTGATACTCTGAAATCAGGAAGAAATTCGTATGATCCTAAAGACTCCAACCAAGGCCCTCATAAGATAGAGATGTACCAAAGGCTCAACAGAAAAGGTGTCATGCCTTCAAATATCCATGTATTATTCCAAAAACCTTAAAAACCCTTTTATATACTACTACTTCAACCTTTATCTTCCAGCTGCTCCATTTTACTTCTGCAATTTACCATTGTTGCATTACTCTCACTACAAGTACAAGATAATGGTCCCCTGCCCTTACCTGCAGCCAATGCCAAGGTAAACTTTACAAGATACAAGCCTCTTTTCCTATCTGAATTCTCTCTATTCCATCACTCCTGTCGCGCCCCTTCACATTCTGTTTCCAGTTTCTTCTCTCAATTGTGGCAGCATCCTTTCCAAATATTACCTTGCAATGGTGGGATTCTAATTCAAAACTTACCCACATGACGAGCAAAACAAAATACATTGACCTTGAGATCAATATATCTTCAGAAATAATAAATGGCGAAGCATGGCTTTCCATACAATCTTCATATAGACTTTTATATGGGCCCTTCATATGGAAAGTGAGGTTAATATTTACCCCTTATCCTAAAAAGTCAACTTTTCTCTCCTTTTAACCATTCTCTCTACCCTAATTGTGTGATGCCAACAGGTAAACCTGGAGTACTCAGGCTAATCCAAACTCAGTCTTTAATACATGGTACTCTCGTATTCTTGTCTATCTTTCCTCTCTATATCCGTAATTTACATGTACTCTCCCTGCTAACATTCCAGTTAACAAATTTAAGCCTCTCTTAACTGCAAAATTTGATTTATTCAGCAATCCTGCAGTTCAAATCCCTTAAATCTTCAAATTAGTTCTCCAATATTCTACCACAGAGTCAGCAGAGCATCCATTTTTTGTCCCTATCCATTGCAAAACACTAATCAAAATTAAATTTGCTTCATTTTGTAGCATGAGATGAAACCGCAACTCAGATACCCCAAAGACTACCACTATTTATTCATTCTGATCTCCTTATCTTGCTTCCAGATGATTCTAGATAAGGTTGATGAGAGGCCAAGTTGATTTGTTTCTTATTCACATAAATATATCTTTTGTTTTGTCAATTTCCTTGAAGGATGACTGGAAGCCTATTACTAGTATTCCTGAAGATGAAGATGAAGATGATGATAAAAAAGAAGAAATTAAAGCAGCTTGCCTCAATCAAGCTCAACTTTGTAGGCTGCTGTTTTTTTCCTGTCTTTTTTTCCCGATTTTTCTTGAGTGTATTGTTATTCTTTAATGTTATAACATGCAAAAGTATAGCCAAAATTCAAGTTTGTACTAACTAGTAATCTAATTTCCAGTTTTATTTATAAATTTAATTAGTGAACATTTTTTACAATGACCTAGTAATCAGGCATGCACTTCCATGTTCTTAAACATTTTCTAAAATTGCACATACAAGTTCTAGTCCACTTGTATCAATGTAATGCCCGATGTCTATAGAGCTAAACTCTGTTCTCTAATCTTTCATGAATCATCATCTAGCCAGCAATTTTTAACAGAGTATTTTGTAAACATAAAAACCCTTAAATATAAAGTCAATTGTTACAATTTATCAACAAATTAATTTTATAAATCTAAAAAGGATATCTTCATATTAATTGTGCTTCTATGTACATTGATATCTTCATATTAATTGTGCTTCTATGTACATTTTCTTATATGCAACATATTCTTTTACCATCATCCAGATTCATAATTGCCCCAAACAAACTAGAAGCTTGCCGTGATTAATCAAAGAAGCAAGCATGAATAATGGTAATTTTTTTTCTGCAGATATCATAAACTTGAGTAAAGGATGTGGCTGCCAGATTGAAAAACTTCTTCAATTACATAATCAGGAAAAGATGAGCTAAATCAGGAACACACCTTAAGGAGATCATAAACCTTCTCACAAATGTACTTCCGTTGAATGCTAGCACCCTTCTGCTGCAACTTATCTGGATGAACGCAAAGAGTAGCCTTCCTGAAAGCTTTCTTTACAGCAGCAGCTGTAATAACATCTGTCAATGGAATTGGCTGCCAACCACTCCCAGGCCCAAGGATCTGCAAAGTAAAAGATCGTGAAAACAATGCCACAGCACATGCTTAACAAAGTCATGTTAGCTACTAGTGCAGACTGAATGTCATAACACTAGTAAAATGTAACCACTCCCGGGCCCAAGGATCTGCGAAGTAAAAGATCGTGAAAACAATGCCACAGCACATGGTTAACAAAGTCATGTTAGCTACTAGTGCAGACTGAATGTCATAAAACTAGTAAAATGTTATGAGAGAATTTAGCTGTGACAACATAATTAGGTAGGAGTCACAATCTTTTTAATAAAATGAATGATGCTAGCATGAAAAAATTGAACAAAATAAAAGACTGCCCAGGAATCGCATAACCTTCCTATTATATCAGTAAAATCCCAGATAAGCACCTATCAAACAGATTCTCTAGACAGGAAGAATTAGCACAAGGACTCTCATTCAGACATGGTATATTAAATGTTTACGTTGGTCTAAGTACTAATCTGTGATAGTGTTAAGTAGTAACTGCATGATTATACATAGAAAATATTTAATACACCCACTTTCAGAAACTCCAAATCCACATCCTTTCACTGTCAGGTCGAACTCGCTCATTGTTACTTTCACTTACCCACTAAATGTTGTATACATGGTTTCATATACTTACAGCTCTGAGCTTGTGTTCTTTTTATAAGAGAATTGCAGAGTATATTGGTCCATTTTCTTTTAACTTTGATGCATGCAACATCCATAACATAGAGTCATGCAACACTGAAGGTGGTGGACCTCTAATATTTAACAGCATTAAAGTTGTATGAATGAATTTGATGTCAGAAAAGTTATTCAAGTTAATTGTCAAGGATATAATATAAAATTTCTTCAAAACTATTTAAAGAGATAATAAAATTTGAATGAACTAGTACTGTGTCAGCAGCATTCTATAAATTTAAGCCATAATATTCTGGCAAATATTTTACATTGGAACTTTTTCCTAGTAGATAAGCATGAAGAGACCTAAACTTTGCACATAATAGGTTACTACCTTCCATTAATCCTAAAATTTTTCACTGCTAAGAAAGTGGCTGACACAGTGAAAAATATATATGATGCTTCCACACATAATGGAAGTAAAATCAAAGCAACAAAAAAATAAAACTTACATATTGCAGTGTTGACAGCAAAGCTCGCAAATTTCCTTCTTTTCCATTTGACCATCTCTTGACTTCAACGTCCAAATACTCTGCTAACCTCTGCAAGCACAGCTTGTTCAAGGATGGTCACTAAAGGAAGAGCAATATACTGCTAGGTCTATAAAATTTTCATCTTAAATTAGATCATTACATTTCTTTCTGCCTGCTCTTTTTGTGCAAGAAGATCGCGCATATGCTTTTCTGCAAGAGCTTTTGCCTAAAAATAGCAATTTAAATAATTAAAGACATAGGCAATGAAAACTAAAGCAAAAAAAAGGCCAATACTAGATACTCCATATACCACACGTTCTGCTGTCCGTCGATGTCTCTGAAGTCTAGCTTTATATCTTAAATTTGATTCACCTTCAGCTGCTTCAAAATTAATCATTAGAAAGGAAACCATAATAAAATCAAGGAGAATAAACAAGGACATGCATCACCAAGGCTAAATGGTACAAATAGATGGCACTGGGAATATCAAAATGAATGTTCAAGGAATCATTTATCACCTTGCATGTTAAAATCCGAATTTCTTTGGCAAGTGCTAGAAGAATTTGTACTCTGAAATTGTGCACTATGTGGAACATGCTGCATGTCCTGCCATGGTTCATCAGCCAGTTAACCAATATCATACATTTTAAAAACAACTAATCTGAAAATATAAAGCAAAGATTAGATACGTCTACATAATAAAATTCTAATGGTGCAAAAGCCATGTTTTATCCTCATTCCATTATCTACCTTATCTCTGTCCTTGAGACCATCCTCTGCAACATTATCTTTCCTCATCTTGTAGCTAGAAGTGGCATTAAATCTGTCCATGCATTCTCTTGCTTCTTTAGCAGCCTTTCCAGCAAGGGCTCTTTCAATGGCACTCTCTGGAGCTTCTGCAGTTGCTTGCTCTGCCCTCAATCTAGCTTCTCTCAAAGCTTTCTCAACTAGTGATCTTTCTTGAGCTTCAAGAGAAGCCTTTTCTGCTTTCTCTTGGGCCTCTGCCGGTGCTCTTTGTCTAGCTTCAGCAGTAACTCTCTCCGCTGCTATCCTTTCTGCCCTTTCCCAAGCTTCAGCAAATGCCCTTTCATGTGCTTCATGGGTAGCTCTTTCAACAATTCTGTCCTTTCTTCCTTCTCTCTCCCTCTCTTTCTCTTGTAATATTCTTGCTTGCTCTTTCACTTGATCTGTTTCTCTTTCTATTCTTCTTTCATTTTTCCTTTCTCCTGTTTTATGCAAATTGTTTGCAGTTTTATCAGATGCCAAGACACTACTCTCCATTGCATCTTGAGCTGAACTAGCTATTTCACCTTTCTTGGCCAACAAGGAAGCTTGCTGAACATCTTCACCAGTTCCATTGGATGCCAAAGCACTACTACTCTCCATAGCATCTTGAGCTTTACTTGATATGTTATCTTTCCCAGCCCAAAAAGAAGCTTGCCGAGCATCTTCCCTAGCTGTGTCTACATCCATCTGGGAGACCTCTCGAGCTCCATTCAATTTTTTAACTTCTTCCATAACATCAGGTGCCACATGAACTTCAAATATAGTCTGGTCATTTTCCAGATGAAGTGGTGCTTGATCTCCCTCTTGTTTCTCATCATTTGGGACAAATTCCAGCTGAGCATCTGATGTTTTCATTTCCTTGCAACCTTGCCAGCAAACCTTCTTTGCCAATCGTGTTTTCTTCTCTTGGTCTTCATGCCCCATAGCCCCTATTGCTGTTTTATGTTTCTTCAAATGCCCTTCCAGCTTATCAGCTTCTGGGGCAACTTCCTTTAACTCATATTTCTCTGAGAAACATGCCTCTTGAGTCACATTTATTTTTGTACTTTCTTCCTGCTCAAGTTGCACCCAGGTGTCTTCTGATCTATGTCCATTTCCTGCATGAAAGCATTCAACTTTTCCTTTAATTCTTGTCTTTTCAGAATCTTCACACTGACTAGCTGCCAGAGCTGCTTCCATTTTCTCCCCTCTTTCCCAGACACATGATCCATGAGGGACTTCAATTTCTTTCTTGATTTCATCCTGAATCCCTGTTTTGCAGTCCACATTCAAACTATCTTCATGCTCAAAAGGTACACATGTTATGTGAGCTGTACTCAATTTCTTCTCAGTGTGTTCACCTTCACAAGCCTCTTTAGCAGCATCCAACTTTCTTTCTTCATTTCCACCAGCATTATTCCCCTCAAACTTACAAAAAGCATCTGAAGGTTTAAATGTCTTTTCACTCTCTCCACATGCAAGGGCCTTCTCACTGGTATATTGCTTTTTCACCTCTTCTTCATGAATATTGGCCCCTTGAACCTCCTCTAGGTTCTCATTTTCCTCTTGCGCAGAATCCTGATCCTCTTCTAGCATATTTTTTTCTTCTTCATGCAGACAAGCATCTGGGATCATATCTGGTACCACCTTGGTTTCCCCCTCCCTGAAAGCTATATTAGCATCTTTCAATTTCATAATATTTTCTGCCCTTTGGCTATTTCCAGTATCTTCCCCCAACTTCCTGATTCTTGTAAACTCATAGGCCCATCCAGCATCTTTATTGATATTTTCCTTGTACTCACTAATCATTGTGGTTTCTTTTGTATTATTTGCAATAATGTTTTGCTCGGAGGTCTCCCTGGCCACATTATTTTTCTTCTCAGAATTTATCAGCTCATAGAATTCTTTATCTGTTTTCCACTTTCCAGAATTATTTTCCAACTTTTGGGACACCACAGAAGATTTAAAATCATTCCCTTGCATTGACAGTTGATACTTTTCAGCTGATGATACATGCCTTTCTTTCTCTGCATAACCCAGAGCTATCTTGGTTGCACTCATGACTACATGTCTTTCCTCTGAACCAATGCCATTTATATTTTTATCCTCCTTTACCACTGTTTTCTGAGTTTGCACTTGATTGAAGCCTTCTACTTCTTGGGGAGCATTTTTCACCTTCCTTTCCATAAATTTTACAGCTTCATGCTGACCCAACTTCTTGCGGCTTTGAATATTATCACGTTTCCTCTCCATTGACTCCTTTGCACTTTTTAATCTAGCTTGAGCTATTTCCATTGCCTTTTTCATAGCAACAGCAGAAGCTGCAGCAGCTGAACTAGCATCTACCTCCACATCAAAAAAGGTGAATCCTTCACAGACTCCTGATGTGCATGACTTTTTGAAGATGTCGCCCCATAGCAGGTTTGAAGATGTGAAATAGGTTTACATAGTTCTATTTCATCCAGATCAGTTCTTGAATTTGCATACATCTTTACTGCAGAAAATCCCTGCTTATTAAATAACTTAGGTGGTGGCCTGGATGGTGGTGGAATTACCAGGGGTTTTGTCTGAAGACTAATGTCAGATATAGTTAAATATGTAGCATCCACAGAAGAAACATACTCCGTGGATGTTGAGTGATGGCTAGAAGAGAATGAATGGTGCTTCGCTTTTGCATGGCCATTTTGTGAGGCAGACAGTTTAGTGGCATATGATTTCTGATCTGCCTTCAAGTCACCTCTTGTACTCTTTGTACTGTCACCAGAAGAGGATGGTGGAACTATTCTTCCTTGATCCAGACTGGCTATCTCATCATTTCCCATGTCAAGGGAATTGCCACTTGTATTATTCTGCAGGGGTTCGCAACCATTGACTGCAATTGTAAATCCAGGAACAGCATGAAGTTGAGTTACATGCGTTCTCGCACTTATTGCATCCTCTATGTTTCCATGGCTCATCTTGTTATATGACATGTTGAACTGTTTTGGGACATCATCTGCATGGTTAGAGTTAGATGATAATTGATCCTCTTCTGGGCATGCCACATGATCTCCAGTATGATATTTTGGAGGAAATTCAGATACTTCTTTCACCTGTGGGCCAAATCCAGTTCTTCTTTGCTCCCTATTAAATTAAAAGGAAATATGTAGAAGCAAAATGATCAGATGTACACATCTTTTAAGTCAGAAAATTCATGAAAAACAAAGCATCCGACATGCCAAAAGAAGTAAAAAAAAACTGCAAAAAAAAACTACATCCATAGTAGGTAAACAACTGTATTTAATGTTCCATATGAGTTTCCAAGTTCGAATATCAGATAAAATGCTAAACTGCAATAGTTTCAAACATGCAAGTATAAAAACCATCAAAAACCAAATGGAAGAGCAGAACTTCTATTTGTGCCAATCTATAAAAGTTATGTAGTCAAAGGACACTTCCTGATTTTCGAAAAACAATTATATATGCTGTCCACTATGTGACAAACACTTTTGTAACAATCATAATCAGGAGTATTCATTAATGTTTTCCAAAAATGTACAAGGGGGAGATTTATATGTTTCACAAAAGAAATTCAATGCTAATTTCTCTTAATAGTCCATATGGAAATTATCAAGATACAGAGCACAACCCCATATTTTGTTGCTACATCAGTAAATTTTGCACTGATGAACCATGGTATCATATGACTGCATCCAATGGCTTCTGAACTAGAAGCAGTTTTTGAAGTAATGTTATTTTTTTTATTAAAAAAAAAAAGTAGAATTATGATGAATGGGTGTGCCAGACAAAATTAACAAATGTCTTCAAACACAAAAATTAGTGTAAGAAGATATTGGCAATAGCCTTCTTTCCCAGGATGAAAGGTAATAAGTGAACATATTTTGTTTTTTTATTTTTTATATAATTCAAAATATAGTTAGGGAAAGTCAACATCAGATTCTGAACTATGAAGTAAAAATTGCCAATGAAGAAGGTGGTGGACTAAGACATGAGGAACCAATGTTAACTTGGGTTTCGAAGGATTTTAAAGAAAGACAAGTAAATACATTGTTTGCTAGAAATTTCTAGTTTCCTAAGATTCAAGCAAATCACGGATGTCAAAAGAGGAGCATGATAAGGTGTGATATGGTTTGGGTACAAGATTAATGGGTTAAATCTGATTTGTGGGGTCTTTGTGAAGGTTTAAATGTTTCATACCAAAACTAAAAGAACAAAAAAGGAGATAAAGTGAAAGAATAGAGTCTTGGAGAAATTGCAAGAAAGGTTTGAAAAGTTGGCATAAATTTCTATTTCAGCCTTTAGTTACTAAAGTTGGGCATGGGTAGGGAAGAAGGTTCGGGTGCGAGCATGGGGAAGTGGATACTTTTTTCCCAAATAAAGAAACAGGTGCACGGATGACTTTTTAGGGAGATTCCAAAATGGGTGTTACATACTTGCATATAAGGCTAGCAAAATATGACCCGACTCATCAACCTGACACATGTTTGACCTACCATAAACAGGCTTGGATTTAGCCTAAACGAGTTCGGATCATAAATAGATGGACTCGTTTAACCTGTTTAATATTCAAATCGGGTTTGAATTTCAAACATCTGATTTATTTAACCCATGTAACCCATCTAATATTCAATTCAGGTCGGGTTGAGTTAGGTAACCCATTTAACATGACACGTTTAACATATTTAAACCCTACTTAACCAGTTCATATCCTATTTAACCCGACCAGTCTAACCTATTTCACCCATTAAAAACCATTTAATAATTTTAACTTGTTCAACCTAACCTGACCTATTCAATAAATGAGTTATATGCACCAGATCAAGTTGCCTATTTAATAAACAGGTCGAGTTTGGATATGAATTTTTGACATGTTTAATACATAGATTGAGTACAGGTTGATAAATTTTTAACCCGATCCACATCAAATTGAATTTGACCCAACTTGATTACCATCCCTAATTGCACCTAAGTGGAAGATTCTTGCTACTAAGTTGGATCCATACCAAATGAATTCCAATTTTGGTAGTTTCAACAGTTTTCACAGTCTAGGCTAAAATTTTAATGGTTATAGTCGTGAAATACTATACTATCACATACCGCACCATCCTGGTATGCTGTTTTGGAGCATAACGATATTGCCGTACCGCACCGAACCGCATAACAGACATTATAATTGGAAATTATCGGTACAGAATCCAGTACTAAGATGGTGAACCTTGGTTATAATTGACATTTTGATTAAAAAACCCAAAACTATTAATTAAAATATAAAAATGCCAAGCAAAAATTAAATAATATAGTTCAAGAAAATAAAGTGGAAATCATTTTGGTTCATGAACATAGTGTTTTGGGACCGCAAACATTTTGCTAGTTTTGCATGAATATTGATATGGGGAAACCCCACCCTCAGAATCCCGAAGGTCAATAGAGAAGGAAAACGGCCGAATCTAAGCCAGGACAGTCAGGAGTTGCAACTAATCATTCCGACTTCTGCTATCAAAGCTACAATACCTTGGACATGAATATACCAAACCAAAATAATCGAGTTCGTTCCACTAGGGTGATATATTACAGAACCGCGTGAAAGTAATAGATTCTGGTTCATGATGCTTTTTCGAAGGACTTCACTGTTCATTCGGCCCTGTTTCACTAAGACAGAGGGAAGGAGCAATATTCTAACTTCCGAGCCATCTTGTCAACCATACCAAGGGATATTCGGCCCTCTGGAACTTCATCAGGCTTGACCTTCAGCCCCATAGCCTTTCACCGAGTGTGAACCTACGGTTTCCAAAACTCTTCACCAAATTCTATCTTCAACCTTGCAAATTCACCTAGATTAACATTCAATCATCTGGACCGATCACAAGCGGACCTCTGATCAAGGAATATTCGGGTGATAATTTCAGACACAATTAATGTCTGATATCTCCGACCCTCGGGTTCCGAGGGATTCCAGTACCAAAGAATCCCAGGGATATCAAATTCCTTTTCCGAGAGTCAAAACCTATCCATTAACAACTTACTATCGAAAGGCCAACGAAAAGGCTCACCGATACTCGTTCCAGTATACTCCATATAACAGATAAATAATCAAATCTCATAATCAAAGGCCGATCTCAGTCATTAAAGAGGCATGGCCCTCTATCAGGCCGTAATTCCCAGAGCCATTAAAGCAAATGGCGAGAAAACGAACAAGACAAAACTCTCATTAATGAAAAGTGGGTATTCCAGATAAGGCAAGGACACTTTTCTTTAGCG
The DNA here is from genome assembly GCA_021397845.1 of Areca catechu. NCBI lineage: Eukaryota > Viridiplantae > Streptophyta > Magnoliopsida > Arecales > Arecaceae > Areca > Areca catechu. The sequence continues at coordinate 43,747,930 of CM038039.1, forward strand.
GTCTTGACAAAAGAAAAGACTCGATCTCCATCTATCTACCAGCTATTATGTCAAATATTTTTCAAAGTGCCCTTGGAGTTTGAATATAAAAGGAAGTTCTGAGCAAACTCCTTGGAGGTACATCCTCTTGCATGCACACCTATGTTTTCACCTCCATTACACTAGATAGTCTAGGATATTGACTTGAACATTGGAGGGCCTTCGTTGGAGCCACCTCCAACCAGGACTTCTTTTGCAAGAACAACCACCGACGTCCCTTTCCAACCTACTCTAGCATTCGAGCATATTTCAGTTTCATCGGATAGAGGAATGGTCTGTTATTCACCCACAACTCTAAGAAGACTCCTTATAAAGACCGTATACCGCCAAAAGGCATCCACTCAGTGCTCCAACGCCACCACCTCTCAACAAGATAGTCAACCCACTGAAAATCTAGCTTTAGGGGCTCAGGTCGATATTTCTCCACAAGAAAATCAACCTAATATCCTAGAATGACTCGCTCGACAAGTCCATGAGTTGATTGCTGCTGTCCAAGTGATTCAGCACCCGGCAATGTTTGCGGCTCCGGTTGCTACACCGCGGCAAGAAGGTTCGGTTGTGCCGCCGCAAACCCTGCATCCCAAGGAACCGCCCGCTTGGAGCCACGACTCCCACTTCTGCAAGATGTCATGCATGAGGAACCTGTTCCTCCCGCAGCACCAAAGAATCCCATGCAAGCAAGAAAGCATTCCCCTTCACCCCGATCAAATAAAAAGTCTACTCCGGCTTGCTTACCCCCATGACCTTTTGAAGCAAACCAAATTAAAGATCCTGAAATGTACCGCAAGCTTGGGAAATGGACCAGCATATCGAAGCCCTGCAAGATCTAGCACCATCCAGGAATGAAGATCTTGGGTTCACTAATGAATCACCCTTTGAAGTTCACATCATGCTGGAACCGCTACCAAAGCATTTCAAGATGCTACAGCTATAGATATATGATGGATCCGCTGATCCAATTGACCATTTGCAGGGTTTCAAGATGATCATGCTATTGCATGGAACCACTGATGCAGTATTGTATCGCGCCTTCCCTTCAACTCTTAAAAAATCAGCACGATATTCGTATTTCAGCTTGAAACCAGGTTCCATTCACTCCTTTGACTAGCTAAGTCGATCTTTTGTTTCTTATTTCATTAGCAGTAGGAGGCCAAGATGAAGTTCCGACTCCTCGATCCACATCAAACAAAAAGAAGGGGAACCCTTCAGGTCTTATGTAAGTCGGTTAAACAAAGCGACCCTCGAGGTGTATAACCTCGATCATTCGATCGCCATGACCGTCATGAAATGCGATCTTCGCCAATGTCCCTTTCTTTTCTTCCTAGAAAAGAAACCATCAATGAGTTTTTCTGAGATGCTCACCAGGACTAAGAAGTATGCCCGTGCAGAGAAGGCGTACGGTGGCCATGTTCCACCTACTATTCCACCCACCTTAACTCCTATTCCTACCACTGCTTTGCCACCTACTTCGTCGCTCAAAGAGCAACTCCGGCCTCAGGGTTTTTCCCAAGAAGTGAAGATTAAAGAAAAAGGCCAAGAAACCAGTCACCCCAGCGACATAGGACGTCCCCCAAGATTCGGTGCCTTTGAAGTCTCGACTAGCCGGGTGTTCTGCCATCATGAGAATTCAACCATTACACATCTCTAAATGCCCCGTGCTTCCAAGTTCTAATGCAAATTCGAGGAAGGTTGCCTAAAGCTAGGAAAATACAGTCGAAGCCCGAACGAAGGAATCAGAAAAAATATTGCCTTTATCATCAAGACCATGGCCACGATACAAAAAAATGTATACAACTCCAGGACAAAATAGAGAGGCTTATCCGTCGTGGCAAGCTGAACCGATTCCTTCGAAATCTAGAAAAAAGACATAATGCTCCGGTCCTGCATCTACCCGAACCACCACCAAGAGTAGAAGAGCCCACCGATCTACCTGCCAAAGATGATGTCAACATAATTGCTGGATGATCGGAGGAAGAAGCCAGAACAAGCAACCCAAAAAGAAGTCTTGTTGAAGCTATAACCTTTACGCTAGCCAATGCAAGCAGGATCCAATATCTCCACCATGATCCCATTATCATAATTCTTGACATCGATGACTATAATATCCATCGTGTACTTGTGGATACTAGAAGCTCAATAAATGTTTTATTTTATGATGCTTTGTTAAAGATAAATATCTTCCCACAACAACTGAGAAAGGTAGATGCACTAATAACTGGGTTCTCGGAAAAACTGGTCCCTGTTAAAGGTATTAACACTTCGCCCGTGATAGCAGGAAGTGTTCCCCGATGTTTCCAAATACGTTTCACCTTTACAATTGTAAAGGCTCCTTCAGCCTATAATGTTATATTCAACCGACTGGGATTAAACGCCCTATGGATAATAATGTCTACCTATTACTTGTTAATGAGATTTCCCACACTCCAGGAAGTGGATAGAATATGCAAAAACCAAATTCTAACAAAACAATGCTACCTGATGGCCCGTTAAACTAGACAAGCTAGTCTCTCGGATGGCCTCCCAGTCGAAGGGCTAGACACCAGAGACGAGCTAACTGAAGAAAAAGAAAAGCCTATAGAAGATCTTGTGACCATTTCTCTGCATGACGGAGACCCCCAACATGTTCAAATAGGCTCAAGATTAGATGAAGACACAATGCATCAGTTGATACTTTTCTTGCAGAAAAATGCTGATATTTTTGCTTAGTTTCCTACATATATGCCAAGGATTAATCCCGAAGTAATAATACATCACCTGAAAGTGAACCCGAATCACTGCCCCATCAAACAAAAGAAAAGAAGTTTTGCACCCGAATGGCAAAGAGCCATAATAGAAGTGCAAAGACTCACTAATTGAAGGTTCAATCGGGAAGTTAACTATCCTGAATAGCTAGGCTCACTGATGCAAGGTTCATTCAGGAAGTTAACTATCCCAAATAGCTGGCCAATATAGTGCTGGACAAAAAGGCCAATGGAAAGTGGTGGATATATATGATTTTACGAATTCCAACAAAGTATATCCAAAGGACAGCTATGCACTTCCTCGCATTGACCAACTAGTTGATGCGATAGTCGGCAATGAACTCCTGACTTTCATAGATACCTTTTTGGGATACAATCAAATCCGAATGATGCCCGAAAATGAAGAAAAATTTTCTTTTATAACTAACCAGGACCTGTTTTGTTATAGGATTAGAGCTGTCAACGGGTCGGAACCCAGATATCCAGATTCGGACCCGATCTTAGCTATTGGATCCAGATCCGGACCCGAATACCCGACGGGTCTAACTTTGAAGTACCAGACCCGGACCTGAATGAATCCCGGGTATCCGGACCCGGACACAAATGGGGGAGGGACGCCCGCCGTGATTTACCTCGGAGAAAGGGGGGAGGGAGGGGGGAGGGATGCGATTTACCTTGGAGAAAGGTGAGGTTGAACCATCGAGGGGCGGAGGGGAGGCATCGGCCGTCGAGCCGTCGAGGGACAAAGGGTGGAGGCGTTGACCGTCGAGTCGTCTTTTTTCTCTTTTTCCTTTTTTTAAACGATATCTGTTTCTCCACATCTGAATTCTCTCCTACACCACTACTAAATATCGTAACTAAGGTCTTGCCAAGTATTACCTATGAGTGGGAAGAATAGGAATAAAATTTAAAGGACAAGCTAATCTTGGAAACGCGCGCAAACACACACACAGAGAGGTTGTATACAGGAAGTGATTCAACAATGATAACCTCTGTAACAGAGAAGAAAAGGCTAAAGAGAAAAGGGAGGGAACAAAGAAAGTAGCTGGAGGCTCATATGCCAAAGAAGAAAATTTTGGATATAGATATAAATTAATTTTACCTTTGTCCCCTCCTCTCTTTTAGCCCTTTAGAATTGTCTACAACATTAACATCCACACCTGACATTGAAGATTCATCATAGCGAACAAACTTGTACTCTCCTCTAAAGAGGACAAGAGGAGCATCACAGTTGACAGATAATTAACAAACGACACCAACAGTTGATTTTCTCTTTCACGATTCATTTTTTATACAATTTGCCAATTTGCTTAGCTGAAAACCTCAATCTCTAATAAATTCAATTATTCTTCACAGCACAAATCATCCAATTAGATGCTCTCAAATGAAATGACATGGAGAACATCTGATGAAAAGAGATTGAGAAGAAAAGGGGCAAAACAGAATCTTCATGGTAACCTGCTTTATTTATCCTTTTCCAACCCTGCCAAGCAATGCAGAAGTTGCCAGATACAACATTGGTGAAGAAAGCTCGTGCTTTACTGACCTCCATGAAACCAACAGTTTAACTCCATATAAATCCCCCAGTTGCCTAAATGATCAATATTCCATTTAGAAGCAAAGGAACAAACTTCTCTCCACGGCAGCTTATTTCAACCAAGAAATTGGGCACGATGCCTTCAAAAAACCTAAGTTAATTATGCATTTTAAACAATAGATTCAGCTAAAAGCAAAAGCATACATATTTTTTACTTCTACAGTAGAAGACTTGCACTTCTCGAGAAATAGCTGAAGACTTACTTAGCCATGATCTCCATAAATATTCAAAGAAGAACAAGATTAAAAGAAAGAAAGAAGAGAGAGTTCTCCGTGAAACAACATCAAGAAATCAGCAAGAAAGAGAAGACCTCTCATTCGAAGAAGAAATCTCCTCCATTTTGGGCTCCGCGAACAATTCTTGGTAGGGAACCGCAAACTCCCCGCCATCGAAGCCCCTGAAAATCTCAGCATAATCAGAGCTGGACCTCCGGGCGTCGACCGGGGCATCGTCGAGGCCACCCATGGCAAAGGGGAGGTCGAGCACAGGGATGGAGCAGGTGCCGGCGGGGCCACCGAAGATCTCAAAGTAGTCGTCCAATGGGGCGGCGAACGGCACCGCGTACCGCGGCGGCCCGCCGAACACGTCGTCGTAGGCCGACTTCGCCGCGTCCGCCGCCCCTGTGGTGGCCTTCTTGGAGCCGCCGGCGGAGGCGCGGCCGCCTAGGCGGGCGGCCGGCAGCTCCTCCATGGGAGAGAAAGAGCTCCGCTAAGAATTTTAGGGTTTCTGCCCCTTCCCTCGCCTTCTCCTCCCTTCTTCGGTGCAGTGAGCGGGGAGAGAGAGAGAGAGATTGGAGGCGTTTTTTTGTTTTTTGAGTACAAGATTGTAGGTGTTTCTTCGGCTCTGACGAGTAGCAGCGGCGCCAGCTTTCGTTTTGCCCTTTTTTTTCTTCTTTATGGGCGATTTTTTTCGGTGGGCGGGGACTAGGCTTGGAATCGGCGGTAAAGACAGACACGATATACCTGCACTCGGCGATTTATCGTGGAAAGTGACGTTAAAAGGGAAGTGGGGTCCAGGGAATGAATGGTTGGTGGAGCCCCTGGCGATCTTTTCGGGTGAAAATGACTGGAAGGTCCTCAAAGGTGCCCTGGCAAACTGGGCTCAAGGCAAGCACCATGGTATAATATTGCATATGTCTCATCCTATTTAATACCTCTCATCCTGTAGCTATCGAATAGTAACGTTCCAAAATACAAAAGCCCCATGTAGCCATCGCATAATAAAATTAAAAAATATTGTAGTTGAAAATTTATGATATATGATATGATTAATGTTATACGTCTGGTAGTTCGAATGTCCCATTTTCCACGGTTTAAAACCTATCAAGTTATGAAAAGATCCATACCGATCACCATCCTTTCATATATCTCGCAACGGCAAGTGATTAGGTAATGATTTATACTTTTGACCGGCATTATGAGATACAGATAGATGATTTTAGTTGGTCATATCCAAATTTATAGCACAAACAGAAAATCCGAATACCAGATTCATAAATGCCTACTATCATAGCAAATTGATATCCGAATCTAAATTTTGCCAAGAAGAAACAGTGGATATATATATATATATATATATATATATATATATATATGTATATGTATATACTGATTTTCTTCTACAATTACATGAAGCTCTTATCTTAAAGCTTCACAAGCTATGTTAAACTTTCAACTCCTGTTTTTTTATAGGATTCTGGAAAATTGAAATGGGTTGCAGCCTATACCTTAAAAACTAATCACCTGCTGAGACATCAACCCATAAAATTGTATCGCATCAGGAAGAAACATTCAGTTACCTTCATTCCTAATGGTCCTTTGCTGGAATAAGATTGCCTTTCCACTTCTTTTTTTTTTTTTTTTTTTTAACATAGAAATTTACATGTCTGTCTAGACGATGGACATGTTCCATGTCATTTTATTGGGCACCGACTACGAAATGAAATTATGTGTCATTTTCATGTTTATATAATGATTGGCTCATACATAGTTAATTTATATAATGACCCTCGGGACTATCTATTTAAAATTATTCTGGAATTACGTACAACATATCATCCTAAGTATTTCTTTAATATATAACATATAGGTTATTGTCAACAGAACGTATCAAGCTTTGCTAGGTCTCCTCGATACTTGCTCCATGCATAAAAAAATCGAATGGTGCATGACTTAGTAAAGCATGAAATACAAATTCGATATCTTGTGTAGAAGAAAAATTGTTAGTTACATAACTATTAGAAAGAACAAATAAATAAAAAATAAACTTTGTACAAGAATATACCGTCCTTAAGGAAATTACGCCCCTACTATGTTGCTACTGGGTTAATGGCAAATTTCTCCGGGATATACAAAGCCAAACAAAAATTCAAGACAACAAAAACCAGAATTTATTCCAAGAACAAATTAAAGATCTATTTTGATTAGGAAATGAAAAAAAAAAAGAAAAATATATATATAAAAAATACGTGTTGTTTGAAGGGAAAGAACATGTATTTGTTATACCCTATGTTGGCGTGAAGTCCTGGATCGGCTGGTCGGAGCCGCTGCATCGCAGGACCGCTCCCTGGTTTACCTGCAAAATAGGTTCCTTGCCGGAATTATTTCGGCGGGGGACACTCCGATGTCTAAGTCAGTGGCGGATCCCAGCCACAGAATGGGGAAGGTGTGGAGAGTGGAAGAGAAAACGTTTTTGGAGATTGTAAGCGTATGTGAGCGAGGATGTTCGCGTACATCTCGAGCAATCCTTCTTATCCTAATTTAAAAGAAGGCCTCCGGCCTGTGGCCCGCTCTTTTTTCGGTGATCATGGGGAGCCAATCTCTTCCATGATTGGCAATCGTGGGTTGTCATTGAGCGGTTCCGGCCAGATCGGAGGCGTAGCGGCAGGAGTTACGCGCCATGATCATGGCATGATGAGTGTCGATTGTAACCATTGGTCACAGTTGCCTTTCTGAGCCAGATCATGGTCCAAGCTTCGGATTTTTTCTTGCGTGGGCCGAAGACTTGGTATTTTCCCGGGACCGGAGATCATGTCTACGGCGGGGACCGAAGTACGTGCCTTCGGAAGTCGATGAGTAGTTCGGTCTTTGACCGGGGCCGAAGATGTTACCCAAAGGGCCGGCCTCCGGATGTTGTGGTCCGGCATGAGGCCTTGAGTTGCCTGCAGTTGGCCTATCCCTTGCTTGGTCCGAAGTCCATAGTCCGAAAAAATGAGCTTCGACTAGTCAAACCAGAATTTGGTTTATAGCTAAACCGGGATATCCCAACAGTTGCCCCCCTACTCTCAGTTTTCGAAGCGGAGATTTGCCTCGAGAAGTGAGAGTATTGATGCCTTGTCGTTTTCCTCCTGAGAGACGGTGCAGTGGATGATTACAGGATCCTTGATTGGACTGTCCATCACGATCTGAGAATCAGATGGTGGACAGGTGTCACTCCCGTATTAGGGAAGAAAGAAAAAGTGGGTGGCCCTGGGGCCATCTTTTCTTTTCTCGTTGCACGGTGGTTGAGGCAATCTTTTGGTTGGGATTTGGATGGTTGTGGTGGCTGTCCTCCGTCCGTTAGATAAAGGGTATACCTTATCCTGGCGATCGTTGCAGGTGGGTTACCTCCCAGGATAACCTTGAGTCAATTTAACCCCGGCGGGGCTCTAGAGACCCCTACTTTTCTTTTGAGGAAGGGCGAAGGTCCGGCCAAGGAAGCTTCTTCAACCTCGTCTCATCTTCCGCCCAAATTGTTCTGGACTACCCATCTATTTCTCAGGTAGAATCTTCTTTCTGCTCCCTTGCTTCATTCCTTTATCATGGAAGAGACCGTAGAGAGTCAGGGGGAAAAGGTTGGGCCCTCGGGGGCCAGAGATATAGTAGGTCCGGAGTCGGTCCCCAGCTCGGTTTCTCAAGGCAAGGCAGTCCTTCTTTGGGAATGCTACCGCATTCCTGAGGAGTTTTCCTTCGTCCTCCCCGCGCCCGAGGAGCGGGTGAATGAACCTTCCCCTGGGTGCCTAGCCGTATACGAAGATCACCTAAAAGCTGGTCTTCGGTTTTCCCTGCACCCTTTCTTCGTCAAGATCTTTCGCTTGTACCAAGTGGTGCCAGCGCAGTTGACCCCAAACAGCATCAAGAACATCTGTGGGTTCCTGGTTATGTGCAGCATCGTGAACATATAGCCTAGGACCAATTTGTTCACGGCCCTTTTCATCCTCAAGAGGGATTTCCACAACAACGGATGGTGGGTGATTGGCCCTAGATCAGGCCGTAGGGTTATCAAGGATATGCCCAGCGCCATCCATGGGTGGAAACCCGTTTTTGTGTTTGTGTTGTCTCTTAATTCATGGGGCTTCGATACGGTGTGGAAGAAGCCTCGCCAGACCGCCAATGACGGGAATAAGGTCTTGGCGGCCGATCAGTCGAACTACGACCTCCTGGTCAACTCTGAAATTGCCCCCATTCGGGAATTGTTGGAGGAGAGAAATCTCCACCGGACGGGAATTAGCAGATCCCCCTCATTAGGTATAGCTATAGGAATTTCTGCTCCTCTTCTTGGATTTATTGTAACCCAATCAATTAAAGTGAAATTCTTTGCTTGCAGGTGGCGAGATGAAGCCCGGCTTGAGCTGGCTCCGTCATACTTCGGAGAAGAGGGTGGCACAGACCCCTCTTACCAGGTTTGCGGTTCGAAAGAGAGCTCGGAGGGATGGCCCTGAAGGGGACCAAAGCACTTTGTCTTCCCGGGGGACCTCAGGGGAAGACGTAGTAGCTGCGGAAGGGGCTCCGTCAAGATCCCATCCAGTCGAAGCTTCGTCGGTGGCTGTTTCCCCAATTTGCACAATGGGGGGCCCGCCTCAGGGAGCGGATGTACCACTGTTTTGCCCTCCTTCTACTGATAGGGACGAAGCGCAGCAAGTCGAAGGAGAGTTCACCTACGGGGCTTCCTCAGCCGGAGTCCGTTCGACGAACTTCTCGGAGCTTTTGCCTACGGGGGGACTGCTGGTCCCGGTCGTAGCTAGGCAGGCATTGAAGGGTACGCTTCTGCCTCACAACTTGGCTATTTTTTAGAACCGGAGCCTTCCCAGGGTGTTCGATTCTGCCTTCTCCGCCCTGCAACAGGTATGATCCTTACCACTTCCCTGTCTTGAGAATTGTTCGATCCATGACCCCTCTCTTTTGCTGTAGTTGGTCTACGACCTCACCTTCATGGAGGAGGGCCTGAGAAATGTAGACAGCCACATCCATGACCTTAAGGATGAGCTTCAGACTGCCAGGTTGCCAAGGAAGTAGCCGAGGAGCTGAAGCAGTCCATGGAGGACCGTCTTGCCCGGATGAATGATGATGTTCGCGAACTGAAGGACAAATTGAGAAGTGCTCATGTAACAATGACGGGGCAAGAGGCAGGGTGGAGGAGCAGGAAGCAAGTCGAATCCCTGGAGCAGGCTGCCAGGGAGGATCAGGAAAAGATAGAGAGCCTGACCAAGGCAGCGGAGGAGGCTTCCACGAGGGCCGAAGAGGCGATCCTGGAGTCCGAAGCTGCTAAGAGGGAGTCCGTGTCTTTGAAGAAGCAGGTAGACGATGCCGTGGTGAACTTCAAGACGTTTTCGCAGTTCCAGGCGGAGATCAATGAAGTAACTTTGTATGGCTACCAGCACGGCTTCAACGACGGACTCTCCAGGGTGAAGGAGGCCTTCCCTCACTTCGATCTTTCCAGCATTCCACCCTTCGATATAGCTGGAGAAGAATAGGAAGTGGAGGGGGCCGAAGCCATGGTAGAGGCCGAGGAGGCGCCATGTCCGAAGGAGGAGGCTGCTACCCCAGTCGAAAATCTAGAGGTGACCCTAACTCTGACCCCGGTTCAGAAGGAAACTCAGGCTGGAGGAGTCCAAGCTGAAGGTTCTCCGGTCCCGGCCCAGATTGACGAGGTCCTCTCAGAGCAAATTGATAAGGTGCTCCAGTCCTATGGTGTGGAGCCTTCTCCTGCTGATGTTAAGTGACTTGGATCGCTCTGGATGTATTTTCCTTCTTTCTTTTTTGTTTTATCAATGAACTTTGTATGACAGCTTTTCTAGATTTTAGAATGAATTTTCCTTCGTTTGCATACGCCATGTTGTGCTTCATGTGTAGCTTGAAATAGTTTTACCATTCTTTCTTCTGATTAATCGAACAGTCACGTCCGAAGGCCGTTCAGTCGATAAGAACCGGTTTTACCGTTCTCTTTCCTGTTTGGTTGAGCAGTCGTAGCCGAAGGCCGTCCAATCGATGAGGACAAACTCCGGAACGGACCAGAACTTCGTTGCCGAAGACCGTCACCTTCCTTCGGATGTTAAGTTTGTCCGTTGGGGCGGACAAGAGTCATTTCCCCGCCAATCAGTGATCAAGGAGATTTGATTATGATCATTGTTGTCCACGTGGCACGTCGATATTTGTACAGTCGTGATTTCTTGCACCTTGCGAGCCATCGGGTCTCCCCTTTCCAAAAAGAAACCATTAATGATGCCGTCGCACGATGAGGATTTCTCCGGATTCGAAGCGATGGCGGTTGTTGTCCTGGGGATGGCTCTGAGCGACTTTTCTAGTTCTCGAAGCGTCACTCAGACACGTGGCACTTTCTGATACGGTTGGGAAGGACGTGGGGCACGCCTCCCTGCAGTCGGTCGTGGGTGCAGGGTTTCTATAAATAAGACCCTGCCTTCCGCTGTCAAAGGCCATCGTTTTGTAGACTCTTTCCTTCCATCAATAATAATGATGTTCAGCACTTCTCAGCTCCGCCGTGCGGCAAAGAGGAGAGCCATCGACCCAAAAAGGAAGCGAAGTCCGGAGTCTCTTGGGTCGGGAGACGAAGAAGAAGAGCCTCTCGTGGACTATCTCAAGAAGAAGGTCCGTCTGTTAGAGGCTTGGCTAAGGGAAGCTTGGGTCCAAGTCACGATGGCGACCACGGCGGCGGAGGAAGCGAGGAGGGAGGCGGCGGACGCCGCCGCGAACTTCAAGGCTTCTGCCGCCTTCAAGGACGAACTCACCGGGGTGGCTCTGGATTCCTTCCACCAGGGGTTTTGGGAATGTCGGAGGAAGGCCTCCAAGTTTTATAACTTAAAGGGCCTGGACAACATTAAGCCCTCTGTTCCCTTTCCCGGCCATGAATTTGATTCTGACTTCGATGAGGGGTCGGATTCGGGTTCGGATGGGAACCCCGGGGGCCCTTCGTCGTCCCACCAGATCTCTCCCCGCCGGTATGGGAAAAACCCGGCGGGGAGTTATTGAAAATTTTTCACATCATTCTGCTGCTGCTGCCCCTTTTTTTTGTATCTCTCCTTATGAGAGTTTCTTTTTCTTTTTCTTGTTCTCTCTTTAGGAGAGAATCTTCCTTTCTTTTCTTTTCTTTTTTTGTAAAAAATTTGAAAGGAATGAAATATCTTTTATGTTACCTCTTCCCGTGTACTTTTTGCGATGTGTTGCATCATGATTTGTCTGTAATGTAGACTCCATAGACCACTTTCGGTCTATAAGGAAGAAGTGAGGTCAGTTGGACCGTTCTGAGAATGTCTGTTGTTGACAGAAAGGATGACAGTGGTCCTTTTAGGCACATGTTCGAATTTTCTGTCGGGTAAGGTGTTTACACCGTCCTTGTACACTTTTTATCGTGATTAAGGTAGGCTGTTCGGCCCACCTCGGCGCGTGTTCGGATTCACCGTAGGGTAGGTTACGAGAACCATCCCTGCGCCTTTGATCTTTTTGGTGGCCTGGTTAGACCATCCATTACGCTAGTCAGGCATACCGATAAGGTGAGTGGATCAAACTCTCATTTGCATAGTTGATCAATTTTTCAGATCAGGTCACTCAGGCTATTATCGTTCAGTCGATGCAACTAGCCATTCTGAGTTGAGTAGGGTTGAGAAGCTTGGCACAGGAATTTCAGGAACTCTTTTATTGATAGTATTTGCAAAGGTTTTATACATTCCATGGCCGGGACAGGACCTTCCCCTCCAGGGTCTTGAGTCGATATGTCCCTGGTCGGATGACTTCTTTGACTTAATATGGACCTTCCCAGTTGGGGAAGAGTTTACCCTGTTCCGGTGGCCTAGATACCTCTGCTCTTCGCAATACCATGTCCCCCGTGCAGAAAGTTTGCTCCTTCATCCTTGAGTTGTAATACTTGACGACCTTTTGCTGGTATGCCACCATCTTTATCTGGGCCTGTAGCCTGGTGCTTGATAGCAAATCCAGATCAATCCTTCTGCGATCGGAATTCTTAGGTTCTTCATAGTTGTCAATTCTCAGGGACTGTAGGGAGACTTCAATGGGTAGTACGGCTTCGGTACCGTATGCCAGGTTGAACGGAGATTCGCCGATGGCCGTTCTTGGGGTAGTTCGGTATGCCCAGAGAATGGAGGTCAGATCTTTGGCTCAAAGTCCTTTGACGGTGTTCAACCTTGTCTTCAGACCATGGAGGATGGTCCGGTTGGTGACTTCAACTTCTCCGTTGGACTGTGGATGAGCAATGGATGTCAGCCGATGCTAGATATGGTACCGAGCACAGAAATCCTTGAACTTCGGATTGTCGAACTGTCTCCCGTTGTCCATAATGATGACATGTGGGATGCCGAACCTGAATATGATGAAATTTTTTACAAAATTTTTCACCTTGCCTTATGTGATCTGGGCTAATGATTCGGCTTCTATCCATTTCATGAAATAGTCGATGGCCACTAGGAGAAACTTTCTTTGCCCTGATGCTGGTGGGAATGGGCCAAGAATGTCCATCCCCCACTGTGCAAAAGGCCATGGGGATGCCAGTTGAGTCAGGTGACTCGCAGGTTGTCTCTATACATTGGCATACCTCTGGCATTGGTCGCACTTCTGTACGAAATCAGCTGAGTTCTTCTAGATGGAGGGTCAATAATATCCTTGTCGAATGATCTTGTACGCCAGAGATCTGCCTCCTAAGTGATCACCGCATATGCCCTCGTGGACCTCTCTCAAAGCATAATCTGCATCGGTGGGTCCTAAGCATTTTAGCAGTGGCTGGGAGAACGATCTCTTGTAGAGGGTTCCGTCTGAGATGACGTACTGAGACGCCATCCAGCGGATCTTCTTGGCCTCTGCCTTATCTTTCGGTAGTTCTCCATCATTCAGGAATCTGATGATGGGATCCATCCAGCTTGGCTCAGTTTTGATCTGGCGCACCTCTGCAGCCTCTTCGGCTATGCTAGGAGTCTCAAGATGTTCAACAAAGGTACACCCGAGGGACTCCGGTGCTGTAGTTGCCAATCGAGACAGTGCATCCGCCCGGGAGTTCTCTGATCGTGGAACATAGATGATCTCAAAATGTTCCAGTTGGGAAGATAAAGCCCGCACCTTCTCCAGGTATTATACCATGGTTGGATCTTTGGCTGCATATTCTCCGTTGACTTGATACACAACCAGTTGAGAATATGAGAAGGCTCGAAGTTGCCAGACTCCCAGATCTTTGGCGATCCGAAGTCCGGCGAGTAGGGCTTCATATTCGGCCTGATTATTGGAGGCATGGAAGGAGAAGCGGAGTGCGTACTCTATGGTATGGCCGTCAGGTTCGGCCAACATGAGTTAAACCCCGCATCCAGTAGCATTGGAAGCTCTGTCCACATGAAGCACCCAAACGGACTTCGTCTCCTTCGAGGTTTCTTCTTCTACCGAAGAGGCTTCGTCTTCGGACTTCCAGGTGCACTCAACCAAAAAATCGGAGAGCACCTGGGCCTTCATAGCCGCTCGGGGTTGGAAGTTGATGTCAAATTCACTTAGCTTCACAACCCACTTGGCTATCCTTCCAGAGATGTCTGGAGATCAGAGAACGGCCTTGAGAGGTTGATCAGTTAGCACCACGATAGTATAGGCTTGAAAGTATGGTCGTAATCGCTTTGCCGCAATCACTAAGGAATAGATCAGCTTCTGCATCCTTGCATATCGCGTTTCTGCGTCATGCAGGACCTTGCTGATGTAGTATATGGGCTTGTGAGACCCGTCTTCCTCCTTCCGGACAAGAACCGAACTTACTGCTTCATCAGAAGCAGAGAGGTATAGGTAGAGGACCTCGCCTTCTTTTGGCTTGGAGAGCAATGGCGGGGTCTCCAGATACTTCTTCAGTTCCTCAAAAGCAGCACGACAGTCTTCGGACCATTCGAAGCCCTTTGATCACCGGAGTACCTTGAAGAATGGAAGACATTTCTTGGTTGACCGAGAGATAAATCTGCTTAGGGAGGCAATCCTCCCTGTCAACTGCTGGACTTCCTTTTTGCAGGAGGGATGTCTCATATCTTTCAAGGCTTGAATCTTCTCATGGTTCGCCTCGATCCCTCGTTTGGTAACAAGGAAGCCCAGGAATTTGCCTGAAGTGACCCCAAAGGCACACTTTACTGGGCTTAGCTTCATATGGTAGCGCCAGAGAGCGCTGAATGATTCCTCCAAGTCACGGATGTGGTCTCTCCGGAGGAGGCTCTTGACGATCATGTCATCAACATAGACCTCCATATTTCTCTCCAGTTGCTTTTCAAACACCTTGTTGATGAGTCTTTGAAATGTCGCTCCGGTGTTCTTGAGGCCAAATGGCATCATCTTGTAGCAGTAGAGACCTTTATTAGTGATGAAAGCCATCTTCTCCTCATCTTGTGGATCCATTCTAATTTGATTATAGCCGGAGAAGGCGTCCATGAAGCTCAGCAACTGGTGGCCGGCGGTAGCGTCGACTAGTTGATCAATCTTTGGAAGAGGGAAGCTATCTTTTGGGCAAGCCTTGTTGAGGTCTGTATAGTCGATGCAAATCCTTCACTTGCCACTAGCTTTCTTCACCATCACCACATTGGCCAACCACTCGGGATAGCGGGCCTCTCTAATGAACCCTGCTTTGAGGAGCTTGCCAACCTCTTCATCTACAGCTTGCTGTCTTTCGGGGGCAAAGCTCCTCTTCTTCTGCCGTACCGACTTGTACCCAGGGGTTACTTCCAGCCGATGAGTAATCACTTCGGCAGGAATCCCGGGCATGTCCAAAGCTGACCAGGCGAAGACATCGGCGTTGTTCCTGAGGAAACGGATCAACTCCGTTCTGGTTTCCTCATCAAGTGCGCTCCCGATCTGCACAACTCTGGAGGGATCTTCCTCTTTCAAAGGTATCGGGATGGTCCTCTCCATGGGCTCACCAAGATTTGCTGTTACATCCCTCGGGTCCAACTGATCCGGGGTTGTCGAATCCTTGAAATGCCTGTCTTCAATCATCAGACACTGCCGTGCCATCCCCTGGTTCCCTCTAACTTCTCCAACACCGTTCCTGGTGGGGAAGTGTACCAAAAGGTAGTGAGAGGAGATCACGGTCCGGAACTTGTTCAAGGCAGGCCGCCCCAGAATAATATTGTATGCTGAGGAGATTCGGACTACCGTGAAGTTGATCGGCAGTGTCTTTTATTGAGGTTCGATGCCGAGGGTTACAGGCAACATTATTTTCCCTTCGGCATAAACTTGATTACCCCCAAAACCAGAGAGTGGTATGGGGAATCTTTGCAATTGATGTCTAGGCAAACACATTTTAGAGAATGCATCGTACATCAAGACATCAGTCAAACTTCCATTATCAACAAGGATCCGTTGTACATCATAATTAGCCACTACAGCCGAAATTACAAGAGGATCATCATGTGGGAGCCGAACTCCCGCAAGGTCGTCGTCGGAGAAGAGGATGGCATTGTTGTCTTTAAGTCGCTTTGGGGCATCGTCCTCATCCCTTCTCCAGTTGGTGGGTCGGTGTATCATCCCTACACCTCCGTTGGTGGGCCTTTGATTTGGTAATTCGACCTTTTCAGGAGGTGGCTGGGAAACAGTTGCTTCCGACCGGGGGCTTGGCGACCGGTATACCACCCCAAGTACCCTCTCTTGATGAGATCCTCAATTGCATCCTTCAACTGGATGCATTCTTCTGTGTGGTGGTCGTGGTCCCGGTGGAATCGGCAGTATTTGTTCCTGTTCCTGACGAAAGAGGAGGCCTTCATGGAATCGGCCATTGGAGATAGTTTTCTTTTTCTATCTCCATGAGGATCTTCTCTTGAGGGAGGTTGAGGGGGGTGTAGGAGTCGAATCTTCCTCCTAATGCTCTAGGCTTAGGAGGACTTCTTCGGCGGTCTGCACATCTGTCGCCATTGTTATTAGAAGTTTGGGGACCTTGTCCCCTGTTATTCTTCTTTTTTGAAGGGGATTTCCCTTCAATCAGTCATCGATTCGCCGCCTGTTCTTCAGCATCGGCGTATTTCTGAGCCCTTGACAGGAGCACAGCGTAGCTTTTAGGAAACTTCTTATCCAGGAAGAATGTAAGCCTGGAGGTACGAAGTCCCTTCTTCAGTGCTGACATGGCCACGTGCTCGTTAAGATCCGGGATCTCAAGCGTGATCATATTAAACCTGGAGATATAATCTCGTAGGCTTTCTCCTTCGTTCTGGTGAAGGAGGAACAGTATGTCCGTTTTCTGAGGAGTCTTGCGGCATGTCCTGAAATGCAAGACAAACAATTTTTCTACCTCGGAAAAGGAATCGATGGTACCTGGGCGCAGGCTCGAGTACCACATCCGAGTGGACTTCTTCAAGGTAGCCGGGAACGCCAAGCAGTACATCGCGTCCAAAGCTCCTTGAATCATCATATAGGCCTTAAAGCTGTCCAAATGATCGAGGGGGTCGGTGGTGCCATTGTAGGGCTCCATCTGGGAAACCTTGAAGTGCCGAGGGATGACCTCGGCCATGATGCGGTTGGTGTAGGGTGGGCGTAGGTCACCTACAATCAAGTCATCGGGATCCTTAAGATCCCGCATCCTGTGTTCCCGCGCCTTCGCCATCTCTGATTCGATGAATCTGAACCTCCCGTCATAATCGGGAGTCTGCTTCGGCGCTCTCTCCACAGAAGTGGAGTCTCTAGAAGAGGGTGAGGGAGTTTGCCTAGGCCTTTTTCCTTTGTGTGGGGAATCGGCGGTCCTGGGCAACCTCGAAGTTCGACCTTCAGGAGAGGGTCGAGAATGTGGGGAGGGATGCACGGAATCCTCCCGTGGAGCTCTCCTTCTTCGGGATTGAGAGCTATGTCTAGAAGCAACCGGTGGGTTTCCCACCGGAAAGGCTCTTCTTGGAATTCTTGAACCATGGCCGTAAGGTTGGTGACCTGGTTCATAAGAGCTTCAAACTGCTATACTCCCACAACAACTGTGGGAGGTGGAGCATTGTTCTCCTCCGGGGGTGCACCTCCCTGAGATGGAGCACGACTTCAGCTTGTAGAAGCGATTGGAGCTTTTCCTCTTGTCAACAAAAACTTTTTTCTTCCCTTTGTTTGGGAGGGAGCTTAAAGAATGTCAACGCCCCCTTCCTGGCATGCCAGTCTGTTGGCGTGGAGTCCCTGGATCGGTCGGTCGGAGCCACTGCGTCGCAGGACCGCTCCCTGGTTTACCTGCAAAACAGGTCCCTTGCCGGAGTTATTCCGGCGGAGGACACTCCGATGCCTAAGTCAGTGGCAGATCCCAGCCACAGAATGGGGAAGGTGTGGAGAGTGGAAGAGAAAAGGCTCTTGGAGATTGTAAGCGTATGTGAGCGAGGATTTTCGCATACCTCTCGAGCAATCCTTCTTACACTTATTTAAAAGAAGGCCTCCGGCCTGCAGCCCGCTCTTTTTCCGGTGATCATGGGGAGCCAATCTCTTCCATGATTGACGATCATGGGTTGTCATTGAGCGGTTCCGGCCAGATCGGAGGCATGGCGGCATGAGTTATGCGCCATGATCATGGCATGATGAGTGTCGATTGTAACCGTTGGTCACAGATGCCTTTCTGGACCAGATCGTAGTCCAAGCTTCGGATTTCCCCTTGCATGGGCCGAAGACTTGGTATTTCCCTGGGGCCGGAGATCAAGTCTGCGGCGGGGACCGAAGTACGTGCCTTCGGAAGTCGATGAGTAGTTCGGTCTTCGGCCGGGGCCGAAGAAGTTACCCGAAGAGCCGGCCTCCAGATGTTATGGTTCGGCATGAAGTCTTGGGTTGCTTGCAGTTGGCTTGTCCCTTGCTTGGTCCGAAGTCCATAGTCCGGAGAAACGGGCTTCGACCAGTCGAATCGAAGTTTTGTTTATAGCTGAACCAGGATATCCCAACATCCTACAAAAGTTTTAAATAAATACAATATTATTATGAAAAGACATTTCAAAAAGGCACAACTGTTCATCAGATGTTAAAGCCTAAGTGTCCCAAGTGCCCGTCTTGAAATATTGATAAACAAAGTCTGATCAACTTTACAACTCTTCTTTTCCTTGTCTATATGGGATAAATCCCATATACCATATTACTAACCGTCTCCAATAATCCCTTACTTAGTTAGTAATGTGCATAATCAAAATAATTTAAGATTTATTATGCCAATATTAGGTGTCTTTCGATTTAAACCTACTATGAATATAAATATTTTAAAATCTTGTAAAAATTAATGGTTATATACAATTAAACTTTACCAATTCTCTAACATGTTCACGATGAGCTTTAACACCATATTATGGCCTTGTGGTACCTACTGAATTCATGAATAATTGTAAAAGCTTTCTTCCAATGAAAAAAAACTCAAATTTGGATTCTCTTATTCAACCGGAACAAAAACTTTATTAAAAATAATAAATATTCAACATTTCTTTTTTTAAGCACTATATAGTCACTAGTACTTGCTAACTATCATGAATGATAACTCTCATAAACTTTTAAAATTGCTAAGTAATAAGAAATATGAGGTTCCCATTACCGATGACTAAATAGAATTATTTTAGATCTATTTCACTTATAGTATTTCTTATTATATCTCTTAAGAATCCTTTAATTAATGGGTCGGTAAGGTTGCTACTAGACCTTACATAAATAACTATGATAATACCATCAGAAATTAGTTGTCTAACATATTCATATCTTAAAGCAATATATCTAGATTTACTATTATGAATCTTGCTAAATGCCATAGATTGAGTTGCTTCACTATCATAATGCAGAGAGATCGCTTGCATCGATTGTGGCCATAACTCTGTATCTAGTAATAATTTTTTTAACTATTTCACCTCTTTGCCTATTATTGTCAAAGCAACAAATTTAGATTCCATAGTTGAATGAGTAATACATGCCTATTTTTTGGAAGTCCATGAAATAGCTCCATCTAATTTAAAAACCCAACCAGATGTTGATTTACTATCATTGATACTATTTATCCAACTAGCATCACTAAAATTTTCTAGCACTGAAGGAAAACTTTTATAAAACAAACTACAAGACTTTGTCCTGTTAAGATAGCCAAGAACTCTTTTAATTGGTGCGGACACCGGAGGCACCAGAATAAGATAGAGACTTTTCAACTCTCTGTGAATTGATCAATAATTTATGAGTCCATCTGTAATAAGGGCTTAGCCCATCTGAGTCCATTTTAGTTGTTATTTAAGTCTTTTGAGTTTCAGTTCTGTACTAGTCAGCTCATGTTGAGCTAGTTCAGTCCAGTGTTAGTCTGCTCATGTCAAGCTAATTTTATTTTTTTTGAGTCCTATTCAACCATATTGAAGACTCAAGACCACATCATATAAGTGAAGACCAAGTCCAACCAGATTGAAGACATGGAAGTATAGCCCAAGTCCAACCCAGCTTGAAGATTTGAAGACCCCAGGAGGAAAAATTCAAAAAACCCTGATTCCTTGCAGATGCCCTCCAGATGCCCAGATTCCCTTCCATATGCCAAAATATATTCATATACCAAGGCATCCATGATTTTAGAGGTCCATCTGCATCCTAGCCCAAAGAAATCAAGCCCAGGTGCCAAGCCCAAGCCCTAAAGAAGCAAGATACCGGGGAATATTCCTGCTACATGGCTACCAGGCCACCCCAGCTTCTAGAGACCCAAACCCATGCACCCGAGCCCCTTTGGGCTGGTCTCTTGCTACTCTTAGAAGCCTAACACGCCCCCCTAGGCATCCTTGGAGTGTTGGCCAAGTCAAGAGAATTTTTAGGGATTTTTTATACCTAATGTTTCCTTATTTTCTAGCTAGGGTTTGAGAGGGAAAATGATTCTTATATAAAGACTTATGTGCCCTTACTTGGAGCCCAAGGTTAAGGGTCTATTTAAAGGACCCTAGCCTCTTGTATGAAGAGAGATTTTGATATATGAAATAAACCTTGAGTTCTTGAATTGCTTTGCATGATTACCCTGCTATGTGCATAAAGGGGTTTGAGAGTTCTTCTTCCCGGTGTTTGCAATCATCTTCCTGCCGCCAACCATCCTTCCAGCCCCTCCAAAACTTTCTTCCCTTTGATGTTTTCCTTTATTTTCTTGATCTCCTTTGAGTTTTCTAACCCCTGATAGGTCGTTTGCAGGTCCCCGAGTTTCTACAAATCCAACGACTCCAGCCAAGCCTCAATCGGACCACCAAGCAGAAAGCCGGGTATCCGCGGGTCTTTGGCTCGATTTTCCAGGCCGCATCCATCGAGGAATGAGAGATCCCTTCGCTGCGATCTTCACCGGGCACTTCAGACGTTGTCAAGTACACCCCCTCTACCTCCAGTCTTATTATTGTAGGAGAACTTGCCATAACCGAGGCTTCTCGGCCCCGGCGATCCTTCTTTAGTACTTTTCTAGGTTCTAATCTGCATGCTTGGTTTCAAAAATTCACACAAAATTCCCTACAACTAATTTTGATCTGAAATTTGGGAATTAATCACCTAACCCCGCATATAAAACATACAAAAAGAATTGCATGCATATTAGTCCCGCATCATTTGGTATCAGAGCTTAGATTAGGGCTTGTTTTCTGCAATTTTTAGTCCATATATTCTATGTTATTTTAATTATTTCTCCTTGATAAAAACTCAAAAAATTTTGAAAATTATTTTTCTGGATTCATCATAATTCACAGTAATTTTAAGAATCTTTGTAGATTTTATTATGGCCTGTGAATTTTCTGCAAGATGAAATACAGCCTACAAATTTTTGGCTCTATTTTTTCAGCAAGACAAGTTTGGAAGTTTTAGGGTTTTGTTTAGCATCTTTTGCATATCTTTTAATTTTAGTATATTTCCAGCATATTAGGCCATGATTTGCAAGTTTTCTTCTATTTAAAAAAATATCAAAAAGAAAATACATATTCTCCAAAAATACCAAAAACATCTAAACCCTAATTTGCATCCTCATCTGCCTGCCATCATTGCATAATTTACTTTTAAGGGCACTCTTGCTATATCAGATGGGGGGAGGATTTGATCACCTCTCCTTAGCCCAAAACCACATCCCTTGCATTCGGTCCCAAGCCTTAACCTAACATTAACTAGACTTAATTTGCCCTAGTGGGCTAGGGACACCAACTGGTCGAGTCCGGGCTACGTGTCAGATCATTGTGTCAAGATAACCTGTGTGTGCCTTGTGCTCAGTGTCTAGAATGGTGGTTTAGGGATTCAATCCCGAAGGGCTTGTGTGCTGGTCCGCCTACCTGGCCAATCTCTGATTGGTGTCTAGGATTGGCAATCATGGACCTAACACTCCCCTTACACCTGCCTGGCTGAGTACAGGGTTACTATAGGCTAGTTTGCCACCCTGATTGAGCCCTTAGTTTTGGACTCTAGGTCTAGTTAGCTATAGTCGGTTTGATCGAGTCTTGCATGAGCATTAGATCAGGAGTCCCATCTCGTCCACCATCTCCCTGAACCCATGGATAAGCAGGAAGTTAGGATTCAAGCCCTTATAGACCAAATGGCCCAGATGTCTACCCAGTTAATTACCCAAATGACTCAGTTGACCCAGACCAATAGCCTCAACCCAACTCAACCTAGTGAAACCATAGAGCCCAACCCTATGAGAACCCACTACTCTGACCCATATAGGGAGTCCAATCCTAGGAAAACCCAATACTCTGACCCATATAAGGAGCCCAACCCTAGGAGAACCCCTTACCATAATCCCTACCGTGAGGTTGAACCTAGGAGAGACCATCGCCATGACCCTTATTATTATACTGAACCTAGGAGGACCCCAAACCTAGATTCCTACCGTGAGGTTGAACCTAGGAGAGCCCATCGTCATGACCCATACTATGATACTGAACCTAGGAGGACCCCAAACCCTGATCCCTACCGAGAGGTTGAACCTAGTAGAGCCCATCGTCATGACCCATACTATGATACTGAACCTAGGAGGACCCCAAACCCTGATCCATACCTTGAGGCTGAACCTAGGAGAGCCCATCGTCACGACCCAATCCCTAAGGTTATTCCTAGAAGACCCAATCAGGATTTTGTAGACCAGAAAGATAGATCCTATTTACCCTCTCCCTATAAGCCTAGTATACCCACAACCTATAGATCTTATGACTCAAAATCCTATGAACCTAGATCCTATGACTCTAGATCCCATGATCATAGATCCTATGCACCCACACCCTATGAGCCTAGTAGACCCAACACCCAATATTCTGACCCATATAGGGAGTCCAACCCTAGGAGAACCCAATATCCTGACCCATATAGGGAGCCCAGCCTTAGGAGGACCCCATATCATGATCCATCCTTAGAACCTGACCATAGAGCTGACCCAAAATCCTATGACCCCAGATCCTATAATCCCATGACCCATAGATCTGCACCCTTGTCCTATGAGCCCAGAGAATCCATAACCCCTAAGTATCAATCTAGTACTAGTCAGGTTTCCCTTAGTCAACTTGAACCCCATAGGATTAGCACCCCTAAATATGAGCCTAGTAGTGAGCCACTACCCCTTAGGCAACTTGAACCTACTAGGATTAGTATCCATAATCAGAAACCAGGACCTAGCCAATTTTTTCCTAGCTGACCTTCTCCAACCATTCCTGAGATTCACAAGGCTTACATTAACGCAGAAGTGTATAAAGCTGATGCAAGCTTAGTGGATGAGTATGAGGGAGAAGAGAAGACACCTTTAGATGACCTAGAATTAGCTGACCCAATAGATACCCAGGTAGAAGCCAACCTAGAGGTAGTTGACCTTAACCACATCCAACCTAAAGCTAGAGTAGAAGAACAAATAGAGGAAGAGAACCTAGGTACTGCTACTAGAGCCTTACCTGAGGAAACCATAGAGGAAAGCCAAATTATAGAATCCTGTCCTAAAATACAAGAACCTGGAAAATTTATTAAGGACCTGATCTCTTTGAATCTATACCTTCAAGATGAGCCTCCTCCTATAGTTTCCATTAAGGACCTCTTCCCTGAGATTAATAACCCATCCTTCAATTATACAAACCCCATAGATATACCGCAACCCCGTAAGGTTAACCTCATTAGTATAGGATGAGTTCCTGACACCCCATTTTTTATCCTACTTTATCCAACTAACCCGGAACCTTTTTCTCTACCCTACCAGACTAATTCTGAACCCACTTCCTATTTCCTACCCTTTCCTGAGTGTTCTCATGTGTCTTGAACTATTATATTACATTTTGTTGAGGTTACTAGGTTGCAAGGATCCATAGAGCCCATCCCATTTACTACCTACTTTTGGCAGACCCTCTGGCACCTATTAGGAGTTACTAGCAAATTTTCTTCTGCATGTCATCCATCAACCACGACTCATGCCCTCAAGCCCAAGTGATAGTTAAGACCTAATAAACCTCTTTAGTCGAGTCTGTTAGGTGTAGGTTTGAGTCCTTTGTATCATTTTGATAGGAGTCTGCATGTGCCTAGCATGTTCACCACCCGCACTAATCTTAAAACAACTGGCTAATTCCCGAAGAAGGATCAAAGAATTTGATGTAGTGGATTCTATCTTGGTTAGGCTTAGGCCTAAAAAAAGCTTCATGCTCGCAGAGCCGGACCTTTTAAAGTGATAGAGAAGGTTTGATCAAATGCCTAGGTGTTAGACTTGCCTTCGGATTTGGGCATTAGTTCTACCTTCAATATTATAGACCTGGTTGAGTACAGGGAACCGGCAGCGATACCTAGTGAGGCTTTTGAATCTATTCCTTTTCATTGTGAGTGACCCTAACCCAGAGTGTCCACTAATAAATTTGGCCTGAGAGAGGAGAACGGATCGAGCGTATCTTGGACGATCAAGCCATTATGACCCGGGGCCGTGGTTATCAACGCTTCCTGGTTCGATGGCAAGGCCGGCCAGAGTCGGACGATTCGTGGATTTCTCGAGAGGACTTACAACGCCTCAACCCAGATCTTCTTGAGAGATATGTGAGCCAGTATGATCTTCACTCGACAAGGTCGAGTTCCTCCCACCCCGGAAGAATTGATGCGGACACCGGAGGCACCAGAATAAGACAGAGGCTTTTCAACCCTCTGTGAATTGATCAATAATTTATGAGTCCATCTATAATAAGGGCTTAGCCCATATGAGTCCATTTTAGTTGTTATTTGAGTCTTTTGAGTTTCAGTTCTGTACTAGTCAGCTCATGTTGAGCTAGTTCAGTCCAGTGTTAGTCTGCTCATGTCGAGCTAATTTTATTTTTTTTGAGTCCTATTCAACCATATTGAAGATTCAAGACCACATCATACAAGTGAAGACCAAGTCCAACCAGATTGAAGACATGGAAGTATAGTCCAAGTCCAACCCAGCTTGAAGATTTGAAGACCCCAGGAGGAAAAATTCAGAAAACTCTGATTCCTTGCAGATGCCCTCCAGATGCCCAGATTTCCTTCCATATGCCAAAATATATTCATATACCAAGGCATCCATGATTTTAGAGGTCCATCTGCATCCTAGCCCAAAGAAATCAAGCCCAGGTGCCAAGCCCAAGCCCTAAAGAAGCAAGATACCAGGGAATATTCTTGCTACATGGCTACCAGGCCACCCCAGGTTCCAGAGGCCCAAACCCATGCACCCGAGCCCCTTTGGACTGGCCTCTTGCTGCTCTTAGAAACCCAACACGCCTCCCTAGGCATCCTTGGAGTGTTGGCCAAGTCAAGAGAATTTTTAGGGATTTTTTCTACCTAATGTTTCCTTATTTTCTAGCTAGGATTTGAGAGGGAAAAGGATTCTTATGTAAAGACTTATGTGCCCTTACTTGGAGCCCAAGGTTAAGGGTCTATTTAAAGGACCCTAGCCTCTTGTATAAAGAGAGATTTTGATATATGAAATAAACCTTGAGTTCTTCAATTGCTTTGTGCGATTACCCTGCTGTGTGCATAAAGGGGTTTGAGAGTTCTTCTTCCCGGTGTTTGCAATTATCTTCCTGCCGCCAACCATCCTTCCAGCCCCTCCAAAACTTTCTTTCCTTTGCTGTTTTCCTTTATTTTCTTGATCTCCTTTGAGTTTTCTAACCCCTGATAGGTCGTTTGCAGGTCCCCGAGTTCCTACGAATCCAACGACTCCAGCCAAGCCTCAATCGGACCACCGAGCAGAAAGCCGGGTATCCACGGGTCTTTGGCTCGATTTTCCAGGCCGCATCCATCGAGGAATGAGAGATCCCTTCGCTGCGATCTTCACCGGGCACTTCAGACATTGTCAGGTACACCCCCTCTACCTCCAGTCTTATTATTGTAGGAGAACTTGCCCTAACCGAGGCTTCTCAGCCCCGGCGATCCTTCTTTAATACTTTTCTAGGTTCCAATCTGCATGCTTGGCTTCAAAAATTCATACAAAATTTTCTACAACTAATTTTGATTTGAAATTTGGGAATTAATCACCTAACCCCACATATAAAACATAAAAAAAGAATTGCATGCTTATTAGTCCCGCATCATTAATGACTCTCCTATGATCAGTGCTAAGATTATGAGTATACCTTGAACATTTGCAAACCATGAAAACAATATCGGATCTAGTATAATTCATGGCATACATTAAACCATCAATTGCACTAGCATAGTATAATTGACTAATAGATATTTTCGAATTCTTTACCAATTTATTAGAAATGTCAAATGGGATATTAGCTTTTTTAATGCCTACGCGATTAAACTTTGAAAGAAATTTATTAATATAATAAGATTGATACAAAGCATAACCCCGACTATTTTTTTTTTAACTTTGATTGTTAAAATAGTATCAACCTCTCCTAAATCTTTCATTTTAAATCGAGAAGTTAAATACTTTTTAGTATCATTTATACCGATTAACATGTCATCCACGTAAAGACATACTATTACACCAAAATCCTTAGTGAATTTAGAATAAATGCATTTATGTATACCATCATGTCTAAAACCATTTGATAGTATCGTACTATCAAAATTTTCATGCCATTATTTAGGAGCTTACTTTAAACCATACAAGGACTTTTCCAATTAGCAAATTTCTTTTCATTACCAGGAAGTACAAATCCTTTATGTTGCTTTATATATATTTCTTCATCAAGATCATCATTTAAGAATGTTATTTTAACATCCATTTGATGAACATATAAATCATATATCGATGCAGAAGTAAACAACACTCTTATAGAAGTAATCTTTGCTACATGAGCATATCAAAATAATCAATTCTTTCCTTTTGTCTAAAATTCTTTGCTACTAGTCTTGCTTTGAAAGTTTGTAAAGAACCATCAATATTATATTTTCTTCTAAATATCCATTTACATCCAATAAATTTAGAACTAGGAGGTAAATCAACTAACACCTATATACAATTTAATAAAGAGAGTCCAGTTCATCATTTATGCCTCTTTCCAAAAAGCAAAACCTCTTGAAGTTATTGCTTTATTATAAGTTTTAGGATCCTCTTCCAAAGGCATGATAATATATATTTTATTTAATATCACATTTCTACTTCCTTCAACCAAGAATACTATTGCTTGTGAAGAAGTGAAATCATAACCAAATTTTTTTTCCTTTCGCACCCTTTGACTTCTCCTAGGTTCACTAAGAGATTCAATTGTTTTTCATTTATGAAGAGAAGAATTATGTTTCATAGTAGTATCTTGTATCATTATAGGTTCATAAATTTCTCTATTTGATTATGAATTAATAATTGGATTACTGAAAACTTGTTTCTAAGAACTTAACATCTTTAGACTCTATGATAACATTTCAGTCTAAATCTAACAATCTATATACATTTGAATTTTTAGCATATCCCACAAAGATATTTTTAAGAGATCTAGATCATAATTTCGTTCTTTTAAGATCCGGAACTCTATAATAGGCAATACAGCCCCATACCCTTAAGTAGTCTAGGTTTGGCTTTCTTCCTTTCCATGCCTCATATGGAGAAGTCATTGTTTTCTTTGAGGGTATTTTGTTATGCACATAACAAGTTATTAACAAAGCTTCTCCCCATAGATTTGTTGGTAATTTAGCATGCATAAGCATAAAGTTAATCATAGCTACCAACGTTCTATTTTTTCTTTTAGCTAAATCATTTTATTATAGAGTATAAGGTGCACTTGTTTGATGAATCAAACCATTTTCTACACAAAAAATTGAAAACTTATTTGGAAAATATCTACCACCTCAATCGCTTCATAGAATTTTATTTTTTCTTTCCAATTAATTTTCAACCAAGATTTTATAGTATTTAAATATTTCAAATGCTTGATCTATTGTTCTCATTAAATAAATATGAGTAAATCTAGAATGATCATCTATGAAAGTTATGAAATATCTATTACTACTTAATTCATATACATCAAAATGCATAATTTCAAGCAATTTAGATATTCTTTCATTTTTTAGAAAATGTTTCTTAATCATTTTTGCTTGTATACATATTTTACATTTTTCAGAAATTTCATTTGCACAAGAAATCAATCCATACCTAGACATAAACTTAATTGATCTAAAATTAAAATGTGATAAACGTGCATGCTACAAATTAAAAGAAGACTTAAAAGTATAAATTGAAACATCAACTTTATTAATACTTAATTTAAACATGCCGTCACATAAATATCCTTGTCTAACAAATACACCATTCATAGATAAAATAAGTTTTTCTGCCTCTAGGGCAACCTTTAGGCCCTTCTTGTATAGTAGACTTGCAAAAAATAGATTCTTTTTCACATCTAGAACATGAAAAATATTCATTAACATCAATTTCTTTTTAGAGATAAATTGTAGTTCAACAATCCCTTTTTCAAATGCCTTGGCTATGTTATGATTCCCCATCAAGGCTTTTTCATCTTTGGTTGCAATTGTATAGACTTGAATAGATTTTTATCATTACAAATATGCACCGAAGCACTAAAATTGTACCACTAATCAAAAAAATTTTAAGTTATTTCCATGTTACATTCTATTATTATACTGATTTTAAGTCCATCAATCATGACAATAATTTTAGCAGGACTATGTTGATGTTCAACAATATTTGCCTTTTTTTGTCCAGCATTTTTTTATGTTTTCAATTTTTTATAAAACCTACATTCTTTCTTAAAATGGCCTTTCTTTCTAAAAAAAAACATGATTTGTTCTTCTTATTGCTAGTAGACTTATCATAAGAAACATCAACATGTTTTTTCTTATTTCTATAATTATTTCCAACATTTTCAACTTTCTTGATACTAGACTTAACAATATTTATCTTAGTATCAGACTCTAAAGCAAACTTATTTTCAGAAATACTAGTCTCCTCTTTAATTTGAATATGCTTTATGAGTTGGTCTATTGTAAAATCTTCAGAAATTGTAACAATTTCTTTTTATAGTCATTTCAAGTGATTGATAATTTTGCAATTACAGCAATCACTTGAAGTTGTTCAGATATTCCTTCTTTTAAAGCCTTAGGTCTAGATATTAGGACAAGTAATTCATCCACTTGATCCATAACAGATAATCATCTATTATTTAAAACTCGAAAAATTCATACTAAGAAATCTATCCGCTTTTCAGTTATATACTTATTTTCCAAGGCTTTCCATTTCTTGTGGAGATTTGATTGAATAGAATGTATCATGTGGATAAGATAGTGCATTCAAAATAAATCCTCTCTAGCAAAGTTCATATTCGAAACGTTTCTTATGAAATGCTCTAATTTCTTTTATATGTTGATCAGATGATTTGAGAACATTTAGCAAATTCGCATATGCAACACTCAATTCAGTAAGCAGGAAAAACAACTTGTCTTTCTAGCGAGTAAAATTTGTTCCATTAAAATGACCCAATTTGATCGGATCATGATTGAACATGTTGTTAAAAACAGAATCTAAACAAGTAGCCTCCATTATTATTAATTTACTTGAAAAGAACAAATAAATAAATACATAGGCTTTGTACATGAATATATTATATATTGCTGCTAGGTTAATGGCAAATTTTTCAAAGATATACAAAGCCAAACAAGAATTCAAAATAACAAAAACCAATTTTTTTTCCAAAAACAAATTAAAGAATATATTTTGATCAAAGAAAAAACAAGAAAAAAAAATATAAAAAAAAAAGTATAGGAAAGAAAAAAAAATAAGTATTTATAATACCTTATATAAATTTTAAACAAGTATCACATCTTTACGAAGAGATGTTTCAAAAAAGGCATAACTTCTTTTTAGCAGTTTCGTTAAAGTCTAAGTGCTCTGAGTGCCCATATTTAATTATTAAATATAGTTGGGAATATAGGATTAGTATATTCATGTATAAAATTTATTTTTTATTTATTTTTTTCTGATAAAGATGGACGGTCACATAATTCTGGTACGAGAGCAGCCCAGAAGATCAAGAAAAAGAAGATCCTGGAGAAACGACGGGACACTGTCACCCTGACTCCAAGATCAATCACCCGAATGGTGAGCAACAAAGGAGGCAACACTATTCGCCTCCTGATAGACATGACAGATGGAGGCATTCAAGGACGGCCGGAGGGAGCTCCAGATATCACAAAGGAGAGGATGGGCATCGGGATACTCCGTCATATCCCGAATCCAGGTGATAACAGTAGAAGAATCTCCCTCAATGACGATTTTTTCTAGCATGCAAGTCATGAACAGCTATAGTAATGCCGGCCCAAGCAGCTCTAAGCTCAGCCTCTGGGACCGAGAGCTCATGAAGAAAAAGAACTCCAACCGCAAGAAACCTACCATCGACATCCCGAATAACATATCCTGCACCACTAGATGAGCCACGGACACTGCCATCAAAGTTTACCCTGACAAACCCTAGAGGGGAGGCTCCTAGAAAATAAAAATAGCCCTCCGAGCCGCTGCCGAGGTAGCAAAGGGGTCCCAGGGATCTAGGGGCATATGGGCCGTAATAGTGTCAAAGTGGAAAAACTCTATCGCCATGAACGTAGCTTTCTGAAGAATTCGATGTGCCGGAGTGGCCAGCTCGTCAAATACTAGCGTGTTTCTAAACAACCAGATTTGGTATGCAATATAGACATAGTAGCGACCATCCTTAGCTGACCGCTGTCAGAGCATGTCAAAGAAGGAGCACAATCATGATCCATTGTTCTTATTCCAAGGCTACCACCCAACCTATCTCCGGATCAATAACCATATTAAGTGCCTCGCATCATTAGGGTTTTTTTAGAGGGCATTAGTTTTTCAGAAATACAAAGGGTCCTCTCGCGCCAGGCCATCCACTTGTTGATGACCTTCTAATCCAAGTTGCTAGCTATCACAGCTCAGCGACTTTACCAACTTCATTAATTGGTACCCGCTTGGGAGGTTCTAGCATGGTACATGTCTGACACGTATGAGGAAAGAATCGCTACTTTATTCGAACTTTTTTAAAACACTAGGTAGTGTTTTTTTTTTTTCTTCCTCGAATGTTGCTATGCTTGCCCGGTTTCTCCTCGAAGTTTCGTTGCCCAACTCGGTTTGGTAGGTGGTTCAGTAAGGGATAAATGCAAATTTTGTCCCTGATGCTTTGGGGGCCAAAAAAATTGCTGCAATATCTTAAAAATATTTTAATCTTTTTATTATTTATCTATTTTTAGTTTTTAAATTTAAAATAAATTATTTAAAATTTAATTGATGGGAAATCAATCGTACATAACATAATTGGTGTATTAAATATTAAAAAAATAAAATTATTTTAATATTGAAATGGATCGGATTTTTATTTTGAAAATGGGAGCTCGGGGGGTGCCGCATGAAGAGGATCGG
Source organism: Areca catechu (assembly GCA_021397845.1). Classification (NCBI taxonomy): domain Eukaryota; kingdom Viridiplantae; phylum Streptophyta; class Magnoliopsida; order Arecales; family Arecaceae; genus Areca; species Areca catechu. Next base: position 43,779,298 of record CM038039.1, read on the forward strand.
AGAAAGGGTGGAGATGCAACAAGCCATGGATAAGAGGATCAACATGTCACGTGGAGGGGGGATGAATGAGCCACGTGGAGGGGGGTTAAATGAGCCGCGATCCGGGTCGACGGGGTGGCATTAAAGAGTTATGGAAAAGGAAGGTTGCCACAGAAATGATATAGACAAAGAAAAAAAATAACAATAAAATATTTTTAAAAATAAAATATATAAAAATATGATAGTATAATAAAATTTTAAATATTTTTTATAATAAAATATTATAAAAAATTATTGCGGTAATTTTTTTTTAATGTCAATTAAACAAATTTGGTTTAGAATTTGGGAGAGATTAAAGTATTTTTTTTTTAATAAGAGATTAGACCTGTATTCCTCTCTTACCTTCTTTCCCGAGATCGGGAAATAGTAAGTACCAAAGCCAACCGTCTATAAAGCATGCAGTCGATTCACTCCAAGGCAAGTAGCCACCTAGTTTCTCTTCTTGTCATCAAAGGAGGATAGAGAACCACCAAGATGATAGTTTGGTTGATGGAGATCTTGTCTCATTATCAACCGGTCGTAGATTCGAGGCATGATCCTATGGATGATTCGATTAAATCTAAGAAATTTTTTAGAATCCACGACTGATGTGAGTGAAAGGTCACGATAGCATCTTGAATCGAACATTACCTGGCACAATGTGATCTACGGGAAAGCTATATTAAAATTTATCACCCCTCATTTTCTTTATCTAAAAAAAAAAAAAAAAAAAAAAATGAAATTTGACAAACTTTATATATGATCCAATGACAGTAGTGTAATTTCTCTTCTTGCTACATGGAAAAGAGAGGCATTTAACCAGTCTACAACTTCCATGAAAGCACTGGTGCCTCCTTTCCGAGACCTCCAGACGCTTCCATGTTCGGTAGCAGCACTATGTTATTAATATGAAAATATTTTAGCATATTTTTTAAAAAAATTGAATCGTTCAAGTTCAGCGTTTTGATATTAAATTTTACATTGATGTCATCACAATATCCATATATGATAAGATATGAAATAGTAAGATATACCGAGTATCGATATATTATAAAATTACATATTAGTCCGATGCTAATGTTATATAAATATGATAAATCTCGAATAGGACTTGAGAGATATTTTTCAGTTGAGATATATTGAGATAAGATTGAACCGATCCACATCCCACGCACAGTGAATCACCAACCTCGACGTCACAGCCTACTCCAAGACTTCACCGTCGGTGTGATTCGACGGCGTTGCAAGGTGGCTATCTCAAAGTGATGGGATTAAGAGCCTTGGGTTGTCAGCCAAAAAAACAAAAAAAAAAAAAAAAACACAAACAATAACTTCGAGATTGCCCGAGTTGTCGAAGATCGACAACCAAAAAAACGTCCTCAGTATCTGATCTAGATATCTGGTCGGTGCGAAGAACCTTTCGGTAATGGGTAGGTCCAAATCTTTTGTGTGTATATGGAGCAAGCCTAAGCCTGTGATGGATGCGTTGGACCCAACCGTCTTGTTCCTTGGGGTAAAAATTAATAAAAGATATAGTGGGATTGCCTTGTGATGGCAACTTTTTGTCATTCTGGAGGTGTCCGCTCCTGTCTTTTGGAATAGTTTAGGTGGCTCTGGTCAGTTGGAGATTCCCAAGGAGTTTGGTGTTTCTGTTGGGGTGTCAGGCATCAAGCAACCAAAACATCTCTGTCATGTGCCATTATCCACCATCAAAGGAATGTTCCATTCTTAGTAACCGGCGTTCATTGCAAATCACCTCGTCAGCTTGGAATATTTAATGAACGGTCAAAATATGTCAACTTGAACGAGAAATTTTGGTCATATGATCACTAGCAAAGAGATGATCCTCTAATTTCTCTTCCTCTGTTCACTCTACCAAATGCTCTGTTTTGGTTCTTTTATAGCATTGGGCACTTCAGTCCTTCACCCTCGGGACATGGGATTGAGTCCAGGGCAAGGAGTTAAATTAGAAGGCTGGCAGACGTGCTGATTTGGATGTTTTGTGTGGTTGTATAAGAGAAATACTAGACAGGCAGGCATAGGCTTAGGCAAATAGCTTCGGAAAATTCGGCTCCCATCTAAATTATTTTTGCTTATAAAAGGGCCCGCCACCCATGCTATTCCATATCAGTTTATCACAATCAATAATTCAATCTTGAAAGGATAATTGCAGTTCCAATCCTAGACTCAATTTATAATGGGATTTGCCGCTACGATGGATCCAGCTAAGATCCAAACGCAAATTGTTGGGCTGCGCGCCTGCGCCTCGAGTCTGGCTCGCGAGAAGCGCAGCAACAGGAGACCAGGCCCGCAGGAGAAAAGCCCACGGACCAGGCTCGCAGCACGTGTGGCTTAGGCACATGGCCTAAGTGGGTGAGGGCACGCGACCCAGGCGAGCGAGAGCGCGCGGCCTAGGCGGGTGCAGCCCAGCATGTGAATGCTCGAGCATGCAGCCCATATGCACGGACCCATAGGCAAGGCCTAGCACATGCAGCCCACGTGCGGTCCAGGGGTGACGCGATCCATCGAGGGGTTAGTGCGGTCCATAGGAATTTTTCAATCTACTATCACGATCTACGGGGTCTGTTATACAATCCGACGGTCTGACATATTCCTTGGGTATGATTGGATGGCTACAGTCAATTCTAACCCTGATTGGATGCTGATGAGCTAGATTTAGGCATCAGATTGAAATTTTACGGTGAGCAGGCTTCCAAGGAGTTAGAACAGCAGTCAGACAAGGTTTGGAAATTATTTTCTGATGTGGATTGATTCTGCTTCGGCCTCTATTTCAATAAAGATCGAGAGCAGCAATAGACATAGAGGATCCAACGGGGAGGTCTTCGGTGATAGTAGCAGAGAAAGCCTATAGAGGTTATAGGATATTCTTAAAAGGTGAGAGTTTGCAAGAAGGATTTTTTTTTGAATTTCATGTTGAGATTTTTTTTTTTTTTTGGACAGGATGTGAGTGTAAGATCTTATTTATAATTTTTTTCTCATAGTAAAACCTTACATGTCCTATTCATTATATTTTCTATTATTTCTTCTCTTATGGCATCGACAATGATATTGTGATCTTAGGCATGAGTATCTATATTTTGCACGAAAAATTTTTCAACAAGTGATATTTATGCATGTGGTACCATAACAACTGGTATTAAAGTCCCAAGTTGTCCGGATTATCCATGTTGATTGAAATTGAAGAAAATGAAGAAGATAAGTGTAATCAAAATTGACATCAACTGGTTCAATAAAAAGAGCATTTTTTTCTCTGACAAACGAGGGTGAAAGATATGCTCATCCAGTGGAGGTTGGTTGACGCTTTCATATATAAGAAAAGGCCGACCATCATGGAGAAAAGATTTGGAAGAGGTTCCAGATGCAAGCGGTGAGTATGATCTGTTTGTATGTGGAAGATAACATGATGATCCATGTATTGAGCGAGACTTTCTCAATGATGATATAGACAAAGCTCGAAGAATTGTACATGGCAAAGTCTTTCACCAATGCACTCTTTCTTTTGAAGAAGTTCTATCAATTGTGGATGAATGAAAGATAGAACTGTAGGAGCATTTGAACAATTTCCAAAGGATCCTTATCGATCTTCTTAGTATAGGTAAAAAAGTTAAAGAAAAGACAAAGGCATTGATCTTTCTATCATCACTACCATACTCCTTCGAGTCCTTGGTGACTACTCTTCTAATGGAGAAGAGCACATTCAAGATGGAGGAGCTCACTCTAGTGCTTCTTCAGAACGAGGTTTTTAAGCGATAGAACCAAGTTTCAAGTTTTGGTGATAACTTAGCATTAATAGTTTCTAGAGGAGCTAGCAGCAGAGGACGGAGTGGCAAAGGATCGCATGGCAGGTCATCTATATTCAAGTCAAAGGATACTAGCATGATCAAGTGCTACCTGTGTAACGAGTTCGACATAGTGTTAGAGATTGCCCACAGCTTAAGAATTGGACAAGGGCTAATGCAGCAATGGTCGATGGTAGCAACAGTGACGAATATGATAAGGTACTCATGGCATTTAACGATATAACACTTTCTTTTCAATAGTAGATTCTAGATTCTGTATATTTCTATCAAGTGTGTTGCAGAGAAAAGCTATTTGACTCTCTATAAATTAGAGATGGTACATCCACCTACCAAACGAATCGGGCTGTACGATCAAGGATCAAAGGATAGTTAGCTTAAAACTTCATGATAGAACATCAAGGAAATTGGACGAGATTCAATACATACCTAGTTTTAACAAGAATCTAATCTCATTGAGTAAACTGGATTCAAACGGCTGCATATGAAAGTTAGTAATGAAATCCTGAAGGTTATCCATTAAACAGAGAAATTATGAAGGGGAAGAAGAATAAAGGATACTATTTTCTGACAAGAAGTTCAGTGCAAGGTGGAGTCCATAATGCGAGATGGAGTTTGACATGAGGTGGAGTTCCAAATGCAGCTGAATTGAGCATGAGACGAGAGACTCAGAAGGATGATAGGCCACATCACACGATAAAGTTTCTATTGCCGTAGGAAGCTATCCCGAGCAAGTCTTGAGTCAAAATGAATATGGCATAAGATGGAGATGTGATCGAGTGACCTGGCTCGACTTTCATATTTGCCCATCCATGGTCAGTTAGGTGTTTGCTAGAGGTGAGATCTATTAAGAGCTATAAAAATGTTATGTAGAGACTGGATGTCGAGTCGATGTGGAGATTGTTGGACAGTACTTTGAGCTTGGCTCATAAGAAGTCTAACAACAGGAAACCAGGCTCGCAGACTAAGCCAGCAGTGCGCACAGCCAAGGTGCATGCAGGCACAAGGCCCAAGTAGGGGCACAATGTGCGTGGCCCATTACGCGTAGGGTCCACGGGATGGCACGGTCCACCAAGAGGTTCGTGCGGTCCACATGGATTTTTTCGGTCCATTATCGCAATCTATGGGATATATTGCACAATTTGATAGCCTGACGCATTCCTCAAGCATGATTGGATGGCTACAACTGATTTCGACTATGATTGGGCACTGATGAGCGAGATTTCAGGCATCAAATTAAGATCTGATGGTGGGCAAGCTTCCGAAGAGTTATAATAACAGTTGGACAAGATTTTGAAATTGTTTTATGATACGGATTGACCCTACTTCGGGCTTTATTTCAACAGAGGTAGAGAGTGGCAACAAACAGAGAGGATTCGGGAGTCAGAGAGGTCTTCGATGATAATAGCAAAGAAAGCCTGTAGAGATTAGAAGGTTTTCTCGAAAGGTAAGAGTTTATGAGATTTTTTTTTTAAATTTCTTGTTGAGTTTTTTTTTAATACAGGATGAAAATACAAGATTTCCTTTATAATTTTTTAATAATAAAATATTATATACTCTACTGATTGTAATTTTTTTTATAACATCAATATTACTATCATGATTTTGAATATAAAAATTTATATTTTATATTTTTTTTTAATCAATAATATTAGTATAAGTGATATCATATGTCCTGGGGGACCAATATATTTAAATTGGGGATTTTGATTTTTGAAGGGACCCGTCTCAATTGGCTATTGGAAAGCCACCTCAAAAAAAGGACGGCTCCCTAGGGCCCCTACGTTGGCCACAGCTCATCGCAATCAATTTTTTTTAAAAAATAATATAAATTTAATAAATATTTATCATATTAGATGTTTGGTAAAATATTTATCAAACTAGATGTTTCATATCAAACATGGCAGCCAACGACCTGAAATCATCTTTGGCAAGGATGATTTCACCTGTCTTTGCCAAAGATGATTTCAAATTCAGCCCAATTTTTTTTACTCCCATTTAAGGTTAAATTATATTATTTGTAATTAATAAATAAAAATTAATATATTTTGAAATTATATATTACATTAAAATTACTAGTATATGAAATTTAATATGTTAATTTTTGAGTTTATTAATTAATTATATTAATTAAAAATAATTTAATATATATTGTTATATTAATAATGTTATGATATATTGTTCCAAGTCAGGGCATGCTTCGCGTCTTCACATACCATGCCCATCACCTGTGGTATGCTCCCATGCCCTCATGAGCCCCGTATCATGCTATGGCACGATAAGTGACCGGTCATCCTACCTCGTGCCAACGTATGATCGACGTCCTTCGGTAGACCGTGTGTTGCCCCATGCCCGCACGCCCGTCGCCTTGCATTCGAAAATACCATGCCTCGCTACCGCTCATGGCCCATGCCCGATCATGCTCGTGGCCCGTGCCCGGTCGCTACAACACGACCGGGCATTAGCTGATATTATATATTTCAATATATTAATATTTCAAGCTTATTATATATTTCAATATATTAATATTTTATATATTAAATATTATATATATTTCAATATATATTAAATTATTTTTAATTAATGTAATTGATGTGGCCAGATCGCTGACGTGGAATCCCTGTTAGATCCAATCAAGTGCCATGTGGGCAGAAGTTGCCATGCCAGACCGCTCTCTCCGAGCTCCTTCGCTAGGTGGCTCCCTCGAGGTCAAGCCCACCTCGACCAGAGTCGAGCTCCTGCTCTCTTCGAGCTCCCTCGCCAGGCGACTCCCTCGAGGTCGAGCCCACCTCGGTCGAAGTCGAGCTCTTGCTCTCCTCGAGCTCCTTCGCCAGGTGGCTCCCTCGAGGTCGACCGAAGTCGAGCCCACCTCGACCGAAGTCGAGCCCACCTCGACCGAAGTCGAGCCCACCTCGACCGAAGTCGAGCCCACCTCGACCGAAGTCGAGCCCACCTCGACCGAAGTCGAGCCCACCTCGACCGAAGTCGAGCTCCTTCACCAGATGGCTCCCTCGAGATCGAGCCCACCTCGGTCGAAGTCGAGCTCCTGCTCTCTTCGAGCTCCCTCGTCAGGTGGCTCCCCCGAGGTCAAGCCCATCTTGGTCGAGGTTAAGCTCTCGCTCTCTTCAGGCAAGGGTCTGGCAGCTGGAAGTCAAGGCCCCACGGTGCCACCTCTCTTGGGCGGCGGACCCCGCCCAAGGACCACGAAAGAGCACCCTCTAGGATGCCATTATCACCCTCACTGCTACTACACCAGATGGAAAAGAGTGCCCTGACCGAAGCACTGCACTCCTAACCGACCTTCTGCACCACCCGAAAGAGGAAATCGCCTTGGAAGATTCAAATCCAGGGGCGGCTACCCCCCGATCGAGGCTCTACCAAGTTTTTCAAAGTGGAGCGACCATGAGGGAGGTCAGAGCCAGCAACATAACTCCTTGTCACGAATAAGGAAGGTACTTGAGTGCACGATATGAAGCATTGCCAGAAGTTGACCTTCCAGTGCCTGCATAGGGGAAAGATCCCAAGATAAGCCGCTAGGAGGAAGCCTGGTCTAAAAGGACCCTCCTAAGGTTCTCAACACAAGGTAAGTAAGCCTAACCCAAGCAAGCAAGGGAGAGGGCAGCGCACAGGAGAGGAACCGAGAAATCGAGTGCCTTGGGCTACCGGAGACTCACCGAAAGAGTCTTGACGGACACAGCCACAAGGCTTGAGCTCTTCTCATTGCTTTTACCCCAGCTCCATTCTCTTTCTTTCAAACCAAATCTCCTCCTTCAAGTGTGGGGTCCGAGTAAAAGGGCCCACCGGGAAGGATCTGTTCTCCTAGATCATGACTGACTTGATCGTTGGAGTGCCCCCACCGGGATCCCTGGCCCAGGTCTTCCCTATTGTGCAGGTCCGGGCGCACGAGCAGGCTCCCATGTGACGAGCTCAGCATCTGAGGTTGGTTTCCAACTACAGGCCATGACGGTGTAGGCGGCAATAGATTGGCATGCTAGGTAAGGGGTAGCAGGACACACTCTGATCCAAGCCAATCCCCTTACATGCAGCTCCGCTAGAAACATGGTGATGACCCGTGCGTGGGAGGTCTCCACTAGCCATGCGGGAGACCCTCCCTCTCACAAGAGCCCGCACAGTCTAGACAGGGAGCCCCCCGCTCCACCGCAACCGCCTTTAGCAGACATCCAGTTGGCCGTGCTCGCTTAGCAGATACAGGTTCTGACTACAGTGGTGCGACAGTTGCAACATTAACACCGGTCCCTGGCCACCCACCAATAGCCAGGAACCCCTGCGGCCCAAGCCACCGCACCCCGCGATAGCCTGCAGTCCTTCCAAGGAAGGCCATCACTGTCGCAAACCATGATAGCCCCCCGGGAAAGCCACCGGATCCCGGCGAAGAGATAGTGGACTCGGTCAGTCGACCAGGAGAGCTGGTCTCCGACCCTCGAGCAGGCTGCTGTTAAGCACCACCGAGGTCATAAAGGCAAGGCCCCCCGTCGCGACCCCCCTCAGCTGTCACCTTCACCTCCTTCGTCGGTCTCAGCGAAAGGCTCCACCGATGAGGCCATCAGGTGCATGGCTGAAAGGCGCCTGGAGGAGCAGGAGCGTAAGCTGGCAGAGCTATCCCTCTAGTTTGCAAACTTGTAGAGCTCCTCCCGTGAGCTTGCAGGCTACGATGCCCATCCCCCTTTCCCCCGAGAGATCCAAGAGGAGCCGATCCCGAGTCGGTTCTGCATGCCACAGGTGGATCCCTACGATGGGACCACCGACCCTCTAGATCACCTGGAAAGCTACAAGGCTCTCATGAGAGTCCAGGGGGCGACCGATGCCCTCTTCTGCATCACTTTTCCAGCCACTCTCCAGAAGGCGGCCCGAGTTTGGTTCACCCGCCTCGAGTCTGAAAGTATCAACTCCTTTGCACAATTGGAGAGGAAGTTCGTGGATCATTTTGATACTTGCTGGAAGGTGCCACGAGAGGCGGACAGCCTTTTTTCCATCAGGCAACAGGAACACGAACCCTTGCGGGACTATGTGACCCGTTTCAAGGTTGCCGCACTAGAGATCTACAATTTGGATGAGCCAGTTGTCATGTTGGCACTGAAGAGAGGGCTCAAGACTTCCCGACTAACCTACTCCCTAGACAAGAAGCCGTCGAAGACATACTCCGACTTCCTCCTCCGCATTCACAAGTACATCCGCACCGAGGAGGCGGACTGTACAAGAAGGGAGTTGGACGGGAAGCCGCTAAAGAAGCAACTTCGTGGGGAGACGTTAGGGGTGCGGAAGCCCAGACCGGCCACCTCGAATTTCGTCAAGGGCCGAAGCTGAAGAGCGGCCCCATCCCAGAAGAAAGATACACACCTCTCCTAGCCTCGAGGATGAAGATCCTTATGGAGATTGAGGGCAAACGTTACTCGTACTGCCCTCCCCAGCTGAGGTCATCTAACGATCGTGACAAGATGAAGTACTGCCAATTCTACTGCCACCATGGCCACGACACCGAGGAGTGCCACCACCTCAAGAGAGAAATTGAAGATCTGATAAGAAGGGGCTACCTCGAAAAGTTTGTGGGGGGCAAGACCCTGACAGAACCTCAGGTGCTCGCTGCTCTTCCTCCCGTCCCCGCAGTCGATAATTGATCCACTGAGAAGCCTGTGGGAATGATATATTGGAGAATAGAGCACGCTGCCAAGAGGACTCGGGGGGGAGAGAGTTTATAAAATGTACTTCCCTTTATGAGGGAGAGGGAATCTGGGAATAAAAATGTAAATAATGATGCCGTGGTCGTTGAGATGACGATCGCCAGGCATCATGTAAAATAGATTATGGTCGATAGTGAAAGTTCGATTGATATCCTTTTTTACGATATTTTCTTTAGGATGAATATGTCCTCTGCTCAATTAAGGCCCGTGCACACTCTCCTTATCGATTTTACTGGAAATTCTGTGGGAGTTGAAGGGGAAATCACTCTCTCCGTCACTGCCGGGACACCACCTCGGCAGAGCATTGTCATGATGACATTCACGATTGTTAGACTTCCTTCGGCCTACAATGTGATTCTTGGCCGCCCCGGGCTCAATCTACTCGATGCGGTCATTTCCATCAAGCGGCTATTGGTACAATGTTCAACTCCTTATGGCATAGGGGAATGAGGGGGGCACCTCAGCCGATCCAACACTGTCTTCAAGCTGTCCCAGGGGCCAGAAGCTCCGAGGAAGATCCCAGCATCGACGACCTCAACCAAAGGGTACAAGACCCCAGAGGTGGCCCGGTCGAATGCTTGTTATCGTGTCCACTCGGAACCGACCCAACGAAGATAGTGCAAATAGGAGCCTAGCTACAAGACGAGAAGCGGGCCCACTTACTGGAATTCCTCCGTGCGAATGTGAACATGTTCGCCTGGACGATAGCAGACATGCCCGGGATTCCCCCTAACGTCATCACCTATAAGTTAGTATTGACCCGAAGTATCGCCCCGTCCGGCAGAAGAAAAGGTGTTTCACCCCGGAGAGGCAGCGGGCGATCAACGAGGAGGTGGATAAGCTCCTCGCGACCGGCTTTATCCGCGAGGTGTAATACCCTAGCTGGCTGGCGAACATGGTGATGGTCAAGAATAATAATGGAAAATAGAGGATTTGCATGGACTACACCGACCTCAATCGAGCCTGTCCGAAGGATAGCTTTTCATTGCCAAAAATTGACCAACTAGCAGACGCCACCTCAGGATACCGCTTGCTCTCCTTCATGAATGCGTTCTCTGGATACAATCAGATCCGGATGCATCCGGAGGACAAGGAGCACACTGCCTTCATCACTGATTGGGGGATGCACTGCTATCGAGTAGTGCCCTTCGGCCTGAAGAATGTTGGTACCACGTACCAACGGCTGGTCAATCGAGTCTTCAAAGATTAGATCGGCCAGAACATGCAAGTTTACGTGGATGACATGCTCGTTATGAGCAAGCTGAAGTCAGACCACGTCGCCAACTTGGCAGAGGCCTTTCAAAACCTTTGCCTATACCAAATGAAGCTGAATCTGGTGAAGTGCGCTTTCGGCATGGCCGCAGGAAAGTTTCTTGGCTTCATGGTCACCCAGAGAGGAGTAGAGGTGAATCCAGAGAAGGTCCAAGCAATTGTCAACATGGGGCACCCCACCTCGAAGAAGCAGGTCCAATGCCTAACGGGTCAGATTGCCGCCCTAAGCCAGTTCATCTCAAGGTTGGCTGATCGTTGCCTTCCTTTCTTCAAGGCACGGTGCAAAGTGCATGACTTTGCCAAGATCGAAGAGTGCAAGGCAGCCTTCGAGGAGCTGAAAAAATTATTGGCATCATCGTCGTTGCTCTCCCGACCAGAGGATGGGGAGAAACTTTTATTGTACCTGGCGATCACCCCAGGGGTCGTTAGTTCGGTCCTTATCCGTATGGATGAGGACGAAGCTCATAAGCCAGTGTACTATGCCAGCAAACTTCTTTGAGATGCGGAGATCAGGTACACCGCTCTAGGAAGTTGATTTTCACTCTCATAATATCTGCTCAACGGCTCAGGCCATACTTCCAAGCACATCTGATTGTGGTCATGACGGACCAACCACTGAGGGCGATACTTAGCCGCCCCGATACTTCTGGATGCCTGGCCAAGTGGGCTCTGATGCTAAGCAAGTTCGACATCGCATACCGACCAAGGCCATCCCAGAAGGTCCAGGTACTGGCAGACTTTCTGGTCGAGTGCACAGGCTTGGGCGAGGAGCCGGAGGAGACCACCTTGGAATGCCAGGTGGACCCCAAAATCGAGAAGGAGGTTTGGGTCCTCCACATAGATGGTGCATCCAACTCGGGAGGAAACAGAGCATGCCTCATCCTCGCCAACGGTGATGGGGTTGTGGCCGAGTGCATGTTCCACTTCTGGTTTGTAGCAACCAACAACCACGTGGAGTACGAGGCACTCCTCGCAGGACTGAGGGTGTCCCGCGAGCTGGGTGTGCCCAATCTAAAAGTCTTCACCGATTTCCAGCTGGTGGCCGGACAGGTTTTTGGAGAATTCGAGGAAAGGGACCCCTAGATGATGAAGTACTTAGAATAGGTACGCTCGAGCACAGCAAGTTTTCGACGTTTCAGCATCTTCCACATCCCTCGTGGAGAGAATGCTCGTGCCAATGCCCTCTCGAGGCTCGCAACCCTACCGAACTCATCATTGGGACGAGCTCATATTGAATACTTAGAAGTTCCAAGCTACGAAGCTCCCGAAGAAGTCCAGCATGTCACCCCGGAGCCCAGCTGGATGGACCAGTATATCAAATACATCACTGATGGTGCCCTACCAGAAGATCGAACGGAGGCTGGCCTCATCAAGAAGAAGGCCGCACGATTCATCATAATGGATGGGCAGCTCTATCGCAGGTCCTACTCTTATCCACTCCTGAAATGCATAAAACCCACGGAGGCGGCCTTTGAGCTCCAAGAGATACATGAAAACCTCTGCGAGGATCATGTGGGGGGCAGGATGCTAGCATACAAGACCGTCCATCAGGGGTATTACTGGGAGACTATGAGGGAGGACGCCATCGACTTCGTAAAGAAGTGCGATCGCTGCCAGCATCATGCCTGCATACACGTCAGTCGGTGGCATTGCTCTCCCAACTCTCTGCACCCTGGCCGTTTGCCCAGTGGAAGATGGACATCCTTGGTCCATTTCCTCCCATGTCCGGATAGTGCAAGTTCCTGATAGTGGCTATTGACTACTTCACCAAATGGATAGAGGCAGAGCCACTAGCATGGATCACCAAAGCCAAGATCTGCCAGTTCTTCTGGAAGACGATCATCTGCCATTTTAGACTCTCCTACACCATCATCACCGATAACGAGTGACAGTTCGATAACCGAGAGTTTGAGAAGTTCTGTGCCGACCTCGGCATTCATCACCGCTTCACCTCGATGGCTCACCCCCAGACTAATGGAGAAGCGAGGTTACCAACTGGACCATCCTCCAGGGGCTTCGAACTAGGTTGGACCAGGCCAAGGGTAGGTGGGCGGAAGAACTTTCCAGCATCCTTTGGACCTACAATACAATGCCTAGAACGGCCATGGATGAGATGCCCTTCAACCTCGTCTTCAGCGCCAAAGCCATAGTCCTAGTTGAATTCGATGTGCCCATGCTACGGGTGGGGCAATATGATGAAGCTGAAAACCCAGCCCACCTTCTGCTCAACTTAGACCTCCTTGAGAAAATAAGAGAAAGGCTCGGCTCTGGATGGTGGCCTACCGGCAGCGGGTAGCTCGGTACTGCAACACACAGGTAAGGCCAAAGACCCTCCGCCCAGGCGATCTGATACTACGACGAGCTGAAGCCTCTCAACCTCGGGAGTGCGGCAAACTCTTCCCGAACTGGGAAGGCCCTTACAAGGTTGTCGAGGCTCTCCCCCATGGAGCTTACTACCTCGCCGAGCTCAATGGGGCCTGATTTCCACGAACTTGGAATGCCAATAATTTGAGGATGTACTACCAGTGATGTAAGGTCTCCTCTCATAAATAAAAGAATTCCTTTCTGTGCAAAATGTCTTGCCTTGCAGGAACACTGCCGAGCGACCTCATGTCTAGTAGATCAAGCCGGGAAACTCCTAAAGCCCCGCACTTTAAGTCAAAAACTCCTGAAGTCCCGCACTCCAAGCCGGGAAACTCCTGAAGCCCCATACTCGAAGTCCGGAAACTCCTGAAGCCCACACCTTGAAGCCGACAAACTCCAGAAGCCCCGCACCTCGAAGCTGGGAAGCTCCAAAAGCCCCACATCTCGAAGCTGGGAGGCTCCTGAAGTCCCGCACTCCAAGCCGGGAAACTCCTAACACCTCGTACTCAAAGCCAAGAAACTCTAGAAGCCCCGCACCTTGAAGCCAGGAAATTCCAGAAGCTTGCACCTCGAAGCCAAAAGGCTGCAGAAGCCCCTGCACTCTGCCTATCCAAATCCTAGCTTGGTGGAGGTGCCTTACGGATCCATCGAGCTTTGCCTCCTGGCTCAAACACACTCCGGGCACCTGGAGATGGTGTTGCCCAGAAAGCAACCCAAGAGGAGCGGTGAATTGGGTCTCTAAAAATGATTTAAGCTAATCACAAGTTACAAACTTAATGAAAGCAAAACAATCCAATTCAATGAATATATATTGCAAGGTGCTATAATTCAAATGCAATGCTCTATATGTATAAGTGCAGCATAAATTAAAAGCAATAAATAAAGAGCAAGTAGAGAGAGAGAACAAGCAATCACAAGCACCAAAAGCTATAGTGGTTCGGTGCCAACTAATGCACCTACATCCACTTCCCAAGCTCCCCTTGGAAATTCACTATAATCAAACCGATTATAGCGGATTAGTTTTCCAGGCTCACTAATCAAAACCCGACTTGTTTTCACAAGGTTTACAAGTCAAACCTTACTTGGTTTGACAGGCTAACCAAGAACCTAATTGGTTTTCACAAGGCTAACCAATAACCTCACTTGGTTTTTCGGACTAACCAAGACTCTTAGTGGTTTTGCGGGCTAACCACCAACCTAATTGGTTTTCCAAGGCTTACCAATAACCTTCCTTGGTTTTACAATAAGCTAACCAAGAACCCTTACAAGATATAAGGTTTAAAACAAAGAACCAATGTAAGCTTTCAATAATAAAGTAAATAATTCGATAAAGCTTGATGTAGTATTGCTTTGCTCTTGTTGAAGCCTTTTGAATACCCAAGTAGGAAAGATATTCAATGCTCTTGATGGCTTTGAATGCTTGGAGGCTTCCGTTGGCTTGAAAGTGGTTGAACCTTGAATGAATAGAAGTTAAGGCTCTTCTCTCTTCTTCTCTTTCTAAACTCTTTTAGGATATTCAATAATAATGAATAGTTGTTGTCTTGATTTGATTTGGAGCCTATGTATACCTTTCCAAGGCCTCAAAACTGAAATATAGCCATTACACTCGAAAAACTAGCCATTGGAGGCATTTGGGACAAGTTCTGCATTTGAAAAAACTAGCCGTTACTGTTGCCAGAACTCCATGTGTCGACACTTCCTCAGTTGAGTTGACACATAAGGTCTACACATGTTCTTCTTGAGTCGACACATAGTTCAAAAAGCTCTATTCAGAATCTCTGGAAATCTCAGTTGAGTCGACCATTCTCAGTTGAGTCGACACCTTGAGTCGACACCTTGCATCCATGTGTCGACACATCAACTATTGTTTCAACTTCTGCAAGTTCTGTGGCTTGAAAGTCTCAGGCGATGTGTTGATCCATGAGTTGACACTTTGAGTCGACACATAAGATCCATGTGTCGATACATCATCTGTGCCATTTGAAACTTTGCAGCATACCGGCCTGAGTCGATACTTCATCTTCATGTGTCGACACATCATGTCATGTGTCGACACCTTGAGTCGACATATCACTGAAAAAATTATAAAAGATGCTGATTTTGAGTTGCAACAAGATTCCACTTGCCTTAGCTATCCATTTAACCATCTTTTAAGTGTCCAAGTCTTGTATTGTGCAATCATTCCATTCAAACTTGGTTCTTCAACACAATTGGGCTTCTACAAATTTTATGAGCATCCTTTCAATAAAAACACACTTAAAGCAAATCATTAGTCCTCAATTTATACTTAATTATTTTGCTTATCATCAAAATCAATTAGTGGAGTCAACAGATGGTTTCGCCGAGTCATCCAGACCTCCCTCAAAAGAAAAAATGCATGAAGTCTTGCTACGCCATTTTCGACGAGGTAGGAACAACTCGACAACTCAAGGACTTCCTTCCTAACTGCCCCAAGGAAATGCATAAAGTATCCGGAGCTCGGTAGGAAAAAGCCCAAGGACTTAGTGCCTCAGGGCAAGGTGCCTCAATAAAAGCATGCACATGGGCGATCAAAAAAAAAAGAAAAAAAAGAAAGAACAGAGAAAAAGAAAAGAAGGAAAGGAAGTTGTCGAAGCAGTAAAGGTACGAAGGATACAAAAGAGACAGAACAGAAGAAAAGTTCATTAAAAATTTATAAAGTTTTTACACCATCTCCGGACTCCCGACAGGCCAGGTGGTCCAGAAAAAGTAGAAGAAAAAGTACAAAGGAGAAGAGGCCCCCTATCCTATCCTACTTGGCCGGCTCCTTCCCAGGATGGTGCTGAGGTCGAGTGGCATCCTCTCGGACCTCTGGTAGCGGGGCTACGTCGACGATGACCGCAAGCTCCTCATCCGCCTTGGCCACGGCCATGATTGGGCCCCCGTACGAAGCAGTAGGGAAGGCAAGCCCATCTAGGTTCATGTTTGGGACAAGCTCTGCCATCCTGGACCAGCAGAACTCGTATCCCTTGAAGAACGAGTCCGTGGCTGCCTCATGGAACTCCGCATCGAATTCCTCCGAAGCCCTGTAGTTTGGCACTGCCTCGGCGGCCTCCTTCTTTATGGCCTCTATGAGGGTCACCGCCCCTGCGGCCTTCTCCTCAATGGCCGCAGCCCGCGCTGTGCCGCCTCCAGCTGGGCCCGGAGAGTCTGAGCCTGTTCCTTCTCCCGGGGAGCTTCGACCTTGAGCTCCTCTATTCGGGCCTCCTTAGCCTTGAGTTCCTCAGCCTGGCACTTGACCCGGTCCTTCTCCTGGGCCAAGGACGTCTCCAGGTCCTTGAGGTGCCTCTCGGCGCTCGCCGCCTCGACCCTTAGCTCCCTGTTATTTTCTTCTGCCTCTTGGGCCTTGTCTGTCTTCAACTTGGCCTCGGCCACTAGCGAGGTGATCTGCTCTTTCAGCCTATCCCTCTTAGCCCAGTTCTTGCAGTAATCATGGATGAGCAGGAGATTTGTCCCGAGCTGCACCAAAAAGAATGTCAGCCATGCAAAAAAAAAGAGAAGGGAGTGATGAATGAAATGGATGAAGAAAAAAACAAAGAGCCCTACCGAGAAGAGTTGCGGGAAGGTGCCGAGGATGGCATCCGCCAAAAGCCTCCCTCCCCTTTCCCGTCGATCGCGTCACTAGACCGCAAAGTGCATCATGCACTTGGCCAGTTTCTGGTCTTAGGCCACCACAGAGTTCGGTGCCACCTCGGAAGCCTTTTGAGAGTTGCCCTTATTCTTCTTTGGGGCCGTCGTGGTGCCCTCAGGGGTGGCTGAAGATGTCTCCGAGCCCCTGTTGATGCTTGCCGCCACACCAGACGGCACTGCTGATGGTGGCTCCACCCTCTCCTCCTCTTCTGCTTCCACCTCGATGACTTCAGGAGGTGGGGACGCAGCGACAGTTGTAGCAGCAGTGGTCCGGGCTCGAACGACTACGTCGGGCTCCTAGACAGGAGGGGGTCCTACTACCTCGGCGGTTCAGGGACTGGCTCGGCCATTCTTCTACTCGGCACGGGGGGTGTAGCAGGCCTTGGCCTTGCACTAGGCTCACTCTGGGGCCTCTTCGACAAGGACTCCCCAGCTCCCACCGGTATGCCCCTCTTCTAGGAAAGCACGAGGAGATGGTCTAAGGAGTACTTTATACCTGCAAAATGAGAGAAACGAGGTCAGCCCCAAGCTCGAACAAACCGACAAAAGAAGTAAGAAAAGTGTGCGCCGAACTCACCCAACTCCTGGATTGGACTAGCCCTGGCTTCGAACAGGTTCTGCTCTGACAGCAGAACCTCGAGAGAGGGAATCTGGTCAGCAATGAGCTGGTTGTGGATCTCTCGATCAGCCACCTCGATTTCGGCATTCCGATTTGAAGTCCGGTCTGGATCACTCTAGACCCAATCGACCCCTTCGACGAAGGCGAAGAAGTATTTGCTCTTCCACCCTTTGATGGAAGTGGGAAGATCAAATTTGAAGCCCTTTGGGCGGGGAGAAATAAACCACCAACCGTCCTCGGTTAGGTGGTGCTTAGGGTGAAGAAGGCCCTGAACAATAAGAAACGGACTACAATCCTATGGAAGTGACAGAGGATGATGAAACAAAAAATTGTCCTGGCTACATTTGGGACTAGCTGAGCTGGGACGAGGCGATAATGGCTCAGCACGGAGAGGAAGAAAGGATGAAAGAGAAAGCGAAGACCCCCTGCAAGGGACTCCTCATATAGGGCTATCCGGCCCGGGCCACTGGAGGTGACCCATTCCCCCGGTCTCGGGACCGAGAGCCGGATGGAGTTTGGGATGTCGAAGGCCTCCCGGATGATCGAGAGGTCTTCTCTGGTCATCACCGAAGCAATGTTGTTGGGACCAGTCGACCGAGGAAGCTCGGATGGAACTTCAGGAATAGGAGGAGGAATATGGGCCCTAGATTCTCTTATGACAATCCTGGTGGGGTGAAGCCTTCTACGGATCTCGAAAGGGATCTCCTCCTCCTCATCGAAGGATGGGGTCCACGGCCGAGAAGGTCCTGCCTCATTGGGATTGCTCGAGACACGGTTACTGCGACCTGAGGGAGCTATCCTAAGGAAGAAGATTGAAGAAGAAAGAAGGAAGGAGGAGAAGGACGAAGTTCAAAAGGACCCCAGAGATGAACTCACCTAACCAAGGAATGAAGAATACTGAAGAGGATAAACCTGGCAAACCTTGAAGGGAAAGGGTAGTCGAGGGAAGGAAGGCTCTGGTTCGCCGGCGAGCACGAGAAATTTGAAAGAAAAAATATTTTTAGGAAACTGTCCTTTTCGAAATGGCCAGATAGGAAACCGTACCCCCCTAGAATTGCCGCTGTCGGATTTACGCCACGTGTCAACAACGGCGAAGAGCAATGCTTCGGCTCATCCGAAATTGCTTCAAGTTCTGCGTCAGCCAAAATGCCTCCTCGAATGAGTCGACGTGCCATCCCCGTATTGGTTGGCTGCCCACTCCACGATGTGTCGACGATCGTGGCATTAATTGCGCACGATCTCTATCTTTCCATGTCAACTCTGCATTAACTCCCTTCGCCCTGAGCGTCGTGTGCCAACGGGACTTGGGAGTGGGGGGGCAAATGATATAGCCAGATCACTGACGTGGAACCCCTGTCAGATCCAGTCAAGTGTGACGTGGGCAGAAGTTGCCATGCCAGACCGCTCTCTTCGAGCTCCTTCACCAGGTGGCTCCCTCAAGGTTGAGTCCACCTCGGCCGAAGTTGAGCTCATGCTCTCTTCGATCTCCCTCGTCAAGGGCTCTCTTTGAGCTCCCCCGCCAGGTGGCTCCCTCGAGGTCAAGCCCACCTCAGTCGAAGTTGAGCTCCTGCTCTCTTCGAGCTCCTTCGCCAGGCTGCTCCCTCGAGGTCGAGCCCACCTCGGTCAAAGTCGAGCTCCTTCACCAGGTGGCTCCCTCGAGGTCGAGCCCACCTCGATCGAAGTCGAGCTCCTGCTCTCTTCGAGCTCCTTCGCCAGACGGCTCCCTCGAGGTCGAGCCCACCTCGGTCGAAGTCGAGCTCCTGCTCTCTTCGAGCTCCCTCACCAGGTGGCTCCCTCGAGATCAAGCCCACCTCGGCTGAGGTCGAGCTCCTGCTCTCTTCGAGCTCTCTTGCCAGGTGGCTCCCTCGAGGTCGAGCTCTCGCTCTCTTCAGGCAAGGGGTCCGGCAGCTGGAAGTCAAGGCCTCACGGTGCCACCTCCCTTGGGTGGCGGACCACCGTCCAAGAACCATGAAAGAGCACCCTCCAGGACACTATTATCACCCTCGTTGCTACTTACACCATATAGGAAAGAGTGCCCTGACCGAAGCACTGCACTCCCACCGACCTTCTGCACCACCCGAAAGAAGAAATCGCCCCGGAAGATTCAAATCCAGGGGATAGCTGCCCCCGATCAAGGCTTTGCCAAGTTTTCCAAAGTGGAGCGACGAGGAGGGAGGTCAAAGCCGGCAACATAACTCCTTGTCACGAATAAGGAAGGTACTTGAGCGCACGGTATGAAGCATTGCCAGAAGTTGACCTTCCGGTGCTTGTAGAGGGGAAAGATCCCAAGGTAAGCCACTGGGAGAAAGCCTGGTCTAAAAGGACCCTCCTAAGATTCTCAACACAAGGTAAGCAAGCCTAACCCAAGCAAGCAAGGGAGAGGGCAGTGCATAGGAGAGGAACCGAGAAATCGAGTGCCTTGGGTTACCGGAGACTCATCGGAAGGGTCTTGACGGACACAGCCACAAGGCTCGAGCTCTCCTCAGCTGCTCCTACCCTAACTCCATTCTCTTTCTTTCAAACCAAATCTCCTCCAAGTATGGGGTTCGAGCAAAAAGGCTCATGGGGAAGGATCTGTTCTCCTAGATCGTCACTGACTTGATCGTCGGAGTGCCCCCACCAGGATTCCCGGTCCAGATCTTCCCTGTTTTGCAGGTCCAGGCACGCAAGCAGGCTCCTATGCGACGAGATCGGCATCCGAGGTCGGTTTCCAACTGCAGGCCACGATGATGTAGACGGCAATAGTAATTAATTAATAAACTCAAAAATTAACATATTAATTTTCATATACTAATAATTTTAATATAATATATAATTTTAAATTATATTAATTTTTATTTATTATTTAAATAATATATATTTAATTTTAATTAAGCAAGTAAAAAAAATTACTCGATGAAATTTTCTTTGGCAACGACGATTTCAGTTTTAAAATCGCCTTTGCTAAATGAAATCATCTTTGTTAAAATTGATTTCAGCAAAATTTGAAATCATCTTTGTCGAAGATGATTGTAGGTAGATCGACGTGGCTGCCACGTTTGATTAAAATATCTAGTTTGATAAATATATTATAAAATATTTAATTTAATAAATATTTATTAAATTTATATTATTTTTTAAAAAATCTCATCAATCTGGCAGAGCCGACGCTCGTTTAAAATAATCAAACATCATCCGACTCACCCCTCTTGAACGCACACCATCAACATAATTGGACGAAGCATCGGACGTTTGACAGCACCAGACATGGAGTAGGGTCGCCTTACGTGGCACAACGTAGATCAAATTCTAAAAGTGTGTCATGATGTTTGTGAAAAGTTTCCAGAATGAGTTCACGTTCTTGCATTGTGCCACCGTGCCAGGAATGATGTAAGCTTTGGCGGGCCATAATGGTCGAATATTTTGCCCATGGGTGGAGCTGATGACGAAGATGAGCAAATTAAGAGGTCGCAAACAAGTCATGTACAATGGCCCCACGCCCATGGTGTAGCTGCATGCGGTGGCCCCACGCCCATGGTGTAGCTGCATGATGAAAGTTTTTTTTTATTAAAATATCTATTTATATTAAAATAGAAACATGATACAGACTTTTTTTTTTTTTTTTTTTTAATGAATCAGAAAGATATATTAAAAAATTATCCATATAATCCAAAGCATCAACTAACAAAATATCTCTAAAATATACAGACATATTAGAAGGAAAGGAGCGGATAAAATATCTAGAATGATGCACGACAAAAGAAGCCACCCAATTCGCTCTAAGGACGCGACAAGAGGCATAGTGGAAGTCGTTCTAAGGGCGCTTTGGATTCAGGATATGACAGTCGAGGAATCACCTTTTATAATAAGACGATCCAAGTAGAGGATCGTCCTGGAATATCTAATACCAACCCATGATTCGTGAAGCTTCGCTGAAAGAATAGTCTACTCCAGGAGATGGGTGCCCCCCGCAGCCAGGAAGCCAATCTCTGGGGCTCGAATAAAAAAGCCTGCCCCAGCATTAGGCCCTCTAACACTTCCATCAAAGTTAATAATAGCATAGATCAGAGGTGGGGGCTCCCAGGAGACAAGAACTCGGTGCTGCACTTGAAGAGCAGTATCGGAATCCCAGTTCACCGATGAATGTACCATCATGCTTCGATACTTCACATCCTGGGCCCTAGCTCTCTCCATAATAAATCCGGCCGAGTAAGTATCGGACCTGAAGATCATAGCATTCCGGGTGATCCAGCGGTGGTAAGCCATATAAGCCATATAATCCCGGGATGTAGTAGCATGAGGGGAGCGAAGGGCCCATAGGAAAGAATCAACCACGTCCTCGCCCGTATAGATGAGGGATCTATAACCCGTGAGGGTCCAAACCTGCCAGGCTCTGAAATAGAGAAATAGGGTGTGGGCGACGGTCTCCTTAGGAGCAGCACAAAATGGACAGGAAGGGGGGAGGTGCAAGCCGCGAGAACTCAGGAGGGATCTGGTGGGTAATCTCCTCCAAGCCACCTTCCAGATGAAGAGACGCACATGAGGGTGCATAGGAAGGGTCCATATCCATGCTGCCTGGACTCCCCTCTGCTGAACCGGGCAATAAATAGAATAAAGATCCAACAGAGGAGCAGCGGAAGAAGACGAGGTCCCCCAAACTCTCATGTCGTGGCAAGGCGTCACCGGAAGGGGAATGGAAAGGATTCTTTCCATCATGGGTTCTCCAAAGTAGGTAGATAACATAGTATAATCCCATGTATGGACCCTTGCAATAATGAAATCACTAACCATCATGGAAGGCGGCAAGTCCGGGGAGAAGAAGTTGGGCCATCTATCCAGAAAAATATCAGAAATCCAGATATCTAAACAGATCCTGATCGATCTGCCATCCCCCACCGCCCATCTAATGTGGTCAATGACATCCGGAGTCCTGATCTCTCTCCAGATAGCAGAGCCTCTGGAGGGCGAAGAGAAGTCAGTCCTCCCTAGAGAATGGATATCGTATGTGGCTCGCATAAAGGAAGCCCACAGACTATCAGGATCTAAAAATAGTTTAGTAGCATGTCGAGCCAACAATGTCTCCCTCGTAACTACAAGTGAATGGATGCCCAGTCCACCATCTTGCACAAGCTGGCACACCGACTGCAACCCTAGGAGGTTAATACCGTTGAAAGCTAGAGCTGTCAATGGGTCGGGTTCGGGTTGGAACCCAGATATCCAGATCCGGACCCGATTTTAGCTATCGGACCTGGACCTGGACTCGAATACCCGATGGATCCAATTTTAAAGTATTAGACCCGGACTCGAATGGGTCCCGGATATTTAGACCTGAACCCCGACCCGAATACCACCATGGTCCATGGGCTTGTAAGAGTGGAGGATTCTATTCTTTTTTTTTAACCGTTCGATTATGATCCAACGTCCCACATTTATACATATATATATAAATATATATCATATTATTTGATTTAATCGGGTCTCGGGTCTATCGGGTCTGGATATGTAATATCTAGACCTGGATCCATTTATCTATGACTAATCGGGTCCGGATCCGGGTCCGGGTAAATGGGTCCAGATTGAGATCCAGACCCAGGCCCATTGGATCCAGACCCGTGGATCTCGAGTCCAGACCTGATCTGTTGACAGCTCTACTGAAAGCAGTACTGGACCGCCAAAGGAAAGCCCAAAGGATCTACTCCACCTTGTCCACCATCACCCTGGGAATCACAGCATTGGCCAATAGGTAGATAGGTAGGAAGGTGAGCACCGACCTGATGAGAGTAAGTCGACCCATTGGCGATAACACCTTGCCCTGCCAGCCTTCAACCCTATCCTTCACCGCCTACAGCATAACATGAGAGTCCGCCCTGCTGAGCCGAGCTCCAGAAATTGGGACTCCTAGATAATGAATGGGACCATCCCGCCCCCCAATCCCAAGGATAGAAATGATCCAACTATGCATACGAGCGGTAGTCTTTGGGAAAAAATGCACCTCCGACTTTGCCAAATTGACCCTCTTAACAGAAGCAAGACAATATGACATAATGACGCTCCTGAATCCATGGGCCATAGTTTCAAAAGCCCTGCCTAGCAGTAAGTAGTCATTTGCAAAGAGAAGGTACGAGATCGGAAACACTGTAGGGCAGTAACGCAGGGGTGAATAGTCGATGCCCGAACAGTATCCCATAAGGCTCACGAGAGGGAGTTAGCCATAATAATGAACAGGTAAGGGGAGAGTGGATAACCTTGTCGGAGGCCAATCGTGGAATGAAAATAATCTGAGGGAGCTCCATTAATAAGAATAGAGAAGGATGGAGTGCTGATGCATGCCATGACCTGAGAAATCCACTGGGGATGAAAACCAAAGTCATGGAAAGATCGGTCGAGGAAGCTCCATCGCACACGGTCATATGTCCTTTCCATATCCAACTTGATGGCCATCAGAGCAGTCCTGGAAGATGCCTGTCATATATCATGCATGAACTCCTGATCCAGTAGGACATTGTCAGAAATGCCCCTTCCAGCAATAAAGGCCCCCTGCTCCGAAGAGATAATACTTAGAAGGATACCGGCCATCCTTCTAGTTAGAAGTTTGGTACAGATTTTGTCCAAAATACCACACAGGCTAATCGGTCTGAAGTGGGATGAATGAGATGGGTGAGGCCGCTTAGGAATGAGAGTGACATAGGTCTGCTTCCATCTGTCCGGCATCTGAGCAGTGGTGAAAAAGGCTTGTACATTCGAGATAACCTCCGATCTGACAATACCTTAATATCTTCGAAAAACAGGAGAGGAAACCCATCAGGACCCAGAGCTTTGTCCTTCGATAAGGACCAAAGCACCTCCCTAACCTCCTCCTTTGAAATAGGGGCGAGAAGGTCCTCATTCTGGTCCTGAGAAAGTAATCTCTGAGGAGCAGACACCTGGACATAAGGTAGATCACCATCCTCCGACCTCCATCTGATCGGAAAAATGACAGAATCTCCTACATAATGTAGTGGTCATCATTAATCCAGTGGCCATCTTCGGACTTGAGTGCGACAATCCTATTCCTGTGTCTCCTGACCAGGGTAGCTTGATGGAAAAAATGAGAATTCCGTCTTCCTGAGCCAGCCATTATATCATGGATTTCTGCCTCCACATAGTCTCCTGCTGAGCCAGCAATGAATTGTAGGAGGCTAGACTAGCCTACAAAGAGAAAAGATCTACTTCCTTCAGGCCACCATCCCTATCCTCATTCACCTGGAAGTCATGAATGATCTTCTCCATCTCCCCCAGCCTGGAGAAGATGTTGCCTACTTCTTTTTTACTCCATCTCCTCAATTGACGTTTGAGAAGTTCCAGTCTTCGGTTGATCCTGTACTGGGCATTGCCCCTGATAGGAATTCTCCACACCTCCCTTACCACCTCCCAAGAATTAGGATAAGACAATAAAATTCCCTCAAATCTGAAAGGCACCTGAATGGGAGGAAGAGGGGAGGTTGTCAGTAGAATGGGACAATGATCAGAAGCCACCTTGTCAAGGTGGCGAACAACGAATTTGGGGTGCAGAGAAGCCAGCCCGTGGTTACCATAGCTCGATCCAACCGCTCCCAAACTCTGGCTCTCCCAATCTTGTTGTTGCACCAGGTGAACCTGGAACCCACAAACCCCATATCAACGAGGCCATTGGAGTCCAGAAATTGGCTGAATTCCCTGGTAGCTACAGTATAAGTAAAGGCATTGCCTCCTCTCTTCTCTTCCCTCTTGGTAATATAGTTGAAATCCCCCACAACCACCATCAGAAATCCCTGATTGATCAATCTGGATACTTCATTCCACGAATACCTTCTCTCCTTGAAGCAGGTACTGGCATAGATTCCGGAGAGGATCCAAGAAGGACCATTATTTTCAGTAATTACCATTATCATATTCTGGAAACATTGATGAAACACATCGATTCTGGCAATAGATGTGTTCCATGCAACACAAATACCTCCAAATAAACTCTTGGCATCAATTGCATAAAAATCCCACTCCTTAGGAAGGCAGCGGCGAATTTTCTGCACTGAAGGTCCAGCCAGTCGGGTCTCAGAATCAAGCAGACATCCGGATGATTAAGAAAATTTATTCTACTAAAAGACGAGGCAAAGGAAGGTTTCCTTGCCCCTCTAACGTTTCAAGATAATATCTTCATACAGATAGACTAACCCATGGAAGAACCCTCCCCAGGGCTCTTCCCAGAAACCACATCCTCCCCAAATGCAGGACCCCTTGCAACTTGTTCAGGCTCCAGATTCCCCTGAAATAAGGCGACCTTCGGTCGTTCTACCACATCCTCATGGACTGGCGCCTGCATGTTCACCCCAATGCTGACCAGAACCACCACCCCTGATTGCTGCCCAGATCCCATGGATCCCAGCACCGGGCATTTGGACCCACCCCAAGGCTTGCTTCTTACCCTTAACCACATCCGCAGCTCCTCCCCCTTCATCTGTCCCACCGGAACTCCTCTGAACCCTAACAGCAGCCGACCAGCCATCACGGGCAAAGAAGCCGAGAGAGATCCCTTCCCCCCCGAGCCCATCCATGCAAGGATCGGAAGCACTGACCTTTACCGAAGGAGGAGAAACCGAGACCGCCAGGCGAGCCTTCTGGCCAGCCGGAAATGCGGGAGCAAGCTCCTCCACCGTGTGCTTGGAGGTCACCGGGACAGAGACTTTTGGGTTGGACACAGGAGAAGACGCTGAGCTTCAACCCCTTTTTAAGGCCGTAGAACCGAAGTCTACCATGAGGAGGTCCACTGGGCCACCATCCGACGGGCCCACCTCCATTCGATCAGCCAACCTAGCCAAAGGCCCAAACCCCGGGGGGAACGAAGCTCCATCTCCCGACATCTTCCCTGAACTCGTGTCCGGGG
The DNA here is from genome assembly GCA_021397845.1 of Areca catechu. Lineage (NCBI taxonomy): Eukaryota > Viridiplantae > Streptophyta > Magnoliopsida > Arecales > Arecaceae > Areca > Areca catechu. Next base: position 43,805,614 of record CM038039.1, read on the forward strand.
ATCGCCGTTGGGCCACTTTGGTCGGTTTTTGCCAGCCATCCGAGTCTGGCGACGAGCTGGGAGTCGAAGTCCCCACAGTGGGAGAGGTTCTTGAAGGGGAAGAAAAGGGTAAATCTGGAGAGGATCTGCCAGTACCCCTTCCCCCGTCGACCACATTCCGCTCCTTCACCGGTGACCACGCTGGACGAGGCTGCCAAACCTTGCCGTTAGCAACCACAGCCCGAACTTCGACCTGCTCCTCCCCTCATGCAGCACAGTATTCCTGCTTGAGCCCGCCCCATTGGACCCCTCCGAACCCCCTTTAGTACTCTCCTCCTCCTTCCCCCCGACTCCACCATACCGACACTGCATACATCTTCCTCATGGCCGATCTTCCCACATGCAAAACATAAGGAAGGCAAGTTTTCATAGATAAAAACGTTGCTAAAATACTTTAAATTTCCCTCGAACCAGAACTCCCAGCTTCACTGGAAGAGAAGAGTCTAGCTCAACCTTCACACAAGCATACCCCACCTTTTTCAGGTGATCCGTGAAGCCATCAATCGATATGGGTTTTCCGGCCACCTCCACCACCGGCTTCCAAAATTCTAGCGGAAGGCCCAACAGTCGCATCCACACAACTACCTTCCGAATACTCCTCTGTTCCGGCACAAAATTCGGTTCCCAGTCTTCCATCGCCAGCAACTAACCTCCGGCAAACCACGGGTCGCCGGTACAGACCGAGGCACACTTCCTTTCCATCCATAAACGGACGACGAGGAGGTCTTCCGCTAGTGGGATGACCTCCGGCTCGTACGAGAGGCGAGCCTTCAACTGAATCTCCCTTGCCACGGCCTTCGCTGACACCCGTCGACCTAAACTTCGAACCACCACTGCAAGGCCAGACCATTCCCTTTTCGCCTCCTCAAGCTCTGTCTCCGGTAGCTCGAGGACTTGAGTAAAATAAGCCTGCAAGAGCTCAAGGTCAACCACTGGGGTGAGGTCTAAAGAGAACCCCTCTCCGGTCTCTGTACAACCTTCATCCACAAACGCTCGCCCTCCCTGGCACTCATCTTTCCCTTCCCCTCCCTTCCACTCCTACCATCATCGGAACTCGGCCCCCTCCTTCCGCCATGAAAATCTGAAGTAGCTTTAGGAGCACGGAAAGCAAAACCCTCTTGCACACGAACCAAGACACAAAGAAGACACATAATACATACCTTACTATATATAAAAAATATCTAAAAAGCTAATAAAATAAAAAAAATATAAGACAAAATATCATAAAATAGTACAGTAACATAAAAAAGAACCTGAAAGAGATACAGTACTAGTAAATAACACGACACCAAAAAATGTATAAAGAAAACTTTATAATTAATGAGGAATTTGACCACTGGTGAGTGGTACAATTGGTTGTGAAATTTTTTTCATAACCGGCTGAAAATAAAAATAAAAAAAATTAATAAAATAATCCTAGAGTCCCTGTTGGCTGGTGGTACTGAAAAAATTATGGATATATATAATAAATCCCGTTCACTCGGCTGACGCCAGTGGTAGTCAGGTTGATGTACTCATCTTCGGATGGAAAACGACTGCGAAAAAATTAATATGCGCCGTGCATCGAACATTTTCTAGCTGGGATTGGGAGATCGTCCAGGGGTCACTACGCCCGGGATCTAACTCTCCTCCCCGTTAAAAAAAAAAAAAAAAAAAAAGGAATGATTATGAAACTAGAAGTCCAGCACAGGTATAAAATAAATATTGAAAGGCCGCTGAGTTGATGCTGAAATCATATTGAAAGTCTGGAGCACCAATCACAAGAAAACAAAAATAAGCGCATGCGACCGGGAATATTGATGTGTACCAAACTGTTGATGAACAAGAAATGTTTAAACTCTTTGCAGCCACTAAGTTGATACCAGTATATATTCCTGAATAGATGTAAGGGAACTATGCCTTCAGAAAAATAAGAAAAAATTAAATCTTGCAGATTAAGAGGCTATTCCTATTAGTCATAATGATATGTAAGACATCATTTGGGAGAGAAATATAATAGCAACTCAAAGATTGTACCAATATGGACTAGGAAAAAAGTCAAACAATTCTCATTAGCATAAGGTACATTTAGATCTTTATTTTAGATATATAGATCATGTATATTGAGTGACCAGGTGCATAAGGAACATCAAAAAGAATGACAGTATATTCATTGTACACTGCCAAGGAGTACTTTTGAGTAAAGTTGTCAAAATGGGCCGTAGCCTATGGGCCAGGCTGGATTGAGAAATTATGATAAATTTATATAATTAGGCTTTTTAGTTCGGCCCTTATAGCCAATGGGCTAAGCCGGGTTAGGACCAGCCCAGCCAGTGGGCCAGTGATGGGAGCACCTTTGGGCTTTGGATCATCCCCATTCTCAATCGATAGAAATTTTCTCCCCTCGGCTACTCAAGCACCCCTCGATTGCCAACGTGCGGCTCGCCTCATTCAAGGGCTTCCTCCGCCTACCAACCCTCCGGTGGCTCATCCTCTTAGACAACTATATTGCCGGCGAGCTTGAGATCCCGATGGTGACTAGCCTCAACGCGCTCTGTGACCTCGACCTCTCCAATAACCACATCCAGTTGGTGAAGGAGATCCAATAACTCATGAAGATGGCAAAGGAGATTTAACGACTCTAGAAGGCACCGTCGAAGCATCGCCGGTAGCTGAAAGATGTCGGCCTCTTCAAGGAGATTCGATAACTCGCACAAATGTCTCCTAAATATGCCTTTGAAATCCTCCCGTGACTCCGACCTCCTTCACGACTCCAGCCTCCCCCTAACTCCAGCCTCTGCCTCCTCCATGCCCTCTGGCCATGGCAATGGTGAGTAGCCACTTCCCTTTTTTATTTTTTATTTTTATTTTTGTGGGTGGCCCAGCCCTAACCCATGGCCCACGTAGGGTAGGCCAGGATAGGAACTTTTGACCCATTTGTTAAAGGAGGCCAAACTTGGCTTAGCCCATATATTCTCAACCCATATGGGTTAGGGTCGGCTAGCCCATTTTAACAACTCTATTTTTGAAACATGTATGAAGCAATGAGGATCACTTTAAGACCACCATTGAGCCCTAAGAATCCCACAATCGATGAGTGTAAAGTTCTAGACCTACAAAAACTTCTCAGCTTCTAAAAAAGCCCAACTAAATTTACTTGACCAAAAGGCTGGTGCCTCTTGTACATAACAAAAATTTAAACCCAGAGACCTGAGGAACACCCTTGAGAGTTCCTTTTTTTTTTATAAAGACGGGCAATCATGCGACTCTGATGCGAGGGAAGTCCAAAAGATTTAGAGAAAGAAACTCCTGAAGAGGTAAAAGAATGATGTTGCCCCGGTTCTAAGACTAATCAACAGAATGCTAAACAACAAATGAGGCAACCTAGTCAGCTACACTATTTGCCTATTGATAGGCATAGCTAGCCAAAACCATCATGGGGTATCAAAGAAAACTCCAGATGTTGCAAAGGAGAGGGTGGGCATCACAATGCTCCGACTTGTCCTGAATCCAATCAATAATAATGGAAGAGTCATCCTAGCTTAATGAGAATCTTCTAATTATGCAAATCATGTATAGTTCTGATAATGCCTGTCCACGTAACTTTGAGCTCAGCTTTTGGAATGGAAGGGTTATGACGGAAGATTGAGAGTTCTTTCAATCTAACATTTTACCTGGCTAATCTCATGGTATGGGAAAAAAAAAAGAATTAACGTTAGGGTATGCATGTGCTTATCCCTACATGCATCGGATGGATATTGGATGATAGAGCTGATCATTGGCCCGGTCCCATACCTGAACCCTATACATTTTTAATCAAATTTTGGATTGGATTCGTTTAAAATTTGAATTTTTTTTGTACTCAAACTTAGCTCATGACCAACTCTATTGGAGACATATATATATATATATATATATATATATATATATATATATATATATATATATATATATATATGTACGCGCGCGCACGTGTATAAGATAAAAAAAACTTTTATGACATCTATTGGATAGTGTTTTTTGAATGAGATCCTATATTGTGGGAAAATTTTGAATACTCATTTAAGATCTAGGAATATAGATAATATCTTCTAGGTACCTGAACCATGATCTATGTAGACTAAAGAACCCTACATGGATCTATTAGGACATGCCGATGATAGTATTTTGGATCGAATTTGTTTAAATTTGGGTCTTTAACTAAGGATATCAAGACTTAAATGAATAAAGTATGTGATGACACATATAATGTTTAATTTTATACCAGTTATATATTAGATAGATGTTGGATACATATCCTAATAATATCTTCTAACTAGTTTTTTTTTTTTTTTTTTATGAGATCCTAAATTATAATAGATGGTAAAAATATCGATAAAATATGGTAGGTTGATAGAAATTTTCTAGTCAACACATGAATTTATTAAATTTAACCTTGGTAATCGATGACAATTTACTTGTTGCCGGCATAATATACCTAAGTTGTTATATATAAACACCCTAGAACTGAACTATAATTGCTTATAACCCTAAAAGCAACCTTAAATTCAAGCTATGATATCCTCCTTTTATTTCATCTAAATTATATAATTCACTAATATAAATTTTTGTTTTAATAAAACTTGTTTAAATGCCATTTCATCAAGTTTTAAGAGCAATATTTTTACAAGGCAATATTTGAATGCCTTCTCTATATAGCATGTGCTATGACTTTAAATAAAAGAAGGTAATAACATTTAGGACTCGTTTGGTTCATAAAAAATAAAGAGAAAAAAGATAATTTCTAAAAAATGGAAAAGAGCTCTCTTATTTAGTTAGAGTTTTTTTTAAAAAAAGAATGGAAATAACTTTTTCCATATGAAAACACTTTCCATATTTTATAAAAGTGGAAACTCACGAGTAAAATGGGTTTTAGAAAAACACTTTCCATATTTTATAAAAGTGGAAACTCATGAGTTAAATGGGTTTTAGAACTTTTCATGGGATAAGAATTGATGATCATTTTTTCTTTTCAAAAATATCCTTTTTAGATCTATAGCTAAAATTTTATAAAATATTGATAGATAGTTAAAATAAAATATTGAATAGTAATATTATCTCAATATTTATATTAATATAATATAATATTTATATCTATAATAATTTTATTATATTAGAATATAAATATTATATTAATATAATAAATTATTATGATCTAATATTTTATTATATTATATCAATATTATATTTTTTATTAATATAAATATAATATTATTATTTATATAAAGTTTGGAAGTAAAAATGTGTGGGTTTTTAATCTATTAAGAATATAATAAATATTTTACATAGTTTTTCAGATGAGTATATGCATAGTTTGTTTAGGCAAGTGCATATCGAGTATAAACTACTTTCTTATGATTAACCAAATATGTCAAAATTCTATTCTCATGCAGTCATTTCCTGAAAAAAAAAAAAAAAAAAAAAATTTACGTATCAAATGAATCCTTAAATATGGTACATGTACCATCAATATAAAAGCTTCGTTTCATTTACATGGTAGTTGTTATGGATCCAAGTACATCTCCAATGGCTTATGGCATAAAAACATTTTGTAACTATTCGCCAGCTCACTTGTCGTGTTTATCATAGATCCTCGGTATTTGTTTCCAAAAACGATATGTTTGATGCATAATGCAAGCTAAGCATGCCTAATTTGGTTCAAATTTCATGATGTAACCTAATGTCATGGATATTTATCGGGACAATGCTGCAAATGATGGTCAAATAGTCCGACAATCGTCAATTTTATCTAACTTCCACTTTGTACTTACCGAGAATATTAAGTTACAAGTCGGTCATGTCCGCTTCCAACTGTTCTATATATGATGTTGAGCCTCCATTTCCAAAATTTAAGACATGGATGAATCGAGCAGAGCCTGAAATCAAAATCAAACTTTTGATAGGACAGGATATGAAACACACACAAAATTTTTTTTTTTTTTTAAAAAAAAGAATTTTTTTTTTTTTTAAAAAAAAAGGGCCGATCCAAAGGGATGGAATTGTATCTTTCACGAGGAAGAAAGATTCCCTGCCCCTGCATGAATCGACTGTTGGATCGTAATCCACGCATGCAGATGAGTAAAGAAATTGGACGTGCTTTGAGATTTGTGCAACATGCGATCTACTCGCTGTCAAAGGCACGGCCCGAACCCCGATCTTAGGGCCAGGAGAGATCCAATCAGGCCTCAAAAAATTGGTCCAGACCCTTGAATCAGGACCTGGCAAGGATCTCTCATGAAAGTAGGCCGACGTGTCCTTGAACTACCGGGTCGTAGATTCGATCTAGGATTCTAAAATCCAATACTTTATCCGGCTCATGGGACTGCTCGTCCAATAGAAGATCTAAATCCCAAGCCTGGCCCTCTCCAAATTACTTCGACCCCAGCAAAATGCAGCCCCTACACAGTTTACGGAAGCTAGGTTCAAGCCCAGTCTAAACATACGCCTTACATTGATCTGTTTAGATTATGAGTAATTTTTTATTCACCGCATGCGGTGCAGCAAATCCAGCGTGGCCTGCACTGCACGTTCCTATTGGTCAAAAAATATTCAAAGCTGAAATGATTAGCATTAATTAAAATTTTCGTCCAGACCAAAATATCCTTACGACATCCTAGTTCAAAAGCTACGACACCCCAGTTCAAAATCTACGACATCCTGGTTCTAAAAATGATCTAAAACAGTATTACGATATTCTAGTTCAAAACTTACGACACCCTGGTTCAAAAATGACCTGAAACAGTATTAAGATACTCTAGTTCAAAACTTACGACATTCTAGTTCAAAACCTACGACACCCTGGTTCAAAAATGACCAGAAATAGTATTACGACATCCTAGTTCAAAAGTTACGACATCCTAGTTCAAAATCTACGATGCCATGCAGAAAATATAAATTAAAACCAGAAACAGTATTACGACACCCTAGTTCAAAAGTTACGACATCATAGTTCAAAACCTACGACACCCCTGCAGAAAAATATAAATTAAAACCTGAAATAATATTATGATATCTTAGTTCAAAAGCTACGATAGCCTAGTTCAAAGTCTAGGACACCTTTGCAGAAAAATATAAAATAAAACTTGAAACAGTATTACGACATCATAGTTCAAAAGCTACGATATTTTAGTTCAAAAGCTACGACATCATAGTTCAAAAGCTACGACACCCCTGCAAAAAAATAAAATAAAACTTGAAACAGTATTACGACATCCTAGTTCAAAAGTTACGATATCCTAGTTCAAAACCTACGACATCCCTGCAGAAAAATATAAAATAAAACTTGAAACAGTATTACGACATCCTAGTTCAAAAGTTACGATATCCTAGTTCAAAACCTACGACATCCCTGCAGAAAAATATAAAATAAAACTTGAAACAGTATTACGATATCCTAGTTCAAAAGATACGATATCCTAGTTCAAAACCTACGACACCCCTACAGAAAAATATAAAATAAAACTTGAAACAGTATTACGACATCCTAGTTCAAAAGATACGATATCCTATTTCAAAATCTACGGCACCCATGCAGAAAAGGAACTGGAGAGAAGGATATTTTGGTTTTGATGAAAATTTCAAATAAAAACTGAATGATAATTAATGTTGGTCATGCTCAACTCCCATCCCGTTATGCTACAGTGAATATATTCAAACCAACAAGAAAACGTGGTGCAGATCATGTTAGATTTATTGCACCGCACATGGTGCACAAAGACTTTTCCTTAGATTTATAAATACATAAGATTGTCATTGGAGGGCAAGCCCGAGAACCCTTTACATGAGAGCCCATCTGCAACATGTGGGATAGAGGTACCTTTCCTTTCTTTATATATGCATCATAGATGATGATGATGTCGATAAAACATGACATATTAATTTTGTACCCCCAGAAAAAAACATGGCATATTAATTGATATGGACATATGAGAAGGATAGCAACCATCAGTGACTTCAAGAATTTATTAATTATAGTTATTATTAAAGAGGCATGATAACTTATATGATGAAATTAACTACCCAAAATCCAAAAAAATTTAATGAAGAGACCATTGACGCCAAAAACCGAGGAGCTTAGTTTTTGATAGATGCCAAAGATTTAGACGAGTAGGAGAGAACAAAGTGATAGAAGTGCGAGGGAAAAGGGGAAGGGACAAAAATACAAGGAAAAAGGGTTTTGTACGTGGTGGTTTCCCCAGGGCCTGTCATCAAATTTTATACATTTACATTTTGATTTCTAGAAACACACTCTTGGGACGAGTATACGTGGATAGCTGCACGATCCTAAGTTGGTGTGAGATAAATAGGCAGTGCTGGCAAAGTAGAACTGATCACACCATCTATCTTCTTGACTCATCCAATGCACATACCAAATAGGCATACAAGACGAAAGAGATCTAAAATATCTTGTATTACCAACAGTAACAGGCATAAATTTTAATACATACTATTTTTCTGAGCAAAACGTTCATAGAAGTTATTGGCATAAAGAAGTATTAGATTCACAAGTTTGGAGCAATTATCAATGATTATGGTGAGCTAAAAGTAAGAAGGCTTGGGCCTCTACGAAGATAACCAGTAAATTATGGTCAGGGGAAAAGATGGCGTGCATTTTTTTTTTTTTTCCCTTGTTGAGAAGTGGTGTTTATATTTGATAACTCGGACACTTAAAATTAAGCTCATCATAGACTTGAAATATGCATATACAAGCTGCACAAAAAATTTATATCCTGCATAGCATACACCATGCGATCATGTACACCATCAATTACGGTCATCCATTCATACCGATGCACCAAGATGGATGCTCAATGAATAGGGTCCATAGAAATAAGCAGCTCGAGATAACCTTTATCAAGGTCTACCAAGGTGACAAAATCTCATATATAACAGAATTTCATGATAAGGTTAATCATGGTGATAATGCATGCAACTTGTAATTTTTTGGACCGAGCTTACATCTCGATCGAATCTTGGCACAATGTTTATGTACCTTCAAGGATATTCCTAATCGGTCAAAGAGGAACTGAAATCAGACTATGTTCCAATAATTGATAGCTGGCAACTGTCTTGCTTATAAGATCATAATAAGATTCTTGTTTTTTTTTTTTTTTTTTTTTTTTTTCCGAAAAAAAGGGCACATGACCTTGGTTTCCTGGACAAAAATAGTTTCAAACCAAGAGTTATTCAATCCCTAAGACGGAAAAATTAAACTTGAGCCAAACAAAACAAGCAATAGCTACTACTACAAGAAGAATAAAATACCGAATATGGCCAACAGATCAGCTTGGTACTGGAGTCCCGCATGCTCTCGTCGCTCACTTCCTCTCCGGGCCGGGCATGCGGGATCGGAGCGGAGTTCGTCGACATCGACGACGTCGAGACGGTGCGGCCCGAGATCCGGAGCGACAAGGAGGCGATGCGGGTGCTGTCCGTGGAGATGATGTCGAACCTGACATTGGCTGCCGAGGTAGCAAGGGAGGAAAAGGTGGTGGCGATTCTCGGCGGTGGCCACCTCTGGGGTGTTGAAGGAGAGGAATCAGAGGTGGAAGGGAGCGGCGATAAGGATTGATCAAGGAAGGGGTGCGGGTAGGGTTTCCGGGATTTGAGATTTTTTGGTAAACGAGAAAGGGGCTAGGAGAGAGCCGGTTTCGAGAGCGAGGTCTGGCTGGATAAGGAGAGGGAAACAAAATTTAATTTCTTTTTTTTTTTTTCACGAGGAAAAGTATGTACGAATAAAATATGAAATCTCCAAAAATCACCGATACTAATAATTCTCATGCTAGCATATAAAAGTCTTATAACTGGATAGATCAGCAAGAGATGCATTCGCCGGAAGTTCTTCCTAAAATTCGTATAATAATTCATATAACCTTGTTGCTGCTGCCTTCCTTCTTCTCGACGGGATCATCGTTCCGATGCCACGGGGCAGATGCGATGTTCTCGAAGACGGAGGTGCACTCCCTCAGGGCCTTCATCTCCTTTTGCTCCTCGGCCTCGAACCGTATCATCTCCATGCGGGTATAAATCATTCCCCATCGCACCTTTAGCAGGCAGTCCGTTATCTGCTTCCACTCATCCAAGATGGAATCGAGTTCAGCCAGCCTCTCCTTGTATTCCTTCACGTCAAAACCCAGCCGCTCCGCCGCCTCCACCTCCACCGTCAGGCGCTTGAGCTTTTCCGTCGCGCTTGGATTCTTATCCAGCGACAGAATTTGGATCTCCTTGGCCACTTCCTCGAGGGATTCAAGAATTGCATCGGTGGCTGCCTTCACGATCTTCCCACGAATCGGCTCGGCGATATCTTGGAACCGATTGCTGACCGAAGGAGACGACGAAAAACTGGGCCGGTTCCATATTTGATCCATTGGATGTGCCATGCGAGAGAAAAGTTTGTGGGGTGGAAGCTATTAAAATTATCAGAATCTCGTGTATTATAAAATCTTAAACATTATAACTACCATGTATCGTAGACAGGATTTTGGTACGTATAATTTTGGATGCCGTAATTGTTGCATATATTATATATAAAATCTTTGTATATCGATCCATATCAAATTTCTAAAGATCATAAAATCTAATTACCAAATTTATATACCAAATCATGGAATTTTGCTATTGTATTATACTATATTATGTTGTATATATCTTTTCCAATAATCATAAGATATTATTTTTTAATATTTTTTATAATTATGAAATTTTATTATTATATTTTACCGCATCTGATCTTTAAAATCAAAGACCTTAACTTGTATATTTAGTCAATTGATAATAATTTCAGATCACCTCAACTTAGCAGTAGTCTAAAAATAAAAGCTATCTTTTTAATTATATTTATTTTATCTTTTTTAAAATAAACGTGAAATCTATTACTGATTATATTTTATCTTATGTTAAATATGGCAACGAGATTTATATACTAATTAACTATAATCTTGCTTCATATTATTGGTCCGATTGGTTTTAGCCCCGACCATCTTATACTTTATCTGTACTTGTCCACCCTAGTCACCCACGACCGCTCAAAAAGGTCCAGCAAATCAATAGTGCCGAATGATTCAACAAACAACCAGACGCCCTCTCATTTAGGATTGAAATTGGGCTAAGGCCAGTCAGATAAATTTTGGATTGGCTCGAAGTCGGAACGAGTTTGGGACCAGGTCCGAAATAGATCAGACCTGGCTTGAACCTAAAAATAGAATTCATTTAATTTTCAAGACAGGCTCGAGATCCACTGGCTCGACTTAGCCCGGCCTAAACCCAGTCCGCTAGCTTGACAGGTTTTAGGATTTTAACCTTTTAGATTTTTTTTTAGAAATATGTACTAGTAGCTCAAAGAACTTCATTTTATCATTTTATCTTCAGATTGGCAGGTACAATCAAACTTTAATTCGGGCTAGTCCGAACCAAAGCCTAGTTCAAGCCAACTCAATTAGGCTCGGACCAAGCTTGAATTCGGGCTCGGACCGGGTTTTTTAAAATAAATTGGGCCTAAGCCCAGCTCGAAGTCTATTTTTTTTTTTTTTTTTTTTTTTTTTTTTGGGGGGGGGGGGGAGGGGGGCCAGGTTCGGATAGGGATATGGCCCGGCTTGGCCCAATTCCAACCCTACTCTCACTCCTGTCTAGTTTGTATGATCATGCTCACCATTTACAACTTGTTCTAGATACTAAACAGATGGTGGATGATTAAACTAGATAGAAAGGTATGTAATTTCTGAACCATTTCGAGAAGATTGAATTCTTGGTTTAGAAGATTTATATAATTTGTTATTGAAAGTTAATTTATGATAAGAAGATTCCAATCTTTGTTAGTGCAATTAAATACCAAAATGATGTTCCACCAGCATTAACAAAGCATTCTTATAGGAGTGGAGCACATGAAAGACCTAAATGAGATGTGAGTTCTTGGATAATGCACCAACAGCCTTGAATTTCTTATGTGAACAGACTTTTCCAACCCTTGCAAGCAAGAGAATTTACCAAGCAATCACATGGACCTGCTGTTTGGTTAAAAGGTATATCCCCTTCATTCTTGACAAAAGCACAAGAAAAAAAAAAAAAGAAAAGAAAATTACAAAAATAATCTTAGAGCATCTACCTTTTCACAGCTATTCTCAAGATTGAAAAATCTAAAATACCACTTCTAGTTGTGAAAACTTCAAGCAATAATTCAGGACTTAGACAACCTTATGCTTCATATAAAACCCCAACAAGTCTTGCATATACCAGGAGGATCCTTCCATAACAATTGCACAAGACTTCTGGGACACGGATCATGCATTAATTGGCAGCATCACCGACAAAAATAAATTAGAGTTATCAGAATATGTTAAGTACTTGAAATATTTCAAAGAAGAACCATCGGAGGTGCCCTTTTTGCTATTGGAAAGGCCTCACAATGCGAGCAGTTGGCCAGTTTCATCTACATAGTTGCCATAGTCGAATTATGTTGCAATTTCAAGTGATTAATCAGCAAATCATTTGAAATAATTTATTTGCTAACGGTTTTGGAGGAAAATGCTGCCTAACAGGGGGCTGTGTAAGATGATTCAAATATAGAAGCAACACGAATGAATATCTTGCAAATACTAAAGTTTCACTTCATCATCAAGGTTTGTCAATGTGACAAAATCTCACAGACAGCAGAACTTTGTAAGTCATAAGGTTAACTGAGGTTATGTGATGGTACGTTAACATCTGGCGATTCTTTGGACTTGGTTTACGTCTCAATTGTTTGTTAGCACAACATTCATGTTCCTTACTGGACATTCCTAATTGATCCTAGAAGAATTGAAAGCAAAATATAGTCATGTCTTTCTGCTCCATGATATCCGGTCTACTCGTCATCTTATAACGGTGTCCATTTGACATATCTACTGGAAGGCAAACAACACAGCTAACTGAGTTGCTTTGCTTAGCATTCATACGAATGGGGGATCCATGCCTATAAGGCCTGTAAATTTTTTTTGTTTTTAGATATTATAGGCTTGACTCACATCAGAGTGATGTGATCACCCGTATGTAAACACCCCCCCCCCCCCCCCCCCCCCCCCACCCCACAAAAAAAAAAGAAAAAAGAAAAAGCAAAATATGATCTAATAGCTGCACCCTTCTTGCTCATTCTTTAAATAACTTTATTCTATGATCTCTCTCTCTCCCGGGAAGAAAGGGAACATGACACTTCCCTTTCTTTGAGAGTTAGTTTGGATGGTGAGTCCCAAAAAATTCAATAAAATTCATGGTCCAATCATCAAAAGTATTAGATTATAAATGGAGCTAGGCCTATATTTTCAAACATCCACCACTATTTTTGAGTAGGCTAGCTTGAATCTAATGAAAAAAATCATCTCAATATACCATTTTTTTCTATAAGATTCAGGCCAGTCTATTCAAAAAATGATCTTGGATGATTAAAAACGTACATATATCCAGCTAATTTATAATACAATATTTTGGTAGCTGAGCCAAACATTTTAGGCCCAATTATCCAAACAAGCCTTTTTTTTTTTTGATAGAAAAAAGGGATAGGAGGGATAAACCCTGGTGTAGCTACCCCGCAAGCCCCCATCCCGTCAGATAATGTTCGATACGAGGCGCTCAGATTCACGCAGCCTCTTTCCACCTAATGATGAGTACGTCAACCTGACACCACTAAGACGCCGGCCAATAGATCATCCAAACAAGGCTTTATACATACAAAAATACCTTCACACGACTTAGAAGGGAATAAAATAAGTAAATTTGTATTTCATAGATGGCTATGTCTTTTCTTTTATGATAATCATACAAGTTTGATAAAAACAAATAAGTTAACATATACAAACAATTAAACTAAATCAAAATAAAAAAAAAAAATCTTGATTGAGATAAAAAACTATCTAACTAAAATTTAAAATTTAAATAAATTCTAAATCAAAACTAATTTCTATTTTGAATCATTATTATGATTCTCTCGTAATCCAAAATTTCATGCTTACATGTCTATCTTCTTTTTAAGCTTGATTAAAGACTAGAACTTCAAAGGTTTGGTCAATATATCAGTAATCTAATCATCCAATCCATAGTAGACAAGCTCGATTTCCTCTTTATTAACTTGATCTTTGAGAAATCTCAAGTCTATATACTTGCTCCTCTCATAAGTGATTGGATGCTTTGCTAGGTTAATAGCAAAGATATTGCCAACGTTGATCTTTATAAAATCTTGTACTTTAAAACGAATTTGATTCAATATATTTCTCAATCAAATTGCTTGACATGCATATGAGGTTGTTACTATATAGTCAGCCTTACAAGTTGAAAAAACAACTATTGACTATATATTCAGCCTTACAAGTTGAAAGAACAACTATTGATTGCTTTTTAGAAGACCAAGAAACTGTTGCTAAGCTAAACATAAAAATATACCTTATGGTGCTTCTTCGATCATCTTGATCTCCTCCCTAATACTATAAGAATATCTAATAAGATCATTTGCAATATTTGAATAGAAGGGATCATGATCTAAAGTGCTTTTTATATATCATAGGATCCTCTTAGCAACCTGAAGATGAGAGTACTTTGATGATTCTATAAACTTGTTGAATAGACCAACTTCATAAGCAACATTAGGTCTAGTATATGTTAGATATCTCAGACTTGTAACTATATTTTTAAAATAACTTGGATCTACAATAGAATCACAACCTATTTTAGATATATAATTTGGTATCAACTTCAATAAAAATTTGCGCATGATTGCAATCAAATATTTTAAACTTCTTCAATGTCTCGATAGCATATCTTTTCTGGCACATAAAAATCCCATCTATAGCTTGGATTACTTCAATTCCAAGTAAGTAAGATATCAGGCCAAGGTTTGTCATCTCAAACTCCATAGTAAGTTTAAAATCCTTGATCATCAAGTGTTTATTTCCAGTGAAGATCATATCATTAACATATATATAGACTAATAAAATGTTATCTTTACTTTTCTTTGCATAGATGGCATATTCACTAGTGTACTTCTTAAAGTCATCTTTTTATAAAAAATTATTAATTCTCTTACTCTAGACACAGGATGCTTGCTTGAGACTACACAAAGCTTTCTTGGGTCGATACACATTTTCTTTACTTCCTTACTTGATAAAGCTTTTGGATTACTGGACAAATTTTTTCATCAAGAGGGCCATTTGGGCCATTTAGAAAGGTCAACTTTATATTCATTTCATAGAATTTCTTAGTAGCTCTATGCAGCAAAAGAAATAATTAGCTAGTTTTATTGTTTCAATTCTAATAATCAGAGAGAATATCTCTTGGTAGTCAATTCCTGGTTATAACCCTTCACTGCTAAGCTCGCTTTATATCTTTTCATTTCATTATTTAACTTCTTTTTTATTTTAAAAACCCTTTTAACATTAATTACTTTCTTTCCTGGTGAAAAATCAAGTAGCCGCCAAGTATTATATATATTTTTTTATAGTCCTTATTTCTTCCTCCATTGCATTAATCTACCTATCATCTTGCACTGCATTCTCAAACTTAATTGGATCACAAATTGCAAACATATTATAATTGACCAATTCTCCATCATTATTAATATTATTATCAGATATTACCTTCAATGTCTTATAACCTTGAAGGTAATTGTTGAGCTCTATGGAGCTTTTGAATTGAAATTTGCCCATCATTTTTTATATCTTAAGGTGTCTATACCTCTGTTACATCTTTACTTTCTTCTATCAGTGTCTTTCTTAGATCCAGCTTCTTCATATTTCAATCCTATATATTTGTTTTATAAAAAAAAATTCATCTTTACTAATAACTACCTTCTTTATAATTGGATTATACAATTTATATCTGCCAAGCTTTTTAAGCTTATAATCAATAAAGATAGCTTTCTTACTTCTATCATCAAGTTTGATTCTAAGTTCACTTGGGACATGAGCAAGAGCAAAAAAGCTAAATACGTTGAGATACCAAATACTTGGTTTAGTCACTCCAAGCTTCTTTAGGAGTTATATTCTACAAACTTTTAGTAAGTGATATATTTATCATATAAATTGAATAAGAAACTATTCTAGGCCAAAAGTTATTAGGTATATCTTTAGTTTTTAGCATACACTCCTTGCCATATCCATGATAGTCACGTTCCTTCTTTCTGCAACCCTGTTATATTGTGGTATATATTGAATGGTAATCTCATGTTCAATTCCCTACTGTACATAAAACACTACAAATTGATTGAAAGTGTATTCACCTCCACTGTCAATCCTCAATATTTTAATAGTCTTTGATCTATTTTTCCATAAATATCTTAAATTCTTTAAATATATAAAAACTCTCTAATTTTATTTTTAAAAATAAGTCCAAATCTTTCTACTATACTCATTCATAAATATTAGAAAATAAGAACTTCTTCCAAGTGAAGTGGTGTTCATTGGTCCACACACATCTGAATGCAAAAGTTCAAGTGATTTACTTACTCTCCAAGTAATGTGATTGAAAAATGACCTTCTATGTTATTTTCCAAACAATGCACCCTTTACAAAATTAGTTAGGATAATCTATAATAGGCAAACCCTTCACCATATTACTATAAGTAAGCAATTTTAAACTTCAAAAATTTAAATAACCAAATATAGCCATGATTCACCATTTTATAATTGAATTCAAACAATGGTAAACATCATTCTTAATATCTAATTTCAACATACGATTGCTTATTAAAGAAGATTTAAGAATAATTTTCTCTTTGGTCAAAAATACTGAAATGATCATCTTTGAGTTGCATTTTGTATCATTTTTCAAGTAATTATCCTATATTCAATAAATTATTCTTCATACTTGGAATATAAAAATTATCTAAAATATATTGATGATTACTATTCTTTAACTAAATCAAAATTTTATCTTTTTCCATGGCTGGCACAATGCTGTCATCTACAAACTTAACCGAATTTCTGACTGATTCATCTATCTCCAAAAAAAGCTCATTTTTTCTTATCATATAATTTGATTGAATATTAGATTTATCATACTATCCTCTTTCATATCCATGGCCTCAGCTTCTATATACCTCTTCCACCATAATTTTTTTTGATTCGATATGCCTTTATCTCTATAACTTCTTCTACCACTACTATGACCTTATCGTCTTCCCTACTTTTCTTTTAACTTCTCATTAAGCCATTGCTCATAAGTCTTTGATTAGGAACCTGACAACTCATTAATAATCATAGTATTTAAATCTTTTATTTCTTTAATAAAAGTGATAATAGGATCAATCCTGAGTATGAGAGTTCATAAAACTTTGCTATTAATATTGACTCTTTCATATTGTCATAATTATCTTCATTTGGTTTGATAAAGCTTTGACTATGGTCATGTACTCTGCTATAGTTTTTGTCTTCTCCTATCTTCCATTTGCCTTCATAGAGTCTGTAATAATTTTACTCTCTGCACCCTTTTTACACTTTTGAAAGTTTGTTCAAGGATGTCTTATTACATTGAATCCTTCCAGTGAAGATGGCGGTTAAGCTTCTAACGTACCATTGCCTCTATGGCCTAAGCTGTTTCCGGCATAGAATGGGGATACATTCACCTAACCCTTCCAACCTCAATTGTCATGGTGGTCTTTTGCTGGGTGCTTTGCAAGTGGAGGGATGGCGGCGGTTGTTTTTTTTTTTTTGGTAAGAAAGCCCAGTCAGAGGCAGAAATATATTGAAAAGGAAGAAATAGGTACAGTGCTTATACATAGCTTAACAAACAAAGAGCAAGAGCTCCAAATTACATAGTAAAGGAAGAATAAAAGCAGTGCATAGGAGCAATGGACTACAATCCCTATTTACAGCAAACCAAAAGAGAAAGGCAAACCCAGCATACAAAAACTAAAAGCCTTGCAACTAATAACCCCAACTTTCATCAACCATAAGGAAGAATATGTATAATTTGAGAAGTAAAGCAGCATCCAAATTGAATCCGTGGAATAGGAAAAAGGAACCAGCATCCATATTTGCAATGGCTGAGCATGAGACAGGTACGAGGGTCAGTTGATAGCTTCGACCAATTTGTAGCACCCCATAATAGAAGAAAGTCCATCTAATAGAAGTCAGGTTAAGCTGCATAGTGTAATGAAAGCAAAGCCCCAAATAGGCAAGCCTATATTGCCACATCCAGAAATGAAGGAAACCCGAATCAAAGAGTGTGAGAATAAGCATCGGAGTGGGGAAGGTATGTGAGATAGCTACAGCATTAAAATAGTAATTCCTATTGACAACAGTCCAACAGACAATGGCAAAAGTAGCATACAAAAATTTAAAGACTTGCAACTGAGAACCCCAACTTTCATCAACCATAAGGAAGAATGTGTAGAATATGAGAAGTAAAGTGTAAGCTCATGTGTGGTGCACCCAAAGCCCAGGGGAGCCACATAGGTTTGGGGGCTTAGGCTTATAAGTCCCCAGGGCCCCAGAGTCATGTTTGGGTCAAGAGGGTTTGATCCAAGGATTAGGATTTGCATATATGACTTGTTGGGGAGAGTTTTAGAGAGATTGTATCATAACCCAGTTGGGTTATGTGATTTTATTTTAGGTCTAGAGGTGTAGCCTATTTCCCCATATTGGTGAAAGGGGCTAAGTAATTAATTGGGTAGGTGGTTAGAAAATTTGTTGGCTAGCCCAACCACCTAGGATTGTAACCAATTAATGGTGGACCGGTCCAAGGCATAACCAACCAAGACCAAACCAAGAAGGCTCACCCATGTGCATGCCCATGTGGAAGACCTCACGCCCATGTGCGTTGGAGAAAGAGAGGCCATGGTCTTTCTTGAGATGTGCGTGCATGAAGGAAGAGCCGACTTCTTCTTGGTGTGGCGTGCGTGAAGGGAGGAGGCCACGATTCTTTGGTGCGTGAAAGACTCTCACGGACGTGAGAGAGGTTAGAGCATATCTTCCCTTTTGTTCGGTTGTTGGGCATTCTTGAAGTAAGGAAAGGAGCGATTTTCAGAGTCTGTAACAGAGGATAGGGCTTCTTCTTCAAGTAATAAAGAACGATATCTTATTTTCTCCTGGTATTTATTTTCTTCTCTATTCTATGCATGGTTCTTGTTTCTTGATTCCAAGAAGTAGTTTATGCCGATTGTTTTTTCGTATTTCTTCAAGAAGTTGGTTACTCTCTATTTATCTTATGGAGAGTTAAGATCTCAACAAGTGGTATCAGAGCGGGGTTAGTCCGTGGAGAAGAAGAATTCAAGAAGGAGGCGTCTCTCTGGTTCATCTTCTAAGAAGGTAGAAGAAGCACTTTTTCCTCCCTCAGTTCATGTGGTGTTTAGGGTTTCATCCCAGGATCCCTTTAGGATATTTCTCAATCTCGAGTTTGAGTTGGTTTTCAGTGGCCCGATCAACCATGAGTACCAGCAACAAGGTGAAGTTTGAGAAGTTCAATGGAAAGGAAAGTTTCACCATGTGGAAAGTTAGGGTTGAGGATCTGTTAGTGCAGAATTTCCTGGATCTAGCTTTGGAGGAAAAGCCTGAGAAGATGGCGGAACGGGAGTGGCTGTCGTTACAGAAGAAGGCATGTGCAGCCATCAGAGGGTATTTAGCTGATGTGGCACTGTATAGTATCTTGGAGAAGAAGACACCCAAGGGTCTTTGATCAAAGTTGCATGCCCTGTACATGGAGAAGAACATGTGCAACAAGCTGATGTTGAAGAAGCAGTTATATAGCCTTCAGATGCAGGAAGGTGGAGATGTACTTCTTCATATTCAGAGATATGACCAGGTTTGCAATGACTTGCTGATCCTTGGAGTGAAGATGGAGGAAGAGGATAGGTCTCTACTTTTGCTATGCTTGTTGCCGAGTTCATTGGACCCACTTGTCACCACTTTGCTGTATGGGAAGGAGACACTGGTTAATGAAGAAATTGTATCAGTGCTTAGGTTCAATGAGCAAAGAAAAAAGATGACAATGGATGGAGCACCTCAGGAGTGACTCTCGATTGGAGAGAGGACCAGGAGAGGGAGGGATGGCAGCAAGCGCAGGGGGCGGTCAAAGTCCTTGTTGGCTCCACCCAGTGATTTTGATGAATAACAAAACATTGAGTGCATATTGTATACTAATGTGTATTTCAAGCTATGAGTTTTCAGGAAGAAAGCACATCAAAATCTCAAAAGCTTATGTATCATGGCACTCCATGGCACGGAGCATTTTTCACAATTATGGACATACTTTTCATGAAAAAAGGGCTTTTACATGATCAATTGTTATTTATTTATGTTCCATTTAAATTTCAAAATCAATATTTGTGTTTTTGGCTCTAATTACACTTGATTGTGAATTTTTCAGTATCAAGTGTCGACACCTAGGAAGCCAAGTATCGATACTTCAGCATTTGGCACGCAGAAAAACCCTTAGCACGCCAAGTGTTGATACCTAGAACTCAAGTGTCGACACCTGCATTTCAAGTGTCGACATTTAGGTTTCCAAGTATCGACTCAAGGCCTGAGATTTTTGAAAATCCAGAACTTGGCCATTTGAGGGTTTTTGTATCAAGTATTGACACCTGTGCATCAAGTGTCGATACTTGAAAGTTCAAGTATCGACACCTAGAAATCAAGTGTCGACACCTGATGAGCCAAGTGTCGATACTTGAAGCCTGACAGCCCTAACGGATATATTTTTCTGACTTGCAGAACTTGCTTTTCAAGTTCCAAACGGCTAGATTAGAGGCTCCAACAGTCACAAACCATTTTTTGGAAGTTTCTTGTTGTATTTAACCTCCACCAACTTCATTCCAAAGGCATTGAAGTGTATTGAAGTCCATTCAAAGCCAAAAAGCCAATATTCTCTCAAGAACTTCATATCAAGAGCCTTTTATAGTTTGATTCCCTAAAAAAGCCTACAAGCTCATCCTTACATCATTCCAAAAGAAGTTTTTTGAAGGATATTCCAAGGAGGAGACAAGACAAAGCATCAACTTGAGCTTCAAAGCTTCCTTTCTACTCTTGAAGAGAGTTTGTCTTAGTTTTAAAAGTTGTATATCCGTTTTTTCTTGTGATTTGACCTTGCTTTCAAGGGTGTCTTGAAAGAAGGTTGTTGTGGTTTATTGGTGAGCCAAAGGGATAAAACCAACTAGGGTTAACTTGTGAGCCCGAAGACAAAACAAGTGTAAAAGGTTGTTGGTGAGCCTAGGTGACAAAACCAACATAGGTTTTGACTTGTGAGCCTTTTGAAAAATAAGTCGGCTGTAATCTTGATTGGATTATAGTGAAATTTCCAAGGGTGGCTTAGGGAGTAGATGTAGGTGCTTGGTTTGCATTGAACCATTATAAATATTGTGTTTGTGTGTGATTCCCTTCTTTCCCTCTTGCTCTTAGCTTATTATATTTGATTTACTACTTTTCACTGCATTTAATCTTGAGCATTGAATTTATTACTCACAAACGCCATTAGACCTTTACATTACTGTTTTAATTTTTAAAACACCCAATTCACCCCCCTTTTTGGGCTCCATTTATGGGCAACAAGTGGTATCAGAGCACCGGTACTCTCTTGTAGGTCCAAGGATCTTGAGTGAAAGATCATGGCAGCCCCAATAGGAATGGGTGTAGTTGAAGGTCAAGCTTCAAATTATCCCCCACATTTTAATGGTACAAATTACACGTATTGGAAAATACGCATGCGCATTTTTATTCAAGCTATTGATTATAATTTATAGAGGATAATTGTAAAAGGTCCTTATCAGCCTACTATGTTGGTTAATAGCATTCTCACTCCAAAGATGGAAGATGATTGGGATGAGAATGACATTAAGCAAATAGAGATTAATGCTAAGGCTATGAACTTGTTATTTTGCTCTCTTGATCCAAGTGAATTTAATAGAATATCTAATTATCTCTCCGCCAAGGAGATTTGGGATACACTTGAGATTACCCATGAAGGTACATACCAAGTGAAAACAACCAAGATTAACATGCTTATTCATATGTATGAAATGTTTAAAATGGAACCTACTGAGTCTATTAGTGAGATGTATACTAGATTCACAAATATTGTGAATGGCATGAGAAGCCTTGAAAAAATTATTTCTAATGGTGAACTTGTAAACAAACTTCTCAGGTCTCTACCGGCTTCTTGGGATGCAAAGGTAACGGTTATTGAAGAAGCTAAGGATGTCAACACTCTTCCACTTGAATAATTGTTGGGGTCACTGATGACCTATGAGCTCTCCCTCAAGCAAAAGAATGTGGAAGTCGACAAAAAGAAGAAAGTGATCGCTTTCAAATCCACAGCTAGAGAAGAATCAAGCGATGACTCCGAAGAAGATGATGAAAAAGATGAGACAGCTCTAATGACAAGAAAGTTCAGAAGGTTTATGAGGAAGAAAATATTCAACTTCAAGAAGAAACCTCTGAAAGGTGAGCCAAGTAAAGAGAAAGACAAGGAGAAGGAGAAGGAGCAGCCCACTTATTTTGAATGCAAGAAACCCGGTCATTTTAAGGTGGACTGCCCCTTGTTCAAGAAAAGTAGAAGAAAGTTAAGAAAGAAAGCCATGATGTCAACCTGGAGTGACAGTGAGGACTCTAGTTCTGAGGAAGAACAGCAGGAGGTGTCAAACTTCTGTCTGATGGCAGATCATGATGAGATATATTCTGAAACCGAAAATGAATTTATATTTGATGAACTTCACAAAGTTTTTGATGAATTAGTCATAGAATTTCAAAAACTAAAGTCAAAATATAAAGATTTGAAAAAGCAAAATTTGGATTTAGCCAAAACAAATGATAAGCTTTCAAATGAAAATGAATGCCTTCTTCAAAATAGAAAATTAAATGATAAGATTTTAGTTCTTGAAAAGGAAAAAGAAGTTTTGAAAAAGAAAAGTTCTTCGGTTTCAAATGAAAAACTTTCAAAACAAAGCAAAGAAATTTTGGATAAAAATAAAAGATATAAGGAAGAAATTGAAAAATTAAAACCTTTTGTAGATAAATTTACTTATAGTACTGAAAAATTAAATTTGCTTTTGAACAATCAAAGAGCTGTTTTTGATAGAGCAGGTTTAGGGTTTAGAACTCATAAGAAACAAAAACTTTTCAAAAACTTCTTTGTGCCTGCATCTTCATCCATTACTTGTTATGCATGTGGTACCAAAGGGCATAAATCTTATATATGCAACAAAAGAAGATTGAGTAATATTAAGAAAGTTTGGGTTCCAAAAGGAACCAATGCTATTAACCTAAAAGGACCCAAGATGACTTGGGTACCTAAAGTCTCCACTTGATCTTTATTGCAGGTATGCCTTGCAACCAACAAGAAAAGAATGTGGTACCTTGATAGCGGTTGCTCAAGGCATATGACAGGAGATATGGAGCAGTTCTCATCGCTCGAATATCAAAATGGTGGCAATGTGACTTTTGGTGATAATGAAAAGGGCAAAATTATTGGTATTGTTAAAGTCCATATCACCCCCTCTTCTTACATTGACAATGTTTTATATGTTGATGGTTTGAAACATAACTTGCTTAGTATTAATCAGTTTTGCGACAAGTATTTTAAAGTTATTTTTGAATCTTCTATGTGCATTGTTTTTAGTTTAGATGATAATGGCATCAAGTTCATTGGTCATAGGCATGGCAATATTTCTATGGTTGATCTTGATGATCTTCCGATTCTAAATGGTCAATGCCTAGTGGCAATGGAAGCCAAGATCAATGAAACTAGTTGGCTTTGGCATCGTAGACTAGGACATGCTAGTATGCATTTGATTTCAAAACTTAGCAAAAAGAATTTGATAAAGGATTTGCCTAAACCCAGTTTTGAAAAAGATAAGATTTGCAGTGCATGTCAACTTGGAAAACAAACCAAATCCTCTTTCAAACCAAAAGGAATAATCTCTACATCTATACCCTTAGAGTTGCTTCACATGGACCTATTTGGGCCAATTAGAATATCTAGTTTGGGAGGTAAGAAGTACGGTCTAGTTATTGTAAATGATTTCTCACGATTTACATGGATCATGTTTTTAGCACATAAAGATGAAACATTTTTTGAATTCATTAGGTTTCATAAACGAGTTTCAAATAAAAAAGATGTTTCAATCGTTTCTTTGAGAAGTGATCATAAAACCGAATTTGAAAATGCTAATTTTGATAAATTTTGTATTGAAAATGGCATTCATCATAATTTTTCTGCACCTAGGACACCTCAACAAAATGGGGTGGTAGAAAGAAAAAATAGAACTCTTGAAGAAATGGCACGCACCATGCTTTGTGAAAATGATTTACCTAGATATTTTTGGACGGAAGCCATAAATACTGCATGCTATGTTTTAAATCAAGTTTTGATCCGACCAATTTTAAAGAAAATACTTTATGAACTTTGGAAGGGTAAAAAATCCTCAATTCGTTATTTTCGTATTTTTGGATGCCGTTGTTTCATTTTAAACAATGGTAAGGATAATTTAAGCAAATTTGATGCCAAATCAGATGAGGGAGTCTTTCTAGGCTATTCCACATCTAGTAAGGCATACAGGGTCTTCAACAGAAGAACACTTGTTATTGAGGAATCTATACATGTGGTATTTGATGAATCTGACAGAAATCTTCGAGAAAAGAAGATGTACATTCTGGCGAAACAGGTACCAAGAAAACTGAAAGTGTAGATAACAACGAAGAGCCTACCAAGGAACAAGAAGATGATCAAAACACTGAAGGAGATCAAGCACAAGGTGATGAAAACACATTTATAGTTGATCCACTACCAAAAGAATGGAGGTATGCTCATGGACACCCAAAAGAACTAATTATTGGTGATCCATCTAAAGGTGTAAGTACTCGATCATCCCTTAGGAATATCTGTGATTATTTAGCTTTTGTTTCTCAAATTGAACCTAAAACTATTGAGAAAGCTAAATGTGATAGTAATTGGATAAATGCTATGCAAGATGAACTTAACCAATTCAAAAGAAACAATGTTTGGACATTAGAGACAGTGTGCCTTCAAATACTTCAATTATTTGCACAAAATGGGTTTTTCGAAATAAACTTGATGAAAATGATGTTATTACTAGAAATAAGGCTAGACTAGTTGCCAAAGGATACAATCAGGAGGAAGGGATAGATTTTGATGAAACCTTTACTCCTATGGCTAGACTTAAGGCAATTAGGCTATTGTTGGCTTTTGCTTGCTTTATGAATTTTAAATTATTTTAAATGGATGTTAAAAGTGCCTTTTTAAATGGTCTTATTGAAGAAGAAGTTTATGTTGAACAACCTCCTGGTTTTGAAAACTCTGAATTTCCAAATCATGTTTACAAACTTCATAAAGCTTTGTATGGTTTGAAATAAGCTCCTAGAACTTGGTATGATCGTTTAAGCTCTTTCTTACTCAAAAATGATTTTGCTAGAGTTAATGTAGACAAAACTTTATTTTTGAAGAAAAATAATGATGATCTCTTAGTAGTAAAAATCTATGTAGATGATATCATATTTGGTGCTACTAACGAATCTCTTTGTCAAGAATTTGCAAAGCTAAAGCAGGGTAAGTTCGAGATGAGCATGATGGGAGAACTAAGTTTCTTCCTCGGACTCCAAATAATGCAAACCAAAGAGAGATCTTCATCAATCAAGCGAAGTACACAAAAGAAATACTCAAGAAGTTTGGGATGGAGAACACCAAGCCTTTAGGTACCCCTATGAGCTCTACTTGTAGACTTGACAAGGATGAATCAGGTAAGTTCATTGACCAAAAATTATATCGTGGCATGATCGGTTCATTGCTATATCTTACTGCCAGTAGGCCAAATATCATGTTTAGCATTTGTATGTGTGCTAGATATCAGTCTAATCCTAAAGAATCTCATCTTTTGGCTATTAAACGCATACTTAAATATCTATCTGGCACAATTGAAATTGATTTGTGAAACTCTAAAGATTCTTCATTTGAATTGATTGCTTATTCTGATGCTGACTTTGTTGGGTGTAAACTTGATCGTAAAAGTACTAGTGGAACCTGTCAGTTTTTTGGAGTAATTTGATCTCTTGGAGTAGCAAGAAACAAAATTCAGTTACTCTATCTACGACGGAACCCGAATATATAGCAGCTGGAAGCTGTTGTACTCAAATCCTTTGGATCAAACAACAACTCGAATATTTTGGCATTAAACTAACTAAGACACCCATAAGATGTGACAATACTAGTACAATCAATCTAACTAAGAATCCTGTGCAATATTCAAGAAGTAAACACATTGAAATAAGACATCATTTCATAAGAGATAATGTACAAAACTCTAATGTTATTCTTGAATTTATATGTACTGATGATCAATTAGCTGGTGTGTTTACCAAACCATTGAGCGAAGAAAGGTTCTGTCTGATTAGAAGAGAGTTAGGTGTCATTGACCCATTCTCCTAGAACTCTCATAAACTTCATCTTACCCAAGATATTTTATTCAAAAAAAAACACTTGCTTTGAGTCCCAAAAGCTTTTAAATATTTTCTTAGATTTTTTGAAAATTTTTTTGATTTTTTTTGGGATTTTCTTGGCCAAGTGTCGACACTTGGATTTTGTCAAGCATCTACATCTGACCAAGGGTCGATACTTGACAAATACTAAGTGTCGACACTTGCGAAACGAAATCTGTTTTTAAAACGACTGACCGAGGATTTTTGTTTTCATTTCCCCCCATCACTCTCAAGCTACAGTGGTCCCCTACACTCCAATTCCTTCCTCTTCCCGTTTGCCCCTTCATATATCAGGTATTCCCTCTCTTAATTTCTCGTTAATTTCATTTTATTTCACTTATTTTCGGTTTCCCTTCGTCACCGTGAAGCCATACAACATAAAAAGGGTTTTTTCGACTATTTTTTGGGATTTCAATTGGATTTTCACGGGTTTTATTGATTTTCTAAAACTCCATTTGAAGGAATGGTGGTTTAATGGCTTTTCTCTTAGATTTCCCACGGTTTTTGGCCATTTTCACGCTCATTCCATCCGAATTTGGGAAAAACCACTATTTGATTGATTTTGGCCAGAAAATTTGGGTTTTCACATAAAATCTAGTGTTCTAAACTTATTTCTATTGATTTATCATAGTTTGTTATGATGTTTTTGCATCATTTTTACCATTTCGCTAAAATCCTAATTCATTTAAGCCCAAATCCCATGTGTTTTAGTATTTAGACCCTACAAAATATATTTTTACAAAAGTTCAAATATATTTTAACAACCAAAAACATTTTCTAGCTTGTAAAATTCCCACTTTCAAATTGTTTATAGATTTTCTAAATTTTTTAAAGAGTATTTTACAACCCAAAATTGTTTTAAAACTGTCTTTGCACCTCTTGTGAAACGAATTTCTCCTTAGCTGAACCTGTAGCCAGTCCCATAGCTCTAAGTTTGATTGAATCTATCCTCTTTTCTTTCCTATCCAGCTGGTTTGACATGGGTCCTAGGAAGAGACTAGCAGTTAGGAGACCGAGTCAGAGGACAGAGAGGAGAACAAAGGCTAGGCATGACACTGATGAGTCGAGCAGTTCAGTTGCACCTGGTTCCCCTGCGGAGAGGATGGCAGGGAAGGCTATTGTTTTCGGTCGATGAGTGTACTTAGAGTTTTTCGACCGTCAGCATTTTCAGATCCGGCAGACCCTTACCGATGCGGGTTTGGTGCCCTTCTGCACTATGCAGGAGAGGTATTATCCCCATCTGGTACGTGAGTTCTATGGAGCATTGGATTGCCGGCTATGACTTGGAGGATTTCTGTGCGAGGTATGGAGATTCTACTGACATAGGAGCTCTTGAGCAGAGTTTGGGAGATACCACATCGAGGGATTAGCATTTTCTCTGTGGATGACAG
This sequence comes from Areca catechu, assembly GCA_021397845.1. Taxonomy (NCBI): domain Eukaryota; kingdom Viridiplantae; phylum Streptophyta; class Magnoliopsida; order Arecales; family Arecaceae; genus Areca; species Areca catechu. The sequence continues at coordinate 43,833,503 of CM038039.1, forward strand.
GGAGGCCGCATTCCGTTGTATTTTGGAGCGAGAGGATGTTCGCGGTGTGATAGTAGTCACCGCGAACCAGTTATCGGTGGAGATGCGGCCCTTCATCACATCACGGCCCGTATTCTTCTACCGAAGATAGGGCATTTTGATTTTATCACAGAGAGAGAGCTTATGCTCATGTTCTGCTTGACACAGAGGACGCAGGTAGACATTCCTTCCATGATGCTGATACAGATGAGAGATGCGGCCAGCCAGTGTCGTCATTGTCTGCCCTATGGGATGGGACTGACCCGACTATTTCGTGCGTGTGGAGTATCCTTAGAGGGAGAGATCCCCAAGGAGATCTTACACATTGATGTTTCTGATGAGAGGTCTCTCCATAGGATGGGATACAGAGTGGTTGGTGGCAGATGGATCAGGAGAGAGTCTGGCCAGGAGCCAGATGAGGAGGATGAGTTACATGAGGTCGAGGCAGGGCCATCAGGGCCGGTTAGTTCTCCTGTTCATACAGCACATGCATCAGAGACCGAGCCTGCAACGCCTTCTGCCACACAGTCAGCAGCTCCTCCAGCTTCTACTAGAGTACACTTTGAGGAGTATTCACGTGAACAGTTTGCATAGGTGAGAGGCAAGCTTATCAGTCTGGGGGCTAGGACGTCTCAACTTCGGATCGAGATTGAGAGCCTTAGAGCTCACACTGCTGCTGAGCATGCCGAGATTCGCCAGACTGTTGAGGCTGGTTTTGCGCGCATTGAGAGTTTGATCAGATCCTTGCTTCCTCCAGCTGCTCCTGCTGATCCTCCGGATGATGATGATGATGATGGCGACGACCACCAGGATGACCATGATGATACTGTAAAGGGTGGTGAGCGCACTGATGATAGGGCTACAGATGTTCTTGACGACGGCAGCGACAGTGATGATGGTGCCGCCGGTTATGAGGTCATCAGTCGAGAGTGGTAGTCCCCAGTTGTTCCTCTAGCTGATGCTACTGACACTCCAGCTTCCACTAATCTAGTCTTTGTTACCCCCACTGAGACTCTACCTCCTCCTTCTTCTAGGGCCTATAGAGTTGCACCTCGTTTTGGGCCATCCACTAGGATTAGGAGCCGTGGTATCCTGAAGACTCCTAGTAGTCTAGCCTGTAGGACTAGAGTTACTGGTCCCATTTCTTTTGAGATTCCATTTGATGAAGATTAGCCTCACAGATGTCTCTTTTGTTGTATGTTCTTTTTGTTTCATGCTACTGTTGTATGACTTTGATACATTTTGTATGTTTCAGTTTTGCTGATGAGTCAGCAAATTTTGTACTGAAAACTCCATTTATTATATATATATATATTTCAGTTTGGATGTTTAAAAATTGTGATTCACTTTGATTGCTTGATTAGTTACATTTATTCTCTTTAGCTCTGATACTCTCTTTGGATCTTTTTGGCTATGATACCTGTCATATCTGATACTCTACCACTTTTTATCTCCATGCTCATTTTGAGGGGGAGGTTATTCCCCTTTTTAATGATTGACAAAAAGGGGGAGTAATAGTATAGATTGTATGGGAGTATGGCATAAATATGGCATAAGTATGGCATAAATTGTTTGTGAAAATTTTCCAAATTTTTCCAATTTATTTGTGTAAATCTTCAAAGTTGATCTGCTTTGATACCTTGGTATATCATATCATTTATTCTGATTAGAAATATCAAATTGAGGGGGAGATTGATTCTTCCTAACGATGAAAACTATGGCTCATATCATACTCATGAATTATCATAGTTGAAATTTGAAACTTAATGGTGTTTTTACTCAAGGTTTTGTCATCATCAAAAAGGAGGAGATTGTTGGCTCCACCCAGTGATTTTGATGAATAACAAAACATTGAGTCCATATTGTATACTAATGTGTATTTTAAGCTATGAGTTTTTAGGAAGAAAGCACCTCAAAATCTTAAAAGTTTATGTTTCATGGCACGCCGTGGCACGGAGCATTTTTCATAATTATGGAATATTCTTCATGGAAAAAGGACTTTTACATGATCAATTGTTATTTATTTATGTTCCATTTAAATTTCAAAATCAATATTTATGTTTTTGGCTCTAATTATACTTGATTGTGAATTTTGTCGACACCTGGGAAGCCAAGTGTCGACACTTCAGCATTTGGCACGCAGAAAAACCCTTGGCACGCCAAGTGTCGACACCTAGAACTCAAGTGTCGATACTTGCATTTCGAGTGTCGACACTTAGGTTTCCAAGTGTCGACTCAAGACCTGAGATTTTTGAAAATCCAGAACTTGGCCATTTGAGAGTTTTTGTGTCAAGTGTCAACACCTGTGCATCAAGTGTCGATACTTGAAAGTTCAAGTGTCGATACCTAGAAATCAAGTGTCGATACCTGATGAGCCAAGTATCGACACCTGATGAGCTAAGTGTCGACACTTGAAGCCTGACAGCCCTAATGGATCTATTTTTCTGACTTGCAGAACTTGCTTTTCAAACTCCAAATGGCTAGATTCGAGGCTCCAACGGTTACAAACTATTTTTTGGAAGTTTCTTGTTATATTTAACCTCCACCAACTTCATTCCAAAGGCATTGAAGTGCATTGAAGTCCATTCAAAGCCAAAAAGCCAATATTCTCTCAAGAACTTCATATCAAGAGCCTTTTATAGTTTGATTCCCTGAAAAAGCCTATAAGCTCATCCTTACATCATTCCAAAAGAAGTTTTTTGAAGGATATTCCAAGAAGGAGACAAGACAAAGCATTAACTTGAGCTTCAAAGCTTTCTTTCTACTCTTGAAGAGAGTTTGTCTTAGTTTTAAAAGTTGTATATCTGTTTTTATCTTGTGATTTGACCTTGCTTTCAATGGTGTCTTGCAAGAAGGTTATTGTGGTTTGTTGGTGAGCCAAAGGGATAAAACCAACTAGGGTTAACTTATGAGTCCGAAGATAAAACAAGTGTAAAAGGTTATTGGTGAGCCTAGGTGACAAAACCAACATAGGTTTTGACTTGTGAGCCTTTTGAAAAACAAGTCGGCTATAATCTTGATTGGATTATAGTAAAATTCCCAAAGGTGGCTTGGGGAGTGGATGTAGGTGCTTGGTTTGCACTGAACCACTATAAATATTATGTTTGTGTGTGATTCCCTTCTTTCCCTCTTGCTCTTAGCTTATTACATTTGATTTACTACTTTTCGCTGTATTTAATCTTGAGCATTGAATTTTTACTCACAAACACCACTAGACCTTCACATTACTGTTTTAATTTTTAAAAGACCCAATTCACCACCCCTCTTAGGCTCCATTTCTGAGCAACAGTCCTGGAAAGGCAAGAGAGAGTTCAGATGTTTCAAGTGCAATCAGGCTGGGCACATATGAGGAACTGTCCTCCTTGGAAAAAGCAACAAGGAAAGAAGAGTGATAAGGAATCTGTGAGCACGGTGGCTGATTTGGAATATGAGGAGGACCTCACGATTGTTTCAGATATGAACCAAAAGGTGGTGGATAGTTGGATCCTTGATTCTGCATGTTCACATCACTGCACACCGTATCAATCTTAGTTTGCTGACTATACCAAAATCGATGAGGGGACTGTGACACTTGGGGACAACCATCTTTGCAGGGTGGCTGGAGTCGGTACAGTCAAAGTGAGGATGTTTGATGGGATTGTGCGGATGCTTACACATGTGAAGCACGTCTCGCAGTTGAAGAAGAACCTAGTGTCACTGGGGTACTTGGAGAGGAGCGGTTTCAGCTTTAGTTGCCGTTCTGGGAGTGGTGTCTTGAATATTATGAGAGGTGCCATGGTAGTGATGAGAGGGAAGAGGATGGATAATAATTTATATCAGCTTGAAGGATCTGTAGAGAGTGGTGGATCTGACACAGCAGTAGCAGCATAGGATCGGCAGGGTTTGTACCAGTTGTGGCATTATCGCCTTGGCCACATGGAAGAACGCGGTATGAAGGAGCTGATGAAGGATGCACGGATTTCAGACTTGGATACAGGTTTTGTAGAGGTATGTGAGCCATGCCAGATGGGAAAGCAACACCGGGTGAAGTTCTTCACAAGTTCAGCGTGCAGTGAAGGGCCCTTGGACCTAGTGCACATGGATGTTTGGGGTCCAGCTTCGGTTTCGGGGAGAAACAGAGCTAAGTATTTCATGTCTGATGACTTTTCGAGGAGAGTGTGGGTATTTTTCTCGAAGGAGAAGTCAAAAGTCTCCACCAAGTTCAAAGCCTGGTTGGCAGAGGTGGAGAAGAAGAAGGGGCGGCATGTGAAGGTTGTGCGGTCAGATAATGGCAGAGAGTTTACAAGCAAGGAGTTCTTGAGATTTTGCCAGGTTGATGGGATCAGGAGGTAATTTTCGGTAGCCAGGACTTCTCAGTAGAATGGAGTGGTCGAGCGGATGAACCGGACTCTCATGAAGAAAGCGAGGTGTATGAGATTGCAGGATAGGTTATCCAAGGTGTTTTGGGAGGATACAGTTGGTTAATAGAATTTGGTCCCAAAGTTTCCTATGCTCAATGCCCTTGGTACTAGCATACATAAAGGCCATTATCCAAGATTGGCCTGTGGTAGGCATAAAGATCCCAAAAGCTACTTGTCTATTGGTATACATAAAGTTTAGTTGGCCCAGATAGAGTTTCCAAACAATGATGATATCCCCAGACAAGCCCATAGCCAATATCATGAAAACTTGCTATTTGGGATCCATGATATACTTAACACGATCCAGATCCTGGATAGACAGCCGAGTTTCAAGAAAGCAACAAATATCAGGATTATAGGTACGTAACATATTCTTCATATAATTTACAAATGGGACTTTCGTAGCCCCCCTACAATTCTAGACCATAATCTCCATTTAGGATCCATGGAACTGTGCTCCCCACTGGAATTATCCAGGGGGGATTTGATATCCGATATCTCAGCAATTGAGACATTAACTAGAAGAGTAGAATGCGAGGATGGTACCTGATCAGCAGCATGAGGTGGGGTTTTAAGTGCCTTTGCTAATTGGGCAATATAGTTCTTGTGCATACCTTTATCTTCCTTTCTTTGTACCTTGGACTAATCTAAATTAGTCATGCGGGGTAGATCACATTCCATCATGGTATTGGAATTTGAGGTCAATGAAGGTGTGATAGGTTTCCAAATCTCTCAGACATTAGCATTCTTCCTCCCCAATTTTGGGGTATAAAGGACAAGTTGCTTGCTGGAGTCTTGAGTGAGAGTCTCCTCCTCTCAGATAAGAACTTTGGATGAGGGGCAGCTTTCAGATATGGGGGGACTTCCTTTAGAGATCCCTTTAAGAGGAGATCGCTTTCGTTTCTCCTTTATCACCCCTTCCGGAGTTGATTCAGCTAAATGCAAAGAGGATGCAGATGATTTATTGACTGGATTAACATTATCCTCAAGGTCATGGTACAAAGGAACAAATCGGGAACCTTGAGGAGGGTCATCCAGCACTGTTGGATTATACTTGGAGGGAGAGGTCCTTTTAGTGTGTTTATTGACCTGGATCCATGGAGAGTTTTGGCCATCCGATTCAGTGTTAGCAGCCTTCTTATCAGTTTTACCCATGGGCATAGGATTTACCAAAATTCTAGCAGCACGGATCCAAGGGCCATAAATAGGCTTGGACCGAAGGTGCTCGGTAGGATCAAACATTGACAGTCAGAGTTTGGGTCTGCCTTGAGGTGGCCATAAGTGTAACATATTTCAGGAAGCTTTTCGTAGATAAACTCTTGCCACCAGGTATCATCTCGACCCTTAGTTTGGTTCCCGAACAGATAGGTAAAGAGACATTGATAAGCACAGACTCTGGCATATCCTATCCTTGTGGTAGTTTCTGTCCATTCATCTAGGAACAAGGGAGTACTAGCAGCCGAAGCCATTTTTAGGATCTTGTCCTTCTCCCACAATTCCACAGGCAAATCCGTCATTTGAATCCAGATCCTTATCTGATTAATACAATCGCGGCTAGGTCTGAAATTCGGGTGCCATTCCTCAAGGGCCAAAAGTTGACTTGCTAGGGACTAGGGTTCTTTGAGGAGAACCTTCAATTTCTCCTCTTCGGATGATAGTCAAAAAAGCAGAACATCGTCCGAAATAGAGGTAACATTGAGATTGCCTTTGATCCCCCAGCGGAGCTTGAGCTCCTTTTGAATGAACTCCAAAGGGAGTTCCCTTCCCAAAAATTTTTCCAACAGCGCGAATTTAAGGGAAGATCTAGCTGTATTTACCTCGTCATCGGAGAAAGCTATTATCCTAGAAAATCTCTTTCCTCCATGGCCTCAATATCATCCGAAGAAGCTTGTGAAGATTCCTACCTAAATTTTCGAATCCCTTGGATCACCTGCGCCCAGCTTCGTGATGGATCCGGGGCTCCTTTTATGCTCCTGGAGCTTGGGGCTGATTTGAGCCTTGTTTGGGGAGCTGAGGGAGCTCCCTTTTCCTCCGCATCGTTAGATCTGTTCGTAGGTTGGAAAGGTAGTTTGATCGGCGTCTAGGGATCAGCAGGGCAGGATGGAGACCCCGGCCCTGTGCCATCCTTGATCACCACGTTCTCCTGCTGGAGATCCGGTCTCCCGGACTCCTTTCCCTTACTAGCTTATCTCCCGTTCCACACGAAGGGTGTGAAGAAATCCTAAGTGGCGCTTTGCCCTTATCGTTCATCTTCGCCATCGAGACACTCGAGATATCCCTTGTGGTTAGATCTGGTCGTAGGTTGAAAAGATAGTTTGATTGGCTGTTTGAACATGTCTATCCTTTCAATATTCATGGTACGTAGCTCCTAAAATGAAGTTTAGAAATCGTGATAAAAATGTTGTTTGGGAAAGAATATATGCAAATAGGGAAATAGAAATGGTATTCAGTTGCATGCATGTCTCCTAGCATCATATATGCTGTATACTTACGTTAAACTGGCATTTTAATTTTTGTGGTTTTCTATAGTTAGCCTATATATACAAAATCAGAATTGCCATATTTTATCAGAAACTTGCAAATTTTCTTTATAATATGGAAAGAAAGGTGTATCATTTTTTTATTTAAAAAATAATACATATATTATTTATGTATTAATTGACATTCACCTTGCTTCTAGTCTGATTGGTTTCAGTCAGACCCATCTTGCACTAATTGTCCACCGTAATTAATCACTCACAACTCAAAATGGTCTAGCTATTTTAATAGTGGATGATTTAGCAGACACACACACACACACTCTCTCTCTCTCTCTCCTATACAGATGTTCCATTATGTTCATCATTCCAGATACTAAATAGATGGTGGGTGATGAAAATTGACAAGGCATTACTTCTGAGCTATTTCAAGGAGATTGAATTCTTGGTTTAGAAGATTGACATAGTTTTTTTTTGCAAGTTAATTTGCCATAAGAAGTTCCCAATTTTTTTAAGTGCAATTAAATGCTGAAATGATGCTCTACAAACATTAATAAAGCATGGAGTGAAAGTACATGAAATACCTGAATATGATGCGAGGTCTAAAATAAGCACCAACATTCTTGACAAAAGGATTAAAAAGAAAAAAGAAAAAAATATAAAAAGAATCGACCTTGTCACATGTACTGTTCTCGAGATCGAGAATCTAAAATGCCACCTGTAGTTTAAAAAAACCAAGCAATAATGAAGTACTTAAAACGAGCTACCGAGCTCGTGCTCCAGGTGAAACCCCAATAATTCTCGTATAAACTAGCTAGGAGGATCTTGTACCATGAAAGTTGCCCAAGACTATATGGTCTGATAGCCGCACCCTTCTTGCTTATTCCTCGGATAACTTTATTCTACATGATCTTCTCTCTCTTTTTCCGAAAGAAAGGGAGCGTGGTCGTATTTTTCATGGATAAAAATATCTTCAAACCTAGTGTTATTCGATCCAAGGATTGGAAAAATAATAAAGCCTAGTAAAACAAAACAAGCAATAACTATTACAAGAAGAATAAAATACAAAACATGGCCAACAGATCGGTTCGGTCCGGGGAACAATATTTAATTTCTTTATTTCATAAGAAAATAATGAATAAAATATATATGAAACCCTAATATAAATTCCAAAAATCACTAAATCTGTTCATCGGCACCAGCGTAATACTAATAATTCTCATACTAATCCTAATATTATGTATAAAAAGTGATGCATCCGCCGGAAGTTCGTCGTAAATTATGTCTTCATATATACAACCTTGCTATGCCATGGGGCAGACGCGACTTTTTTGAAGGTAGAGGCAGACTCCAACACGCCCTTCCGTCTCTTTTCCATCTCGGCCTCGATCCTCACAGGCTTCATGCGACCATCATACATGCCCAAGCGAAGCTCCATCAGCTGGTTCACATTTTCCGCCCACTTATCCAGGATGCATGAGAGTTCAGCCAGCCTCTGCTTGCATTCCTTCACGTCAAAACCCAGCCGCTCCGCCAAGTTCACCTCCACCTTCAGGATAAAGAGTTTTTCCGGCGTGTTCGGATTCGGATTCTTATGCGGTGATATTCTTTGGATCTGCGAGTTCAGCCAGTCTCTGCTTGCATTGTTCACGTCAACACCCAGCCGACCCGCCGTGCTCAACTCCGCCATCAGGAGCAAGCATTTTTTCGACGTTTTTGGATTCGGATTCTTATCCAGTGATAGACTTCGGATCTGCCTGGCCACTTTCTTGAGGGACTTGTGCACTGCAACGATCTTCCAACGAATCGGCTCGGGGATGTCTTGGAACTCGTCGCAGATCGGAAAGGACAACGGGAAGCAGGGCAAGCCGGGCGAGTTGGCCCACATCTGATACATAGCTCCTCTCTCTATGAGAGGAAAGTTTGGGGGTGCATCTATATATATATATATGTATATATAAGTGGATCAACTCGTATCAACCTCGTCATTATTAGAAATCCTAGTCCAAGGGTAACAAAGATTTAAATGCCAACCGTCGTCTAATCCCAGGAGTCCAGTACGTAATTATCCAAATCGTGCTTTATTTAATAACGCCGGCTCCAGGTTAAGATGGTTTATCCTGATTCGGTGTTCCGATTAACCTTATATTCCTGTTCCAACGGCAAGAAAAAGAAGTTCCGAAGAGATAATACCCGAAAAGATCCCGTAAAAGATCGAACCTCATCTTCTACCCAAAAAAATCGAACCTCAAACGGATCACCGGTTAATATCGGGATTTGTCCTGGTATCTCGTGGTTGTTTGGACGTTAGGGCCTCCTCATTCTCGGTCGTCACAATATCCGAGCGCAGTTTTTGTTATTTAATATTATTTAATGGCCTCTTAATTTTATCACCTTAGACTACTACTACCTGTTCATTTTCTTCTTGTGTACCAAGGAGCCCCTTGCCGCGGTTAAAACATTAAATAAGATATTCTTGCTTCCTTCGTTACCTATTCTAGATGGAACAAGATTGGGATCCACGAAATCAGACTTATCGTGGGGTTTATAGATCCTAGCATTCAATCTTCAAGAAACGAATTAATGATGCAATGCGAAACAAGAAATCCATAGCTAAAGGAATTAATCTGTTTCATGCAATTTGTATTACGCTAGTAAATCAAATTTTATTAATTTATTGATTAATATTTACATCATTTCAGTAACCATGAAAGGTACGATCTTATCATCCAAATATGTTCAAAAAAAAAAAAGAATACCTACGACATATCACGCATGCATGCACATGCACATATATACTAGTTTTCTCGAGACCATGGGCATTCACGATGCTTAATTTCAAAGCTAGAGCAGCATATGCGCGGTCTTTCGCTCCCCATGTTCCTTCTCTTCTTGGAGACACTTCCTCTACTTTAATTGCCCTACCATCTCCTCCTTGGTGGTTGCACCCCCCCCATGCATCCAATATGGATTATGGATGCGCCAGCTCCTCCTTGTATTTGGAGGAATCAAAATGTCCTTTATATTGGAAGATAATAATTGAAATTGGAATGTTATATTTTGACCCGGCCTCTCTCTAGGTAGGCCATTTCTTGATGGGATGGTAAGTTTGAGGATCATGCATGATTGCAAAGATATTTTCTTGTTATTGCATTTATGTATTTATCTCCCTCTCTCTAAAAAGAGAACCTCGGTAGCAATATTAGATAAAAAATTAGTATGCACTTTGTTACATATGACCTGTATCATTAAACAAAGAGACCAGGGTTTTCCTCTTTGTCCCCCATTTTACTAGCCGTTATCTGAATGGTGTTAGGTGTGGAAAGACAACACAAATCTGAGCATCTTGTATCGAACATTATGTGGGATGGGAGCTTGCGGGGTAACTACACCGGGATTTATCCTCCCTATTCTTTTTCTTTATCAAAAAAAAAAAAAAAAAAAAAGAATATATGGACCATGAGTCGGGATGTGCTGTGGTGTATGTTCTGAACGAATGTAGGCTGTGCACCTCTCGATTGTTGCCATACCATCTGATCCAATGATGGTTGATATTATCAACGTAACCGAACCCAGAATCAAATTAACCTGACTGGCACTGACCCGAGCATACTAAATCGCTAGAAAATACAAGGGCTTAAATAAATTCATCAAATTCCAATTCAGGTCAAGGTTCATTTAATTGGAGAATATCAAATTATAGGTAATCCGATGATTCCCAAAATTTATTTATATAAAAAATAATTTTAGAAAAAAAAATAAATGTTGCTTTGTCCGATTGGTGTGAAAATTATTTTAAAAAATAACATCAGAAAATATTACTATGTTTTCTTGGATGCAATCTTATATAGAAATATTGTTAATTTAATCATATGTTCCGGACATCAACGACATCTTTTTTCTAAAATATGTTTTTGTTCATGCAAGTTTATGTTAGTGTTTTTGGAAAGAATAAAAAAACTTAAAATTCTCTCTATCAACCAAATCCTTCAATTTGTCTCACATTTTTATTTTTTCTTTTAATAAATATGACCGTTAGTCCTATTAATTCTTATGACCGTTAGCCTGGTTAATTTTTTTGACCATTAGCTCAATCAATTCTTTTGTCCATTGGTAGATAAATTATTCGATTAATTTTTTTAACCATTAACTCAATTAATATTTTGACCGTTGGACTAATGCAAATGGCTAATTTCTTGGACCTAAAAATTGGGCTGTTTATATAGGTTGTAGAGGTGGAAGAAGAAGAAAAATATGGCTTACTCTCATCTCTCTTAAGTTCTTTTTTCTTCACCTAATTTTTTATCTTTTTATTATTTTATTATTCTTGTTTACTGGGTTGGAGCTATGTCATCATTTTCACGACATTACCCGCAGAGAAGGTCTCTGGTTATATTTTGGAGTGGACTTCTTGAGCTTAATCTCGTACAAGGTTCGTAAATCATTTTAGAACAGTACCTCGTAAGCCTCCAAATAAGTTATTTCCTTTAATTTTTTATAAATTTTAATTATTTTTTATATTAATGAATAATATATTTTTATTGTTAGTTCGATCTAATCATAATTAGTCATCATGAAAAATGAGTTTATATTACGTATCCTTAACAATCTAAGATGAAGCCCTTTTTGATTACGACCGAAAGTACTAACAATATTTAAATTAAGAAAACTATAATGTAATTATATGTTGCTTATTAATTTTTTATATAATTACTTCTAAATTTATAGTTGTACAATGTAATATCTATATCTCTCTCATGTATGAAAAGAAAGTTGATTGTTTTTTTCATTTTCTATTGGGTAAATAAATATATCGTCGTTTAATCACTTGCTAGTTTAGAAAATTCATGGCTTGTCATATCTGGATTTTTTTTTGAAAAATGCTTGGCATCATGATGATTTCTTTTTAGATTTAAAAGGAATTAAATTATCATCAACATGCCAATGTTTCAATTTTTTAAATTTATTTTTGATTTTCTGCTCACTAATCCAATTTGCTCTCTCGACCATTTCAGTTGTAATGTCTTTAATCCACACTTTTTTAGCAGAACCAACCCCTAGTTAGGATCATAAAACCTTTCAATCATAGCTACAATGAAACTCTTTTTAGACCCTCTACTTCCAATAACTATAGCTATCTTTCTAGCGGGAAAAAAAGCGAGAATTCTCAGAAAATAATGATAATAGATCTTGATGGTAGTTAAAAGTAACATCTTTGAACTCTATATTTCCATGGACTTTAGCCAAATATTTCTTATCAGAGAGATCTTGAGTAATGGATGGTTTTTGTCGAATGATCTCCATCAGCTTAGATCCAGTAATCTATCCTTTGCTAAATGCTCCAAGATTTGAAAATGCTTAACCTAGACTCATCCCACTGTAGGGTTTTGCATGGTGCTCTCAAGCATTGGAGAGACTTGGGAGGCCATGGCAGGGATGCTGGAGGCAATCCCTGGAGCCTAAGGGCGTGTTTCAAGCAGATTCCTGGAGGTGTTCCAGGGATGCTCTAAGTTTGAGCGTTATCTCATGTGACTTAGGAGAAATTTTTTTAAGAGATTGTAACATAACCCAATTGGGTTATGAGGTTAGGTCCAGGTTTGTTAAATTGGTTAGGAGGTTAGTTAGTTGGTTGGTTAGTTAATTGGTTGCAACCAATTAGGAAACCTAACCATGTAAAGTGTCATAATCAGTTTGTTATTGGCCCAAGACAAGTTCTAACTGCCCATGTAATTGTAACTACCAAGAATTTGTGAGCTCATGTGATTCTAGTCCAACAAGATCAAGAAGTCTAAAATGCCTAAGGAGACAAGAAGTTCACCACCCCATGTGCTATAAATAAGAGGGATGGGGCGTGCAGTTTGGAGTGTCCAAGAGAGGCCGACCCTTTGGGGTCCGGTCCAGTGTAGAGTCCGTGAGGACTTCTCACAGTTCTGGTCTTGGACCGTGAGGGCTTAAGGATGCCCCTTGGGGCATGGATCATGGAGAGCCTCCTGGGTTTCAAGGAGGCCACGGTGTTGGGCTGCAGAGAGGGCACGTGAGGGAGATATCATGTAGAGGGCTTGTGCCGTGATGGTGTTTCACGAGGCTTTGGAGAAGGGATGCATGTCGAGGTATTCTTCGTGCGTAGCGTACGTGGGTTCTTGGGGCATGAGACCTACAAGAGAGAAGACGTGCGGGACGGCGAGAAGCTTCTAGATTTTTGGAAGGGCTGTCGAGTATTATCTTGTTTGTTGTAACAAGGTTCTTCTCTAAAGGAAAAAGATAATCTTTATTTTTCTCCTATATCTCTTCTTCTTATCTGTCGGTGAATGTTGAATCCAAGAATGGGTTGTTGGGCTGTATTCTTCCACGTTGCTTCCGCGGTCTTTCACTGCGTATTGGTGCTGATCCGGATCTCCCAACAAGTGGGATCAGTACCTGGAATTTTTCTCAACAACTGTAATTAGAGCTTGGTTTTAGCCATTATTCGAGCGGAAGCAGAGCGGTTTCCGAGCCACTGGTTTGAAGGTAGAAGAGAAGGATTCAAGGAGTACATCGAGGCAGGTGGAGTTGTACGTGCGTATGGTATCCTGCATGGATGGAGAAAGGAAAAGCCCGGATTTCTCAAGTTCACCTGAGTATATCAGCAGAGACGATGCCAGGGGCAGCTCAGGAAGATAGGAGACAGTCACAGGGAGCGCTGGGGGTATCGGGCAGTTTGGAGTGTTTCGGTATGGTGGCATTGGCCTAGGAACGGAGGTTGGAGCTGATGGAGATGGCAACTCAGGAAGACCGGGGACATGTCTCAGGGAGCGTCAGGGACATCGTGCAGCCAGGAGATAGGCTGGGACATGATGGAGCAGCCAGGTGGGGATGGTTGCTGGGTTCAATCGCTAGGTTAGCAGAAGAGTTGGGATGAGCTCTTGGTTTTGGAGGAGCCTACGGGATGCAATGTAACCAAAACGGTCTCAAAGGGGTCCGCGTGATGCGGAGGGTCCGAGGAGGCAGCGACGGTATTCGAGGTGCAGCGGCAGGCTCAACAGGATAGCGTTGAGTGGCTGGCATCGAGATTTCTTTCTATGGCATCAGTGGGACTTCAGTCTTAGGTGGAGCACTGGTGATAGGTGGCTTTACAGGTGGAGCAGAAATCAACACGAGTTTAGAGCGAGATGTGCAAGGATACTGGCCAGGTCCTAGCACGAGCACCAGGGGTGCACTTAACCAGGTGGAGCAGTGTGCAGAGATTGGCGTGGCTCTGTGGAGATGATGTCAGGTAGAGCTCTAGTTACAACGAGTGCCGGTTCAGGTTCGCTGTATTCTCTCCAGGAAAGTCCAAGAAAAAGTCTGATGCAGGTGCTAGGCAGAAGGAAGACTCCAATCATGGTGCAAGAATGCAAGCAAGGATCTTCAGCTGTGGAGGCGGTCATTCCAAAGGCCTCCAAGGGCGCGCAGCAACTGAAGGGTATTGGCAGAGGCAAGGAGGTCCGTACAAGAGACTGTCAGGACACGCAGTTACAGCGGGATTGTGCAGGATGACATTGCAAGGTTTGTCAAGGCTTGGGGTACTAAGGTGGAGATTGTAGGGTTTTGCATGGTGCTCCCAAGCCTTGGAGAGACTTAGAAGGCCATGGCAAGGATGCTGAAGGCATTCCCTGGAGCTTGGGGGCTTGTCCCAAGTGGATTTCTAGAGGTATTCCAGGGATGCTCTAAGTTTGAGTGTTATCTCATGTGACTTAGAGAGAGTTTTTTTGAGAGATTGTAATATAACCCAATTGGGTTATGGGGTTGGATCTAGGTTTGTTAAATTGGTTTTGAGGTTAGCCAGTTGGTTGGTTAATTGATTGGTTGTAACCAATTAGGAAACTCAACCATGTGAAGTATCATAATCAGTTTGTTATTGGTCCAAGACATGTCCTAACCGTCAATGTGATTGTAACCATCTAGAAGTTGTGAGCCCATATGATTGTAGTCCAACAAGGTCAAAAAGTCCAAGATACCCAAGGAGACAAGAAATTCACAGCCCCATGTGCTATAAATAAGAGGGATGGGGCATGCGGTTTGGAGTGTCCAAGAGAGGCCGACCCTTTGGGGTCCGGTCCGGTGTGGAGTCCGTGAGGACTTTTCACAGTCCTGGTCTTAGACCGTGAGGGCTTGAGGATGCCCCTTGGAGCATGGACCATGTAGAGCCTCCTGAGTTTTAAGGAGGCCACGGTGTAGGACTGCAGAGAGGTGCACATGAGGGAGATATCACGTGGAGGGCTTGTTCCGTGATGGTGTTTGACGGGGCTTTGGAGAAGGGATGCACGTTGAGGTATTCTCCGTGCATGGCGTACGTGGGTTCTTGGGGCATGATGCCTGCAAGAGAGAAGACGTGTGGGACGACGAGAAGCTTCTGGGTTTTCAGAAGGGTTGTCGAGTGTTGTTTTGTTTGTTGTAACAAGGTTCTTCTCCAAAGGAATAAGGTAATATCTCTTTTTCTCCTGCATCTCTTCTTCTTATCTGTTTGTGAATGTTGAATCCAAGAATAGGTTGTCAGGCTGTATTCTTCCACGTTGCTTTTGCGATCTTTCGCTGCATATAGGTGCTGATCCGGATCTCCCAACAAATGAGATGAGTGCCTGGAATTTTTTCCAACACCCACCAACAATAGTAAATAAATATGGCTATAACAGCTTTTCCACCATCAACTTATCTATTTTTGATGAAGACACCAGTATACCAGAGTGCCTAGGCCCATAACAAAAATGCAATCCCTTAGTACCCAAGCTTCAATGTGTTCTCAATTTCTTTTGAGCAGGTAGTGAGGGCTTTGCTCTCTCCAACAAATAAATATATAGTTGTCACTTTTATCCGATAAGAAGGAACAATGTACCCTCGTGTATGCCAAAACAATAAGCATTTGCTTGCTTACTATACATAACTCATTTCTAGTGAAAAAAAAAGGGAACTCCAATAGATATAAATGCATATATATTTTAGAATTTATAAATATTAATGATATATACTATTTATAACTCTGAAATCCAATGTTTTTACAAAAGAATAAGAAATAAAAATCAAGCATCAAGTTGAGTACTCATGGATGGGTATCCTCCAGCCTGTTAAATAAATAGTTCTCTGGTAGTAAAGATGATTCTACTAATGAAGACTTGATAGACTACATTGTCTGATAGCTGGATGATATTTAAAATTGGGGTGTGATCCCAACTGTCAACCCCAAAATTATGCAGGTCTAGGCCTTTGAGGAACTAGAGTTCCCACACCCTAGGACTTAGATTCGCACTCTAAGAACCCACGTCAATCAAAGGATAGTTCTTGAATGAGGCTGAGAAGCTAGGATCTTAGGCATGGACTGTATGGAATAGATTTGATTGGCATCCAAGAGATCCACTCCAATGGCTCTAAGCATGTTGATGCCCATAAGGGATGTGGTGGAGACTCCTTTTGGTTTCATGGAATTTATCATAAGGCAGATAGCTCAGCTAGATAACCTTACATGGCCCTCCTCCACCTTTTATAGGATTGAAATCGATTTGTTGGTTTTACAATGTATATTAGAACACTCATGTAAAAGAGTGAATTCAATATCTTAACCCTCCATAGCTTTTCATGATATTGAACTCAATATGTTAGATTATAATTGATAGAGTCAAATTTTGTACTATTTTAGAAGCTCTATTTAGCTAACAGCCTAGCACTTATTATTTAGATGTTGCATTCATGCTGTATATGATCGTCATGCATATTGGTGTTGTAAGATGTGCCTTTTATTTTTGGTTACCAATATTTTTAGTTGGCATATGAATTCTTGAGTTCTGGATTTTATCATATAGTTGCTCGAATCCTCTTTAAATTTTTATACTTCAAGCTAGATTTTTTGGACTACTATTTTTCTTAATATTTTTTTAAAAAAATCTTACTGATATACTCTTCTTTATATTTGTATACATCAGAATTATTTTATGTGGATATGTAGTCGAGCATCTCTATAAAATAATTGATCGCAGATTTATGAGTGCATCAAGTATGGGCAACAAGTTTAGAAAATGGATTTATCTTATCCTAAATTTATTGTATTTATCAATATTTGTGTATTTTTGTTATGTTATACTTTGTTGGCAGCTAAAACTCACTTATTCCAATCATCATGGAGTCGCAAAACATGATGCATTTCCTATATATGTATAGATAATTTGGCATGAGTTTTTATTGTTTTTAATTGTTGTTAACAATTGAAAGTTATCATGTGTTGAACTAATGAAATATTAGTTGACATCACCAATAGAAATATCATTAAATAGTTCTTCATGTACTATCACACCATTGGCCTAGTGTTTCTTTTTATGAATTGTTGGTTGTTTATTAAGATATGCATATATATATATAATAACACAAATGATCATTTGATATAATACATTGTGAAAATGCATATACAACATTATCCTTTTATGATGATCGTGTGCATGGATAAATGGCTACACTTGCATTTGTATGTTAAATATTTTGACCTAGTTGTTGAAATAATTTGTCATAGTACAATCAATAACTAGATTACAATCAATTTTCATTTGCTAGGCATCTCTATATATACTTTATCTTCCCCTATGTAAGACTTTTCATACAATGTAGATTGCTAGCATTCTTGTTATTGATTTCATGTGTTTTACTTTCATAACTAAGTCAATGATGGCTCTCTTAATGTTAAGGTATGTGAACCCTGTCTTTTTTATATGATTAGCTCTAGATGTGAAAGACGTGATCATATATATATTTCTTCATCATCCTTTAAAGAAGATGTTTCTTGTTTACAAAATGGATGTCTACGTGGGTTATTTAAAGTTATTTGTGATATTCCAACATAAAAAAATTTCATTGACATGTATCATGTCTTCTGATCAATTTAAAACAACATAATTCTAGGTTCATGCTTGCTCTATTTTTATTTTATTTTATTTTGCAAAACTGTAAATTTGTTTAATAAAAGGGCTAATCAAGTTGATTAGTTCTATTATTTTTATGAGAATAGTGCTCCAATTGATAGTACAGTAAAATAAATACAAGACCAAGCCCATCATTTAAAAGGAATCTGATCTCAAATTACTTGATAAATTTTCACTTCATCTTTTCATATTAGTTTTTTCAAATTGTTTATAACTCCCAATGGTTAACACTACTAAATTAATTTTAATGCTCAATTTATTACTTTGTGGTACCACTTTGAGCTGTCTCATGCATTGTTTTACTCTTTGCTTCAATATATGAAGTTATGGTTTATGTCTACTATTGGTGTATCTAATTATTTTTTATTATCATATGACATGCATTTGATTTTTAAGATGTTAAAGGATATGGAGAAGGCATATATTGGAACTCAAATGAGTTTAAAGATAATGAAAATCCAATGATATATATGATCCTTAAACTAATATACATGCAAATAGTCTTTGGATGATAAACTAAATTGAAAAGGAAATTGCCAATTTGATCTTATAAAGTAGGGCATTATTAAGAGCTTTTGTGCTATGTATAAAAAGATGGCTCATAGGTGAAGGTGAAACTAGGTTCATGCAAGCAGGGCAGAAATGATGCATTTTAAAACTATTTTAAAAACATGCACAGCGGATAGCTCGGTAGATAGATCTAAACGATCCACCGTTTGCCCGCAACATGATTTAGCATAATGTAGTAGCATGCAACATAACATCAAAGCAAGAAAGAATTACATATATAAAAGTACCATCCTTTATACCGGAGAAAAGCTGTGGAATGAGGAGGGTGCTTGAGCCACACACGTGTCTGGCCTCTACAGGTGATTTACACCGGGGCTCGACTCTGATCAACTCCCTAGGAGTGCTAGCTCTTCGGGATCCTTCGGGCTGATCTTCTTCTTCCGGGAAGACAAGGAGGAGAGGTGGAACCATTTCCCAAGAGACTCTCTTTTCAAGACCTAGCTTGAATGCTAGATTTCTCACACCCAATCCTTAGACCTCACAAACCCTTCTCTTTCTTTTCTCTTGCTGTTGTCTCTCTTGTAACCATCAGCAGCCACTACAATGATCTTCATTTATAGGGACAGCCATGAGAGGGAGAAAGAGGAAGGAGGAGAGATGGGGGGAGAGAAAGGGGGAGAGGATCAAGGCCATACCAAATGGATTTAAACACTTTAGGAAGGAATGACAATCATTCCATGAAAGTGTGGAGCCAAAAATGGTTTGAATTCAAAATTCAAACTAGGTCAAAACTAGCCCAAAAAACTTTCCAAAAATTATTTCCAAAATTCTGATCATCACAAGAAGTGTTGACTCACGAAAATCACCAAGTATCGACACTTCTCCAAGTGTCGACTCAAGCAAAATACCAAGTATCGATACTTGGAACAAAGTCAATCATATTGACCTCCGGTGACGGCAAACGATTCTCAATCGTTAATCAGCCTTAAGATCAGATAGAAATTCCCTATGGTGTGTGACCCCATAGGTTCGAATACTAAGCCGGTAGCACTGGAACATTTCCAGTACCAGTCAAAGTCCTCATCTATCAATGACACCCAACGTCCGGGTTGGTCGAAGATGCAGAACACCTTACAAGAACCTCTAGCATATAGTTACCACATAATTCATCCCTTTAACCTCAAAATGCTCAGGATGACCTAGGATTCGACTGCTAACCCTAATTTGGTCCATCCAGATCATGTCTCAACTTTATAAGTTCTGTGACTCCTCACAAGAACTACCCTAGTCAAGGATTTGCAAAATTGAGACATAGTGAGCCATTCACTCCAAACTATTTGGAGGGGTCAATTCTATCTTGATCTACCACCGCTCCACAAGTATTTGACTGCACCAAAAATTTTCCATCACTAGATTAAAAATTCAAGTAGTCCGGCATCAAAGTATAGTGAGTTGTTTGCAAGCTACCATGGTGATCTCAAGTCTGAGGGACACATATACCCATATTCCTTCGCGAGCAATCCTGTGGCATAAGGGAGCTCCGCAGATAGTCATGTTCAGTGAGATGTCATACATTTCACTTGCATGTCACACTAGTATCTCCACACTCCTTGGTTATGAGGACAACCAATAAATGCGATATACAATAATCTATACTTGATACATTGTCGTCCTATAATAATGTATCCTTTGGTTGTGAACCACTTTAAGAACTACATGATATATCCTCTCTATATCAAAATAATATAGTTCTAAGAAATCCATCATACATGAGTTCATTTCAGGAAAATGTAAATATGATGAACAGCCAAAAAGAATAACCTTTTATTCATTAAAAATTTATATACAAATACAAGATAGCACAATCATCTACAGCATAGACGATTGGCTTTGGAACACAATTTCCAATAACTCCCACTTGGACTAAAGCCAATTAGTACAAAATCTCATTCTCATTTTCCATTTACAACAGTCAAACTCTTGAACTTCGACGGCTTTAGTGAAGGGGTCAGCCAGGTTCTCCTTTCCATCGATCTTCTGAAGGTCAATGTTATCTCGTTCCATGATCTCTCGTACAAGGTGATAGCACCACAGAATATGCTTTGTATGGTGATGAGACTTCGGCTCTTTGGCTTGAGCAATGGCTCTAGTGTTGTCACAGTACATCGAAATAGGACCATCCAGAGAAGGTGCCACTCCCAGCTCGTCAAGGAACTTCCGCAACCATACATCTTCCTTTGCTGCATCAGATGCTGCAATGTACGCTGCTTCGCATATTGAGACCACCACAGTAGACTGCTTGAAACTTTTCCAGTAGATCGCTCCTCCATTTAGGATAAATATAAATTCTGGCACACTCTTACTATCATCCTTATCTGACTGGAAACTGGAGTCAGTATATCCCACAAGTTTTAAGTTAGATTCTCCATAAATTAGTCATTGGTCCTTAGTATTTCGTAAATACTTAAGGATGGTCTTTACCACTTTTTAATGAGCTTTACCTGGATCAGATTGGATCTGCTCACTACGCCTAGTGAGTATGCCACGTCTGATCTAGTACATGTCATGGCGTATATGATAGAACCCACTACCGAAGTATATGGAATTCTACTATACGCTCTCTCTCTTCAGGAGTTGTCGCATAATTCATTTTAGAGAGATCAATTCCAGTACCTATCGGGAGATAGCTCTTCTTGAAATTTTTCATGCTGAACCATTTCAGCATGGTGTCAATGTACGTAGACTAGGACAATCCCAGAAACCTCTTAGATCTATCTCTATAGATCTTCATACCTAGTATGTAAGAGGCTTTACCCATGTTCTTCATAGAGAACTGAGATGATAACCAGACCTTTATTCCTTGCAGTGCTGGGATGTCATTCCCGATTAAGAGAATGTCATCCACATACAACACAAGGAATACAATCACAGAACCATTAGCCCATTTGTAAATGTAAGGTTCTTCTTCGTTCCTAATGAAACCATACGACTTGATACACTTCTCAAATCGCATGTTCCAACTCTTTGATGCTTGCTTCAGTCCATAGATGAACTTTTGAAGCATGCACACCTTTGACTCATTTGTGGATGTGAACCCTTCAGGTTGTATCATATACACCTCCTCTTCCAGCTCACCATTCAGGAAAGCTGTTCAGACATCTATTTGCCAGATTTTATAGTCAAAGTGTGCCGCTAAAGCAAGAATGATCCGAATGGATTTGAGCATTGCCATAGGAGAGAACATCTCGTCATAGTCAATACCATAATGTTGACGATATCCTTTGATAACCAGATAGGCTTTATAGGTCTTTACCTGCCTGTCTGCGCCCCTTTTTCTTTTGAAAATCCATTTGCACCCAATGGATTTTATTCCTTCAAGTGGATCAATCAATGTCCATACATTGTTGATCTCCATAGACTGCATTTCAGATTTCATGGCTCCCGACCATTTCTCAGAGTCGGACCTCTGCATTGCATCCATACAGGTGATCGGATCCTCATTGTTCTCATCGAATTCAATGGGATCATCATCCCGAACCAAGAAACTGCAGTATCTATCCGGTTGACTCGATACCCTACTAGATCTCCGTAATGGTTCCTGGGTAGGCTCTGGGTGTGATCTAATCATAGCTGGTTCTATGTTGTCCCTTAAGTGTGTCGGTTCTTCTACTTGTTAAACTTCACTAAGTTCAATCTTAAAGACTACAGTCCCTTCACCAAGGAACTCCTTTTCCAAAAAGATAGTTCTAAGACTGATGAACAACTTTTGTTCCTCAACTGAGTAGAAGTAATACCCCTTAGATTCTTTTGGATACTTAACAAATAGGCACTGGTCAGACCTAGGTCCAAGTTTATCCGTTTCCAAACGTTTTACATAAGCCGGGCACCCCCATACCCGAAGGTGTGATAGTGTCAGCTTATGTCCAGTCCATATCTCATATGGTGTTTTACTAACGGACTTACTTAGAGCCCTATTCAGAAGGTAACAGGCTGATTCTATAGCATATCCCCAAAAGGATACTGGCAGAGTAGCAAAGCCCATCATGGACTGAACCATGTCTAACAGGGTTCGATTCCTTCTCTCAGACACTCCATTTAATTGAGGTATCCCTGGAGGTGTCCATTGAGAGAGAATCCCATTCTCCTCGAGATATATCAGAAACTCACTCGATAGGTATTCACCACCTCGATTGGATCAAAGAATTTTGATACACTTTCCAGTTTATTTTTCTACTTCACTACAATATCATTTGAACATTTCAAACGATTCAGATTTATGTCTCATCAAGAAGACATAACCATACCTTGAAAAGTCGTCTATAAATATAATGAAATAAATGTACCCACCCCTAGCACTAACATTCATGGGACCACATACATTAGTATGTACCAGACTCAGAATCTCATTGGCTCGTTCATCTTTTCCAGTAAAAGATGATTTTGTCATTTTTCCAAAAAGACAGGACTCACAGGTTAGAAGTGAACTATCTTCACTAAAATCGAAGAGACCCTCGCATTTCAACCTATTTATCCTATTTCTGTTAATATGACCTAGCCTACAATGCCACAGGTATGCTTCTCTAACATTATTTATCCTAGGACGTTTGCTAGATATGTACATTACATTAACAGGTCGTGACAGTACATAAATGTCATCACGCATTTGTCCATTGAAAACTACATAACCATTCCAAATGATTTTGCAAACATCATTCTTTATTGATAGTTCATAACCATTCATGGCCAATTGGCCTACAGAAATGACATTCAAAATAAAGGATGGACAAAAATGGCACTCATTCAAAGCGACAGTATAGGACTCGAAAACAAGTTTGAGGACTCTCAACACCAGGACTGGAACTCAGCTTCCATTTTCCATGTTCAAGAATCTCTCGCTGTCCTCGAATCTTCTACTAACTTGAAGTCCCTGTAAAGAATTGCAAATATGAATTGGACTTCCTGTATCCAATACCCAGTTAGTAGTATCGCAGATAGAGAAACTACAAGGTGTTATCATATAAATACCTTGTCCAGGATCATCCTGTTGCTTTCTCTTATTGGACCTGTTCAGGTCAAGGGATGCAATGTAAAGATGACAGTTCCTCTTCCAAGCTTCTTGTAGAAGAAGCACTTTGCACGGCTTTGATCTGCCTTCACCCACTTGACCTGACTGGGCCTAGAAGCATTCAGCACATTTTTTCCTTTATTTTTTTTTTCCTTTTTTAAATGGATGACTCCCTCCCAAAAATCCTCCTACTAGATTCACCACCCCTTTGTTCAGTTGGTGGTCTTTCTCAAAAGTTTGCAGCAACCCCAATAGACCGTGGTAGTTAATTGCAGGCTTATTCATTCTGTAATGATCGAGAAAATCTAGATAGGAAGAGGGGAGGAAATTTAGAATCACATCTTTTCCAAGCTGTTCATGTAAGGGACAACCGAGCTTGCCCAGGAGCTCAATCATCTTTATCATGTACAATACATGATCAAAGATCGAGACTCCTTCAACCTTTGAAGGATTTCTTCCGGCTGGGCTTCCTCGAACTTGCGACTGAACTCGTTGTTCATCGCTGCCAATATTATGCAATGGATAGTGGTCCTGTCAAAGAGCCACTTCTAATAAGTGTCTCTGACCGAACCCCTAGTATTGGGAGCAGGGGTTTCAGGTATTGGATCTAATATCACATATAAGATCCGTTCATGCTCCAGGACAATCCTGAGCCTTTGATACCAGCTATTGAAGTTGGGTCCATTAAGCTTTTCATTGTCGAGAAGAGACTGGAGCGACAGGTTGGAAGACATCTGAAAGGAAAACCAAAGTTAATTAGTGTATATGAATTATTAACCTAAAGACATGGACTTTAGTCTAAAAGTCCCTCCCACTATTTTGCTCAGATTGGTAGCATCTACCTCCAATCCGAGGAATTACTTTAATTCCCTAGTGGGTATCAGAGTCCAATAGACAACACATGAGCCCGACTTTGGCCGGCCCACCCATGCATGTCTAAAGGTAGGTTCTTCAACCGATTATTTCTCCAAGTAATCTCTAGTAATTGGGTTTTGCCCCAAGGTACACTTCAATTGGCCTTTGGGCCTCCTATTGAAGGACCCGGTTAGGTCCAACTATTAACATGACAAAATTCAATGCTTCTAACTAAGAATAGTCAAGCCCGACTTTGGTTGGCCCACCTGACCACCGTTAAGAGAGTCGTACTAAGCCATCATATTAGGAACAGTAATTCCAATAGCCCGATGAACACCCGATCTTTGGATCTGCCGATGAACATCCAACTACTGGACCCATTACCATCCCCCTTAATGGGAGGCTAGGACTAGGTTATCCTTATAACTTTATCCTTTTAAGGACCTAATAATTTAGAGGGTTTAATTTTAATGTGATAGATGAAAAGATGAGAAGACATTGATCAACCTCCCATTGACCAAATCAGCAAACAAGGAGGGTTACACATAATAAATGATCCATAGGCACCTAAAATCAATCAAGACTGATTAACCTTAGATGACAAGGGTTAACACGAGTCAATGAGCTATCCAATCAATCCTGATTGACCATATTGGCCAGGTAAGTGAGATCATGAGTTAGGTCTGCCATTAACCGTCTTGCCTTAGACACCAACAGAGTTGGCTAGGTAAGAGGTAGCCCCAAAGAATCATGATCACAATGTTAAACTTACCTCGACACCAATCGATTCATCAGACTCGATTAGACTAGCCTAAAGACTCGGGCTTTCTACTGAGCCATAAATTAGGTCCATTTAGATTATGGACTAATTAATCTAACTATTAGAGAGATCTATAGAGAAGAAATCCCAACTCAATATTTGATTAGATTAGTTCTCTAATTAGTCCAATGCATCTAAACTTAGGTCTAATCCAATCAAGGACCTAATAGAAGCTAATCCATGACCCTTAAGGCTTATTGAAATGACTTAAAAATTTTTGAATCATATTCCTAGAGTTCTTAGTCAATCTTAATTCTCAATTAATTTCAATAGCCTTAAATTAAATTAAAACAATTTTAATTTACAAGTGTAAAATAATTTTACAACAAAACAAAATTCGAATTCACTGTTTTTCAACATTCTGCTGCCAAGTGTTGACTCACCAGGGGCAAGTGTCGACACTTGGGTTGACACCAGGCCTGAGACAGGAAGAAAATAGAATGCCAGAATTCTGGCACATGCTCGTGAGTCGACACTTCTAAGGCCAAGTATCGACACACGAGCCCAAGTGTCGACACTTCCTGGTCAAGTGTGGACACTTCAGCCTGTCACAGGAAAAAATGGAATACAAGTTTTTGGCAATTTACTCATGAGTCGACACTTCCAAGACCAAGTGTCGACTCACAACCTGAGACAAAGAAAAATAGTGATTTCAAATCTAAAGTTTTTCCAAACTTTCATCAAATCTGATCAAAACATAACTCTTAGATCTTATCTAAAGTTGTTTTATGAAAATGTCATTAGATTAAAATATTTTGTAATCTACATTTTCTTTCTTCTTATTTTCCTTTTCAAGAGTCGATCATATCGGTACCCCGACATGCCATAGGAGGCCCCATTGAATCGGAAGAGAGGATCTTGTAGCCCTACTTCTCTCCTATGACCGGACGGCCATGATGAAGCACTTAATCCAAGTACTTAAGAAAAGGTGATGTTAAAGCATGCTAGCAACATTATACTATAAAAGGAACCTATTGCTCTGATACCATTGAAGGTGAAACTAGGTTCATGCAAGCAGGGCATAAAGGATACATTTTAAAACTATTTTAAAAACATGCACAGCAGATGGCTCGATAGATAGATCTAAACGATCTACCAATCTGCCCGCAACAGGATCTAGCATAATGTAGTATCATGCAACATAACATCAAAGCAAGAAAAAAACACATATATAAAAGTACCATACCTTTATACTGAAGAAAAGCTGTGGAAGGAGGAGGGTGCTCGAGCCACACGTGTCTGGCCTCTATAGGTGATCCACACCAGGGCTCAACTCTGATCAACTCCCTCGGAATGCTAGCTCTTCGGGATCCTTCTGGCTGATCTTCTTCTTCCGAGAAGACAAGGAGGAGAGGTGGAACCCTTTCCCAAGAGACTCTCTTCCTAGGACCTAGCTTGAATGCTAGGTTTCTCACACCCAATTGCTAGACCTCACAAACCCTTCTCTTTCTTTTCTCTTGCTGTTGTCTCTCTTGTAACCATCAGCAGCCACTACAATGACCTTCATTTATAGGGGCAGCCATGAGAGGGAGAAAGAAGAAGGAGGAGAGATGGAAGGAGAGAAAGGGGGAGAGGATCAAGGCCATACCAAATGGGTCTAAACACTTTAGGAAGGAATGACAATCATTCCATGAAAGTGTGGAGCCCAAAAAGGTTTTAATTCGGAATTCAAACCAGGTCAAAACTTGCCTAAAAAACTTTCTAAAAATTTTTCCTAGAATTCTGATCATCACAGGAAGTGTCGACTCACGAAAATCGCCAAGTGTCGACACTTCCCCAAGTGTCGACTCAAGCAAAATACCAAGTATCGATACTTGGAACAAAGTCAATCATATTGACCTCCAGTGACGGCAAATGATTCTCAATCGTCGATCAGCCTTAAGATCAGATAGAATTCTTCTATGGTGTGTGATCCCATAGGTTCGAACACTAAGCCGGTAGCACTGGAATATTTCCAATACCAGTCAATGTCCTCATCTAGCAATGATACCCGACATCCGGATAGGTCGAAGATGCACAGCACCTCACAAGAACATTTGGTATATGGTTACCACATAATTCATCTCTTTGACCTCAAAATGCTCAGGATGACCTAGGGTTCCAGATCATGTCTCAACTTTACAAGTTCTGTGACTCCTCACAAGAACTATCCTGGCCAAAGATTTGCTAAATTGAGATATAGTGAGTCATTCACTCCAAACTATTTGGAGGGGTCAATTCCATCTTGATCCACTACCGCTCCACAAGTACTTGACTGCATCTAGAAACCTTTCATCACTGGATTAAAAATTCAGGAGTCCGGTACCAAAGTACAGTGAGTTGTTTGCAAGCTATCATGATGATCTCAAGTCTGAGGGATACATATACCCATATCCCTTCACGAGCAACCCTTTGGCAGAAGGGAGCTCCGCAGATGGTCACATTCAGTGTGATGTCATACATTTTATTTGCATGTCACACCAGTATCTCCTCACTCCTTGGTTGAGAAGACAAACAACAAATACGACATACAACAACCTGAACCACTTTAAGAACTACATGATATATCATCTCCATATCAACACAATGCAGTTCTAAGGACTCTATCATACAAGAGTTCATTTCAGGAAAATGTAAATATGATAAATAGCCAAAAAGAATAACCTTTTATTCATTAAAAATTCATATACAAATACAAGATAGCACAACCATCTACAGCCTAGACGATTGGCTTTGGAATGCAATTTTCAATAATAGATACATAATTTATATAGTTATGATATATTATGTGTTGATTGATCATTACAATATTTCTTATTTAGATTTCTTGAATTCTTAGATGTTAATGTTTATGTTAAATTAGTTACTAAGTTATTTATACAAAGTTTTACATATCTCTATTTATTATAACTATAAGTTTTAGTGTATCTCACAACTTGCGATGGGAGATTTTTTTATCAGTCTATCTTTTTAAAGACTTTAACATGACTAAGATCTTGAAATCATCGAGGGGGATGGTGCTTAGCCTATAATGAACCTTCCAACAATAGAAATCCAATTTCTATGGTATATAGGAGATCTCTTAAAAGAGGTTTAATATGGTAATAATAAGCTGATTGATTGGTCAAGAAGCATATATAATTTCTTTGATATAAGAGTCATAGACTTCATCCTATCCCTATGATGATTAATGCTTCTATGTAGTAGTTAGAAAGAGTTTATCTTTGAATGAGACTCAAGAAGTATTCTTCGAGATATGATACTACACACATCATTGGAAGGACTTATTTATTTGAGAGTATTCATACATGGTCATGGCTAGAGACATAGACAATTTCTAAAGCCTCTAATGAAATAATTAAGATATTTGTACAAGGCTATTAATCTACAAACCCATGACATGAGTTTTTATATCATATGTGTAATAGTAGAAATCTAAGTTAAAGGAACATAGTTCATGACCTAGTTCACTTTACTTTTTTTATATTAATACTATTAATACTAAATAAAGTTAAGTCATGAAAGATACTTCATCTATTATATAGTATATATATCCAACATAAATTTATTTTATATTGTTAAACTTTTGAACTTTACATGTTTCGAGAATTTTTGAATTTTAAGGGGGTTGTTGGTATTTTTGGAGAGAAAACAAACTCAAAACTCTCTCCATCAACTAAATCCTTCAGTTTTTCTCATATTTTTATTTTTTCTTTTAATGAATATGACCGTTAGTCTAATTAATTTTTATGTTCATTAGCCTAATTAATTCTATAACCATTAGTCCAATTAATTCTTTTATCTATTAGTAGATTAATTTTTTTAACTATTAACTTAATATTTTGACCGTTGGACTAACACAAACTGCTAGTTTTTTGGACCTATAAATTGGACCCTTGATATAGGTTGTAGAGGTAGAAGAAGAAGAAAAAGAAGAAGAAAAAGACTGTGAAAATCTAGCATCTTGAATCAAATACTTTTTGATGAGGTGGGTGCCTGCGGGGATAGCTACACCGGGTTTATCCTCTTATCCCTTTTACTTATCAAAAAAAGGAGGGGACATATTAGATGTGAATTTATCAAAATACTAATTATATATGTTGAAACATGATCACCTCCTACCCATCATTGACAGGAGAAGCATGAGATAGAGAGAAAGAATTTTGAGTTTTTAATTTTTGCATAGACGGGTTTGGAGGAAGCTGCATGACAACGATAGGTAGCAAGGGAGAGAAAGATGTTGGAAAGTTTGAGAACATGCTCTTATCATAGTTGATGAAATCATGGCAGTCTATCGAGTATATCGGATCATTATTATAGCCATCCATCAAATACATCCTTGATCCTCGCTTAGGACTAGAAGTGGGTTTTGGCCGGCATGAGGCCTATCAAGGCAGGTCGATTATGGGTTGGGTTATGGACTTAGCTCGAGTAATTTCAGTTCATGCTTGGATTTCGAAGTAGAGCTCGAATATATTTTAGACCGAGTAAGTCTTTGTGCACCGCATGCGGTGTAGCAAATCCAACATGGCCCACACTGCCTTTTCTTATCGGTCCACCTGTATCCGAAATGGCATGACGGGATGGGGCGTATAACAGGTTATAAGTTGAGTGTTATTAGCATTAATTACCGTTTAGCTTTTATTTGAAATTTTTGTGCAGACCAAAATATCATTTCCCTCCGGCCTACTTTTTTTCCACCATCTTGCTTGGATTTTGGTAAATGTTTTAGTCTAAAACATGCTCTGATTTTTATCCAAGGAATCAGTATAGGTTGAAGGAAAAATCTTCCTCACTCTAAAATGTGCTTTGAGAGTCCTATCGCAGGAATCAACTTTCGAATGTTAATATAAGCTTCTTCCTCTCTCTAAAAAAGTGCTCTGTTTTGGTTCAAGTTTGGAGTAAGCCATCAAAGACTTCCTTTATGCATGGTCTGAGGTTGGAATAAGCCATCGAAGACTTCTTCTATAAGTTCATGACAAAATGTCATCTCCAATAAGAAGTAAACCAAGTATTCATAGAATCTTATTTAGTTTTTTTTATAGTTCCTTTATTACATAAACTATTTTGGTAGTTAGAGAAAGTTAATGACACTCTGGAAGTCATAACTTAGTCCACAGGTGATAGGTATTCCTAGTAGGAGGGGATAATAAATATAGTATAAGTTTTTGTACAAGGATATCATAGATTTATAACTAGGGTATCGTAGTTTTTGAACTGGAATGTCGTGATACTATTTTAGCATATTATTGACATCCTTTAGCATCTGTAGCATGTTATGACATCCTAGGAGTCATACCTTAGTCCACAATAGATAGATTCTCCAAATAGTAGGGGTTTCTATTCTTAGCTTCATGTTTTATGGTCGGGTGTCGTAATCTTTTAACTAGGATGTCATAACTTTTGAACTAGGATGCCATTCAATGAAAACTCATTTTTTTTGAAATATTTTTCCTTTCTGATCTTTTTATCACAATCTAACAATCTTATTCAAGCCAATGCACGGTTGAAATATCCCATAATAGAGGATAAAAGTTTTCATTTTCTATTTTGTACTGAGTTGTTCATGTTTCGAAGTTTTTGATACTAAAATTTTCTTAGAAGCATTTTATTATATTGTGGATATCATATATCAGCAATGCATACTAAAATACTTCTATTATGGAGGATCAAAATATTTTGTTTAAGTTTTTATACAGGAGTGTCGTAGGTTTATAACTAGGGTGTTGTAGTTTTTGAACCAGGATGTCATAATACTGTTTTAGCATATTATTGATATCCTTTAGCATCCATAGCATGTTATGACATCCTAGGAGTTATACCTCGGTCCACAAGAGATAGGTTCTCCAGATAGTAGGGATTTATGTTCTTAATTTCATGTTTTATGATTGGGTGTCATAATCTTTTAACTAGGATGTCGTAACTTCTGAACTAGGATTTTGTTAAATAAAAATTCATTTTTTTTGAAATCTTTTTCCTTACTGATTTTTTTATCACAATCTAACAATCTTTTTCAAGCCAATGCATGATTGAAATGCTCTATGATGGAGGATAAAAGCTTTCATTTTCTGTTTTGTATCGAGTTATTCATGTTTCGAAGTTTTTGATATTAAAATTTTCTCAGAAGCATTTTATTACATTGTGGATATCATATATCAACAATGCATACTGAAACACTTATGTTACAGAGGATCAAAACATCCAATTTAAGTTTTTGTATAGGAGTGTCGTAGGTTTATAGCTAGGGTATCGTAGTTTTTGAATTGGGATATCGTAATATTATTTCAGCATATTATTGACATCCTTTAGTATCCGTAGCATGCTATGACATCCTAAGAGCCATTTCTTAGTCCACAAGAGATAGGTTCTTCAAATAATAGGGGCTTTTATTCTTAGTTTCATGTTTTATGATCGGGTATCGTAATCTTTTAACTAGGATGTCATAACTTCTGAACTAGAGTATCGTTCAATAAAAACTCCTTTTTTTTATAAATAATTTTCTACCTGGTCTTTTTATCACCATCTAATAATCTTATTCAAGTCAATGAACAGTTGAAATATCCCATAATGGAGGATAAAAGCTTTCATTTTTTGTTTTGTATCGAGTTATTAATGTTTCGAAGTTTTTGATACTGAAGTTTTCTCAGAAGTATTTTATTACATTATGGATATCATATATCAGCAATGCATATTGAAACACTTCTGTTATGGAGGATCAAAACATTCAGTTTAAGTTTTTGTACATAGGTGTCATAGTTTATAACTAGAGTGTTACAGCCGTGACAATGACGTGATCAGGCTCAGGTATCGCCGAGTACGAGCGAGCCACGTGCGAGTTTCCCTGCCAGAATCAGCGCCACGTCCTCAAAGCTAGGGTCGGCAAGACCGCACCGCCCGACGACTATCTGAAGCAAACAGCTCCCGCCGAGGTCAAGTTCGGCGCGGAGTTCCCCCACCGACTCATCTGCGCCCGGGCTCGGAGGAGCCCGCCCCGAGTAAGGTCGGCCGAGGTCGGCTGACCCTCCGCCTTGCGCCAGGTGGCCACCCGGAGACGGGTCCACCTCGGCCGAAGCCAGGCGATCTTCTGCCACCTCGCCAGGTGTCCACCCAGGAGGGGTCCACCTAGGCCGAGGTCGGCTGACCCTCCGCCTTGCGCCAGGTGGCCACCCGGAGACGGGTCCACCTCGGCCGAAGCCAGGCGATCTTCTGCCACCTCGCCAGGTGTCCACCCAGGAGGGGTCCACCTAGGCCGAGGTCGGCTGACCCCCCGCCTTGCGCCAGGTGGCCACCCGGAGACGAGTCCACCTCGGCCGAAGCCAGGCGACCTCCTGCCACCTCGCCAGGTGTCCACCCAGTAGGGGTCCACCTAAGCCGAGGTCGGCCGATCCCTCGCCTCTCGCCAGTTGGCCCCCGGAGACAGGTCCAACTCAGCCGAGGTCAGACCGCTCGTACGGAGAGGCCCCCGGGGAAAGCAACAGGTCCCGAGGCCATCCCTCGGGCCGTACCGACCCCAGACGGCGTCCCGTACGGAGGGCGGCGGCACGCGGAACGTCACTTACATTGGCCCGAAAGGTCCCGCAGTCGAGAGACCCGATCCTGACGGAACGGGCCCCGTAAACGGATGGCGCCCACCCTCGGGGAAAAGAGCACTCTCACGGAGCCCGAAGCCTGACGACTGGCCGCTCTGCCAGCGCCGCCCCCCTCCTCCTTTTCTCTTCTGTCCTTGCCTTCTCCCTGCTGGGCCCGGTGGACGAGGTCGGAAAGCCGCCTGGCCTCCTTCACCAAAAAGGGAAAAGAAAGGAAGACGGGGGAGAGGAGTTTTCGAGGAGGAAAAGGACAAGCACACGATGGAAAGCACACAACGGAGGGAGATAAAGGAGGAGGGATCCGGAGACTGCGAGGTAAGCCAACGAGCCTGGGGACAAGAAGGAAGCACCGGCACAAGGCCTCGCTCCGAGAAAAAAGCCAGAGATCCCGAGAGGGGAATACTGGACGCGAGCTCGGCAGGCAGGCCCAGCCGAGATTCCGGTCCCCGGCGCTTCCCCTTCACGAGTTAACTCTCCAAACCTGGGACCCTTTAGAGGGCCTGGGAGCGAGAGTCTGTTCCCCCACGTCGTCTACTGACTTGACCGTCGGAGCCCCCTCGCCGGAATCCCCGGCCAGGGTCCTCTAACCCCTTTGTTGCAGGTTCCTCGCAGGAAGGGAGGCTCCCTTGCCAGGCGGTCAGGGAGGATCGGTTGATCCTCGGCACGGGCGCGGCGACGAGGACGGCAACAGATTGGCGCGCCAGGTAGGGGGGCAGGACACTAACCCCTAGTGGGAACTAGCTTTTTGCAGGTGTCACGCTCTCTAGCAATGGTGGTCACTCGTGGTCGCGAGGCGTCCACCAGCCATGTGGGAGAAGCCCACTCCCCACCGGGGGGCCGCACCCCCGAACGGGAGCTTCCGGCTCCCCCTCCTCTTATGCAGCAGCCTACCCCGGCGGACGGATCCCTTGCGGCCATCGTCCAGCAGCTGCAGACCTTGACCTCAGCGGTCCGACAGCTCCAGCATCAGCAACGGTCCCTGGCCACTCAGCCGCAGCCGGGGACCCCCGCGGCTCGGGTCGCGGGACAGCGTGGGAGCCTGCGCTCAATCCAGGGCAGGCCGTCCCATCCGCAAGCCATCTCCAACCCCCGAGAGAGCCGCCAAGCTCCCCCGAAGAAAGACTATTCCGGCTCGGAGGATCACGAGAGTCGATCCCCGGCCGATGAGGCCGAGACGGCGCATCGCAGCAAGCGACGCCGGGTCCGGACCCCGCGCCGAGACCAATCGGCGCCTCCCTCACACGCAGTCTCGGTGGAAGACTCCACCGATGAAGCCATCAGGCGCCAGGCCGAGAGGCGCCTAGAAGAGCACGAGCGCAAGTTGGCGGAGTTCGCCCGACGGTTTGCCGACCTGCAGAACTCGTCAGCTGACCCGGCGGGCTACGACTCCCGCCCCCCTTTCTCCGAAGAAATTCAGGCGGAACCGATCCCGAAACGGTTCCGCATGCCACAGGTGGACCCTTACGACGGGACCACCGACCCCCTGGACCATTTGGAGAGTTATAAAGCTCTCATGAGGGTCCAGGGCGCCACCAACGCCCTTCTGTGCATCGCCTTCCCTGCAACCCTTCGGAAGGCCGCCCGAGTCTGGTTCGCCCGTCTCGAGCCCGGATCCATTCGCTCCTTCCAGCAGCTGGAAGGAAAGTTTGTGGCGCATTTCGACGCTTGTCGAAAGGTGCCAAGGGAGGTGGACAGCCTCTTCTCCGTCCGCCAGCAGGACCAGGAGCTGCTCCGTGACTACATCGCCCGATTTAAGACCGCGGCCCTGGAGATCTACAGCTTAGACGAGCCCGTCGCCATGCTGGCTCTAAAGCGCGGGCTCAAGACGTCCCGCCTGACCTATTCCCTGGACAAGAAGCCGCCCAGGACGTATTCCGAGCTCCTCCTCCGCGCCCACAAGTACATCCGAGCGGAGGAGGCCGACCGCACCCGTCGAGAGCTGGACGGGAAGATTTTGAAGAAGTCGACCCCGAGAGACGCCCCGGGAGCTCGGAGGCCCGGGCCACCAGTCGACCCTCGCCCGAACCCAGGGCCGAGGGCCGAATCTGCCCCCGAGCGGAGGTACACCCCTCTCCTCGCACCTCGAGCCAAAATCCTTATGGAAATCGAGGGCGAGCGTTATCTCCGCCGACCTCCACCTCAGAACCCGAGGGCAGCCCGAGACAAATCAAAGTACTGCCAATTCCACCGCGAGCACGGGCATGACACGGAGGAGTGCCGCCACCTGAAGCGGGAGATCGAGGAGCTGATCGGGAGGGGATACCTCCGGAAGTTCGTCAAGAACGAGGCTCCCTCCGAAAAGCAGCCGCTCGCGGCCCTGCCACCTGTCCCTGCGATCGACAACCGGCCAACAGAGAGGCCCGTGGGCATGATCTCACGCGGATCTGGCCGAGCAGAGAAGAGAGCCCGGGAAGTCCCGGAGAATGTAACCCCTCCCAAGGGAGGGGAGTCTAATGACAATGTAAACAATGATGCCGTGGTGGTCGAAATGACCATCGCGAAACATCCTGTACATCGAATCATGGTGGATAGCGGAAGCTCGGCCGATGTACTTTTTTATGACGCTTTCTCTCGGATGAACTTGTCTCTCGACCAGCTAAAGCCAGTGCA
Organism: Areca catechu; assembly: GCA_021397845.1. NCBI lineage: Eukaryota > Viridiplantae > Streptophyta > Magnoliopsida > Arecales > Arecaceae > Areca > Areca catechu. Next base: position 43,868,742 of record CM038039.1, read on the forward strand.
CACCCCACTGGTAGGTTTTACAGGGGACTCCGTGGGAGTCGAAGGGGAGATCGCTCTCCCAGTTACCGCCGGATCCCCACCTCGGCAGGCGACCATCATGGTAACTTTCACTGTAGTCAAGATCCCTTCCCCTTACAACGCCATCCTTGGGCGACCGGGGCTCAACCGACTAGACGCCACTATCTCCACAAGGAGATTGCTGGTGCGGTTCCCCACGCCTTTCGGGTTCGGGGAAATGAAGGGGACGATCCAGCCAGTCCCGCTCTGCCTGCAGACAATCCCGGGCATCAAGGGCGCAGAGCTCGCCCGCGAGGTCGAGGACCTCGACCTAAGAGAAAAGGAACCCAGGGGAGGGCCCGTAGAGCGCCTGCTCTCCTTTCCCCTTGGTTCAGACCCTCTGAAGATGGTGCAAGTTGGGGCCCAGCTCCCCGAAGAGGAACGAACCCGCCTGCTGGAGTTCCTCCGTGCCAACGCCGATGTGTTCGCCTGGTCGGCGGTCGACATGCCGGGTATTCCGCCCGAGATTATCATGCACAGCCTGAACGTGGACCCAGGCAGCCGCCCGGTCCGCCAGAAGAAGAGAAGCTTTGCCATGGAGAGGCAGAAGGCGATCGACGAGGAGGTAGAGAAACTTCTCGCCGCCGGTTTCGTCCGAGAAGTCCAATACCCCAGCTGGTTAGCAAATGTGGTCATGGTAAAGAAGAGCAGCGGTAAGTGGAGGATCTGCGTGGACTACACCGACCTCAATAGAGCTTGCCCGAAGGACAGCTTCCCTCTGCCAAAGATCGACCAGCTGGTCGACACCACCTCGGGACACCGTCTCCTGTCATTCATGGACGCTTTCTCCGGATACAACCAGATCCGGATGAATCCGGAGGACGAAGAGCGTACCGCCTTCATAACTGATCGCGGGACTTTCTGTTACAGGATGATGCCCTTCGGCCTCAAGAACGCAGGGGCGACGTACCAACGTCTGGTCAATAAAGTCTTCAAAGACCAGATAGGCCGCAACATGCAGGTGTACGTGGACGACATGCTGGTAATGAGCAAACTTGACTCGGACCACGTAGCCGACCTGGCAGAGACGTTCGGCAACCTCCGGCGCCACCAGATGAAGCTGAATCCGGCGAAGTGCGCCTTCGGGGTCTCCGCCGGAAAGTTCCTAGGGTTCATGGTGACCCAGAGAGGAATCGAGGCCAACCCGGAGAAGGTCCAGGCTATCCTGGACATGGAGCAGCCAGCCTCCAAGAAACAAGTGCAGCAGCTGACCGGCCGGGTTGCGGCCCTTAGCCGTTTCATTTCCAGGTCGGCGGACCGCTGCCGTCCCTTCTTCAAGGTGCTGAGGAAGATGAATGGTTTCGCCTGGACCGAGGAATGCCAGCGGGCCTTCGAGGAGTTGAAGAAGACGCTCGCATCACCACCTTTGCTGTCCAGGCCCGAGGAAGGGGAGGAGCTTACCCTCTACTTGGCCGTTACCCCGGAGGCCGTCAGCTCTGTCCTGGTCCGAACCGACGACCACGGGATCCAGCGACCGGTGTACTATACCAGCAAACTCCTCCGGGACGCGGAGCTCAGGTATTCCCGGCCCGAGAAACTCGTTTTTGCGCTGATAGTATCTGCCCAGCGTCTCAGGCCCTATTTCCAAGCGCATCCCATCGCCGTCTTGACGGACCAACCGCTGAAAGCGGTGCTCAGCCGACCCGACACCTCGGGGCGATTGGCCAAATGGGCACTGAAACTCAGCGAGTTCGACATTACATACCGACCGAGGTCGGCAATGAAGGCACAGGTGCTGGCCGATTTCTTGGTCGAATGCGCAGGTTTGGGCAAGGAGCCCGAGGAGGACCCTTCGGCCCAGCCGATGGAGGTCGGCGCCAACAAGCCCGGAGAGGACGCCTGGATCCTCCATGTAGACGGAGCCTCAAACTCCGGAGGGAGCGGAGCTGGGCTCATCCTTGCCAACGGCGACGGGGTCGTCGCAGAATGTGCGCTCCGTTTCCAGTTCCCCGCGACAAACAATCAAGCGGAGTACGAGGCGCTTCTCGCCGGACTCAGGGTCTCCCGCGAGCTGGGCGTGATCAACCTCAGAGCTTTCACTGACTCCCAGCTCGTGGCGGGGCAGGTGTCCGGGGAGTACGTCGCTCACGACCCCCAGATGGCGAAGTATCTGGAGCTCGTCAAGGCGGGCGCGTCCAAGTTTCGGCGTTTCAACATCTTTCATATCCCCCGCGGGGAGAACGCCCGCGCGGATGCTCTCTCTCGATTGGCGACTCTGCCAGACACAATGCTGGGACGCGCTCATGTGGAGCGACTCGAAGTCCCAAGCCTCGAAGCACCGGCGGGGGTCCATCAGGTCAGCCAAGAGCCCGGCTGGATGGACAAGTACGCCGCGTACATCGCCGACGGCATTCTGCCGGAAGACCGAGACGCGGCTCGCCTCATCAGGAAGAAGGCCGTGCGGTTTGTCCTGATGGACGGGCAGCTGTATCGAAGGTCCTACTCTTATCCCCTCCTCAAGTGCATTGGACCCGCAGAAGCCAAGCTTGTGCTCCAGGAGATTCACGAAGGCATCTGTGGGAACCACGTGGGGGGCAGGGCATTGGCATACAAGGCCCTTCGTCAAGGCTACTTCTGGGAGACGATGAAGGAGGATGCCGCTGGCTTCGTGAAGAGATGCGACCGGTGCCAGCGCCACGCCACGGTACAGCGGCAACCCTCCAACCCGATCTCTCAACTCTCAGCCCCCTGGCCATTCGCCCAGTGGGGAATGGACCTTCTGGGCCCATTCCCGCCGGCATCCGGCCAGCGGAAGTTCCTGATAGTGGCCATCGACTACTTCACAAAGTGGGTCGAAGCCGAACCCTTGGCAAGAATCACCGAAGCAAACGTCGCCAAATTCTTCTGGAAGTCCATCGTCTGCCGCTTCGGCCTCCCCCACACCGTGATTACCGACAACGGACGCCAGTTCGACTGTCGAGAGTTTGAGGATTTCTGCAACGACCTCGGCATCAAGCATCGCTTCACCTCGGTGGCGCACCCCCAGACCAACGGGGAGGCTGAGGTCACGAACAGGACCATTCTTCAGGGCCTCCGCACGCGGCTAGACCAAGCCAAGGGCAGGTGGGCCGACGAGCTTCCCAGCGTTCTTTGGGCATACCACACCACTCCAAGGACAGCTACCGACGAAACCCCATTCAACCTCGTCTTCGGGGCCGAGGCAGTCATCCCGATCGAGCTCAGCATACCCACGCTGCGCGTAGAACAATACGACGAGACAGAAAACCCGGCCAGGATGATGCTCAACCTAGACCTCCTCGAAGAAACAAGGGACAAGGCCCGAATTCGAATGGCGGCATACCGGCAACGTGTAGCCAGATATTACAACTCCCGAGTACGGCCGAAGGTTTTTCGTCCCGGGGACTTGGTCCTCCGGCGTACAGAAGCCTCCCAGCCACGAGAGTGCGGCAAGCTTTCACCCAACTGGGAAGGCCCTTATCGGGTAGCAGAAGCCCTCCCCCACGGGGCATGTTACTTGGAAGAACTGGGAGGTGCCAGGTTCCCCCGGACATGGAACCCCTCGAACCTGAGAATGTACTACCAGTGATGTAAGGCTCCCGGCTCCTTGAACAAAGCTTCTTCACTTTAAAAATTCTTCTCTAAACTTCAGCGAGGAGGCCTGCGAAGATCCTGGGCTTCGGCCTGGAAGGTGGCGTCGAACCCAGTTCGACCACGCAAGCCCGGAGCACAGCTCAGCAGGCCGCGTAAGGTTTGAGAAAGCCTGCGGCATCGAGCTCAGTCCGGAAGATCCTGGGCTTCGGCCTGGAAGGTGGCGTCGAACCCAGTTCGACCACGCAAGCCCGGAGCACAGCTCAGCAGGCCGCGCAAGGTTTGAGAAAGCCTGCGGCATCGAGCTCAGTCCGGAAGATCCTGGGCTTCGGCCTGGAAGGTGGCGTCGAACCCAGTTCGACCACGCAAGCCCGGAGCACAGCTCAGCAGGCCGCGCAAGGTTTGAGAAAGCCTGCGGCATCGAGCTCAGTCCGGAAGATCCTGGGTTTCGGCCTGGAAGGTGGCGCCGAATCCGCTTCGCCCACGCAAGCCCGGAGCACAGCTCGGCAAGCCGCGCAAGGTTTGAAAAAGCCTGCGGCATCGAGCTCAGTCCGGAAGATCCTGGGCTCCGACCTGGAAGGTGGCGCCGAATCCGCTTCGCCCACGCAAGCCCGGAGCACGGCTCAGCAAGCCGCGCAAGGTTTGAGAAAGCCTGCGGCATCGAGCTCAGTCCGGAGGATCCCGGGTTTCGGCCCAGAAGATGGTGCAGGAACTGTGCTGTCCGCGCAAGCATGAAGGCAACCCAAAGTCGGACCTGCTCAGGATTCTTGCCTTGCCGCAACACGGCTCTGCAGACCCCGTCCTTCGATTTAGTATAGAAGGACCAGGCCTGCAGTTATCTCAGGTGTCCCAGACCGACATCTCACAAACAAACAAAGAAGAAGAAAAAGAAGCAAAGATGATAGACAAGTTTTTATGAAAAAGGAGTCTTCATTACAAAGTGTTCAGTACAAACTGGGAGCTCCGACAGGCCGGAACCCCCCAAGAAAAAAGAAGAGGACGGAGACAGCAAGAATACAAAGTAAAGGTCACTGGGGCGCAGGGTCGGCGCCGTCCGCCGGAGGCGCGGGCGCCACCTCTTCAACCTCCACGACGACCGGCTCCTGGGGCTGTGCCGGGACCGCGGCATCACCGGCCGGAGGTGCCACAGGTGTCGCCTGAGGTGTCGCCTGGGTCGCGCCGGGGACCCTGCTCTCGCTCCCCGGCTTCCTGCCGCCGACGACGACCCCACTCAAGTCCAGCTGGGGGAAGAAGGCCCCCACCTTCTCCCGGCACATCCGGAACCCCTTCAGGAAGGAGTCCACGGCGGCCTCCCGGACTTCCGACGTGAACTCGTCGGAGGCCCGGAACTTGGGGACGGCCTCCTGCGCTTCCCGCTTCGCCGCCTCCAGGAGCCCGTTGATGTAGGAGCTCCGGTCCTTCGCCGCGGCCGCCTCTCGCCGGGCCTCATCCCGTTGGCGCTCCAAAAACAGGGAATGGGCCTGCAGGCGGGCCTTCTCCGCCGCATCCTCCTCAGTCCGGCGCTGGTTGGAAGTCCGCTCCTCCGCCAAGGAGGCCTCCAATTCTTTGTTCCGCTCCTCGGAACGTGTCAGGTCGGACTGGAGGGCCCGCTTCTCAGCTCGCAGCTCGGCCCCCTTGTCCATCAGGTCCTTCACATCGGCCGCGAGTTTGCCAAGCTTTAGCTCCCGATCGGAGTCCCGCTTGGCGTTCCCTACGAGGTAGTTCCTCAGTAGGAGGACGTCGTTCCCGATCTGCAAAGGCAAAGACAGCGCATGTCAGCATCAAGGCAGAAGCCCTCGGATTGGAAGTAAAGAAGAAGGGAAAGCTCTGACTTACCGTGAAGAGTTGGGGCAGGATGCCGAGCAGCGCATCCGCGTAATCTCGGCCGCCCCGAGCTCGGCGGTCCCGGGCGGTGGAAGCGTACTCCATCAACTTCTCCGCCAGTCCTCGGTCGAGGATGACCGAGTCTCGGTGCGAGATCACCGGCGCCGGGCCCTTCGGGCCGATCCCCGCGGCAGCTGCCCCCTCTGCTGGAGCTACAGCCGACGGACCGGCGGTCGCCACTGGCGGTGCCGTGGGGCTGCTGACAGGAGTGGGCCCGGCGATGGGCAGAGCGGCGGGCGCCGGAGCTCTCTCGGCGGCGTTGCCAGGTCGTGGGGCCGAGGCGCCAGGGGCGCCGCCCTGAGGAGGTATGGGCGGAGAAACAGCGGCGGCTAGGCCGGGCGCGGTCGCCGCTGCGACCTCCCGGCTCGTCTCTGTGCGAGCCCTCTTCGCCACGGGCTCGTCCACGTCGACGACCTCCCTCTGGGCCGCTCCCTCCAGAAGATTCTCTAAGGAAAACTTCATCCCTGCAAAGTGGAGAAATCAGAAGGTCAGACAGTTCAATCTTAAAAAGAGAGGGGGGAAGGGCAGGAGTTAATGCGGGGCCAAATCTCACCGGTCTCCCGGATGGGACTGATGCCGGCCTCAAAAAGATTCTGCTCAGAAAGCAGAACCTCGAGCGGCGGGACCACGTCACTCAGGAGCTGGCTGTAAGACTCCTGGTCCGCGAGCTCGACTCGAGAACTCCGGTTCGGCGACCGGTCCGGTTCGCTCCAAGCCCAGTCGACGTCGTCGACCGAAGCAAAGAAAAACCGGCTCTTCCATCCCTTGACCGAAGAAGGGAGGTCGAACCGGAGACACCTAGGCCGGGGCGAAATGTACCACCAGCCATCATCGGTGGAGCACTTCTTCAGGGTGAACAGGGCCCTGAAGAGTGAAAAACGGGCAACGAACCCGTGGAAATGGCAGAAGACAATGAAGGAGAAGATGACCCGGATGGCATTAGGAGCCAGCTGAGCCGGGACGAGCCGGAAATGGCTGAGAAAGGAAAGGAAAAAAGGGTGCAGAGGAAAACGAAGACCCCCGAGGAGGAAGTCTTCGTAGAAGGCAATGCGGCCGGGGCCGCTCATGGTGACACGCTCCCCGGACCGCGGAGCAAACAGACGAACAGATCCCGGGATGCCATAGGCATCCCGGAGCAGAGAAAGATCACCTTCGGTCATGGTAGAGGCATGACCGGAGGGACCGGCGGGAAGAAGTGGCGGAGCAGGAAGAGAAGCCAAGGCGGGGAGTGAACGGAGGGGCACGGCAGGCGCAACCGGAGGGGACCGGACCCCCCTGGGGATGCCAATAGTGACACCCCCGGGTTGCAAGCGCCGGCGGACCTCCTCTGGAATTACCTCCTCATCCGAGGAGGAAGAAGATGGAGTCCTCGGCCGGGATGGACCGGCCTCGTCCGGGTTAGAAGAGACATGGCGACGGCGCGCCATGGGGAAGGAAAGGACAAAGAAACTGAATAAGAAATGAGAGAGGAAGGGGGCTAGAGAAGGAGAAGAAGGCACTCACCCAAAAATGCACAGACGGGCGCGAGCGGCAGAAGTTGTTAGCCTGCAGCAAACCGCCCACGAAGCAAGGGAAAAGGCCTCGTTCTGGAAAGTCCCCTCCCTTTCAAACTCAGCCGGCAGCAGCCGTACCCATCATTCCGCCTCGGACCACTGGATGGTCGCCACGTGGGCGCACGCCCGACACCGTCGCCTCGTTAGCAGAGTAACGGCCTCTGCCCCGAAGCGACGCATTGATTACGGGCAAGTGGACGACGCGTGGCGACCCCCCATAGGTCTTCAGCCACATCGAGCCACGACGAATGGGGATCGTGCCAATTATGATGCAAGATCTTCGCCTCCCCACGTCATGTCTGCAATTAATCCCGACGTTCCGTTTTACGATGCCCCGACGGAACGGCGGGCTGGGGGGCAACTGTTACAGCCGTGACAATGACGTGATCAGGCTCAGGTATCGCCGAATACGAGCGAGCCACGTGCGAGTTTCCCTGCCAGAATCAGCGCCACGTCCTCAAAGCTAGGGTCGGCAAGACCGCACCGCCCGACGACTATCTGAAGCAAACAGCTCCCGCCGAGGTCAAGTTCGGCGCGGAGTTCCCCCACCGACTCATCTGCGCCCGGGCTCGGAGGAGCCCGCCCCGAGTAAGGTCGGCCGAGGTCGGCTGACCCTCCGCCTTGCGCCAGGTGGCCACCCGGAGACGGGTCCACCTCGGCCGAAGCCAGGCGATCTTCTGCCACCTCGCCAGGTGTCCACCCAGGAGGGGTCCACCTAGGCCGAGGTCGGCTGACCCTCCGCCTTGCGCCAGGTGGCCACCCGGAGACGGGTCCACCTCGGCCGAAGCCAGGCGATCTTCTGCCACCTCGCCAGGTGTCCACCCAGGAGGGGTCCACCTAGGCCGAGGTCGGCTGACCCCCCGCCTTGCGCCAGGTGGCCACCCGGAGACGAGTCCACCTCGGCCGAAGCCAGGCGACCTCCTGCCACCTCGCCAGGTGTCCACCCAGTAGGGGTCCACCTAAGCCGAGGTCGGCCGATCCCTCGCCTCTCGCCAGTTGGCCCCCGGAGACAGGTCCAACTCAGCCGAGGTCAGACCGCTCGTACGGAGAGGCCCCCGGGGAAAGCAACAGGTCCCGAGGCCATCCCTCGGGCCGTACCGACCCCAGACGGCGTCCCGTACGGAGGGCGGCGGCACGCGGAACGTCACTTACATTGGCCCGAAAGGTCCCGCAGTCGAGAGACCCGATCCTGACGGAACGGGCCCCGTAAACGGATGGCGCCCACCCTCGGGGAAAAGAGCACTCTCACGGAGCCCGAAGCCTGACGACTGGCCGCTCTGCCAGCGCCGCCCCCCTCCTCCTTTTCTCTTCTGTCCTTGCCTTCTCCCTGCTGGGCCCGGTGGACGAGGTCGGAAAGCCGCCTGGCCTCCTTCACCAAAAAGGGAAAAGAAAGGAAGACGGGGGAGAGGAGTTTTCGAGGAGGAAAAGGACAAGCACACGATGGAAAGCACACAACGGAGGGAGATAAAGGAGGAGGGATCCGGAGACTGCGAGGTAAGCCAACGAGCCTGGGGACAAGAAGGAAGCACCGGCACAAGGCCTCGCTCCGAGAAAAAAGCCAGAGATCCCGAGAGGGGAATACTGGACGCGAGCTCGGCAGGCAGGCCCAGCCGAGATTCCGGTCCCCGGCGCTTCCCCTTCACGAGTTAACTCTCCAAACCTGGGACCCTTTAGAGGGCCTGGGAGCGAGAGTCTGTTCCCCCACGTCGTCTACTGACTTGACCGTCGGAGCCCCCTCGCCGGAATCCCCGGCCAGGGTCCTCTAACCCCTTTGTTGCAGGTTCCTCGCAGGAAGGGAGGCTCCCTTGCCAGGCGGTCAGGGAGGATCGGTTGATCCTCGGCACGGGCGCGGCGACGAGGACGGCAACATAGAGTGTTGTAGTTTTTGAACTAGGATATCGTAATACTGTTTTAGCATATTATTGACATCCTATAGAATCTATAGCATGCTATGATATCCTAGAAGTCATACCTCAGTCTACAGAGATAGGTTCTCCAGATAGTAAAGATTTATGTTCTTAGTTTCATATTTTATGATCGGGTGTCATAATCTTTTAACTAGGATGTCATAAATTTAAATATTTATTTTAAAAAATATTTAGTTCTATACCCGTATTATCATACCATCGTGTCATATTCTATCCAATGCATAACTTATTATTTATTATGCTGTAGATAAAATGTCATCTAAAATAATGTATATCAATATTTATAATTTTTTATGCGGATATTTCTACATATGGCATTGAAATTAGAAATCTGAAAAAAATCTAAGATGATCATTTGGGTAAGGTTGCTGGTATTGTTCAAAAAAATGCACTTTCTCCTATCACCCTGATTACAGAGAATGAGTCTGTTAATCCTAAAATTGGAATGGAGTTCAATTTTACAAATGATGTATACAATTTCTACAATGAATATGCAAGGAGAGTAAGTTTTGGAATCACAACAGTGTGTAGTAGGTCCAACAACAACAAAGAAATATACTTCAAGCCCCTGGCATGTTGGATGCAAGAAAAATATAGAAAAACCAATAACTCCATGAATCCTAGGAATACTGGCAAAATTGATTATAAGGCTTCGATAGAAGCAAGACTAAATTCTAAAAATGATAAGTAGATATTGGTTGATATTTTTCTAAAACATAATCATGAGCTATCCATATCATCGGCTAGTTATTTACAGTCCCATAGGAGGATCAGCATATCAGAAAAGATAGAGATTAGCAATTTACATGCCATGAATATTTTTACAAGTCAAATATACTTTACCATGGCTAGAAGGAAAGAAGGTAGAAGATAATTATATTTCACAAAGAAGGATGCTCATAATTTTATCTGTCGGGAATGTCAGAGTCAGCTGAAAGAAGGAGATGCACAGTCAATGGTAATCCATTTCACATAAATGCAAGTAAAAAATCTAAATTTTTTTTATACTTTGGACCTGAATGGTAATGGATAGCTCATGACTGTCTTCTGGATTTATCCTAGGTCAAGATTGGCAAGCACTTACTTTAGTGATGTACTGACCTTTGATTCAACCATTTGACAAATACATATCAAATATCCTTTTATCTATTTATCGGAGTTAACCATCATGGACAATCCACATTGCTTGGTTGTGCATTGTTATCAGATGAGACGATTGAGATATTTAAATGGATATTCCAATCATGGCTGGAGGTAAATGATGGTCAACCACCTAATGCCATCATAACTCATCAAAATAAGATAATCGAGGTTGCTGTTAGGGATGTTTTTTTCAATGCATGACATAGATTTTTTCTTTGGTATATATTGAAGAAGATTTTTGAAAAGATTGGCCATATTTGTACTGCAAATCTCAAATTTATGATAGAGTTTGAAGAGGCGATATATGATTCAGTTATCATAGTATCTTTCAAGAAAAGGTGGGCACATTTAATGAAAAAATATATAGAATGCAAGGCTATATATTGGTTAAATGATATATATAAATGTCGGGATAAATGGATTCCAGTTTACCTTAAAGATACATTCTTCTCAGGTTTGTTAATCATTATGATTGATTAATATTCATTTTTTTAAAATTTTCAACAAACTTTTTATCTTTAATGCTTCTATTTTTGAATATTTGTAAACAAGGATGTCAACTTCACAAAGGAGCGAGAGCATCAATCACTTCTTTGATAGGTTTATAAACTCCAAGACTATGCTTAAAAAAATCATTGATAAGTACAAAGATGCTTTGAAGAAAACATACGAAGCAGAAAATGAGCTAGGCAATCAAATGTTGTAAGCAAATACTCTTTTAAAGACATCCTCTCCTTTTGAGAATGAGGTCCTTGAAATGGCTGTATCATATACCAAATTAGTTAAAAAAGTTGACAACTGTGATGAATATCCTGAAACAGTATTATGACATCCTAGTTTAAAAGTTACAATACCATAGTTCAAAATCTACGACACCATAGCTCAAATGCTACAACCATGCAGAAAACATAAATTAAAATGTTTCTAATCCCTTTTACTTACAATACCTATCATCAGTGACTTGGTTTATGACTCCTATAGTCACAAAAATTATCATGGGTACTCTAAGATCAATCAAATATCCTGAAACACTATTATAATATCCTAGTTCAAAAGTTACGACATTTTAGTTCAAAACCTACGACATCCTAATTCAAATACTACAACCACGTAGAAAATATAAATAAAAATATTTATAATCCCTTCTACTCGTAATACCTTTCATCAATGGCTTGGTTTATGATTCTCAGAGTCACAAAAATTACCATGGGTGCTCTAAGATTAATCAAATATCCTGAAACAGTATTACGACATCCTAGTTCAAAAGTTACGATACCCTAGTTCAAAACCTATAACACCTTAGTTCAAATGCTATAACCATGTAGAAAACATAAATTAAAATATTTTTAATCCCTTCTACCTATAATACCTATCATCAGTGGCTTGGTTTATGACTCCCAGAGTCATAAAAATTACCATGGGTGCTCTAAGATCAATCTAATATCCTGAAACAGTATTACGACATCCTAATACAAAAGTTACGACACCCTAGTTTAAAAGTTACGATATCATAGTTCAAAACCTAATGTACCCTAGTTCAAATGCTACAACCATGCAGAAAACATAAATTAAAATATTTCTAATCCCTTTTACCCGTAATACCTGTCATCAGTGGCTTGGTTTATGATTCCCAGAGTCACAAAAATTATCACAAGTGCTCTAAGATCAATCAAATATCCTGAAACAGTATTATGACATCCTAGTTCAAAAATTACGATACCCTAGTTCAAAACCTACGACACCCTAGTTCAAATGCTACAACCATGCAGAAAACATAAATTAAAATATTTCTAATCCTTTCTACCCATAATACCTATCATCAGTGGCTTGTTTTATGACTTCCAGAGTCAAAAAATTATCATGGGTGCTCTAAGATCAATCAAATATCCTGAAACAGTATTACGATATCCTAGTTTAAAAGTTACAACATCCTAGTTTAAAATCTATGACATCCTAGTTCAAATGCTACAACCATGCAAAAAATATAAATTAAAATATTTCTAATCCCTTATATCCATAATACCTGTTATCAGTGGCTTGGTTTATGACTTCCAGAGTGAAAAATTATCACGGGTGCTCTAAGATCAATCAAATATCCTGAAACAGTATTACGATATCTTAGTTCAAAAGTTACGATACCCTAGTTCAAAAGTTACGACATTCTAGTTCAAATGCTACGACATCCTAGTTCAAATGCTACGACATCCTAGTTTAAATGTTATGACATCCAAGTTCAAAAACTACAACATCCTATTAAGAAATATAATATTTCTTGATACCGTTATTACAACAATGAAGAAATTTGACATTCTGGAAGTAAACATAATATCAAAAATATATAAACTAATTGTATTAAGAAAATGATATTCAAAATATTTCTGTTTGAATGAATCACAGAATTTTCCTTTGGAAATGATGCTTAAAATATAAACATCAATTGAGTTACAAATTTGTGTAACATATTACAGAAATGGATGAATTGAAAACAAAAAGTACATAACAAAAAATTTGCTTTTACATGCTAATTTTTAATAGCATTATTAATCTTCTGATTCAGGCTCTCTCTTAATATTCTTGCTGCTAACTAGCGGTGGTACACACTTATATCTTTTTCTATGAAATTTCAAGTATCAGGCTTATCCTTGCGAGTAATAAAATTCATGTATTTCAAGCAATACAAATCACAGTCTAGTGATCTTACAGGCTGGGAAGGGCTATTACCAATCTCTTGCATGGACCAATTCATTACCTTAACATTGTCACATAATATATGGAACATTGGACCTAGTATCTTGTGCTACTTTCTTAAATTCACTTTGTACTTGGAATTGTATTTTATTGAATTCAGATGCATCAAAATCTTTTCTTGCATGTCAACCGCAACCAGGTACCAGTGAAAATTGTCCGAGTTAATGATGGTAAAGAGAAATCGAAATTCATTCTTATCTTCATCATCGACTCCATCAAAAATCATTTTTTCGGTTGTTCCAGCAAGTTCATGATACAGTGATACTGATGCTAGGCACATGTCGGAGATCATTACAGGTGCAATTATACACTTATGATATCTTTCCGGATGCTTTGTTTAGTTCTTTATAATGAACTCCTGCTCGGCATCAATTATCTGACAATGCAATATAAACTGATTAATTATAAGTAACTTAATTTTATAAAATTTTGAAAATAAATATTGTTGCTGCTAAGATCGTCATGGACCGTAGCTGCTGTCGACACCGGAGTGCGCTTCCTCCACTGCCTGGCGGTCCTATGGTTCCGAACCTGCAAAATAGGGATTAGTGACCCGGGCCGGGGATTCTAGCGGGGGCACTCCGACGGTCAAGTCAGTGACGATCCACGGGAACAGATCCTCCTGGTCGAGCCCCTCTTGATGGACTCCACACTAGGAGGAATAAGTAGTGTGAGAGTGGGGTGCAAGTGTGTCAGGAGAATAGTGGCCAAGCTAGAGGGATTCTCTATGTGGCCTTTCCTCCTTCCCTTGCTTGGGTTTTTTTTGGTGGTGCATTGCCCTCTGATTGAGCTTACACTTGTGTTTGTGTTTGCATACCTCCCCCCTCCGAGGGTGTCGAACGTTCTTTGTAGCCAAGGTGACCATTGGGCGCCTGCCTTGGGACCTTCGCTGGGCTGGCAGGCACGTGCGGCGGTGTCCTGTGCCATGGACGGGATGTCTTTCCTGATTCGTATTAAGGAAAGCTATCATGTGTTCTGACATTCCTCCTGGTCGCCCCGTTCTGGGAAGCCTGGCAGTGCCTCGATTGGGCGACCGCCGCCCCCGGGATTCGAATCTCCTGGTTGACTTCCTCTTCTGGGTAGTTCAGGTGGTTGGTGAAGAGCGTGGTGCCTCGATCGGAGGGCTCCTCCCCTTTCTGGTGCAAGTGGGAGCCGTAGGCAGTTATTGCGGCCTGGTGGGCATCCTGCTACAATCTTCGGGTGGCTCGCCGGTGTCCTAGGGTGATGGTGCTGCCTCTCTGCTCGCCGGTGTCTTTGCTCGAGCTGGAGGCCAAGCAGAGGAGGTAGGGGGCAGAGCGCAACCTCGGAGAGACTCCACGTGGCGGAGGAGGGTTGACCTCGACTCCGGACCACAGGGCTCGATTTGGCGGAGGGCGGAGCGCGGCCCCAGCCCAGAGGGCTCGACCTTGGAGAGACTCCACGTGGTGGAGGAGTGCTAAGCTCGACTCCAGACCACAGGGCTCGATCTCGAGGGGCTCGATCTCGAGGGGCTCGATCTGGCGGAGGGCAGAGCGCGGCCTCGGCCCAGAGGGCTTGACCTCGGAGAGACTCCACGTGGCGTAGGAGGGCTGAGCTTGAGTTCGTACCATAGGGCTCGATCTCAAGAGGCTCGATCTGGGGGATGCCGCTCAGCTTCGGCCTAAGCATCCCAGGCTCGCGGGCTCGACCTGGCGGAGGATGGAGCTTGGCTTTGGCGGGCAGCCCCGTTTTCCTGAGGGAGCTTAGCCCGGTAAAGGAACCCGAGTAGAGTATCCAACGTGGCATCTTTTTCTGACGCGGCATCTAACAGTTACTCCATGTCAGCGATTGTACCATATCATTTGCCTCCCACTCCCAAGGCTCGTTAGTGCGCGGTGCTCGGGTCGAGAGGAGTAATTGCATTGCTGACATGGAAAGGTAAAGATCCGGCATAATTATGACCATGATCGCCAGCTCTTCACGAGACGGTTTCCTAGGCCATTGCGGGGGTGCCACGTGGCCACGTCCGAGGAGTAGTTATTGCTGGCACGGAATCCAAAGTGGCCGGGATGCCTTTCTCACCGATGGCTGGCATGTGGCATGAATCTGTTGGCGGAGAGGTTATAACGGTACGGATGTGTCAGGTTGCTTCGAAATGAAAAGAAGTTTTTATCCAAAATATCTATTCTTTTGAATTCTTCGCGCCCGCTGCAATACCCAGGCTTCCCCTTCTTCCTAATTGCCTCAGTCCCCCTAAGGAACCAGGTTAGTCTTCCTTTTCTTCTTCTTGTTCCCATCACAGTAGGGTTCCTTTTCTGAGTCTAGGGCTTTCCTCCAGTCAAGTCTGTCCCTTCTGCTCCTTGGGTTCCTTGCATCTTCTTCTTTTGAAGATGTCTTGTTTTGGTCCGGGCTTCCGTCCTTCCACCAATCTGAACGAAGCCGGTCATTCTAAGCCGAGGATGCCATCTTCTTTCTCCGATGAGGAGGGGGATGTGGCGCGCTTCGAGTTCAGTAGGAGGTGTCCCCCTGGCCCCATATCTATTAGAGAGCCAGGGGCTGGTCCTTCCCATCCTTCCGTCTTCCTCCCCCATCCGAACCTGTCTCCGAGTCCGTCCAGTCAACAGGTCCTAATGGGATCGCTTCGATGATTTCTGCTATGGAACTAGGGACCATCTGGGATGTCTATGACATCCCGCACTCCGTTCGGCTTCTGATCCCCCGACCAGAGGATAGGGTCACTTCGAGTAGCCCAGGCCGGATCGCCTTTTATGAGGAGACCTTTTTGGGAGGGCTCCGGTTCTCCTTTCATCCCTTCTTCATGTCTGTGCTGAGCAACTACCATCTGGTTCCCGCTCAGCTAGTCCCGAATGATATCAGGACCATCTTCTCCTTCATCGTACTCTGCCACTCCCATGGGTTCGTTACCCGATTTTTCTTGTTCAGGGCATTCTTCATCCTGAAGCGCCACCCCACCGAGGACGGGTGGTGGTCCTTGTCTTCTCGCCCGAGGGGCATTAAATTTGAGCTCCCCTCTTCCATCAAGGGATGGAAGAGCAAATTCTTCTTTACCACAGTCGAGGGGGTTGACTGGGTCTGGAGTGATCCGGATCAGTCCCCCAACCAAATCTCTGTGGTCGATGTGGCTGACCAGGATGACTACGAGCAGCTCTGCACTCCTCAGGTTTTTTCCCTTGAGGTCCTGCTGTCAGAGCATAACCTTTTCGATACCAGGGTCGACCCAACGAGAGGGTTGGGTGAGTCTGGCTCATGTCTTTGTTTTCCCTGTGCTTTTATACTGACCTTTCTGAGCTCTAACCATTGTGTGATCTATGTGCAGGAATGATCTTCATGGAGAGTGACTTGTTGGCAATCATCAGGAAGAGGTCGCCAGCTGGGCTGGCCGATGAGCCTCTATTGAGATGGGCCCGGGGCGAGAGCGCGTCAGCGGCCGCTCCTGCCACGCCGGTCACCCCGAGTAGGAGGGAGGCTGACGCTGCATTTGCACCAGTGGAGAGGACGACGTCCACGGTGCCAGGGCCAAGTCAGCAGGCAGTCCAGGAAGTCCCTGAGCGGCCCAGGCAACAGGGAACGGCCCCTGCCTCAGAGCTTGAAGTGGTCGTCCAGGCCAGGGCCGCAGCTGCTGCCGTCGCCACCGTGTCCCCCAGCTCCCTGAGCCCGGCTGTAATTGAGGTCGAGGAGGAGGAGGTTCGAGCTGGGGCTGGGCCTGTAACTAAGGTGCCGCCCGAGAAGGTGCCGGGTCCACAACCCGCTCCTAGGGGCTCCGCTGCTAGTGGAGTGAACGACCCTACTCCTGGGGAGAGCAGGAGGGAGGAGGCATGACGCTAGTTTCCGTTCAAGCTAGGACCGGAGAGCTCTCTGCTCCGGAACCATGTACTGGCCTAGCACATGATGGATTTCTCGATCTGGCCATACGATCGACAGGGGATGGCTGGTCAGCGGCTGGGGGATGTGATCAGCAGCATCTTTTCCCAGCTCTTCTCGGTGAGCGATCCCACCCCTTTTACTTCTTTCTTTTTCTCTCTTCCCCTTTTTTTTTTGACTAATCTTTTGAATGATGCAGATTGGTGCCGAGGTCCTCTTCATAAAGGACTACTTCCGGAACTGGCAAAAGGATGACCAGCAGTGGATAGCTGAGGTCGAGTCGCTAAAGGCCGACCTGAAGGAGAGGACCGACACGAACGGGGTGCTCGATCAGAAGGCCAAGGATCTCGAGAAGAAGCTCGCCGATTCTGAGGGGCGAGCAAAGGAGCTTTAGGAGGGCCTCAACCAGGAGCGGGGCCGGTTGAAGAAGAAGGTCGAGGAGCTCGCTGATGATGAAAGAAGGCTGGGGTTGTTCAACACCGAGGCAGTCCGGCAAAAGGAGATTGCTCGATTCCTTCAGGCCGAACTGGAGGCGGCGAAGGAGAAATTAGCCACGGCTGAGAGGGTGGCATAGGAGTCGGCCAAATCGACGGAGGCAGCCAGGGGGGAAGCCGCTGAGGCAAGGAAGGATGCTGAAGAGGTTGTGGCCAGGTACATAGCCTCGTAGGAGTTCATCGCCGAGATTCATCAAATAGTGTCGGACTCCTTCTTCAAAGACTTCATGTACCTGTGCGGCTGAGTCAAGGGGTTCGTTCCTGATGAGGGCCGCAGTCACCTCAGCTACCCTCAAGCCTCGGACGTCTAGGAAGCGGCTGCTCCCAAAACTTCTTCGCCAGCCGAAGCCGGAGCTGGGCCACCTGAGGCCGAAGCTGCCCAATTGGAGGTCCCCGAGAATGAGACCTTGCAGCCTCACGGCCCTGCTGGAGGGCCAGCCAGAGCGGAGTAGCCTTCCATCTTGTTTTTCCTTTCTGTATTTGATCTGGGTCACCCGGTATGTCGGGGGCCCAAAGATGCTTGTAAACAACTTTTATTAATGAAGTAAAAATTTTCTTTCTATCTATTCCCGAGCATTACTTAACTCTTCCCTCTTCTCTCTTTTTCTTCTTTTCTTTTCTTCTTTTTTTTTTGGGAGTACGCAGCGAGATCAGAGAGAAGGTTTCTGTCTTGTTTGGGGCTTGGTTTTCAGGCTCCAATGTTGGTGAAGCAAGCTCAGGACTTTGGCAGTTTGGAGAGCACTTGGGCCCCAAGATTTGCTGGCCGGAGAGCTGGGCCCCGGTCTAGGTTGCCCGAGAGCTGGGCTCAGGTCTTGGTGTCTTGGAGCTAGGCTCGAAGACTTCTTAACCGGAGAGTTGGGCCCCGGTCCAAGGGTTACCTGAGAGCTGGGCTCAGGTCTTGTCTTGGAGCTGCGCTAGAAGACTTACCATTTGGAGGGCTGGGCCCCGGGTCTTATTCTCCTGAGAGCTGGGCTCAAGTCTTGGTGTCTTGGAGCTAGGCTCGAAGACTTCTTGGCTGGAGAGTTGGGCTCCGGAGTTGGTGATGTCTCGGAGCTGGGCTCGGAGACTTGTTGGCCGAAGAGCTGGGCTCCAGAGTTGGTGATGTATCGGAGCTGGGCTCGAAGACATCTTGGCTGGAGAGCGGGGCCCCGGAATTGATGGTGTCTCGGAGCTAGGCTTAAAGACATCTTGGCCGGAGAGCTAGGCTCCGGAGTTGGTGATGTCTTGGAGCTGGGCTCGAAGACATCTTGGTCGGAGAGCTGGGCCCCGAAATTGATGGTGTCTCGGAGCTGGGCTCGAAGACTTGTTGGCCGGAGAGCTGGGCTCCGGAGTTGGTGAAGTCTTGGAGCTAGGCTCGGAGACTTGTTGGTCGGAGAGCTGGGCTCCGGAGTTGGTGATGTCTCGGAGCTGGGCTAGAAGACATCTTGGCTGGAGAGCTGGGCCCCGGAATCGATGGTGTCTCGGAGCTGGGCTCAAAAACTTGTTGGTCGGAGAGCTGGGCTTCGGAGTTGGTGATGTCTTGGAGCTGGGCTCGAAGACTTGTTGGCCGGAGAGCTGGGCTCCGGAGTTGGTGTCTTGGAGGTGGACTCGAAGACTTGTTGGCCGGAGAGCTGGGCTCCGGAGTTGATGTCTTGGAGGTGGACTCGAAGACTTGTTGGCCAGAGAGCTGGGCTCCGAAGTTGATGGTGTCTCGGAGCTGGGCTCGAAGACATCTTGGCCGGAGAGCTGGGCTCTGGAGTTGGTGATGTCTTGGAGCTGGGCTCGGAGACTTGTTGGCCAGAGAGCTGGGCTCCGGAGTTGATGATGTCTCGGAGCTGGGCTCGAAGACATATTGGCCGGAGAGGGGCTCCGGAGTTGGTGTCTTGGAGCTGGGCTCGAAGACATATTGGTCGGAGAGCTGGGCCTCGGAATTGATGGTGTCTCGTAGCTGGGCTCGAAGACATATTGGCTGGAGAGTTGGGCTCCGGAGTTGGTGATGTCTTGGAGCTGGGCTCGGAGACTTGTTGGCCGGAGAGCTGGGCTCGGAGACTTGTTGGCCGGAGAGCTGGGCTCCGGAGTTGGTGATGTCTCGGAGCTGGGCTCGAAGACATCTTAGCCGGAGAGCTGGGCCCTGGAATTGATGATGTCTCGGAGCTGGGCTCGAAGACTTATTGACGAAGAGCTGGGCTCCAGAGTTGGTGATGTCTCGGAGCTGGGCTCGGAGACTCCTTGGCCGGAGAACTGGGCTTTGGAGTTGATGTCTTGGAGCTGGGCTCGAAGACTTGTTAGAGATTTTCCTGCAAGGCATATAAATTATTGATAGTATCTTCTCAGATTGTAGGCATTCCATGTTCGAGAAAACCTGACATCGTTGAGATCCTTAGGTAGTAGAACCTATGTGAGAGGACCTCAGCCACCCTATAGGGGCCCTCCCAATACGGCAAGAGCTTGCTGCACTCTCGAGGTTGAGATGCTTCGGCTCGGCGTAGCACTAAGTCCCTTGGCTTGAAGACCTTCGGCCTCACCCATGCATTGTAGTACCGGGCCACCTGTTGCCGATATGCCGCCATTTAGAGTTGGGCTTTGTCCCTTGTTTTCTCAAGGAGATCTAAGTTGAGCAATAGGTGTGCCGAGTTTCATGCCTCGTCATATTGTTGTACTCGTAGCGTGGGCACACCAAGCTCAACCGGGATGATTGCCTCGACCCCGAAGACGAGGTTGAAGGGCATCTCATCAGTTGACATCCTAGGTGTTGTGTGGTAGGCCCACAGAATGCTCGGAAGTTCTTCCGCCCATCTGCCTTTGGCTTGATCCAACCTGGTTTTGAGCCCTTGGAGGATGGTCCGATTGGTCATCTCGGCCTCCCCATTTATCTGGGGATGAGCTACCAAGGTGAAGCAATGTTGAATGCCATGCTCCGTGCAGAAACCTTCGAACTCCCGGTTATCGAATTGTCACCCATTATCGGTGATGATGCAGTGAGGGAGTCTGAAATGGCAGATAATGGACTTCCAGAAGAATTGGCGGACATTGGCTTTGGTGAACTGAGCTAGCGGTTCCGCTTTGACCCACTTGGTGAAGTAGTTGATCGCCACTAGCAGGAATCTTCGCTGTCCAGGTGCAGGGAGAATGGTCCTAGGATGTCCATCCCCCACAGAGCAAAGGGCCAAGGGGATGAGAGCTGGGAGATCGGCGCTGCCGGTTGGCGCTGTATGTGGGCGTGGCGCTGGCATTTATCGCACCTTTTAACGAAGTCGACGGCATCCTCCCTCATGGTTTATCCCTGGCGGAGGGCTTTGTAAGCCAATGTTCTTCCTCCCATATGATTCCCACAGAGGCCTTCGTGTATCTCCTGGAGTACGAAGGTTGCCTCTGCAGGCTTGAGGCATTTCAAGAGCGGGTAGGAATGAGATTGGCGGTAAAGTTGGCCTTCCATCAAAACAAACTGGGAGGCCTTCTTCTTGATAAGGCCTGCTTCCACGCGGTTCTCTGGCAAGGTGCCATCAGTGATGTACCTGACGTACCTGTCCATCCAGCTCAGCTCGGGGGTGACCTGGTGCACCTCCTCTAAGTTTTCATAGCTTGGATTATCGAGGTACTCGATGTAGGCGCGCTCCAGTGATGAGTCCGGAAGGGTCGTGAGCCTCGATAGTGCATCCGCGCGTGCATTCTCTCCTCGAGGGATATGGAAGATGTTAAAGCGTCGGAAGCCTGCCATGCTGGAGCGGACCCAATCCAGGTACTTCATCATCTAGGGATCCCTGGTCTCATATTCTCCGGATACATGCCCGGCAACCAGTTGGAAGTCGGTAAATACTTTCAAGTTTTGCACTCCCAGCTTGCGAGAGACTCTCAGACCCACGAGGAGCACCTCGTACTCCACCTGATTGTTTGTTACGTCAAACTTGAAGCGGAGGGCACACTCTGCTACCACCCCATCGCTGTTGGCGAGGATGAAGCCTGCTCCGCTCTCGCTAGAATTGGATGCGCCATCCACGTGGAGGATCCAGGAATCCTCCTCTAGTCCGGGCTCTGTTTGGAGCTCCGTTATTGTCTGCTCTGGCTCCTCCACGAGCCCGGTGCATTCAACCACGAAGTCGACCAGGACTTGGGCCTTCTGTGAAGACCTCGGTCAATACACTATGTCGAACTCACCGAGGAGTAGGGACCACTTCGCTAGTCTCCCGGAGGTCTCAGGGCGGCTAAGTATGGCCCTCAGCAGCTGGTCCGTCATGACCGCGATCGGGTGTGCTTGGAAATAGGGCCTAAGGCGCTTAGCATACATTATTAGTACAAAAATGAGTTTCTCGGAGCAAGTATACCTGATCTCCGTGTCGCGGAGGATTTTGCTGGTATAGTATACCGACTTTTGGGATCCGTCCTCGTCCGCACCGACGAGAACCAAGCTGACGGCTCTAGGTGTGATCGCCAGATAGAGTAGGAGCTCCTTCCCTTCTTCTGGTCTGGAGAGCAGCGGGGGAGAAGCCAGGAACATCTTCAGCTCCTCGAAGGTCGTCCTGCACTCCTGAGTCTAGGTGAAGTTGTGCATCTTGCGCAGCGCCTTGAAGAAGGGAAGGTAGCGATTGGCCGACCTCGAGATGAACCGGCTCAGGGTGGCAATACGCCCCATCAGGCGCTGGACCTGCTTATTGGACATCGGGTGCTCTATGTCGACGATCGCCTAGACCTTCTCTGGGTTTGCTTCAATGCCCCTCTGAGTGACCATGAAGCCAAAGAACTTTCCTGCTGCCACTCCGAAGGTGCACTTCGTCGGGTTCAGCTTCATCTGGTGCTCTTGGATGTTGTAGAAGGCTTCGACGAGGTCGGCGACATGGTCTAAACTCGGCTTGCTCATGATAAGCATGTTATCCACGTATACCTGCATGTTACGGCCAATCTGGTCTTTGAAGACCTTATTGACTAGGCACTGGTACGTGGCGCCAGCGTTCTTCAGACCAAAGGGCATCATCCTGTAGTAGTAAGTCCCTTGATCAGTGATGAAGGTGGTGTGCTCCTCATCCTCAGGATGCATCCAGATCTGATTGTATTTAGAGAATGCATCCATAAACAAAAGCAGCCTATGCCCCAAGGTGGCGTCCACCAACTGATCAATCTTCGGTAGGGGGAAGCTGTCTTTTGGGCATGCCTTGTTGAGATCGGTGTAGTCTGCACAGATCATCCATTTATCATTGTTCTTCTTCACCATCATCATATTCGCCATCCAACTCGAATATTGCACCTCCCGAACGAAACCGATGGCGAGGAGTTTGTCCACTTCCTTGTTGATAGCCGCCTGTCTCTCCGAGGCGAAGCTCCTCTTCTTCTGACAAACTGGCCTGTGCTTCGGGTCAATACTCAACTTATGGGTGATGATGTCGGGAGGAATACCTGGCATGTTTGTCGCTGTCCAGGCAAACACATCTACGTTTGTCCACAGAAACTCCAACAATTGAGCCCTCTCCATCTCGGGTAGCTGGGCTCCAATCTACACTATCTTCGTAGGGTTATCCTCGAGCGGGTAAGAGAGTAAGCGCTCGACCGGGCCTCCCCTTGGATCTTGAGCTCTTTGATCGAGGTCGTTTGCCTTGGGGTCACCATCGGGGGCCTTGGCCCCAAGAAGGGTTTGGAAATAGTGCTGCACCGACTGTGGTGCTCCCATCATTTTCCCAACACCGTAAGGAGTTGGAAACTGTATGAGTAGCCTCTTGGTGGAGACGACGGCGTTGAGCAGGTTGAGTCCGGGTCGGCCCAGAATCACGTTGTAGGCTGAAGGAAGCCTGACAACTGTGAAAGTCATCATGATGGTGCTCTGTCGAGGTGGGATCCCGGCAGTGACTGGGAGAGTAACTTCTCCCTCCACCCTTACATAATCACCTGTGAAACCTACAAGGGTGTGTGCACAGGTTTAAGTTGAACATGAGAAAGATTCATCCTGGAGAAAGCATCGTAGGAAAGCATATCTGTGGAGCTTCCACTATCAACCATGATACATTTTACAGGATGCTTCACGATCGTCATCTCGATAACCACGGCATCATTATTTATATTTTTTCCTCCGTTTTTCCCTTCCCTCATAAAGGAGAGTACATTTTCAGAATGCCCTGCCCCCCGGGCCCTCTTGGGCGCACATTTGGCTCCCCTGCATATCATCCCTACCGGCTTCTTGGTAAGGCGATTGTCAACTGCTGGAACTGGTGGGAGAGTAACGAGCGCCTGGGGTTCTGCTTGAGGTTTGCCCCCCACAAACCTTCCGAGGTAGCCCCTCTTGATGAGCTCTTCGATTTCTCACTTGAGGTTGCGGCATTCCTCGGTGTCGTGGCCGTGGTCGTGGTGGAAGCTACAGTACTTTATTTTGTCGTGGCCAGAGGATGGCTTCATCGGAGGTGGGCGCTTCAGATATTTCTCGCCCTCGATTTTTATGAGGATCTTTGTCCTCGGGGCAAGGAGGGGGGTATAGCTCTCCTCAGGGATGAGAGCGCCTTTCGGTCTTGGTCCTTGCTGGGAGCTCGGAGCTGGGGGTCCCAGATGCTTCGATGGGGGTTGGCTTCTTTAGTGGCCTCCCATCGAGCTCCCACCTTGTACAATCCGCCTTCTCGGCGTGGATGTACTTCTGAGCTCAGAGGAGAAGCTCGAAGTAGGTCTTCAGGGGCTTCTTGTCGAGCAAGTAGGTCAGGCGGAAGGTCCCGAGCCCTTGCTTCAGAGCCAGCATTGCGACCAGCTCCTCAAGATTGTAGATCTCCAATGCGGCAGTCTTGAAACGGGCTACGTAGTCCTGTAGTGGCTCGCAGTCCTATTGCCTGATGGAGAAGAGGCTATCTGCCTCTTGTGGCATTTTACGACAGGCGTCGAAGTGGGCCACGAACTTCTGCCCCAGCTGGGCGAAGGAATTGATGCTCTCCGGCTCTAAGCGGGTGAACCACACCCGGGCTGCCTTCCAGAGAGTAGCAGGAAAGGCGATGCAAAGGAGTGCGTCGGTGGCCCTGTGGACCCTCATGAGGGCCCGGTAGCTTTCCAGGTGGTCCAGGAGGTCGGTGGTCCCGTCGTAAGGATCCACGTGCGGCATACGGAACCGACCTGGGATCGACTCTTCTTGGATTTCCTAGGAGAAAGGAGGGCGGGCATCATAGCCTGCTGGCTCGCTGGTGGAGCCCGGTAGATTGGCAAACCGGTGGGATAATTCTGCCAGCTTGCGGTCATGCTCATCCAGGCACTTTTCCGTCTTGCGCCTGATGGCTTCGTCAATAGACCCCTCTGTCGAGGGAGACGGAGAAGGTGACATGGGTGCATGGCACTCATGGTGGGGGGTCCTACTTTTCCTACCTCGGCGGGGTTTGGACACCACCTGCTCAAGGTTCGGTGATTGGCTCTTCTTATCGGTAGACCTGGCTTATTATCTTTTTGCCGGAGTTTGGTGGCTACCCTTGTATCAGTGATGGCCCGCGGCTATGAAGGCCTTCCTTAAAATGAACGCAGGCTGTCGCGGGGTGCTGTGGCATGGACCGCGGGAGTCCATGGCTGTTGATGAGTGGCCAA
The DNA here is from genome assembly GCA_021397845.1 of Areca catechu. Lineage (NCBI taxonomy): Eukaryota > Viridiplantae > Streptophyta > Magnoliopsida > Arecales > Arecaceae > Areca > Areca catechu. Next base: position 43,893,450 of record CM038039.1, read on the forward strand.
GGACCGGTGCTGATGCTGAAGCTGGTGCACTGTTGTGGCAAGGATCTGCATCTGTTGGGTGAGTGCAGCTAGCTGGAATTCCGACGAAGGTGGTTGAGTTGGAGCGGACGGCTCCACCTCTGGGTTGTATGGGTTTCCCCGGGAGGGAGAGTCCCTCGCACGACTGGTGGAGACCTCTCTCGCCCTTGTTGTCACCATTCTTCCATTTGACTGCTTGTAAAGGGGGGGTTAAAGGAGGATCCAACATCGCTTCTTGTCCCGCCCCTACCTGGTGCGCCAATCTGTTGCCGCCAAGATCGTCGTGGCCCGTAGCTACTATTGGTGCCGGAGTGCGCTTCCTCCACTGCCTGGCGGTCCCGTGGTTTCGAACCTGCAAAATAGGGATCAGTGACCCGGGCCGGGGATTTCGGCGGGGGCACTTCGACGGTCAAGTCAGTGATGATCTAGGAGAATAAATCCTCCTGGTCGAGTCCCTCTTGATGGACTCCACACTAAGAGGAGTAAGTAGAGTGAGAGTGGGATGCAAGTGCGTCAGGAGAATGGTGGCCGAGCTAGAGGGATTCTCTATGTGGCCTTTCCTCCTTCCCTTGCTTGGGTTTTTTTTTGGTGGTGCGTTGCCCTCTGGTTGAGCTTGCACTTGTATTTGTGTTTGCATATCTCCCCCCTCCGGGGATGTCGAACGTTCTTTGTAGCCAAGGTAACCGTTGGGCGCCTACCTTGGAACCTTCGCTGGGCTGGCAGGCGCATGCGGCGGTGTCCCGTGCCATGGACGGGACGTCTTTCCTGATTCGTACTAAGGGAAGCTGTCATGTGTTCTGACATTCCTCCTGGTCGTCCCGTTTCGGGAAGCATGGCAGTGCCTCGATTGGAGGGCCGCCGCTCCTGGGATTCGAATCTCCTGGTTGACTTCCTCTTTCGGGTGGTTCAGGTGGTTGGTGAAGAGCGTGGCACCTCGATCAGAGGGCTCCTCCCCTTTCTGGTGCAAGTGGGAGCCACAGGCAGTTATTGCGGCCTGGTGGGCATCTTGCTGCAATCTTCGGGCGGCTCGTCAGAGGGCTCCTCCCCTTTCTGGTGCAAGTGGGAGTTGCAGGCAGTTATTGCGGCCTGGTGGGCGTCCTGTTGCAATCTTCTGGCGGCTCGCCGGTGTCCTAGGGTGATGGTGCTGCCTCTCTGCTCGCTGGTGTCTTTGCTCGAGCTGGAGGCGAAGCAGAGGAGGTAGGGCTCGATCTGGTGGAGGGCAGAGCGCGACCCCAGCCCAGAGGGCTCGATCTCGGAGAGACTCCATGCGGCGGAGGAGGGTTGACATCGACTTTGGACCACAGGGCTCGATCTCGAGGGCCTCGATCTGGTAGAGAGCAAAGCGCAGCCTCGGCCCAGAGGGCTCGACCTCGGAGAGACTCCACGTGGTGTAGGAGGGCTGAGCTCGACTCTGGAGTACAGGGCTTGATCTCGAGGGGCTCGATCTGGCGGAGGGCAGAGCGCGGCCCCGGCCTAGAGGGCTCGACCTCGGAGAGACTCCACGTGGCGGAGGAGGGCTGAGCTCAACTATGGACCACAGGGCTCGATCTTGAGGGGCTCGATCTGGTTGATGCCGCTCGGCTCCGACCTAAGCACCCGGGCTCGCGGGCCAGACCTAGCGGAGGACGCAGTTCGGCTTCGGCGGGCGATCCCATTTTCTTGAGGAAGCTCAGCCCGGCAAAGGAGCCCGAGTAGAGTATCCGACGTGGCATCTTTTTCTGATACGGCATCTGACAGTTACTCCACGTCAGTGATTGTGCCACATCAATAATCATGTATGTTAAATATATGGAATATTTAAAATAAATATAATTATACTTTTACTGTATATTAATGATACTTACCACTAGAGTAGCTGTATATCCATACATGGTTGGCTGCCTTCTAACCTTATCACTTTTCTTGGTTAGGACTGGCTCCTTGGATCTCAAATAAAAAGCAACATCTAGGAGAGACATAAGAGTCAACTCCCTTATTGTGGAAGCCAAGTCGAGTTGACCTAGCTGAGATAAATCATCTAAGTAAGGGATGATATATCTTGGGCAAGATTGATTTGATTTTGGAGATAAGAACATTGCGAACATATATACGATCCATAGCCTCATAGTGTCCTCGACATCCTCTTGTAAGTTTGATGAATGAAGTTGGGCTATCAACTTCTCCAGCCCCTTATTCTGCTGATTTAATTGCCTATCAAATCATCTGAATAATCGACCCTTCTTATTTTGATCTTCTATTGCAATATTGTTTTCATGGCATGGCAGACCCAAAATCCGGGCCACATCTTCGATGCTGAATGTAAGTTCCTTGCCACAAAAAATAAACTTGTCACCTCCCTTGTAGCATCTAATAATTTAGCTAGTAGTCATCCATCGACAACAAACGATTGTATGTCAACGAATGCATTGAATGGAGTCTTCCGGATAATTTCTAAATGAAGATTAGAAAAAATCCATCTTCCAAACTTGTTTAACATATACTGCCAGCTTGCAATGGTTTTTAAACAATTGTGAAGCCTTCACTCTAAGCAGCCGAACCATTGCAAGATCACCTGAAATATAAGTAAAATATAAATATAAGTTAAATAATAAATTCTAAACAATATATTTTATGATACTCTGGGAGTCATGGAACAAGCCAAGGATAACATGTATTAGAGGTAGAGAGGTTATAAATTTCTATTTTATAATTTATGCATCGGTGTCGTAGTTTTTTAACTAGGATGTCGTAGGTTTTGAACTTGGATGTCGTAATAGTGTTTTGGCCATTTTGAGTAATGTTATAAAATTTGTGGCAATTTTATGACACTCTGGGAGTCATAAAACAAGTCAAGGATGACATGTATTAGAGGTAGAAGGGGTTACAAACTTCTATTTTATAATTTCTGCATGTGTATCGTAGTTTTTTAACTAGAATATCGTAGGTTTTGAACTTGGATGTCGTAATACTGTTTTGGTTATTTTGAGTAATGTTATAGCATCTGTGATAATTTTATGACACTCTGGAGTCATAAAATAAGTCAATGATGACATGTATTAAAGGTAAAAGGGATTACAAACTTCTATTTTATAATTTTTGCATGGATATCGTAGTGTTTTAACTAGGGTGTCGTAGATTTTGAACTTGGATGTCGTAATACTGTTTTGGCCATTTTGAGTAATGTTATAGCATCTGTGGCAATTTTATGACACTCTGAGAGTCATAAAACAAGCCAAGGATGACATGTTTTAGGGGTAGAAGGGGTTATAAACTTCTATTTTATAATTTCTTCATAGGTGTCATAGTTTTTTTAACCAGGGTGTTATAGGTTTTGAACTTGGGTGTTATAATTTCTGAACAACGGTGTCATGATTTTATAATATGAAAACTTAATTTTTTTTTAAAAAATATCATAACATCCCTATATAGAGATAAATTTAAAAAATTTATATTAAAATAATAAAATAAAATCTATGATATCCTAGTTTAAAATATATGACATCCTAGTTTAAAGCCTATGACACCTTAGTTTAAAACTTAGGGCACCCTAGTTAAAAAACTATGACACCCATGCAGAAATTGTAAATAAAAGTTCACATGCCAAATATTAATTTCAAGCAGGAATCAAAAAATTTCCTTACCTGTTTCTGCTTTTATAGCATCTTTCAAGACAGATCTTAAGGGTTTCTGCTTTTATAGTATCTTTCAAGACAGATCTTAAGGGGGTCTCATCCTCTCCTGAATAAACAACGATTGCAGTGCTTCCTTCCTCCATCTGCATTTCCTTCTTGCGTTGTTTTTGTTTTCATCATTTGCATTTAGGACTGGAAATGGGCCGGCCCAAAGACTATATTTTAAAATTTTTTTGACCGAATCCGGATATTCCTTTGGCCCAAAAATTAAATTGACTCTATTTTACAGCTCGAATACTAGTCCGATATGCTTAAAATTTGGTTCGAAGCCTGAACCAATTTCAGGCCGGCCCGAAATTTATTGAGCTGGCCTAGCCTAGTTCTAAACAATGGGCTTTTGGGCCGGTTCATTTTCAGCCCTATCTGCGTTGTAAGACGAAACCATTTTTCTCTATTTACTTAAGATTTTGAAGACGTATCAAAGGTTGAAGGAAGGTATGCTCCAGAACTTCCAGCTCACCAGCGGCTTCTCAACCATTAAAGAGGAGCAAAAATACAAAATGAAGGTTTCTAGGATATTCAAAAATATTGGAACGAACTTTGGGATGGGGTTTCGTAGTGTAAACATATATTTTTTTTTCTGTTTGCGAAATAAGAATTGGTTTTTCAGATCATAACCTTTTTTGAAAAAAATGAGGACAAAATGGTCGATTGTCAGGTTTGAAATGACTGCACATTACGATATCAGATTACATAATTTCAGGGGATATGAAATCCATCCCATCCTGTCATGCCATTTTGGATATAGATGAAAAAGTCTTTGTGCACCGCGTGCGGTGCAGAAAATCCATTGTGGCCCGCACCACGCTTTTTTATTGGTCCAAATGTATTCACTGTAGCATGACGGGATGGGAGCTGAGCGTGACTAGCATTAATTACTATTCAGCTTTTAGTTGAAATTTTTGTCCAGACCAAAATACCCTTCCCTCCAGTCCCTTTTCTACAGGGATGTCGTAGGTTTTGAATTAGGATGTCGTAGCTTTTGAACTAGGGTGTCGTAATACTGTTTCAGGTTTTATTTTATATTTTTCTGCAGGGATGTCGTAGGTTTTGAACTGGGATATCGTAGCTTTTGAACTAGGGTGTCGTAATACTATTTCAGGTTTTATTTTATATTTTTCTGCAGGGGTGTCGTAGGTTTTGAACTGGGGTGTCCTAGCTTTTGAACCAGGGTGTCGTAATACTGTTTCAGGTTTTATTTTATATTTTTCTGCAGGGGTATCGTAGGTTTTGAACTAGGATGTCGTAATTTTTGAACTAGGATGTCGTAATACTATTTCAGATTTTATTATATATTTTTATGTAGGGGTGTCGTAGGTTTTGAACTAGGATGTCGTAGCTTTTGAACTAGGATGCCGTAATACTGTTTCTGGTTTTAATTTATATTTTTTTGCAAGGGTGCCATAGGTTTTGAACTAGAGTGTCGTAAGTTTTGAATTAGAATGTCGTGATACTGTTTCTGGTCATTTTTGAACCAAGATATCGTATATTTTGAACTAGGATATCGTAAGTTTTGAACTAAGATGTCTTAATACATTTTTAGATCATTTTTGAAACAGGGTGTCGTAGGTTTTGAACTAGGATACCGTAGATTTTAAAATAGGATATCATAAAAATATTTTGATATGGATAAAAATTTTAATTAATGCTAGCCATCTTAGCTTTCGTTCTCGTTGCACAAAGACTTATCCAATTTAGACCGGGCTCGGATATTTATTTAGCCTAACTTGGGCTCGAGTTGCAAACTTGATGTCGTATATAGGGCTTGGCTCGGCTAATTTTCTAGTCCGGAACTAGCCCGATCATAAAACCCTAGCTATATATCCCCGGTTCCCTCACTTCTCCTCCGTCGCCTCCTTTCACAGGAGAGACAACTCCCTTGCCGCCCTACTCGCTTCCCCCCTCTTCGACGTGGTGGGTTCTTCTCCCACTCTTCAACCGCCACAACTTTGCCGTCCGCGAGCTCCTCCGCGAGCTGTCCCGCCGTCTCCCCCCTCCGCCGCTGGACTCCATCCTCTTCCTCGACTGGGAGACCCTCCTCGTCCTCCCCCTACATTCCGCTGCCTCCGTTACCGGCGATCATCGAAACCTCCTGCCTCATCCACAACGGCGCCGTCTCTCTCGCCGGCTTCGTCGGAACCGTCCCCACCTCGCCCGCCCGTGCGTACAAGGCCGTTTCCATCCAACCGACGTTATTAATTCTTGGCCCTAGAGCCACAGCGCAGAAGAGGAGGAGCAGGGGCGATGGGGAAGGTGAAGGGAAAGCAGCGGCAAGACAAGTTCTACCACCTCGCAAAAGAGCAGGGCTACCGCTCACGAGCTGCCTTCAAGCTTCTCCAACTCGACGCCAAGTACCGCTTCCTCCCCTCCTCCCGCTCCATCCTGGACCTCTGCGCGGCCCCTGGAGGCTGGCTTCAGGTCGCCGTCCGCCACGCCCCTGTCGGATCCTTCGTTGTCGGCGTCGACATCTTCCCCATCCGCCCCATCCGCGGCGCCCACTCGCTCGTCGAGGACATCACCACCCCGCGATGCCGCTCCGCCATCAAGCGCCTCATGGAGTCCAACGGGTGCTCCGCCTTCGACGTCGTTCTCCACGATGGTTCCCCCAACGTCGGTGGTGCCTGGGCGCAGGAGGCCACCTCCCAGTCGGCCCTCGTTATCGATGCCCTTCGCCTGGCGGCCAATTTCCTCGCCCCAAAGGGCACCTTCATCACCAAGGTACTTACGGTTCTTGAAATCAAAGTTTCCCGTAGGATCTCAATTTATATTTCGGTTCTGCTACGATGTGCGTAATACGGGCTGATTTGCTTTGAGAATCTTTTTGGAGGACTTGTAAAATAAGGCGAAGTTTGAATCTTTTGGTGCTTTTCTCGTCTTGATAGGTTTTAAATGTCCAAAAGACGCTCTTTTTTCTCAGAAAAGAAAACTAAGTTTTGCTGTTTTCATGTGAATTTGATGTTAAACTCATCTTTTCTGAAAAGAAATTTAGGAAATTGCTTGATTTTTGGTTTCTTTGCTTTTTTACGTTGACATTCTTGTGATTAATCTTGGTAAAATTGAATTTTGGTATGTTGGTTAACCTATTCTAATGAACTTTCGTTGGTTTCTTAATGTCTGTTACTTTTTCTTACCAAAAGAAATGTCTATTATTTTTACTCAAATTCTCTTTTATGACAGGTTTTCAGGTCACAGGACTATAGTGCCATCATCTACTGTCTCAAGAAGGTTCACATTTTATATTCCCACTTGCCTAGGCTATCATCTCCTGCATATGTTGATAATAACATATCTAAGTCTATAATTTGAATGACAGCTTTTTGAGAAAGTTGAGGTGACAAAACCTGTGGCTAGTCGATCCACATCTGCAGAAATTTATGTTATTGGTTCAAGGTATAAGGCCCCTGCAAAGATAGATCCACGTCTTCTTGATGTGAAGCACCTGTTTCAAGGGCCTATCGAGCCCCCTAAGGTACGTAGATGCATGTTTTCTGTTATAAATATTATTATGTTTCAACAGTCTTCAAAAGCTTTTGATCACTCTGCATTGGTCTTCAATGATGTAGGTTGTAGATGTTCTTAGAGGATCAAAGCAAAAGAGAAATCGTGAAGGGTAAGCTTTTTTGTAGGTTGGCATTATGCTTTGCACTGATGATGTCAGATAAAATAATTATGCCATAATATCTGTCGGCAATGCATCTTTTGATTTTATTTTGTTATGGTCTCTAAAATTACCTTAGTTTTCTTTGTCACATTTAAGTATTTTCTGGTGGTAAGGCAGTGCATTGTTGTCAATATCAACGTGATAAGAGACCCTTTTAACGAATCCATTTTCTATTTTGTTGATATAGTGCTTGCTTCTCTTGTATATAGGTATGAAGAGGGAAATACTACCTTGTGGAAGGTGGGTTTAGCTTCAGATTTTATATGGTCAGAAGAACCACTGAAGTTTCTGGGTTCAGTCAATGCATTATCATTTGATGATCCAGCTTGTTTATCTATCAAAGATCATGACTTGACTACAGATGAGGTAATATCACTCTCACTTATTGCTAGCTGTTACATGAGTTGGCCAGTCTTGATGCTTTGTTTTTGTCTTTCTAAAGATTATTTATTTATCTACTTATTTATTCATTCATTTATAAAAATACCAGATTGAATCTTTATGCGAGGATTTGTATGTTCTGGATAAAAATAGCTTCAAGCATCTCTTAAAGTAAGTATATATTCCACTTATCCGCTTCTTATATACTATTATGAATATAGTTTGCACTGAAACATTATCTTGAAAATATGGGGCATAAGCATGATTTCAAATCTATAGAATGATTTCAAATCTGCAGTTTAGAAATTTGATATATACAGCATGCACACATATATGTGTGCGTATTCATATCACTACATGTGTCTTTGTTTAGATTGTCAAGTTATCTTGGCTAGAACATTCTTGAAGGTTAATAGTTTATGTTACTTTCTACAATCTGATAATGCATGCTTTATCTTTTTAGTCAAGATAAATAAGTTCTTGAGTTCAAAAGGAACTTCGTGTGAGAATCAAAAATTGCTATATGTGTCATTTGTAATCTTTCATATGTGTGAGAATATGACAATACATGAGTTTTTTTTAGTGATATGCCACATACATAATGTATGTATGTTTATTACATATATATGCATACATAATACAGGCACATTGTATTTTCCTCAATAAGCCTTTATAGCCCTTGGCTTTATGTTAAATCTATTTTTTTTGTTTTTCCCTCCAAACTCACCTGGTGTGGTACATACTATCTCGAGGATTCTAGATATGCCAACTTGATTAAACCTCTGGATCAATTCTAGGTATTAAAGCACCGGTCTTATTTTTGGCAAGAACCACTTCATTTTTGTTTCTCGTCATCATGGTCATTGAAATGGAAGTGGTTCAGTCCACTTCCAATTTCATTCCCATTTCCACTCATCCAAGAGCTATGATATGTCAACCCATTCTCTTGCTTTCTCTTTTAGTGTAGATGAAATTTGACACTATTTGTATTTTGGACTCATACAATCTTGTGAATCTACATGCAATGTGCCTTGTTCTTTCTTTCAAATTTCAACTACCTTCAAAATCATCTAGGAACCATGACATCTCAATCAAGATTCTTGGCCTTTTTCCTCTTGCTATTGTGAACGTCTATAAGGTTGCAAGATTTGAATCCTCTATCTTGCTTAATGCCTTGAATCAGCATTAATGTATGATCCTACTTGTGAATGCTTGTAAGTAGGGCTGGAAGTGGGCCGGGCCAGGCTATACCACTACCCGAGCCTGGTTTGAAAAAAATTTTGGACTTTGGGCCGAGCTTAGGCTCGATTTATTTTGAAAAAACTAGGCCCAAATTCGGTCCGAGTCCGAGCCCGAGCCTGATTGGGCTAGCCTGAATTAGGCTTTGATTCGAGCCAGCTCGAATAAAAGCCCGTTTGGGCTTGATTCATGTTCCTCATCTTCTCTTGCGACACGAGCACAAATGACGAGGGTCAAGCGAGGAGGACTTGTTGAAGCTTGATGACGACGAAGCGATCACTATCTGGGAGTTGGCCGCGGTGGATGATGTTGGAGACCTCTTCACCATGCTCGAAGGTGATGTAGTCGGGGAAGAAGCCAGTGGTGACGGCCCTTGGTTCCTCCAAACCAAACTCCCCAAACCTTGGGATGCCCATCTGATTGCCATCACCCCCCTTCATCAGAAAGTAACTCCAACTAATCCAACTGAAAGTGGAAAAATTATCAGTTGCACCGGGTTTGCCATGGATTTTTTCCCATCTAACTAATAACATGGTCTAGACAATAATTTTTCTTGAAATTGATCTTCTCTATGTCAGGTTAATGACACCAGTCTAATACCTGGTGCAGTGATGGTAAAGGTTTGAAAAACATCGACCAAACGACATATGGAGGAAGGAGAAGAAGAATATAGGTTGTTGGAGCTAATATGATCGTAAGGCCTCTAATACTTACATCAATCAAAACATTTAGGAACAACGAAGAGAAAGAAAGTTGAATAGAATAACAGAAGATATACCTCCAAATCCTTTTTAATAGATGCGGAGATCTTGGTTCAGAACTGTCGGATCTCATGGATCAGCGATCGCAGTAGGAGCGGATGACAAGCCGTGACTTCGGTCGAGGATCTGGGAGTGATCACATAAGCAGGAAAGGTAGAGAGATATTGGGGGAAGGGGGGTTGGGGGCGGGGTTGGAGCCAGATTAGATATGGGGAGTTTTGGAGTTTACCTTGCCGACAAAGGTGAAGTGGCCCCTAAGCTTGGTAACGGCGATTGTGACGTTGGCCGTAGCACCATCCGATGCTTTGATGGAGTTGTTGGACTCGGCCAGTGACACCCCGACGATGTCTGGAATGAAGTCAATCAACATCTTTCCAAACAACACCGCCAACGAAGCCTCCTCCGATCTGTTTGCTTGATCGATCACCATCTCCTTTTTATTCAAATCTCTAACAATGCTATGAGAACGAGGAAGGAAGGGGAAGGAAGGGAAAAAATAAATAAAATGGAACTTGAAATGCAAGAAAAAACAGGGGTGAGTGAGGAGAGGAGTGGGGGAATGAAGGGGATTGGGAGAGGGGTTTATATAGGAGGGGAAAGAGAGGGGGCCATTGGGGAAAGAGAGGGGGAAATGGTTGGACTGAGTTGGGCCATATTTTAGGCTGGGTTTGGGTAGGCCAAGCTGGGCAATTTTGGACCAGGTTGAGCTGGGCCAAAGGAGAGCCTGAGCTTGGCCCGAAAACTGAAAAGGCTTCATTATTAAGCCGAAACCCGGCTTGATCTACTTCGGACATGGTCTAAAGCCTAGCCCAACTTCAGGCGGGCCTGAAACCCATTGGGCCGACCTGAACCCAGTTCCAGCCCTATTTGGAAGCAACATTTGGTGGTTACTCATAAATTATCATCGACTCTTAATTCATGGACTAATGGCCCAAGCATTGATGGCTCGTCTTTCAACTATGGAACAACATATAAATGTTGACCTACAGAAGGCCACTTCTATGACATCTGTACTAAAGGTTTGATTTATAAGCTCGATCTTTAATATCCACCTTGTTGGAAGGATTAGAGAATGAAATAGTTGCCATTGCCATTGTTGGAGTCAATATTTTTTTTGGAAAGAAAGGGACCAATGGAGCTAGTAGTTGTCAAACAAGGCACCTTATGCTGTGTTTAGAAGGCTGGCTTATAGCTGCCTTGCTCAGTTAGTGGTTATTACTGGGTGTGTCGGGGAAGGTGGTGGTGGGTTGAGAACTTGGAGATGAATTAGTGTTCATAATAGATGTAAGAGGAGAGGAAGAAGAGGTGTGTTAGGGGAGTGTTGTGGGAAATGGAGAGGTTTGTTTTGTTGGGGGGCCTTTAGAAAGGCTTAGTTCTTGGTAACCTAAAGGCGTTATAAGAACAGGCACTAAGAGTGCAAAGAAATGTATGCAAAAAGGGTTGGGAGTTAGGGGTGCTGTGTTTTAAGGAAACAAAGGAAGAATATTTTTGACTTTGGAAAGAGATGTTGTGCTTATTGGCAGTGGAGCTCGAACACCGTCCTCTCCTTTAACAATAGCCTAACATGACCATTATGACATAAGAATCTCAAGTGCAAGATGTGGCCCATCCTATTTATAATTGGATTCATATTGGGTACTTGAGAAAACTGGTTCTTGAAGAGCCCAAGAACCTAGATATTTTAGATCATTTAGCAAAATTGCTACTCTTGTTCACCATACTCTTTGATGTAGGGCAGTCCACATCTGGAAGTGGTTTGGTTTGCTAGCTAGCAAGACTATTTGTTTTTGCTAACCAAGGATGCCATCTAACCCATCCTAAGATGTGACAGTTCATAATCGACTTGGTGGCCTTTGCGTGTCCAACAAAAACTGAATATTGGCTAGCTAAAGGAGCAAGCACAAGTCTGAAGATAGGTGCTAGCTAAAGGATCAAGTACAAGTCTGAAGATAGGTTAGACATTTAAATGCTAGAATTTACTTGCAAGTATATAATAACCCATGCAAATAAATTAGAATTAGGCCATCTAAACCATACATATTCTTGACAACTGTCCTCCACTTGTCTTCACCATGTGTTGTGAGATATGAGTCAGCATTGGTCTTTAACGATAAATGGAACCAAAATTCTTGCACTTAAAGAAATATACCAGCATGCATTTTTCAGCTTCTGATGTTGGAAATATGACCTCTGATTCTTTGGCTCATTGCTAGATTCCTTGCATAAAGTCTTCCTAGAATTGCATTTTGCCTTGGCATTTTTGTAGCTTGAAGCTTGAAACAGCTCCATTCTATGGATGCATCATTGATCGCAATTGTAATACATATAATGAACCATGAAGTCAGCAAAGTATTCTTGCATGGGAAAGTTAGGTTATCTTTTATTGCAAAAGCTTTTCTTGGGCCCTGCCTTGTGAGTAAGCCAAAAATTTTGCAAACTGGGTTTTCCCATGTATTGGTCTAGACAGATGCATTGAGAAATCAATAGCCTGAGTTGTGCTTGAGATGCCTATTTTGGGGAAAAAGCATGGCTGGCTGAGAGTATTTTAGGTGGGTAGTGTGAGTAAACAAGCAACATGTTCTAAATCATGTCGAATCACAATTTCCCTTCAAAGTGGATAGGTTATTTTGTAAGGCAGTTTAATGTGAAAATCATAAGGTATTTGTGGGTCACAATAAGACATTGACTTGGAATGTATTGCTGCAAATCAAAATAGGACACATAAGCGGAGCTACTTGGAGACAAAAATAAGCGGAAAGCTCAAATCCTCTTTCATAGATAAATTGGTCTTGGAGTCAGATGTCTAAGAAGGTAATAAAAAGGAGTGAGGAGATATTTTATTTTGGAATATTTTTGGGGGTTAGAGTGGACAAAGCCCTGCTTTATTAGAAGTTGAGCTTCGTTTGGAGTGTAGGGCATCTACTATCTGTTCTTCATTATATCATGTACTTGGCCTAATTTGAGGGCTATTCCACCTACTATGATCAAGGACAATGTTGGGTTGCAAGATGTATCTCTTAGCTCAAGCAATGATACCAATGAGTACATGGCTACATGCCTAATGAGAATGTAGGTGGACTGGTGTGGGGAGGGGAGCAAGGAAAGCGAAATATGTCATTTGATAGTATTAAGTATTTGTACATCTATATAATAAACTTTATTCGTTTCAATCTTGGCTTCATGTCAACTATTATATAGCGGGGAGTTGTAGTTGTTGGCTCTGATAATATAATTTCTTCTTCAAAGGTTCCTTGGTGTTTCTTATTGGTTGTTGTCATTGTTTTACAGAAAGGAATGCCCTAGAGTTTAATCGGGGTTTGTTTTTTTTAAAAATTCATCTTGTTGTTAATAGGTGGCGCCTACGCATAAGAAAGGCATTGTCATCTGCTGAGAGGGTTGCTGCAAAGACTACTGATGTTGAAGATGACACAAAGGGCAATGAGGATGACCGCCTACTAAGTGAAATGGAAGAGTTAACATATGCTTTGGAACGAAAGAAGAAGAAAGCAAAAAAACGTCTTGCAAAACGCCAAGCGAAGGTTGGTTGATTGCTTTGTTTTAGTTAATGCATTAATGTGTTGTCTATTGATCTCTTTTCATATTTTTGTATTTTATCAGGATAAAGCACGCAAAGCAATGGGAATGCAAATTGATGCTACTGAAGATAGTTACTTTGATCGAGATTTGTTTTCTCTTTCCTCTATTAAGGTCTGGAACTGCACTCATATGATTCTACTGACTCTTTATTTACCCTGCTGTAACTTCTGTTGGTGCATACCGTATGTTTGGATAGTCTAGTATGTTAGATTCCACTCTAGGATAGGGGCTTTTTTATAAAGCTCTCTTTGTACTGCCAATATAAGTAGATTGGAACAATGTAATAATGTATTTTATACCTTTACTGCAGCAGATGATTTAAATGGCTTTTTTTTTGAGAAGTAAAGAAATAGGGCTTGCCAGATATGTAAAATGATGACAAATTAAATCATTGAACTACAAGAGATATGTGCATATATAATGTGATCTCAGAAGAAAGTTATTTTGCCTTCTTAAGTAATATATTGGAATGCAGTTGTCGGAATTTGTTATTAACAAGTAGCCATCAATGTGTCTCTTCCCTGATTTCACCTTCTGCATGGGCTTCTCTCTTATCTTTCATTGGCTCATGTTCAAGTATCAACACGAAGTGGGATCTGAGTTTAGCTAACTCGGTTGTAATTCTGGCATTTGGTGTAATCATATGTCACTGGTTCACTTTAATACAATGTTTAGGATTTAGGAATATATTTTTTCCCATTTTATACCTAGTTTCAGTAATTAGTGGGTTGAGTTTTTTTCTAAAAGCATGTTTACTGCTATTGGATGTAGTTTGTGCATATTGCCCCCCTTTCAACCCCCCCACCCAAAACTGCCATTGGGACTATTTTCCACCTTGCCCGAGACAGCACCTGCTAGAATATTCTCTCTCATCTTGCTTTTTGGGTGCAGAAGTTTGGCTTCTGACACCTTTAACTCATAATTTAGTTGATTTTATGCCATGTCAATTTATTAAATGTTATGGAGGCTTAGGGTTTTTTGGTGCTTTATTATCATCCCTTTGATGCACAGGGGAAGAATGAACTGCAAGCAATTGACTCTGTTGAACCTGATGAAGGTGGTGATGATATCCGAGACAGTGAAAGTGAGGAAACTCATGCTGCTGTTGGTCATGACCATTCTTCAAGTGATATGGACTCTGATGAAGAACAGAGGAGGTAAAATTTAGAATTCTGTTGACATGATGTGGTGGTGAAGGCTCTTTATTATATGCTTCTTTGTTTCAGTGAATGATCCATTCTTCTTTACCATGTACAAGCAGATCTTACTACTGATAAGATTATAACTTCTTAACAGGTATGATGAGCAACTTGAGGAAATGCTTGATGAAGCTTATCAACGATATGTGAGTAGAAAGGGAGGAAGCACTAAACAACGCAAACGTGCAAAACTGGTCATTTCTAATGATGATGGGGAGTTGTTAGAGGTAAGGTTTTCAACTTAAGATTTTGGCATAAAACATGTTTATGTGGAGGAAACATGATTACAAGACAACAAATGCTATTTCTTCATGCATTGTAAGATGAGGGCTGTGGTTTGCATTAAACTTTTTTGATGCATGGTCATGTATTATGGTTTTAAGGTTGGGTATTTTGATGTCTTGGTTGGTATTCAACATGAATCATGAATTTTGGTTAACGAACGTCTTGTTCAAAACACTCTGGTAGGATTATGCATGGATATGGATGAATTATCATCTTTAGAACTATTATATCATTCTTTGAGTTCAACGAACTTTATTTACCCTGGCCTGCTGATTCAGGAAAAAACTCTTACACAATAAGTGTTAACTATTACCTGCGTTATGTTGTAGAAAGTTAATGTGCTGCTTTGGTGAGTACTTTCTTTTGACTATGTAAAATGAGGACAGTGCAATTGACATAAAAATGAAAGATTAATGTAGTAATATGACAGAATTGAACTTTCCTAAACATCTTTTTTCTAACGTTACATATAGTTTCTTGAGAAATTTGTATGAGAAATATGTCTGATTCACTTGAGAAATGTGTAAAACAGGTCTTTGGAAACACACAAATAATGCTCAGGGTTTAGGAGAAAACTGCAGAGAACCTTGTTCAAATATTGATAAAACTGTTTTTCGGCTGTTCCTAGTTACATAGGAAGCTATTTCTTATGTAACATAATGTTTTCCAGGACATGGATATGACAAATGGATCTTATTCAGTTTCCACTTGGGAAAATGTGGAGAAAAAGTCATCTGAAACATACAAAAAATGCTTAAAGTTTAGTGCAAGTGGCAGAAAACTTGTTCAAATATTGTTTTTCTTTTGGCAGTTCCTAGTTTTGTACAAGTTTTCTGTATGCTAAAAAAATGGCTTCCTGTTTCTCACTTTGGTGCCCTTTTAAGATTCTTTTCCCCTTTTTGTTCACATAGCAAACTACAGCTTATATGGCTAAGTAGATGGTCAATGTATTCCGGATAATGATTTATTTATCACAAAATCACACAACCCACTTGACCAGATTGAATCATTTAAAGCAAATGGTATGAGAAATATAATTGAAAGTGAGTGGTTGTTTTATTTTATATTTTGTCATATATTTAGGGCTGCAAATGGGCTGGGTTGTAACTTGACCTGGTCCCGCCCTTTCTAGGCCTGATTTGACCGAGTTTTTTTGGACCCACAGGTCGGGCCCTTTGAATAATTGGATTGGGCCTTGGTCATATGTTTTCCTACTCAACTTGTATGCTAATTAGGTCTAAAACATGTCAAAATATCAAATATTAGATTACATGATCCAACATGGTCTAGTTTGATACCGCTCAACCAAAAATGCATAATTTAAAAATCCCTAAACCTTGTATGAGTATCCCATTTCCATGTCGAGGTTTGTTGGCTGGGTATCAAGGCTATCTTTGTGTAGGTTGAAGACTTGATAAGTGTGAACCAAGTTAGTCTGTTACTGTAGTTATAGCAATCCACACGAACCTTTTCCAATTCTTTTTCCTTTTTATCTATTTTATTATTTTTTCTTTTAAATGTAAATAAACATTTTACTATTTTATTGTACAATGGACTTGAACCTAGGCCAGATTCAACCCAGACACAAATGCATGGGGTTGGTTTTGGGTCTGAAGTTACAATAGAAGCTCGTTGCCAACCTGGTTTGTTATAGGCCTGCATATATTATTATCACCAGGTTTTCAGATACTTAATATTTAGCAGTTTTATGTACAACAAATCAATGTCATCAAGAAGTCAGGTGGTATGCTAATGGACAGCTTGTTTTAGGTGAAGCTCTAGCTAGTGTCGGAGAGTAAGGTGGTGGCATTTTGATTCATCTGCCTACCATATCTAATGGAAAAAGGCTTACATAGCTGCACTCTCCTTTTGTGACCTGGACTTCTTTATATAGCTTGACTTCTTATTGAAAGGGCATGTATAGAGTGCCAATGTAATTAAAAGGTCATTTATTAGAGCCCTAAGACAACTAAAATAGAGAAAAAGAAAGAGATCTTAAGAGCTTATGTTACCTCCACCCAACTAGGAAGGAGAGAGTGTCTACCTCCACCGATCTCTCTCCACTTTTGTTATGGTTTCTTTTTCTTTGAAACAAATCATGTGCGTAGCATGTGCTAAATGCTGGCAGGTGAGAGACAAATAATAGTGTGGCCTTCCAATGCCTAAGCACTAGGTGAGCACCCAAAGGTCAAGGATGTTAACCTTGGAAGAAGTAAGGATTTGCACCTATAGCTGATGTGTTTTCAAATGCCCACAATTTCATTGTGGAAGGCTGTAGCAGTAGTAGCAATAACTGCCTGTAGCCATGACAGCAGAAGCAAAAATTTTTGCCCATCGCAATGCATCTGGTAGTTGCTAATAGCAAAAAAGGGAGACGCTCGAGAAAAAAGGTTTTCTTACTGCCACCATTAGTCGCCAATGCAAATCTTGCACCCTTTCTTATTTTATCCTCTTTCTGCTTGGGACAATAGACCAGGATGGCATGGTGGATTTTGTGGTTTAAGTTAATGGGTCAGGTAGTATGTCATTGGAACTTGACGTGATAAAACCAACGGGACACCTGCTCTTCCTAGGCAAAGTAGGAACCTCTTTTAGGCTGATGGGAATGCCTTGATGCCGTTTGAGGGCCCAGGGCTAAGACAAAATGCTTTGGGATATGCCTTGCTGGAGTATTCACCTAGGTAGGTAACAAAAGCACTCCTAAACTTGAGCGTAACTTACAAGTTGCCCCCTTCTGCATATCTTGCAAAGACGTGTCATCCATGCCCAAATTTGTGTAACACTGATTTCATATATTTTATACAAGTATAGCAAATAGATTGTCAAATTCTACTCTCAAACCTTGCATTTATGAGGAGATTATAATTTAGACTTAATATATGTCCACAATAACTTTCTCACTTCATTATGTCTGATTATATATTTGATGCCTCTATAACACTCTCAGACTTCTTCTCTCCTTTATGTTATTTACAGCCTTTTGAGTCGCTCTACCACACATTTATAAGGGGAAACTTTAATCTTTTGTCTAAATATAGAGATTCCCTTTTCATCATATTAAGGGGATGGGCTGTTTCTACTAGGAAAGGATGTATGTATCTGTTCAGAAAGGAAAAAAAATGAATTTTCAAACAAAAGACCTGGTTCTCCAAGACATTTTAAAACCCAACTAACTTACTTTGTACATTTGTCATGATTGGTACTCCTTGCCCTGACCGTAGCTCACCTGTTTGATGCAAATGATGCCCTGATTGTTTTTTGACCAAGGTTTGAGTTTCATTGGAATTCCTAAACTGAACTCTATAGTTGCGGTCTTGTCAAATCCAATCCAGAACTGAAGCCAGTTTTGATCAAAACTAACATATGGAATCAAGTTATGTGCTGGCTTTATATCCTATTTGTTTGCATTTCTTCTTTTATTTTTAGATGTTGCAAAATGTTACTCTATATTAAACATTAATTTTGCCAGTTTTGAGAACATGTGGGAGCCGTGTGATTTCAGATATCAAGGATATTCATAGAAAAATGCAAATTTTTGACACAAGTATGGTTAACCTCTAATTGAAACTGTAGATGTTTTTGTTTATTATATTTTTTTGGTTTGATTTTATGACAATAATACTATATGAAGATTTACAGCGTGGAATTTTTTTTCTGTTTGAGTGGAGTGGTCCTAGTTTGTGTCTCTATGAATTCGTTCTAAACAGATGTTGTTTTGATGTTAGAGAATATCATTTTATAATTTAAATTTTTCTAATCATTTTTTCATTGTATATAACTCTAATTGTAGGGAGGTGATGATGATGTAATTCATTCAGATCATGATTCTGATCAAGGTCAGAGTGACAAAGAGAAGAATCCTCTCATGGTACCTTTGAATGAGGAGCAGCAGCCAACTCAAGAGCAAATTATGGAGCAGTGGTTCAGTCAAGAAGTATTTGCTGAAGCGGCAGAGGGTGGTGTGTTTGAAAAGAGTGATAGTGAAGAAGAGAGGGAGGAGAAATCACTTGTTTTTAAAAAGCCCGAGAAAAACTCCACCTTTCCAAAGGATACAAGCCTCCTGAAAATACAACCCTCACAAGATGATGGTTTTGAGATCATCCCAGCAGAGCCCATGGGAACCAGCGATGACTCATCATCATCCTCTGATGATTTGGAGGAGGATGACGATGACACAAAAGCTGAAATTTTAGCCTATGCAAAGAAGATGTTGAGGAAGAAGCAGAGGGAACAGATTCTTGACGATGCATACAACAAGTACATGTTTGATGATGAAGGTTTGCCTAAGTGGTTTGTGGAGGAGGAGAAGCAGCACTGTCAGCCCATGAAGCCGGTGACCCGAGAAGAGATTGCTGCCTTGAAGGCACAGTTTAGGGAGATTGATGCACGCCCAGCTAAGAAAGTAGCAGAGGCCAAAGCACGTAAGAAGCGAGCTGTGATGAGAAAGATGGAGAAGGCTCGCCAGAAGGCAAATTCCATTGCTGACCAGACCGACATATCTGAAAGATCAAAGAGAAAGATGATTGATCAGATTTACAGGAAGGCAATGCCAAAGAAGCCTCAGAAAGAGTACGTAGTTGCAAGGAAGGGGGTTCAAATTAAGGCTGGCAAGGGAAAGGTGCTAGTGGACAGGCGAATGAAGAAGGATTCAAGGTCTCGTGGGATGGGAAGGCCAGGGAGGGGTGGATCCAAGAAGGGTAAAGGTGCCAAGGGGAAAGTAAAGGGTTCCAAAGGCAAAAATTCTGCAAAATCGCCTGGTAAGAAGGCTGGGAAAGGGCAGAAGGGAAGCAAGGGGGCCGTGCAGGGCTGAGGCTGTGCGACTAATAATTGCCCTTGGGTTACTGGCGCTTTCTTTCCAATATTTTGTGAGTGGAGCTACTTGCAGGCCATAATCACGGGCTCTCTGAACGTATTTTTCCCATTGTCATCATGTTGTGTTATCAATTTTGGTAGAAGTATATTTTTCTACTAGAAGTTCATCATCATATGTTTGTAACTGCTGCTACATATGATTGGTAGTGCGATTTTAATGCATCTTTCAGAAAATTGGTTTTGGTTCCACCTCTACCTGATGGATTTTGTGATTCAGAACTTTCAAGCACTTATTACTGCCTTAGCTCTAATTAATTTGTAATGATAGATCTCCAGAAATGTCAATTGTGTACAAGGTTTACAATTATGGATATAACATTTATTAAGATGCCCACAATTTGGGTACATGACCAATTAATCATGCAAGTAGCTATGCATGCTTCACTTTTACAGCTCTCATGTTTGCTGTATGTCTGCAGCTGGTATGATACTGGTAAATTCGTGCCGAATTATTCCGCAAGGCAGTGCTGAGTGAGAAAGAAGTTCTCCATGTTCATTTCGTTGGCCTTGCGTTCTCCTGGATTTACTATTTTGGATATTTCTTCTCTAAATTGGATCATTGATAGAACTTGCTTCAGCTTCAATTTGGGTCTAGCTACCGTTTAGGCTCTATCCAACGCCCAAATATAGGCTCTATCTGGGCAGGACCGAGTTCGAATGCCTAGTTTTAGGTAGCCATACAGGTTACCATTATTCGTATGATAAACGTGACTTGGAGATCTCTCAGGCCTAATTGTATGGAACTGTCATCTTTATTTGGTAAACTTAAATTTGGCAACCTGGCTTGTTATCATTATTCATTGATAAATGTAAATTGGATAGCGGTCAAAAGCCTGCTATCCACGGTGTCGATGGAGGTTGATAATCCACTAACTTTGTCCCGAAACAAAAGATTTGGGCATAAATAAACCGTTGATTGGGTTTGGATTCCAAAATTAGATCCCAAGTTTTATTAAGTCACGTTTCTGACTTAGATCCACATCCAAAGATCCTAAAATCTCATCAACTTCGAGAATACATACAAATACAAGCATGTTCGCACGTATAATATATATATATATCTATATATATATACACTACATATACATGGAAGTAGACTAGGATTTGGTCAAGTGCATGTCTACTTGTACCTGGTCAGGTTAATAGTGGTTAAGGATGGGCTCCAATAATTATGATCGAAGTTATTAAATATAATTTATTATTTTTAAATTACTTGCACACTAAATGATTGTATGGAGGTCTCCAGCGATTGCATTAAGTGGCCAAAAGTTGGACAATTAAAATTTAGTGAAATAATATGTCTTTGATCATTTGATACATAGGTTAGAAATATAAAGATTATATGATTTTTAATATGAAAGTAATTTAAAAATAGTAAATTATATTCAATGACTCAGTTTATTAATATTGGACTCCATCACCCACTATTAATTTGATTGGATCTAAGTAAAGATTAGACAAATTCAAATGTTGGATGGCCCACCTGGCTCGTTCAAGTCCAATTTAGAGTGTCCTAAGCTTGAATTTAAGTCCCTTGAGCTAGGCCGGACTTGAAATATGAGCCTCCTTGTTAAACAGGATAGACTCGAATTTTGGTCGGCTGACCCCAAGGTGAGACCTCCTCTCCATCTCTTCCCCCTACTTTCTCTCCCCCCTTTCTTCTCTTGCCTTCTCGATCTATATTTTTTTTAATAAGAAAAGCCGAAGTCTTGGCCCAAAGCCCGAAGCCTGAGTAAACACCTAATTCAAGCTTGGGAAATAGGCCCAAACCAAGGTCAAGCAGGGCCAAGCCTCGGCCTGATTAATTTTACTTAGAGCAATTTTTTTTTTTTTTTGATAAAATAGAATATTTGAGTCACTAGTCTAAATAAATACAGTGTAAATCATCAGTCAAAAAGATATCCCTAAAGGATACAGGAACTGTTGCCTCCAGAACCGTCATGGCCCGTAGCTGTAGTGGGCGTCGGAGATGCGCTCCCCTTGCCGCCCAGCCGTCCTGGGCTCCCGGACCTCCGCGCTGGGTGCGAACGCCTCGCTGCTCAGCGGTCCTCCGCTACCGGACCTGCAAGACGGGTTAGAGACCCGGACCGGGATTTTTGGCAGGGGCACTTCGACGATCAAGTCAGTGACGATCCAGGGGAACAGATCCTCCTGGTCGGGCCCCTCTTGATGGACTCCGCACTAGGAGGAGTAAAAGATGTGAGTGAAGGTGAAAACGTAGCAGGGGAAGAATGATAGCGGGGACAGAGGGGTGTCCTGTTCCTCCGCCTCTCCTTGTATCCCTCATTTTCCTTCAACATGGTGGTAGTGGCGCTTCGGCCCCTTGGTCGGGCTTGCGCTTGTGCTTATGGTGGTGGTGACATGCCCCTCTTGATGATGGGGGTTGCACACTTTCTCCTTTCTTTTTTTTTTTTGCATGTGTGTTCTTTTTTTCTCTGTCCCTCTCTCTCTGGGGTTGTTGTGTGTTACCTCCGAGTTTTGCTGCAAACTAGGTTATCGTTGGGCGCTTGTCTCGGGATCCCCGCCGGGCTGTCAGGCGCATGCGGTGGTGTCCCGAGGAGTCTTTCCTGATTCGTGATAAGGAAAGTTGTTAGGCGCTCCGGCACTCCTCTTGGTTGCCTCATTCTGGGAAACTTGGCAGTGCCTCGAATGGCGGGCCGCCGCCCGCGGGATTCGAATCTCCCGGTTGGCTTCCTTTCTTGGGCGATATGAGTGGTTGGTGATGAGTGTGGTGTCTCGATCAACGTGCTGCTTGCCTTTCTGGTGTGACTGGCGACCGCAGGTGGTCAGTATGGTCTGGAAGGTGCTCCAGTGCAGTCCTCGGGCGGCTCGCCGGTGTTCCGGGCTAGGGTTGAGCTGGAACGGCAGGGCTCGCTCCGACCTAAGCGCTCCGAGCTTGGGGGGGCATCTTAGTGGAGGAGGGCAGAGAGTGGGCCCGGTCCGAAGGGCGCGCGCTCGGAGAGGCTCCACATCGACGGGTGAGCGCTGAGCTCGACCTCGACCGCAGGGCACCAGCCTCCGAGGGTCTCGCTCCGGAGGGCAGGAGGTGGGCCCGGTCCAGAGGGCGCGCGCTTGGAGAGGCTCCACATCGGCGGGTGAGCGCTGAGCTCGACCTCTACCGCAGGGCACTAGCCTCCAAGGGTCTCACTCTGGAGGGCAGAAGACGAACCCAGTCCAGAGGGCGCGCGCTCGGAGAGGCTCCACATCGGCGGATGAGTGCTGAGCTCGATCTCGATCGCAGGGTACTAGCCTCCGAGGGTCTCGCTCTGGAGGGCAGAAGACGGACCCGGTACAGAGGGCGCGCGCTCGGAGAGGCTCCATATCGATGGGTGAGCGCAGCGCTGAGCTCGACCTCGACCGCAGGGCACTAGCCTCTAAGGGTCTCGCTCTGGAGGGCAGAAGGCGGACCCGGTCCAGAGGGTGCGCGCTTGGAGAGGCTCCACATCGACGGGTGAGCGCTGAGCTCGACCTCGACCACATGGCACTAACCTCCGAGGGTCTCGCTCTGGAGGGCGGAAGGCGGCTCGGACCTAGGTGTCCCGAGCTTGCAGGCACGACCTGGCAGTGGACTGAGCTCGGCTTGTTGTTCTGAGGGAGCTCAGCTTAACTCGGTAGTGGAATCCGAGCTGGAGAGTCGACGCGGTGTCTTTTCTTAACGTGGCGCCTGCCGGTTCCTCCACGTCAGCAATCCCTCCACATCATTTGCCCTCCACTCCTGAGGCCCGTTAGTGCGCAGCGCTCGGGTCGAAGGGAGTAATTGCGGTGCTGACGTGGAAAGGAGAAAATCTGGCATGATGATGACCATGATTGCTGGTGCTTCGGGGGCCGGCCCTGTGGACCAATACGGGGATGCCATGTGGCCATGTCCGAGGAGTAGTTAATGTGGGCGCAGAATTCAGAGCGGCTGGGACGCCATTCTCGTCGATGGGTGGCACGCGACGTAGATCCGTTGGCGGAGGGGTTGGATTGGTACGAATCCCTCGGGTCATTTCGAAATGAAAGGAGGGCCTTACCCGAACCATCTATTCTTTTTGAATTCTCCGTGCCTACTGCTGCCATGCCCAAGCTTCTTCCTCCTCCCTCCCAGTTGCCTAGAGTTTTTCAAGGCACCAGGTCAGTTTCTTCTTCCTCCTTCCCTATTAGAATAGGGGTTTTTCCTTCGGGCCTGGGATCCTCTTCAGGTTGAGTCTCCTCTTTGGTCTTCTACTTTGTGTCCTTCCTTTTCTTTGTCCTTGAGAATATCCCGTTTTGGTCCGGGCTTCCGCCCCTCCACTGATCAGGGCGAAGCCGGTCCTTCCGAGCAGAGGCCGGCGTCTTCCGCTTCTTCCTCCGGTGGGGAGGAAGATGCAGCTCGCTTCGAGCTCAGTAGGAGGCGTCCTCCCAGTCCGGTTCTCATCAGGGAACCGGGTTCCGGTCCTTCTCTCCCTCCTTCTTCTGCTCCTATTTTCGAGTCCATCCGGCCTGCAGGTCCTAGTGGGGTCGCCTCGACGATCACCGCCGGGGAACTCAGGACCGTCCGGAATGTCTATGGCATTCCACCTTCTATCCGGCTTATGATACCTCGTCCAGGGGAACGGGTCAGTTTGAGTGGCCCGAGCCGTCTTGCCTTCTATAAGGAGACCTTCTTTGGGGGTCTTCGGTTTCCTTTCCATCCTTTCTTCCTGTCCGTCTTAGACAATTATCGTCTAGTTCCCGAGCAGCTAGTGCCAAATGCTATTAGGGCTATTTTTTCCTTCATTGTGCTTTGTCACCTCCACGGGTTCGTTGCCCGATTTTTCTTGTTCAGGGCTTTCTTTTTTCTGAAGCGCCACCCAATCGAGGATGGGTGGTGGTCCTTGTCCTCCCGCCCGAAGAGCATCAAGTTCGAGCTTCCCTCTTTCATCAGGGGATGGAAGAGCAAGTTTTTCTTTGTTGAGGTCGAGGGGGTCGACTGGGTCTGGAGCGATTCAGACAAGTCTCCCAACCGAAATTCTGTGGTCGATGCGGCTGACCAGGATGATTACGAGCAGCTCTGCACCACCCAGATTCCTCCTCTCGAGGTCCTGTTGTCTGAGCAGAACCTTGCCGACTCTAGGGTCAACCCAACGAATGGGTTGGGTGAGTTCAACCTGAACTTTTCTTTTCCTTTACTCTTGTACTCCTTGCATTGTTTCCCATAGGCTCTAACTGTTGTGTAATTTGTATGCAGGCATGATCTTCTCCGAGAGTGACCTTCTGGTCATCACCAAGAAGAGGCCACCGACCGGGCTGGCCGGGGAGCCTGCACCGAGGCAGGCCCGGAGTGAGAGCGCTTTTGCGGCCACTCCCACGGTAGTGATCGGTCTGAGCTCGACTACCCCAGCTGGTCATAGTTCAGAGGCGGCTCGTGTGGCTCCTGCACTGGTGGAGAGAGCGGTTTCCATGGCCCCGAGGCCTGTTCAGCAGGTCCCTGTGGCAGAGCCCGAGGTAGTCGTCCGGGCGAGGGCCACGGCTGCTGCCGCTGCACCATGCCATCCTCCGGGTCTGCCCATCGCTGATGTCAGGGGTGAGGAGACCCGGGTTGCGACCGGGGCAGCGACGGAGGTGCCGCCAGCATCGGCACCAGCTTCTCAGCCTCCCCCTCGAGATCCTTTAGCCAGTAGGGCAAGGCTGCCCGCTCACGGAGAGAGCAGGAGGGAGGAGACGCGGCGCCATCTCCCTTTTAGGATGGGGCCGGAGAGTTCATTTCTCCGGAGTCTCGAGCTAGCCGAACACATGATGGATTTCTCCATCCAGGTATGCGATCGACGAGAGATGGCCAGGACGCGGCTGACCGATGTCATCAGCGCCATCTTTCCCCAGCTGTACTCGGTGAGCTATCCCCCTCTTTCTTTTCTTTTCTTTTTCTTTCTTTATTCTTTCTTTTCTTCTTTTTTTTTGTTTTTTTTTTTGTTTTGTTTTTTTTTTAGGCTGACCTTGTTTCATGGTGTAGATCGGCATCGAGGCCCTCTTCATCAAGGGCCGCTACCAGAGTTGGGAGCGTCTCGAGCGGCAATAGGCCACCGAAATTGAGTCTTTGAAGGCCGACCTGAAGGAGAAGGTCGGGGCAAGCGGGGTCCTTGAGTTGAAGGTCAAGGACCTTGAGAAAGAGCTCACCGATGCTGAGGGGCAAGCGAAGGGACTCCTGACGGCTCGCGACCTGGAGTGGAGCCGCTCGAAGAAGGCGATCGATGACATCTCCATCATCGAGAAAAAGCTTAACTGGTACAGTACCGAGGTCGATCGGCACAAGGAGATCGCTCGAGCTGCCCAGGTAGAGCTGGCAGTTGGGAAGGAGAAACTTGCCGCAGCTGAGAAGGCGGCAGAGATGACAGCCAACTCGATGGAGGCAGCTAGGCTGGAGGCCACCGAGTTGAGGAGGGTGGCCGCTGAGGCCATGAAGGGTGTTGAGGACGCCATCGCCAGATTCAAGGCTTCGGAGGACTTCATCACCGAAATCTAGCAGATGGTGTCGGACTCCTTCTATAAGGGTTTTATATACCTGCACGGCCAAGTCGAGGCGCTTATTCCTAACAAGGACCGTAGCTGCCTCAGGTACCCTTCAGCCTCGAAGGCGGAGGTTGACGAGGAGGTCATCGCGGGAGCCGTGGGCCAAGGACCTTTGATGCCAGCTACGGGTGACCCTTCCAGAGTTAGGGCAGCCCAGCCGGAAACTTCTCAGCCTCAGGATCCAGCAGAGAAGCCGGTCAGTGCGGAGTGACCCTTTTCTTCCTTGTTTCATTTTGTGCTTTTGTTTCTTGTATTCATTCAGGGTCACCCGGCATGTCGGGAGCCCAGAAAATACTTGTAACTTGTGTTTAATCAATGAAGCTTGAGCTTCTTTGTCATCTGTTCTCTTTGCCTGGTTCTTCCCCTTTTTTTCTCTCTCTCTTTCATTCCCTTTCTTCTTTTCTCTTCCTTTTTTTTGCATGGGGAGATCAGAGAGAGGGGCTTCACCTTGCTTGGGGTGAAGTTGTAACACTTGAGAGCTATTGGGCTAAAAGGTGTTGTTGACTGAGAGCCATGCGGCTCGGGGGTCCCTTGGCCGAGGATCTGAGCTCCGGTCTTGGGTCGGCGTCCTGGAGCTGGGCTCGGGGACGTTAACGACTTAGAGCTGCGTGGCTCGAAGTTCTCTTGACCGGAGATCTGAGCTCCGGTCTTGAGTGGGTGTCCTGGAGCTGGGCTCGTGGACGTTGATGACTGAGAGCTGCGTGGCTCGAAGTTCTCTTGGCCGGAGATATGAGCTCCGGTCTTGAGTGAGCATCCTGGAGCTGGGCTCGGGGACGTTGATGACTGAGAGCTGTGTGGCTCGAAGTTCTTTTAGCCAGAGATCTGAGCTCCGATCTTGAGTGGGCGTCCTGGAGCTGGGCTCGGAGATGTTGATGACTGAGAGTTGCGTGGCTCGAAGTTCTCTTGGCCGAAGATCTGAGCTCCGGTCTTGAGTGAGCATCCTGGAGCTGGGCTCGGGGATGTTCATAACTGAGAGCTGCATGGCTCGAAGTTCTTTTGGCCGGAGATCTGAGCTCCGGTCTTGAGTGGGCATCCTGGAGCTGGGCTCAGGGACGTTGATGATTGAGAGCTACGTGGCTCGAAGTTCTCTTGGCTGGAGATCTGAGCTCCGGTCTTGAGTGAGCGTCCTGGAGCTGGGCTCGGGGACATTGATGACTGAGAGCTGCATGGCTCGAAGTTCTCTTGGCTGGAGATTTGAGCTCCGGTCTTGAGTGGGCATCCTGGAGTTGGGCTCGGGAACGTTGATGACTGAGAGCTGCGTGGCTCGAAGTTCTCTTGGCCGGAGATCTGAGCTCCGGTCTTGAGTGAGCGTCTTGGAGCTGGGCTCGGGGATGTTGATGACTGAGAGCTGCGTGGATCGAAGTTCTCTTGGCTAGAGATCTGAGCTTCGATCTTGAGTGGGCGTCTTGGAGCTAGGCTCAGGGACGTTGATGATTGAGAGTTGCATGGCTCGAAGTTCTCTTGGCCAGAGATCTGAGCTCTGGTCTTGAGTTTGGAAGGTGGTAGCTTCGATGCTGTGCTTCCCTCTCATTCTCTTTCTTTCTTTTCCCTCTCAACTTTTTGATGAGCGGGGAGATCAGAGGTGAGGGTGCTTGCCGTGTTCCTCTCTTGTTCTCTTTCTTTCCTTCCCCTCTCTTCTCTCTCTCTCTTTTTTTTTTAGAGTGGGGAGATCAGAGAAGAGGATGCTTGCAGTGCCCCCCCTTTGTTCTCTTTCTTTCCTTCCCCTCTCATCTTCTTTTCGAGTGGGGAGATCAGAGAAGGGGAGGTTGCCGGGCTCCCCCCTTTGTTCTCTTTCTTTCCTTCCCCTCTCGTCTTCTTTTTGAGTGGGGAGATCAGAGAAAAGGGTTACCAGTCTTGATTGCCTTGGAGCTAAGCTCGAGGCCTTCCTGGACGTGGAGCTAGGCTCGGGCCCAGGGGTTGCCTGAGATCTTGGCTCAGGTCTTTGGCATCTTGGAGCTAGGCTCGAGGCGTTGATGGGAGCTACGTGGCCTCATGATCTCTTAGCATCTCGGAGCTAGGCTCGGAGATGTTTAAGATGGAGAGCGGCTTGGCTCGAAGTTTTCTTGGCCGGAGATCTGAGCTCTGGTCTTGAGCTAGCGTCCTGGAGCTAGGCTCGATGATGTTGTTGATTCGGAGCTGCCTGGCTCAAAGGTCTTCTGACATCTTGGAACTGGGCTCGGGGATGCTTGGAGTTGAGAGCTACGTGGTTTGGAGATCCTTTGACATCCTGGAGCTAGGCTCGGGGATGCTTGGAATTGGGAGCTACATGGCTCGGAGATCCTCTGACGTCCTGGAGCTGGACTCGGGGATGCTTGGAATTGGGAGCTACGTGGCTCGAAGATCCTCTGACGTCCTGGAGCTGGGCTCGGGGATGCTTGGAATTGGGAGCTACATGGCTCGGAGATCCTCTGACGTCCTGGAGCTGGGCTCGAGGATGCTTGGAATTGGGAGCTACATGGCTCGAAGATCCTCTGACATCCTAGAGCTGGGCTCGGGGATGCTTGGAATTGGGAGCTACGTGGCTCGGAGATCCTCTGACGTCCTGGAGCTGGGCTCGGGGATGCTTGGAATTGGGAGCTACGTGGCTCGAAGATCCTCTGATGTCCTGGAGCTGGGCTCGGGGACGCTGTCGATTCTTTCCTACAAGACATGCGGATACCCCTACAAGGGAGAAATCGTTATCACGATTGTGGGTAAGGGGACATACCTTGTTGGGGGCATCTTCGTAGGCTGCATGCCCTCCTCCTTCGAGGGAGCCTAACGCCATCAAGTTCTTCGAGGCAACGGACCCCTCGTGATGGGGCTTCGGCCGCCTCGTGGGGGCCTTCCCACGGTGATTCACGATCGCCGTCCCGATGACCGTGGCATCTTCGTTTGCCTTTCTCCTTTGCTTTCTTCTCCCCTCATGGCGGGGAGATGACTCTCGGGGCCCCCTGCCCCCCGAGCCTTCTTAGATGCATGCGTGATTCTCCAGGTGATCACACCCGCCGGTTTCGCGATGGGGTAGCTATCGATGGTTAGAGCTGACGGGAGAGCAGCGCGCGCTTGGGGCCCCGCTTGAGGTCTGCCCCCCCTCCCCCCCGCAAGCCTTTGGAGGTAGGCCTTCTTGATGAGCTTCTTGATCTCCTGCTTACGGTTGCGACATTTTTTGACGCCATGGCCGTGACCACAGAGGAAGCGATGATACTCCGCCTCGTCGTGACTGGTGAAGGGCTTCACCGGTGGTAGGCATTGTAGTCTGATGGCTCGTCAGCTGGGCCTCGCATGCTGATGAATCAGCGGGAGAACTCCATTAGCTTACGCTCATGCTTCTCCAGGCGCGTTTTCACTGTGTGCTTAAGGGCACCCACATCGCCAATCTGTTGACCTTTCTAGCTTGTGTCATCACCGTTCTTCCGCGGTATGTTGACCTGTGAGGAGGTGGAGGACTTAATCATGCCCGTCCTGCCCCCCTTCTTGGTGCGCCAATCAGTTGCCACTAGGATCGTCGTGGCCAGTAGCTGTTGTCGGCGCCGGAGATGCACTCCCCCTGCCGCCCAGCCATCCTAGGCTCCCGGACCTTCGTGCTAGGTGCGGACGCCTCGCTGCCCGGCGGTCCTCCGCTCCCGGACCTGCAAGACAGGGGTTAGAGACCCGGGCTGGGGTTTCTGGCGGGAGCACTCTGACGATCAAGTCAGTGACGATTCAGGGGAACAGATCCTCCTGGTCAGGCCCCTCTTGATGGACTCCGCACTAGGAGGAGTAAAAGATGTGAGTGAAGGTGAAAACGTTGCAGGGGGAGAGTGATAGCGGGGACAGAGGGGTGCCCTGCTCCTCCGCCTCTCCTTGTATCCCTCGTTTTCCTTCAACTGTGATGGTAGTGGTGCTTCGCCCCCTTGGTCGGGCTATGCTTGTGCTTATGGTGGTGGTGGTGGTGACATGCCCCTCTTGATGGTGGGGGTTGCACACCTTCTCCTTTCTTTTTTTTTTTTGCCTGTGTGTTCTTTTTTTTCTCTGTCCCTCTCTCTCTGGGGTTATGCCGGGTAGTCAGGCGCATGCGGCGGTGTCCCGAGGAGTCTTTCCTGATTCATGATAAGGAGAGTTGTTAGGCGCTCCGGCACTCCTCTTGGTTGCCTCATTTCGGGAAACTTGGCAGTGCCTCGAACGGTGGGCCGCCGCCCGCGGGATTCGAATCTCCCGGTTGGCTTCTTTTCTTGGGCAATCTGAGTGGTTGGTGATGAGTGTGGCATCTTGATCAACGTGCTGCTTGCCTTTCTGGTATAACTGGCGATCGCAGGTGGTCAGTACGGTCTGTAAGGTGCTCCAGTGCAGTCCTCGGGCGGCTCGCCGGTGTTTCAGGCTGGGGCCGAGATGGAACGGCAGGGCTCGCTCTGACCTAAGCGCTTTGAGCTTGCGGGGGCGTCTCGATGGAGGAGGGCAGAGAGTGGGCCCGGTCCGGAGGGCGCGCACTCGGAGAGGCTTCACATCGGCGGGTGAGCACTGAGCTCGACCTCGACCGCATGGCACTAGCCTCCGAGGGTCTCGCTGTGGAGGGCAGGAGGCGGGCCCGGTCCAGAGGGCGCGCGCTCGGAGAGGCTCCACATCGGCGGGTGAGCGTTGAGCTCGACCTCGACCGCAGGGCACTAGCCTCCGAGGGTCTCCCTCTGGAGGGCAGAAAATGGACCCGGTCCAATGGGCGTGCGCTCGGAGAGGCTCCACATCGACGGGTGAGCGCTAAGCTCGACCTCGATCACAGGGCACTAGCCTCCGAGGGTCTCGCTCTGGATGGCAAAAGACGGACCCGGTCCAGAGGGCGCGCGCTCGAAGAGGCTCCACATCGACGGGTGAGCGTTTAGCTCGACCTCGACCGCAGTGCACTAGCCTCCGAGGGTCTCTCTCTGGAGGGCAGAAGGCAGACCCGGTCTAGAGGGCGCGCGCTCGGAGAGGCTCCACATCGACGAGTGAGCGCTGAGCTCGACCTCGATCGCAGGGCACTAGCCTCCGAGGGTCTCTCTCTAGAGGGTGGAAGGCGGCTCCGACCTAGGCATCCCGAGCTTGCGGACACGACTTGGAGGAGGACTGAGCTCGGCTTGTTGTTCTGAGGGAGCTCAGCTCAGCTCGGTAGTGGAATCCAGGCTGGAGAGTCGACGCGGTGTCTTTTCTTGACGTGGCGCCTGCCGGTTCCTCCACGTCAGCGATCCCTCCACATCAGGAACCTTTTCCATGGAGGACCAAAGGACATCTCCCGAATGTTAGCCATATAAGAAGCCACCCAATCAGCCACGGAACTGGCTTCCCTATAAACATGTTTGATCATAATCCCAGAGGACCCCTGCAGAAGCCTAACAATGTCGCAGATGAGAGGGTGAGCTGACGTGGAGCGAAAAGCGTGCCGAATCCATGAGATGATCATCAAAGAGTCATCCTCGATAATAAGCTGCTCCAGGTGAAGGGATGTCATGGCATAACGAATGCTAGCCCATGCCCCTGAAGCTTAGCCATGGAAACAGTAGGGTCGATTAGATGACACCCTTCGGCCGCAAGGAATCCATAACTGGAAGCCCGGATAACAAAAGTACCTCCCCCCATGCCTACCCCTAATACTTCCAACAAAACTGACTATGGCAAACATCGGAGGAGGGGGCTCCCAAGAAATAAAGATCTGGCGGGGCATTCGAAGAGCAGTGCCGGAACCCCATATCTTCGCATTCCCCACTATCGAGCTTTGATACTCCCTGGCATAGGCCCTGGTTCTCTCAATAATCATCCTGGCCAAACAGATGGAAGAGGAAAACACCATATCATTCTAGGTAAGCTAGATATGTTATGCCAAGTATGCTAATACAATGGACTTGGGGTTGGTCGAACTTAGAGCAATTCTTTGTACACAGGAGTGGTGTAGAAAATCCATCATGGTGCACATTGCAC
Organism: Areca catechu; assembly: GCA_021397845.1. Lineage (NCBI taxonomy): Eukaryota > Viridiplantae > Streptophyta > Magnoliopsida > Arecales > Arecaceae > Areca > Areca catechu. Next base: position 43,925,548 of record CM038039.1, read on the forward strand.
TTCTCGATCCGGGTATGTCGTGCTCATGTGGCATGATGGAATTTTTATCCTTTTGGTATCAAATCATACATATAAAATAATAAAAAATAGAGATGCATATGGCTCGTCAAAACTTATTCAAATTGTAAAATAATACAAGATAAAAATATCCTTTTCCCTCCAAAATGAATCATTTTTTCCATTCTTTGCTAGTACAAAAATATTAGGCATGCTCCTATTCTTTCTCTTCTTCCTTCTTTTGCTCCTCTATCTAAGAGGGATAGCAAAGACTGCATGCAATGGCTTCGACTATGGCAGGTTTTGAAGATGGTTTGCTAGGTTGACTAGGCCACTTGCGTGCATCGTCATTGAGTTCGACAAGCAAGCAGGTGCATGGCATTGTACTATTCGGATATTCATCCGAGCGGTCATGGTGGTGGCGATTAGAACAACCATGTCCTTGGCAACGGTGGTGGTAGCATCCGACGATGGCACCATCCACTCGACCATTATTGTGCGGGTCCCAACTTGCACATGGTGCCGGAGCTGCGGCGGGCATGGTCGCAGTGTCAAGGATGGTCGGGAAGGTGGTGTGGAGCTCTACGGGCTATAGTGCCTGTCGAACCAGCCGCATGCCATATAATTCCTTTAGGATGTTATAGCAACATCTTAGGATGCCATAGAATAGTGTCAAACCTGATTTTAGGACTTATTTGGAAATCGAGATGTCATAGAATCCTCTTTATGATGTTTTATCATCATCTCGAGATATCATAAAATGATGTCAAACATGATTATAGGATGTATTTGGATAATAAGGTATCATAGAATCTCCTTGGGATGTCATAAAATTTTCTTGGAATGTCATAGAATGGTATCAAACATGATTTTGAAACTCATTTAGATATCAAGGTATCATAAAATTTCCTTAGGATTTTATATAATCCCATCAGGATATCATAGAATGGTGCTAAACCTGATTATAAGACCTATTTAGATATCAAGGTATCATAGAAATCCCTTAGGATATCATAGAATCTTGTTAGGATACCATGGAATGGCGTCAGACATGATTTTGGAACCTATTTAGATACCAAGATATCATAAAATTTCCTTAGGATGTCATATAATCCTTTTAGAATATCATAAAATGGTGTCAAACTTGATTATGAGACCTATTTGAATACCAAGGTATCATATAATTCCCTTAGGATATCATAGAATTTCTTTGGAATGCTATAAAATGATGTCAAACATAATTTTGGGACCTATTTGAATACTAGGATGTCATAGAAACCACTTGGGATGTCATAAAATGATATCAAGTATGATTTTCGGACCTATTTAGATATCAGTATATCATAAAATCTCATTAAGATATCATAAAATCCTCTTGAAATATCATAAAATGGTGCCAAACTTGATTTTAGGATCTATTTGGATATCAGAATATCATATAATCCCTTTAGGATGTCATAGAATCCCTTGGGATACCATAAAATGATACCAAATCTAATTTTGGGATATATTTGGATACCAAGATATCATAAAATCTTCTCGGGATGTTATAGAATTTTCTTGGGATATCATAAAATGGTACAAAACTTGATTTTGGAACATATTTGGATATTAGAATGTTAGAAAATCTTTTTAGGATATAATTTTTTTTTGGGATGTCATAAAATAAAATGATATCAAATCAAATTTTAGGATCTATTTAGATACTAGAATATCATAAAATATTCTTAGGATGTCATAGAATCTCCTTGGGATATCGCAAAATGATATCAAACATGATTTTGAAATCTATTTGGATATCAGAATATCATACAATCTCCTTATGATGTCATGGAATCTTTTTGAGATATCATAAAATGATACTAAACATAATTTTGGAGCTTATTTGAATACCATGATATCATAAAATCTTTTTAGGATGTCATAAAAATCTTTTAGAATGCTATAAAATGATATCAAACTTGATTTTGGGACCTATTTGGATACCGGAATATTATAGAATCCCCTTAGGATTTCATAGAATCTTTTTTGAATGCCATAAAATGGGGTCAAACTTAATTTTAGAACCTATTTGGACACCAACATATCATAGAGTTTTGTTAGGATGTCATAGAACATCCTAGGAATGTCATAAAATGGTACCAAACATGTATTTAGAAACTATTTTGATACCAAAATATCATAAAATCTCTTAAGGATATCATAGAATTTTCTTGGAATGTTATAAAATGATGCAAAACTCGATTTTAGAATATATTTGGATACCAAAATATCAGAGAATCATATTAGAATATTATAGAATTTTTTTGTGATATCATAAAATGGTGCCAAACCTGATTTTGAGACTTATTTGGATATCAGAATATCATAGAATCTCCTTAGGATGTCATAGAACCACCCCCTTGAGATGTTATAAAATGATGCCAAACCTAATTTTGTGACCTATTTGGATACCATAATATTATTAAATTTTTATGGGATGTCATAAAACCCTCTTGGGATGTCATAAAATGGTGTTAAATATGATTTTGAAATATATCTGGATACCAGAATGTCATAAAATTCTCTTAGGATGTCATGGAATTTTCTTGGAATGTCATAAAATAGTGTTAAACATGATTTTGACCTATTTGGATATCAAAATGTCTCATAAAATTCCATTGGGATGTTATAAAATGATGATAAATCTGATTTTGAGACATATTTGGGTACCAAAATATTATAAAATTTTCTCGAAATATTATAAAATGGTTCCAAACCCGATTTTGAGAAATATTTGGATATCAGAATATTATAGAATTCTCCTAGAATATCATAAAATCCCTTGGAATGTCATAAAATAGTGCCAAACATGATTTTGAGACCTATTTGAATTCCAAAATGTCATAGAATCTACTTAAAATGTCATAGAACCCGCTTGAAATGTCATAAAATGATGTCAAAACATAATTTTGTAGCTTATTTGGATACTAGAATATCATAGAATTCCATTAGGATATTATGGAACTTCTCTGGAATGTCATAAAATGGTGACAAACATGATTTTGGGACATATTTGGTTACTAAAATATCGTATAATCTTCTTAGGATGTCATAAAACTTTCTTGGGATGTCATAAAATGATATCAAACCCAATTTTAGGATCTATTTGGATAATAGAATGTTATGAAATCTCCTTAGAATGTCATAAAATCCCTTTGGGATATCATAAAATGGTATTAAACCAAATGTTAGGATCTATTTGAATACTAGAATGTCATTGAATTCTCTTAGGATGTCATAAAATATCCTTGGAATGTCATAAAATAGTACAAACCTTGATTTTAAGATAAATTTGGATACCAGTATGCCATAGAATCTTTATGGAATGTAATAAAATGATGTCAAACATGATTTTGGAACCTATTTGGATACTAGAATGTCGTAAAATCTTCTTAAAATATCATAAAATCTTTTTGGAATGTCATAAAATAGTGCCAAACCCGATTTTGGGATATATTTGGATACCGGATGTCATAGAATTTTTTTAGAATGTTATCAAATGATGCCAAACCCAATTTTAGAATCTATTTGGATATACTAGAATGCCGTATAAGCATCTTAGGATGCAATAGAATCTTCTTGGGATATCATAAAATGATGTCAAACCCAATTTTGGGACCTGTTTGGATACTAAAATATCATAAAATCTTCTTAGGATGCCATAGAATCCTCTTGGAATGTGATAAAATGGTGTCAAATCTAATTTTGGAATCTATTTGGATATCAGAATATTATAGAATTCCCTTATGATGTTATAAAACTTTCTTAGAATGTCATAAAATGATACCAAATATGATTTTAGGATCTATTTGGATACCAAAATATCATGAATCTTCTTAGGATATCATTAAATTTTATTGGAGTGTCATAAAATGGTGTCAAACCCGATTTTGGAATCTTTTTGGATACTAGAATATCATAGAATTCTCTTAGGATGTCATAAAATCACCTTGGGATGTCATAAAATGGTATCAAATACGATTTTGAAATTTATTTGGATATCAGAAGGTCATAGAATATTTCTAAGATATCATAAAACTTTTTTGAGATGCCACAAAATGGTGCCAAACATGATTTTGGTACCTACTTAGATACCAGAATGTCATAAAATCCCTTTAGGATGTTATAGAATCTCCTTGGAATGTCATACAACATCGACACCGTCAGCATCCTCGGCGATGGCTTTATGGTGCACAATCTCATCCTTGGGATCATCACCGGCGTGGGGGCATACTAGGTAGTGGCGCTCCAGTTGGGTAGCAACCACTATATCCTTAACATCATCGAGCTCCGTGGCCACCGGGATACTCTCTACGCATGGCCCCTATGACAATTGTACCGTCGCTGCCAGATCTTTGGCACAATCGATTTCATCTTTGGCAATGCTATAGCGGTGTTCAATGAATATCTTCTCGAGATGGTGATGTAGGCAGAGGGATCAGATAAGGCTGGTGCGATACTGTGATGGCATAAGGGTAGATAGACCCGGTGCAGGCGACAAGTTTTGTGTTTCTTTTTTTTACAAAAATGTATTATTTTTTGCATAGTAAGATCACTAATATTCAAAGAAATATATTATTTTTTTGCATAGCTTGCTTCTTGTACTCACTTTGTTGAGGACTTTATGACTTGTCTTAGTTTATTTGAATTGGTGAGTCTTTTGGTCGGGGGTTGTGGCATGGTGGAAGTTAATTGCTATACATAACCAGTTTATTTGGCTTTAAGAAGATTAATGAGATTTTTATGAGTTTCCCCATGGATGAAATACTGGTTTATCATAAGTTGAGTTTGTTCTTTTGCTATTGAATTTTTTATGATAGCGAGATTGCTTGGTAGTCCTCAAAATCCAGTCACTCATTCCCATTTTTTGATGCTGAGAGGTGGAGCAGGTTTTCCTTGGTAGTTTTGTATATAAAAATGTAATTTTGAGACCACATTTTATTTATAAGTTGAGAATAAAAGAAGGTACATTGTATACTTTTATATATTAAAACTTGTTGATCAATATTTAATGCCCTTTTTTATGGAATTTTTTGTTCAGCACTTTATCTTTGTTGGTGTCTTTGTTCCAATACACTTCTTGCAACTAGAAGTTGAGAAAGTTTTAACCACTATATATTGAGCACCTAACCCAAAATAATTGTTCTGTCAGTTTCATATATAAGAATGTTATCTTGGTATCCAAATAGATTCCAAAATTAGTTTATCACTAGTTTATGATATCTCAAGAAGATTCTATGATATTCCAAAGAGATTTTATGTTATCCTAGTATCCAAATATATTTTAAAATTAGGTTTTGTACCATTTTATGATATCATAAGAAGATTCTATGACATCCTAAGAGAATTCTATGATATCCTAGTATCCAAATTGATCCTAAAATCAAATTTGACACCATTTTATAATATTCCAAGGAGATTCTATGATATCTTAAGAAGATTCTATGATATTTTGGTATCCAAATAATTTTTAAAATTATGTTTGACACCATTTTATGATATTTCAAGAAGGTTCTAAGACATTTTAAGAGAATTTTCTAATATATTGGTATCCAAATAAATCTCAAAATTTTGTTTGACATCATTTTATGGCATTCCAAGAAGATTTTATGATATTTTATAGAAATTTTATGACATTCTAATATCCAAATAGAACATAAAATCATGTTTATCACTGTTTCATGACATCTCAAGGTGATTCCATGACATCCTAAGAAAATTCTATGATATTCTAGTATTCAAATAGGTCCCAAAATTAGGATTGATATTATTTTATGACATTTCATGAAGATTCTATGATATTTTAAGATGATTCTATGATATGCTGGTATCTAAATATATTCTAAAATTGGGTTTGGCATCACTTTATGACATTACAAGAAGATTCTATAATATTCTTGTATCCAAATATGTTTCAAAATCAGGCTTGACACTATTTTATGATATTTTAAGAGAATTTTATAATATTTTAAGGGGATTCTATGACATTCTGATATCTAAATAAATTTCAAAATCAGGTTTGACCCATTTTATGATATCCTAAGGAGATTCTATAACATCCTAAGAAGTTCTATAACATTCAGGTATCTAAATAAGTTCCAAAATTATGTTTGGCACCATTTTATGACATTCTAAGAAAGTTCTATGACATCTTAAGAAGATTCTATAATATTTTGGTATCCAAATAGATCATAAATTAGGTTCGACACCATTTTATAATATCTCAAGCGGGTTCTATGATATCCTAAAGGGATTTTATAATATTCTGGTATCCAAATAAATTTTAAAATAAGGTTTGACATCATTTTATGACATCTTAAGAGAATTCTATAATATTTTAAGAGGATTCTATGACATTCTGGTATTCAAATATGTTCCAAAATTGAATTTGGCACCATTTTATGACATTTCAAAAGAATTCTATGACATTATGGTATCCAAATATTTCTAAATTCAGGCTTGGTACTGTTTTATGACATTCCAAGGAGATTCTATGATATCTTAAGAGGATTTTATGATATTCTAGTATCTAAATAGGTTCCAAAATTATATTTGTCACCATTTTATGATATCCCAATGTGGTTTTATGATATCTTAAGAAGATTCTATGATATTCTGGTATACAAATAGGTTTCGAAATTATGCTTAGTATAATTTTATGACATCCCAAGGAAGTTCTATGCTAATCTAAGAGGATTCTATGACATTCTGATATACAAATAGGTCACAAAATTAGGTTTGACATCATTTTATGACATCTCAAGGGATTCTATAACATCCTAAGAGGATTTTATAATATTTTATGATATTCTGGTATCTAAATAGATTCCAAAATTAGGTTTGGTACCATTTTATAATATCCCAAGAGGGTTCTATAATATTCTAAGAGGGTTTATGACATTTTGGTATCCATATATGTTCCAAAATTGGATTTGACACCATTTTATGATATTTCAAGAAATTGTGATATCCTAAGAAAATTTTATAACATCCTGATATCAATATAGGTCCCAAATTAATGTTTGACATCATTTTATGATATTCCAAGGAGATTCTATGACATCCTAAAAAAATTCTATAACATTCTAGTATCCAAATAGATTTCAAATTCAGGTTTGATATCATTTTATGATATTCTAAGAAATTCCTATGACATCCTAAGGAGATTTTATGATATTTTGTATCTAAATAGATTTCAAAATCATGTTTGACACCACTTTATGGCATTCCAAGGGACTTCTATGAAATTCTAATAATTATTTTATGATATCCTAGTATCCAAATATATCACAAAATTAGGTTTGACACTATTTTATTACATCTCAAGAGGGTTCAATGACATTCTAAGATGATTTTATGATATTCTTGCATCCAAATATGCCCCAAAATCAGGTTTGACACTATTTTATGACATCCTAAGAAGATTCTATGATATTCTAAAAGGATTTTATGATATGATGGTATTTAAATATGTTCTAAAATTAGATTTGACCCTATTTTATGACATTCCATGGAAATTCTATGATATTATAAAAAGATTTTATGACATTCTGGTATCAAAATAGGTCCCAAACTTATGTTTGACATGATCTTATGACATACCAAGGAGATTCTATGACATCATAAAGGGATTCTATGACATTTTAGTATTCAAATAGGTCTCAAAATCAGATTTGACATCATTTTATGACATTCCAAGGATGTTTTATGACATTCTAAGAAAATTTTATAATATTCTGGTATCCAAATAGATTACAAAATCAAGTTTGATATCATTTTATCGCATTCTAGGAAACTTCTATGACATGCCAAGAAGATTTTATGATATTCTGGTATCCAAATAGGTCCCAAAATTATGTTTAGTACCATTTTATGATATTTCAAAATGATTCTATGATATTATAAGAAGATTTTATGACATTTTGGTATCCAAATAGATTCTAAAATCATGTTTGGTGCTGATATGGATAAATCGCTGACGTGGAGCACGTGTCAAGTCCAGCTGGACACGGTCAGCACAACGTGAATTTTTTCTTTCAAAAGATCCCCCGTTCGGGAAGAAGTGCTCCTGCTCCTTTGCCAGGTGGCACTCCAAGATGGGTCCACCTCGACCGAAGTCGAGCCTCTCTCTGCCACTCCTCCAGGTGTCCACCCAGGAGGGATCCACCTCGGTCGAAGCTGGCGGCCCCTCGCTCCCTCGCCAGGTGGCACCCCAAGACGGGTCCACCTTTGTCGAGGTCGAGCCGGGCCCTCCTGCTCCTTCGCCAGGTGGCACCCCAAGACGGGTCCACCTCGGTCGAAGTCGAGCCTCTCTTTGCCACTCCGCCAGGTGTCCACCCAGGAGGGATCCACCTCGGCCGAAGCTGGCGGCCCCTCGCTCCCTCGCCAGGTGGTATCCCAAGACGGGTCCACCTCTGCCGAGGTCGAGCCGGGCCCTCATGCTCCTTCACCAGGTGGCACCCCAATACGGGTCCACCTCGGCCGAAGTTGAGCCTCTCTCTACCACTCCGCCAGGTGTCCACCTAGGAGGGGTCCACCTCGATCAAAGCTGGCGGACCCTCGCTCCCTCGCCATGTGGCACCCCAAGACGGGTCCACCTCTGCCGAGGTCGAACCGGGCCCTCCTGCTCCTTCGCCAGGTGGCACCCCAAGACGGGTCCACCTCGGCCGAAGTCGAGCCTCTTTCTGCCACTTCGCTAGGTGTCCACCCAGGAGGGATCCACCTCGGCCGAAGCTGGCGGCCCCTCGCTCCCTCGCCAAGTGGCACCCCAAGACGGGTCCACCTCTACCAAGGTCGAGCCGGGCCCTCCTGCTCCTTTGCCAAGTGGCACCCCAAGACGGGTCCACCTCGGCCGAAGTCGAGCCTCTCTCTGCCACTCCTCCAGGTGTCCACCCAGGAGGGGTCCACCTCGGCCGAAGCTGGCAGCCCCTCGCTCCCTCGCCAAGTGGCACCCCAAGACGGGTCCACCTCTATCGAGGTCGAGCCGGGCCCTCCTGCTCCTTCGCCAGGTGGCACCCCAAGACGGGTCCACCTCGGTCGAAGTCGAGCCTCTCTTTGCCACTTCGCCAGGTGTTCACCCAGGAGGGGTCCACCTCGGCCAAAGCTGGCGACCTCTCGCTCACTCGCCAGGTGGTATCCCAAGACGGGTCCACCTCTGCCGAGGTCGAGCCGGGCCCTCCTGCTCCTTCGCCAGGTGGCACCCCAAGACGGGTCCACCTCGGCCGAAGTTGAGCCTCTCTCTGCCACTCCGCCAGGTATCCACCCAGGAGGGGTCCACCTCGATCGAAGCTGGCGGCCCCTCGCTCCCTCGCCAGGTGGCACCCCAAGATGGGTCCACCTCTGCTGAGGTCGAACTGGGCCCTCCTGCTCCTTCGCCAGGTGGCACCCCAAGACGGGTCCACCTCGGCCGAAGTCGAGCCTCTCTCTGCCACTCCGCTAGGTGTCCACCTAGGAGGGGTCCACCTCGATCGAAGCTGGCGGCCCCTCGCTCCCTCGCCAAGTAGCACCGCAAGATGGGTCCACCTCAACCAAGGTCGAGCTGGGCCCTCCTGCTCCTTCGCTAGGTGGCACCCCAAAACGGGTCCACCTCGGTCGAAGTCGAGCCTCTCTCTGCCACTCCGCCAGGTATCCACCCAGGAGGGGTCCACCTCGGCCGAAGCTGGCAACCCCTCGCTCCCTCGCCAGGTGACACCCCAAGACGGGTCCACCTCTGCCAAGGTCGAGCCGGGCCCTCCTGCTCCTTCGCCAGGTGGCACCCCAAGACGGGTCCATCTCTGTCGAGGTCGAGCCTCTCTCTGCCACTCTGCCAGGTATCCACCCATGAGGGGTCCACCTCGGCCGAAGCTGGCGGCCCCTCACTCCCTCGCTAGGTGGAACCCTAAGACGGGTCCACCTCTGTCGAGGTCGAGCCGGGCCCTCCTGCTCCTTCGCCAGGTGGCACCCCAAGACGGGTCCACCTCGACCGAAGTCGAGCCTCTCTCTACCACTCCGCTAGGTGTCCACCCAGGAGGGGTCCACCTCGGCCGAAGCTGGCGGCCCCTCACTCCCTCGCCAAGTGGCACCCCAAGACGGGTCCACCTCTGCCGAGGTCAAGCCGGGCCCTCCTGCTCCTTCGCCAGGTGGCACCCCAAGACAGGTCTATCTCGGCTGAAGTCAAGCCTCTCTCTGCCACGCCGCCAGGTGTCCACCCAGGAGGGATCCACCTCGGCCGAAGCTGGCGGCCCCTCGCCAGGTGGCATCCCAAGACAGGTCCACCTCTGCCAAGGTCGAGCTGGGCCCTCCTGCTCCTTCGCCAGGTGGCACCCCAAGACGGGTCCACCTCGACCGAAGTTGAGCCTCTCTCTGCCACTCTGCCAGGTGTCCACCCAGGAGGGGTCCACCTCGGTCGAAGCTGGCAGCCCCTGCTCCACCGCCAGGTGGTGCCCCCTGACGGGTCCACCTCGGTCGAGGTCAGCCCTACTCTGCAAAGCCTTGGGGAGGTAGAGACACGGGTCGCGAGGTCGCCACTAAAGCCAGCGCGCACCGCGCTCTGTACAAGGTGCCGATACGGCCTGTGGTCATACACGAAATCTTGTTTACACTAGTTAATCAGGGCTCCGCAACCGAGGAATGAAATTCTAGCGGGCAGGAGCCTGAAACAGCTGGAAGCCCACCATCAACGCCCCGAAAGGAGAGCTCCCGCGCTCGGCCCAAGGCCTCACCAGTCTTCCCCCTTTCGTGACACATTGCGGACGAGGCGGGCCGGCCATTTAACTTCCGGACTCGAAGAAGAAGGGGAAGGAGAAGGTCCAGAGGTCTCAGAGAGCCCCCTGGAGGGCACGTGGGCTGAAGGCAGTTCGGTGGTATAAAAGGGATGGTAAAAACGGATGGAAAGGTAAGTGAAAAAAAAGGAGAGAATACCGAAAGAACGATCCGGGGGATCCCAGGAAGTCCCCAGGCGAGAGCTCGGTGGCCCTAGCACCGGAAGCCGGGCCTCAACTCCTCTCTGCCCCACACTTCTTTCATTTACATCTCCTCTAAGCACGGGGATCCTTCGGGAGCCCGCCTTAGAGGTCCTGTTCCATCTTGCTGCTCTCTGACTTGATCGTCGGAGTGCCCCCGTCGGAACCCCCGGCCCGGGTCTCTGACCTTATTTTGTAGGTCCGGAAGTTTGGAGATCTTGAGGTGAGAGAGTCCGAGAACCGGCGCCAGCTCACGAGCTACAGGCCACCGCGGTGAGATCGGCAACAGGTGCCATTTTATAATATTCCAAGAAAATTTTATGACATCCTATATAGATTTTATAACATTTTGGTATCTAAGTAGGTTCCCAAATTAAGTTTGGCATCATTTTATGACATCCCAAGGAGATTCTATAACATCATGAGGAGATTTTATGATATTATGATATCCAAATAGGTTCCAAAATCAGGTTTGACATCATTTAATGATATCTCAAGGAGATTCTATAAAATCTTGAGAAGATTTTATGATATCCTGGTATCTAAATAGGTTCCAAAATTAAATTTAGTACAATTTTATAGCATCCTAAGAGGGTTCTATGACATCTTAAGAAGATTGTATAACATTCTGGTATTCTGATAGATCCCACAATCAGGTTTGACACAATTTTATAACATTTCAAGAGGATTCTATGATTTCTAAAAAGATTTTATGACATCTTGGTATCTAAATATATTTCAAAATCATGTTTGACACCATTTTATGATATCTCAAATGATTTCTATGATATCTTAACGGGATTCTATGATATCTTAGTATCCAAATAGGTTCTAAAATCATGTTTGACATCATTTTATAATATTTCAAAAAAAATTATGACATTCTAAGGGGATTGTATGATACCTTGGTATCTAAATAGGTCTCATAATCAAGTTTGACACTATTCTATGATATTCCAAGAGAATTATATGATATTCTAAGAAGATTTTATGATATCTTGATATCTAAATATGTTCAAAATTATATTTGTAATCATTCTATGGCATCCCAAAGAGATTCTATGACATACTAAGGGGTTTCTATGACATCTTGGTATCTAAATAGGTCCTATAATCAGGTTTGGCACCGTTCTATAACATCTTGAGGAAATTATATAAAATCCTAAGGCAATTCTATGACACCTTGGTATTTAAATAGATCCTAAAATTATGTTGACACAATTCTATGACATCCCAAGAGGATTTTATCGCATTCCAAGAAGATTCTATGATACCTTGGTATCTAAATAGGTCATATAATCAAGTTTAACATCATTCTATGATATCCCGAGGGGATTATATAATATCTTAAGAGGATTCTATGATATCTTGGTTTTTAAATAAGTCCTAGAATTAGGTTTGGTACCATTCTAATGACATCCCAAGAAGATTTTATGATATCCTAAAGGGATTCTATGATATCTTGGTATCTAAATGGTACTATAATCTAGTTTGATATCATTCTATGACATTCCAAGAGATTGCTATGACATCCTAAGAAGATTTTATGACATGCAGCTGGTTCGATAGGTACTGTAGCCCTCAGAGTTGCGCACCACCATCCAAACCGCCCTTGACACAGACGCTGCGCTTGCCATAGCTTCGACACCCATGCACAAGCTAGGACTTGCACAATAATAGTCGAGTGGATGGTGCCATTGTCAAATGTTGCCACCACCACACAAGAACATGGTTGTTCTGGTCACTATCACCATGCCCATTCAAACGGATGCCCGGATGGCACACTACCATGTGCTTGCTTGCCGAACTCGACGACAATGCATGCGAGTGGACCTGTTGGTCCAGCAGCCATCTTTGGAACCAGCCATAGCCGAAACTACCGTGCACGGCCTTCGTTGTCCCTCTCAAATAGAGAAGTAGAAGGAAGAACAGAGAGAACAAGAGCCTGCCTAATGTTTTCGTACCGGCAGAGAATGAAAAAAAATGACTCATTTGGAGGGAAAAGATATTTTTATTTTATAGTATTTTAAAATTTGGATCTATGATCAATGATATGTACCTTTATTTTTCATTGCTTGATACATTTAATTTGATACCGAAAGAATGAAAATCCCACGTCACGATAGCACAACGTGGCCAAATCGAGAAGTGCAGTATGCACCATGTTGGATTTTCTACAGCACTCTTGCTGTACAAAGAATTACTCTTTTAGTTGTGCCTTGGACTAAGCTTGGACTAAATCTGGCCCGCCTATCCTAGCCTCTCTCTCTCTCTCCAAAATGTTTGTGTATGTATGATATCTTTGTTTTCAATCATACAAGAGACTCAAATAGAGTATAACAAAACTACGATCTCAACCAAATTTTTATCTGTCATTTCTTGTAGCTATTGTATAATATATTTTTATGATTAAATATTAATTCTAAGGTTGATTCCTGTACGATCTTTTTTTTCACATCTTCATTTTCATATCTTTTTGATGGTATGGATGTTCATGGCATAAAAATAATAGTTAAATAGATGAAATCTTTTAGATACCCTTTTTTTTTTTTTTTTTTAATATGTTTTTATATTTTTACATCATTCTTTGTCAATGTTTTGTATTTCATAAGATACCATTTTGTTGTATTAAATAATTCAAAAAAAAAGTCTAAAAGTTTAGCAAAATAACTTATTAAGTATTTAACTTTTACCGAAACCTCGTCCACTCGCGGCATTTTTTTTTTTTTTGGATTCTAAGTTGGACATGGACATAGAGTTTAGGATGACCTATGCCCGCACCCTCACTGCACTTAGATCGGTATTTGGGTTTTTGGACATGTGCATATCAAAGATGTATTTGATTTGCAATTAGGATCGGAATTAAAATCGGAATGATCATGTATTAATATATTTGGATATATTTGGTTGAAAAGAGTTGAAGGATGAGTGACTTCCATTTCAACCATTTGATTTGATAAAATTCTATTCCTATTTCTATTCCAATGAAAATAGAAATGCCCTGCTCTCCAAATTATAAACCATACTTTCTTATAGTATTTAAATTTTATTTCAATTCTAATCACAAATCAAATAAGTCGAGGAATATGATGATTCCAATCCAGCTCGATTTCAATCCCAGCGATGAACCTGGCACACCTATGATTCGTAATCAAAATAAAAATAAAAATAAAAATTGAATACTACGAAAGTGTAGAGATGTGATTTTTGAGGGATCGAAGCATTCCCATTTCTTTTGAAATCACGATGGATGTGGAACTCCTTTCAACCAAAAGGGTTGAAATAGAATCATTTTTATTTCAAGCTACCAGCTCCCTCTAATCAAACATGTCAGAAGTGGCGACAGGTTGTGCCGTCTAATGTTGGGTTGGTTAAACTGAGGTATGATTACACTGCCATGAAATCAAAGTTCCTAGGCGCGTGATAGCCACGAAATTGGTTCATCCCAGAGCCGGTATACCACATTGACCGTACCAGGGCGAGACCGTTTCTGGTGCCGGTTATGCGCCACCCTCCAACGTCTGGGAGTCCGAATGGAAACATAAAGTCTCTGAGCCCTCTCCCTCCCGCCGTGTGTTAGATAGCGTGCGGGTATAGCAATGAGAGCCCTGGTGTCCAGGATAAACAGGGAGCTGGCCGCGACGCCACGGCCTTCTTTAGCGCTGAAGTCTCTCGGCTCCCGCTTCGTGCACCACCACCACCACGATAGCCCAACAAAGAAGGAGAAAAAGAGGAGCTATATCCTGGGACCGGACTTCCCTGACATTTGGAACCCTCCCAGATCCACCCCTCCGCCGTCTCAAACCCCAGGTAATGGCACCTTTTCTCGGTTCCAAGCCTTGTGACGATTGGTTACGGCATAAACTCAAACATGTTTTGGTGCTTCGCCTGGGGAGAATTTCTGTTCGATTGTACTTAGACCTGATGTTCTAATATCCAGTTGGTTATATGTGATTGTTCATGATGATAAACATTTTGGCCAGATAATATCTGTGGCATGACTATCTTCTCGTTCTTAAGTAACTAATGTTGAAAGGAACTTTCCTCTAGCAACCATCTGTGTCCTCGGTCGGAAGAATTTGCACATAGTTATTATATATGAGAAAGCACAAAGGATGAGGGCCACATGACATGCAATGGTATATCACTTTGAGAGCATGATGTAGCTATGCATGACCTTTTCCAAGGGGCTTTCCTTCAAGCTAAAATTCCTAAGATTGCTGTTTTATTTAAAAATCATCATTCTCCTTGACAGTTTCAAATTTCAAATCCCAAATTTACTTACATCAAATTTTGAAAAGGATCCGACCAGCTTAGTAGAAGGAAACTTCTATAGAAGGTGCTACACCTCCTTTAGAATATCTTAGGAAATGTACTTCTGTTTCCACGTCCTCAAAACCTCCTGTTTCAGAACACTTATTGACAGTTATGTTAGTGGTGGGAACCTGGATAACTTTTAACATCCAAGTTCATGATAGTGTTTGGAAGGGATGTTTAGGAAAAACTCCCTCTAATGAACCGTCCATGCGCTGTTTCAACATTGTCGTCTGTATAGCTTGCAGATTTTTCATTCTCTTTAGCATGTCTCTTAATAGAAATGATAAGGGAGTTGCAATACTACTATAGTTCTATTACAATATCTCTTAATGCCCGATGGAGTATTCTAGATCAGGTGAGGCCTGTAAAGGTCAACAACATAGCTACTTCAATCAGTAATACTTTGAGGGGGATTTCTCAAATGGTGTGGCATACATCAGATCATGTGGATGAGTCGCTTTTCGTTATCTCAGCTTCTTGGTCGGCCAACTTGTCCAGACAATTTTTTTTGTAAATGGATATGGATTGTGATCAGAAAAATAAAATGAGAGCAAAGCCGTTATCTAACATCATTTATAATGTTTGCAAGATTTTGTAAGTCATAAATTGTTCCACATATGAAGAATTGGATGCTTATCATATGTCCAATGGATGGTAAAATATATTTCTTAATGGGCCATCTGTCCTGACAAATGATGAAATGCTTAATGTAAACTTTGATTTTCTTGAATCCGTATCATAGAAGTGGCTGTTGAATTTTTTTTTTCCTTCTGTTTTATAGCAAAGAAAGGACATAAAATTTCGTAGATTGACCTGATCAAGGTTCATATAATCTCAGGTCAGAGACCTACATGATATCTTGTGTATGGTTCAGTTGGCAAGAATAATATGTAACCAGTATGCATTTCATTAATCTGCACAGGATGTTGGTTTTTTGCCCTGGATCGGATTTTGTTTTCAATTCCAACCCCTTTTAGTTGAATATATGCTAATAGGGCATCATATATGCTTTTCAAAATTTGATATTCTTAGATGATCCGGATCCTAAATTTGCTTTGCTGCTTTTGGTTTCCTAACCCATTTGTTGCTGAACTAGTGTGCATGTCTTCCAAAACCATGCTTGGTCACGTTAAACCAATTAATTCCCCATCTATCAATTCATCAAGTTTTTTTTTTTTTTTATGGTTTTCTTATGGATCCTTTTTAGCTTGTCTTTTCTAATGCTTATGTGAGCTAATACTTGTACAGTGGGTTTCGAGTTGATCCCAACAATTATCGATGGAAAATCTATTGCAGAGGAAATAAGGTCTGGAATTGCTAAAGAAGTGTACCAAATGAGGGAATCAATCAGCAACGTTCCTGGACTAGCCGTAGTTTTGGTGGGTCAGAGAAGAGACTCCCAAACTTATGTGCGCTATAAAATAAAGGCTTGTCAAGAAGTTGGTATCAGATCTCTGACAGCAGAATTGCCTGATGATTGTCCAGAGGATGAAGTAGTGAATACAGTGTCGAGCTTCAATAAAGATCCATCTATTCATGGTATCCTAGTGCAACTACCTTTACCACAAGTAATTTCTTAAACTATACTGGAAGGTTTCAGGCTCCCACAGTTCGATTTTCTCTTATGTCACTGTTTTATCTGAAGATTATTTATGTTCTACATATGTTCTACATAAATCTTATGATGAGTCAAGAAATTACCTTATTTTGGCATCTGCACTTAACTGAACTTTTAAAATTCAACTCGTTGCAAATAGTTCATTTGTTCAATTAGATGATATTTTTCTGTTCTGAAATCAGCATATGAATGAGGAGAAAATTTTGAATGCTGTAAGTCTTGAAAAAGATGTTGATGGCTTCAATCCACTGAATATGGGAAATCTTGCTCTGAGAGACAGAGAACCTCTTTTCATTCCCTGTGCTGCAAAGGCTTGTATTGAATTGTTGCTCCGATCTGGTGTTGACCTCATGGGGAAAAATGTGGCTGTGATTGGGCGAAGCAAGGTGGTTGGGTTGCCCCTTTCCTTGCTATTGCAGGTAAAAATTCCAAGCTTATAGCATCCATAATTCCAGTTCATACATCTAATGTTGCTCGATTGGCAGAGGCACCATGCTACAGTAAGCATTATTCATGCCTTCACAAAAAACCCAGACGATATCACTCGTGAAGCCGATATCGTGATCTCAGCTGCAGGGGTGGCCAAACTTGTACGTGGAAGTTGGCTAAAGAAAGGCACAATTGTAATTGATGTTGGAACGAATCCTATTGAGGTAAAAAATTGTTCTCTAGTTACTTTGTTGTAACTTTAACAACATGATCTTATAACTGCAAAGCTTACTTGTTATAGATACTTGGAATAATATAAATTATAACTATGGTGCAATGCTTCTGGCCTTCATAATCAACTGAGCAAGAAGTGGTTTCCTTCCTACACTCTCTTCTATTTCAAATCCTTCATAATCTCAAACTGCTTTTGTGTTCATTGCTGCTCTTTGCTGTCCCAATACTTGTTTCTTCTTATTGTTTCTCAGAAATAGTTTTTGGCTGTTGATCCTGATCACAAAGTCCTCTTCCCTTTGAATTATTACTAACAACAAAACTCCAATTATCCAGACCGGGAGTTCCATGTATTAAAAACTTAATAGTTATAACTGCCATAAAAGAGATTTTTTTATTCAACAAGTTAGTATCATTTATGACATCTTGTTTGATAGTATGTCCTCCGGGATTATGAACATCAGGACCCTAGCAGTGAGCATGGTTACTACTTCTCAGGAGACGTTTGTTATGAAGAAGCATTGCAGGTGGCCTCAGCTATTACCCCAGTTCCTGGTGGAGTTGGACCTGTGACGATTGCCATGCTTCTTTCCAATACACTTGACTCAGCCAAACGAGCATATGGATTAAGCTAGTCGATTTTTGGGAACATTGTCTCATTATCTCATGATTTGTCATTCCTGTTATTATCACTACAGCTTTCATTGTAATTTTTTTTTCTTTTTCCTTATTTTAATTTTTAGTTTGCACCAAGGCGGTGGGGGGGGGGGGGGGGAGGGGAAGGGATTTGTCTTATATCATTTTTAGTTCAGAAAGCTGTGTCAATTACCCGATCTGTGCGCCGTTCTCAAAGTATTAAACATTGCCTTGTTGGTGGTGATTGTCAGAATGCTTGAGAATCCACCATCTGCTGAAAATCTAGGGATTGCTGGAAAAAAAAAAACAAAAACAAAAACAAAAGAATGGTAGTGGCGTGGTGGGTCACTTGTTAACGAGGCGACAAGTTAAAAAAAGCTGATTAGCTTATGTTTTTTTTTTTTTTTCGATAAGGCAAAGCATTCAAATTTGATATGAATATAATCTATAAAATCAGAAAATAATTTTTTTAAAAATAGATCAAAGGGTGATTCTAGGTAAATATAAATCACATTATCAAAATGCTGAGCAACAAATAAGACAATCTAATCGATAGCAAAGTTTGTTTCATAGTAAACATATTGGATCCGGTAGTAAAACAATCATTCTCAACTAATTGATCCATTGGAAAGGTTAGTCTCGCGTAGATGATGCCAGTCCAAGTAACTCGTAACTTAGCCTCCAGAATTGAAGATCCAAAGAGTCAACTATTACGTGCTGCCACCATCTCGAGTTAGGATCTCTGATAACAAAGCTCACTTCTTCAATATTGCCCGTGATGTTGTCATCAAAATTGATCTTGAGAAAAGTAGGGATGGGGGGTTTCAAGAAATAAATATCCTATGGATCATTTCATGAATAAAATGAGGGTCCGAGGAATCCAAAGTCCTTGCAATGAAATCAGCAGTCCAGGCGAGTCATCTCAGATGCTTGAGTCAGAGCATACTTTAGGATGAACCGGTCAGAAAACCTTTTCATTTCAAACATCTAGCTGTTCCTTGATAGCCAGGTATGATATGCCATTAGTACATCATGAATCTTAGTTGTCTCTAAATCCATGCTCAACTTTAGTCTCTGAAGGAGCTAAGTAGGGCTATCAATCAAATCAATTTTAGACAAAAGGCCATCCATCTTTCAAATCTATATAACTCGATCTTAGATATGGTCCACCATCTCCTCATACTCACATCATAGGTAGATGGCAGGGAGAGGCACATCCTTGCTCCTTAGAACTGACCTGGTAGGAAGACGATCCTGGGCCAATTTCCAAAAAAAACAGGCGGACCATTGGATGAACTCTAATCTTCTAGATCTAAGCTATATCAAGTCTCCGAATTGGTGTCTCATAACACATCGTATAAAAATCTTTAGCCCTCATCCTTTGTTTACATGAGGATCTCCACACTCTCACATCTTAGGCATCTTGAGTAGGAATCATAATAAAAAGGACTCTACTAATGAGGTCAGGGCCAAAAAGTTGGGTGATCTAGTCATCATGCCAGCCACATCTCCAACGATGCATCAGATCTGAGATCCTCATAGTCTTCCTAATTTTCATGTTAATAAAGGTAGGCCACTTACTCAACAGGAGGTCAGATATCCACAGGTCATGAAAGAAATTAGTAGTATGCCCATCGCCAAATATTCAGCGAATCTGAGTCATAATCCCCTCGCATGGTCACATATCTCTTTCTACGTAACATAATTGCTCCGAGAAGATCTGATCCCATTAGGCACTGTCCATGAATAATACTTGACCGTTATTAGTGAACTCCAAATAGTATCAGGACAAAGCAAAAATCTTGTCGCATGCCTAGTAATAAGGGCTTCCCTCTGCACCATTAGAGACTGGATTCTAAGTCCATCATCTTTCACCAGCTGGTAGAGTACCTCCTAGGCTAAGAGATGCACCCCCAACCTTCCTGGTGGGAGCCCCAAAGAACATGCCAAAAGAGTTGCTCCAACTTAAGCTAGCAAGTCTTTGGCATCAAGTATTAGATAAAAGATACATAGACATGGAACTAAGAATAGATATTACTAGGGTCACTCTACTTATCATAGAAAGAGCTTTGGCTTGCCACCCCTGAAGCTTCTTTTGAATGGCTCCCTACAAGCCCAAACAGTTCCCCCTCCTCAACCTCTGACTAGAAATAAGAACATCCTAGTAGCGCTACACACCCTCCTACTCTACCACTACCAATATCTATTGGATCGAATGTCTGAGATGGGGTTTGGTAGACTTAATATGACAACTGACTTATGAAAGTTCACCCGCTATCCCGAAGCTTAGAAATATATCTCAATAATCTTGGAGAGGACCATCGTATTTCGAATAGATGTCCGGCCTATAAATAAACAATCATCTATAAATAACAAATGAAAAATTGATAGAGCACCTAGGGCCAGCTTGTAGGGGTCTAGGGCGGAGCTGTTCGCCACCACCCATAATACATGGAAAAGAATATTAGCATAATAAATAAAAAAATAGGGAGACAAAGAATAACCTTGGTAAATTTTCATAGACTAGAAGAACAAGATTGAAGGCATGCCATTGAGGAGGATGGCAAAAGATGGGCGACGGACATAAGCCATAATCCACTCAATCTATCTAGCATGAAAGCCAAAACTATGCAGGGCATGCTCTAGGAATGACTAGCTCACCTGATTGTAAGTCCGATCCATATCCAGCTTGATTGTCATAAAATAATGATGACCCGGGACCCGTCGAAGATCATGCATGAACTCCTTGTTAGATTTAAAATCTAATATGTAGCCTAATTATCATCTTATCCTAGTCAACTTTTGAGTCGATCATATGTACTGGATCAGAGTCCAATTGATTAAAGATAACTATTCCTAATAAAATTGAATAAACAAGACTGGAGTAAAACTCTAATTGAGGTTTTAGTCTTTTATTAGTCTTCTGCTGGGAGAGACACATATAGCTATAAATAAGTATCTAATCCATTTTCTTCAATTCTCATAATAGTAGTGTACGGTTTCCCATCGATCATCCATATAAGAAGGAGAAGAGAGTGAGGAGAGAGAAGATCAGTCATCTCATAAAAAAGAAAGGACATCTCAAGGATTGCACGAGGAACACTTCAAGGACTACGTGATCTACAGACCGGTATAATAGCTCAAGGTATGTTTTTCGTAATTATAATTTTGTATGTACATAAAAGCACAATCCAGGCATAAAGGATTAAATATCTTCCCAACATGTGGTATTAGAGCATTGGTTTGATGCTTTATGTTCATGCAAGAATTTCAGATAAATATTGGTTCAAGATTCTTCCCCTACTATTTGGAATCGGAAAACCTAGAAACCGATGGTAAGTATCCGATTCCATCCATGATAGAAAAACTCAAAAACTAGTAGGAGATGCCAGAATCTATCATTCCGGATCATGAAAGTATTCTCGTCGGTCAGCGGCTCACCGAGATACGAACAGCAGATAGCTATGAGAAGAAATAAAGAATATAAAATTTTAGGAAAAAGATCCCGGTTCTCTTTTCATATCATTATATTAAGTAAATAAAAATATATATATTTGCCGAATCCTTTCTCCTCCTTTCTCTTATATGTCATCTTGGACCATCGGCAATGGACGGCGGTGAGAGGCATCTACTTCTTTACTGTGGATGATCGGTAGAGAAGGCACTGATTTGGGCTCATCGGCGATCGGGAGAAGACTGTCGGCAATCGGGATAGGCTGATGATCCACCAATGAAGGTCTGCATAGCAAGAAACCAATCATCAGCCATGATTTTCACGGTATTTTGGAGATGAAATCAGCGTTCTTTGAAACTCCCTTTTCCCGGTGGTTTTGACCACCGTAAAGCCGACGAGATGGTCGCCGGAGGCCGGGAAATGGCTATCGGTGATTGGTTTCGATCGGTGGACCTCCCTCAGGTGAGATCCAAACTTGGGATGGCTATTAATGGCTGATTGAAGAAGCTCGATTGGGAAGAAGAAACGGGAGAGAAAGAGAGGAGGAAGAAAGGGTTTAATAACGGGTTTCGGGTTTTGGGTTAACGGTTTTCACGTTTCAACCTATCTAGAACTAAAATTCATTAATAAAAGTAAGCCTGATAGATAAGTTGACCGAACCCAATTACATTGGATCAATTTTAATTTGGATTAAGAAGATTTTTGCATTTTAACCCCTATAAAGTTGAAATTACACATAAGTCCAAATTAAAATTACATTCAGGTCCTTATCAAATTTTTAATTCTATTTTATAGTAAGCCCCCTATGCTATTTATTATTTACAATTTAGTCTTGTATTATTTATTATTTATAGTTTAATTATTTTTTATTGAATTTATTAAAATCATTATAACTTGCTTGTTTTACATCCAATTTAAGTGATTTTTGAGCTGTTCGACTTGTAATGACTTGAAAAACATTTTGGTTGAGTTTTTCATAAATTATAAAATATTTAAATATTTTAAAAATTATTTATTTAT
Source organism: Areca catechu (assembly GCA_021397845.1). NCBI lineage: Eukaryota > Viridiplantae > Streptophyta > Magnoliopsida > Arecales > Arecaceae > Areca > Areca catechu. The sequence goes on from CM038039.1 coordinate 43,948,232, forward strand.
AATTTTACTCACTATTACATTGTTCAAGGGTATTTTTGCATAGTCTTAAAGGGCTCGGAGCACTCTATAGATTTTGAGTAGATAAGTTTTTGAGGGCAATGATTTTCTCTTTTATTATATTTGGGAATTACATAAAAGTGTATCTGTTATAGTTGATCCAAAGGTAACTATAATAAGATACAAAATTGACAATTATATGTTACCAACTTAAATTGCATAAAGATGGGAAGTTCGATACCTAAAGGTGGGAATAATCTCGAATTCTTGTAATCATAGTTGGCTAAACCACTGAAAGCGTAACTAATATAATAGATCATAATTTAAATAAAAATTATATGTTTATGTCATAATTACTATTGTTGCTTACATATTTCATATTATTGTTATTTGTGATTTATGTAATACATGTCTTGGCATTATTATGTTTAAATTTATGATTAAATTAGTTACCTTATTGTACGCTATAATTCTTGTCTAAAAATATTTTATAGTTATATAATAAGTGTTATTAGCAGAATTGCTATTTAAAATCTGCATAATAAAAGTAACTATATAGATATTTTCTATTTACAACTATGACCCCTGCTTCACTCTCATTGTATTTAACTAATATTTCTACACTGAATGGATCAAATTATTCTGATTGGCACCAACAGCTTCTTATTGTTCTAGGATGCCTAGACTTAGATTTGGCTCTACATAAACTTCAGCCCGATCCACTAACTCTCACTAGTTCTCTTGATCAAAAGGAATTATATGAAAAGTGGGAGCGTTCTAATATACTATCTCTCATGATTATTAAGAGCTCTATAACGAGAGACATAAGGGGATCTATTCATGATAATGAATTGGCTTCTGGGTATCTTTTCTTTGTAGAATAATAATTCACTAAATTAAATAAAGTCCTGGCTGATACCCTGATGAATAAGTTAACATCTATGAAGTATGATGAAATTTTTGGAGTGTGAAAGTATATTATAGAAATGCATGATATAGTTAGAGAATTAAATGACCTGGGAATGACATTATTTGAAAACTTTATTATCCAGTTGATTCTTAACTCTCTTTCATCATAGTTTATTCAATTTAAAATTTACTACAACATACATAAAGAATCCTGGTCAATGAATGAATTCATATCACAATGTGTGCAAGAGAAAGAAAGATTGAGACAGAAAGGGATTCCAGTTATTCACATGATTTCTGAGAAGCAATCTAAAAGAAAGAAGACAAAGAAAGGAAATAAAGGGCTGAACAATCCACCAAAGAAAGGTTCACATAAATTGAAATGTTTCTTCTGTAACAAGGAGGGACATGTCAAGAAAGACTGTGAAAAAAAAAGGAAATGGTTTGAAAAGAAGGATATTTCCTTATCACTTATTTGTTATGAAACCAATTTTATTGATGTTCCTTCTAATACTTGGTGGATTGATTTTGTTGCTGTAATTCATATTTCTAATTCATCATGGGGATTTCTTTCATACCGAAAATCAAATGATAGAGAGCGGTAGATCTTTATGGAGAACTAGATAAAGTCCAAGATTATTTCACTTGGGATCTACAGACTTATTACAAACACCGGTTTTTATTTAGATCTACATGATATCTTTTATATTCTTTCAGTATCTAGAAATTTAGTATCATTAGAAAAATTTGATTTAGAAGGTTTTTTATTTACTTTTGTAAATTCAAGTTTTAAATTAATGAAAAATTTTATTTTAGTTGGTACTGGAATATTGTGTAATGGATTATATAAAATAAATTTGGATTCTTCATTTACACAATCTTTACTTATTTTAAATGTCAATGTTAGAATAAAATGCAATATTATAAACGAGAGTTCTTCAATATTATGGCATAGACGATTAGGTCATATATCAAAAGAAAAGATAACTAGATTGGTTAAGAAAGGTATTTTACCAAATCTAGATTTTAGTGATTTTGGTATTGCATGATTGCATTAAAGGAAAATAAATTAAAAATAATAAAAGGCATGCCACTAAAAGTCAAGGATTCTTAGAATTGATACATACCAATATTTATGGCTATTTTTTACCTTATTTTGGAGGGTAAAGATATTTTATCATATTTATTAATGATTTCTTACGTTATGGTTTTGTTTTCCTATTACATGAAAAGTCTGAAACTTTGAAAGCCTTTAAGGTATACAAAATTGAAGTAGAAAATTAACTGGATAGAAAAATTAAAGTTATGAGATCTGATAGAGGTGGTGAATACTATGATAAATATGATGAATCTTACCGTAATTCTAAACCTTTTGCCAAATTACTAAAATAATATGGCATTGTAGCACAGTATACTATACCAGAAAATCCTCAACAAAATGGTATGGCTAAAAGGCATAATCGCACATTGATAGACATGATAAAGAGTATGATTAGTAATTCATCATTACCTTTATATTTATGGGAAGAAGCCTTGAAAATTGCTATGTATATCCTAAATCATATTTCTAGTAAGGTCATTCTTAAAACTCCTTTTAAGTTATGGATGGGTAAAATACCACATTTAATGCATTTACATGTTTGGGATTGTTGCCATTTGGATCGTTATAGCTTGCAGCTCTCGCATGCATCGGTTGGTGGCTCCCTCGCCTGGTGTCCAACGCACGTGCCTGGACTTGCAAAAGAAGGGAGACCCGGGCTGGGGATCCCGGCAAGGGCACTCCGATGATCAAGTCAGTGGACGATCCAGGGGAACAGATTCTCCTCGATGGATCTCGAAGTGGTTTCCTCTCTCAGAGGTCTTGGAAAGATGATGGAATAGAGGTTTAGGTCGAGAAGGATGGCATGAGCAAGGCGAGAGCAGCGGTGTCCATGGTTGCTGGAACACTCTCCGGGAGTTCTCGGGTGCTCTTAGTATGTTTTGAGCCTTGCTGAATTGCCTGCCCCTTTCTCGCTTACCTTTTCTAGAGGCCCCCTTTTAGTTTTCTTATAGACGAGCAGCACCTTAAGTAAGGTACGGAGTTCTGCCTTGGCCTTCCTTGGGTGCCCCTTGCACGAGCGAGATGTAGGCCTACTCTCCTCCCTCTGCCCCCTTCTACCCCTAGTCCGGAGGGGGTCCGTTACCGGCTAAATCCATAGGGCATGGAGGAGTGCGCATCCTTTTCGTGGTAGGGAGATATGCCGCGGATCCTGACATTTCGACAGAGTGATGCTCTCTCCTGCCGCCATCCCACCATCTGTGGGGGTCAGGCAGAGCACCGGTCCAGGGGCAGGTGCTACTATGTTTGAATTTCCTAGTGAACCCCTCCTCTTCTGGATGGTGCAGAGGTGGGTAGAAGGGCTCTGCACCTCAAGAGGAGCTTCCTTTCCCAGATGGTGTCGACAGTGAATTGAGTGACCTGGTGGTCCGGCAGGATGCTTCTCCACATGTCGGCATGCCCTGGTGAAATGCCATTTCGCAGGGGGCACAGTCGGCGTGTGGTTGTGGGGCACAGTCGGCGTGCGATTGTGGGGCACCGTTCCTTCAGAGGTTTTAGGTGGCGTGCCATTGTCTGTTAGGCATGTCAGCCCCCCCGTGCCGTGCCAGGGTAAGGGTGGTGGCCCCACATGCCGGCACCATTGCCTGTCCGCCCTGGGGCACTCGAGGGAGAGACCGCATTCACTTGAAATATTCAAAAGTTACTTCAGGGAAAAGGTTGACTTTGATTGGGGATCGACCTCGAGTGGGTGGAGCTTGACGCCTGCTGAAGGCTCAAAGAGCGAGGGCACGACCTCAACCATGGCTCGACCTCGGGGGAGCCACTCCGATGCAAGGGGCACGTAGAATGAGGCATGACCTCGATCGGGGCTCGACCTCGGGGGAGCCACTCTAGCACGAGGGGCACGAAGAACGAGGCATGACCTTGGGGGACCACTCTAGCACGAGGGGCGCAAAGAATGAGGCACGATCTCGATCAAGGCACTATCTCGAGGGAGCCACTTCGATACGAGGGGCACGAAGAACGAGGCATGACCTCGACTGGGGCTTGACCTCAGGGGAGCAACTCCAGTACGAGATGCCCAGATTGGAGGTGGCCTTACCAGATCTTTGCCCGGGTGGCACCGTCCACCAGTGTGGCTGCCAGTTAGATTTGAGAGGGGTTCCACGTCAGCGATCTTGCTACATCAGGGGTTGTCCTGTAGAGGCTTGATTATATAATCCATAAAAAAAGAAATTGGATCTCAGAACTATTAGTTATTATTTTATTAGGTATCCAGAAAGGTCAAAAGATTTTAAGTTTTATTATCCATCACATGCTACCAGAATTGTTGAAACTGGAATAGCTAGGTTTATTGAGGATGGTGATAATAATGAGAGTGGTGAATCATGTGATATGGAATTGAGAACATAAGAGAATCTTTTCCTATTATAGCAACACCTAGAGATGCTCTACATGAAATTATTTATCCTGAGATTGTGGAATATCAACAAGAAGCTAATACACCACCTCTCGAATAGCCTGTCAATGAACCTGATCTAATTGAAAATAATCACAATAACACTGAACCTGGAATATTACGAAGATCTACCAAAATTAGGAGATCATCTATTTCAAATGATTATGTTATTTACTTACAAGAATGTGATTATGATATTAGAATTAAGGATGATCCAGTTTCATTTAAACATACCATGAATAGTGATAATTCTAAATTCTGGTTATATGCCATGAAAGATGAGATGGAATCCATAAATAAAAATCAAGTTTGGAAACTTGTCGAATTACGTGAAAAGTTTAAGCCCATTGGTTGTAAGTAGATTTTTGAAACCAAAAGAGACTCCAAAGGTAATATCGAAAGATATAAGGCTAGACTTGTAGCAAAGGGACACACTCAAAAAGAGAGCAACAATTATTTTGAAATATTTTAACCTATTTTTGGAAATGATTCATTCAGAATTATTATGGCATTAGTAGCTTATTTTGATTTAGAGCTACATCAAATGGATGTCAAGACTACGTTCTTGAATGAAAATTTATAAGAAGAGGTATATATAAAATATCCAGAAAGGTTTTCAATACAAGAAAATAAAAGACTGGTATGTAAATTAAAGAAATCAATTTATGATCTTAAACAAGCTTCCAGGCAATAGTACTTAAAGTTTCATGATGTTATTACATCCTTCGGATTTAAGAAAAATATTGCTGATCAATGTATATATCTAAAAGTGAGTGGAAGTAAGTTTATATTTTTGTATCTATATGTGGATAGTATTTTATTAGCCAGTAGTGATTTGGATCTCTTGTATGAAATTAAAAAGTTTCTTTTTGAATATTTTGATATAAAAGACTCTTCTTATTTTTTGGTATAGAAATGTATCATAACGGAAATAAGAGGTTGCTTGGTTTATCCCAAAAAAATTATATTACTAGGATCCTAGAAAGGTTTGGAATGTCAAACTGCTCATCAAGTAAAGTACCAATTGTTAAAGGTGATAAATTTAGTAAATTTCAGTATCCCAGGAATGAATTTGAGAGAAATCAGATGAAGGATATACCCTATGCATCTGTAATGGGTAGTCTGATATATACTCAAGTATGTACTCGTCCTGATATTAGTTTTATACTGGGAATATTTGGTAGATATCAAAGTGATCGAGGTATGGATCATTGGAAAGTTGTCTAGAAAGTAATGCGATATCTTCAGGGGACTAAAGATTACATGCTCGCCTGTAGAATAACCGATCAATTAGAGATGATCGGTTATTTAGATGCAGATTATGTCAGTTGCCTTGATAGCAAGAAATCTACATCAGACTATATTTTTCTGTTGGCTGGAGGAGCAATCTCATGGAAGAGTGCAAAACAGCGCATTACTGCTTGCTCTACTATGGAAGCTAAATATATAAGCTGCTATGAGACTTCTTCACATGCTTTATGGTTAAAAAAACTTATCTCAAGATTAGGAGTTATGGATTCTATTTTCAAGTCATTGAGAATTTATTGTGATAATTCTGCTGCAGTTTTGTTCTCCAACAGTGGCAAAATTACCAATGCAAATAAGTCCATTAATATTAAATATCTTGTAATAAATGAGAGAATTAGTAGTCATCAAGTATCTATTGATTTTATTGGTACTGCTTATATGTTCGCTGATCCACTGACTAAAGATTTAGTGTCCAAAGTTTTTAAAGAACATGTAAAACTTATGGATGTTTATCATTGAAATATTTGATTTATAATTGATACTTATTTGAGATCTCTTAATAGTTTATTGACTACTATTATTTCTATTCAATTATTGTTTTATATATTATGATTGACTTTTGTCAAAATTAAAGTAAATAGAAGGGTCATTTATATGACATTATAGTGGGATCATTATGATATATAGGTATTATGATTTTGATAGCCTATGTACTCCAGTATATAAGACTAGGTTAAGTGAGAATTATTGATGTCATAATACATGGAAGGGAGTATATCAATCGAGATGTATAACCGTCATGATCTGTATCAATGGTTTTATAAAGGATTTGTTGAGGAATAGATAATTGGACAATTTTTAAAAAAATGAGTGCACTCGTTGGATCAATTTCAAAATTTGATTTAATACTATTGTTTTATTTTTTAAAAAAAATTAAATATTTTATTTTTAAAGTAAAAATATTTTGATAGAATCAAAAGTTATTTTGAGTGATAATATAGGCCAAGTGAAATAATGTTATATTTAAAATCTAATATGTTGCCTAATTATCATTTTATCTCAATCAACTTTTGAGTCGATTATATATACTGGATCAGAGTCCAATTGACTAAAGAGAACTATTCCTAATAAAATTGAATAGACAGGACATGAGTAAAACTCTAATTGAGATTTTAGTCTTTCATTAGTCTTTTGATGGGAGAGACACATGCAGCTATAAATAAAAGGCTACCCGGTCCATTTTCTCCAATTCTCATAATAGCGGTATATGGTTTCTCATCGATCGACTATATAAGAAAAAGAGAGTGAGGAGAGAGAAGACCGGTTACCTTGCAGAGAAGAAGGAATATCTCGAGGACTGCGCGAGAAATATTTTAAGGATTGCATGATCTACGGACCGGTATACTTGCTCAAGATATGTTTTCCATAATTATGGTTTTACATGTACATATAAGCATGATTCAGGTATAAAAAATTAAATATTTTCCCAACACTCTCGAGCAACCATCACATTGCCAGGTAATACCCTGCCCCAGGTGTAGCTCAGGATTCACAAGAGGATTCATTAGGTAAGTTTTGGTCTCCCTTTTTCTGTATTCTTATTCTATTTCTCCGGAGCTACTAGGTCATAAAGACTTAGAAGAGCGGTCCAATTTCAAATTCCTGTTGCTCATAATCTTTGGTTGCCTGACAGTGTATCACCCAAGTGAAATGGTGTCCAATTCGACCATTGTCTTGCTGGTTGATCGAGGCCTTTTAGAAGCAGAACTTAATCTCTGAAATGATAAAAAGTAAATGGGAAACCCTGAATTGGATAATATGTTGTATGATGAAGTTTACAACGTATGGTATAGGAATAATGTCTCTGCCTCAAGCGGAGACAAGCTTCAATCTGGGATAGTAAATTGAGAAAGACGATCAACTCCAATGCATTTCTCCCTTTTCTTTTTTTTTTTTAATAACTTCCGTAGTTTGTAAAAATAAGAAAAAGTTTATATTCATAACCTGAAAACCTCGTTGTTTGTTTACCATCCGATAATGAGAGATAAGTACCAAGCTATTGCTGGCCCAGTAATTCCTGACACCAACCACCGCTGGTCCAAAGAATCACCCAGAAGCCCCCACATGCGGCCGGTATAAAAGCGTCTGATTCGGAGGATGGCTCGGAGGTCACCGCCTCCGGCAAAAATACTCAATCAAAAAATATCAGAACGATGCCAAAATATGGTGGGACCATTCGGTACCCGGATGGACTGCAAGTGTGGCCTCAAATTGAGAGAGAAGCCACCTTATCCAAACATTCCACACAGCACCTCACAATGGAAATAAAAAATCTATCTGCACCACCTTCCAAAATATACTACGAATGCGCTGCTTATGTTAAAATTTTGTACTCCATTTTAAAAAGCTGCTGCATTTCTTTTGGCAAAGGCCAATGTCAGCTCAGCTACTCTCCCCTGCAAGCCATATCCCCTTGAAGCCATATCCCCTACATGAATGCATTCCTTTTCTAGATAGATGTTCAGATATGGAAGAACTAAAGCAAGTCCATGCCCGAATGATCAAAACTGGCCTCATTTTAGAAGCCATTCCAGCTAGCAGACTATTGGCTGCCCTATGTGCAAACTCCAATTCTGACAGCATGACCTATGCTCTGATGGTTTTTGAAAGAATCCAGAATCCTAACGCATTCATGTGGAACACCATGATCAGAGCCCTGTCCAATGGCAACAATCCAGAAGAAGCTATTCTCCTCTACTGCCAAATGCTATATAATGCAGTTCCACACAATTCCTACACCTTTCCTTTCTTGCTCAAGGCCTGTGCTAATCTACCATCAGCTGCAGAGGAAACGCAACAGATCCACTGTCATATAATAAAGACTGGCTATGCTTTGGAGGTTTGCAGCACCAATTCTCTTCTACATGTCTATGCTAAATCTGGCAGCATTCTTTCAGCCAGCCAACTGTTTGATTCGATCCCATGCAGAGACATGGTCTCTTGGAACTCGATGATCAATGGATATGCAAAAGGTGGCAAAATTGAGATGGCACGTGAATTATTTGATCAGATGGAGAATAAGAACATCATCTCATGGACATCGATGATCGCCGGATATGTCGAGAACTGCCTCTTTAACGAAGCCTTGGATCTTTTTCAAAGAATGCAGGTGATGGATATAGAACCAGATACAGTTGCCCTTGCCAGTGTACTCACAGCATGTTCTCATCTTGGTGCTCTTGATGAAGGGAGATGGATCCACACCTACATAAATAAGAAACAAATTCGATTAGATCCAGTACTGCGGTGTGTTCTTGTGGACATGTATGCCAAGTGTGGTGAAGTTGATGAGGCTCTAGCTGTGTTCAAGATTGCCAAAGAGAAAAATGTTTGCATGTGGACTGCAATGATCACCGGTTTTGCAGTGCACGGGCGAGGAAGAGAATCTCTTAGTATGTTCACTGACATGGAGAGAGCAGCAATCAAGCCTAATAATATTACTTTCACTGGAGTCCTGACAGCATGCAGTTATGCAGGAATGGTGGAGGAAGGGAAATCAATTTTTGAGAGAATACCAAAAGAGTACAATATCAGGCCATCAGTCGAGCATTATGGCTGTATGGTCGACCTTTTAGGCCGAGCTGGACTGCTGAAGGAAGCTGGAGAGATGATTAAAACGATGCCTGTGAAGCCAAATGCTGCAGTTTGGGGAGCACTGCTCAATGCCTGTCGAGTTCACAGAAACTTTGAACTGGGCAGGCGTGTAGGCAAGATCTTGATAGATTTAGAACCGAAACAAAGCGGGCGATATGTGCAGTTGGCCGGCATTCTTGCAGCGGGGGGCTGGTGGGATGAAGCAGTGGTGGTGAGAAATCTGATGAAAGAAAGGGGAGTTGCAAAGCTTCCGGGATGCAGTTCTATCAGTCTGGGCGGATTTGTCCATGAATTCGTCGTGGGAGACGGGTCACACCCACAGACGGAAGAAATTTATCTCGAGTGGAACAAGATTTTGACAAGATTGAAGAAAGAAGGATATGCACCATTGACTGAAAACCTGCTGTTGGATTTGGAGGAAGAGGAGAAGGAAACAGCAATACATTGCCATAGCGAGAAGCTGGCGATTGCATTTGGATTCATTAGAACTAAACCAGGAACAACAATTCGGATTGTCAAGAATCTCAGGGTATGCTCGGACTGCCATCTCGTAACCAAGCTCATCAGCAAGGTTTACAGTCGTAAAATAATCACGCGTGATAGGACTCGGCTTCATGTTTTTATAAATGGGCAATGTTCTTGCAGAGACTATTGGTGAAAATTGAGGCAGATGGATTAGCTAAATGAAGTGCTGCAGAAAATGGTTATTACTAGTGGAGGTTACCGTGATGATGGCATGCTTGGTGTATCCTAATACCAATGGATCCTAAATATATCTTAAAGATACTATTGCAAGAATAATGCAGCATAGGTACTCTTATCACATAACATACAAGAAAAGGCGAATAGCTCCAATATGTTCGCACATGGCAGGAAAACACAGGCAGTAAAAGCAAAATGGCTACAATTACAAGCAGCAGCAAGATCAGGAAATTCAGTTTGCACCGATCATTAACTCCTTAAGTAGATAAAACATTGAACTTTCTTGTTTCCTTGATATCTCTTCAAAACTAAACAGATGTTGGATATTTGCATTAATTTTTTCTGCGTACAACAGCCAATAGTTTAAGGATAAAAGGGGGAAAATAAGAATTACGTCATCTGGAAAGCTCAAAGGAAACAACAGTTTTCTTATTGGTTTTGTTTTCAGTTCTTCGGAAAATCTTAAAACTTTTTGCACTTAGTTGCTTTACAAATTCAAAAAGTTGAAGCCCGCCATCAACTAATGGCAAGTAGCTGCTCTGCAATCCATGATTGCTCCGGTTCTAGTTGGACTTTTCCTATCTGACATGAGGAACAACCAAGGTTAGATTGCCAGACAATTCCAAAGGGCAATTTGCACATATAGGAAAATATGATGTCAGCACCTTTGCATTTTCAACACATACAAAATCTCTGTAGCAGTATTCCATCATCGAGTGTGGATTCCACAGAACAGCATCCGACCAGCTGCACAGGCAGTTAGGGTTACGAAACAATAATTAGCAAGCTTAGATGTAGTCCAAAAGGATGACAAACTAAATAATCTAAGGGAGAAAGCTATTTGCATTACTTCGTGTTTTGGATAGTAATCACGTCACCCAACCCATTGTCAAGTTGAAGCTCTTTAGGTGCATCAAGGTAGATGCAATCAACAAATCCCGGAAAAGTGATCACTTCCCTAAATCGCAAAAAAATGGTTAGAACTGAAAAGCCAGCAACTATGCTCCCCGTCTTTACTCTTCCATATACATATGCACATAAACATTAAAAATTACACATATATGTGCATACACAAACAAACACATTCCTTTATACATGTATTTGCACACAGACAACAATCACATGCATATAAGACATCAACAAGCCCATAGCTTCCACATACATGTATGTGGACATAGACAAATACAAATACAAGTAAACAAGCATCGGCACAGATTTCCCTGCAATATTCCTTTTTCGTTTGACCAAGAAGGAAACCTGGAAGCCAGCAGTTCTAGAAAAAAGATCATGCTTATATGACATTAGTCCTGCTAACTTAGTTGTATTTGAATTCTTAATTTTAAATAGTATTAGGGACCTAAATTAGGAAGGAACTGGTACATACCTCTCCTCCTTACCCTCCAAAGGATTAGAAGGGTCTGGATCTTTGTTCAGTGTCTTGCAGCCTTTTAGACCTTTCACCAATGCTCCTGTTACAGAAGCCTGAGTAGAAGAGCTTATTATGAATTGACTGAATTGTTAGAATTTTTGAGTTAATAACTAACAAATGCACAAGTTGACATGAATTGAAGGTAGTTTGTTCTTACACGGAAGTAAGTATGCAATGCAGTGCTGAAAGAGAAGGGATTCTTGTCTGTATTGGTGATGGTTAAGACTGTTGAGAGGCTTTTAGAGTGTAGTGTGACCTACATAACAATTTTTTGATATGGTGAATAATAAGAGATCACTAATAGCACGGGAAAGTAATATGATAAAGGAAAGGTGAACTCCAAATACAACATGCAAAGTCAAAGAGTAACATAAGATACATTTCTAACCATTTAGAAGTTAAAGTAGCAAATAAAATTTATTGCAACACAGAGAAATGGGATAATGCAAGCCATCATGGAATAAATATCGAAGAAACCAACATTCCAAAGTAAGTAACAAATCACAAAACAATACAAGGTTGGATCTTAACAAAATCATATTACCATTCTTAAAAATTTCCCTGAATCCATTACAGAAATAAGCACTCTATGAAGCCAAGGAAAATCATCATGTAACCAGGGGGAATCTAATTAGTATGCTCACTTTAGAACCTATCTTGCAGTTCCATTATTGACATAGACCACAACTATTTTGGAAGAAGGTTGCCTACTATAGTACCATTCCAATGATCATCCTGTTAATTGACCACATACATAAGGAGGGATAGACAGATCGCAAGAAATTATAATTTTTAAACCAAAAAAATTAAATAAATAACTAACTAGTAGGGGATTCGATCCCACAACCTCAATAAACCTACTCTCTTATACTATGCTTACTTGCAACTTGACCTAGAAAGCTTAAGCTATCAGAAAATGGGAAACAAATTTTACAAGGCTTAACACATCTACTCCAGATAATTAATTTCAAGCTACTAACAACCATTTAAAGCAAAAAGTGTTTTATCTTATATTTTCAAATTTTTGGTTACCAGACATGGCAAAAAAACATGGATTGACACTCGGAAAATGGAGTGTCATGATGATCCATGTGAAGCCCCAAATAATGAATTAGCATCGTCCTTCTACAAACTATAAACTTCTAGGAAAAATATTTAATGAAATCCCTCAAGAGAATTTAGTAGCTATTGCATATGGACAATAATAAGACACGCTCTAACCAAGGTTTGCAATCTCGATATCAGACTTTATACTGGTACGATGCCAATATAGTGTCAACATGTCTGGTACGATGCCGATATAATGTCAACACGTCCAATACAAGGGTCCATTTAGCATACCGAGTCTTGGTATCGCAAACCTTGCTTCTAACCAATAATTCAACTTAGATTCTAGCAATCAACCACCATCAACAACTCACCCTAGCTACATCATAGTTCCAAATTTCCATTGACTTCAATTGTTCCAAAATTGTCGATCATTAGCCAATAATCCATCAATTATTTCTGATTTATAACATTTAAAAGAAAAATTAGTTATAGAATCAACATATTATTAAGTTAGAAATCCCCTGATGCTTATGGAGGATCACACCCGCGGATAAGTGACGAAGATTTTTCCTCTTTTATCTCATCTTTAAAAGTTCAAATCTTTTCTCAAAACTTCCATGCAGGCTCAAGGTCCCATCCTACACTTTCCAACCGTTTCTAACAAATCCAAGGCCCTCCTGACCCCCTCTAGTCATCGCACATCTATAACATCTAAATCAATTCACCATGATCTTAATCTATAACATCTAAATCAATTCACCATGATCTTAACCTGTTACGTCCCGAATCCAGCACCGGAATTGGCTACATGACCGGCCACATAAATCCTAGAATACCCTCTAGAATTCATGCAAGGCCTAAAACATTTTCCATTATAACCTCAATTCTTCATAATAATATTGATCACAATTCATAAGAAATTACCTAATACAAAGAAAATAACACAACACATATGGTGACAATCTCAGTCATCCTTTAGTCATCCAATTGATTGAAAAGACTCTCTAGCTATTCCTTATTCCTTCACGAATCCAATCTACCACCAAGCTTGAAGATCTTGCACAACTCTGATAAGGGAAAACAAATAGGGGTTGTGAGCTTTATAGTCCAGTATGGTTTCCATATGATCACACCAATAATAATATATATTTCTGAAAATAGCAAAATACCAGTATATCATGTCATGCAGTTAAATAATTCAAGCCTCATGTATGACAAAACCTTGAAAAAAATCATACTATTTTTTTAGAATTTTCATTAATCAATCTTTATCTTTAGGATTCTCGACTAGCCACGATCATGTACCAGTCCATGACTGGCAACCGCAAAGCAACCATGCATACTGTGGTCGGTCCTGCTCACGTACTAAGCCCGTGGCTCGGCTGTCCCATGTACTAACCATCCATGGCTGGCTCCCACGTACAAAGCCCGTGGCTCAGGCTGTGTAACCACGGTGCTACCGTAGCATGGCTAGTCCAAATACCGTATTTACTTCATTAACACTTCATCATTGTAGTCAAAACATGTCTCTCATGATTTCTTAATAATCGGTGTCATGGTCCAATCATTCAATAACCGGTATCATGGTCCAACCCACTCGATAACCAGTATCATGGTCCAACCCATTCAATAACCGGTATCATGGTCCAACCCAGTCGATAACCAGTGTCATGGTCCAACCCATTCAATAACCGGTATCATGGTCCAACCCATTCGATAACCAGTGTCATGGACCAACCCATTCGATAACCGGCATCGTGGTCCAACCTACTCAATAACCAGTATGTCATGGTCCAGCCTATTCAATAACCGGTATCGTGGTCCAACCCACTCGATAACCAGTATCACTTTCCTTTAAAATATGATGTATGAAATACAGACTATAATAATAATAACAACCACAATGTCCATCACAAGAAATCAACAATGCCATGCGAGATAACACCATGCATCAAATGTATATATATATATGCTCAGATCAAGCCAGGCCACGTAAAAATACATGCATAAATGGGTGATCAGTACAGAATTTAACCCAAAATACCCAAATCAGTCTATATTCGAAACCCGCGCAATACCCTCTGCTCAGAAGGTTGCTTCCCATACAATAATAATTTTTAAACATAAACAAATAATCCTAAATCAATTATAAAAATTCAAAATCTTTTTACCAGAATTTTATCTATGGTCTTCCTGTTGATACCCTCTCAAAAGAATTTTTACCTCACTAGAGATAACCCAAAATATCCAAATCAGTCTATATTCGAAACCCGCGCAATACCCTTCTGCTCAGAAGGTTGCTTCCCATACAATAATAATTTTTAAACATAAACAAATAATCCTAAATCAATTATAAAAATCCAAAATCTTTTTACCAGAATTTTATCTGTGGTCTTCCTGTTGATACCCTCTCTTTCTAATTTTCTAGAGAAAGAGACTTTTCAATCCTCCTTTATATATATATTTTTCCTTTCTCTCTCCTCTTTCTCTCTCTTATCTTCTCTCTCCTCTTTTTTTAATTTTTCTCCCTCCTTTATCTTTTTTTTTTTTTTCTTCTTCACGGAACTGACTCCCCATTCTCTTCTTTTCTTCTTTGTAATCCTCACCCAGATCGCCTAAAATCCTAAGCTACCTGTCGCGATTGCCCTCCACTAGAGACACCATCGCCAGGCCATTCGCCGCCTCGTTCGCACCCTCAGGACGGCATCCCCCCATGACAGGCAACGACACCGACGGCTATGGCTCCTCCTTTCGCTGCCTCTTTGCCGGCAAGGACTTCCAGTCCTTTAGTCTCCAATGGCAGAACCACCTCAGCAGCAGGCGATCTGAAAACCCAATCTTCATCGACAGCTCCATCCTCAGTGCCTCCGATGGGTACCACCGACAAAAGCTTCTTGGTGGGGATTGGTAGAGATTAATGAAATTCTGAAATTATTTTGATCCAATTTTTTGCTTAAAAAAAAAAAAAAAATCTTTCATCAATCAACTTGAATCTTTGTTTGAACTAAGTGTATAAGACTTTATTTAGACCATCTTTTAAATGAGTCTACTCGGGTACTGATTGAATGAATCAAAAGTGATTTGGAATTGAAGACTTGATAGGATTAGGAGCTTAGAATTGAGACTATGAGAATGCATGAACTTTGATAGGCATGTTTTAATTGATTTAAATTAAGAATTATTTATGTCAGCTTAAATCAAATGTTAAAAAAGTTTTTGATTCTCAAGGTTATAGCTATGCATAATAAAATTAAGACACACTGAGTAGATGCTAACTGCAATTACTAACCCATACACCTTACTCCGCTGTGTTGGGATGACTTAGTAACCGGAGATTTGGCACTAGCAAATGTCAACATTCGTGTCAAACGGTAACCCAATGCATGAGTATGCAAAGCACTCAACTGATATGTTGTTTTATAATAAAAGTCAATTTTGAAACTTCTGTAGAAAAAGGCAAGTTTATAACAATTACACAGTTGAGAACTTCCAACAACACTACTTGAAAAAAAAAAACTAACCCAATTGAAAGGTATTATCTTAGTTTTATTATGTTGGTAATAGCTTGAAAAAAAAAGTGACGAGTATTGATTAATGTTTTAAGCTGACAAAAAGTAATCTTGAGTTGATTTCATTATAATCTACCTTGATTAGGAATTGCAATTTTATGGTTGATATTTTGAGATTTTATGAATTGATAGTCCTAAAGGAAAAGTTGCTGGAGAAGATTTCAGTTGTTACCCGGTCTGATTGTTTATTTAAAATTGGTTTTGATTTTTCTTTATGCTTTGCTCGGGACGACAAAGGTTTAAGTTATGGGGTATTTGATGAATGCAATTTATATAGAAATATTTGGATATTAATTGTATAGAAATTTGGTGTAATTATTATTAAGTTAGTAGCATTTGCAGCCTATTTGCATGTAATTATTTTATTTGTTTCAGGTATGCATGCTAAGAGAGTATCGGAAGCCAAATTAATTTACATGCACTAGAAGAAGTCAAGGCCCAGACCAAAAAAATAAATTAAGTTGTCGTGGACATTTGGATTCGTATTCCAGCAGTCACACCAACACGTGGATGGCCTTGAGAAGAAAATGGGAGAAGATGGAACGGAAAACAAAAGGGAGTCAGCGGACATGAAAAGAAGAAACGTGAAAAAAAAACAACATAACGCGTTGGAGAAAAAAAGAACGTGAGGTAGTGTTGTGGTGTTGGAGATAAGAAGAAATAATGTGAAGGGCAAAATTGGAAAGTGTGTGAGGAGAAGAAAATGTAACGTGGTGAAAAAGTGACGTGGTGGAATAAATGAACGTGAAGGAGAAGAAGATAAGTGACATGAAGGTGGTGGAAATTGACGAACGGACGTGCGGTTGCAAAAGAGGCAGTGGCCAGCACGAAAAAAAAGGGAGCGGACGTGCAGAGAGTAAAAAAAAGTAGCGGACTGCCAGCGAAAGAAAAAAAAAGAGGGGTCACGCGAAAGAAAAAGGACGGACGCAAGGATGCGCTCGGACGCAGGGAAGTGGAAGAAATCATGTACACAGACGCGGGGAATAATTTGGAGACTGCTCAGACGAGAGAAGAAATCGGAGAACGCGCCTGGTTTTATTTGATTTGATTTTTCCCTTCTTTATATTGTTTTAGACCATGAATATGCGCAACTAATTTCTTCTTAGCTAAGGCTTAGGGATTTAACTGATGTGGTAATTACGGCTTTCAATGGTTAATTTGATTTCTTGTTTTTACTTGAGATTTCTTTTGTGATCATAATGCTTTGGGTGATTTGATTAATTCCTTAATGAATTTAATCTAGAGTTTAATTGATCTATTAAATTTCTAGGTTGAAAAGTAAAAAAAATCCATAGATTTAAATCCTATCTAAATAACTAGGACTAATCTATATAGTGATTAGAATTATCAAAATTTAATGCATCTGAATTATTTAAATCATGTCTTAACCACCGTGGTTAATAATTTTTGATAGGATTAGTGCAATTTGAACGAAAGTGCATTAATCAATTAAGAAAACCTGCTGGCTTGTAAAATCAGTAAATCAAATTAGCATATTCAAAAAAAAAAAATATCACATCGATTGGGTTAAATTCCTGACGCCTTGGCTATTCCAGATTCTTTCTTTCTAAAACTTTGTGACCACCATAGTTAGATAGTGTGTTTAATTTTCAATTTAAATATTTTTTTTACTCGAAATCAATTTTTCAAACAATATATGTATGTATCATAATTTGGGTGATTGTCTCTGATCCTAGAGGACGACATTGGGTTACTATCCTATATTACTTGTATGACCGGTATGCTTGCCGAACACGTGTCGTTATAGTATAGTGGTGAGTATTCCCGCCTGTCACGCGGGTGACCCGGGTTCGATCCCCGGCAATAGCGCCACAAAAACTTGATACGTGTTCGGCAAGCATACCGATCGTGCAAGTAATATAGGATAGTAACCCAATGTCGTCCTCTAGGATCAGAGACAATCACCCAAATTATGATACATACTTATATTGTTTGAAAAATTGATTTCGAGTAAAAAAAATATTTAAAATGAAAATTAAACACACTATCTAACTATGGTGGTCGCAAAGTTTTAGAAAGAAAGAATCTAGAATAGCCAAGGCGTCGGGATTTTAACCAAATCGATGCGATAATTTTTTTTTTTTGAATATGCTAATTTGATTTACTGATTTTACAAGCCAGCAGGTTTTCTTAATTGATTAATGCACTTTCGTTCAAATTGCACTAATCCTATCCAAAATTATTAACCACGGTGGTTAAGACGTGATTTAAATAATTCAGATGCATTAAATTTTTATAATTCTAATCACTACACAGATCAGTCCTAGTTATTCAGATATGATTTAAATCTATGAATTTTTTTTACTTTTCAACCTAAAAATTTAATAGATCAATTAAACTCTAGATTAAATTCATTAAGGAATTAATCAAACCATCCAAAGCATTACGATCACAAAAGAAATCTCAAGTAAAAACAAGAAATCAAATTAACCATTGAAAGCCGTAATTACCACATCAGTTAAATCCCTAAGCCTTAGCTAAGAAGAAATTAGTTGCACATATTCATGGTCTAAAACAATATAAAGAAGGGAAAAATCAAATCAAATCAAATAAAACCAGGCGCGTTCTCCGATTTCTTCTCTCGTCTGAGCGGTCTCCAAATTCTTCCCCGCGTCCGTGCATGATTTCTTCCACTTCCCTGCGTCCGAGCGCGTCCTTGCGTCCGTCCTTTTTCTTTCGTGTGACCCCTCTTTTTTTTTCTTTCGCTGGCAGTTCGCTACTTTTTTCTCTCTGCACGTCCGCTCCCTTTTTTTTTTCGTGCTGGCCACCGCCTCTTTTGCAACCGCACGTCCGTTCGTCAATTTCCACCACCTTCATGTCACTTATCTTCTTCTCCTTCACGTTTACTCCACACGTTCATTTATTCCACCACGTTACATTTTCTTCTCCTCAAACACTTTCCAATTTTGCCCTTCACATTATTTCTTCTTATCTCCAACACCACAACACTACCTCGCGTTCTTTTTTTCTCCAACGCGTTACGTGTTTTTTTTTTTTCACGTTTCTTCTTTTCATGCCCGCCGGCTCCCTTTTGTTTTCCGTTCCATCTTCTACCATTTTCTTCTCAAGGCCATCCACATGTTGGTGTGACTGCTGGAATACGAATCCAAATGTCCACGACAACTTAATTTATTTTTTTGGACTGGGCCTTGACTTCTTCTAGTGCATATAAATTAATTTGGGTTCCGATACTCTCTTAGCACGCATACCTGAAACAAATAAAATAATTACGTGCAAATAGACTACAAATGCTACTAACTTAATAATAATTACACCAAATTTCTATACAATTAATATCCAAATATTTCTATATAAATTGCATTCATCAAATACCCCCTAACTTAAACCTTTGTCGTCCCGATCAAAGCATAAAGAAAAATCAAAACAAATTTTAAATAAACAATCAGATCGGGTAACAACTGAAATCTTCTCCAACAACTTTTCCTTTAAGACTATCAATTCATAAGATCTCAAAATATCAACCATAAAATTGCAATTCCTAATCAAGGCATATTATAATGAAATCAACTCAAGATTACTTTATTGTCAGCTTAAAACATTAATCAATACTTGTCACTTTTTTTTTCAAGCTATTACCAACATGATAAAACTAAGATAATACCTTTCAATTGGGTTAGTTTTTTTTTTTTCAAGTAGTGTTGTTGGCAGTTCTCAACTGTGTAATTGTTATAAACTTATCTTTTTCTGCAAAAGTTTCAAAATTGGCTTTTATCATAAAACAACATATCAGTTGAGTGCTTTGCATACTCATGCATTGGGTTACCGTTTGATGCAAATGTTGACATTTGCTAGTGCCAAACCTCCGGTTACTAAGTCATCCCAACACAGCGGAGTAGGGTGCATGGGTTAGTAATTGCAATTAGCATCTACTCAGTGTGTCTTAATTTTATTATGCATAGCTATAACCTTGAGAATCAAAAACTTTTTTAACATTTGATTTAAGCTGACATAAATAATCCTTAATTTAAATCAATTAAAACATGCCTATCAAAGTTCATGCATTCTCATAGTCTCAATTCTAAGCTCCTAATCCTATCAAGTCTTCAATTCCAAATCACTTTTGATTCATTCAATCAGTACCCGAGTAGACTCCTTATTTAAAAGATGGTCTAAAGTCTTATACACTTACTCAGTTCAAACAAAGATTCAAGTTGATTGATGAAAGTTTTTTTTTTAAACAAAAATTTGGATCAAAATAATTTCAGAATTCCATTAATCTCTACCAATCCCCACCTTAAAAGCAAACATTGTCCCTAATGTTTGAAGACAATAAAGCTAGTACAGAAGAAAGGGAAAATGATAGCTGTTACTCCCCTGGTTGCGAGATCTAATTGGAGATAAGTAATATATGATCGTGCCTCTGTTTGTTCACTCCATCTTTGCATGTTTCAGTTGTTCCTTTGATCACCTTTGATAGGTAATTAGAGACTTCAATGGCAGCCACATCTAACAAGAAAACAACCAAAATCAATAAATTGAAGTAGAAAAACATAAAACAAACTAAAGCGAAAAGGGAAAGACTGTTAGGTTGCCTCCCAACCAGCGCTATCTTTAGAGTCTACAGCTAGACTGTCCTCTCATCATAATGATGGTTTTGAAAGATTCCAAGTCACCACTAATATATGGTTTCAGTCTCTGCCCATTTACCTTGAAAGTGACACCTTTTTGATCCATCACCTCCATTGCTCCATAGGAAAAAACTTGTGTCACAGTATATGGTCCATACCATTTAGATTGAAGCTTACCTAGAAACAGCTTTAGTCTGGAATTAAAGAGTAAAACCTGTTGTCCCACCTCAAACTCCTTTCTCATGATGTGTTTGTCATGTCATCTCTTGGTTCGTTCTTTGTAGATCTTGGCATTCTCATAAGCTTGCTCTTTAAACTCATCCATTTCATTCAGTTGCAATGCTCTTTTCTCACCCGCAGAAGTTAAATCAAAATTTAAGTATTTAATGGTCCAATAAGCTCTATGCTCTAACTCTACAAGCAAATGACAAGCTTTTTCAAACACTAATCTATATGGGGACATTCCAATTGGTGTTTTAAAAGCTGTTCTATAGGCCCATAGTACATCATCAAGTTTTTCTGCCCAATCTTTCCTATGCAAACTGACAGTCTTTTCTAAAATTCGTTTCAGCTCACGGTTAGACACCTCAACTTGTTCGCTAGTTTATGGATGATAGGATGTAGCAATTTTGTGAGTTACCCCATATTTCTTTAATAAGTTGTCAATTTATTTATTGCAAAAATGGATTCCCTCATCACTAACTAGAGCACGTGGTACACCAAACCTAGTAAAAATATTCTTTTTCAAAAATTTCATTACAAATTTGGCATCATTTTTCTGTAAAGCTACAGCCTCAACCCATTTTGAGACAGTCAACCGCCACTAAGATATATTCTTTAGAAAAAGACTTTGGAAATGGTCCTATAAAATCTATGCCCCACACATCAAAGACTTCACACACAAGTATATTATTAAAAGGCATCTCATGTTTTCTAGAAATATTACTTGTGCGTTGACATCTATCATATGCAGTGACATAGCAGTGGGCATCTCTAAACAAGGTTGGCCAAAAGAAATCTGATTGTAGGACCTTAGCAGCTGTACAAGTTGATCCAAAGTGTCCTCCTACCTCTCTGTCATGACAATGCTGCAAGATAGAGTACATCTCCTCCTCTGGTACACATCTCCTAATTATACCATCTGCACATACCTTAAACAGAAAAGGCTCATCCCAAAAATAATGTTTAGCATTAGCAAAAAATTTCTTTTTCTGTTGGTACGAAAGATCATGAGGTAATACTCCACGGGCAATAAAATTTGCAAGATCAGCATACCAAGATTAAGTACTTACCTGCAGCTCGAATAAATGTTCATCAGGAAAACACTCACCAATCTCATTTTCTTTACCATCCTTCATAGAATCTCCTAGCCTCGACAGATGATCTGCCACCACATTCTCTGCTCCAGATTTATTCCTTATTTCTATGTCAAACTCTTGCAGCAGCAAAATCCACCGTATCAGCCTGGGCTTAGCATCCTGTTTTTTAAAAAAAACTTCAAAGCACTATGATCGCTGTAAACAATCACTTTTGACAAAATCAGGTAAGATCTAAATTTATCAAAAGCAAACACTACAGCTAATAGTTCCTTTTCAGTTGTGGTGTAATTCCTTTGAGTTGCAGTCAAGGTCCTACTGGCATAATATATTGGCTGAAATTTCTTCTCTCCTCTGTCCCAACACAGCCCCTACGCTTCATCACTAGCATCACACATTAATTCAAAAGGCTGTCCCCATTCGGGAGCAACCACTATAGGAGCATGAACCAGCTTCTGTTTCAAATAATTAAAAGTAGATAAGCAGTCAGCAGTAAACATAAAAGGAGTATCTTTCATTAGCAAATTAGATAATGGACGTGCAATTTTTGAAAATTTTTTGATGAATCTTCTATAAAAACTAGCATGTCCTAAAAAACTCCTAACTGCTCTCACTGATGTCAAGGGAGGTAATTTTTCAATTACTTCCACCTTAGCTCTATCTACTTCTATCTCCTTAAATGATATCCTGTGGTCTAAAACAATACCTTCTTGTACCATGAAATGGCACTTTTCCTAATTCAGCACTAAATTGGTTTCCTCACACCTCCGCAGTACTAAACTCAAATTATGCAAGCATTCATTAAATGACACACCAATCACAGAAAAATCATCCATAAATATTTCTATGAAGTGCTCAATCATATCATGAAAGATGGCCATCATGCAACGTTGAAACGTTGCTGGTGCATTGCATAGCCCAAAAGGCATTCTACGGTAGGCGAAGGTACCATAAGGACAAGTAAAGGTTGTCTTCTCTTGATCCTCAGGTGCTACAGGGATCTGGTTATATCCTGAATATCCATCTAAGAAGCAGTAATACGCATGCCCTGCCAATCTTTCTAACATTTGGTCAATGAAAGGTAAAAGAAAGTGATCTTTCCTTGTAGCATCATTCAGCTTCCTATAATCAATGCAAACTCTCCATCCAGTTACTTTCCTAACAAGGATTAATTTATGTTTTTCGTTTTCAAGCACCGTAAAACCTCCCTTTTTAGAAACTACTTGTACTGGACTAACCCAATTACTATCTGAGATGGGGTAGATAATACTTGCATCAAGCAATTTGATTGCCTCAGCTTTAACTACCTCTTTCATGGCTGGGTTGAGTCTTCTTTAAAGCTGCACTGATGGTTTGAATTGCTCCTCCATGAGTATCTTGTGTATGCATATTGTTGGGCTGATTCCATAGATATCTGCTATTGTCCAACCAATGGCCCTTTTGTGAGCTCTCAGCACCCTCAACAGCTTCTCCTCCATCGGATTTGTCAAAAGAGAAAAAATTATGACAGGTAAATGAGATGGAGATAATAAAAATGCATATTTTAAATGTGAGGGAAGCTGTTTTAATTCTAATTCTGGTGGTTGGTCAATGGATAGTATGAGGTAATTTATAGCTCCTCTCCATCTCTGCAAATGGTCTCCTCTGTGTATAAATTTGTTTGCTATCCATCATTGCTGCATATTGGCTTTCTTCTTCGCTTCCTCCTTCGTTGTTGTGAGTTGAAATTAAGGTGTGTTGCAATTCATTTTCAGTCATCATCTCTCCAACCTTCTCCTGCACAAGGCAATCAATGCAGTCAATTTGAAAACATGATGCTACATCTTGTGGCTTTTTCATAGCTTTAAAAACATCGAATGTTACTTGTTCATTATGAATTCTTAATATCAGTTTGCCTTCATGCACATCTATCAATGCTTTACCTGTGTTAAGAAATGATCATCCTAAAATGATAGGTATAACATGATCTTCTTCCATATCTAAGACTATAAAGTCAACTGGTAAGATAAATTTATCTACTTTGACCAAAATATCCTCTACTATTCCTCTGGGGGTAGGTCATAGATCTATCTGCCAATTGCAATGATACCATGGTTGGCTTAGGCTCACCAAGTCCTAGTTTCTTAAATATTGTGAGTGGCATGAAATTGATGCTAGCTCCTAAATCAATTAATGCATTAAAAGTGCAACTACCAATTAAGTAAGGTATATTAAAACTCCTTGGATCCTTAAGCTTCTGTGGTAGTTTATTCAATAGGATGGCTGAACATTCTTCATTGAGTGCCACCGTCTCACAATCTTCCAGTTTCCTTTTGTTTGATAGGATCTCCTTGAAAAACTTGGCATAGCTAGGTATCTGAGAAATAACATCAACAAATGGAAGATTAATATGCAATTATTTTAAAATTTCTAAAAATTTAGAAAATTGCTTATCCATTTTCTGCTGATGTTGTCTCTGGGGAAAAGGCAATCTTGGCTTATATGGAGCAACTATAGGAGTTTTTGCTGGTATTTCATCCTTTTTATTCTTGTCCCCCTCTTCATCAACAATCTCCTCTACATCAGGCTCTTTCTGTTGCACTTTTGGTTTCTCTATCTCTCTTCGACTTCGTAGGCTAATAGCTTGCACATGCTTCCTGGAATTCTTTTCTGTATTGCTTGGCAAAGTTCCAGGTCCTCTGTTAGCCAACATGTCAGCTATCTGCCCAACTTGTGTCTCCAAATTTTTCAATGTTGCCTCATTTGCTTGGAATCTAGCCTCATTTTGTTGCATATATTTCCACATAATATCTTCCAAGCCAAGCCTCTTCTCTTCTTGAGTCGGTTGTGATGGTGGTGGTGGTAGGCGTTGCTGAAAACCAGGTGGTTGATATGGCCTCTGAAGTGGTGGTGGATTCTGAATGTTCTAACTTCTCCAAGATAAGTTGGGGTGATTGCGAAGTCCTGGATTGTATGTATTGCCCATCTGGTTGTTCCTGAAATTACCAGACAATTAGCATTTTCAGGTAT
Source organism: Areca catechu (assembly GCA_021397845.1). Lineage (NCBI taxonomy): Eukaryota > Viridiplantae > Streptophyta > Magnoliopsida > Arecales > Arecaceae > Areca > Areca catechu. The sequence goes on from CM038039.1 coordinate 43,973,222, forward strand.
TGAATTTGAAAAGTTACCTTGTGGGCAGTTATTTTATGTGTGAGGTCCTCCGCATAGCTCGCACTCCATCACTATAGTTGATGCTTGTGGTTGAAATACTGCCAGAGATTCAATCTTTTTGTTCATTGCATCAAGCTGAGCTGAAAGTGTGGCCACAACATCCACTCCAAACACACCACTGGGTCTCCTGTGATTTTGTCTTTCTGAGTTCCAATTCACGTTACTATCTGCCATATCTTCCAATAGGCTATAAGCTTCATGGCTGTACTTCTTTGAAAATGAACCACCTGCAGCTGCATTTAAAACTACTCTCGCAGAAGGAAGTAAGCCACGATAAAATGCATGTACTTGTTCCCATATTTCAAGACCATGGTAGGGACACTTTCTACAAAATTCCTTAAACCTCTTCCATGCCTCACTAAAGCTCTCAATCTCATACTGTGTAAATGTGGAGATGTCTAATCTAAGCTTTGCTGTTTTAAAGGGGGGAAAATATTTGTTTAAAAACTTATCAGCTAAGTCATCCCATGTAGTTACGGATTTAGTTGGAAAAGAGTTTAACCAACTTTTTGCTCTGTCTCTCAGTGAAAATGGGAACAGCCTAAGTCTAATGGCATCTTCAGAAACCCCATTATATTTAAAAGTGTCACATAACTCAAAAAATTGACTTAAATGCTCGTGAGGGTCATCAAAAGGCAAACCTGAAAATTGAAGCGAGTTCTAAATCATCTGAATAAAGGCAGGCTTTATCTCAAAATTGTTCACCTGAACTGGTGGCCTCCTAATGCTTGATTATGCTCCCGTGACTCTAGGCCTGATGTACTCAAATAAAGGTCTGTCTCCATGTGGGTTTTGCACCTCCTCATTAGGTACGTGTGGGATATTCTGAGGGTTATGTTCACCAACATCTTCCATGGTTATACTTTTGATATCCACCAAATCTATACTTAACCCTTCTAGTAGTTGTCTGAGTCCACGTCGTCTTTCCCCGAGCGTTCTTTCTATTTCTGGATCAAAATCTGTCAAAATGTTTGCAGTTCTCCGGGACATACAAAGTTAATAACACAAAATAATAAAAGATGCAATAAAATAATAATACTAAATGAAAAAATTCAAATCAATTAGCAATTATGAATTTGAATGTTGTCCGTTGCTGATCCCCGACAACGGTGCCAAAAACTTGACACGTGTTCGGCAAGCATACCGGTCGTGCAAGTAATACAGGATAGTAACCCAATGTCGTCCTCTAGGATCAGAGACAATCACCCAAATTATGATACCTACTTTGTTTGGAAAATTGATTTCGAGTAAAAAAAATTAAATTAAAAATTAAACACTATCAAACTATGGTGGTCGCAAAGTTTTAGAAAGAAGACAGAATCTAGAATAGCTAAGGCATCGGAAATTTAACCAAATCGATGTGATTTTTTTTTTTTTTGAATATGCTAATTTGATTTACTGATTTTACAAGCCAGCATGTTTTCTTAATTGATTAATGCACTTTCATTCAAATTGCACTAATCCTATCCAAAATTATTAATCACGGTGGTTAAGACGTGATTTAAATAATTCGGATGCATTAAATTTTTATAATCCTAATCACTGCATAGATCAGTCCTAGTTATTCGGATATGATTTAAATATATGGATTTCTTTTACTTTTCAACCTAAAAATTTAATAGATCAATTAAACTCTAGATTAAATTCATTGAGGAATTAATCAAATCACCCAAAGAATTACAATCACAAAAGAAATCTCAAGTAAAAACAAGAAATCAAATTAACCATTGAAAGCTGTAATTACCACATCAATTAAATCTCTAAGCCTTAGCTAAGAAGAAATTAGTTGCGCATGTTCATGGTCTAAAACAATATAAAGAAGGGAAAAATCAAATAAAATCAGGCGCGTTCTCCGATTTCTTTCCTCATCTGAGAGGTCTCCAAATTCTTCCCCGCGTCCGTGCATGATTTCTTCCAGTTCCTTGCATCCGAGCGCGTCCCTGCGTCCGTCCTTTTCCTTTCGCGCGACCCCTCTTTTTTTTTCTTTCGCTGGTCGTCCGCTACTTTTTTTTTCTCTCTGCGCGTCCGCTCCCTTTTTTTTCGTGCTAGCCGCTGCCTCTTTTGCAACCGCACGTCCGTTCTTCAATTTCCACCACCTTCACATCACTTCTCTTCTTCTCCTTCACGTTTACTCCACACGTTCATTTATTCCACCACGTCACTTTTTCACCATGTTACATTTTCTTCTCCTCATACACTTTCCAATTTTGCCCTTCACATTATTTCTTCTTATCTCCAACACCACCTCACTTTCTTTTTTTCTCCAATGCATTACGTTTTTTTTTTTCACATTTCTTCTTTTCACGCCCGCTGGCTCCCTTTTGTTTTTCGTTCCATCGTCTCTCGTTTTCTTCTCAAGGCCATCCACATGTTGGTGTGATTGCTAGAATACGAATCCAAATGTCCACGGCAACTTAATTTATTTTTTTGGGATAAGCCTTGACTTCTTCTAGTGCATGTAAATTAATTTGGCATCCGATACTCTCTTAGCACGCATACCTGAAACAAATAAAATAATTACGTGCAAATAGGCTGCAAATACTGCTAACTTAATAATAATTACACCAAATTTCTATACAATTAAGATCCAAATATTTCTATATAAACTGCATTCATCACTTCCCCTGCTTCGAAAAAGATGGCATAGACGACGACGACTCCACCTCTCCCATCTCGGAAGAACCCCTTTCAACTGCCTAACGGAAACTTCACTGAACCCGCATGCACGCCGTCGAGAGCCACCGTCGAAGGTGTGCTCGATCTGGATCCGATTTGAGCCGGCGAGGGGAGATATTTAAAGATAAAAATGATTGTTTCCTCGTCGTTTGGGAAAAAGAAACCCCATCGATCGGAGTCCCGATCCATCCCAAACACAATGTCGACAAAGTCCCTTTCCTCCACGACCTCTCCTTCGTCTTCTCCGGCGACAAATCCGACCGGATAGGGGAGAACGAAAGTCCCCTGTTCCGGTCTCTACTTCCTTCGTTCGTTTTTTTTTTTTTTTTTTTTTTGTGACTTGGGCCGAATTCGGCTGGGCTTGCCGACTTTGGCCCAAGCCCAGGTTTCACATAACCTCCATTAATGCAAAGCCAAGCTTTGCCTCATATTCATACTTACTATTTCCACCATAGTTTTTTAATGTTCTTGAATTCCAAAATACATCTTGTATCCTTGTGTTCCCTCATTGACCGTGCTGTCCATCATATGAAACTTACCTTTAAATCTCAACAACTAAGCTAGCTAACAAATTATGCTAGTTACTTCATTGATATCTGATTTGGTCCTAGTGTCCACCTTTCTGCATCGATATTGGATTTTCATTAACCCCCTAATGGTGCTTTATTTCCCTGGCATAGATCTCACCAAACACCTTTTGAAAATACAGTCCCTACCTTTGCTTTTAGTCCTGCACATGCATATTTGAATAAATGAACGAGTATAAGACATATGCATAGATGATACTAAGTTTGTCATATATAATGCGCACAAGCGAGGCAACTTTTGACAAAAAGTACTTGTTTTGCACTAGTTTACATAGAAAGATGCATGCATAGAAGCATCAGTCCATTTATATGCCATGGCTTGATCTTGGTGCTATCACCTCTCAATATTTGGATTGGCAGCCATGACACGCCTTTGTGATAGTGGCCCCATCACCTATGTGAAAATGTGTTTGCATGATTATTGACACAAACAAAATATAACAGGAATTTTGTATTTTGAAAAAAAAAAAGAAGAAAAGAAGAGCTGTACCATAAATCATAAATATCTATAGCAGAGAGAAGTATGTAATTAAACATACATAGATTTATGTATCTAAGAGTGATAGGATATAAAGGCCATTACTTTGTGTAAAAGAGCAGTGAATGGCAAATTGAAACATAAGATTAATTTAACCTTGTATAAAGCCTGAAAGCTGAAATCCCACATTGAGCGACTGTAGAGATCATCCTTGAGTTCCAAAGTTATAACTGGATCCCCTTCAACATTGTCTGAGTCAGCAATAGACCAACTCATGTTCCTTGCAAATCCATGCTGTCAAGCAAGAGCATAACTTCTAAATAACATATGAGGAAAAAACTCTGATCTAAAGTTGATCTATTTATTTAGAGCTCTAAAGATATGTTTCTACCATCACCATTCAAACTATCAAAATGACAGGAGGGAACCAGCATCAGATAACCTGAACTCAAGACCCCCGTTTATTGAGCTACCATTTATTACTAGAATCACCCATAGAAGGACAAATTAGATTTTGTTTGCCAAAAAAATAAATCATTTAACAATGTGAGGATGACACAGATCATGGCATGATCAGTAAGAAGTCAACAACCAGACTGTAGTCAGAGTGTCAAACTGTAAACATGTAGGTTAGTAGTGGATGATGATGGGAGAATCTCATGCTAGAAGAGGCATTCATTATTCTTGGTTTGGTGCTGAAAAATAATCTATCCTTGACGATTAGTATTTTTCTTTCTTTTTAACAGGGGCTAATTTACCCAAATTTACCTTCCAGCTTAAGAGAAACCGACTTCATGAGAAAACTGGCAAAACCATGAACATTTTTACTCATGAAAGTGATAGACCAAAATATACATAGAAACAAAGTGTTGTAATCAAGACAAATGATAATAATGGAATACATTATATGCTCTAATACGAGTCATTACTACAAGCACATGATTTCTTGTGCATCAACAACACATGCTCATGCACTTGATGCCTCTCTTTTCTCCAACTCATGGTGAATAGTACATACAGAATTGTAGAGTCAATGGGAGAAACAGCTACATAAACTTCTTTTTTTACAATACAGTCAAGCAAGAGTTTTCATATTATTGTAAAAGAGAGATGGAACGAAGAACAAGAAGAAAAGGGTGAACAAAAGAACATATATCACTGTGGTTATTTTTCTTGGTATTAGAAAGGCATGAAAAACTTGGAGAGCCCCTTTTAGTCCTAGGTAGGTGTAAGCCAGATCCTTGAAGCATACAGTTGTAACATTTAACAGAAATAATTGGGATTAAGGATTAGTAAGATATATTCAAATTGTTGGGATTAGGCTTCTTGGTTACAGTCGTGTGTTGGTTGTTCCATGGCTAAGAGTCTAACTAGGTGCTGTTGGCTTAGTTTAGGGTACCATTGTCCTCATTATACACATCTCAAATGCAGCCACAGAGGTTAATAAGTATAGATTGTTACCCATTGCTTTGTTTGCACAAAATAAGTATATCAGCATTTGGTCCTTAGTTCAACTGGTATTCCAGGCATATGTAAAATATTTCATTTATGAAACTGTTCTTTAGGGATGAAGAGCAAAGCACCTTATAGGCATCATTAAACCGAAAATATTTGCTGGCAAGTCACAAGTCACCTACGAAGATGCTATCAATGTCATAAGATAAGTTATTTTCACAAACGAAGACAACTATCATAGATAGCTCAAGCCATAAAAAATAGACAACAGATCATCTAGTTCTTTATACACTCTTTAATGTTAGTTACAAACATAACTAAACATTCAATTTTCATGATGCATTCCAAGCTTGTTAAAGGCAAATTACCCATAAAGCTGGAATATCTCCTATACTTCTTGGGCTTTTTTATGTTAATTAATGCTTATATGGGTGTTTCATGTCCTCATAAAAGCAACATAGCAATATGATGCAATAGTTATGCTGTAATAGAAGGGGACAGCCAGTTATTAACGATGTTTTTCTCAACCTCCCTAAGAAAGTGGAGTAGGAGATCAAATTCTGCAGCATGCTCCCCCTTCGTATGAATATTCTCCAGGTTCTATCATCCCATTGTTTGGGATCTTGTGTTCTATTAAAGCTAAACAATTGCATCTAATTTGGAATTTCTTAGCCATAAAAAGCAAATTTCTATCAGAAAAAATGAACTTGAAAATTGGGGCTTCCATTCTGAAAATTTAAAAAATATCAGAGATTGTATATCACTGAATCACATAAAAATTTGGTAGATATTTTAGAACTTAAACCTGAGTAATTGCGAAGTATGCTGAAAATCATAAAAACTATAGAACCTAACCCCAAATAACAATTTTTGAATTCCTGATATAACCGTTCTTTTCAAAACTTTCCAATGTTTCTACACATGCCAATTATGTATTTTCAATATGTCACTAACATGACTGAAATAAAAAAAATAATCTTTTTAACACATGCAGCTCAAAGTCAGTTCATGAAAAACTAAAATCAAGTTTAGAAATATGAACCATACCTGCTGCATAGGACCAGGTCCAAACTGTGGAAAACAATGGGGGATTCCTCCACTGGTTCCAAACAGAAATTGTTAGATCATGCTTTACTCAAGGAGGTACAAACAAAATAAAATTGCATAGAATTGTCAAGAAATTGTGACAGCATATCCCTTGCTGCACCATGAGAATATTTATGTTTAAGGTTGTATGAAAGAAGCAGAAGATCAAAATTAACACCGATGGAGATTGAGGAGAAGGATACCTTGAAACTTTGAATCAATGTTTGACATTCCATACCAAATCGGGCGGTACAGAGCATACCATACTAATTCAGTATTAGTATATGGTATGGGAAACATACTGATACTCGATATGCCAAACTGGTCTCATATTGACATAGTAATAGGTTGGCACCGATATGGGACCCAATATCCAGATGGCTAACCTTGCTTGAAATAATATCAGAGGTGGCCATCGATAAGAATACTTGATGAATGAGGACCCATAAAGCTGATGCCATATAGTTGAGAAATGGCTAGATGCTTGTAATTGTGGTTTCAATTCAAGCAAAAAAAAATGAGAATAGTTGAAACCCATTTTTTGTCTTCCAAGTGTTTGCAACAATGTGTCAGAACTTCCTACATTATGAATGAAAAGGCTAAATGGTGAAACTAAGTGCACTTCTTATGAAGCAAAAACATAAGCACGGAGTAAACAAATAGTCAAACAAAAAAAAAATAAGCATGCTGAAGCAACAACAAAAGAACAATAAATAAGCATGCTGAAGCTACAACAAAAGAACAATAAATAAGCATGCTGAAGTGACAATAAGAGAATAAATTAAATGTAACCTGATAGGTTTCTTCCCATCAAATACTGCATCTGGACGAACAAAGAGGAGGTCCCTTCCATTTGAAACCTTCCAAGATGTGACACAGGCTCCAAAGAGATAAATCTCTGCCTCACTGCAAATACAGAACAGCCTATCAACGTTAGAGCATAGGCGACGGGGAAAAAAACACTAGCGTGCAAAAGTATTGTGAAATTTCAATTGTTTCACTTTCATATAACTAAATCCATCTCCTCCACTCACTAGTACATCTCACGGGCCATAATCATCATCAGCATGGTTTTTCTGAAACCACGACACTCCTCCATCCGCATGAAAAAGGGGGGAAACCTTGAGATCCTGACAATTGTAAACAAGTCTTTTTGCATCGCAATGGCCATATCTCAATTTGTTTGAGCACCATCTCAACAAATCATTCATCACTTAATTTCTAATGGTGAACCTTGCAGAACTCCTCGAACACTCAATACACCTAAACTTTGCCAAATTTCATCTAAACAAAATCACCCTTTTTATTTTATACTACTTTTATCCAACCTTCCATAATACATTGGTGCCAACCATTTCCTTTTTCTTAAAGGGATTCCAAAGTCTACCAGGATATTATGATCACACAACACCAAAAAAAACGGTATCTAATAAGATCATACAAAACCATATATCTTCACATTAACAATTCTGCAAGATCCTGCAGAAGAGGCAAATCGGTAAACACTGTAATACCAAGAAAAAAGACATCATCGGAACAATATCAAGAACAGAAAATTGAGCAGAAAGAACTCGACTGACCTGCCAAGTTGGGAGCTCAAAGAGATCTTGGAAAGCCCGCCGGTTCCTTCTGAAATCTGGACACCTGGAGAATATGTTCTCTGATCCAAGCTCGCCATGGCGGTTCTAAAAGGTCTGGACCAAAAGAATCAAAGAAAGAGATCCAAGTCCAGTAAAAACTCAAAAGAACTCCAGGCTCAAGAGAAACAAAAAAAAAAAAAAAAGTTTTCGAAATCGATTTGGCTTGATCACCTACGATGGCGCCGGGAATTGGGATTGGATTGTGTTAGGGTTAGAAAGAAAGAGGAGGAAATGCTTGTCGCCATTTCTCGCCCGGTTTGAAGAACGTCTCGGGCGCCGAGGGGTCAAGACTTCGTTTATACGGCTATTCCGGTTAAATTTATTCGCGTTCACGCGTTTCCAACTAATCTCGGTCCGACTGCAGCGCGCAGTGGGAATATACCCGGGGCATGACCGAGGCAAGAGTGGACGACGAAAACCTATCATTACCGCCAGCCAGGGTCATCGTAGCGACCATGGCTGAAACCGGGTCGGAATCGGGTGCCTCGTTGTAGCGACCATGGCTGAAACTGGGTCGGAATCTGGTGCCTCAATAACCAGCTAACTGCTAAGTTGGTAGCCGTTTAGTAGAGATTTAAATTTATTTTTTATCGATAACGAGTTTGAAATATGATTTTTGGATAATTTAATTAAATTTAAATATTTTTCTGGATACATGATCGACATGATGAGAAAGAGCACTACTCCGATGTTGATGAAAAGAGCATGCAAAAAAATTACGCCTCGAATCGCCTAGTAGGATTGGAGCCCATGAAAATAGTTACACCGGAATTTATCCCCCTCCTTTTGGTTCATAAAAAAAAAAATCCATAGCTATATTTATTTTATTTAATAAATATAAATATAAATATTAGTTAAATTTAAATATTTATTTTTTAACTAATATTTATATTTATATTTATTTTAAATAAATATAGATATATATTTAATATTAAAAATATGAATATAATTTTGGATATAAATTAGATAATTAAAATGATAGAATTAAAAATATCATTAAATGAATAATAAATCAAATTAATAATATATTAATATAATTATAATTTTTTTAAAAATATATATATTATATAAAATAATATAAGATTATAAGTAAAATCGAATATTTTGGATACGAATCAGATAATTACTAATTCATATTCATATTTATTTTTTTTGAGATACAGAAACGAATAAAAATATTAGTCGGATGCTCAAACTTCTACCATGTATTCGGATACAGAAATGAAACCGGTCGAATATTACGTATACTATTTTCATACCTGCTACAAACGAACAAATATTTAGATATTGATTAAAGAATGTAAATATAAAATTATCAGCTAACCAGATAAATACTATTTAACCGGATAAATACTATTTAACCAGATTAAAGTTATCTAAAGAAAAGGATCAAATAAATTTAATCATCAAAAACTCTCCCCCTCCATCACTTTACTTTTTTCACTTTTCTCAGGACTTTTTATCCCGCTTATTATAGAAACATCAATCAAATAATGTGTAAAATTATTTGCTGCTTAGTTGGCTGGGAAATGAATATTAATGATTAAAGTTATTCGACGGATCACGGATGGCTAGCTATCCAGCCTCCAATCTTGACCTTAACTTCTAATTTAAATAGTTTTATTCCAACCAAATAATATTTTCTAGCTATTTTTAAGGATTACAAAAACAATGAAACTCCAACCAAATACAAATTTAAAGTCTCAGATTAATAGTTATTGATCATATTTCCCTTCTCACTTGCACTAAAATTATCAAGTTCAGATAATGCAATACTTTTTATTTAAATCAAGTGCATCTAATTGCTGAGCAGATGAGATGAACCCAGTGTATTCTTGGGTACTTGATGTTTGATAATAGGCATCAACGGATTAGAGTTTACACTGGTGCATCAATTCATGGACGCAAGTAGGAAAAACCAATGCATGAGATCACTACTTACAGGACCTGGGTCCACAGGTTTGGCAACCCTCCTGCAATTGATGCATTAGAAAGAGATTTTGCATTCAAAAGATGCGTGGTGGTGCTCCTGCCGTCATTTTCAGATTACATAGGAAATATAAATGTTTCCACTGCCATCAAGGAGAAAAATGAAAAAGAAAAGAGATGAATGTGATTACTAGAGGCATGCATAAAGATCTCTATATGTTGTCAAGATAACAAGAGTAGTTCATAAAAAACTAGGATGGCAAAAAACAATATTTATCTTTTTAACAGATCTTTTTTCTTTGTTAACAGGGCAGAATTGATTTTAACAAGCCTGATAATATGTTAAAGATAAGTTGGGCAATGATATTGAATAACAAGGCTGTCATATCTTTTATAGACCCAGATTTCACTTAAGACTTTGCATTGTAAAACTTTCCTAGACATATCAGTTTGTGAAAAATTAATCGATGGAATCATGAACTCTAAGCTAGCTCAATATATGATCTGTAATAATTTTTCATGGGCTTATCTTTGAGGTGAGTAAAAGATAAGTAACTCATAATAATAATATATTGTCATGAAACTGTTAACCTTCAAACGCAATCTTATATTAAATTTGTTGCCGCTACTCTCCAACTTACTCTCCTAACAATATCAAATGCACAAAAAGTGATTGCACCGAAACCTCAGAATCCACAAACCTTCCTGCAGCTTTTGCTGGACAGCATAAAACTGCAACGAAAGACCTAATCTCCTGCCAGTTAGCAAGAAGGGAGATCCTTCGGAGGAGGTAAGATGGATTCTTCTGGCCCGTTTCCATTCTCCACGATGAAAGCCATTCTAAGTCCCCAAGTAGTGCGGAGTTCTACATGACAGTGCGTGAACCAAACACCTGAAATTATAAACATGTCAACTGTGAAAAGAGGTTAAGATGGAACTGACCTAAGCTTAAGAGAGCACGAGAATTAACAAAAAAAGAAAACAATCATGCAAAACATTCATGTAGCCGAGTGCCTGTTTATATCTTTCTCACCAGGATTATCAGCCAGGAATAGAATTGCTGTCCAACCTCCTGTAGGAATACCAACGCTGTTCTTTTCTGGTGCATGTACACTTTGCCAGGTCTTTCACCGGGTTGAAGTTTCCAATCCCCCTCCCTACAACGAAGAAATTGTAACCATGGAGGTGGAAGGGATGCGACTCAACTGCGAGGAGGTCTGTGCCTTGCAACACCAATTCAACTGTTGAATTGCAAGCAATCCTGCTAATCCAAGTACCCAGGGATGTGCCATGGTTTGCCATGAGGGGTGCACCAGTACTATAATTGAATGTGATCACAGGCTTGTCAGGGAAGTCTAGCCTGAACGCTCCCTTGATGTTGAAGTAATGTGCTTGACATAGCCTAATTTTATGCATCACAAAGGTAATGTTGTTTAACGATGCAGTAAGTCATGTGCTATTCAAGCAAGTCAGGCATGATTCCATCCCCAGAATGACTGTATAGAACAGATTCCTGTCAATATCAAGAGGCACTTTATCAGGAAATTGCAGAGAACTTAGGCTCTTGAGCTTGTCAGGGAAGTCAACCAACAAATTTAGCATCATTTGGCGCAGGCAGTTGAGGAAGAATTGGGACCACAGTGATTGGGATGCCTTCGTATTGTAAATAGCTGTTGTGGTTTTGTTATATACAGCAATTGGTGCAACCATGAAGGGTGTAGCAGCCATAAAGTATCTACTGGGGGTCTTGTGAGCCTTAACAAGAACATTTTTGGTTTGACCAGGTGAGATTTGTATGGCATTGGTGGTGAAGGGCTTGCAATAGACTGCATCAATCTCGACTACTGCCATGTTGTGACCAGCAATAGCAAAGAAGAGCTTGTCATTGAGGGCAGCCTTATTGATTCATACCAGGTAGGTCTTACCCTAATCAACTTCCATTGCAAATGTATCTGACACAAAAGAATAAAAAGATGTTAATTTCTCATCATGAAATTTGATTTGTGGTGCAAACATACATGTCACTGAAACATTCTCTTGAATGCTTTGGGTAATATTTAAGCTCTTTATACCTTGCTAAGAAACACATCCCATACAAAGTATGTTAAAAGAAGAAGGAAACATGAAGCTAGATAATCAATTACATGGGCAAAGTCATCAAGGTGGAACTTAAGCCATACAGTCTTACGTTTCTCTAAGCATGGAAAGAGAGGTCCTGGTTTCCCATTAATTATATGGGCATCAGGCATGCTTCGTGGCAATCCAAGCATGTTGCATCTCAACCTCTTCAACATTCACATTCCATAATTCCCCTACAATACCAAGAACCAAAATTGCAATTAGCTCAATTTGTAAAAGAGCATGAAAGTCTTATGTCCTTCACTAGGCCATGTTTGTTAATCTGCACTTACCTAAGAAAAGCGCAATTTCTCCCTGAGGTTGCTGGTTTGTAAGGAACACTGTCCTCTGGCATGGTCACAATTGCACCACATGATGGCTCGCAACCACAATATATGAGCATCCCACCACAATGTTCATATCCGGCCTGCAAGGTTTAAGTCATAGGTGTAGCTGTTGCCACCTTGGATCGGTCAATGAGTTATGTAGACTAGTCCATCAGCCCATCCATTTCAGAACTGCTTCAATCCATGCCTACATTAGCACCAAGATACCTTTTAACAATTGCTATGTTGAAAATGGGGCATCAGACAATTGATCTAAGAGGTTTAACCAGTTGATGGAGATGTTATATTGTGCATAGTTTGTAACATTGATGATGACTCTATCTCCCACTTAAACATGAACAGTTGGCCCAGGGAATGTCCCATTAAGAGTAACAATTGGCAGAGTCTTCTCATATTCTTCACTAAAATCTGATTCCCAAAGAGAATATGATTCATAATAAAGAAGAAATGTAAGTTGAAAGTGATTACTGCTAGAGCTTAAAATGTACTCACATCAAACAGATACTTCTTCATGGAAGATTCAGGTGCAAATGAAATGAAAACGAGAAAACCCACAAGAAAGAGAAGTGATCCATAGAAGGATAAAGGCATCCTTTTGTCAAAGAAGACAGAAGTGAATGATGGTGAGAGAAGGTACCTGGTTTTTAAATGGGTGTAAAGGGCTTGAGGTAATATCAGTTTGTTAAGGAAGAAGGATTTTGGTGAACCTAGTTTAGGTGAGGATATCCTGGGTTGCACACTGATGCTCAGAAGCAAATAGTGATGGAGACCTTCAAGGAGGAAAAAGGAAGGAAGCTGCATACGGGCTAAAAATAAATTAACAAAAAAGGGCTAAAGCCTTCAGACTATGTTAGGGCCATACCCCAAATGAACTTGATATTTATCATTAAGATAAGGGAACAGTAAATGTTTCAATTTTTGTTTTAAGAGGAAGAGAGGTGTGTTGTGGAGAATACAGATGCTTCTGGAGGCAAGGTTGGTTTACTTTGAAGAGCAGATGAGTTTCAGTAGGTAATGAGTAACCATAATAGATTATTTATGTCATAGTTTTTCAAGGTCTGAAATTTGTAGGAATATGAGGAAGCTAAGAGAGGAAAGGATTCATATATCTAACGAGCAAGGGATAATTCAATAGCAGTAGCTAAATGGATATGCTTGATGCTCTAGTTATTTAGTTTAGCATAAGCACCATCATGATCTGATCTTGACCTTGATTTCAACCTCGGTCTTTACCATAATTATAAATTCAAGATCCATGCCAACCTTATTTTCTAAATAAAATATTTAATGTTGACTTAAACCAGGTTTTCTATACGAAACTTTTGATCATTACTTCAATCCCCACCTCAAGCTAATGCCACTAAGATATCCTTTTTACCTTTTTAACTTAGCTAAATGTTATCTCATTTTCTTTTTGAGAAAGCAATCTAATCTCAATTTGAAATTCAATTTTGTTATTGATCCAAGGCCTGAGCTGATGGGTCAGATGCAAGTTGAACCACCTCTCAATTCGAGTTCAGTCATGCTTGATTGTTAGTAGGAAATGATTAAACCATGGACAAGGCTAACTCCATGAGATTTGTGTTTCTTTTAATATGTGAAGTAGTGGGAGGGTATGTGCAAGTAACTTTTATAAGATACTATAATTATGTGCAATAAAATGCCTTGAAATGCAAGACTTGATTGACTTTGCCCAAAAAAAAAAATTTCTTTATCAATGGTGGGTACAACTGAATCTTCAGTGTCCAAACCAAATACCATGCAGTGATTTAAATGGATATCCTGTCTTGCCTACTTAGGCAAAGCGGCAATAAATATCTAGCAAATACAGCTCATAGGTTGCCAATTTTAAGTTTTCTTAGGAAATTATCATGATTGTAAGACCATGCTCACTTCAAACAGAGAACATCAAATAGAGAACAAGAAACAGATCATAAGTTTTGCACATTGACTCAACAACTCGACAAACTAACAAACTGAAGAAACTTAGACTCTGAAATTAGAAAAGAATAACCATACCACAGTTTTAGCTGATTTCTCGATGCCCTAACTTTTCCATTCCTGAAACTTGTATATCTTATTTGTTCATTTCAACTTCTTTTCTTCACACACACTTCCTAGGTTATTAGCAACAACAGCTTTCTTTTTTTGACGCCTTTTTTTACAGCTTTTTTGAGTGAAACTTTTTCTTAATATCATACAACACGAAACAACTTTTTTTTTTATTCAAGAAATCAAGGGAGGAGATATGCTATCCCTTCAAAATTCTACCATTTATTCCGATTCCATCTCATGTTGTTATTAAGAGATTCTCCAAAGGATCAGCCAGCATAGTAGTCACTCACAGTTACCTTCTTTTAAATCTTTTTTTTTTTTTTTGTAAAATAAGGATACATGCTACTACGTATAAAGAGGAATATATATTTACTCCTTATTCCAAACAATAATGACCTCTCCTAAATATATCATATCATAATTTATTAGTTTTTAAGTTGCGTTTGGTGGATCGCCAGAAAATTCTGAATGATAATATGGATTACCTACAAGATAGATTATCACTGGATAGATTACCAGTAATGCTGATTACTGTGTTTGGTATACACAGTAATCTATCGATTGATTACTGTGTTTGGTATGAGAAATAGATAATCCGTAATCTAAGCTCAAAATTTCAAAATATCCCTAAGTCAAAGAGAAAAAAAATTCTATGAGAAAACGTAGAATAATCATTAAAAAAAGCCTACCTACGCCATGATAACGAGACCAAGGGGAGATTGGGATTGGCCGCATCTAGGGATCGAGCGGGGGCGACATGAGGGTTTGTATGTGACAAGAGAAGATGGGAGAGGGATCTTGAAATCTCCACGTGGAGAAGTCGGGGAACAAAAAGGCATCCTTGCAGTCGATGTCCACTTCGCTCTCCGATTTGGATTGGTTCGGAGGCATACAGGGGAGGACCTAATAAAATCTAACAGGATATCGCTAGGTGGAAAAGGGAGGAGAGAGGGAGTTGGAGGAAGGGAAAAATATAGAGAGTGAGAAAGGAAAAGGATTATCGTCTATCGCGGGATTAAAAAAAAATCCCGACGAGCACCTAGAGGAGAGGGAAGAGGGGACGATTTTGTTCTCACCAAAGCGAAAGGAATGGAATAATTTTGTAAAAAAAAAATAGATTACCGTATCTCTAATAATCTGGATAGCCACCCTTCCTAAGATAATCTGGATTATGAGAGGTAATCTGGATTACCACTACAAGATAGATTATCACTTTTTCAAAATACTAAATATAGTTATCTTGTGGACCCAACTTAAAATTAATCTAGATTAATTTCTATCAAACACAATCTTAAAACATTCTTGGCAACACGATCAGCATGCATGGATCTTCAAATAAAAGTGTAATATCAATAGTCTGAGTAATAAAAATTAAGAGCATCCAGTTTTAGAACAATAGTGAATGAGAAATTATTTACTTGAGAAGACTAACTACCACTCGCCTCAGATATTCTTCATTGATTACTATATTTAGGAATCATTATTTCATTAATCATCCAGACTAGAATAGAGAAAGTGCGTAAGTCCTCAGGGCTTTAGGCTTCTTAGCGAGCCCATCTCTTGCTCGCGGTCATAACCATACAACCTCAATTAGCTCTCTATCGGATTTTCACCTCACATCCACCTCAAAGATCACCATTTTCTAGATTCATCTAATGCTCCTCCAATCTCTTTATGGACAATATTTCGACAATAATTCCATCTTCAGCACATCATTGCGAGGTTGCTTCTTTGGAAAACAAACCCTAAAATCACAAAGAAGCGGCATCAAAAATCGATAATTCTATAATCCAAGAAAAAAGATTAACCTGTAACGATGATCATACAAGAAATCGAAGAAAAAGAGAGAAGTTGACCGCCATTAGGGGAGCTCGGAAAACGTAAAGAAGCCCACCATGACATTCGGAAATCTGGAAACCTGGAGCATCAATTCTCTCCTCTAAGCTTGCGATGGAGGTTCCAATGCGTGTGCACCAAAAGAACTAAAGATCGCGCAATTTCGTTACCTGAAATCGGAGGCAATGGGAATTGGGACTGGATAAAGTTAGGGTGAGGAACGAAGAGGAGGGCCAACGGAAATTCTCGTCGCCATTACCTGACTGATTTGGGGAAATTCCCACGCGCCGACCGCCAAGATCCGCCGGTAATATAACCGTCACGTGCAATGCACGTGATGACTTTGGAACGTCCGCATGCGATGGGCGTGTGTTATCCTGTTCCTGCGATATGAACTACGGACAATCGTATCTGCAGTCGCGCCCCTCCCCCAACCCTCTTTTTTTTTTTTTTTTTTTTTTTTTTTTTTAAATGACAAGGTAGGCCTAGAAAATCACCACTTTGATCTAATTTATTTATTAAAATGTGAGTGGGTACAAACTAGGGACCATCGTATCAGCAGTCGTCCCCTTTTTTTTTTTGTTTAATGATAAGATAGGCCTAGGAAACCACCACTTTGATCTAATTTATTTATTAAAATATGAGTGGGTACAAACAAGCCAAGCAAGCCAAGAGCGCTCAAAAAGATCAGGCAAGAAAAGGTTAATCCTGCTACAACTTGATAGGGTACGTTATAAACGAGCTTGTTATCGAAGTAACCAAGTCTTTATTTAACTTTGCAAACTTAAAAGTGTTTTAAAATCAAAATTTTTATGTACCGAGCTATGAACTACAGAACCTGAATGAGCCATTACCAGATCAAGCTTGAACTGTTTGTGAATTCCTAATACTTTGTCCTTTATATTTTTCGCTCCAAAGACAAATGCCTTGTGTTATCTTGTAAATTTAAATATCCAAGAACTTTGTTTGCGCAATTACTCAGGAATGATTCCCATAAATATACAATTAAGCATAATAACTAACAAGCAGTCGAGAGAACTGGCGAACTCTTTTTATGATCTTCTTCCAACAAAACTCTTGCAGAGAATTACACAAAAAAAATGAACAAAACAATCGTGTTAAGATTGAACCGGTGTATGTAAAAGATAATTTGTCCAAGCTGCACCTTGAATCTTTCAACTATGTCACCTTTGGGAATGAAGAATATTAATTTATCCATCTCGATCTTAACTTCCATGGAATGAATACAAATCAGAAGTGAGTAAAATAATGCCTCATCAATTGTTCTTAGCCTTTCTTTATACTATATTTTTTAGCAAAAGAGTTATTTACATTAGCAGAGGCACACAATTAGCATAGTTGCAATGTCATATGATCAAACTAAAAGAAAAACCCATTTATTGAATTTCTCGACTAATTATCACCTTCAGATTTTTCAAAAATCTGCCATCAATTCCGTATGGATAGCAAATTGTTAATCACGGCCCTGCATGCAAATAATTACTTGGAGTCTTATACTCGTGATCGAAAGAATGTATGAAAATTGTTGGTTAACATTAGCAGCGCAAGTGCCAGAAAAATTCTTGAGACATGCAAGATAATTAGCACTCCAGAAAAATTCCGAATTCTTCTAAGATCTTTTTCCCATAAAAATCTATAAAAAAGATATGAGAAATTGGTGCTAAGCCACACACATGGATCTTCAAAGTATATCACTTTGAGGAATTAACGGCATTTCATTTTTCTGTCTCTCGCCTTTCATGAATCGAGTCCAAATCAAAACTGAACAACTTACTGCCTCACCAAACTTTTTTCCTGGTGATGTTTATACTATTTTTTTTAGAGCACAAGGTAACAATCTTTTACGTATCAACTTCATGCTTCTGCAACCAATTGTGTATGAAAAACAGATTGTTTATTGTAGTAGTCCTGCAAAATAATTACTTGGAGCCTTATGGTCAGGAACAAAAGAGTACATAAAACTTGTTGGTTAACACTAACAACCCTTGTTTATTATTAAGTAGGCTGTCTCATTCACACAAAAAGGCTTCCTGTACAGAGCCTAATCAAGGACAGTCTCAAATTAAACAAATGGATGATGAGTGATTCTTGAAAACTCATCATAAACAAATCTCACTGCAACTTTTGCGGGACACCCGAACTGCAAGTAAACACTTAATCCCGCAGCTGTCTAGCATGGCGGCAGATCCTTCGGAGGAGGTAAGATGGATTCTTCCGGTCCCTCTCCATTCTCCACAACAAATGCCGTCTTGAGCCCCCAGGTTGTATGCAGCTCTAGATGACAGTGCATGAACCAAACGCCTGAAACATCAAGGTACATATATACGATCGAGTCCACTTCATACATGATGGATATAGAGACAATAAGCTTAAGAGATCATTAGAAGTAGTGATGGTGAAATTAAATGAAAAGGTACATGTAAATAATTTTAAAATTACCTGGATTATCAGCTCTAAATCGGATTGCAGTCCAACCTCCTGTAGGAACACCAACAGTGTTCCTTTCCGGTGGATCGACCAGGTTAAACTTCGCCAGGTCCTTCACCGGGTCGAAGTTTCCGGTCCCCCTCCCAACAACAAAGAAGTTGTAACCATGGAGGTGGAAAGGATGAGACTCGGCCGCAAGGAGATTGGTGTCTTGCAACACCAATTCAACGGTTGAATTGTAAGGAATCCTACCAAGCCTGGTACCCAGGGATGTTCCAAGGTTTGCTGTGAGGGGTGCACCGGTATAATTGAACGTGGCCACGGGCTTGTCGGGAAAATCTAGCCTGAACACTCCCTTCAAGTTGAAGTAATGTGCTTGGAGTAGCCCAATTTTGGGCATCACAAATGTGATGTTGTTCACGGATGCAGTGAGCCGGGTTCCATTCAAGCAAGTTGGGCACGGGTCGATCCCCAGACTGACCGTATAGAAGAGATGCCTGTCGATGTTAAGAGGCACTTTAGCAGGATATTGGAGAGAATTTAGACTCCTGAGCTTGTCGAGGAATTCATCGACAAATTTAGTGTCATTTGGTGCAGGCAGTCGAGGAAGAGTTGGGATCGCAGCGGTAGGGACGCCTTTGTATTGCAGAATAGCTGTTGCAGTTTTGTTATCTACAGCAATTGGGGCATCCATGAAAGGTCTGGCAGCCATGAAGTATCTACCGGGGATTTTGTCGGCCTTAAAAAGAACGTTGGTGGTTTGACCAGGTGCAATCAGTATGGCATTGGTGGTGAAAGGTTTGCAATAGACTGCATCGATCTCGACCACCGTCATGTTGTGACCAGCAATTGCAAAGAAGAGCTCGTCATTGAGGGCAGCGTTGACGATTCGAAAAAGGTAGGTCTTACCCCGTTCAACTTCCATTGCAAATGTATCTGAAACGAAGATGAAGAAATGAGACGTTATCAACATCTCCTGATCAAGTTTGCTTCTTGATTCTATTATAATAATAATAATTGTTATTATTATTTTCCAGGGAAAAACCAACTCTCCAGCGTGTCATTAAACCATTCTTGCTAGGTTTTGAATAAGATCTTCATCCTACCCTCTGTACCTTTCACCAGAGTATTTATATATATATATATATATATGTTGTCATTAAAACAAGACAGAGATATGAGGTCCTGGTCTGCAATGAGACCAAGATTATGTCGAGCATATGATCTTACGTTTCTCTGAGCATGGGAAGAGAGGTCCTGGCTTTCCATTAATCGTATGGGCGTCCGACATGTTTGGGGGCAACCCAAGCATGTTGCCTTGCTTCTCAACCTCTTCAACATCTGCATGCCACCATTCTCCTGCACACCAATAGCAAAATCAGCACATTACGTAAAGTAGAACAAAGAGCTCACCAGCAATGCTGCAACTCTTAGCTACGTTCACCTAAAACCAGTTCGGTCTCTGCTTGAGGTTGTGGGAATGGGTATGGAACTCCTTCCTTCGGCATGATCACAATTGCACCATGGACAGTGGCGCGCAACCACAAGATATGAGCATGCCACCACAATGTTCCTCGCTGTCCGGTAACATTGAAATTGTAGGTGTAACTTCTACCACTCTGGATCGGGCATTGAGTAACGTATGCTGGACCATCGGCCCATCCATTTCGGAATTGCTTCAATCCATGCCTACAGCAAAAAAAAACCCGGTTAACCATTTACTGTATGAGGTTTTTATTGATCCAAATGACACTACCAGTGGATGGAGATGTTATATTGCGCATAGTTTGTAACGTTGATGACGACTCTATCCCCTTCCCGGGCATAGACGGTTGGCCCAGGGAACCTCCCATTAACTGTAACGATTGGCTTAGCATGGCAGAGTCTGCTCACATTCTTCACTGCAACCTGAGGCACAAAGGGAATGAGAGAATAAGAAGCAGAAAGTTTAAGAGAGTTTATTGCTGTAACTACCCTTTTTTTTAATGGTGTTCACTGCTATAACTAAGAAGGTACTCACATCAAACTGATACTTCTTTATGGCAGCCTCGGAAGGTAGCAGTGAGCCAAAAGTAAGAAACATTGAGAGCAAGAGAAAGGACACATAGAAGGAGAAGGCCATATTTTTTGATAAAAAATGAGTAGATCTGAATGTTGGCGAGACATGGGGTTGATTGGTTCTTATATATGTGGAAGGGACTCAAGACGCCTTCTGTTTGTTAAAAGAGAAGGTTGTTGGTGAGCCAACTTCAGGTAAGGAAATCCACCGGGTTGTGTATACTGATGCTTGGAAGCAAGTAATGATGGAGACCATGAAGGAGGGAAGTGGTAGGAGACCAAGGAAGTATGGGATTAAAAACTATAAGCTAATGGGTTTGAGAGTTATGTTAGGCCAAGAACTCGGCAGAAATGCATCGTTAAGGGAAAGGAATGGTGAACGTTTCTGATTTTGTCTTAAAGAGGGAGAGAGAGGAGAAGTGGAGGGTACGGATGTATTTTTGGAGGGTTTTTTTTTTTTTTTTTTTTTTTATTAAAGGGAGGTGTAAACCACCCAAATTAATTTAATAGAACGAAGGATTAGGAGTATAAAGTATAAAGCAAAGGTGCATAAATAAGAAGATTAGGTGGAAACAGGGTGGCTGCATGCTTCCCTCCTTACTCAAAAAAAGAGAT
This sequence comes from Areca catechu, assembly GCA_021397845.1. Classification (NCBI taxonomy): domain Eukaryota; kingdom Viridiplantae; phylum Streptophyta; class Magnoliopsida; order Arecales; family Arecaceae; genus Areca; species Areca catechu. The sequence goes on from CM038039.1 coordinate 43,994,610, forward strand.
GTAGCAGCTGTTCAGCACGGACAACATAAAAACAAACATAGCAGAAAGAGAACCAAACAGATTCGGTGTGAACCACCCAATTTTGTTTTTTTTTTTTTTGGAGGTAACATTTGAGTTACTTTGAAGTCCAAACAGATTGTTGTAATTTATTTGAGACTCTAGTTGAGGCGTCGCCAAGGTAGATTTCTTTATCTTTATTACAATTTTGTGAAGTCTGGAAAATTTATATGGATATGAGAAAGCCTTCCACGAGAGGGAAGGAGGCATATATCTGATAAGCAAGGGATACATCATTATTACTACCTAAGTGGGATAATTATTTCTGTAATCATTGAATTTAATGTGAATAATGTTGTCTTCGTCATGATCTTGTTTTCAACCTCAATCTCCGTCATGATCCAAATTTCAACCCAAATTCCAATCCATTCTTAATGCAATTTTGACCTTAATCAAATTATTTTCACAAGCCTTTAACCATCACTTCATTGCCCACCTGATGCTAATCCCATTTAGTTATTGACATGAACTTCATGTCAACTCCGATTTACCTCAACCCTGATCTCAATTTCAATCAGAGTTATTCTCAGATTTTGAAATTGGAACAAATGGTCCAGAAAATGTTTGGCGACTTCTAGATTTCACTTCCAACCTCTGATCGTAAAAATAGAACGTTAGAAACCCATGAAAATGGTTTTGATTTCTTTTGCAATTCACATCCAAAAAGATGGAGGCCACATACATGCATTTGGATTTTGAGAGACGCTAAACTTATGTCAACAGATAACATGCCTTTGGACTCGGGAATGCAAGACTGCTTGCTTGACTGCAGCACACAATCCAAGTGGACTTTTAGACTCAGATCCTCAATTTTAATGGTAAGTATTGTTGTAGCCAAATCATTTGCCCTTAGCGGTGTCGAACTGTCTCGCTGCCTTCTCCGATGGGATAAGATCTTGCTCCTAGATGCCTCTCGAAAAAAGACTTACAAAAATAGTTCCTCTTGACCGGTGATATATAACCGGCGGGGGACCTTCCGATGCTCAAGTCAGTAAAGAAATTTAGACAATAGCCAGAGCTGAGAAAGAGATGGCAAGAGAAAGCCAGAATGAGCGTGTAGTGGATGATAACTAGCATACCTATTAGGGGTCCCCTCTTATCAATTTATAGGATTACTCGGGATAATCGAATTCTGTTAGGAAGGTGGCCTTCGCTGATATGGATAATAACTTTTTATTAGAATGTTGAAATCTTGTCTCCTGAATCTTTTTTGTTGGAATTTTTCTGTTAGGAAGACAATCTTTGTTAAGATCTTGTTTGCTTTGATTTATAGTTAGTCTACATTTACCACTTGCTTGAGCATTGTGAACTTTGGCATTAGTGAGCCTTGCTCATTTATTGATTCATGGTAGCTTTGGCATATAGTCGGATCCGAGCAATTATTTGGCTGCCATGCATCGAGAGATGCTGTGCTAATGGACTTTTAGTCGCTTGTAGTTATTCAGGCTCAAGTGTCATACTTACTTAGCCAAAGTTACTCAGCCATGGTTGCCCGTCTATGATTATTTGTCCAAAGTTCCTTGGCCATGGTTGCTCAGCCAACGTCACTCGATCAAAGTTTGCCTCCAGCTTAGTCATCAATATGGTTGGTTTATTGAGGCTACATAGTTGAGTTGTTGTCATGACATTGTCCCCCACTCCTGAGCCCAAAATAATGCCAATTAAGTATTTTAGTTTTTATTATTTTTGGATGAATGGAGTAGCGTTATTTCTTCGATCTCGACCAGCGATGGCATTCGTACCTTGAAATCATAGTAGATTTTTGTTGGTGCTTTTGCCTGAAGTCCTGACTTTTTATAGCCGAGTGTCAATTGATTATTTGGGTTTCAATGGACATGATGTAGATGATCAATTGCTACTTGAAGCCCGACTGTGACAATTAGTTTTGCTTGAAACCTAACTATGAAAAGTCGATTGATTGGGCTTCAGCGGCCCCGAGAGAAATGAAAGGTATTTGGATGTAATCATTTTCATCGACCAGGCATTGAACGGCCGGAGGGGTGTGGAAATTCGAGGAAGATGACGGATCATATATTGGCTAGTTGCTAAGAGGCGAAGGGGTGTAGAAACCTGAGAAAGATGATAGATAATCTATTGGTCAGTTGTTGAATGGCTGAGGGGTGTAGAAATCTGAGGAAGATGATGGATCATCTGTTGGCTAGTTGTTAAGCGACTGAGGGGATGTAGAAACCTGATAAAGATGATGGATCATCTGTTAGCCGATTGCTAATAGCTGAAGGGGTGTGGAAACTCGAGGAAGATGATGGATCACTTGTTGGCTGATTATTAAGGGATCGAGGGGGTGTAGAAATCCAAGGAAGATGATGCATCATCTATTGGCTGGTTGTTAATATCATTTGTTGGCTGGTTGTTGAATGGTCGAAGGGGTGTAGAAACCTGAGAAAAATGATGGATCATTTGTTAGTTGGTTGTTAAGTAACCGAGAGTTTCAAAAACCTGGAAGTGGATGATAGATCATCTAGCAGTTGGTTACTAAGTGACCAAGATATTCGAAAATCTAGATGTGGATGATGAATCATCTAGCGGTCGATTATTAAATAAACAAAGGGTTCGAAAACCTAGAAGTGGATGACAGATCATCTAGCAGTCAGTTGTTAAGCGACCGAGGGGTTCGAAAATCTAAAAATGGATGACGGATTGTCTGGCAACCGGTTGTTAAGTGACCAAGGGGTTCAGCAACCCAGAGGTGGATGACGGATCGTCTAGTGGTCGGTTGTTAGATGACTAGGATGTAAAAATCCAAGAAAGATGATGGATCATCTCTTAGACAGTTGTTAAGTAGCCAAAGGACTTGGGGAGCCTATTACACTAGTACACCTAGCGGACTTGGATGAACTAGTGCGCCCCACAGATGTCAATGTGCTAGTGGGCCATACTAGCTTCGATAGGCTTGTGGGCCCCATGGGCTTGGATTTATCTTGGGTTCCGTGAGTGTCGTTGCACCGACAGGCCCCATGGATGTTGGTATATCGGTAGGCCTCGTGGGCTTCGATGCACCGACGAGCCTCGTAGACATCAGTGGCCCTCACGAGCTCCTATGGGCCGGTGGCACTCGTGCCTTGAATCCTAGTAGTATTCATGTCTCGGATCCTGGTTTGCCTCCTAGGCTCGTGAATGGCTACTGCTAATCCACTGGTTGAGAAGCATTAGTCTTTGGTCATGCCATGATCCTTTCAACTCTTGAATCTTCTTTTCCCTTTCTTAGCATGCCAATTTGTTATAGCCAAATCACCTGCCCCTAGAACTTTGGCGGCGTCGAGCGGTCTCGCTACCTTCTCTAGTGGGAGAGGTTATGCTCCTGGATACCTCTCAGAGGAAGACTTGCAAGAACAGTCCTCTTGACCAATGGTAACCGACAGGGTACCCTTCGACGTTCAAGTCAATGTGGGGGGATTCGGGCAATAATTGGAGTTGAGAAGGAGATGATAAGAGAAAGCCGGAACGAGTGTATAGTAGGTGGTAACTAGCACACCGGTCGAGGGTTTTTACTTATCAATTTATAGGGCTACTCAAGATAACCGAATTATATTATAGATGTGGCCTCCGTTGATGTGGATAATAACTTTTCATTGGGATGTTGGGATTTTATCTACCAGATCTTTTCTGTTGAAATCTTTCTGTTAAGATGACAGTCTTTATTAAGATCTTGTTTACCACTATCTGTACTGGGTCTGCTATGGTTAGTCTGCATTTGCCACTTGTTCGGGTGTCGCAAACTTTGGCATCAATGAGTCTTGCTCGTTTGTTGATTGTGGTAGTTTTGGCAGTTAGTCGGGTCCGAACAATTATTTAAATGCTATGCATCAAAGGATGTTGTACTAATGAGTTTGTAGTCGCTCGTAGTTACTTAGGCTCAAGTGTTATACTTACTTGGTCAAAGTTACTTAACTAAAATTTTTTTTCAGTTTAGTCATCAATCTACTTGGCTCGTCAAGGCCCAATAGTTGAATTGTTGTCACAATAGGTATATTTGATTAGACCAACCTGAAGACAATATTAAACTAAGAGAAATCCTCTCAACCTAGGCACAGATATAGCACATTGCCTCATGTGTACCAACCATATATAGGCTTTCATCTTACGACCATTTGGCAATGATATGATTAAGAGCATGTTCTCTTCAAAAAGGAAACATATCATTAAAAGTTTGACAATGAATTAAGAAAACTAAGAAATTAAAAAATTGAAGAAAAAAAAATACTAGCTTCTCATCAAATAAAGACGAGGGAAAAAAAAAAAAAAGGAGGGGAAAAAAAAAAGAAAAACAAAAAATGTAGCTATTTCATCAGTGCCTTCAACTTTCCACTTGCTTGCATTGTTGGAGCAAACCCGCTCCACGGAATACCTAGGATCCTCCTTGATGTTGCCATGGTGCAAAAGGAACAATCATCAGGAAAGAGATGGGGCGCGCCATCCGCTCCCGTCACAGAGGCGATCCCCCATGGGACTGCACGCACGAGAAAGAACCAAGAAGAAGAAAGGCTAGGATTTTTCTAGAGGAGAAAAGGGATTGCGTCTACTCTTCTTATTTCCTGACGTTCCCGTCGTTCTTTGTATATAAAACAAAGATAACCCTATGTCACAACCGACCTAGCCCTAAAAAACTCCCTCTCTCTGAGTCACTCGAGAAAGCCCAAACCCGAGCCCATGTACACCCATGTCTCACTGATTCTCTCAACCTCATACTCAGAGTATCCTTGGAACACCTCCAGGAAACCCTGGAATACATCCAGGACTCGCTTGGGACACGCCCCCAAGCCATAGGGATCGCCTCCAGCATCCCTGCCATGGTCTCCCAAGTCTCTCCAAAGCTTGGGAGCACCACGCAAATCTCTACAATCTCCACCTTGGTGCCTCCAAGCTTTGGCAAACCTGGCAATGTCCTCAACGCACAACCCTGCTGTAACTGCATGTCATGACAGCACCGTATGGATATCCTTACCTCTGCCAACACTCTTCAGCTGCTGAATTCACTTGGAGGCCTTTGGGATGACCGCCTCCATAGCTAAAAACCCTCGCTTGTATCCTAGCACCACCGATTGTAGTCTTTCTTCTGCATGGCAGCTGCATCAGTCTGTTCTTGGACTTCCCTGGAGAGAACCCAGCAAATCTGAACCGGCACTCGCTGTAACGGAGCTCTATCTGACACAATCTCCACAAAGCCATGCCATACTCTGCACTCTCCGCTCCACCTGGCTAAGTGCACCCCTGATGTCCGTGCAAGGATATGGTCCTCCATGCACCTCCCGCTCTGAACTCGTGTCAAAACCTGCTCCACCCGTGAAGCCACCTGTCACCGGTGCTCCACCTGAAACTAAAATCCTCCTGATGCCACAGAAAAAAAATCCTGATACACCTTGACATCTTGTGGGCCAAACACAACAACATGGCCAGAGGATGTCAACTGTGCCACAGAGAGGAGATTCTTCTTCATCCCTGGAACATGATAGATATTATGGAGCGGCACCTCACTGTTATTGCAAGGAAGAGCAACTGCTGTATTTCCAGTGTGAGCAATCGGCAGCTTTGAATTATTTGCTGTCACCACCACCCAGCTTTCCTTATATTCAGACAGATTCTGCAGCTTCTCCTTGTCACCGGTCATGTGATTTGAACACCCTGAATCAACAATCCCGTCATTTTCATAATCAACTTCGGTGACTGTTGTTATCGTGAAGGCTTGCTCAACCTCGGCTGTAGCGAAAAGTGTCTCAGTATCCCATTCATCCTCGATTTTTGAGGTTGCAACATTGCTTTCTACCTCATTCTTCTTGAACCAGCAATCCTTTGCCATATGACCATTCTTCTTACAATTGCAGCATTTTTCTTCAAACTTTTGATCATTGCCAGAGTTCCTTGATCTGCCCCTTGCACGAGAGTTCTCTTCATCCTGATGATTTTCCATATCATCACCCTTTTTCTTAGATTCTTTGGCAACATGCTGCTTAGAGTCCAAATGCTCACAAGCTATCTTTTAATTTCCGTGCGCTTCCGAGGATGTTTTCAGTCAGTCGTTTGCTTAGATGCTTTCTGTCACAGCTTTTTTTTTTAATCAAAACCAAATCTTTTCCTAATCTGAAGTACACAAGACTATTGCTAGACTTTCGTTAACCTTTTCTTTAAAGAAGTATCTCTGCTGGTCTCTTTTTTGTCTGAGAGATGGCTAATTATAAATCATACGCCAAGAAGTGCACAACTTCTATAATTTAATCCAGATATTGCCCATCCTTTCTACCATCTTAGCTTAAGACGAGGGCTGCAAATGAACAAAGTTGTTCAGCTCAATAATAGGCGCTTGAGTATTTTTGGTGATAAGAAAAGGTCCGAGTGAGTTTGCTTGATTATGATGCTCATTAACAAATGGACCGATCTAGCTGAAGCCGGACTTAAGTATCCATATCGTGTGCAAAACCAAGCTATGATTTGTTTCATCAATATTCTTTTGTAAAACTGAAGAAAAATATTTTGACTGTACAAGGGGTTAGGTTAGAGCAAAGAGGCATCATGTATGCTTATTCTTTCATGATGGTGAGCTTGAGGCTAACCGAACAGCCATTCTGAGTGGGCAAGAGACCATTTACAATCCAAATTGGAGTTAGGATCCATGGATGTTTCGCATTGCATATATCTCTACGTCTCTTGATAGCCACCCGTTATCCCATCATAGTGATGGATATCTTGTTGCGATCTTAACTTTTTGTGAGATAAATATAAAGCAATCGATTTCTTAGAAGAAACAAAGAAAAAACAATCGACACAAACTATTTCTTGGAATCAAGAAACAAGAACCATGCACAGAATAGAGAAGAAAATAAATATCATGAGAAAATAAGAGATTGTTTGTTATTACTTGAAGAAGAAGCCCTAGTTTCTGTTACAGACTCTGGAAACCATTCCTTTTCTCATCCCAAGAATGCCCAACAACCGAACAAAAGGGAAGATACGCTCTAACCTCTCTCTCATGTCCGTGAGTCTTTTTCACGCACCAAAGAACTGTGGCCTCCTCTCTTCACGTGCGCCATTCCTTCACGCACGCACATCTCATGAAAGACCATGGCCTCTCGTTTTCCAACGCACATGTGTGGTCTTCTACATGGACTTTCTTGATCTTGATCTTGGTCCAACATAATTGGTTACAATCCTAGATGATTGGGCTAGCCAACAAATTTCCTAACTACCTACCTTATTAATTACTTAGCCATTTTCACCAATCAAGAGAAATAGACTACATCTCTGGACCTAAAATAAAACTCAATAACCTAACTGGGTTATGATACAATCTCTAAAAAACTCCCCCAACAAGTCACATATGAAAATCCTAATCCTTGGATCAAATTCCCTCGACCCAAATATGGCTCTGGGACCCTGAGGGCTTATAAGCCTAAGCTCCCAAACCTGTGTAGCTCCCCTAGGCTTTGGGTGCGCCACACATGAACCTGTACATATGTCAAAGGTTCAAAGATGATGCGGCTATCAAAGAGTATATAATATTTTATGATGCAAAACATGCCTGATAGAGGATTCAAACTTCCAAATTATTGGTAACTTGTGCAATTCAAGAACATCTTTTGCATACTTTTTTTAAAAAAAAAAAAAAAAAAGAGTTGAGGCCTATTATCCAATCAAAATCAACCATCCCAACATTCATGATGTACTAGATATACATTCAACTTATACAATCAACACAACTCTGCCACATGCTCGTAGAGAATTTTCACCATTGCAGACACCAGCTCAATTATTCTGCAGGTGAGGTCCGGAAGTAGTAAATTAACAGAGCAGGAAACGAGACATGACACGAAGTAAATTAATCAGATAAATAATTTTCCTTTCAAACATTTGAACAAAAACAATCACCACTTTATACAATAAAATAATGGAAGTTTAAATGAATTAAAATATTTACAAGATCGTATTGAGTAACTTCTGATGTATCTATCCGCTACCATTTGAACTTCTCACGATCAAAGCTGAAAAGTTTCTTAAGTTGGTCGGAGCAGGCCTGAGCCAATCCTGGCCATTGATCCAAGACTTCGTTATGAAATGAGAAGCTTCACGAACCGAAAGCTGGCGAGACCATCCAACTCTACCAGAGAGGTCCGAGCCGGGACCATAGCACCTGTACTCCCCGTAGAACGCCGTCCTGGAACAAAATTATGATTACAGTGTCAAAGGAATCAAAAAAAAAAAAAAAAAAGATTCCCCCAGAAAAAGGACCCAAAAAGTGGCTCATCCCCTTTCATCATTGAATTTGGCCGGTACGGCCTGAAGTTATCAAAGTCCAAAATTTAAAATCGTTGGTGAGCATGTTTGGAATGAATCTTATCTGTTTAGAGCTAAATCCAAAATTAAGTTAATTTAAATTAATTTTTTTTAAAATTAAAATTAAAATTATATCGATCATCTATAAAAAATTACTTGAAATTGATTCGAAAATATTTTGATCATGTTCGATTTATTAGATTGATAATATATTCTATATTTAAAAGAAAATATAAGGAAAAAAATAAAAATTTAATTTAATTTAATTTAAAATTTTAAAAATAATTTATAAACTGAACTGAAAAAATGGCTCGGATGATCGGGATCGCCATTTGACTGGTTTTTGCACACCCCTGGATCTTAGAATTATACATGAAGCATCCGATCATGGTTGTTCGTGCACGAATTAGGGCTAAGCTAAGTGAATAAGTTGTTGGGAGATTCTCCGAGTAGTGTTGTGATGGCATTAAAGTTATCATTGGTTTGCACAAGGCCCAAAATGGATGAAAGCCGTACGTGCGGTGCATGCAACGTAAGACCAGGCCAACCTAAGATGGTTCACGACGAAGGAACCCAACTACGGAACGCCAACTCCTCAATTACGTACCTCTGGTTATTGGGATCGCCCCAGTCATTCCAACCCTGAGCTGCCACCGAATTGGTCATGTAGGTGAACGCAAACACCACCCGAGAATAAGCTCCCCATGGTCGTCCCAAAACCATGGTTCCAACTCCCATACCTGTCACCTTGCAATCTACGAAGCTATAGCCTGTATTCTCCGATTCACCGTCCCTTCTCTGTGCAGTGACGGCTCCACCATTCGTTGAGACCGAGTGCAGATGGCATTTCTGAAGCCAAACAAATGCGAAAATTGTTCAACTCGATCTAAGAACCATATCGGCAGTCAGGTGGGGGTGTCATGAAAAAAAGACCTACTTCGAAGAGGGCCTGGCCATTGCCGCAGATGAAATCGGTGGCTCCTTCAATGTAGCAGTTGCTGTAGTAGTGCCTGCCGGTATCGTCAAGGAGTGTGTCTTGAAAAGAAAAGAACCTGCAACCGTAGAAGGCTACCCTGTCCCCAGCCACTCTTAGTGCGATGGCTTGACCACTCGAACCAAATGTGTTCTGCAGGGAGGGAAGAAATTAAATGTTGTCGAAAAAGAAAAGAAAATAGAAAAACACTAATTAGTTTAGTTGGTTAGCATCTCTCTCTCAGGAACGATTGCCTTCGAAGAAGATACAAAGATCCAAATCTGGATGAATGGTTGAAAGATATAAATTAATGTTGATTCGGTTGCATGCTTGGGGGGGGGGGGGGGGGGTGAAGTCTTGATCAAACGTATTTATTTCTCGACGAATAGGTTGGGCTTGCCCGCTTTTTTTAATATTAAAAGGAGAGGAAAAAAAAAAGGTTGAAGGAAGCCTGAAAGGGGGACCGACTTCATAAAGCACCAAATTATTAGAGACCGAGGATTCTTACGTAACTTCTATATTTTAGATTATTATCATTATTATTATTTTAATCTCATGAGAGTGTTCCCCTTCCTTCAAAAGAATGCTTGGCTAGAAATAATTAATGATTCAACGTAAAATACATGCTTCCCATTGGTTGCTCAGCTTAGAAGACTTGCTTATTCTTCATGACAACTAGCTAGATCAATCTATTGGCATGCTTTTTTTAAAATTTTTCACTTATTTTTTGGGGAAGCGTAGTCTGGCATTGATAGTGATATACCTGAATTGTAAGGTGTCGTCCAACAAAATCTGAAGCCAAAACTGAAACAGTCGGAGACTCCATCGTGTTCCAACCTTCATTCCATGTTATGATGGTTGATTTTGCATGCGTGCCACTTAATGTTATGAAAGGCTTGTCAGCTGGAACAGCTATCTTCTCCCTGTAAGAGTTTGGAATTTCCGGTGTCAGAGAAATTATGTATGAAATCAAAATCTTTAGAAGAAAAGCATGGATAGAGAAGATCATATATATAATTTAGATCCAATATTGCTAATGGCTCCCATTAGCATGATAAGATCATCAGCTTTAGACTTGCACCATAAACGTCCTTTAACAGCATGACACTCACAATTGCTGGAGAACCCGATGGTTCTAGTATTTATGTGGCTGCCTTTTTACTATTTGCGTTTACATACCGAGAATTTCGATGCTAACCTTTACAAAACTAAGCCAATAATTTATAAGCACTTCCATATTTCTATACATAATTTGTTTTGAAATAGTTATATCGAAGCGTGTGCAAGTTGAAGACCTAAACATAAAATGACTATTGTCTTGGAGGAAAAATAAAATAAAATAAAATGATCATCGAAATTTAAATGGCAGGAATAAAAGGGTACAAGAAACAATATGGTGGTTGAGAGAGGGTGGATCTCGATTGCAAAATTAAAGAAGCTAGGGAGGTTAATTTTCTATGAAAGCATTTATTCTTTTTTCGATAGCTAATTTTTTTCAATTGACTTATCACATGAACAAAATTCTAGTTATCAAAAGTCAGCAAAAATAAAGGCCATATCATAAATAAAAAAAAAAAAAAAAAAAAAAAATCAACATCTGGACATCAAGAAGTATCAGACCCAAAGCTTACGCCAATATATATGAGATCTAAACAATGCAAACCGATCAGGGACAGAGAGAACCTATAGATCCCGGGCAAAATCCTGATAAAAATGGTCTCGGTGTTGTACGATGGCACAGCATCGATGGCATCTTGAATCTTTGTAAAATCTCCTCCTCCCGATTGATCAACTCTCATGATAATAGTGGAGGAACGATCCTGCGACCCTGCAGAAGAGGAAGCCATGGAACAAGAAGCCCACAAGGCCAAGGCGAGAAAGATGACATGACAAAAATGTCTCATTTTTCCCAAGAAGACATACCTTTGCAGCTAAAGTACTTGTGATTATTTAAGGGCGGTCAGCAGGAAAATAAGCCGTTACCTTGCCTACAAAGCACCATAAAGGAGTCATCTGCACGTAGTCTGCCGGCGAATTATGGGAGGGAAAGCCAAACGTCGGCTTGCTTGAAGCTTGAAGCTTGAAGCTTGAAGACGTACGCTTTATAAGGTAAGCCATTAATGTTGCTCGACTTGGCAAATTAATAAGGGAAATTTTAATCCCAGCAACGGTTTGTTAATTTGTGTATATTAACAGGAAATGAACCGACCGGGAATTTCAGACGCAGCCAAGATATATAACCGGTTTATCTCGGTTGAGATAAAATATAAAAATTCGAAATATTTTGTTTTCCAATATTTGGGTCGGTATTTTAGGACCGCGATTTTGAAACCCCAGCCAATATGATAGATCTCGGATTAAAAACTATTTTAAACATTGATTTCAAAAACCATAAATTAAAAAATCTAATTAAAGAGAGGAATGAGTTCTTCTTGATAAAGATCAGCTGATATCCGGAATGTCTCGGTTTATACGATCAGCTAAATGATATTTAGCAGGTGCCCAATATGGCTAAGATGGAAACCAGCTTGAATTGGGACGGACGTTAGTATATATACACCATGAAATCGATCTAATCTTTCATTTAAACTTATAGTTTTAAGGAATTGCGAATGGTGGATCTTGTTTTCTATTAATTTCAAGTTACTTGGTGTCGGCTGTTGACCAATCTGGGGCCGGAAGCCATGCATGGGACGAAAATGCCTCTTCTCATCTTCAAGTTAATTAAGACGTAGAAAACTTATTGGCTTCTCTCTGATTTCTTGCTTTCCATCGCTGGCTTTTCCCCCCTTGCTTTCCGCCGAAATACTCTCTCTCCATGGTCCGTAGACAACGAGACCAAGATAATTAACGAGGCCTTCCTTCCAGAAGCGGATGAAGGCTCGCAGATATTTTAAATTTTCTTAGCGATTGTTGTGTTTTCGATCATATGCAACTGGAGCAGACGTGAAGGTGTCTCCGTATGAGTTGTTTATGCGAACGTTGATTCAGCTGGCAACCAACGGTCCCAGCCCACAATGTGGCCCTAAAGAAGTTTTAGCTCTCAAGTTACGTGTATGTCTCGTAGACCCCGATGTCTAGATTTTACGCTCGGCTAATCTGTTCTTGACCATCGTACCTGAGATAGAACCAAATAATCCCAACATTAATTTCACTCCCTATATATATATGCCTCGCATAGAAGAAATTATTCCCTACGACCGTGCACACCATGCATCACATACGCTCGTCTTTGTAATGATGAGATAATTAGCACTTGATGGGTAAGCCCCATAAAGTGATTGATTGATTACATTACATGCATGGATAATATGGTGCACGAAGTGTAGAAAATAATTTCTCCTGGCAAGCGAGGGCCTGGCAAATTAACCTTATTCAAAGACATGATGATTAGGCTAGCTTGGCTAGATTAATTATTAGCACACCGGTTGCTCGTAACCATGGTTGTTATTTAGGGGATAAGGCGTTGATTTCTTGTTTTGAAGAATGATAAAATTAAGCAAACCCGTACTCTAAACTCCCTTCTACTCAAAACAAAACACAACGAAACAAAATAATAATAATAAAAATCAAGAACCTGGGCTTGATTGGAGATTGTTCTTGAACAACACTTGTTTCTGTATTAGAATATTTATCGCAGGCAACATACTAAAGTTGTCTTAAAATCATGAATTAGAAAGACAGCTATAGTATTTTTTCATATATTGTTGGTAAGCAAAGCTAGCTTGAATGGGCATAATTAAGCTTGGGCTCAAATACTTCAATAACAAACTTTTATATTGAACCAGTCTTGGTTGGTAAAATGGCAGTGAGCCAAGCTATAAGGCAGACAACTAGACTTATGCTCTAGCTTAGCAAATGTAATATGCATTCCTTTTAGGATTGATTCGGATATCAGGAGAGAATTTTTTTTTTTGACAGTTCCCCTCTTTCAGAAAACAGAACCAACGGCAGCAATGACCGGGAAAAAACAATTATACTTTTTGGTCATGTTTGGTTGCCTTATTCCACTTAGAATAAGTCAGTATTCTACGAATAATTGCCAAATAGCTATGGAATCAAGGCAGTTGATCCTAGAATTGGAATTCCGGTCAATGGGTTATAATTTTGAAATTCGTATTCCATGGTACCTCGTAGAATAGCTTATTCGAGGGCTCCTTATTATCCTGACATGAGGGATAATGTCTATCATTCATGTTTGGGCTAAAATCCCATCTATCTCATCTTCTTCCTTTCTCTTATTCATGTGGCGGAGAGTAGGGTTTGGGATGCCTTCGATCAGATTTTTTTTTCTCATTTGTGAAGTGTTGCTATTTGAGATTAAGGTAAGGGCCTTAATTTGCACCAGATTTTTTTTTTGCATCTTTGTTTTTTCAAATTTTGGAGAGGGGATTAAGGGATTTATATCGTCGTTACTCTCGGCCCAGCAATCTATAAGACTTGGTCTTATAACCGACATAGAGCTCCTCCCAAAGCTTGCACCGATCGATCTAGTGCTGGAGAATCGTCATATCTCCAAATCTCCATGTTACAAACTCTCTCTATGTAGAATCGGATCCTGTAACTGTAAACTCTGGCCTGGGCTGAAGTCGACAGACCCAGCCGACTTCAACCCAGACTGAAAAAAAAAAGAAAGAAATGAGGAACCGTAACAGGGGAGGTTTCTTCTCCCTTGTTCCGACCGGGATCTTCGCCGGAGATATCGGGAAAGGAGTCGGGGAGGAGAGGGAGACTGGACGGTGCTGTGGTTGGGTTGGATCGGGACTCCGGCCGACGCAATCTTCGTTCCCCAAACGATGAGATGTCGTCGGTGGTTCCACTTTAAATTTCCCCACACCGCCACCCATTGAACCATCCCATCCCGGTGTTCCCTCCTCTCTGGCGAGCATCCAGAATCGTCGACGCCGGTGAGTTTTCCTTTTATTTTTTTTCTATTTATGAAGGATTTTGATGGATTTTTTTTCCGGATGGGTTTTGGGCTGTTCACCGTCACCGCTGCCGTCGCCGCTGCCGTCGCCTACCGTTGACGGTCCGAGAAGACTGCGGCAACCACCATGGTTGCCGGCAGTGGGGGAAGGGAAGGAGATGGGTTCGGCTGAGGAGAAACAGGGGTGTTCGGGAGAAAGAAAAGAGAAGAGAAAGAAAGAAAGAAGAAGGAAAAAAAAAAAAGAGAAAAGAAAAGAAAAGAAAAGAAAAAAAAGGTTCTGTACGGTCAGAAAGAAAAAAAAAATAATAATAAATAAAAATAAAAATAAAATATATATATATAAATATATGATAGGAGGAGAGAGAAAGAGGAGAGAGAAGGAGGAGAGAGAAAGTGGAGAGAGAAGGAGGAGAGAGAAAGAGGAGAGAGAAGGAGGAGAGAGAAGGAGGAGAGAGAAGGAAGGGAGAGAAGGAAGAGAGAGAAAATCAAGGATTTTTTTTAGATTCGTGAAAAAAATTGAGAATTTAGTTTTAATTAAAATTATTTATTTATGTAGAGAATCAGTCTCCTGAGCGGGAAGGCATTGCGCCGATCACGGGTACGGAATAGTTCAGGTGTGCATAGTTGGTTTTGAGAGGTAAGGACTTCTAAACTTGATCACCGTATTATTAATATATTTTACATGACCTGATTTAATTCGAGCATAAATTAAATATTTTTCATGCATAGTAGTTTTCGGATAGTATAATTTGATTTCTAGGTTACGGAACGAGTTTGTTGTTAGTGTTGTTTGCATTTGCCAAGTGATCTTGAAATGTGTTTGATCGTGATAGCGATCGTTGGAAAGTGACATGATCCGATTATATGAAAAGAAATGATAAAGTGTTAAGTGAACTGGTGTTTGGACTAGCCATGCCACGGCGGTACCGTGGTTTCTCAGTGTGCCCGTCACAGGCTGGAGTGTGACAATTTGTGTGCCCGTCACAGGCTGGAGTGTGATAATTTGTGTGCCCGTCACAGACTGGAGTGTGACAACAATGTACCCGTCATATGCTGGAGTGTGACAACAGTGTGCCCGTCACAGGCTGGAGTGTGACCATGGTTAGTCTAGAACCTTAAAGATAATGGTTAAATATTTGGAAATTCTAAAAGAAACAAATGTAAAAAAAAATTCCAAAGTTTTTGGTTAAACATGAAATCTGAATTGTTGATTTCGTCATATGTTATGCTAATGTTTTGCTATTTTCGTATACATGTAAATTATTATTGGTGATTTTTTGGAACCCTTACTGGGCTATGTAGCTCACTTTCTATCATTTGTTTTCTTTCAGATAACCAGGATACTTAAAGAAGATCTGGGCTGGGCGTGAGATGGAGCTTCTTAATTGTTGAGCTTGTTAGTTAGTTAGTTCAGTTACTGACGTTTGTGAGTCAGTAGACCAATTTATGATCATAGAGTTAAATACTGAATTGTACATTGTTAATGGATTATTAATATCATATTAATTTAACTTGGATATGTTTGAATTGTTGTGTACCTAGGCCTTGCATAATCTCTAGGGTAAAACCTAGGGTTTGTGCGGCCGGTCACGTAGCCGATTTCGGTACTGGGTTCGGGGCGTGACAGTAACATCCCAGAAAAATAAAGAAGAAAAAAAAAGAACATGTCCGGCTCAGACCACCCACGCGAGTAAGCGCGCGGCCAAGGCACGAGCACGAGAGTGCGCGCGCAGGCGCAGGACGCGTGGGTGCGAGCGTGCATGGGTGCGGCCAGGCGTGAGCGGGAGCACGGCACGGGGAGCGAACGCGTGAGCGCGACACGCGGTGCGAGCGCGGGGCGGGATGCGGGCAAAGCGCGGGCAGGCATGCAAGGCGATGCCCGGCCTGTTGCGGGCACGCGCGAGGCGCGACCCAAGCCCACGCGCGCGATGCGTGGGCTCGGCCCAGCCGCAAGCGGCACACCATGGGGGCTTTTCCCACCTGTTTCCCGGCGTTTCCCCACTGGTTTCTCGTAGCTCACAGTAGTCAATAGCATTTCTGCACGATATGGACCGTCCGATCATCCGATCGAATGGTTGGGATGAGTCCGATGGAGTTTAGGCTTGATCAGAGGCTTTTGGATTCAGATTTTGATGCGGTTTGAGGCGTTGATCTCAGATCTAATAGCCTGGAAGGTTTTTAATGATTTTAGGGACTTTCTGAGAGGAGTTTGATATGATTTTGGACTAGTTCTTTCTCTTTTTATTAGAGGACGTCGAAAGAAAGCAGGGAAGAGCCTGCAAAGAGCTAGAGGAGAGAGAAAGAGAAGGGAAAAAGAGAAGAGAGAAAGAAGAGAAGAGAGAAGGGGAGAAGAAAGGGATCTTGGTTTGGAAGAAGAGGAAGGTTGTCATGCTATGATGGCATGGGATAGCGACCAGTTTTGGAGATATATTGGGATTTGGGATAGAGAGAGAAAGAGGAGAGATAAAGATGAAAACGGAGAGGAAAGAGAGAGAAGATGAGGAAAGAGAAAATCAGGGAAAACCTTCTTTCTCAAAACTTGTGAAACTAGGATTTGGTTTGAATAAATTTATTTATTATTGTAGGAGATCAATCTTTTGAGCATGAAGGATTTGGACGAATTTTGGATATAGATTGATACCGAATTTCTGGGATTAGCGATTGAAGGTAAGGATTCTAGACAGGATCACCAGTTTTATATATTATTATACATGCCATGATTTGATCCGTGCATGTGAGCATTGACATGCATGCTATTTTGCATCGTATATTTTGATTTTCTCGAGATAGATAATTTATTCAGATTATTAATTATATTTCAATGTATCATGTTTATTCAAGTGATTTTTGATGGTTTGAACCGTGATGCCGGTTATTGAGAAGTTTATGATGACATGATTTGGTTTGATATCGTGATACGATTTGATAGGATGATGTGAAATGATAAAATGATAACGGTGTTTGGACTAGCCATGGATCTGAAGTTGCCAGAGCCACGGGCTTCGTACGTAGAATAGCCGGCCATGGGTGTTTAAAACATGGGACAGCCAGAGTCACGGGCTTTGTACGTGAGCTAGCCTGGCCACGAGCTTAGAATACATGGTTGATAGCGTGGTTGCCAGTCATGGGCATCGCATGATAATGGCTAGTCCGAACCCTAAAGAAGAGGAAAAGTTAATGAAAACATATAAAGGAAATATAATATTATGAAAAGGAAACATGATTTTGCAAAAAGTTTTGTCGTATATGATATTTGAGTTGTTTCGTTGTATGGCATGATATGTACTCTTATCTTCTTGTTATTTTAGAATTATTATTATTGATGGTGACTATTTGGAGACCTTACTAGGCTGTAAAGCTCACGACCCTACTTTCTTCTTTCACAGAGTTGTTCAGATATTCGGGCTTGGTGATGAATGATATTTTTGAGGTAAGTGACTCTTGTGTACCTAGGCCTTGCATGATCTCTAGGGTAAAACCTAGAGTTTGTGCGGCCGGTCGCGTGCCGATTCCGGTGCTGGATTCGGGGCGTGACAGAGTGGTATCAGAACTTAGGTTATGATCACTTGGGATGGTGATACAAGTGGATGATGATAATAATGACATGATGGTTATTAGGATATGACAAGAATAGTGCCAAAGTTTAGGTTATGATAATTTGGGATTGTGGCATAAGTAATTATAATCGATATGAGTAGTATTGAATGCAGGTCATGATTGTTTGAAATTATGCTATAGAAGATTAAATAATTAATATGATGATTAGTAAGACATGACAGAACTTCTGAAATGATTTATTAGTGAACCTAGATGGTTTTTGTTAATCAAGCATCCATGTAATATTGATCAAACCAGCATGACTTGTTATTATTTTATCTACATGATTTGATTGCTTAAGGGAACAATAGGAAACTAGCCTTTTCATCCAATAGCCTGGATTTTCTCTTCTTCCTCTTATATCTAAGAATGATCTGTTATCGTATCATATTTTAGGTTGTATGATGAAAGTAAATTCTGAAGTTGACTTGTAAAGTTATATGATTTAATATTTCTATCTGCTATACTAGTTACTTTCTAATTGTAACTTGGGAGTCATATTTTTATCTATTATATTCTATCTACGGCTTTTGTGAGAGTAGTTCTTGTTTGTTAGTAGATAGGTTTGTGATAGCAAAAGATACTTATCTGCATTCATTGTTAAACTTGATGTGGCAATGATTTTATTTACAATAATTATTAGTGAGAATGTGGAAGATTTCTTAAACAGATGTTTTTTGGCATCCAATGCAACAAGGATAGTAAAAGAGTTGTGATTACTGGTTTAAACTTTGTTAATTCCTTGATGGGAGATGTGAGCTGGCTGACCATCCATGTTGCTATCGTTACATTCATGTTGCTACCATATGCAAGTTCAGGTGGTATATTTTATAGGTTCTTTGTATTTGATGATTTTTAGGGTCTAGTAAATATCTTGCAATGGTAAACCTGAATGATGATGACATTGGATTTAAAACTAATCACCCTGTATAGAGTTGGCAACTTTTTCAGATTAATGCCACTTGCCTCTTATCAGGTTTTTGTTGGTGGTATGGAACAGATCTTGTAGCATTGTGTTAAGATGTGTTCGGGATATAGGTTCTTGTTAGACTCATTTGTACAATGGTTTGGGATGTTAATAGCTATGTTAGATCTCTATTTATAACCTTTATCTTTGTTAACCTCTATATGCTACTATATTTTACTTTCTTTATTATAAATAAATAAAGTTTATTTTAGGTATGTTATGTGGAACTTTATTGGAGTTTGTGTGGTGGATGTTGTCCGAGGTCTACTTGTTATGCTCTTCTATTTTCTTTTTATAACTTTATATCGGATCAGGTATGCCATTGTTTTGATAGCAGCCTCTTATGGGAGATTTTTGGATGTATGGATCTTATTATTATCCAAATGATGAAAGTTAAATCCAATTATTCTGACTTTAGGAATTTTAGAGTTACAAAAATTTTTATTATTCTGACAAGTTGTTACTATTATAGGCATTAGAGCTGTCAATGGGTCAGGTCTGGACCCGAGACTCGTGGGTATTTATCCAACGGGTCCAGGTTTGGTATTAAATTTGGATCCATTTACCCGAACCCGGATCCGGACCCATTTAGCCATAATGACCCGACAGATCCGGGACCCGATTATATAAAATAATATTATATTATTTATATATTTATATTATTATGGATCGTTAGATCGTGATCTAAGGGTTCAAAATCAATCATTGTTTTTAATATAAAAGCCCTCGATTCGGTGCCCTAGATTTTCTCCCTTCAACTAAATCCCCAAATCCTCCCCCCTTGATGGTCGATGCCTCCCCCCTCTGGCCCTCTCTAGTCCAGATCGACCATTGGCATCCATCGCCGACCATCTCCTTAACATCAGGCCATCACAGGTGGCTCGGTATCACTCCATCACCCCTCTCCCCATCTGGCCGTCCACGGCTCCGACATCGTCTCTCGCTAGCCACTGCTGCTCCAACATCGGCCTATCCCTCCGGCTCTCCCTTCCTTGGATCCGAGCCCTACCGGCCGTCGTTACTCCGACATCATCTTCTAGCACTGTCTTCGTCGGATCTGAGCCCCGCCGGCCATGCTACCCCAACATCGACGTCATCCCTGTGGTCGATGTCTGCAAGTATGAGCCTTGGGACCTCCCTGATACTCCCCGTTCGTTCTGGTCTTGATTCGTTATTTTTCCGACATAGAATTTCTATTTTTATGAATAATTATTGCAGCTTTCTTTGATTGGTGATGATAGGTCAGTCGTTGATCGGATCAAATGACCGGCAGTGTCACTTCTTCTCGCTGATTGACCCGAGCTACTACATCGAAAAAAAGAAGCGGGCCCACCGAGTAACGAACGTTGAGTACCGAAAGACTACCGGCAATGACCGGACGATCGAGTCGGAGGATGGGAGGCTTATGGGCATGAAGAAGACCCCCATCTTCCATGAAGACCGGGCACCGAAAGGTGTCGGCACCGATTGGATCATACACGAGTATCACACATTCGAGTTCGAGTTCAACTTCGGTGAACAAGTTACCTCGTGCTTTCTTTTACTTTCTTGATCACTCCGATCGCGTAATTCTTGTTTTGTTAAGAAAAGGAGATTTTTTTCCTCCATCCAAAGGATTCAATTTGATCTAACATAATCGATGCAATTAGGAGATAGTTCTTGAAATCAGTATATCATATTTGAAATGGTTTTAATGCACATCGATAACAATAAGATGAATGGTGGTTCTTTGATGTTACTTTGTATTTCATCTATGTTTCAGCTTTGTCATTGCCACTCATGCTATTAGAGAGTGAAAAAAATAGAATCTTCCACTCTTACAAGCCCATGGTGGTACCTTCCATTCGGGTCAGGTCCGAGTCCAGGTCTGGATATCTGGGATCCATTCAGATCCGAGTCTAGTACTTCAAAATTAGACCCTCGGGTATTCAGGTTTGGGTCCGGGTCCAGTAGCCAAGATCGGGTCCAGGTCTGGATATCTGGGTTTCGACCCGAACCCGACTCATTGACAGCTCTAATAGGCATATGTTCTTCTTTTCTTGCAGGGGATACTATTGGATCTCTATTGTCCAGAGAGATAAGCTTCTTAACTATTATGCTATGAGATGGTGCTAATGGTTAGGAACTACTGTGTTGTGGATGGAACATATTACTATTGATGTTTATAATACTATATTTTTTTTGGATCTCAGGTTCTATGTTTTATTATCTAGACCTGGATGTTCTCTTCTTATTTTTTTATGGAGTATTAGTTTTGTACAAATATTTCACGAAATCATAATCAAAATTAAATTATTCGTTTTTTTTATAAATTATAATATCTTTTCAGTTCTCCGTTCTTCTTTCATATTATTGATTTGGCATCTTAATAGCATATCATGCTATATCATGCTTCTGTTTGATTCATCAGGAATCCAAGTTTTTTGGCTTTCATTTTTAGCACTTCATATAGCTATAAATATGATTGACAAAACCAACAATTAATAGAGATTTATTAGTAAAGATGATTATTTACTATTATGTTTGATTTGAAGGTGTTGTGAGTCTTCGTAAATCTCGATATTGTATTCTAAGAAGCAAGTGGTTAATATTTATAATTGCTAGTGAGCATCGGTCAATGAAATAGTGATGTTAGATTTCACTATCTATTGGTCTTGCTATAATGTTTTGGGCCACTTTGAATATGCAAATCTTTATAATATAACATTTTATTTAAACATTAACATGATGCTAATGCTATATCTAGGCAATTTTATGAATATGGATCTTTATCGTTGTATTATTCAATACACAAAAATTATTTATTTTAATCTACTAAGTATATTAATTTAATTGGGATTTTTGTAATTTATTTTTTTATAGATATGTATTTTGCTTCACTTATATTATGGGCTTCAGAAGTCGACAAAAATATAATCAAATATCTCCTGGTACCTGTATACATGTATTTACATAACATGGCAAGATAAACTAGGTTCTCACAACAATAAATAAATAAATCATTGTTCTTCATAAACTTGGCCAAAGATATTTTTGTAATTTTCAAAAAATTCTTTCTCTATTCCTAATGAAATATATGCTTATTCCCATGTCAACCAAACATCACTTGAAATAACATGATATTCATTGCACTGGAATAAGATAAAATACCTGATTTTCAACCAAACAGAAATCTGGAATAACAAAAAAAATATACTATTCTTGGAGAATTCATATTTCTATCCCCGAAATAAAATTTGGACATCCAAACACCTCCTTTAGGAAATATTTTCTAGAATAATTTATCTCATATCTATAAAAAAATAATTAATCCACCAATCCCCTTCCATTACCAAGTTTCCATAGCTCACCAAGCTACCCAAATTCTCTTAAAAGTGGAGACCCATTTTTCCCATCAACTAATGCTTCTCAATCTCCTCCAAGAACTAAATACTTTACCTGAATTTGAAAGATAAAATGCTCCAAGAGACTAAACGACACATGCAGGACCGAATGAAATCTCGAATGCCATAATGAATTAATGAGACTTGGGCTTCTTTCGTCGGCAGCCTTCCAAAGGAACAACTTTAACCTGTCCCTCGAAAGAACTTGAGATCCGTCCGCTTCCAGTTTCATCTAGCATTTAGACCATCATTCCCACACTTCTGTCCAAGTGATCAAGATTATTGTTTAGTTCGGTCTCGATCAGGTCTAATCTTAATATTTCGTGGACGGTCACCAAGCTGAAGAGAACGAGGTACAAGTGTCGGCACCAGACGTGCTCCACCGAATAACTGTACCTCCACCACCGCCGGTGCCTCCGGAGGTAATACCCGGACCGGTGGACTTGTTTGACCAGTCAACTCGCTTCGTAGTTAATATTGAGACGAGGGAAAGAGGGGATGGATGGATGGAATCGTGGAGCCTCCGACACGCCGCATGTTAGACACGTGTGGAGGACCCGGCAACTCTTGCAGTCTCCGATCCGACACCGCCCACTGCCAGTCACGTTAGCGTCCGCTCGCTCTCACGTGGGGGCGCGTGCGAGGGAAGAGATCTTGGGCGGTTGAACGTTTGACCCGACACGTGGAATGGATATGATCGTTTCCTAGCTATTTGGTCCCATGCAGCAAACAGCCTAAACTTTTGGACTGTAACGCGGATCCAACAAAGTTAGATCGCGGATCACATGGCAGGAAATGGACTTTGAATCCTGCTCTGTTTGCGTGTATTGTTATATAAGAAAAATTGCATTTGTTAATTCACCACACTAACTGATTTCATGCGGCAAGAAAATGTTAGAGAGCCCAATCTAATTACCAAATCAATTCTTGCATCGGTGAGTCAGCTCACGTGTGCTCTGGTAGGAAGCGCCAAATGCTCTCCTCGCTCACGGCATGTCAGTATGGTATCGGAAAATATTTTGATAGTTACGATCGGACCTTGTAGCATTACTCTTGGGGCCAATATAAATGTTTATTAGAGATAGCCTGACTCGAATGATATTTCTTAATTATTTTAAGGTTACAAGGCTTGTTAATAGATGGCGGAAGGCAAATGAGGCGCTGATGATGGTCACTGGCTTTACCGGTTTGGCAAACTTAGAGTTGGATATTGTATTTTCCGGAGAAAGGATTCACGTTGTTTTGTACGAAACCACGGTAAGACCGTCCACCCCATATTCAAGAATATTTTTTGTCCAAAAAAAAAAAAACAATAAATCATTAATATTAAAAAAATTAAATATAAAAAAATTATATAAATTTTAATTTAAAACAACAATATAATAATGTGCACAATCCATGCTACAAGCAAGTAGTGGAAAAAAATTGCTATCTAATTAATCCATAGATTTTTGATTATTAATGATTAATTTAAAAAATAAAATCTATAATAATTGAATTGCATATCATTAATTATTTTGTGAAAAAAATTAGGATAATTAATTAGTAACATAAAAATCATGAGTAATTAAAAAATAATTTGAGTTTTTATGAAAATAATATATTTATATATATCAGCGGCTTGCTTAGTTGAAGCCACTGGTACACAACCAAAATTTCAGGTAGGATTTCATTTGTCCAGATTCTAAATCATGAGGGCTCCAACTCACACCCCCGCCCCCACAAAACAAAGAGGAGAAAAAAAAAAAAAAAAGTTTTAAATGCTACTTTTAAAGAGTGTTTACTGCGAAATAGGAGGGCAAAAAGGTGAGAAAAGGAGAGATGCGAAATATCAAGGAGATCTCGTGAGGGTGAATTATCAAAAAAAAAAAAAAAAAAAAAAAAAGCTCATCCTATGTGCTTGAACTAAATTTTAAATAAAATATAAAAATGGATGATTAAAAGAAATGCATCATATATTCCTCCTATCATAACAGCTTGTTCCTAATAACCGTGTATGGAGATATATGCTTCATAAATAGGATCTACGTAAACGAGTAATTTTTATGAATGACATCACGTGCATGAATACGCGGTGCATACAATATAAAAAATATTTTCTCGGATGATAATAAAGTAAGCGTGGATCGCAGATTAGCAAGATCTGCTTTCTAAATCTTTTTTACTCAAAAAAATCACTATATTTTTGAAATTGATTTTACGAAATAGTATATCAAGATTTTAGAACACGACAAACTCTCCAACTGCCTTCACATTATTAACGAGTCAACCAGGCCAAACTAGAGCTATTTAGGCGCCTGTGCTAGGTTAGGTTCGGTGGGAAGCATCAAACCACCATTTCAAAATTCAAACCACCACCGATGATCATAGCATTATTTGCGCAATTGCTTGCCTTAAACGTCCGACGTGGCAATATCATGCAAGTAGGCAGCCTGTCTTAAATTGATGTGACAACGCTGTACTAGGAAGGCACTTGGAAGCATTATAGGCCCATCTTGATCTAGACAGGCACCAATGCACTGATCAATCCTCACCGAACAACTTGAAACCTACAAGAATTTAATTGAAACAACAAAACAATATCACATTTAAATTTTTTTATTTTTTATAAAAAAAAGAGGAGTTAGATCCTGCCTGGAAATGTTTACGGTGCATATTAATTTTTTCGCAATCATTCCTCATCCAAAAATAAATATGTTAACCTGACAATCACTGATGTCGGTCGAGTGAACGAGATTTATTATATATATTTCTAATTTTTTTTACTATTACTAGCCAACAGGAACTCCAAATTATTTTATTATTATTTTTTTGATTTTATTCTTGAATTATTTTTTTATTTTTATTTTTATTTTTTTTAAAGCTTTAAACCATAATCAGCCAGTAAAAGATTCGAGCTTTGATTTGGATATATTTTGACAAAATTTTCTATTTTTTTTTTTAAGCTTTTAAAAATATATATGTATACAAATCTAAGCATAAAAACAAACATTCATAAACTGATAAGCTTTCTAACCATGTATTTAGACATCATGATCTTAGTGGTGACCTTTGTCAATGTTACGGCCGTTACGGTGACGTGGCATATCTTAGATTTCGCTGGTCGTGATTCAAGCCACGTGGAGTTTTTTTTGGCAAGGTCAGATGTGGCTCCGCCTCGGTCAAAGTCGAGGTTGGTCCAGGCCTCCCTACTACTCCGTCAGGTGTCCACCCAGGAGGGGTCCACCTCGGCCGAAGCCGGCGATCCCCTGCTCCCTAGCCATGTGGCGCCCTGAGACGGTCCCACCTCGGCCGAGGTCGAGCCGGGCCCCCTCGCTCCTTCACCAGGTGGTGTCCGGAGACGGGACCACCTCTGCCGAAGTTGAGCGCCCCTCTGCCGCTTCGCCAGGTGTCCACCCAGGAGGGGTCCACCTCGGCCGAAGCCGGCGACCCCCTGCTCCCTCGCCAAGTGGCGCCCTGAGACGGCTCCACCTCAGCCGAGGTCGAGCCGGGCCCCCTCGCTCCTTCGCCAGGTGGCGCCCGAAGACGGGACCACCTCGACTGAAGTCGAGCGCCCCTCTGCCGCTCCGCCAGGTGTCCACCCAGGAGGGGTCCATCTCGGCCGAAGCCGTCGGCCCCCTGCTCCCTCGCCAGGTGGCGCCCTAAGACGGTTCCACCTCGGCCGAGGTCAAGCCGGGCCCCCTCACTCCTTCGCCAGGTGGCGCCTGGAGACGGGACCACCTCGGCCGAAGTCGAGCGCCTCTCTGCCGCTCCGCCAGGTGTCCACCCAGGAGGGGTCCACCTCGGCCGAAGCCAGCGGCCCCCTGCTCCCTCGCCAGGTGGCGCCCTGAGACGGTTCCACCTCGGCCGAGATCGAGCCGGGCCCCCTCGCTCCTTCGCCAGGTGGCGCCCGGAGACGGGACCACCTCGGCCGAAGTCGAGCGCCCCTCTGCCGCTCCGCCAGGTGTCCACCCAGGAGGGGTCCACCTCGACCGAAGCCGGCTGCCCCCCTGCTCCCTCGCCAGGTGGCGCCCTGAGACGGTTCCACCTCGGCCGGGGTCGAGCCGGGCCCCCTCATTCCTTTGCTGGTGGCGCCCGGAGACGGGACCACCTCGGTCGAGGTCGAACGCCCCCCCTGCCGCTCCTCCAGGTGTCCACCCAAGAGGGGTCCACCTCGGCCGTGGCAGGCTAACCTGTGCGGAGAAGCTTCCGAGGAGCGGGAGCACGAGCTTCAAGATTGCCCCTCGAGCCGTGCACGCCGCACACCAAGAGTAGCGCCCGTACAGTCGGCAGCGACACGCGAAACATCGCTTACATCGGCCCGACAGGTTCCGCAGTCGAGAGACGAAGTCCTGACAAAACAGGACCCGATAACGGGCATCGTCGGCGCCTGGGAAGAAGAGCGCTCACGCTCGGCCCAAGGTCTGGTCGGCGGTCTGACCGGCGCCCTCCCTTTACTCTTTCCTCGCTAGGCTCGGCAAGCAAGGCGGGGAAGCCGCCTAGTTCTTTGATCCAGAAGGGGAAAGGGGAAAGAGATGGAGGGGAGGAGGTGAAAGCAACGAAGGAGCCTCCCAAGGGCGGCAAACGAAAAGGCAATATGAGGAGTTAAAAGGAAGGGGAGAGTATACGACAAGGTAAGCATGAAACAAAGGCTGGAAGAGGAGATTCCGTTCCAAGAGCAGGATCCAAGATTCCGAGAGGGGACCTTTGGCGTGAGCTCGGTGGAGGAACCCGGCCGGATTTCTATTCTTCCTGGGACCTTTCTTGCTAGCACGATCTCTAAGTCTGGGACTCCTTCGGGAGCCTGTCTCAGAGATTCTGTTCCCTCTCGCCGTTTACTAACTTGACCGTCGGAGCTCCCTCGCCGAGATCCCCGGCCAGGGTTTCTGACCTTGTCTTGCAGGACCGAGAGCTAGGAGACTCCGGGATGAGACGGTCTAATCAAATCAGCGGCTTCGAAGCCACAGGCGCGGCGACGAGATCGGCAACCGTCAATATTTTGTTGTTTTTTCCAGCATGCACACGTTGCCTAAAATCATTCAATACATATGGAGGACATATCTAAACTTCAACAATACAAGAAGCTAAGCATCAACAACTAGCCTTAAGACCATATCCACTCCAAAGATTAAAAGGAGCTGAATCGCCAAATGGGCTGGATCTCCTCCAACTGGGTACCGTTTATTGGTGGCCTACAACTTTTTTAAGCGAAAGCTACCCGTTAAAAAAAGCAAAAAGAAAAAAAAAAAAAAGTTTTTTTTTTTTTTTTTTAAAAAAGGCGGGGAGAAACCCACGAGGGGGAATCTTTTTATCGGCCAAGCGCCGCGGTGGCCCCCATCACCGCATTGAGAACCGTGACAAAAGGAGCCGAAGCCGGGCGAAGGGATTATAATATTAAAAAAGTAAAATATTGAGATTATTGAAATGTAAAAATTTCAGATGGGGAAAGATGGTAATTATCGATAATATATTAGAAGTTTAACTATTTATGCAAACTAGATGGTGGAGAGAGGGAGAGAGACTTTGTGCAAGGGAGACGAGATCCGGGAGGGTGGGATGAGCGGTTTGGGATCTGAGGAGTTGGAAGGATTTTAGGAGGCAGAGGTAGAGGGATTTAAGAGCAATTATGAATCCTTGAAATCTCCTACTGCTTAAATTCGAAGTTTTAAGGCAAGATTGGATTTCTATGTTTAATTGGTGGGCGCAAAGATGCAGGAAGATTGGAATTTTGTTGCTTCCCGTGCATAATCCACGTGGCTTTCCACTTTTTCCCTTCTTTCTTTGATTAGATGAATATTGGTTGTTGAATTCCTTAAGGAGGAAGTATTGAAGAGAGATCCATTCCATCCTAATCCGAAAGAGAAAGTAGGAAGAACGAAGAAGGAAAGATTTTTCTCGCCTCGTCCTGTAATTCATTTGATTCCTTGCACCAAACCTAGGAACGCTTGAATGCCAAATCTCTAGATTTTCCCATTCAGTTTGATGGTTTCCTCTCGCCACCCTCACAGGGAAAACCCTAGTATTTCGTGGAGATGTCGTTTAAGAGCATGGTCCGAGAGCTGAAGGAGATGAGGGACGGAATTGGGAGCATGTCGAGGAGGAGCGGAAGAGCGGCCTCCAGCAACGGCCGGGGAGGGGCGGCGCGGCCACAGGCGCTCGGCCTCCACCACCCCTGCCACTGTTGGCCGGAGCGGCAGCAGGGGAAGTGGGCGGACCTGCCGACGGAGCTGCTGCAGGACGTGATAAAGAGGGTGGAGACAAGCGAGGCGTCGTGGCCGGCGAGACGGCACGTGGTAGCGTGCGCCGCTGTTTGCCGGTCGTGGCGGGAGGTCACCAAGGAGATCGTACAGACACCCGAGCTGTGCGGCCGGATCACCTTTCCCATTTCTCTCAAACAGGTATCTTCCTCTCTGTTCTCTAAAGATCTGATAAAGATCGCATTTTTTACTAGATTTGGGGATTGGATTCGGTTTTTGCTCAAAAAGATTGGGTTTTTATCTGATTTTTGATTCATTGGAATAGCCGGGGCCGCGGGATGCACCGATCCAGTGCTTTATCAAGAGGGAGAGGGCAACAGGAACCTATCACTTGTATCTGGGACTTACCCCTTGTGAGTTATCTAGCTTTCTCTGATTCTGTTTTTGTTGATCTACTTTTTCTTCCTTTTTCATTTTTTTTTTTTTTTTGAGGCTGCTTGGTTATGAGATTTTCATGTTGCAATACTTTTAAGGAAACTCGTGTTGCCTCCCATGATTTTCATATGATGGTAGGTGATGTTTAGATTTATTTGGAAGTAAAATCCGATAAATTGTACCCTGTCAGAGATTAACCAGCAATTATCTTTGTTGGTTTACTAATTATTTTTGTATTTCAAGTAGGTGACCGTGTTGACTGAAAACCAGAGGCAGGTCAAGAAAATAATGTGATATTACCATATATATAGTTTCTAGAGTATTGTGATGATTAACAGAAAAATGGCAATTCCTTTTATACTTTGAAAATACATAGAAGTGGCTTGTTTCATTGTGCTAATTTGCTAATACAAGCAAAGGGGTTTTAGTATATCTCCAAACAGGATTATTTGTGTGTCTAAAATCAAAGTTTGCTGAAGAACATCAATCGTTTTGTAAAGATTGGTTAAGTGAAGGAAGAAGGCGGTCAAGAGTTTCAGTTATAAAACTGCAAATACTAGCGGGTTTTGATTTTGGTTTTGGTTTTGGCTGAGTAAATATTGACTGATTTTGCAGCACTGCATGGGGACAACGGAAAACTTCTGCTTTCAGCACGCAGGATCAGACATGCAACAAGCACTGAATATGTGATTTCACTGGTCCCGGATGACTATTCTAGAGCTAGCAGTACCTATATTGGGAAATTGAGGCAAGTGTTATTGTAGGTTCTTCTATAAGTTGCTTCTTCATTTTTCTTTACCAACTTATGGTGTTCTATTGGAATTTCAAGCAGGTCAAATTTTTTGGGTACAAAGTTCACGATTTATGACAGCCAGCCTCCCTGTGATGCTACAGTTAGATTAAACAGTTCTTCCAGTCGAAGGATTCATTCAAAACAGGTCTCTCCAAGAGTTCCTGCTGGCAATTATAATGTTGCTACCATCACTTATGAGCTCAATGTCTTTCGAACCAGGGGGCCAAGGAGAATGCATGTCATGATGCATTCAATTCCAGCCTCGGCAATTCAAGGGGGGACTGCACCAACTCCCACTAGCTTCCTTCACCTGCCTGATGAACAATTCTTGACTTCATCACTTGCAAAGCTGAAGGACCCAATAGTAGAGTTCTCTTCTACAAGCCTTGCTGAGCCACCAATGCCTGCTATGGCAACATGCGAGCCACTGATTCTAAAGAATAAAGCACCTAGGTGGCATGAGCAGCTCCAATGCTGGTGCCTGAATTTCAGAGGCCGAGTCACAGTAGCTTCTGTTAAGAATTTCCAGCTTGTTGCCGCTGTGGATCCCTCCAACCAGGTTTCTCTTGCAGAACAAGAGCGAGTTATACTTCAGTTTGGGAAAATAGGAAAGGACATCTTCACAATGGATTATCGGTATCCACTCTCAGCATTTCAGGCATTTGCTATCTGTTTGAGCAGCTTTGACACAAAGCCTGCATGTGAATGAATAATGGAGACATGCTGAAGCCTCTTTAGATATTCCTAGATCGTTTGCTACTCAAAATCTGATGTTGTAAATGTATTGTCCATGGACCGCTCTTGGCTCATCGGCCGTTATTGCTGTGCAGCTAGTTGTATATGTGCTGCTTGTATCTGGGAGCAAGGTTGTACATGGGAGGTTATTGTCTCAAATATGTTTTGATAATTGTCTGCAAAAGAGAGGAAACTTGGCATGCTCTTTAATGTGTTTGTAACTATTGTGCTTTGTGATTTTTGTTACTGATCTTGCAGAGATTATTTGGAACCGAGTCTATTTCAGAAAGGATAGTATCAGTTATGAACTTTCTTTCCCCTAAATTGAGAATAGTTGAATTGTTAATACAACGTTTAGGAACTACAGACTCAAATACGTCACATTATTACAGTCATCAAACATAATTTTATGCTGGATGGCAGGTAACATTGCTGAAACTGGCTCAAGATTAATTGATGTTTTTATTTTTTGAGCCAGCATTGTTTGAGGAAAAAAATATAGAAGTGCTGCTGTAATAGCTGCGGCTCATTACATTTGCTGTTTTGTGCAGTTGTGAAAGCTGGTTTCATGCCCTACTTGTTCCTTCCCCAGCTTGCCTTGCCCGTGCTTTACTGTTAGTTGTGGAGGTGCCCTCAAGATCACCTTTCCCCTTCTTTTTCTCTTCACAGTTAAAGCGACATCCATGCCGCGGTGGCTTCTGAGGGTTCTCTGGATCGCTGTCACTAGATTCCATAAAGAGAGCTCGAAGGCACCGTCTTCTGATTCTGGGCTCGTGGGACGGTTTCTGGTCAGGTGTTATGCTGATGACAGTCTTCTGTGGTTTACGGGGCTCTGTTTGTCCCCACAAATTTGTGGCCTCCATTTTCTTGCTTGATAGGTTAAGGTGAATGCCAGGGTCTCTTGCATTGCAGGAACTGTTATGCAGGGTTGAGTTGTTGATGCTCTGCACATTGCTGTTAATGCTGGCTGTAATTGCTGAGTTTTCGTTACCTTGAGGATTCCACCTTCCATCGACATTATCACTGCTTACCCCCACATTGCCCTTATCATGTTTGAATCCCCTGCGAACATGGGTTTCTGAACCTATAACCATGGATGCTCCATTGTTTTCACCTGCTAAGGTTATCATACTCACTGCTTGTCCATTTCCTACCCTCTTTGAGTGGCCGATGCTTGAATTCTGGACGAGTCTATAAAGCCCTTCCTTGATCTCCTTCTCAATGGGAGCTTGCTCACCATCGGAGAATGAAGCGAATGACATGGTAGAGATTGCAATTTTACCCTCTTTTCTGCTGGAACCGTTTTTTGTTGGCTCATTTCCGGCCACGGTCTCTTGCTTCTTAGAATGCTCAGGTTTTGAGCTTCTAAGTTCTGCTATGATATCTCCGGACGTCAGGGAAGATCTGGTTGGTTTGGTATTGGATGCTATGGTGGATATCTTGGCTTCCATTCTTTTTTCTGGTTTGTCGCTTGCTTCAGCTTGTGGTTCCTGGGGCTGTGTTTCTGGCTTTGTTCTGGACTTATCTGCATTCATGCCTTCGACATGTCTACCTGGTTCTAGGTTTTCGGTTGGATTTTTCTCTTGGTTAGCTTCTGCTTTTGTTTTAGGCTTCTCTTTTGAACCTATTTTAGAATCTTCTTGTGACGCCAAGAGCTTGCTTGGCTGCATGTCTAGTTTTGATTCTGGAAAATTTCTGGGTTTTTCTTCTTTGGTCTCCTTGGGTTCCTTTTCAGATATTGAGGGGTATGGAGCAGGGGTGGCATCCGTTTCTGCTGTAAAATTCTTCTCCAGAGAACTGACAGAATTTTGTTTGGACTCTAGATCTTGTGTAGGTTGGTTATCTTGTGGCATATGAGCTGGCTGGATTGGATTCATTTCTAGTGTTTGAGAAATAGTTTGTATCTGTAATTCTGGCTGCGATGGTGTAGGTGATTTGGTTTGTACTACAGGCCGAGATTCCCGGGGTTGTAGATTTGACTGGTTTGAATGGGAAATACTTCCAATTGGTGATTTAGGTTGTGAGGAAGGAGGCAGAGGTTGAGATGGGAGCTGACACGGCTCCTGAATTGTTAGTGGTTGGGGCTGGGAAGCTCTTTTTGATGGTGATCCAGAAGCATTCCGAGTTGCTGGTTGCTCTTTTGAATCTAATTTAGATGGCTGCGAGGGGGGCGATGCTTTCCTGGCTACCGTGGGGGACCGAACCTGCAAGCGAGATGGTGATGGCTGTTGTTCTTTTTGATCACCTGGTAGAGATTGAGATGACTGTCGTGTTAGCGATGGCAGTGGTGATGGAGGTTGAGATCTCGCAGCTTGAGTTGCTGATGCTGGTGGGGACTTCGATCGTGTCTGAGATGGGGATCGAGGTTGAGCTGGAGGTAATGGAGTAGACGGAGTTCGTGGTAGGGGTTGCCGCCGAGGAGGAGGTAAGGTTGAATTGGCCCAGAAAGGAAGCCAAAAGCGGAATGGCCGTGGTCGGTTGGGTCTGTCTGCCATGACTGCCTTTGGGAAAGGTAACAAGATTTTGATGAACAGCCTAAACATATAGAAGTCAAGAGGTTTTTATACATGGTTACAAGCAAACTGAATTAACCAGAGACCCTTCTACATGGATTTGCATCCGTTCCTTGATGAATGGTTCTTAAGTTTGGAATACTTCGGTAACATCCCAAGGGGAAACCTCTTGCCTTGAGAAGTTGGATTCTTGTTCGAGCTGCCTTGGTTATCAGGCATTGAACCTATAATATTGCTCATAGTTGCCACGAAGGTGAATGATTGATTGCAGGAAACAATCCAAGTGGAAAATGTGAATCCATTTATGAGATTAGAAAAGAAGTATCACTGTCTAAACAAACAAGAAACATGGAAAAAAAAAAAAAAAAAATTTTAAAAAAGCTAGGAGAAATCATGGAGGAGTTGTGAGAAAATTCCAAGGGTCATGTTCCACATTTTTAGTATCTGTAGCTCACAATGAAGTTTCCTTGCGTCTTTCTTGTGGTTTCCTTGCAGTTTCTCATACATTTCTGCGTTGTGCGGAGGAAACTGAATAAAAATTCATTTTCCAAATGGTTCAGGATAATACCATTTTCTTATAAACCCGATCTCTTGTATCTGCGTATAATTATTAAAACAAAGCTCATCTGTCCCTGAATAAACCGGATACCAGCATAATCTATCATTTGCGATTGAAAAGGAGTGTATATGGACTTCGCATGCCGTGTTAGATGTCACATCTCGGTAACGAGGAATGCTGCACGAGGACGGGTTCGAGAGCCATGATCCCTTGGATGATTTGTTTAAATTTCGAAATTTTTTGGATGCACGTAATTGATGGTGGAGTGGCTGTTACTCCGGCACCATAGTGGAATCATGATCCCTTGGATGACTCGTTTAAATTTTGAATTTTTTTGGATGCACGTAATTGGTGGTGGAGTGGCTGTTACTTCGGTACCATAGTAAAATTAGGTTAACGTACTCATCAGTTGATTAGAAAGGTATGCAGAAAAATGCGACGGCGTGAATTGAACAATCGTCTGGGACAAGAATGAAAAGCTATACCGGGATTTACCTCCCTACCTTTATTTTTTTTTTTTAATATATATAAAAAAAAAGATGGGTTCGCATCAAAGAATGTCCTTAAAAAAAAAAAAAAAAAAAAAAAAAAAAAAAAAAAAAAAAAAAAAAAAAAAAAAAAAAAAAATCTTATCGTAAACGAACGAGATTCTGATTTACCATATATAAAACACGTCGCCCATATGATTCCAAGGCCATTTATGGAGGACGAAATGTTTTGAGCAGGATTGGAAGGGAGGATAGATGCTACGAGTGCTAGGGTTCAGATAAAAATAATAAACAAGATTGGCGTTACGCACCACGGTACAAGACTGGAAAGAAGATACACGATTTTTTCTTTTTTTCTATTTTTTTTGAAGAATGTTCAGCTAACAAACATTTCGCCCATGCATCTCTTTTTTTCCCTCGGGCTTTAAGAGTTAATCCCTATCAATGACCAACTGCGCACTGACATCTGTTTAAGATAGTGTTAGAGGTAAATCCTTAGTGTTTCGAATAAAGGAATTGTACAATTAATTAAAAAAACAAATCCATTCATTAAGGACGACAATCTTCGGCACAAACGAAATAACCTGCTAGTCAAGAAGAAAAGACTTTTTTAAAAAGAAAATCCGACCAGGGGTCAAAAATCAACAAAATTTCTTCCTGGCAAATGAAAAATTGGCTCCTTTGTTTTCTTGGCAACATCTGGTCTTCTTACCATAAAATTCTAATTATAGTATTGATTTAGGTTCCATACCTATCTTTCCATCACCACAACCGTGATGCATACTGCATACTATCATTTTTTTTTCTTCATTTTTTTTTTTAATTTTCAAGATAGTTTGTATTAAAGATTTGAGTCAGAATAAATCACAAAGACATGTGCCGTCATCTCAGTCTCCTGCTAGATTTTATTGCCATCAAATCATCCTTCACTACTCTTGCAGTGATCGAAGGTACTCCGATATTCTTTGAACGAATCTGGATGCTGCCCTTGATAATTCTCAGACAGAGATATGCAAAGATAGTTTCTTGATTGGTGACCGTCAATGACCCTCTAATATTTAAGTTATTGAAAGAAAAAATGAGCTACAGCAATCGAGCTGAGAGCAAAAGTGGTAATTGAATGAGTGAGATAGAAGGGTAAATCCATATTACCTCGTGAGGATTTTCTCTTAGCAATTTATAAAGTCATATAAGGGAATCGAATATCATTGCAGAGGTGGTCTCTTCTGATATGTATAATAAATTTCGTTGAGATTGCAGGATCTTGTTCCATGAAATTTTTTTATCAACATTTTCTGTTATGGTGGTATGATCTGTTGGAATTCTGTCCGCTACAAGCCTGCCTGCTATGATCTATGCTGGAGCAGTTATGATCGGTTGGATTGTCACTTGCTTGGATATCATAGATTCTAAGTAAATAGTTAGCCTGTCCATTGCTAAAGAAAGGGATTTGACCTTATACTCAAGATGACTAGGTTTACTTTGATAGCTAGTCCGATCCAAGTAAACACTCGATGGATAGGCATGAACTAACTTCTCAATTTAGAAAGAGATAGATACTCGAACTTAGAAGAAATAGCTACACAATATAATGGCTGTTTACATCATCTTCTCTTTAGTTGATGGCATGGTCGGCAATCTGGTGAATATCCAAAATCGAGTCGATAATTGTAATAACATGTTTGTTTCAGAATATATCCTGTAGATATTGGGAGTGCATAAAAAATGGCATTGTTCCATCCCGTAAAATATAAATCGAATAAAACTTCGATTTATATTTTCGATCATTTATAATCATCATTAGTTGATGGCACGGTCGAGAATCCGGTGAATACTCAAAATCGAGTCGACAATTGTAATAACATGTTTATTTCAGAATATATCTTCTAGATGTTGGAAGTGCATAAAAAAAAGACATTGTTTCATCCCATAAAATTTAAAACTTCGATTTATATTTTTGATCATTTATAATCATTATTTTTTTTGATTAGCAAAAGGGATAGGGGGTTAAACTCGATGTAGCTATCGCTGCAGGTCCTTGTCCCGTCAGGTAATGTTCGATGTAAGTCGTTTAGATTTTTGTAACTTTTTTTCATCAATAGATAAGTACACCGGCTGATAAAATAGAAATAAAAAGAAACAATCCTGACATCTTATCTAATCTAATTTATTATAGATCCAAAAAAATAATTTTTGAATTTAATTAAACCATATGCGCATAAATTATAAGTCGAACATGCCATCGATTAAATGCGAAATAAGGTCTCTGCTAGCTAACCTTACCATCTGAGCGGTAATCATCAATTTTTATCGACGGTCTTTGTCTCAACTTATCAGCACATGCGACAACATCATCGCACGTGGGAATGTCATGCGATAAGTCGTTTTCTCTGGATAAAAAAAGGTTCGTACAGAATTTTCTACTTTATTCGGTGGTCCGCTGGTCCTGACCGAGCTATCCGGTTTCAACGGACGCGACGGGATTGGTGTTTTCACTTTCTCCCCTCGGTTAACTTCTGTTCCTCCAATCTTCTTCATTTCCATTCTCGCTGGTCGCCGAGAGCACCGCCATCAAACTTTTGGCCGCCCCCAAATTCCATGGCAACCCAAGAACACCACCACCGTCAGCATACCCACAAGCAAACTCCACTCTATTTTCGTTCTTTTCGGCGTCCTTGAGATTTTTTTTTTCTTTTTCTTGTCGTGATGAGATGCTAGGTTTTTGATATATTTGGCTCGCGATGAGTCCGCGACGTCGTGGGTTGGCCTGGACGGGAAGGGTGTATGATTCCATGTAATCAAAGAGAGAGGCTAATTTCAAAGGAACGAAATTGGGATGGTTATCTCCATGTAATCAAAGAGCAATGACCTAATCCAAAAAGGTTATTGCAGAAATTTTAATATGTATCACCTCAACAAATGCAATAGAGAAATCCTTATTATCAAATTGTTAAGGAAAAAAAAAAAAAAACTCAACTTCTTCATTTTATTATAAAAACAGTAAACTCTTATTTGGAAGAGCAATAAATGGAAAGAAATATGCCCGGTCTCCATCTGATCCTTTAAGACAAGATGTTTGCATAAATTATATCTCAACCAAAGTGAATGGAAAAGACCTTTTAGTAGCGGCTTTTGTGGCAAAAGCTTTGGCTCTTTAGTCGTGGTATCCTTGCGTCCCAATCCCAATATTGCGACTTGTGCCCTGATTTCTTTGAGGATTGCGGTCATGTCATTGTTGCTTGCCGCTTTGCTGTTAATTGTTGGCAGTTGTTCATTGCCTATTTTCATCAATCGTATTATCTTTTGTCTCTGTCTTCTTTGGGTCTTTCTTGAATTCTGCTGTAGTTTCAGCATACTCATCAACAGCCTGTTCATCTTGTGTTGGGTGCTCTTTATCACTGTCATCCATCTTTTCTTTTTCGCACTGTTCCGAGGTACTGGGTTAATGCGTCTCCTACGACTTCTTCTATTTCTAAATTGGTGTATTGGGAGCCCCCATCCGTTGATGTTGTGAAACTTAATTTAAATGGTCGGGTAAATGGTAACTATGTAGCAACTAATTATTTGTTAAGAAATCATTAGGGGTCGTTTGCTTTGCGGCGGCAGACGACTTTTATCACCAACTTTGGTTCTTTGCGTTGAATTGATTGGCCTTTTGTCACGTCCCGAATTCAGATTTAAGATCGGCTACGCGACTGGCCGCACAATTTTAGAAATCTTCCTAGAGATCATGCTAGACCTAACCTCGATTCAATATCCAAACAGTGGTAAAGAACAAATCTCATCAATTATTTATTATTTCTAGAATTTTCCATAAAGGTTAACCAGACAGATAAAATACAAATAAAACATAAACTTAGAATTTAACACCTAAATCCTAGCTCCTCATTGACCGGTCCCAAAGCCCAAATATCTTCGATATCTGTAACAAAAATATAGGAAAACAGGGATGAGCTATACACGCTCAGTAAGTTATCATCATCTCTAATATACATATACAAATATGTTAATAACAACCGGTAACATATACAACTCATACATACAAGATATCCATCTCAAAATAATATACCAGCAATACTATGCAAATATGTACACTTAAATGCAACCGACACAGATACGACACGACTATGGATGGCCAACCATTTACTCTAATATTCTAGTCCCTCTGACTATGGCCACGATCGGCCCGTGGCTCGCTCCGAAAGAGATTAGATCATGTGTCACATACCGCTCAACAGTCATGTACCAGCAATAGCCCTGCTGGAGGCCCAAAAGGAAAACTAGCTCTGAGTATCATACGAAAAACATGCATTCTCTGCATTTGCCTGCCATGCATGGCTAAAATAAGACAACTAGCTCCTGTGTCACGTACCGCTCAATGGTCATTTACCGCGATAGCCCTGCTGGAAGCCCAAAAGGAGACTAGATCCTCGTATGATCATAGTCGGACTAGAGAGCACCTACACCGACACAATGCACCCACACCAATACAATGCATCAACACCAACACGATGCACGCAACCCAATGCGATCAAATACAGATATATTATATATATTTACTATTTTATAAATATATATATATTGGCATACAATATCAGAGGTCAAGATAACTTACCGAAGAGCATCCACCAACTAAGTGCAGTTCAACACTAAACCTGGTCTTCCAAGGTCAACAACGATCCTGTACCACAAATTCTTTTATTTATTAATCATCCTATTAATTTTTATGCATATCTAAATAAGAACTAAGAAGAAAACTAAATTTCTTGAAACACCCTCGAATCCTAGTTCTATCTTTCACTTCTTCTCCCTTTCCTTTCTCTCTCCAAAATTTGCTTTCACGGAATAGTCCATCCCAGAAAATCGAGTCAACACAATCAGAACTCTCCTCTCTCCCGACTCTGTCTTCCTTCTTTCTCCTCTTCCTCACCACTCTTTCTCTCTCCACTTTATTTATTTATTTATTATCATCATCATCATCATTATTATTATATATATTTTTTTGGATTGTATTTTTACTGGACGACCCACTCCAAATAACAGGCCCGGCCCAGCATGGAAATCAGAGCCCGGCCCACCTGTTAACAGAGTCACCCTTCTCTATTAACAGGCCGGCTAAGCTTCCCTAGAGAGAGAACGGAGGGATGGCGGCGATCCCCTCGATCAACCGCCCGGGGATGATCGCCGGAAGGGAAGGAAGGGACCGGCGATCCCTTCGACGGATGTCCGGCCACCTGCCAGAGAACCCAAACAAATCCTCCCCGCCTCCCGATCGAACGCCCTCCACAAACCCGTGCTCGAGAGGAGACGGGCTCCCGTCGGTCACCCCTGATTATACCCATGCTCAAACGGAAACAGGGGTTAGGGCACTTACCGGTGAGGTCAGCTGCGCCGAAGGAAGACGACCTTTAAATTGGCCGGGGCATGCGAGGGATTGTCCGACGAGGTCGGCGTTGGCTTCGGCATCCACCGGAGGAGGAGGGTTCGGATTGGGCTTAAGCACGCGAGGAAACCCTGATCCCAGAGAAAAACCCTTATCCCCCCTCGCACCGATCGATCAGCTTCTCTGCAGCTTCCGCCGTTCGTTCCGAAGTCGGGTGCCAATTGAAATTCGAATCGAAGTCGGCAACCCAGTTGCCGACTTCAGCCCAAATCTGCATTGTTGAACAACCGGATGGGCGGGGCCTCACACCTTTGGATGGGTATCGAGGCTGCGGTATCATTATGCTACATACCTCGCAGTTGTAGATTAAGAGAGATTCTTATTAGGTTTCTTTCTTCTTGTGAGACCAAGTTTACTAAACAACCTTTATTCTAGGATACATTGATGATATGGCTAGGCGCTAACGTCACACCCGTGTTTGAAGATCCTGATAGCCGATGTGGCACATGCATCTGACGTGGCAGCTCGAGTCTGATATGGTTGACTGCTGACGTGGCACTCGTGATTCATGCCTTGATCCAGTAAAGCTTTTAGTCAAGTAGAGCTCTTGGATGGCCTAAACCCCGGCCACGGAAGGAGGTGGCCCCCGTAAGCCGAGAGAAAGAGAGGATTGAAGGAAGCGACAATCCCAGACAGGCATGTGTTCCTCGTTTAGCCCCAATTAGACCAGACGGCGACTAAAGAGAGCGGGGTCGCCATCTTCGTCGAACTTGTCGCGACACACTATGGGGATGGAACGTCGCCTTGCTTATCCTATGCCCCCCACAGGGGCGTGCTCTATTGAGACAGGGAGCCACGTGGCACGCCGTCCATCTCTCGTGCAGGAGGTCCTACCGGGGCTCCGATCCTTGCGGGATCTGTACCCTTCTCAAGAAAACAAGTCATGCAACATGCCGCCTGCACTCTCTTCCAGGAGGATACACCACAACAGGCCGCATGCACCCGCTATAGGGGCACTGCCAAGATTCCAGTTTCTACTCCATGAGACTTTGCTGACCTGCACCCTCTCCCAGGAGGATGCACGACAACATGCCGCTTGCATTCGCTGTAGGGGGCCCTGTCGGGATTTCAGTTTCTATTCCATGAGATTCTGCTAAGCCCGTACCCCTCTCAGGAAGGGTGTACTACCGGGATACCAAATCTTGCTCACAAGCATCGATTGCCATATATATCGGTAAGAGGGATCTCTGACGAAAGTAAGCAAGCAAAGAAGTAAGAAAGAAGTGGCAAGCAACCTTCATCACTTAGAAAGAAATCCATTTTTTCTTAAGAAGCCTCTTCATGATGGTCTGCTAGGCCTCCGTGACTGAGAATCTGTTGTCCTTGATGCCCTACTAACTTGATGTTGGAGTGTCCCCGTCGGGATTTCCAGTCCAGGTGTTCTCTTTTTTGTAGGACCATCTTGTAGTTAGGAGCGTTTCGTGATGAGGCATCCGACGATACCCGGAGTGACGACGTGATCCCAGGATCCACCGAGCCTACAAGCAGGAGGTGATCTTGGTGGCAACAATTAGGTTGGAAAAAGGTTGTGCCTATGTGCCTCATCTTTTATATATATTAGGAGGCCAATTAGGAAGCTGATTGTGGTTGGTCAAACTGATGGTAAAGGTTCTTTTCATTTTGCTCAAACTGATAGATTGCCAAAGGATTTTGCTTTTATTCTTTGGTCAGATTCTAATTGGCACAACTTATCTCCGTTGTACTTAATCTTCTAGAAATGTTGATTTGGTTTTATGCTCTCTATGACTCAATGTCTTTTATATTTTGTGTTTTCTGTTTCTCTGTGTTTTGTGTACCAGGCTTTCATGGCAAAACTCTTATGCTTCTCGAATCTGGTGTCGTCATGCTTTTTTAATCCACTTTACTCATCAAATGAGGCATCCGACGATACCTGGAGTGACGACGTGATCCCAGGATCCACCGAGCCTACAAGCAGGAGGTGATCTTGGTGGCAACAATTAGGTTGGAAAAAGGTTGTGCCTATGTGCCTCATCTTTTATATATATTAGGAGGCCAATTAGGAAGCTGATTGTGGTTGGTCAAACTGATGGTAAAGGTTCTTTTCATTTTGCTCAAACTGATAGATTGCCAAAGGATTTTGCTTTTATTCTTTGGTCAGATTCTAATTGGCACAACTTATCTCCGTTGTACTTAATCTTCTAGAAATGTTGATTTGGTTTTATGCTCTCTATGACTCAATGTCTTTTATATTTTGTGTTTTCTGTTTCTCTGTGTTTTGTGTACCAGGCTTTCATGGCAAAACTCTTATGCTTCTCGAATCTGGTGTCGTCATGCTTTTTTAATCCACTTTACTCATCAAGTATCAATGCCCTTTTCCAATGCTTGTGTCTTGGAATTTTGTCATTCCTGTTGGTAAATTATATTCTGGATTTGGATATACTCAGTGCTACTTTGCTTTTATTTAATTCTTTGGACATTTGGCTGGTTACTTTGATTCGTCTGTTGAAGTTTCTAGGAATTTTTTTTTTTTTTTTTTGGTAAAAGGAGGAGCAAAGCTCCGTATATTAAGCGTATTTTACTTACAAAATAGGAAACAATGGCTTGAAAGAAACCAACCAACCAACATGAAAATAAAAAGAATGTACAACCCAAAATTCGGCAGAATGCCAGATCAAAACAGAAGGTTCCCGACCTTCGATTGCAACAGAGGTAGAGATGGCCTGCAGTCCTTTAAGTGGTTGAACTCATCTAAAGAAAAGATCAGAGCTTGGTAGGAAGTTTTGCAGTAGGGCTTACAGGACTTTTTCTTGCATGTTGTTGGTTGTAGCTGGGTTGGCCTTCTGTGGTTGCTCAGGATTCTTCAGGACCATCTTTAATTGAAGTGCCAAACTTCTTGATTCATCCTACGTGGTTGATTTTGGATTTTTGAGTTGTATAATGCTTTCTTTTGGTTACCCATTGTATAGTTGTATTTTTTCTTTGCACTTCTTGCTATACTGTTTAAGTTTCTGCGTAGCTGTTATATCTCTTTTTTTTCTTTCACCAAAAAAAAAAAAAAAAAAAAAAAAAAAAAGAAGCTAAATTACTTATTTAAAACTAGAAGAAAATCTCACTACATCATGCCACGAAGAATAAAATCTTATTTAAATCAAAAAAATCTGCATTAAATCTCACTACATTATGCCACGAAGAATAAAATCTTATATAAATAAAAAAAATCTGCATTGTGTCGATTTCATCCTTTCTTAAAGAGGAACAAAAAAATAAAAAAAAAGGAGGTCAAATTAGAATTTGAAATAAAAAAAAAGGGTCGATGCAAAAATAGTTTGCCGTATTTTTTTGTGAAAGCGACTCCGCTGGGGATCGAACCCAGAATCTCTGGTTCCGTAGACCAGCGCCTTATCCATTGGGCCACGGAGTCGAGAACGAACGATTAATGAAGCTTACCATATTATCTAAAGATTACGGAGGACCTGTCGATCACTCCCCAACTTGGAAATTCTTCTCATTTCTACACCGTAACAATATAATCTGCAAGTGGTTCAACCGATAAATTGCTGTACGAGTGTCCGTTTCACTCAATCATGCATTGACAGTATGTTTTTTTTTTTGGCCTTAAAACAGGGGTTATCTGTTGACTACACTGTCAATGAGCATGTTGGACTTGAATAGTTCATCACAATTTGCATCGCATTCCAATGATTGTGAGTCTGTCACATACATAAAAGTCCTCTTTATTTCTTGCCCTAGGGCTGATTTGATCATGGGATGAGGGCCTTAAGTTTGTTTAATGTTTTTTTGAGAACTCCTCTTAGAAAAAAAAAGAAGAAAATCATCTGAGCATAATTGATAGGATGTTGAGGTGAACTGGCTGTTACTTGTATAAGCGTCTTCCGAACTGTACAAGACAACGGGGTAGCAGAAAGTGGAGTTTCTATGCAAGCAAGCAATCGCCTTGATTTTTTTGCACTAATAATTCAGAAGGTTAAGCCACAACGTAGTTCATATATATATATATATATATATATATATATATATCATGAGATA
The DNA here is from genome assembly GCA_021397845.1 of Areca catechu. Classification (NCBI taxonomy): domain Eukaryota; kingdom Viridiplantae; phylum Streptophyta; class Magnoliopsida; order Arecales; family Arecaceae; genus Areca; species Areca catechu. Next base: position 44,037,947 of record CM038039.1, read on the forward strand.
ATTTCAACTTTTTGGTAACCCTCTATCAACTTCCTAACAATGAAGTTGTTTAAATAACCTAATCTATCGGATTATTAAGTATTCTTATTTTGAGATTATTGTTGAATAAGAGGAAATCACATAGGCTCCTTATTTGCCAGACAATCATCTGCACGTCAATTCCCCCGGTATTAGTTTAGTTCAATAGGAGAGTAGGGTAATTCTATTCTAGATTACTCGTTTTACTCTTTTATTGGCTTGATTCCTTCTACCGTGCACCCGAACCGCAGCCAATCTCGTTAAAATGTACCCAACGTCATGAGCTGACTCGCCTAATTCTTTTTGTGTTTGTTTTTTTGCTTCGTCCTCAAGGCAAACTCAATGGCTTTAGCCACCACAACGGAAGATAAGCACCCTTGAATTCCTTACCTCGCTCCGTAGACAAAGCTAAGTACCAGTTCCGGTCCATGGAAGTAAGCTAGTTTGCCATGCTATGCTGTCGTATCCTTAAAATCTTTTATGGGGACGCAACCATCGCAGCCACGGAGGAACGTTTCTGTCGCCTCTGCATCAAACAAGGTACGATAGCTCACCATATCCGTGAACGTTTACGAAGCCTGGTAACTCTCTTTTCGGTAATGTAAACATCATGTCAACAAGGTTGTCAACAAAATAACTAGAATAAATGCTTGCCTTGAAAATGCTCGCATATCCTAATCTAATAGGAGCACAAATGCTCCCGGTTTAAAAAAATCTTGAATTCTTTCCATATTAGTCAATGGAAAGTTTTGAGATTTATGAAGTGTTTCATGAAGGTTAAAAAACGAAAAAAAATGTGTCGGAGGTAAAAATTTTGGGCTAGGAAAATCCTTGTGGATAAAACGGTTTATATTTTGTTAATTCTAAGAATATTTATTTCTGTTTTCTGATGCATTCGAACACCTATTGGTATAATTTGAAAACTCAAATTTTCATTTCACATACAAATATACAATGATGATGCATGACAATTAACACACTACAAATGGAGTCCCTCATCCTGGAAAATACCAGCTGAAAGAGGTAGCATTTAATCATGAGTTTCCTCAGCAGACCATCAATCCAGAAAACTAGTAATGAATCCACTTCTAAAACAGCTTTAATCTTCACTTCACTCCTTTCTGTCAATCCAAAGTTGTATTAACTTATCATCCTACAAATTCTTAAAGCCAAAAGTATCTTCTGATTATGTCGACTGAGTTTGATATTAGCTGTTACCGATATTTCACAGATTGGAGATGCAAGGCATAGCTCAAGCAATACGTTTCCATGGGAACCGTCTTAAACTTGCGGTTCTACAGCACATTAGCATTAAGGACGAAACTTTCTTGTCTAACTTATTTACACGCTTTGAGAGTGCTATTTCAACTCGTACTTTACCTCATAGAGGATTGGAGAATACAACAATTGCAGAGATCTTGAAAACAAAGGGAGAAGATGAGGCAGGAGCCGTATACTGGTGTACTACCACAGATACAGTCTATGATGCTGTGAAGAATGTAGGAAATCATTCGACTTCAATTACACAGAAGAATACGAACTTTAACTGATCTGAATGCAATAATGGCAGCTAATGGATTTTTTGGGTTTGTAGATGACACAACATAATATTGGAGCTTTGGTTGTTGTGAAGCCAGGGGATGAAAAACTGCTTGCTGGAATAATCACTGAAAGAGGTAATCAACATTTACTTTTCCACCATCCAAGTACATCAAAATCTTCATCCTTTCTTCTCATGGAAGGTTCTTAAGAGACATTTTCTTTGGTTTGAAACCTATCGTGAGAAAGGAAAACTGATTTCTGATTCATCTCGAAGATCTGCAAACAACATGAGTTTGAAACTAGTAAGAATGAAATATAACATATGCTTATAAAAGAATAAAAATCTTGTGGATGGACTTGATACAACATAGCATAATTGATGTAGTTGCTGTAAGCATTCTAGACTGTCGTTCGTCACAGAGGGACAAAGGATTTTCTCCTAAGAAAAACTACAGATCTTGCCATGCACTCAAAATTTTGATTCCAACTGAACAAGTGAATTACTTCTCTGTTGTGAATTTATGTTGCTACAGATTATCTCCACAAGATCATCGTGCAGGGAAGATCTTCCAAAGCTACAAGAGTTGGAGAAATCATGACTGAAGAGGTAGACTCTTGCATAGTTTCTGTCACAGTCTGATAACATTTATTGTAATTCCTTAATCTTCTACCGTTTTTGCATATGGTTTTACAGAACAAGCTCATTACAGTGTCTTCCGATACAAATATTCTTCAAGCAATGCAGCTAATGACAGGTAGGCTATTGACCATTTCTTGAAAGTGTTCTTCCCTAGATTTTGTATTTGACAATTCATCAGAATAAACAAATAATGAACAACTGATGTTTATTTCTGGTGCTGGCAGATAAACATATTCGACATGTCCCTGTGATAGATCAGAAGGTAGTTGGCATGATTTCCATTGTAGATGTGGTCCGAGCAGTGGTAGAACAACAACATCAGGAGGTGAAGCGTTTGAATGAATATATTAGAGGGGATTACTACTGAATGTCAGTGATCAACTACCAGAGGTAGTTGATATATGAAAGTCTTTGAGGTGGACGATCACAATGTTTATAGCTATATTATATTCTTGTGGATCTATCTTGAAGGTTAATGGATGGTTAGTTGAACTTTCATTGCCAATATTGCAATATACAAATTCTGAAATTACACCATGTTCACTGACCAGGCTTGAAATTCCAATCAGTCATCCCAAATTGTTCCAGCAACAGAACGAGTATTCTTACTCATAATTACACAAAGTCAAAAAAAGAAAAATCAAATGTTTGTAAAGAGACAATCATAGGACATAAGATATGTGACATGGAACATCTAGAGCAGCCAAGCATAAAAAACTCTTGCATTTTGCAAAGCTAACAAACTGCGTAACAACAAAAGCATACAGGTTCTAAGACTGTTTCATAATCTAAAAAGAATAGAGTCCATGTTACCAGCCATAAAATGATGAACAATTATGGTGCACAGAGAAATTGATGCATTGATAGACCCATAAATATCTAAGTCCTACACCAATGAATCTCCAATATATGATTTCTACAAGTCTTAGGAGAAAATGATGGGTTACACTATAATGACCCACGACCTCATGAAAAGGCTAGCTGAAAGGTTATTTGAATTTTTGGCTCTGTAGATGTACCCAAGATCTATCCAATGCATAACTGATCTGAGACTAAACACAAGCCTGCATGAGTTTTCACACAATCCTCTTGTTTGAGTCATAGCATCCTCACCTTGCTAAAAATCCAAATCTAATCAAACCTAATCACAACCACTATGATCAATGCATGGCTAGCTCCAAAAGAGGCTATACTACAGTGTTCCTTAGTCCACATGGGCCATGGTTCAAGTTTGCTCTGAAATCATTTGTAACGACCTATGACTCATCCAAAAAGACTAGATAGAATGTTATTTGAGTTCCTTGATCCTATATATTTATCAAGATCGACCCAATGCATAGACAATATGGGACTAATCATATGCTTGCACAGGTCCGCATATATACATTGGAAACTTGCAGTTTGTGAGTACTTTCCAAGATGTCTATATTTCCTTCTATTTGTTATTGCTATCATTTTAGCCTAGGGTTCCCGGTACCGGTACCGGGTGCCGTACCGGTGGCTTTTTTTTTTTTGATTTTTTTGTAAGTTTAAGGTATTTATTTTAATTTTTAAGGGTTTAGGATTTATTTTTTAAGGGTTTAGGCCGGTTTAGGATTTAGGGTTTAGGATGGCGTATCGCTTTAGGGTTTAGGACTAAATACTAATATTTAGGACTATTTTCAATTGAAATAAAAAAAAATTGATAATTAAACTAAGATTATCAGCAATTAATGAAAGTAAAATGTGTCATAAACATATAATTACATACCAATGTCTAGAATCGGGTAGAGTGACGATGTCCATAAATATAGGGATCATGTATGTACTCTGTAGGAAAGTCGGCATGTCCCTCCTGCCAGGCAGCATGATACTCCTCTAAGCTCATCCCAGAAGGTATGCGTGACGGGTCATAACTAATCGCAGATTTCTCTCTGATGTCCCGACTCTGAGAGCTGTCCAGAGACCGACGATATGGCAGTGCAGGTGCAGGGGGAATCCAAATATACCATCAACAAAATCAGATGCATAAGATGCTCCGGGATAATAACCATTGAATGCTAACGTCTCGGATGCACCATATGGATCATATGGACCATAAGTTGCCGGTAGTTGCGGATAAGAGGATCTTGAATATGAGGATGATCCGAATACATCCAAGGATCCTACTCCATGTGTAAGATCTGCAGCTGTATCGTGTCCCGAACAACCACGCGGAGCCTGTCGCCTATATGGAATCGTATCACCACGAGGTCCATCGTGTCCCGAACGATCACGCGGAGCCCGTCGCCTATATGGTCTCTCTGCTTCAACCTTGTTACCCCCTACCTTTGAATTCGGTATTGCACCATTTACACCTCCAGTGATGCTGACCCGAGAGCATCTCTCCATGTGACCAGCCAATATCCCGCTCCGGATCCTTCTTCCTCCTTGATGGATCCATACCTGAATATTTAAATTACATATAAGGTCAATAATAATGTTTATTAATTAACAGTTAATTAACGCAATTTTTGAAATTTAATTTAATTTTTTTTATTTTTTTAATTAAAAAAATTAAAAAAATAAAGAAAAATAAAAAAAATAAAATTTTAGATTAATGTAGGATTCCATCATACATGCTACATATATTTTTTTAAGAGCCTAGAAATGCATTAAAAGTCACTTTTTTTCAATTTAAGACCTACGGGCACTATTCATGAGATGCACAAAACTTGAATAAATTGACATGAAATTTATAGTGAGAGTAGCTTACAAGCCCTAGATTAATAATTTATAATTACAGTTTTTTTTTTCTAATTATTTTTTTAATTAATTTTTTAATCCAAAAATTAATTTTTAATTTAAAAAATTATATACTTAACAAAAAATTAAGATTTTAGTATCATTGTGTAGATCTATCCTAGATCTACCATATACTCTAAAATCATTGCCAACAAATAAATTTTGATAGCATTTCTTCTTAATTTTCTAATTTGCATGGATTTTAACAAAATTTGACCCTACGAAAGACGAAAATACGGAAAAAGAAGGGTATACGGACCTTGATTCTACCTACCCCTTCGATTTTTGCAGGTTGAATTGGGTTGAAATTGATCCTGCATATTTTTTTTTCTTGGTTTTCTTTCCTTCGTGTGTCGCTGCAGAGAACACACAGAGAGCCTTAAGCTCTCTGTGTCGTGCCTTTCCTTAATTAAGGAAAGACAGCAAGGCCCCCCCTTTGGATATCACATGGCTACACTGTAGCCATGTAACAAAAAACAAATGAGCCCCCCCCTTTGGAACCGAACCGAGCCGAACCGGCCGGTTCGGGCCCATTTCGACCGGTTCGGGTCCAGTTCGCAGCGGTTCGGACCGGTTCGGGCCCGATTCGTTTTTTTTTTTTGGTTTTTAAGGCGGCTGTGCCGTTTTTTACAGCCGAACCATGCCGGCCGGCCGCCGGTCCGGTTCGGTACGCCCCGAATCGGCCGGTTCGGCACAGTTCGGTGAACCTTGTTTTAGCCTGTACAGAACTTGTCACTAATGATCATACTTAAGAGCAGACTAGGTGATGAATTCCTTTAAAATAAAATGAAATGGTTTATGAGAAACATGGTTTCTACAAAAAAGAACAAGTAGAGAGGCCTTGGTAAGATAACAGTGATATTACATATAAGAAAACTTGATAATTATGATGTTCGGACAAGGCCCATGTATTTTGATCTAGAACCCATGCATCGCTCTCATTTAAGTGATTGGACAAAACCGCAAGTTGGAGTATGAAAGTGTGAATAAATGTCTTGCTGCAAGATGAAGATACTCTTAGAGTACCTTTAGGATATACAAGAATTTGCATCAGAATACTAATTTAATTGTGTATTCCATCTCATTGAGTAGTCTTGCTAATTGAAGCTCAATCATTAGCATTCATTGACTATACATAGGTAACACATTTGCCATGTAAGATATCAGACATCATAGCAAATCCTCCATTGTGAAACATATTAGACTATAAATGAACGATGATAATTTCAAAAATCAAAATTTTCAATTTCATGCTTTATACATGGAAAAATCTAGATCAAGAAAAAAGAACTTTAAAAGGTGAAAAGATTGATAATAACACAGAGGTACAAATAAAGAAGAGCATTTTAAATTTGAAGCATGTAATGGAATCCAAATCTTAATCAACCAAGCTCAAACGGCCACCATAACAACATCATCATGTACAAATGGCTTACACATAAATTTTCATTCTAAACATCATACTAAGATTTCTAATGCTCTCATGTCATTTATTAATTTAATAAAAAATCTAGAGATAAAACCAACATTAAATCTCCTAAGTACCGATCTGAGCTCTTAGCTAAAATCATCACCAATGCCTTATCCTGACAAATATCAGTTGGCTGCAGAGCACAACTCAAAGTTGAGAACTCTTAGCAACAATGAAAAAAGAAATGTCTACTACATCCCCATGAACTATCTGTCTATCCATAAGCCATCTTGCTTTCTCAAACACTAAAATAAAAGAACATGAAATTAAATTTTCTCCTAAAACACCAATATATCCTCCACCAGTCTCCTATGCAGAAAACCTCTTGAAAGGGGAAGACAAATTTTGACTTAGCAAGAATACATAAATCCAGTGGATTGAAAAGGATCCCCACAGTATGACTGTGAAACAGTTGCTACAATATAGATATTTTAAATTTCTATATAATGCAGAATCACTTATAAATATATAAAATATTTGGATAGAAGGATGTTGGAGCAAACCCGCTCCACGAAATGCCCGGGTTCCTCCTTGATGCCGCCATGGTGGAAAGGAAACAATTACCAGGGAAGAGATGTAGGAGAAAAAAAGAGATTGCTTTATTCCTTTGGAGAAGAACCTTGTTACAACAAACAAGATAATACTCGACAGCCCTTCTGAAAACCCAGAAGCTTCTCGCCATCCCGCATGTCTTCTCTTTTGCAGGCCTCATGCCCCAAGAATCCACGTACACTACGTACGGAGAATACCTCAACGTGCATCCCTTCTCCAAAGTCCCGTGAAACACCATCACGGTACAAGCCCTCCACGTGATATCTCCCTCACGTGCGCCTCTCTGTAGCCCAACACCATGGCCGTGCCTCCTCTAACCTAAAAGAGCTCCACCTGCGGACTCGCTCACGCAGGATCCTCCCACGGCCATGTCTCCCACGCGGACTCCCCACGTGTGGTCTCCAAGAAGCCTCCACCATGGCCCTCCTTGTAATCCAGGAGTCTCCCCCAGTCTCCATGCCCATGAGGGGCGCTCCAAACATCCACGCTCCACCTTGGAACCATGAGCCAAGCCCCACGGACCAAGGCTTTCACGCTGATTTCTCCACGGTCTTCACATGACCGTGAGACCCCAAAGGGGTCGGCCTCTTTTTGGACTCTCCAACCGCACACCCCATCCTCTCATATTTATAACATGGGGGGTGTTGAAGCCTTCTTGGATTGGGCGTCTGATCTTGGACTTCTTGTTGGACTGCAACCACCTCTTGAATTTTGTTAGGACTCAATCACATGAGCGGTTAGGACTTGTCTTGGACCAATAACAAACTGATTAGGACACCTCACATGGTTGGGCTTCCTAATTGGTTACAACCAACTAACTGGGCTAACCTCCTAACTAATTTAACAAACCTGGATCCAACCCCATAACCCAATTGGGTTATATTTAGGGCTGGAAATGGGCCGGCCCAAAAGCCCATTGTTTGGAACTGGGCTGGAACAGCTCAATAAACTTCGGGCCGACCTGAAGTTGGCTCAGGCTGCGGATGAAATTTTAAGCATATTCGACTAGTCTTGGGGCTGTAAAATAGAGTCCATTTAATTTTTGGGCCAAAGGGATGCCCGGATTCGGTCCAAAAAATTTTAAAATATAGTCTTTGGGCCGGCCCAATGGGCATTGGGCCGGCCCATTTCCAGCACTAGTTATATTACAATCTCTCAAAAAACTCCTCCCTTCTATTCAATGAAAAACTCTCAATCCTAGGTCAAATCCCTTGACCCAGCATGACTTAGAACGGCCCCTGGGGAAAACCCCAGAAATCTCTTGGAACACCTCCAAGACAGCTTGGGACACGCCCCCAAGCTCCAGGGATCGCCTCTAGCATCCCTACCATGGTTTCTTAAGTCTCTCCAAGACTTGGGAGCACCATACAAAACCCTACAATCTCCACCTTGGTGCCTCCAAGCCTTGGCAAACCTCGCAATGTCCTCAACGCACAACCCTGCTATAATTGCATGTCTTGACAGCACTATGCGGATATCCTTGACTCTGCCAACACCCTTCAGCTACTGAGCTCACCTGGAGGTTTTTGGGATGACCGCCTCCATAGCTGAAGATCCTCGCTTGTATCCTTGCACCATGATTGTAGCCTTCTTTCTGCCTGGCAGCTGCATCAGACTTTTCCTTTGACTTCCCTGGAGAGACTACAGCGAACCTGAACCGGCACTCGCTGTAACTGGAGCTCTACCTGACACCATCTCCTTAGAGCCATGCCAATCTCTGCACACTCTGCTCTACCTGGCTAAGTGCACCCCTAGCACTCGTGCTAGGATATGGCCAGTATCCCTGCACATCCCGCTCTGAACTTGTGTCGAATCCTGCTCCACCCGTGAAGCCACCACTCTCGGGTGCTCCACCTCAAACTGAAGTCCCACTGATGCCACAGAAAGAAATCTTGAGGCCAGCCACTCAACGTTGCCCTGCTAAGCCTGCCGCTGCACCTCGAATACCGTCGCTGCCTTCTCGAACCCTCAGTATCATGCGGATCTCTCCGAAACTGTTTCGGATACACTGCATCCAGCAGGCTCCTCCGAAACCAAGAGCTCATCCCAACTCTCCTGCTAACCCAGAGACTGAATCCAGCAACCATCTCCAGCGGCTGCTCCATCATGTCCTAGCCTGTCTCCCGGCTGCATGATGTCCGTGGCGCTCCCTGAGACCTATCTCTGGTCTCCCTGAGCTGCCATCACCATCAGCTCCAGTCTCCGTCCCTAGGCCAATCCTACCATACCGGGACACTCCCAACTGTCCGATACCTCCTGCACTCCCTGAGACTGTCTCCTGTCTTCCTGAGCTGTCGAGACTGTCTCCTGTCTTCCTGAGCTGTCCCTGGCATCGCCTTTGCTGATGTACTCCAGTCTCCTTGAGATATCCATCTCCCGAGACTCCTCTCCAACCAGGCGGGATACCACCCACGTCCAGCTCCATCACGATCAAGATAGTTGGAGTACTACCGATCGCTCTCCTCCACAGTGACCAAGAACCTGATCCACTACCGATGGAGCTACCACTCATGCTCTGAAAGATCCCCGATATGTATCGCTCCACCTGTGCTAAACCACAGATCACCCGACTTGTCAAAGCTCCTCAGCACAGGACCTGCAGCTTTGCACCACCATCGTGAACTCCTGCAACACCGGACCCATCATCTTCGACGAGATCCACTCCACCGGCAAACCTCCACACTACTCCTGAAACCACGAACCTCTGTCCGCCAAGGAAGCCGTAGATGGAACCATCCTACATGTGCTGCCCGCACATATGGCCGCTGCACCACGATCTCCACATACCCTGTGATCTGATTCCATCACCGGATCTAACCCAGCTCAACATGAAGAGCTCAAAAAATGGAGTCCAATGGTGAAGACAGGGCTCAAATCGGAGTTTAATTGAGCCCGGAATCGTCGAAAAACCATCAGCACGAATTTCAGAGCATAGTGACTTGAATCTACCGGTCCACCGTGAACCGGCCCAAGGGCTCACGACCGCCAAGGCGGTCCATAGCCGCCTTGGCTGTCGGTCCACAGCCGCCATGGCTGTCGGTCCACGACAGAAACTGTGGACCACAGCTCCTCTGACCGCTGCCATCGCCCCCCGGTCGCTGCTGTTGCCCCCCGGTCGCCGTGCCTAAACTTCGACGACCACCCGCGCGGTTGTGCCGCGCCCGATCGGATCCACCAAGCCTCGCTGCGCCCGGCACCAACGACCCGAACCCTGCACCGCGCCCGCTCCCGCGACCAGCGAGCCCGCGCCATCGCCGTCTCCTTGCTGCATCGTGCCCGGCGAGCCTACTGCGACGCCCTGCGCCGCCCTGCACCGTGCTCGCGCCAGCAAGCTCGCTGCGATGCCTTCGCGCCGCTCTGCACCGCGTCCACACTCACGTCGCCGTCTCCTCGTTGCGCCATGTCCGCGCGTTGCAACTGACGCCCTCGCGTCTTCTCGCCCGAGCTGCCCTACGTCGCCCTTGATACCGCCATCCTGCGACCGGCGCCCTACACGGCATCCGTGCGCTGCTCCGTGCGCCGCGCCCGGCACCTCAAGATCTGCACCATCACCGTGAGTTCTCTTTTCTGCGTCCTTCACGCCACCGCATCAAGATCAGCTATGATACCAGTTGTTGGAGCAAACCCGCTCCACGAAATGCCCGGGATCCTCAATGCCACCATGGCGGAAAGGAAACAATTACCAGGGAAGAGATGTAGGAGAAAAAGAGAGATTGCTTTACTCCTTTGGAGAAGAACCTTGTTACAACAAACAAGATAACACTCGACAGCCTTTCTGAAAACCTAGAAGCTTCTCGCCGTTCCGCACGTCTTCTCTCTTGCAGGCCTCATGCCCCAAGAATCCATGTACGCTACGCACGGAGAATACCTCAACTTGCGTCCCTTCTCTAAAGCACCGTGAAACACCATCACGGCACAAGCCTTCCACATGATATCTCCCTCACGTGCGCCTCTCTGCAGCCCAACACCATGGCCATGCCTCCTCTCACCTGAAAGAGCTCCACCTACGGACTCGCTCATGCAGGATCCTCCCACGGCCATGTCTCCCACATGGACTGGCTCACGTGTGGTCTCCAAGAAGCCTCCACCGTGGCCCTCCTTGTAATCCAGGAGTCTCCCACGGTCTCCACGCCCATGAGGGGTACTCCAAGCATCCATGCTCCACCTTGGAACCATGAACCAAACCCCACGGATCAAGGCCTTCACGCTGATTTCTCCACGGTCATCATATGACCGCGAGACCCCAAAGGGGTCGGCCTCTTTTTGGACTCTCCAACCGCACACCCCATCCTCTCATATTTATTGCACATGGGAGGCGTTGAAGCTTTCTTGGATTGGGCGTCTAATCTTGGACTTCTTGTTGGACTGCAACTACCTCTTGAATCTTGTTAGGACTCAATCATATGGACGGTTAGGACTTGTCTTGGACCAATAACAAACTGATTAGGATACCTCACATGATTGGCTTCCTAATTGGTTACAACAAACCAACTAACCAACCAACTGGGCTAACCTCCTAACTAATTTAATAAATCTGGACCCAACCCCATCATCCAATTGGGTTATGTTACAATCTTTCAAAAAAACTCCTCCCATCTATTCAACGAAAAACTCTTAATCCTAGATCAAATCCCATGACTTAGAAGGCTTATGAGAAAAATTCCAGAAATCTCTTGGAACACTTCCAAGACATCTTAGGACACGCTCCCAAGCTCCGGGGATTGTCTTTAGCATCCCTGCCATGATCTTCGAAGTCTCTCCAAGACTTGGAAGCACCATACAAAACCTTACAAAGGAGATAAACATATCAGTGATGCCAAACATCTAGTCCCAAATCATCTATAAATCATTTAGCATACTGGAAGGAAAATAAAAAATAAAAAAAATTGATTAAGTAAGAAAAAAATGTTTCAGCTACTCCTAGAGAGATGATACAAACACTTGAATTAAACATGGTTGGTTGCATACCTAGGATGAGTTATCTTGACAAGCTCCACAACTTTTATCTCCTGCGGCACAAAAAGCACGAAAACCAAATTATCTAGATATTCTAACAAACTACTGGCAAGTATCAGAAAGAAAAAGGAAAGAAAAGAAAGAAGAAGAAGATTGAGAAGGACCACAATCATGTTGTCGAAACCATCACCAGCACGAATCGAGATCTCGCTCGGCGTTTTGTTCCATAACCAAATCGAGAACCAGATGTTAGCATTCCATTTTGCACAAATTTAACAACGAAATCCCCGAATAAAATTCGACAAAGGCGATCTGAATCGACGAGAAGAATAAATAACAGGGAATCAAAATCATACTTGCAACTTGACCTCCTTCTGGAACCGGATATTCACCAAATGAGGGTGAGCTCCATCCGATCTGAATCGAAAGAACTCATCCTTTATCAATCCTTCGTCTCAATTAACAAGGAAAAATTTATTATTTTGTTCCGTCTCTTAGGGTTTAGCGGATTGGGAGATCAAGCTTGGACGAAAAGGGGCAAAGCTTGAAACTTTGGGAGGGGAGAGAGAAGGGGAAGGGAGACGGATGGATTAACTTCCAGTAGGCGTCGAATTTGTCGTCGCGGAAGGCGAGGATGCCATTGCCGGGCTTGGAGGAGCTGACGCTCCAGGTGGCCCTCTTGGCCACATCGAGGAGGTCGCCATCGACATCCAGGTGCTGGCTCCCACTCAGCTCAGCTTCCCCGCCGTATCCTGCTCACCGTCGACTTCGCCGCTGGTGCCGACCCCGTCTCGGGCGAGTAGAGGGGTTTGAGAACGGATTGGGTTGAGTCTTCTGGCCTCTGGGTCAAGCATAGAACCCGGACCCGTTTCTATCTGCAATCATCATAAGTAATGCTTTTGTCCACGGGGGCGGGGCAGAAAAAATATATCGTTGGGTAATATATATATATATATATATATATATATATATATATATATATATGTAATATGTATAATTTTATTTATTTATAAAAAATTTTGAATGATAAATATATTTTTTTAAGAAAATATGATATTTTTTGGTTTGCATTACTTCGTTTAAATTATTAAGAAATATTTTTATCATAAAAAATTTTAAAATTTTTAATATCATAAATATTCTCGATGTTATGATATCGTATGAATAAAATTATGTTCACAAAAAGATGTAATAAGAGAAGGATTTTTTTTTTTGATACGAATGGGTGGTCATATTATTCTGGTGCGAGGGTAGTCCAAAAAATCAAGAAAAATAAATTCCTGAAAAGGTAAGGAAATACTGTCGTCCTATGACTAGGACCAATCGGCAGAATGCTGAGCAACAAAGGTGACAATCCAGTCAGCTATACTGCTTGCCTCCCGATAGACATGGCAGGACAGTTGTCATGGCCTCAAAAATTCTAGATATCATGAAAGAGAGGGTGAGCATTATAATGATTCGACCTGTCCTGAATTCAGCTAAAAATAGCTGAAGAGTCTCCCTCAATAAGAATCATATGAGCATGTAATTGCTGGATAACTTTGGTAATACCTACCTATGCAGCTATGAACTCAGAGGACTTTTTCAATATTCAAAATTTTTAACAAAAAAGTAAATTGTAGGCATAAATATTAAATGCATGTTTGAATGATGAAAATACCTTTTTTTTATGAAATCCCTTTATGAACAGGATATCATAAGATCGATGATATTTTTTTATTAATTTTTTTAAAAAAATTTAATGATGAAAATATTTTTTGATTTTATGATATATGGATGTCATAACTCGATGTTATAATGCAAGTAAAAAAATATCATTTTTTTTAAAGAATGGGATTGTTGTGATAAACTGGTCAGCCTAACCCATAAAGGCCGTATTAGGCCCAGAAGTTGGTGAAACGGTAAAGTTCGACCAGCACATAAAGTCCAAGCAACACATAAAGTCCGAACAACACATAAAGTCCGACCAACCAAGAGAAGCCGACCAATACATAAAGTCCGACTAGCCCCTAGAGGCCGACCAACTTCAAGAAAAATAAGAATATCAAGAAAAGAGTTGGTTATTCCAACAGAATAGCCAACTATCGTTATTACAGGCACAAGTTGGTTTCTAACATAGTAACGTTAGAGCTAACTGCCAAAGGCTCTTTTAACTAAATTCTGTTAAGGCCTATGCCTATAAATATCGGTAACTGGGGACCTCCGAGTAAGTAAGATCAACTAGCTGAAATATTGATGGGGACATCAGATCAGACATAGACTTCAAGCTTTAATTTGTCCTCTAAGTCATGTGTTGGTCAATTTTTATTAAATCCTGTAATGAAGTCCAAATTTTGTGAGTCCTGTAATAAAGTAAGCCAGTTGGATCCACTAAGTTGGTGGAAGTTCCTTGTTTAGTCCATTGAGTCCTGTTTATCTGTTCAGTGAGTCCATTATTTATTTAGGCGTATTTTGAGTCTTGTCAGCTAGGTCTTTTTGAGTCAATGTAATTTTTATTCAAGAGGAGGACCTTTGGACCCACACTTAAGTCACCAACCCAGCATCTGGATTTCTTCATGCTGCCCAAGCCCTCCAAGAGATGGTGCCCCAGCATACCAGGCCTTAGGCGCCTCAAGCCTACAAGATTTCATGAAGAAGTGCCACCCCAAATCCCTATCCTTGGCACCCCAGTCTAAGGCCCATAGCAGTTGACGCCCCTAGCCCATCATGAAGTTGGCACCCCATATTTTGACCAAGTCCAAGATGCCCAAGGCTTTGACCCAGTCCAAGCCTAGCAAGAATTTTATACCAGTCAAAGCCCATGGAGAAAAGTCAAAGCTTCCAAGTTCAAGAAAGAGTTGATGTCCAAGTTCTACAAGGATTTCAGTCTACCAATTCTATTCAAATTATGTACTCCTTATTCTACTCAACTTTATTCTCCTATTCATACTGTGTACTCTTAGTTTGACAGGGAAAGGGATGGATGATCTATAAATACCCACCCTCTCCCCCTCTTGTAATGAATATATTTGTTCATGAATTAAAACTTTGGTGAATTTTTCTTATGACAATTTGTGTTCTTTGGAAGTGGTGTGAGACTTGTCTTTTTTTCTTGTGAGCAAACCCTAGCTGCCAACCATCCCTCCCTCTTCCACCAAACCCCAGCCATTGTCTATCTAAGCAAGAGCCCTAAGATGCCCACCATCAGCCCTCCAAGGATCCAGGCGTCTTCTTCTTCTACAGTCCTCAAATCGGCCCTGGCAATCCTACTACTTCTTCTCTTCTAATCCCTCGTTTTATATTTTTCCCATCATCCTTGACACTAACCCCTGACATTTGCAGGATCCCTCCGGTACCATGCCCTCTAGATGAATTATTCTTTGCCTCTAAACGAAGCTGATAAAAAGTTGACGGATTCGCGGGAAAGTGACCAGATCATCCAGGCACCGATCTAAGCGGAGTGAACTCTTCTGCGACATCATGCGAATCATTGCTAGGTATGTAAACTCCTCTTCTCACTTTTTCTGATTTTTGAAGATTGAACATGCTCTTAATAGGCCTTCTTAGACCTAGGATCCTTTACTTGATTTATTTCTTTGATAGTTCTAGCATGTGGGTCGGAATTCTAATTGTTGCATGAAATCCTAACCTGGTCTTAGCTGTTTTCAGAAACTAAATCTAAATAATATCAGAAATCATTACTCCTTTAATATATTTTTCTTTATGTTTCTCTCTTTCATGTCATCATGCATCATGTTAGAATCTCGTCCCTCATCAATTTTGGTATCAGAGCATAGTTTAGGGCATGTTCTTGCATCATAGTCTAGATTTCTGCATGCTATTTTCTGCATAACCTCTCAAAACATAGGATTATTTTCCCCATCAAACATTTTTATTTTTTTCTGATTTTCATGGTGAATATCCTCTATCTTGTTCTATATTTTTTGATATTTTTGTGGATTTTTTTAATCCAAAAATCAACAAAAATATAGCAAAAATAAAACCTTAACAAAAACTTACATCCTGTCATCTGCATTAAGGGTATGAGTTAAGATTTGTTTCATAAACTTAGGAATTTTATTTTTCTCTAAAACTTTCATCACGTCATCTCTGTTGAGTCCTCTATTTTAATAATATTTTTTTCAAATTTTATAGAACCAAAATTTACAAAAAAATTGGCATCCTAGAAACCCTAACTAGAATTCTATGTTTTCCTACAACCAGTTAGAAACCCTAGGTTTTGCATCATAATACTATTTTAGTTTCACATGAAATTTGGTAGGAAGTATCCTTACACGTCATTCTTTGTTTTATAAATTTTTTAGAATCTTTCTACATTGAAATCAGTGCTAACTTCTACATCAAACAAATCCTAATTTCAATTTCTGCATATCTGACTAAACCAAACCTAATCAACTACCAAACCCACTTCACCCAAGCCAATTTTTGTTTGATAACTTAACCAACTCAAATTTAATTTGTCACCTCATAAAAAAAAAATTTTATTTTTTATTTTTTGATTGTTATTAGATTGCATCAGTTGCATCAGGTTTTATTGTGTGTTCATCATCTCATTCAATTAATCTTAAGGGCAATTTCCTATTTCAGATCAGGACAGGATTTCATCACCTGTCCTGGGCCCAAAACAACCACCCAGCATCAGAATCCAAGCATTAATTAAAATCAATTAGCAACCTAATTTGCTCTAGTGAGCTTAGGGATACCAACAGGTCGGGTTCGAGTTGTGTGGGTTAACTAGTGCATTCAATTCCTCAACCATTACTGGAAACTGATATCTAAGGCTGGGGGTCCAGAGTCAAATGACCTAAGTGGTATTGTGGTTCTTTAATTGGGTCCCTGCGAAAGAAGGGGGGCCTCCCACACTTTCACCCCCTACCTGGCCAGTGGAAGGATTAGTTGTTGAGTTGGGTGTAAGTTGAGTTGACCCACTCAATTTTGGCTCTAGGTCTAGCAAATCCTAGAACGTATTGATCCTTGCATGCTTGACTGCACCATACCACTTTGAGTGATTGATTACATAACCACTAGGTTAGGAACCAAATATCAACAGTCTAAGCCCCAACCTAGCTTAGCCAAGGAATCCAACTTTGAGATCTTCATGAAAGCCATGACTGAACGATTTGACTATATGAACTAACTGAATGCCCAATCCACTGTCCAATTAACCATCCAGATTAACCAGTCCAATACCCAATCCCAAAACTAGTTTGCCCAGTTGATCGCTTAGATAAATCAAATAACCCAATCCAATAACCAAGCAACCCATAGGATTAGTACCCTTAGATATGAGCCCAGTATTAGTCCACTTCCTCTTAATCAACCCACCCCTACCCCAGTCATTAGTCATTTTTTCTTAGCCAACCCCCTCTTACCACCCCATTGGTTCATCAGAATGACCTTGAAGAGGAGATAAATGAAGCTGATGTGAGCCTAGTGGATGAGTATGCGGAAGCAGAAGAAGAGATACCTATAGAAGACCTCGAATTAGTTGATACTGACCAAATCCATATAGAAGCCAACCCAAAATTAGTTGACCCTGACCAAACCCAGATAGAAGCTAACCCAGAATTAGTTGACCCTGACCAAACCCATATAGAAGCCAACCTAGAATTAGTTGACCCTGACCAAACCCAGATAGAAGCTAACCCAGAATTAGTTGACCCTGACCAAACCCATATAGAAGCCAACCTAGAATTAGTTGACCCTGACCAAACAAAAGTTAGCTAACCCTAACCACACCCAAACTGAACTTGCAGTGGAAGACCAGTTAGAGGAAGAGAACCTAGATACTACTTGTTGCCGCTAAGATCGCCGTGGCCTGCAGCTGCTGTCAGCGCCGGAGTGCATGACTTGATGCTCCTGGGAGGTCCCGTCCTGCAAGATATGCAAAAACTGGGTTAGTGACCCGGGCTGGGAATTCCGGTGGGGGCACTCCGATGGTCAAGTCAGTGACGATCCAGGAGAACAGATCCTCCTAGTCGAGCCTCTCTTGATGGACTCCATGCTAGGAGGAGTTAATGGTATGAGAATAAGATGAAAGTGTGTAGGAGGATGACGACGGAGCTAGAGGGATTCTCTGTGTAACTGCTCCTCCTTTGTTTTCTTAGAGTGGTGGTGGTGCGTCGCTCTTCCGGTTGAGCTTGCACTGGTACTGCATTATTTTTCATGTTACCTTTCCCTTCGGGGGTGTCGATTGTTCTTTGTAGTCAAGGTGACCGTTGGGCGCTTGCCTTGGGATCCTCGTTGGGTTGGCAGGTGCGTGCGGCGGGGTACCGTGCTGTATACGGGACATCTTTCCTAATATACAGTAGGAAAAACTTCCATTCACTCTGACATTCTCTTCGGTCGCCCCATTCCAGGAAGCTTGGCAGAGCTTTGATCCGAGGGCCGCCGTCCCCGGGGTTCATGCCCTCTAGCTGGCCCATCCTTCTGGTAGTACGGACGACCGGTGGAGGGTGCAGTGCCTTGATCAGGGCGTTTCCTTCCTTTCTGGTGTAAGTGGCGGGCAGGCAGTTATTGCGGTATGGTGGGCACCATCCCGCGGTCCTTGGGTGGCTTACCGGCGTCCTGGGGTGATGGTACTGTCCTCTCGCCTGCAGTCGCTTTTGCCCGAGCTAGAGGCCGAGCAGGGGAGGCAGGGCTCGATCTGGTGGAGGACAGGGTGCGGGCCTGGTCCAGAGGGCTCGGCCTCGAAGAGGCTCTACATGACAGAGGAGGGCTGAGCTCGACTCTGACAACGGGGCTCGATCTCCGAGGGTCTCGCTCTGGAGGGCAGAGTGCGGGCCCAGTCTAGAGGGCTCAGCCTCGAAGAGGCCCCACGTGGCGGAGGAGGGCTGAGCTCGACTCCGACCACGGGGCTCGATCTTCGAGGGTCTCGCTCTGGAGGGTAGAGTACCCGGTCTAGAGGGCTCAGCCTCGAAGAGGCTCCACGTGGTGGAGGAGGGCTGAGCTCGACTCCGATCATGGGGCTCGATCTCCGAGGGTCTCGCTCTAGAGGGCAAAGTGCGGGCCCAGTCCAGAGGGCTCGACCTCAAAGATGCTCCACGTGGTGGAGGAGGGCTGATCTCGACTCCGACCTCGGGGCTCAATCTCCAAAGGTCTCGCTCTGGAGGGCAGAGTGCGGGCCCGGTCCAGAGGGCTTGGCCTCGAAGAGGCTCCACGTGGTGGAGGAGGGCTGAGCTCGACTTCGACCACGGGGCTCAATCTTCGGGGGTCTCGCTCTGGAGGGCGCCGCTCGGCTCCAGCCTAGGTGTCTTAGGTTTGCGGGTTTGACCTAGCGGAGGACGGAGCTCGGCTTTGACGGCGGTCCCATTGTCCTGGGGGAGCTCAGCCCGGTGAAGGAATTCGAGCAAGGGGACTGACGCGGTGTCTGATACAGCGGCTCTCTTTGACATGGCATCTGATAGCTACCCCACATCAGCGGTCTTGCCACATCATTTGCCCCCCACTCCTGAGGCCCGTTAGTGTGCGGCGCTCGGGCCGAAGGAAGTAATTGTGACGCTGACATGGAAAGGCGAAAATTTGGCACAATGATAGCCATGATTGCTGGCGCTCCGTGGGATGGTCCTGCAGGCTAGTGCGGGGGAGCCACGTGGCCACGTCCAAGGAGCAGTTAATATTGGTACAGAATTTAGAGCGGCTGGGATGCCTTTTCCATCGATGGCTAGCACGTGGCTTGAATCCGTTGGCTGGGAGGTCGCAACAGTACGGATACTTCGGGTCACTTCAAAATGAAAAGAAGTTTTTATCCAAGATATCAATTCTTTTGAATTCTCTACGCTCGCTATAATATCCGAGCTTTCTTCTTCCTCCCAGTTGCCTCAGATCTTCTAAGGAACCAGGTTAGTTTGCTTTTTCCTCCCCCTTCGCCAGAGTAGGGTCCTTCCTCCGAGTCTAGGGTTTCTCTTGGGTCGAGTCCTTTGCTTCTTCTTTCTTTGGGGATGTCTCATTTTGGTCCAGGCTTCCGCCCTTCCACCAACCAAGACAAGGCTGGTCCTTCCGAGCGGAGGCCGGCGTCTCCTTCTTCTTTTGGTGAGGAGGAGGATGCAACTCGTTTCGAGTTTAGCATGAGGCGCCCATCTGGTCCAGTGATCATCAGGGAGCCAAAGTTTGGTCCTTCTCATCCTTCTCTTCCTCCTCCTTCTTCTGAGCCTGTTTTCGAGCCCGTCCGGTCCACAGGTCCCGACGGTATCGCCTCGATGATCACCGGCAAAGAACTGGGGACCATTCGGGACGTCTATGGCGTTCCACATTCTGTTCGACTTTTGATCCCTCGTCCGGGGGAACGGGTCACTTCCAGTGGCCCGGGCCGTATTGCCTTTTATGAGGAGACCTTTTCAGGGGGTCTCCGCTTTCCCTTCCATCTATTCTTCATATCTGTCCTGAGTAACTACCGTTTGGTCCCTGCTTAGTTAGTGCCAAATGCCATTAGGGTCATTTTTTCTTTTATTATACTTTGTCACCTCCACGGGTTTGTTGCCCGGTTCTCTTTGTTCAGGGCTTTCTTTGCCCTGAAGCGCCACCCGACTGAGGATGGGTGGTGGTCCTTGTCCTCCCACCCGAAGGGCATTAAGTTTGAACTCCCCTCTTCCGTCAAGGGATGGAAGAGTAAGTTCTTTTTTGCCACGGTTGAGGGGGTCAATTGGGTCTGGAGTGACCATGACCAGTCCCCCAACCAAAACTCTGCGATCGATGCGGCTGACCGGGATGACTACGAGCAGCTCCGCACCACCCAGATTCCTCCTCTCGAGGTTATGTTGTCAGAACATAACCTCTCCAAAGCCGGGGTCAACCCAACAAATGGGTTGGGTGAGTTTGACCTAAACTTCTCTTCTTCTTTTCTCCTTGTACTGCTTTCTGGAGGCTCTGACTGTCATGTGGCTTGCATGTAGGGATGATTTTCATGGAGAGCGACTTGTTGGCGATCACCCGGAAGAGGCCGCCAATCGGACTGGTCGAGGAGCCTCCGTTGAGGCGAGTTCAGGGCGAGGGCGCGTCTGCGGCCACTCCCCCCGCGGTGGCCGACCAGAGTCGACCAGTGACCGAAGCTGCTCCTGCTGCGCCGGCTGGCTAGAGTTTGGGGACGACTAGAACTGCCCCCGCGCCGATAGAGAGGGCAACATCTACGGCACTGGGGCCAGTCCAGGGGGCGGTCCGGAAGGTCCCGGAGCGACACGGTCATCAGGGAGTGACCCCTGTCATAGAGCTCGAGGTGGTTGCCCGGGCAAGGGCTGCAGCTGCTGCTGCTGCGTCCCCCAATCCCCCGAGTTTGGCTATGATTGAGGTCGGGGACGAGGAGGTTCGGGCCAGGGCCGAGATCGTGACTGAGGCACCGCCTGCATGGGTGTTAGGTCCTTAGCCTGCCCCCGGGGGCCCTGCCACTGGTGGGGCAAGGTCACCCATCCCCGGAGAGAGTAGGAGGGAGGAGGCGTGGCACCGACTTCCTTTCAAGATGGGTCCAAAGAGTTCTTTCCTCCGGAGCCCCTCGCTGGCCGAGCGCATGATGGATTTTTCAATCCAGTCATGCGATCGGCAGGAGATGGCCGGGCTGCGGCTGGACAATGTGCTCAGCGCCATCTTTCCCCAGCTCTATTCGATGAGTTGCTTTACTTTTCTTTCTCTCTTCTTCTTCTTTTTTTTGGCTGACCTTTTACATGGTGCAGATCAGTGCCGAGGCCCTCTTCATCAGGGGTTGTTGTCGAAATTGGGAGCACAGTGAGCAATAGCGGGTGGCCGAGATCAAGGCGCTGAAGTCCGATCTGAAGGAGAAGGCCGGGGTGAATGGGGTGCTTGAGCAGAAGGTCAAAGACTTAGAGAAGCAGCTCGCCGACGTAGAGGGGTGAGCGAAGAAGCTCCTGGAATGTCTCGACCTGGAGTGGGGCCGCTCGAGGAAGAGCACTGATGAGCTCTCCCTCGTCGAGAAGAAGCTGAGATGGTACAGTACCGAGACTAATCAGCACAAGGAGATCGCTTGGTTTGCTCAGGCCAAGCTGGCGGCAGAGAGGAAGAAGTTGGCCGCAGCTGAGGGGGCAGCAGAGACGGCGGCCAAGTCGGTGGAGGCGGCCAGGATGGAGGCCACCGAGGCAGGGAAGGAGGCCGTCAAGGCCAGGAAGGATGCTGAAGAGGCTGTTGCCAGGTACAAGGCCTCGGAGGAGTTCGTCGTCGAGATTCATCAAGTGGCGTCGGACTCCTTCTACAAAGACTTTATGTTCCTACGTAATCGGGTCAAGGCGTTCGTTCCTAATGAGGGCTGCGAACGCCTCAGGTATCCTTTGGCCTCGGACATGGAGCCTAGCCAGGAGGCAGTCGTTGAAGAAGTTGTGGCCTCCGAGCTTTCGCCACCAGCCAAGGACGAGACTGGACCACCTGAAGCCGAAGTCGCTCAGTTAGAGGTTCCCGGAGATGGGACCTCTCAGCCTCACAACCCAGCCGGGGGTCAGCCAAAGTAGAGTAGTTTTCCTTTCTTTTTGTTTTCTCTCTGTACTTGGTTGGGGTCACCTAGCATGTCGGGGGCTCAGAAAATGTTTGTAACTGACTTCTGTTAATAAAGTTTGAATCTTTCTGCTACCTGTTCATTGCCTGGTTCTTCTCTCTTTTTCTCTTTCTTTCCTTCCCCTCTCTCTCTTCCCTCTTTTTTTTTCTTTTCTTTTTTTTTCTTTTTTTTCGAGATAAGTGGGGAGATCAGAGAAGAGGGTCTCACCTTGCTTGGGATTTAACTACCAGGCTTTGGTGTCGGCAAGCGGGTGCAAGATTCTGGCAGTCGTGAGCAGCTGGGCTCAGAGATTCCTTGGCCGGAGAGCTGGGCCCCGGTCCAAGGTGCCTGAGAGCTGGGCTCAGGTATTGAATGCCTTGGAGCTAGGCTCGAGGCCTTCCTGGCCGGAGAGCTGGGCCCCGGTCCAAGGGTTGCCTGAGAGCTGGGCTCAAGTCTTTGGTGCCTTGGAGCTAGGCTCGAGGCTTTTTCTTCTGGAGAGCTGGGCCCTGGGTCTTGGTCACCTGAGAGTTGGGCTCAAGGCTTGGCACCTTGGAGCTGGGCTCGAAGACATTGATGATTGAGAATGGCTTGGCTCGAAGGTCCCTTAGCCGGAGAGCTGAGTCCTGGTCTTGGGTTGCCTGAGAGCTGGGCTCAAGTCTTGGCGTCTCGGAGCTGGGCTCGAAGACATTGATGATTGAGAGTAGCTTGGCTCGAAGATCCCTTGGCCGGAGAGCTGAGTCCCGATCTTGGGTTGCCTGAGAGCTGGGCTTAGATCTTGGCATCTCGGAGCTGGGCTCGAAGATGTTGATGATTGAGAGCAGCTTGGCTCGAAGATCCCTTGGCCAGAGAGCTGAGTCTCAGTCTTGGGTTTCCTGAGAGCTGGGCTCAAGTCTTGGCATCTCGGAGCTGGGCTCGAAGACATTGATGATTGAGAGTAGCTTGGCTCGAAGATCCCTTGGACGGAGAGCTGAGTCCCGGTCTTGGGTTGCCTGAGAGCTAGGCTCAGGTCTTGGCATCTCGGAGCTGGGCTCGAAGACGTGGATGATTGAGAGCGGCTTGGCTCGAAGATCCCTTGGCCGGAGAGCTGAGTCCCGATCTTGGGTTGCTTGAGAGCTGGGCTCAGGTCTTGGCATCTTGGAGCTGGGCTCGAAGACATCTTGGAGGTTTCCCTGCAAGGTAGACAGACACTCGTGCAAAAGGAAAACCATTATTATTATTATTAGGGGGAAGGCCTTACATTATTGATGGTATCTTCACAGATTGCAGGCATTCCATGTTCGAGGGAATCTGACATCGTTGAGATCCTTGAGGTAATAGGCCCCCTGTGAGAGAACCTCAGCTACCTTGTAAGGGCTTTCCTAGTTCAGCGAGAGCTTGCCGCACTCCCGGGGTTGAGATGCTTCTGCTCGGCGTAACACCAGGTATTCGATCCTGAAGGCTTTTAGCCTGACCCGGGCATTATAGTACCGGGCTACTCTTTGCCGGTATGCTGCCATTCGTATTCAGGCTTTATCCCTTGTTTCTTCAAGGAGATCTAAGTTGAGCAGGAGGTGTGTCGAGTTCCGTGCTTTGTCATATTGTTGCACCCTTAGCGTGGGTACGTCGAGCTCAACTGGGATGACTGCCTCGGTACCGAAAACAAGGTTGAAAGGTGTCTCATCGGTTGCCGTTCGGGGCGTTGTGTGGTAGGCCCACAGGATGCTTGGGAGTTCTTCTGCCCACCTGCCCTTGGCTTGGTCCAGCCTGGTTCTGAGCCCTTGAAGGATGGTCCGATTAGTCACCTCGGCTTCCTCGTTTGTTTGAGGATGTGCTCTTGAGGTGAATCGATGTTGGATGCCATGCTCGGCGCAGAACCCTTCGAACTCCCGATTATCGAATTGTCGCCCATTGTCAGTGATGATATAACGGGGGAGTCCGAAGTGACAAATAATTGACTTCCAGAAGAATTGGCGGACATTGGCTTCTGCAATCTGGGCTAGTGGCTCTGCCTCGACCCACTTGGTGAAGTAGTCGATCGCCACCAGTAGGAATCTTCACTGCCCTAGTGCAGGGGGAAACGGCCCCAAGATGTCCAGTCCCCACTGGGCAAAGGGCCAAGGGGCTGAGAGCTGGGAGATCGGCACCGCCGGCTGGCGTTGTATGTTCACATGGTGCTGGCATTTATCGCACCTTTTAATGAAGTCGATGGCGTCCTCCCTCATGGTCTCCCAGAAGTATCCCTGGCGAAGGGCTTTATACGCCAATGTTCTCCCTCCCACATAGTTCATGCAAAGGCCTTTGTGTATCTCTTGGAGCACAAAGGTTACCTCTGCGGGCTTGAGGCACTTCAGGAGCGGGTAGGAGTAAGATCGGTGGTAGAGAAGGCCCTCCATCAAAATGAATTGGGAGGCCTTCTTCTTGACGAGGGCCGCTTCTACACCGTCCTCGGGTAGGGAGCCGTTGGTGATGTACCTGACATACTTGTCCATCCAGCTCGGCTCGAGGATGACTTGATGCACCTCCTCTAAGCCTTCGTAGCTTGGACTTTTGAGGTACTCGATGTAGGCGCATCCCAGCGATGAGTCTCGCAGGGTTGCGAGTCTAGACAGTGCATCCGCGCGCGCATTCTCCCCACGAGGGATGTAAAAGATGCTGAAGAACCGGAAACCCGTCATGCTCGAGCGGACCTGCTCCAAGTACTTCATCATCTGGGTGTCCCTGGCTTCATACTCTCCGGAGACTTGTCCGGTAACCAGCTGGGAGTTGGTGAAGATTTTTAAATTCTGCACATCCAGCTCGCGGGAGACTCTTAGACCCGCGAGGAGTGCCTCATACTCCTCTTGGTTGTTTGTTGCGGTGGATTTGAAGCGGAGGGCGCATTCTGTTACAACCCCATCACTGTTGGTGAGGATGAGGCCTGCTCCGCTCCTGCCAGAATTGGATGCGCCATCCACAAGGAGGATCCAAGGTTCCTCCCCTGGCCCGGGCTCCGTTATTGTCTGCTCTGGCTCCTCAACGAACCCAATGTACTCGACCATGAAGTCAGCTAGGACTTGGGCCTTCTACGAGGACCTCGACCGGTACACTATGTTGAACTCGCTGAGCAGCAAGGACCACTTGGCCAATCTCCCAAAAGTCTCGGGATGGCTGAGTATGGCCCTCAGTAGCTGGTCCGTCATGACCACTATCGGGTGTGCTTAGAAGTAGGGTCCGAGGTGCTTAGCAGACATTATTAGTGCAAAAATGAGTTTCTCAGAGCGAGTATACCTGATCTCCGCATCGTGGAAAATTTTGCTGGTATAGTATACCAGCTTTTGAGATTTGTCCTCATCTGCGCGGACGAGAATCGAGCTGATGGCTCCAGGTGTGACTGCCAGATAGAGCAGGAGCTCCTCCCCCTCTTCTGGCCTGGAGAGCAACGGGGGAGAGGCGAGAAATTTCTTCAGCTCCTCGAAGGCTGTCCTGCACTCCTCCGTTCAGGTGAAGTCGTGCATCTTGCACAACGCCTTGAAGAAGGAAAGGCAATGATCGGCCAACCTCGAGATGAACCGGCTCAGAGCAGCGATGCTCCCCGTCAGGCACTAGACCTGCTTCTTGGTTGTGGGATGCTCCATATCGACGATTACCTGGACCTTCTCCGGGTTTGCCTCAATGCCCCTCTGGATGACTATGAAGCCGAGAAACTTCCCGGCTGCCACCCCGAAGGCGCACTTCGCTGGGTTGACCTTCATTTGATGTTTCCGGAGGTTGTGGAAGGCTTCGGCAAGATCGGTAACGTGATCCGAGCTCATTTTACTCATGACCAACATGTCGTCCACGTATACCTGCATGTTTCGACCAATCTGGTCTTTGAAGACCTTGTTAACCAGACGTTGGTACATGGCCCCAGCATTCTTCAGACCGAAGGGCATCATCCTGTAGCAGTATGTCCCTTGGTCAGTGATGAAGGCGGTGTGCTCCTCGTCCTCTGGGTGTATACGGATCTGGTTGTGTATCCAGAGAATGCATCCATGAAGGAGAGCAGCCTGTGGCCAGAGGTGGTGTCCACCAACTGGTCAATCTTCGGTAGAGGGAAGCTATCCTTCGGGCATACTTTGTTGAGGTCGGTGTAGTCTACACAGATCCTTCACTTGCCATTATTCTTCCTTACCATCACCACGTTCACCAGCCAGCTCGGATACTACACCTCCCGAATGAAACCGGCGGCGAGGAGTTTATGTACCTCCTCGTTTATAGTCGCCTACCGCTCTGAGGCGAAGCTTCTCTTCTTTTGCCGAACTGGCCTGTACTTTGGGTCAATGCTCAATTGATGGGTGATGATATCAGGAGGGATACCTGGCATGTCTACTGCTGTCCAGGCGAACATATCCGCATTGGTCCGCAAGAACTCCAACAGTTGAGCCCTCTCTTCCTCGGGTAGCTGGGCTCCGATTTTCACCATCTTCATGGGGTCGCTTTCAAGCGGGTAAGAGAGTAGGCGCTCGACCGGGCCTCCCCTAGGGTCTTGAGCCCTTTGATCGAGGTCGTCCGTCTTGGGATCATCCTCGGGGACCTTGACCCCAGAAATTGTTTGAAAGCAGTGTTACACCGGCTGGGGTGCTCCCCTCATTTCCCCAACACCATAGGGAGTGGGGAACTGTACAAGTAGCCTCTTGGTGGAGACAACAGCGTCGAGCTGATTGAGCCTGGGTCGGCCCAGGATCACGTTGCAGGCGGAAGGAAGCCTTATAACTGTGAAGGTCATCATGATGGTGCTCTGCTGAGGCGAAGTCCTGGCAGTGACCGGAAGAGTGATCTCTCCTTCCACTCTTACAGAATCACCTATGAAACGAACAAGGGGAGTATGCACAGGTTTGAGTAGATCGGGAGAAAGATTCATCCTGGAGAAGGCATCGTAAAAAAGCACATCTATGAAGCTCCCACTATCAACCATGATGCATTTTACAGGACGCTTCGTTATCGTCATCTCGACGACCATGGCATCATTATTTACATTCTTCCCCACGTCTTCCCCTTCCCTCATAAAGGGGAGTACATTCTTAGAATCCCTTGCCCCCCGGGCCTTCTTCGGTGCATGCGCGGCTCCCCAGGAGATCATGCCCACTGGCTTCTCGGTAGGGCGGTTGTCAATGGCTGGAGTTGGCAGGAGAGCGACGAGCACATGGGATTCTACCTGAGGTCTGCCCCCCACGAACCTTTTGAGGTAGCCCCTCTTGATGAGTTCTTCAATTTCCCACTTGAGGTTGCGGCATTCCTCGGTGTCATGGCCATGGTCGTGGTGAAAGTGACAATACTTTATTTTATCATGGCCGGTGGAGGACTTCATCGGAGGTGGGCGTCTCAGATAGTCCTCGCCTTCGATCTTCATGAGGATTTTCATCCTCGAGGCGAGAAGGGGGGGTGTAACTCTCCTCAGGAATGGGAGTGCCCTTCGATCTTTGCCCCTTCCGGGAGTTTGGAATCGGGGGTGCTGGCTTCCGGGTTTCGGGAGTCTTGGTGGGGGTCGGCTTCTTCAGTGGCTTCCCATAGAGCTCTCGTCTCATACAATCCGCCTCCTCGACGCGGATGTACTTTTAGGCTCGGAGGAGGAGCTCGGAATAAGTCTTGGAGGACTTCTTGTCGAGCGAGTAGGTCAGGTGGGAGGTCCTGAGCCTCGCTTTAGTGCCAGCATGGCGACTGGCTCATCAAGATTGTAGATCTCCAACGTAGCGGCCTTGAAGCGGGCCATGTAGTCCCGCAGCGGCTCACGGTCCTGCTACCGGATGGAGAAGAGGCTGTCTGCCTCTCGTGGCAACTTTCGACAGGCATCGAAGTGGGCTACGAACTTCTGCCCTAACTGGGCGAAAGAGTTGATGCTCTCCGGCTCCAAGTGGGTGAACCATACCCAGGCCGCCTTCCAGAGAGTAGCAGGGAAAGCGATGCAAAGGAGAGCATCGGTGGCCCCTTGGACCCTCATGAGGGTCCGGTAGCTTTCCAGGTGGTCCAGGGGGTCGGTGGTTCCGTCGTAAGGATCCACCTACGGCATATGGAACCAACTTAGAATCGGCTCCCCTTGGATTTCTTGGGAGAAAGGGGGACGGGTGTCGTAGCCCGCTGGCTCGCTAGCTGAGCATGACAGGTTGGTGAATTGGTGGGCCAACTCCACCAACTTGCGGTCATGCTCCTCCAGGCGCTTCACCACCGCGCCCTGATAGCTTCATCAGTGGACCCCTCCGTCGAAGGAGACAGAGAAGGTGACATGGGTGCATGGCACCCGTGGCGGGGTGTCTTACTTTTCCTACCTCGATGGGGCTTGGATGCTGCTCGCCCGAGATTTGGTGAGCGGCTCGCCCTGTCGACAGACCCCACTCGTTGTCTTTTTGCCGGAGTTTGATGGCTACCCCGGTTGCCAGTAATGGCCCGCGGTTGCGAAGGCCTTCCTTGGAAGGAATGCAGGTTGTCATGAGGGAATGCGGCATGGGCTGCGGGGGTCCCTAGCTGCTGGTGGGTGGCCAAGGACCGGCGCTGGTGCTGAAGCTGGTGCATTGCTGTGGCAAGGATCTGCATTTGCTGGGCAAGTGCAGCCAGCTGAGACTTTGCCGGAGGTGGTTGAACTGGAGCAGATGGCCCCGCCTCTAGGTTGTGCGGGTTCTCTCGAGAGGGGGAGTCCCCTGCACGATTGGTGGAAGCCTTTCGCGCCCGCGTTATCACCATCTTTCCGTGGAACTTGCTTGTAGAAGAAAAAGGGGGGGGTCTTGAACTTGATGAAGGGATGTTCATAAGAACACCCCCTACCTAGCATGCCAATCTATTGCCACCAAGATCATCGTGGCCTGCAGTTGCTATCGACGCCGGAGTGCATGACTTGATGCTCCTGGGAGGTCCCGTCCTGTAAGATCTGCAAAAACTGGATTAGTGACCCGGGCCAGGAATTCTGGCGGGGGAACTCATGGTCAAGTCAGTGACGATCAAAGAGAACAGATCCTCCTGGTCGAGTCCCTCTTGATGGACTCCATGCTAGAAGGAGTTAATGGTATGAGAATAAGATGAAAGTGTGTAGGAGGATGACAGCGAAGCTAGAGGGATTCTCTGTGTAACCGCTCCTCCTTTGTTTTCTTATAGTGGTGGTGGTACGTCGCTCTTCCGGTTGAGCTTGCATTGGTACTGCATTATTTTTCATGTTACCTCCCCCTTCGGGGGTGTCGATTGTTCTTTGTACTCAAGGTGACCGTTGGGTGCTTGCCTTAGGATCCTCGTTGGGTTGGCAGGCACATGCGGCGGGGTACCGTGCCGTAGACGGGACGTCTTTCCTGACATGCGATAGGAAAAACTTCCATTTGCTTTGACATTTTCTCCGGTCGCCCCATTCCAAGAAGCTTGGCAGAGCCTCGATCCGAGGGCCGCCGCCCCCGGGGCTTGTACCCTCTGGCTGGCCCATCCTTCTGGTAGTACGGACGAATGGTGGAGGGTGCGGTGCCTTGATCAGGACGTTTCCTTCCTTTATGGTGTAAGTGGCGGGCAGTCTGTTATTGCAGTATGGTGGGCACCACCCCGTGGTCCTTGGGTGGCTTACTGGCATCCTGGGGTGATGGTACTGTCCTCCCACCTGCATTCACTTTTGCACGAGCTAGAGGCCGAGCAGGGGAGGCAGGGCTTGATCTGGGGGAGGACAGGGTGCGGGCTCGGTCCAGAGGGCTCGGCCTCGAAGAGGCTCCACGTGATGGAGGAGGGCTGAGCTCGACTCCGACCACGGGGCTCGATCTCCGAGGGTCTTGCTCTTGAGGGCAGAGTGCGGGCCCGGTCCAGAGGGCTCGACCTCGAAGAGGCCCCACGTGGCGGAGGAGGGCTGAGCTCGACTCTGACCATGGGGCTCGATCTCCAAGGGTCTCGCTCTGGAGGGTAGAGTACGGGCCCGGTCCAGAGGTCTCGGCCTTGAAGAGGCTCCGCGTGGTGGAGGAGGGCTGAGCTCGACTCTGACCACGGGGCTCGATCTCTGAGGGTCTCGTTCTGGAGGGCAGAGTGCGGACTCGGTCCAGAGGGCTCAGCCTCGAAGATGCTCCACGTGGCGGAGGAGGGCTGAGCTCGACTCCGACCACGGGGCTCGATCTCCGAGGGTCTCGCTCTGGAGGGCAGAGTGCGGGCCCGGTCCAGAGGGCTCGGCCTCGAAGAGTCTCCACATGGCGGAGGAGGGCTGAGCTCGACTCCGACCACAGGGCTCGATCTCCGAGGGTCTCACTTTGGAGGGCGTCGCTCGGCTCCAGCCTAGGTGTCCTGGGCTTGCGGGTTCGACTGGCGGAGGACGAAGCTTGGCTTCGGCGGCGGTCCCGTTGTCTTGGGGGAGCTCAGCCCGGTGAAGGAATTCGAGCAGGGGGACTGACGCGGCATCTGACACGGTGGCTCTCTTTGACGTGGCATCTGACAGCTACCCCACATCAGCGGTCTTGCCGCATCACTACTGTTAGAATTATACCTGAGAAGACTTTAGAAGAAAGTCCAATTATAGAGCCTAGTCCTAAATTTCATGAACTAGAAGACTTTATTGCATATTTGGCTTATCAGTACCCTCAGAATGAATCCCCTCTTGTAGTTCCCATTGAAAATCTCTTCCCTGAAATTAATGACCCATTCTTCCATTCTGTAGACCCTGTAGGTAAACCTCAACCCCATAAGGTCAACCTCATTAGTCTAGGACTAATCCCTGACACTCCTTGTATCCTATTCTATCCAATCAACCCCAAATCCTTTTCTTACTTTCTACCCTACCAAGCTTACCTTGAACCTACCTCTTATTTTCTATCCCTTTTTGAAGCTTTTCATGTTTCTTTAACCACTAGATTGCATTTTGTAGAAGTTTGCATAATGCATTCATTCATTTCGCTTGTCATATTTTCATTTTACTTTTGGAGGATCCTATGGCATCTGTTAGGAGTGCATGCCAAGTTCTAATCTGCATGTCACCCACCTGACCAAGGGTCAAATTCACAGTTGTAACTTAGGATTTTATCGAGTCTACATATCAATAAGTGTTGGCATGAGTCATTTGCCCGCATTAGGCATTTGCCTGCATGTCACTAGGTGTTATGAGTTTTTACACTACATGATTAGAGATTTGCATGAGCAATTAATCATAAGATTACTATAAGCAATGATTTTTATAAAAACATGGTTAATTCCTGAAAAGAGTCTAAGAGTTTGCTAAGGAAATATTGTAACAATTAGGCTACATACTTGTAAGCTGGATCCATCAAAGGGATAAAGAAAGTTGGACCTAGTGCCTGAGTTACCTAATTAGGCATTAAGCTCAACTTTCAATATCTTAG
Organism: Areca catechu; assembly: GCA_021397845.1. Taxonomy (NCBI): domain Eukaryota; kingdom Viridiplantae; phylum Streptophyta; class Magnoliopsida; order Arecales; family Arecaceae; genus Areca; species Areca catechu. The sequence goes on from CM038039.1 coordinate 44,069,638, forward strand.
ACTTAGTAGAGTATAGGGAGCCAGCAATGATTCCCAGTGAGATTAAGCCTGACCCTTTCTTTGAGAGTGAACCCAACCCTTAGTGTCCACATCAAATTAACCTGTGAGAGGAAATGATTGAGCGTATCCCGGATGACCAAGCTATTAGTACCTGGATCAAAGGCTTCTATGTCACTTGGTTCATTGGCAAGGTCGATCGAGATCTGAGGATTCGTGGATCACTCAAGAGAATCCGCAATGCCTCAACCCAAACCTGTCAGAGCAATACTCGAGCTAGATCGACCTTCTTACTCGACAGGGTCGAGTTCCTCCCATCCTGGGAGAATTGATGGGGACATCAAATCAGATATCGACTTCAAGCTTTAATTTATCCTCTAAGTCATGTGTTGGTCAATTTTTATTAAGTACTGTAATGAAGTCCAAATTTTGTGAGTCCTGTAATAAAGTGAGCCAGTTGGATTCACTAAGTCGGTGGAAGTTCCTTGTTTAGTCCATTGAGTCCTATTTATCTGTTCAGTGAGTCCATTATTTATTTAGGCCTATTTTGAGTCTTGTCAGTTAGGTCCTTTTGAGTCCATGTAATTTTTATTCAAGAGGAGGACATTTGGACCCACACTTAAGTCACTAACCCAGCATCTGGATTTCTTCATGCTGCCCAAGCCCTCTAGGAGATGGTGCTTAGCATACTAGGCCTTAGGCGCCTCAAGCCCATAATATTTCATGAAGAAGTGCCACCCCAGATCCCTATCCTTGGCACCCCCAGTCCAAGGCCCATAGCAGTTGATTCCCCCCAGCCCATCATGAAGTTGGCACCCCATATTTTGACCCAGTCCAAGATGCCCAAGGCTTTGACCCAGTCCAAGTCCAGCAAGAATTTCATACCAGTCCAAGCCCATGGAGAAAAGTCAAAGCTTCCAAGTCCAAGAAGGAGTTGATGTCCAAGTTCTACAAGAATTTCAGTCTACCAATTCTATTCAAACTATGTACTCCTTATTCTACTCAACTTTTTTCTCCTAATCCTATTCATACTGTGTACTCTTAGTTTGACAGGGAAAGGCTTGGATGAATCTATAAATACCCACCCCCTCCTTCTCTTGTAATGAATCTCTTTTCATGAATTAAAACTCTAGTAAATTTTTCTTGTGACAATTTGTGTTCTTTGGAAGTGGTGTGAGACTTGTCTTTTTTTCTTGTGAGCAAACCCTAGCCGCCAACCATCTCTCCCTCTTCCACCAAAAACCAACCATTATCTATCCAAGCAAGATCCCTAAGATGCCTACCATCAGCCCTCCAAGGATCTAGGCGTCTTCATCTTCTACACTCCTTAAATCGGCCCTAGCGATCCTACTACTTCTTCTTCTCTTCTAATCCCCCGTTTTATATTTTTTCCATCATCCTTGATACTAACCCCTGACGTTTGTAGGATCCCTCTGGTTCCACGTCCTCTGGATGAATTATTCTTTGCCTCTAAACGAAGCTAATAAAAAGCCAATGGATTTACGGAAAAGTGACCAGATCATCCAGGCACCGATCCGAGCGGAGTGAACTCTTCTGCGACATCATGCAAATCATTGCTAGGTATGTAAACTTCTTCTCTTCACACTTTTTCTGATTTTTGAAGATTGAACATATTCCTAATAGGCCTCCTTAGACCTAGGATCCTTTACTTGATTTATTTATTTGATAGTTCTAGCATGTGGTTCGGAATTCTAACTATTGCATGAAATCCTAACCTAGTCTTAGCTATTTTCGGGAACTAAACCTAAATAACATCAGAAATCATTACTCCTTTAATCGTTTTTCTTTATGTTTCTCTCTTTCATGTCATCATGCATCATGTTAGAATCCCGCCCCTCATCAAGTATTCTCTCACTTTCTTAGCCATCTTCTCTGAGATTGTCTATTGGTTTACCTGAACCCTTGCTGATTTAAGCATCGGAGTGTCTCCCACCGAAAATCCTCCAGTGAATGGGTCTGTTTTGCAGGACCATGAGTAGTTTGATAGAGCAAATCAAGAAGGTGCAAAGGAGTTGCATTAGTTTAGCAATAATATATTGGAATGCCAGAAAGAGGAAGAAGTAAAATCTTGAAAATAATCTTGAAGAAAAGAATAGTAAAAAGAAGAGTATAGAACATTTCAACTGGGAGGGCCCGTCCGCCCTCCAAGAAAAATGATCCACCCTTGGACGGTGAGGATATCGCCCCAGCCACAAGCATAGGACAACAACAATTGGATGTCTTTTAAACAAAATGGAAGTTTTAACTGCTGCCATCCAGAATCTTTAAAAACTGGTAATTAGTAGGCAACAACGCCCCATCGTCTCTAGATGTAGTCGACGATCTCCCATACAGGAGGTCCGATGTCCTAAACCAAGCCTTCATTCCCATCATCATCACTCCTCAAGTCGATGCTCTCTCACGCGGCAGACTCCTGATTCCATGGATATGGGGAAGATCGAAAGCACCCAAGATCTTATTCCATCTCCTCCAATGAATCTATTCCAAGAAGCACACATTGGAGCCAAGAAATTCAACGACAGGATAACTTTGAGAAGAAATTCCATAAATTGGAATTACAGGTCGCCAAACTCAACAACCAGAGAAAAAATGATGAAAGGCTGACCACCTATGATACACGGCCACCCTTCTCCAGAAAAATCATGGAGGAAAAAACTCCATCCCATTTCAAGATTTTTCAGTTGGAACCTTATGACGGAATAACTGACCCACTCGATCATTTGGGCAGCTTCAAGGCTCATATATGATCCAGGGAGCAACTGATGCCCTCCATTATCTTGCTTTCCCTGCCACACTCAAGAAAGCCGTTAGGATGTGGTACTCGAGTGTCCAACCAGGTACCATCCACTCTTTTGAACAATTAAAAAAATTATTTATGACTCATTTCAGGACCAGCCAGAAGATGCCGCGCAACTCGGACAGCCTCTTCTTCATCCAGCAACAGGAGAGGGAAACTCTGAGGGACTACGTGACTCGCTTCAACTCTACCATGCTGAAAATCCTGGACCTCACTAAACATGTTGCCATGTCTGCCATGAAGAAAGGGCTCCAATTGTCCAGATTTATTTTTTCTTTGGACAAAAAGTTCTTGACCAACTACTATGAATTATTGGGATGTGCATAGAAGTATGCGCAAGCTGAAGAGCAAGCCGCAAGTCAGTGCTAAGCTGAAAGGAAGCCTGCCTCAAAGAGAAAAAATCCAAAAGGCAACAAGTTGTTGCCTTCAGGTACAAATGACGCTTCGATCTAGCGATGAAGCCCAAAGCTGAAGAATCCAGTCGGCAAGGCTCAGGTTGGCAAATTCGATACTTACCTCCTTTATCTTTTCCAAGGGTAAAGATATTAATGGAGATTGAAAAGAAAAGTTTTCTCCAAAGGTCCAATCGATGCGAGCATCTCTAACCTCGCAAAATAAGACCAAATACTGTCGGTTCCATAGAGACCATGAAAGAATGCATCCAGCTGAAGGACGAGATCGAAGGCTTAATCAAATATAGAAACTTAGGAAAGTATGTCCACAATTTGGATCACCTAGCTGGGATGATGGTCCCAAGACAAATCATTGATGGTGCGGAGCTCCCTAATCAGCAACCCACCGATAGGATGGTCGACATGTTACGTCGCTGATCACATTATGGAGATGATAACACTCCAAAGAGATCTCGAACAAGCAACGTCATCAGCTTCTCCAACGATGACCTACAAGGGATTCAAATATCCCATGAAGTCCCTGTTATAATCTCTACCATTATAGCAAACTATGATGTAAGGAGAATTCTGGTGGATATTGGAAGCTTGACAGAGGTCTTACTTAATGATACTTTTCTCAAAATAAATTTATCCAGAAATAAATTACAAAGAACCTCAGCACCCCTCATCGGATTCAAAAAAAATCCAATAGGAGTGGAAGGGGAGATAACTCTTGGAGCCGAGCCTAGACATAAAACACTTCCAATCACATTCATGGTTGTCCAGATAATGCAGGATGATCCTAGGACTAATGCAGATGAAGAAAAAATAGAAAATCTATTTTTTTTGTAATTTTAAGTATTTAAGTTTGTAGGCTAATAACTCGAAAGCAAGTAAGAATTGCAGGCAAACATATAATGAAAGAAACTATCATACCCGCTATTGCCGACCTTACCGTTGTGGCCTGTAGCTTCGAGTTGGCGTCGGACCTCGATCCCCTTTACTTCGGAATCCTAGCATTCCCGGACCTGCGAAACAAGGTTAGAGACCCGGGCCAGAAATTTCGGCAGGGGCACTTCGACGACCAAGTTAGTGAGTGGTAAAGAAGAACAGATCCACTAAGGCGGATCCCTGCTAGATCTCTGTGCTTAGAGGAATCCTTGATGAGGAGATGAGAGAGAACGAGAGGGGGGTCAGCACTCCAGTTCTTGCGAAGGAGCAGAGGCAAGCTCGACTTCGACCAAGGTGGACCTACTTGGGGGTGCCACCTGGCGAAGGAGCAGGAGTGCCTGGCTTGACTTCGACCGAGGTGGACCTATATGGGGGCGCCACCTGGCAAAGGAGCAGAGGCAAGCTCGACTTCGGTCGAGGTGGACCCACCTAAGGGTGCTACCTGGCGAAGGAGCAGGAGTGCCTAGCTCGACTTCGGTCGAGGTGGACCCATCTGGGGGTGCCACCTGGCGAAGGAGCGGAGGCAAGCTTGACTTTGGTCGAGGTGGACCCACCTGGGGGTGCCACCTGGTGAAGGAGCAGGAGTGTCTGGCTCGACTTTGACCAAGGTGGATCCATCTGGGGGTGCCACCTAGTGAAGGAGCAGAGGCAAGCTCGACTTCGACCGAGGTAGACCTACTTGGGGGTGCCACCTGGCGAAGGAGCAGGAGCGCTTGGCTTGACTTCGGCCAAGGTGGACCCATCTGGGGGTGCCACCTGGTGAAAGAGCAGAGGCAAGCTCGACTTCGATCGAGGTGGACCCACCTAGGGGTGCCACCTGGTGAAGGGGCAGAAGTGCTTGGCTCGACTTCGGCCGAGGTGGACCCATCTAGGGGCGCCACTTGATGAAGGAGCGGAGGCAAGCTCGACTTCGACCGAGATGGACCCACCTGGGGGTGCCACCTGGAGAAGGAGCAGGAGTGCCTAGCTCGACTTCGATTGAGGTGGACCCATCTAGGGGTGCCACTTAGCGAAGGAGCAGAGGCAAACTTGACTTCGATCGAGGTGGACCCATCTGGGGGTGCCACCTAACGAAAGAGCAGGAGTGCCCCACTTCGATCGAGGTGGGCCCCACCTAGGGGCGCCACCTGGCGAAGGGGCAGAGGTGCCGAGCTCTGCTTGAGGTGGGCGTGACCGTTGGTCAGGCCACCTGGCAGGGGAGCTCAGAAGGGAACACGTCGCGGTGTTGCTTGGCTACCAGCTGGGTCTGACGCATGCTCCACGTCAGCGATCTCGCCATATCACCCATAAAAAGATACATGCAGAATAATAAAAGATAGGATCCCAGGAATTGAGAAATTCCTGGTTTAGGATAGCATACCTTCAACTAGTTAGAAATCAGGAGGGGGAAGGTTTGTTCCATGCAGAGATTAAAGATCCACTTGAAGAAGAGTTCTCTCAGCACTCTGGATGGCGCGTGGAAGACAAGCCTGTAGTTCCCGAATCCGAAGGTAATCTGGGATGGTCCTGAAGGCAAAGAGGGCCTCCTCCTCGGAGGTGAATACTACGGGGATCCTGCAAGCGTCAGAGGTCAGCAAATAAATAAATAAGAAAGTAAAGAAAGAGAACTAGGATTTGGAAGAAAGAAGAAATTAGGATTTTGGTTGTGGCCGGCTTGATGCTTGAAGAAGAACTCCTTGCTTGGGAGGCCTAGGGCAGTTCTTCTTTGGGTGCATTAGGGATTGGAAGAAGAACACCTGGGGTGGCTAGGGTTTGGTCAAATTAGGGCACACCAATCTCAAACACTCACACACCAAAGAAGAACACAAGGAACAAGCTAGAAAAATTTCAGCAAGGTGTTATTTCATGATAAAAGTTACTTACAAGAGGGGGAGGAGTGGGGTATTGATAGATATTCCCCAAGTACTCTCCTAGATAGGATAGGATTACAAAGTTGAGAGGGAAAGGGATTACAAGTTTGATTAAGATTAGGAGAATATACTTTGAATGAAACTAGTTCTCCTTATTCTACTTGGATTCCTTCTCCTCTTTGACTTGGACAAGAGTCTTCCATTTGGGCTAGGATGCCAAGGCCTTTGGGCTTGAGTGTGTGGGCTTCAAGGGTAGCAAGGGTGGGCGGCCTCCTTTGGGTTGGCGCATGGGCTTTGGGCTCTGGAAACTGAGGTGCCCTGGTATCAGCATATTCCTTGGAATCTTGGTTCTGGGGCTCATGGGCTTGACTCCTGGGCTTGGAATCTCTTGGCCTGGGTGCTGACATATTCCTGGAATCATGAGGTGCCCTGATATGGAAATATTCTCTAGCATCAGGAGGGTATCAAGGCATCTGGAAGGCATCTGGAGGGCATCTAGGCATCTGGAAGGAATCTCGGACCCTGGGATGGCAAACAAGGTCCAATAAACTGATGTGAAGGCCTCTGGCTCCTGGATGAGGTTGGTGGAACTCTAAAATAGGGTATCCTTTTCTCTTGTACAAAATTGAACTGGTACTGGACTAATACTCAAGTACAGGACTCAAAGATTGGACTAGGATTGAAATAAATCAACTAGCCTCAACTTATTACAGGACTCAATCTTACTTGATTACAAAATTTGATACATGGCTAAATAAACCAGATAGGGCCCAATAATCTATGTCTGATCCTGGTGCCCCCACCACCAGATGTCCTCAGCATATAATACCATTTTAGGATGACCTACCTTAAATAAGTTTCAAGCCATTGTTTCTACTTACCATCTACTTGTATGATTCCCAACTCGGAACGGAGTCGGTGAAATAAAAGGAGATTAGCGGGTAGCTCGCCAATGCCTGATGATTCAAGATTGATAACCAATGGACAAAATAACTCCAGACAAGATGGATCCATGAGATCGGACAAAAGAAGTTGGAGAACTGGTCGAAAGAACCATCTCTATACCTTTTACAAAGGATGACCCAAGTAAGGTGATACAGATTAGAAGCCTACTCAATGAAGACTTCAAGATAAGGCTGACTGACCTCTTGTAGAAGAATGCTGATATCTTTGCATGGTCAGTCATAGATATGTTGGGGATTCCTCCCGAAGTCATTACACATGAACTCAAGGTTGATCTTAGAAGTTGACCGATTCAGTAGAAGAAAAGAAACTTTGCACCGGAAAGGCAACGGGTCATCAATGAAGAAGTAACTAAGCTCCTTAATGCAGGGTTTATAAGGAAAGTCTATTACCTGGATTGGCTCGCCAAGTAGTAATGGTGAAAAAAGCAAATGGCAAGTGGAGAATCTGTATCGACTACATCGACCTCAACAAAGCTTGCCCAAAAGATAGCTTCCCTCTATCCAAAATTGATTAGCTTGTCGATGCCACAGCTGGACACAAGTTCTTAAGTTTTATGGATGCTTTCTCCGGTTATAACCAAATTCGGATGAATCTTGAAAATGAGGATAAAACATCCTTCGTCATAGACAGGGGGCTATACTGCTACAAGATAATGCCCTTCGGCCTAAAAAATATCAGAGTGACATACCAGAGACTGATTAACAAGATCTTCGAGAGTCAGATCGGCAAGACTATGGAGGCATATATCGATGACATGATCGTGAAAAGTATCCAAGCTGACGACCATATTAGGGATCTCCAGGAAGCTTTCAATGTACTATGAAGACATCTGATAAAGTTGAACCCAACTAAATACATCTTCGAAGTCACATCAAGAAAATTCCTGGGTTTTCTTGTTACCAATCGAGGAATCGAAGCCAATCCGAAGAAAATCTGAGCTATCTTTGACATGAGGCACCCCTCCAGTAAGAAGGAAGTCCAACAACTGACTGGATGGATTGCATCATTAAACTAATTTATGTCTCAATCGGTTGAAAGGTGCCTTCCTTTCTTTAAAGCTTTATGACAATCAAGGGGTTTCGAGTGGTCAGACATTACCGACAAGCTTTTGAGGAGCTTAAGAGATATTTGGTTAATCTGACCCTACTCTTGAAACCTGAAGAAGGAGAGACCTTATATCTCTATCTCTCCACTTCGGTTGAAGCTGTCAGCTCGGTGCTGGTCAAGAAGGGATCCGACGGTGTTCATAAATTGATATACTACATCAACAAGGTACTTCATGATACTGAGGTAAGATACCCAAAAACTTAAAAGTTGGTGTACGTGTTGGTGATTTCGGCAAAATGCTTGAGGCCCTACTTTCAGTCTCATCCAATTATCATACTGATGGACCAACCATTAAGAGCTATCTTGCAATGCCCTGACACTTCGGGTAGAATTGCTAAATGGGCCATTAAATTAGGAAAGTTTGATATCACATATCAATCCCGACCAGCAATGAAAGTCCAAGTATTGGCCGACTTCATCGCCGAATGCACTTGGTGCAGTAATGAAGAATAAAGCCAGACACCCTTCGAAGACACTGAAGTCGACACCAATTCCGCAAGGATTCTTCATATGGATGGAGCATCTAATTCTTCTAGTTGTGGAGCCGGCTTGATTATAGCTGGTCCTGATGGAGATGTCATAGAGTACGCTCTTCATTTCTCTTTCAGGATATCAAACAATCAAGCTAAATATGAAGCTCTTCTGGCAGGATTCAGAATCGCCAAAGAGCTAGATGTTCGGAAGTTGAAGGTGTTCTTAGACTCCTAACTGGTAGTGAACTAAGTTAAAGGAGACTTCGAAGCTTGAGATGCAACCATGATAAAATACTTGGAGAAAGTTCATGACTTAATAACCCATTTTGACCTTCTAGACATCAGTCATGTTCCCCGAATGGAGAATTCCCAGGTTGATTTACTATCCCACCTAGCCACAATGGCACCCGACTCCCTAGGTCAGATTTTTATTGATTACTTGGAAACCCCTAATATTTCTATTGAAGGAGGGGAAGAGATCCACTAGATCGAACAAGAGCCAAGCTGGATGGACCCAATAATCAAATACCTAACCAACGGAACTTTACCTGAAGATGCTACTAAAGCCAAGCAGCTCTGATGGACGGCTTCTCAGTACATCATTTTGGAAGGGTCCCTATACAAAAGGTCCTTCACCTAGCCTTTACTGAAATGCCCTTCACCTAGCCTTTACTGAAATGCCTAGCTCTCTCGGATGCTGATTACACCCTGAGAGAGGTCCATGAAGGCATATATGGTGATCATCTGGGGGACAGATCTTTGGCCTACAAAATCATATTCCAGGGATACTACTGGCCGACTATCTAGAAGGATGCAGCTGACTTCATGAGAAGATGCGACCAATGCCAAAGGTATGCCAATATCCAAAAGCATCCAGCTAGTCAACTGACTCAACTAGCCGCCCCTTGGCCATTCGTCTAATGAGGAATGGACATTTTTGTTTCTTTCTCTCCAGCCTCAGGATAGCGAAAGTTTGTGATTGTAGTTATCGACTACTTCACTAAATGGATTGAAACCGAGCCTTTAGCTTAAACCACTGAAGAAAAGGTCGAAGGCTTCATCAGAAATTCTATAATCTTTTGATTCGGAATTCCTTATGCCATCATCACCGGCAACGGAAGGTAATTTGACAACCAAAAACTCAATGACTTCTATGCACAATATCATATTCTCCATAAGTTGACTTCCGTCGGACACCCTCAAGCCAATGGTAAGGCTGACGTAACCAACCGGATGATTCTTCATGGCTTAAAAACTCAGCTAAACGAGACGAAAGTACTTTGGGCCGAAGAACTTAACTCTGTCCTTTGGGCATACCGGATAACTTCCCGATCTATGACAGGAGAATCACTATTCAACTTAACTTACTGTAGTGAAGCCATGATACCGATGGAAATTGTTCTTCGATCTAGAAGGACTGATCACTTTGAAGAGTTAGATAATTCAAATCAAAGAAGAGCTGACCTGGATCTACTTGAGGGCATGAGACTCCAGGCACAGTTAAGGATGGCAGTATGCTGACAAAGAGTCGCATGATACTACAACTCATGGATCAAAGCCAGAACATTCTGACCTGGAGATTTAGTACTACGGAAGGTGGAGGTATCTCGACCCATATAATAAGATAAACTTGCCTCTAATTGGAAAGGCCCTTATCGGATCACTGAAGTGATATGACTCGGAACCTACTGGATCGAAAGCCTAGACGGCTACCGGATGGCCTGATCCTGGAATGTAGAGAACCTTCACAAGTACTACCAATAAAGTGATATTTTCTTCCTCTCTACCTTTCCAGTCATGATCTATCTGACAAACAAAGAGTAGGCCCAATCAGCCAACTCTATCGGTGCATCCGACAGATAATGAGTAGGCCTAACCAGCCAACTTAATCGGTATATCCGGCATCTAAAAGGTTAGCCTAACCCGCCGGCCCATATTCGATGAATAGAGTTGGTCTAACCCATCATCTCAATGATATATTTGAAAAAAGCTAGTCTTACCAGCTAGACCATAGTGTTCCACAAAGAAAACATTCATGCCCCTTAAAGTAATTCTTACACCATGGAACCATTATTCCGATGGCACTACACTTAGCAAAAATTATTTTAAGATTTACTATTGAGTATAAGAAAAGCTGACAAGTCCACACTTAGAAAAATTTTAGGATACATTCATTGGAGAATACAATTAGGCACGACAAAAAAGGATTTCATTCATATATGAAGATTCGTTATATACTTTTAAAAGAAGTCTGTTCTACAAAAACAAAAAAGAAATGTATACATCAAGAATGATCTTTTTCGGTCGATTCAGAAGCTAGAGCAGGAGTGACCACTTCTTGGATGGATATCTCTTCTGTCGCAAGAGCAGGCATATCTTCAGCTTGTTTATCTGCTCTATCTTCCTCATAGTATCATCATCATCTGTAGTAATTATGGAGATGTCCAAGTCTGGATATATCTTTTTAACTTTCTTTAGGCAGTCCTTAAAGCCGATGGTATAGCTCTCCATGCCAGCTTCATTCATTTTGTCGTCGAAGGCTGAGGATTTCTTGTACTCTTCGACGATGTGAAGAGCTTTTTGGTCAGCCAGATCTGCCCTTCGTTTGACCGATTCCACCCTTTGCTCAAGGGTGTTGGCCTTCTTCTCCAGTTCGGCCTTCTGGGCCATGGCCTCTCTGGACTTCTAGAGGGTTTCCTTTATTAGTGTTTCGATCGAGCGAAATTTCTTCTTTTTTTTCTTCAATTTGGCCTCGAGCTCAGCTATCTTTGCCTGGGCTACCTTCAATTCCCTCTCTAGTGAAAGGTTGACATTGGCGGTTTGATTCAGGTTCTACTCCATGGCCGCTCTGAGTTCCTCGGCCACTTCCCTCTTGACTTTAGCCAACTCCAACTGGTCCCGAAGACCTTTGCTGAGATTGGTGAATCCACGAACACTCTCCTCTATCAGAGAAATCTCACGGATGAACTTTCAGGAAAGAAATTAACAAAGTTAGCTATAATGATAAAGTTCATAAAGGAAAGACATAAAAAGGTAATTTTTACCTGCAGTGTATTGGGATAGATAGAGGTGAAGATGTCCTCTAGTCGATGACTCTTTGTTACCTCCCAATCCTTCGGGAGAATAGTGGCCTTCAGTATGGTCTTGGCCAATCTCATATTATCAAGCCCAGTATCGTTGGCTTATACATTGAAATCCATGAGTTTTTCTTCTTCATCAACTCGTGGCTCAGGTTCGGCTCGTAGCTCGGACGCTGTCCCAATAATTGGGGCCTTGGCTTTGTCCTTCCGGCTGGGCCTCGTAGATGGTTCAGTGGCAGATGGCCCCACCGGCTGCTCAAAAGATATATCTGGTTGCTCCGATAGTTGGTCTGCCAAAATTTTCCTTGGGAGACATCCGCTACTGGGACATTGTTTTCATCTAAGGCCGACTACATGACTATGGGGGTGTTCCCCCCAACAGGGACTTTTGGAGGAGTGCCGAAAGGAGCAGTAGGTGAACGGATTCTCTTCATGCTCTTTTGTTGTCCTTCGAAAGATTCCATTGCCGCCTTCTTCTTGATAGCCTGTTGGAGCCTCCTGGCATTGGGTTCATCTTGCCATCTGTGAAGAAAAGAGATATCAAGAATCGTTAGTCGAAGAAAAGACAACGAAGAGAAGGGTTAATAAAGAACCGATGGACGTATCTAAAGAGGGACTGGTACTAATTTTGATGAGGAAAAGACCCTCCTCACTTAATAATTCTCTCATCGGAGGAATCTCGACCTCACAGAGTTTCTCGAAGTTCTCCTTATCAGTCGATATAACCTTCTTACCGGCGTTCGAGGTCAGACGAGGCTCCCTTCACTCAGTGTTGAAACCCCATAGTTAGTCGAACAAAAGGAAAAAGAAACCAGGCTTCCATCCATGAATGGCTGACGGAAGCCCCTTAATAAATTTTTGACCAGGATGAGGGTTGATGACCCACCACCCCTGGCCATGAAAATCCTTTTTCAAGACAAAGAAAGAACTAAACAAAGAAGTCGTAGGCACTATTTCAAGGTCATGGCAAAGGATTAGGAAGGCACATATTATTCGAATGCTGTTTGGAGTCAATTATGTCAGAAGGATATGATAAAGATTAAAAAGCCGAACGAAAAAAGGATGAAGAGGAAAACGAAGACCAGTCTTCAACTGTTCTTTGTACACGACTATGGTTCCAGGAGGAGGTTTGTTGATCCTCTCACTAGAGAGAGGACGAAGGTAGCTACGTCTTGCAGAATTTTATAATATTTCCAAAGGGAAGCTAACCTATGTTCTGTGATATTACTCCTAAGAGACTCGGGTTTTGAATCTTCCTGGTAGTAAAGACCCTTCATCTTAGAAGGGGTTTGGCTACCGGAGGGCCCACCGTCATCCCTATCGATGGAGGACCTACCGGTGGGCGGAATCTCTAAAGACCTAACCATCGAGAAAAGAAGAAGACCTGACCTGAGAAAAATGGAGGAGCTCGTAGAAGAAAGGAACCAGGATGAAGGCTGTCCACAAGATGAAGATGAAAATGGTGGAGGAGATCTAACCCTTGGGGCCGAAAGGCCTTTTATATAGGAATCCTCGATGGCCTTGATCTCTTCCTTGAGCCACGAGAGACACCTTTGATCATGCCACGTATGTTGACTCTAATCAGTCGAAGCGGATATGACGACATCGATCCGCGAGAAGTCGACTGGCGGAGGCGAAAGGATGACAATGGATATGATTTCGAATTCGTGCATCTTTAATGGCCCCGATCGACAAGATCTCAAAATTCGAGTGATAAGCTCATCACCAATGAGAATTCAACACCTGGCGGGGGCGTTATGCCCCCAGAATGGCGAATCAAAGCTGCTAGCCAAATTCGAGATTTGTCATCATTAAAGAATATTTCCTTTCTCTCTCCTCATTAAGAGATATTCCCTTTCATTTCAAAAAAAAAAAACTTACCACTATTTACTCCCATTATTCAAGGCATTAGACATACCTTAAAATTAAAAGTGGGGGGCAAATGTTGTGATAAACCGGTAAGCCTAACCCATAAAGACTGTATTAGGCATAGAAGTTGGTGAAACGGTGAAGTCCGACTGGCACAAAAAGTCCGACCGGTACATACAGTCCGACCGGCACATAAAGTCCGACCAACCAAGAGAAGCTGATTAACACATAAAGTCCGACCAGCCCTTAGAGGCCGACCAACTTTGAGAAAAATAAGAACATCAAGAAAAGAGTTGGTTATTCTAACAGAATAATTAACTATGGTTATTATAGGTACGGGTTGGTTTCTAACAGAGTAATGTTAAAGCTAACTGTTAGAGGCCCTTTCAATTAAATTTTGTTAAGATCCACGCCTATAAATATCGGTAACTGGGAACCTCCGAGTGGTAAGTAAGATCAATTAGCTGAAATATGCTTTTACTTTTTTAGCCATCTTCTCTGAGATTCTCTATTTGTTTACTCAAACCTTTGCTGACTTAAGCATCGAAGTGTCCCCCACCGGAAATTCTCTAGTGAATGGATCTGTTTTGCAGGACCATGAGAAGTCTGATAGAGCAAATCAAGAAGCTGCAAAGGAGACGCATTGGTTTGGCAACAACAGGGATATTTTTATTATTCAAAATTTTTAACAAAAAGATAAAATTACAAGCATTAAATACATATTGAAAAGTGATATATATTTGGCCTTATCATATTGTGTAGTGTATTTTTTCTCAACCATGTATAAAGACTTTCTCATCATGGTAATTTTGCTTGATTCAAAGCCAGTCCATCATTTTGTTTTCTGCTTGTTAAATTCTATTTTTGGCCCGTCGAATTTTGCTTTTTTTAAAAATATAATAAATTATATATTGGATAACCGTAACCGTTTTTAAAAAGCAAAGAAACAAAAGAATTTTTTTTTTTTTTGTTTGTGGAGTTTAGCTTCTTGAATCTTGACGATATTTTTTTTCCTTTCTTTTTTAGCGTCATCCTAAAAAAAAAAGGATTTTAGCATCAGATTATGGATAAACTGTTGGTGACTATCTTTTATTCCCCCCTCCTCCCACCACCACCAAAAAAAAAAAAAAAAAAAAAAAAAAACATTAGGATTCTAAAAAACAAAATGGTAGAGATTAGGTCAAATCAGGTTAATCAATCAGATCGGCTACCGTTGCCTTTACCTTATTGGACAGTGGAGTTTAACATTGGATTTATGCTTAAATCAACTTAGATAAGTCTTATAAAGGTATAAGTGGACTAGCATCCTCCCGATTGAAAGGTTCTTTGTGTCTGATCCTGATTAAGGTTTAAATTTGGAGCAGCTACTATAGTCTTAATCGAGAAATTTTAACCATTACTTATATAGGTCCGATCAAATCAAGTTAGCCCGGTTGGATCAATTCTAGTGTGGCCATGCCCATAGTCAAGCTGCTGCATGATCGTAGCCTTGGCCTACGACCCATAATGGTCAGTTAATTGGCGTGTCGGAATCTCAACTAATGCCAATGTTCAAATTGAGTAGGATAGGAGTTGGACCCACATAAGGTAAAATTGATCACGCCCATGGCTTACTAGAACTAACCTAGATTAATCCCATCAACAATTCCAATTGAAATTTAAATACCTCTAATCCTTTTTTTCAATAAAAAAAAGAAAAATCCCCCAATGCTTTTTAATTTTAAGAATAGTGGGATACAAAGTAGAATTTAATCATCTTAAGTTCATATTGAGATTGCGTTTATTTGTGTATGTAATTGCTTAATTCTAGTCTTAGCTATGGAGAATTATTGTTTTCTATTTATTTGATGGACATATCATTTGTCCTCAGTTGACTTCTATCGATGCACCGGTACAAGTCATGCCAAACCACACATCCAGACAAATAATTGACACCAGGAATCCTGGTCCAACCATCTGCTAGATTTTTCAGCTCAAAAATCTGGTAAATAAATTGAAACCTACAAACATGGAACATATTCAGATGCTTAAATTGGCACAAGGATTCATCGAAATTACAAAATGCTGGCTGCTTATTGTACAGGTTGTACATGGTACGTACTGTAATAACAGGTACAACTGCAGAAGTTTTACATGTTTTTTTCCTCCTCTCTCTTTTTTTTTTTGTTCAAGGCATCTCCGACTCCAGGATTCAACACAATTTTGCTCCAAGATTGAATGAATTAGCTCCAACTTAGGATCATCGAGAGCATGCTACTAATGATGTAGCCATTTCATTTTCTCAGTGAAGCTACTGATGGGTTCCTACATACATCTAATTACATCGAATGAAAAATGATAGTTAACATTCACCTGCAATAGATAATAAGTATTGCGTTCTTTTGCAAAACCCATCAAAGGATATAACATAAATAAAATGCAAGCTATTCAAGAATAACTTGTGTTAATATAAATATTCAATTTTTAAATAATTAATTTGTGAATGGTAGTAACATTCATATATGGTATTATTGTTTTAATTGGTCGATGGGCATGGTCATGACTTCAAAGTTCCTCTAGTGGAAATTCTAATCCTTGGTGGATCAGCATGTCATGACAGCTTCTCATATTAGTGTCCCAGGTGACAAAAGAACCATTAACCTGAAATGTACGTAAGAACAGGGAAAAAAAAAAAGAAGTACCAATTAGTTGTTTGTTATAAAAGTGATGCCATGCTATGCTAAGCTCTAAACCAGTAGTTGTTTGGTTATAGTAGTTACACTGTAACATGAATCCATGAATGCTTCTGGCACTGCTGGAGGTGCACTCATGGTTCTGCGAAGGGCTAACTCTGGATGATCCAAGGCCACGTCGGGCCCCCCTCTTGCAACTATTGCTTGCTGCAAGTTGTTGAATGGAAGGTATGGTAAGTCCACGGGCTCGCATGGCATCCCAGCTGGTGGACAAATTGTTCTCGAAACTGGGTCAATCTACAATAATATCACAAGAGCTAACCTCACGTCACTACGAATAATAATGTCAAGAGATCAACAGTGGAGGAAAAAAAAAAGAAAAGAAAAAGAAAGAGGAAGAAGAAACTGAGGCTTCACTTTGATTCTAATGACGAATTCTAGCTCAAATTTAACTAAACGGTGGACCTCTGGATACAAATTCTTTTGCCATTTGTGACAAATGGTCTCCTGTACTTCCAAGTTCAGCTTAATTAAGATCGCCAAGTTTTATGGACAGTGGTAGTCGTTCTCTAAGTCAGGCTTAATGCTCACTAATATTGAGTGAAAGTACTGTACGGTAAATTCTCTGTCTGAATAAAAAAAATGTAATGTTAAATTAATACCGGCCCTCGCAGACAACCTCGAGAAAACAGGATTTATGCCTCTGTATATAGAAGGGAGCATCACCCAAGTTTAATGGACCTTCACCTCTAACAATGGATTCACTAAATAATTGCTAAACCCAACTTTTTAATTAGGTTCCCCCAACTAGTTTGTGAGGGTTGATTTCTTCCAAGTTCCAAAGGACAAAGACTGACACAGGCGCAGCTATTATAAGTTTAAAAGACATCCACTTGGGCCTAGCAAACCAAGCAGGGCTCCCCAAACCCCCCCCCCCCCCCCCCATAAGGTCTGCCCCAGCCTGCAAGAGTGCCAGACTTGCATTATCTTGTCCGAGCCTGTTCAGTTCTCGTATTGAATACACTCCTTGTATTTGTTCTCCATTTGCAATCTGGCTTTGAACCAAATCTAAATGTGTAAATGCCTCTTTTAAAGCTCAGAAGCAGTAAATTCTTTGTTCCCCCAAAGCAGAGGAAGCTTATCCTTTTGTCGGTTCTCTCTTGTACAGACCGACCCAACTTTTTTGACCCTCGTGGTACTGTCTATAATGTGGTTTCTTGACGTTTGACTGGGAAGAAATTTACCTCCGTGCTGAAGAATTCGTCGATATTGAATTCGAGATTCGGAATCACACTGGCCAGTTTCATCGACAGAAACTGAGGAAATTCAGACAGATAAAGTATCAAAATACAATCTTTTTGCATTCCAAAATAAAATTAATAGCCTGAAGGCACGGTTACCTCAACTTGTCTCTGAAGTGACTGAACATAGTTTATGATCTCGTCAAGCATGCTAGCTTTGCCCGTTATCTTGTTGCACCCTGGCACAAGATCTTGCAAAAACTTCATTCTCTCTCTGATCTTTTCTCTCCTTGCCTGCACCAACTTTTTTTGTTCAATTTCATATATAATTCAATTTTCCAAAACTAAACATACCTCGAAGCAAAGAAGATGATATATATACTCTTTCAGCCAAGCTATGTCTATCGGTGGCTTGGCCCCGGCGAGCTCTCACGTGGATGTAGTCCTGCGTCGGCGCCAATGCTTTTGAATTCTCCTTTGGGCTCTCACTCGAAGCTTCTTTCTTCTCGTTGTTATTGTTGGACTGTTGGTTTTCCACTTCGGGCCTAGCCACCATTACTGCGTCACCTCTGTCCCCCTTGATTAATATCTTTTCTTTGGTGCTACCCTCCTTTCCATCACCGGTACAACCCACCTGATCGAAGAAATTAGTTTGTTTACTAGCTCTTTAATGATGCAATTGCTTTGTATGCAACTATGTGAAAGAGAGGTAATATTGTGAGTCGATCACCTTTCCACTATGAAATATGTCTGCAGCGTTCCTCTTCTTAGAGGCACTGGTGCTCTCTTTCTGCAATGAAGAAGAGCCCAACAAGGTATGGTGGTTATTGAGCTGCTGCTTCTTCTCCTCCTCCTTGTACTTCTCATAGCTACTAATGGTTGCGGGGCGGTTTTCTTGGTCCATAGAGCTAGCTACTAGATAGCTAACATTTGCATTGCAACGGTTGATTAGAGTAGAGTAGGAACCCTGCTGTGGTTGCTGCCATTTGAGCCGGTCCAAAAGGGTCCGGTCCGAAGTTGCCATGCTGGTGTTGGTCTCAGAGACGGGCCGGCCCTGCAACATATTTAGCATTTCATTCAAAAGATAGAGACACAAAATTGGAAGAGAGCAAGAGACTGTGTGGCTGAGCATTAGCAGGTGATGGAGTCTCGCATTCCCCTCTCCTTATCTATATATAGAAGGAAAATAACAAGTGCTCACCAGCTCGCCTCCGCTCTCTCTCTCTCTCTCTCTCTCTCTCTCTGTGTGTGTGTGTGTGTGTGTGTGTGTGTGTGTGTGTGTGTGTGTGTGTGTGTGACGTCACTTCTTCGACTTGGAGTACATATTGACACTGGAGAATGGCCTCCAAGGGATGGATATATTATCCCAGCACAGACTTTAGACTCAGCCCATGACCGAACCGGGTTCGGGTTGTATGCTGCGCGCGACTGATCTTCTTTCACGATACTTACTGTTGGATCGCGTATTGTACGATACAAAGCAATCTGACCTTCTCCATCCGCCTGTACAGACCTCGAAGCAGTCCTTGCGATCCAACAATGGGCGCTGCAAAAAAAAATAGAACCATTCTTTCGTGTGAAAGATACGACAACCTAACATATTCATTTTTGGATGAAAAAAAAATATAGAAATTAAATATTTTGAATCAAACATTTTTAAGATAAAATAAAGGCCTGCAGAGTACCTACGTCAGACCTAACTTTCTACCCCTTTCCTGTATTAAAAAATATATATATGACAACCCGAAACCTGCCGGATCAAATAGAGAGAGAGAGATGGAGTGCGTGATAACTATGGCCGAGTTCACCGAACACGGGGCCGGGAGATCGGGCAATCCTGTCACGACCAAGTTGGGCCCAGGGCTTCGACGAGGGCACTGTGGGCCCACCCATGACGTGACCAACATGTGGGCTTGCTCGGAAAACCAAGCCAGGTTGGAAGAGGGGACGGGCGTCCGGACGTCAGTAACGTATGGATCGCACGAAACCGGGTAGCGCCGAAACTGTGGGTGGAGCACGGGGTTTAGGTGGCGACGTGGCAATTACTTATTCGTTGCATGCCACGGTAGCAGGCGGCGTATCTCAGGGTGCGTTCACGTGGACGAGCTTCCAAGTGGCGGGCGGCGCCTGTGGCCGTAACATCTTGGCTTTTATTTATTTATTTATTTATTGGTGTTTCTTCGTAAATCTCTGGAGCTGTTTCGGCCCGCTGCCTCCCCGGATCGAGGATTCCCTGCCCGTTACCTCAGCCTTCAGTGCTGCACCGAATCGTTAGCCGGTTGTTTCGCTGATCTGCATGTACTTCATGGAGTTCCGTGTTTCAAAATTCTCGTTGATTCAACTTTATCAATTAACCTAATTAGGAAAGGTAACGGATCAAATTTGGATCGAATCATCCAAAATTCACATCCATCATGTTAAAAAATTCTCTATCCATATTCATCTCAGATCGGGTATAAAAAAATTCATATTTAGATTGGATCGGGTATACACGGTCTCATAAAACATAGTTTACTTAAAACCTAAACAGATCGGATTGAGTTAGATCGGATCGGGTATATTGGTTCCATATCCAATTTACTTAAATATTTTATAAACATGGCTCCTTTTATATATAAACGGATCAAATTTGGATCGGGGCATACTACTATCCGTACCCGATCCGAATATAAGTTGGATTTTTTTTATATAACCTATATCCATTTATAAATTAGGTGGGTCGGGTTTTACCCGTCCCATTAGGATCGGATTGGATCCAGTATCCATTGGATCGGTAAAAATTGCCATCCCTAAACCTAATCCATCCCACTTCCTTTTTTTTTTTTTAAAAAAAATCTACTTGTCTAAACTTTTGAAATTCCAGAAAATACTTTATGACCCTTTAAATATATTTTTAGATGATACGGTAATGTTTAGTAAAAATTAAAAAATTATTTACCAAAGAGTTAAAAAATTACTTGAAAAAAATATCATTATTATGTTTTTTCCCAAAAAATACTTTTTTACTAATATCATGAAGCTATTTTAATTTAAATAGAATTTTTAGATGACCAAAATATTCACCAATAAAATTTCATTTTTACATCTTATATCATATCATATTATATTATTATACTATAAATATAATCTAATATAATAATATTTAATTAAATATTATTATATTATACTTGATGTGGCAAGATCGCTGACATGGAGTACATCTCGGATCCAGCTAACAGCAAAGCGGGCAGATGTCACTACGTCGGATTTCTTTCAAAGCTCCATCGCCAGATGGCTCTCCAAGGATCGAGCCCATCTCGGCCGAAGTCGAGCTCATTCCGCTCTTTTGCTAGGTGGCTCCCTAAGGGTCGAGCTGAACGGAACCGTTCCTAGGGGTGATGCATGCATTTTAAAACTTTTCTAAGAGCATGCAGCAGCGAAAAGCGATAAAACCATTTTATCGAAATGTTAATCTAATTAACACAACCCCTTTATCAGGATCTAGATGTATCTAGAGTAATGTAAATATGAAATCATGCAACCAAAGTATAAAATATGAAACTATTTATATAACTATACAATGATGCGGTATGGATAATTATGTTATACATAAAACAAGTACATACCTTGATGACGTTCACCGGGAAGAATCGGAAGTTGTAGAAATACCCACTTCTTAGCCGCGATCCCAAAGATGGCACAAACCTATAAAAAAATCCGAATCTGCAAGCAACACTCTGTGTACCGCCTCTACAGGTGGTTCACACCGTGTAGAGTGATTTCTTCTCATTCCTTTGGGTGCTAGCCTCTACGAAAGCTTTGTCGGGTGGACTCCTTCTTCTTCAACTCCTTGAAGACGAGTGGGACACCTTCAACTCCTTGAAGTGTTAGTTGCTGCAACAGTGCTGGAAGAGAACGAGGACTCTCCCAGTTCTCTTTATCCCAAACCTTCAATAGAAGGTATGTACTCAGAGATCCCACTCAAAACTCACTCTATCCCAAAGATCCAATCTTACAATCTCTCAAGGATCAAACAAGATCTCTAACCAAGGAATATAGCAGAGTCTCAACCTTGATCCAAATTTCCGGGTGTGGAATATGAGGAGTGTTGAAAATCTACACTAGACCTTCTACATCCCTACATTTATAACAGCAGCCCTCTAGACAATTAAGAAGACTAAATAAGAGATTAATGAGCAGTTTTGGGGTTTCTTGAGATTCTAGGGAGGTTAGAAGTCCCTTGGAATTCAGCAACAATGATCATTAAAACTCGAAACTCCCAGCATTAAATCCCATAACAATTACAGCATTGAATGAAGGGTTTTCAGATTTCAGCAGTCCGTCAGATGAATCGACTCGACCATTCGAGTCGACTTGGCTCGAGTCGACTCGTTCAAGAAGAGTCGGCTCGAACAGAAGTTTTGACAACACCTTATCAAACGAGTCCGGAATGATTTCCAATCATTCGCATGCCAACAAAGCAAGAAGAAATCCTTGGTGTGTGACCCCATAGGTTCAAACACAAAATCGGTAGCACGAGAATATTTCCAGTATTAGCCAAAGTCGCCATCTAGCAATGACACCCAACGTCTGGATGGTTGAAGGTTGCAGAGCAACATAAACCTGTTGAATATGGAACAGCATTGAATTTATTCCTTGAACCTCCTAATGCTTCGGATGGCATAGGGTTAAACTATCCAACCCTAAGCAGTCCATCTGAATATGTCTCAAAGAATCCCTGCAATTATTTACAAGGAATGCACTGGCCAAGGTCTTTCACAATTGAGGCATATAAAGCATTCAATTCAAATCATTTGAAGAGATCAATCATATCTCGATCCTACTACTGCTACATAAGTACTTGACTGTACCCAACAACCTTCCATCACCGGATTATAAATCCGGGTAGTCTGGCACCTAAGCATAGTGAGTTGCTTGCAAGCTACCATAGTGATCTCAAGTCAGAGAAATAATTTATGTCCACATTCTAATCAAGACTCTTCTTCGGTAGCAAGAGATCTCGCATGAGAGTCACATTCAGTAAAGTGTCAAACAGAACACCCGATGTCATACCAGCATCTCTATGCTATTTGGTTAAGAGGACAACCAATATATATGACATTAACGACCTACTATCGATACACCATCATCTTGAAATAGCATATTCTTTGATCGCGAACTAATCTATGAATGACACGATGCATCCTCTATATATCGCATACAAGGTAGCTTAAAGGACATCATCACATAAGAGTTTAAATTAAGAAAAATGCACCTATGATGAACAGCCAAAAGATAACTTTTATTTATATCAAAATTCATATACAAATAGCACAACCGTCTACAGCCTAGATGATTAGCTTTGGGACACAATTCCCAACAACTCCCACTTTGACTAAAGCCAATCAGAATAGAATCACATTCCCATTTTCCAATTACAACATTTAAACTCTTAAATTCTGACTGCTTTAGTGAACCTATGGGATCGCACACCGAGGATCTTTTCTTGCTTTATTGGCATGCGAATGATTGGAAATCGTTCCAGACTCATTTGACAAGGTATTGTCAAACTTCTGTTCGAGTCGACTCTTCTTGAACGAATCGACTCGAGTCGAGTCGACTCGAATGGTCGAGTCAACTCGTCTGACGGACTACTGAAATTCAAAAATCATTCATTAAATACTATAATTGTTATGGGATTTAATGCTAGGAGTTTCGAGTTTTAATTATTGCTGTTGCTGAATTCCAAGGGACTTCTAACCTCCCTGGAATTTCAAGAGACCCCAAAACTGCTCTTTTATCTCTCATTAATCCCTCTTAATCGTTTTGAGGGCTGCTGCTGTTATAAAAGCTGGGTTGCAGAAGGTGAAAAGTTGATGTACACATTCCACATCCAGAAATCTGGATCAAGGTTTTGACTCTACCAATATTCTAGGATAGAGTTCTTTCTTGATCATTGAGAGATTGAGAGATTCAATCTCAGGGTTGATTGAGTTTGGGTGGGATCTATGAGTGCACACCTTCTATTGAAGGTTTGGGACAGAGTGTTGGGAATGGTTCTCAAGAGTCTCTGTTTCAGCACTGCTGCAGCAACCGGGACTTCAAGGAGTTGAAGATTCAGTCCGTCGCTACCGATATTGTTTCCGGAGAGGCTAGCACCTCAAAGGAAGGAGAAGGAATCGCACTATACGGTGTGAACCACCCGTAGAGGCAGTACACGAGTGCTGCTTGCAGAGCCAGATTTTTTCACAGGTTAGTGGCGTCCCTGGGATCACGACTGAGAGGCGGGCATTTCTGCAACTTCCTGTTCTTCCCGGTGAACATCACCAAGGTATGTGCTTATTTTATATATGACATAATTGGCTATGCTGCATCATTGTGTGATTTTTAAAAATTATTCTATTTTATATAATGTTTGCATGATTTCATATTTATATTACTCTAGATGCATCTAGATCCTGGTAAAGGGGTTATGTTAATTAGATTAACATCTTGATAAAATAATTTTATCGCTTTTCGCTGTTGCATACTCTTAGAAAAGTTTTAAAATGATGCATCGCCCTTAGGAATAGTTTCCTTTTACCAGCATGCAACGTCAGCCGGCTGCACCACTCTCCCAGCTCTCTGCCTCTTGGCCATTTGCTCAGTGGGGCATGGACATCCTTGGTCCTTTTCCTCCCACTCCTGGGTAGTGTAAGTTCCTGATAGTCGCCATCAACTATTTCACTAAGTGGGTCGAGGCCGAACTACTAGCATGGATCACGGAGGCCAACGTCAGTAAGTTCTTTTGGAAATCAATCATATGCCGCTTCGAACTCCCTCATACCATCATCACCGACAATAGACGACAGTTTGACAATCAGGAGTTCAAGGAGTTCTGTGACGGCCTCAATATTCGCCATTGCTTCACCTCGATGGCCCACCCTCAGATCAACAGGGAGGTTGAGGTGACTAACCGGACCATCCTTTAAGGACTCCGGACCAGGCCAAAGATAGATGGGTCGAAGAACTCCCTAGTGTCCTGTGAGTGTACCACACCATGCCCAGAATAGCCATAGATGAGATATCCTTTAAACTCGTCTTCGGCGCGGAAGCCGTGATCCCGGTGGAGCAAAGTCTACCCACGTTACGAGTGGAGCAATATGATGAGGCCGAGAACCTAGCTCGGCTCCAACTCAACCTGGACAGGCTTGAAGAAACAAGGGATAAGGCTCGACTCCGAATGGCAGCTACCGATAATGGGTGGCCCGGTATTACAACTCCAGGGTGAAGCCGAAGACCTTCCGCCCTGGCGATTTGGTATTGCGGCGGGTAGAAGCCTCCCAGCCTCGAGAATAAGGCAAACTTTCTCTGAACTGGGAAGGCCCGTACAAAGTAGTCGAGGCCCTTCCTCATGGGGCCTACTACCTCGCCGAGGTCGATGAAGCCCGATTCCCTCGAACATGGAATGCCAGCAACTTGAGGATGTACTACCAATGATGTAAGACTTCCTCTCATCAATATTAAAATTTCTTTTTGCACAACAGTTGCCTGTCTCATAGGAATGCTTTCGCCTGACCCCAGGTTTGGCGACTGAAGATGGGAGACCTAGATGTCCCGCAAACAAACCATCGAAACCCAGTTCGGTGAAGTTAAGACCGGAAACTCCTGAATCCTGGCACCTGAAGACCGGAAACCCTGACACCTTAAGACCGGAAACTCATGAAGCCCGGCACCTGAAGACCAGAAATCCCGGCACCTTAAGACTGGAAACTCATAAAGCTCGGTACCTCAAGACCGGAAATCCCGATACCTTAAAATCGAAAACTCCTGAAGCCCGGCACCTCATGACCAAAAATCCTGGCACCTCAAGATCAAAAACCCCAGCACCTTAAGACTAGAAACTCCTGAAGTCCGGCACCTTAAGACTGGAAACCCCGGCACCTTAAGACTGGAAACCCCGGCACCTTAAGACCGGAAACTCCTAAAACCCGGCACCTCAAGATCGGAAATCCCAGTACCTTAAGACCGAAAACCCCGACACCTTAAGGCCAGAAACTTCTGATGCTTGGCACCTCAAGACCGGAAACTCCTGATGCTCGGCACCTCAAGACCGGAAACTCCTGAAGCCTGGCACCTTAAGATCGAAAACCTCGGCACCTTAAGACCAAAAACTCCTGAAGCTCGGCACCTCAAGACCGGAAACTCAGAAGCTCAGTGCCTTAAGATGGGAAACCCCAAAAGTCCCGCACCTTTGGCCCGACTTACAGTCTTGGGTGTCGACCGGGAGACCCCATCAATCCCACCATCTACTGCCTGGACTCACAGTTCGGCCCCTCGAACCAGGGAGCTTCTAAAGCTTTGCATTCAAGCCGAGAGCTGAAGTCAGGCCCCTTGATCAGACCAAGCTCCTCTCTGAAGCCAAGCTCTCAAGAGCTGAAGTTAAGCTCCTCAATGAGGTGAAGTCGCACCTTGACTCCCGGCATGGATAGAAGGACCCCTAAACTGGCCACCGGCCTGAAGCGGGCACCTGAAGTCCTCCAGCAGGTGCCTCAGTCCAGCACAGATGACCCCTTTAGGGACTTCTAGATCTTTCTAAGTCATCTGCTATGACCAAGGACTCTCGGAGAGGTCTAGAATCTGGAGCCCTGGATTGCTGGACCTAGACAAGACCTAAGTTTGTGGAATTGCAAGAAGACACATGAAGTACAAAGGGAACAAAAGATCAAATTGCAAGAAGACAAAGAAAGGAGATTTCATTTCATAAGAGGGTTACAACTTGGAAGGACCCCCGACAGGCCGGGCGATCCCAAAAATAAAGCTAAAATCCTATCCTAAATACAAAAGTCAAAGGGATGAAGGCTCCTAGAAGATCACTCTATCGCGGGCTCCTTCCCAGGTCGGTGTGCCGGTGTGTCTGTATCCCCCTGGACCACCACTGGTGTGGCTGTGCTCTCAGCTGGCTGCTCGGTGGCCACTGCCTCTATTTCCCCCGATGGGGCCCCCACCTCTTCGGATTGCTCCCCCGCATCACTGATGACGATGTCCTCCAAATTGAGCTCCGGGAAGGTCGACGCCACTTTCTCTCGGCAGGCTTCAAATCCCTTGATGAAGGAGTCCACGACTACCTCGTGTACATTGTCATCGTACTCCTGTGAGGCCCAGAACTTGGGCACGACCTCGAGGGCTTTTGTCTTGGTAGCCTCCATCAATGCGATTGCCCCATTTACCTTGTCGTTGGCCATCGCCAATTCGGCAAGGACCTCATCCACTCGGACCTCGAGGGTCCGAGAATGCCCCTCCAGGTGGGATATCTCCATCGTAGACTCCTTCGCGCGAAGCTTCATTCACGCCCTCTCCTCGGCTAGGGATGCCTCGAGATCCCTGATGCATCCCTTGGCCTAGGACAGGTCGCGATGAAGAAACTTGTTGGCCTACTTCATCTCTTGCCCCTTCTCTATTAGTTCCTTCACGTCGGCCACGAGGTTCCCCAGCCGCTTCTCCTTCTTGGCCTCCCTCTTCGCCCATTCAGTGCAGAAGTCTCGGAGTAGGAGCACGTCAGTTCCAATCTGCACTAAAGAAAAGATTAGTCCCAGTGACACGACTGGAATGTTAAAGGAGCAAGGCACTCATCGAGTAGAGTTGGGGGATTATGCCAAGTATGGCTGCCGAGTAGTCCCTGCCTCGCCTCACGGTCCCGGGACTGAACGGCATACTCCATCATCCTTTCCACCAAGACAGGGTCTCGGATGACCGAGGCATTCATTGGGATCCCCGTCGATGCGTGCCAGGGTTCGGAGGATGACGATGCTGAGGCCTCCTTGATGTTTGATTGCAAGGCCAGTGGAGGGACCCCGGCCGCTACCGAAAGGCCCACCACCATGGTCAGTGATGCAGGTGGCGGAGCAGGCCGCTCATCTCCCCTCCCCTCCTCGACCTCGATGACCTCCAGGGAGGGAGCCGCTACTGTGGAGGCCTGAGAGCTAGATCAATCATCCTTGCCCCTAAAGAGGGAGTGGGCCCGGACTGCTAGCCGGTCTCCACCCGAGCCCTCTTCGACATAGTATCGCTGGGCCCAGCTGAAGAGCTCCTTTTATGGGCGAACTCCATTAAGTGCTCTGCCGAGTACTTCATCCCTGCAAGAAAGAAGGAAATATGGTCAGCCCCAAGTCAAAAAAAAGGAGAGAGAAGAAAGAAAAAATAAGGGACACGTCCAATGGAGACTCACCAAGTTCTTGGATCGGGCTGACCCCAATCTCAAACAAGTTCTGCTCCAATAGCAGAATGTCGAGGGAAAGGAATTCGTCATTGATTAACTGGGTGAAGACCTCCCGGCCGGCAGACTCCACTTAGGAGTTTGGTTTGGGGTCTGGTCTGGATCACTCCAGATCCGGTCAACACCCTTGATCGAGATGAAAAAATACCGGTTCTTCCACCCCTTGATAGAAGTGGGGAGGTCGAACCTGAGGCACTTAGGTCGGGGAGAAAGAAACCACCACCCATCATCAGTGGGGTGGCGCTTCAGGATGAAGAAAGCCATGAACAAAGAAAAATGGGCAACAAACCCATGGAAGTGACAGAAAATAATGAAGGCAGCAATTACCTTGATGGCATTGGGGGCCAATTGGGCTGGCACAAGACGGAAATTGCTGAAGCAGGAAAGGAAAAAAGGGTGAAGAGGAAAATGAAGGCCCCCAACGAGGAACTCTTCGTAAGAGGTGATTCGACCCGGATCGCTTGAGACGGCCCATTCCCCTAGCCTCAGGAGTGAGAGCCGGATAAAATCCAAGACCTCGTATGCCTCCTGGATCAGAGAAAGGTCCTCTTCGGTCATCGTTGAAATGGTGCCGAAAGGATCGGTTGAAGCCACTGGCATCGGAGGAGCGACAGCAGGGACAGAGAAAGCAGGAGGAACCCTAGGACTTCCTATGATAATCCCAGTTGGATGCAGGCACCTTTGGACCTCAAGGAAAACTTCGTCCTCCTCATCGGAGGATGGAGTCCTCGATCGAGAGGGGCTTGCCTCGTTGGGATTGCTAGAGGATTGAAGGTTTTGGCCCGAGGGAGCCATTCAAGGAAGAAGGGATGAAGACGAGGAGGACGGAAGACCTAAAAGAGGGTTTCAGGAAGGACTTGGACACTACCGACCGGAAAGAATAAGAAGAAGGGAGGAAGGATGCAGAGACTGACCTGTTTATCATGAAGAGAGAGGACAGTGAAGGAAGAAGAAAACTCTAAACCGCTGGTGAGCGCGAGAAGTTCAAAAGAGCAGGTTTGAGGAAAGTCCTCTCTCCTTTCAAAATCGATGGATAGCGGCAGTATGTCTTTTTGCATCTCCACCATCAGATGAGCACCACGTGTGGGGGACAGCCAGTGAAAATGCTTCGATGCACTGAAAACCATCTCGGGTATGGCACCTGCAATTATGATTCCTCGGACTCGCTGACGTGGCGCTCGCATATTGGACCTCAAGGTGTGACCTGCGGGGTGGTGGCGATCATGACAAT
The DNA here is from genome assembly GCA_021397845.1 of Areca catechu. Lineage (NCBI taxonomy): Eukaryota > Viridiplantae > Streptophyta > Magnoliopsida > Arecales > Arecaceae > Areca > Areca catechu. Next base: position 44,098,519 of record CM038039.1, read on the forward strand.
AATGGAACCAAATTTTTTGTCCTACTATGTTAGCTCCGCATTAACTCCCTTCGTCCTAGTCGCAATGTTTCGATGGGACTTGGATGGGGGGCAAAAGATGTGGCAAGATTGCTGACATGGAGTTCACCTCGAATCTAGCTGACAGCGAAGCGGGCAGATGTTCCCATGTCGGATTTCTTTCAAAGCTCCTTTGCCAGGTGGCTCCCCAAGGGTTGAGCCCACCTCAATCGAAGTCAAGCTCCTTCCGCTCCTTCGCCAGGTGGCTCCCCAAGGGTCGAGCCCACCTCGGTCGAAGTCGAGCTCCCTCCGCTTCTTCGCCAGGTGGGTCGAGGTCCTTCTGCTCCTTCACCAGGTGGCTCCTTAAGGGTCGAGCCCATCTTGATTGAAGTCGATCTCCCTTCGCTCCTTCGCTAGGTGGCTCCCCAAGAGTCGAGCCCACCTTGACTGAAGTTGAGCTCCCTCCGCTCCTTTGCTAGGTGGCTCCCCAAGGGTTGAGCCCACCTCGGTCGGAGTCGAGCTACCTCCACTCCTTCGCCAGGTGATCCCTAAGGGTCGAGCCCACCTCGATCGGAGTCGAGCTCCTTCCACTCCTTCGCCAGGTGGCTCCCCAAGGGTCAAGCCCACCTCGGTTGAAGTCGAGCTCCTTCCGCTCCTTCGCTAGGTGGCTCCTCAAGGATCGAGCCCACCTTGGTCGAAGTCAAGCTTCCTCCGCTCCTTTGCCAGGTGGCCCCCAGGGGCTGGGCCCATCTCGGTCGAAGTCGAGCCCGCTCCTCTAAAGCATCACGAAAAAGATAAAGGCATCAGCACCAAGTCTGCCATCGAAGCCGGTGTGCGTAGAACGGTGCATCCAGTATGGTGCCCCAAAGTTAAAAGAGGCATGCTTATCCTTGTTTGCACCGGTTGGGGAAGAGTGCCCTGATCGAGGCACTAGGTCCTGTAGCCGACCACCTGTACCACCTAGAAGGACAAGGCCGTGTTAGGGACCTCAGCTTGAGGGTAGCTACCCCTGGATCGAGACCCTGCTAAACTTTCTCAACCATGATAACTCACCGAGAAAACAAGGCTTGCAACATAACTCCCTACTATAAAGGAAAATCACCTCGGGAGCATGGCCGATAGATGTCGTTGACCTTCGAGCACCCCAAGAGGGAGAAAATCAAGGCAAGAAGAGGGGAAAGCCGGTGATCTAAAAGGAGGACCCAACGGGCAAGGAGGAGGTAAGCAAAGCAAGGGAAAGGAGGAGAAGGAGATAAGAGTAGAGGAAAAGCTCACGGAGGCCACCGCGAAACTCCCGGAGAGAGTTCCGACAAACACGACCGTCACATCTCGAGCCTTACTCCTCTCCTACCTTTCCTACCCCATCATTTACAAAAACTCTCCTTTAAGCATGGTGATCGAAGAGGAAGCCATCTTAAAGGATCTGTTCCTCTTTATCGTTCGCTGACTTGATCGTCGGAGTGCCCCCGTGGGGATCCCCGGCCTGGATCTCTCACTCTGTTTTGCAGGACCATGAATAGCTGGATTCTGAAAAAAGGGCTGACGTCCAGCACCATATCCGAGCTGCAGGCCACGACGGTAAGGACGGCAACAATACTAATATATTAGAATCCATTATATTATATTATAGTATAATATAATATAATTTTATATTATATTATTGTATTACATTAAATGATAACAATATTATATAATATAATAATATATTATATTATAAATATATAATATAATATATTATAGTATTGTTATATTATAACAATAATATAATATAATAATATTTAATAATATTATAATATTTTATTAGATTAGATTATAATAAACTATATTATATTATATATAATTACAATAATATTATATTATATTATAAATATTATGTAATATCTTTTATTATCATTTTGTCATACTAAAAATATTTTTTTAATTTTAATTATCAAATACATATTGAAGTTTCAAACTACTTTATAAATATGGTTATCAAATAGTAAACAACTTTTTGTAAAACCTTTATTTTTTAAGGCTGTCTTGATTAGTGTGCCCACATGCTGTTCGTTTTGGTTTTTCTTCAAGCACCTTCGAGGTGATGGCTGAGGAGAGTTTTAACCGAGAAGATGATGGACGGAGGTCCTCTACACTTATTGATGGAGATCGTTCCTGGGCTAGGGTGGTTCAAGGAGCTCCACGCGAACCATCATGGACTGCTCATAAGATCACTGACGATGAGATCAACTAGTTGTAAAGTTTCTTCACCAAGGTGTTGGAGTTGTCGGAGTCGATGATGGATGAATCCCACCGGTAGTGGGAGGACCTGGCGGTGTTTGTTAAAAGTCTGGAGGGGAGGGTACCGATGAAATGGGTGGCCAAGGAAGTCAAATTGAAGATCAATATCGGCTATGATCCTGAGGTCTTCCCTATTATTGAAGATCATTTGATTCTCCAATTGAAATCTGCTAATGATTGTGAATTGGCTTTGAAGAGGGACCTTGGTTCGTCACCAGGAAATTACTAGCTATGGAGCCATAGGAGCCAGACTTCGTACCTGATCGCCACCCAATTCAGATGACAGTGGTTTGGCTATGATTGCCGGGACTTCCGATGGAGTTCTGGTCGTTGTCAATCATCCTGGCCATAGCAGTGGAGGTGGGGAGGCCAATGGAAGTTGATGACTTCATGGACTTGCTGAGGAAGACTGGGTATGCTTGGGTCAAAGTGGAGATTGATGTTGGACAACCTCTGAAACTGGGAGTCCTAATTTGGGGGAGGAATAACACCTTTTGGTAGCAATTTGTTTACGAGAATCTATCGGTTGTTTGCTACCGTTGTAAGAGATTAGGGCATTCTGATGATGGGTGCAGATTCTCTACCATGGAGCCACCATCGAACAACAGTGACTCCTCCATTCTCTCGGAGATCCTGGTTGCCGTTAATGCTGATGTTGCTATGGAGGACTCTACCCTGGTGATGGCTGAAGGAAGGAGAGGTGAAGGTGTTGGCCGACCTAGACTAGGCCCTTGGTTGGTCACATCTAAGATCTGACAGCCGCGAGTGCCCATAGTTTCGACCAAGGGGAGAAGAGATCCGAAGAAGGTAGGGAAGCAGGGCATGGATTCATCAGATCCTAACTCGTCTTCTCAGACACTGAGTTCCCCGAGGATCATCTCGTTTCCCTTGAGCTCGCCACCTGAGTTTGATGGCTAGCAAAAACCCACCAAGGTGGCTCATCGGCGGTCTTCGGGGGCTGCTTCGGGGAAACCTGCGGTAGAGGAATTGGCTACGAGCTCAACCTTTGGCACCCTAGGCCCATTGGGTGGAGCTATGGAGCTGGGCCTCCCTGAGGAGTTTGGCCCATGGGATTCGGTGATGACAGATTGGGGGGCCAGTCCCTGAAGAGGGCTCGTAGCCCACCAAAGACACCAAAGTCTATCTCTCCAAGTCTGGCTCCTTCCAAATGCCCTTCCCCACCTGTGGGAGTTGCCATTGACCAGGTTAGTCAATCCTTCCCTTGTATGCATGGGGCTATGGAGGCTGGAAATACCAAGCGTGATGTTGTGCTCCTCATGGATAAGGCTTCTTCCCCTTCTGGGGTTCCTTCCTCATCTGTGAATGCTCCTACTTTATCTGAGAAATTTGTCCCTGGCCCTGTCCTTGATGTGGTTGGGAGAGGGGGCCAAGCTAATACTAGCTTTGTTATTCGTGGTGGGAGAGATAGGAACCAGGTGAAGAAGGGTTCCTTGTTACTACTATGGACTTCCAAGGGTATGCAGGCTTCTATCTGTGCTGTTTCAGTTGTACTAAGTGCTAAGGGGGTTGATCCGGGAGAGGGATTGCGCTCATATTCTATTTTAAATCCTCCTGGTGAGAAAATTCAAAGTATTGGGGAGGCCTCTCCCAAGGAGGGCCAGGTGATGGGTGGGGAGCTTTTGGGATCCCCCCAGGTGATGACTTCTTTCTCCAATAGGATTGATGTTGACTCTCCGATCCAAGCTCCATAAGTGAACCTGTTGGATCGCCTAGGGGGCTCAGATTGTGGCCACGAGGCAATTGCTAACGAATTGAAGACAGCTTTGTTTGCCAACAAGGAGACAGGGGGGTCAATGACTATGGAGGATGGAGGCCCGAAGGGTGCCGAAGTGCACAAGGGCAAAAATTAATTATCCTAGTGTGTTCTAATGAAAATCTTAATGTGGAATGTTCGCCCCCTTCCTTCTATTCTACTTTTCAAAGATTGGGTCAGTTGTATCATCATGATTTGTGTATTCTCCTTGAGACCAAACTTGGTGGTGTTAGCTTGGATCATGTTCGCCGTCATCTCCTCAGTAATTGGGGCTTCTATGCTGTCAAACTGCAAGGCCTTTCAGGAGGGATCATTGTGGTGTGGAACCATGGGGCTGCAAGGGTTGAGGTGTTCCATCGCTGCTCTTAGCATGTGATCATTGTTGTTGCTAAGTCCAACAGGTACACTTGGATTTTATCCAGAGTCTATGCCAGCATAGATTATAGGGAGCGAAGGATGGTGTGGGATGAGGTCACGGCCTTGGTGGATCAGGGGGTTCCAACAGTGGTGGCTAGGGATTTCAATTGCATTGATCAGCCTAAGGATAAGAGAGGTGGGAGACCTTATGTTGAAGATATTGGTTCTAGAGAATATGGAGACTTTCTACACTCTAATGGCTAGGTGGACTTAGGGTTTGTGGGTCTACGTTTTGCCTGGTGCAATAATCATTTTGGGAGAGCCAGTGTATGGGAGAGAATTGACAAATTCCTTACTACCCCGAGCTGGCTGCAATGGCACCCCGCACACCTGGTGAGACATCTTCCTAGAATCGGCTCGGATCATCACTCAGTTCTTCTTTCTACTGATTCCACTGTCTCTTATCACCTCCTTTCCGGTTTGAGAAATTTTGGCTAGCTTATCCTCATTCTTGGAAGCTTATGAGGGAGGTTTGGAGTATGCCTGCTTATGAGGATGCCAGATACTAGGTCACTCATCGATTGGAGCTGGTTAGGAGATGGTTTTGATGGTGGAACAGGGTGGAAGTGAGAAACATTTTCACTAGATTAACAGATATTGAAACATCCATCCTTCATCTCCAGGAGCAGGAGGAAAGGGATGGGGTATGACGGAGATTGATCTGGCTACCTTACAGAGTCTTTTGTCCAGTCATCAGTCTCTTCTTGGTCAACAGGAGGCTTTTTGGAGGTAGAAGCCCAGAGTATAGTGGATTAAGAAAGTAAATAGGAATACCCAATTTCTCACCAGGCTACTGTGATCCGCAGGCATAGGAACCGCATCAGAGCTCTACAAAATTCTAAGGGATTCTGGATTGAGGATGAGGTTGTTATCAGGCATGACATCACCCACTTTTCAGATCCAGGTGGTCAGTTAGCTCTGGGGGCTCCACCTCCTTTGATTTTTCTCCTCTATAGGTTACGGTGTTTGATCAGGAGAACCATGATCTCATTAGGCTAGTTTCTGAAGAGGAGGTTTGGGATGTCCTCTGGTCCCTGGTAGAAGACAAAGCCCCCAGTCCGAATGGGTTTCCTCCTTTGTTCTTCAGGCGATTCTAGTGTTTTATTTGGGAGGATGTTGTGGAGGCTGTGCGGGAATTCTTTGCTATGGGCAGGATGCTGGACTCCTGGAAGCAAACTTTTGTCACTCTCATTCTTAAGCACTAGAATGCTTATGAGCCTGGCCATTTTAGGCCTATTAGTCTGTGCAACACCTTGCACAAGATCTGTGCCCAGCTTATGGTTTGCAGGATGAAACCTATTCTCTCTCGCCTTATCAGATCGAAGTAGGGAGCCTTTATGGGGGGTCGATCTATCTTTGATAATATTCTCATTGCTTAGGAGTTTATATTTGATCTTAGAAGAGCACCTACTATTCGTAGTCTCATGGCTATCAAGCTAGATATGGAGCGTGCCTATGATCACATGCACTGAAGGTTTCTGGAAAAGAATCTTACTGACTTTGGATTTCATCCTTACTGGATCTCCTGGATTTTGGCCTTTGTTATGAGCCCTTCCTTTGCCATTCTTATACCCTGGATCTCCATTTGAGTTATTTTCTTCTAATGTGGTTCTATGGCAAGGTTGTCCTCTCTCCTCGTACTTGTTCATTATTTGCGCTGATGCACTTTCACTACCTTTATGGGTTGCAGCTCAGGGGTCGGGTCTTCATCCGTATGTTCTTGCCCCTGGTGCCCTTCCAATCTCGTACCTTCTATTTACAGATGATTATTTACTCCTGGGATATGCTATTGCTACCTGTGCTTAGACTTTCAGGAGCATTCTGCTGGACTATTATTTATCTTCGGGCCAGAGTACTAATCTTCTCAAATCTCAGGTTTATTTTAGTCCCAAAATCAAAGTTCATATCCGGTGAATGATTACGAACATTCTTGGCATTGCTGAGCATGGGGGTGCTCTTCACTACCTTGGAGTTCCTATTACGGGGAGAAGACTCTTAAAGACCGAATGCGGGAAGGTGATCCATGCAGTGCAGGAGAGGGTGGAGGGTTGGCAGGGAAGAGCACTCTCCTTCATGGGCAGGATTACATTGATCAGGTCTGTTCTAACATCCTTACCTGTCTATATGCTCTCTAATGCTATCCTCCCTAAGACTGTGATCCTTAAGGTGGAGCAATTTATTCGAGCCTTTCTTTGGGGTTCTACTTTTACTGGCCGAGGTGTTCATCTTCTGAGTTGGTATGTGGTATGCTAGCCGATACGAGATGGAGGTCTCTGTATTCATTCCCTTGCTTCACGGTGAGAACCGCTACTGACTCAACATGCTACCAGATTCTTCTTATGCCCAGACAGTATGTGGGCTATGATGATGCATGCCAAGTATGGCCCTCTTATTCTCAGGAGGAATACTCAGACTGGGAGGAACTATTCAACTATCTGGAGAGAGATGACTACTAGAGCTCCTAATGTTTTCCCATGGACTAGATGGATCTTGGGATATGGTAGGTCTATCAACTTCATGCTTGATTCCTGGATTGCAGATATGGTATTAGCCCAATGCCCAACATTTATTTCTATGGATGCCCCGGAGAATATTTCTATTTTTGATTTACTAACTGCGGATAGCTCATAGTGGAATATGGTTTATGTTTCTCATATCTTTGGTGATATCTTGGGAGCTCGGGTGCTCTCTATTGCCTTGCTGGTTCATGCTAGTGGGGATATTAGAGTGTGGAGGTCTCTTCCCTTTCCAGAGTGCTTATGTTGGATCTATACTCCCTGACTTAGCACGAGCCCTAAAGAAGTCTTGACATTGGATGGATTTGGAGGCTTGGGATCCATCCAAGAGTCAGCTTGTTCTTGTGGAAGGTTGCTTGGCGACGCCTTCCCACTAGAGCATTTATTATTGCCAGGGGCTTAAACGTGCCTTCTCTCTACCCAGTATGTGGTGATGATGATGAGACCTTATTGCATGTCCTTTTATCATGCCCCCGGGCTGTTCTCACCGGAGGCTTGCGGATCTGGATGGCCCCTTTATGCATGCTGATGATCATATTGATACTTTTCTAGATTTGCTCCGAACGTGCTATGGCCATCCTTCTTGTTCTTTATTGGCCTATGTTGCTTATCATATATGGCTTACCAGGAATGACTTGGTCTTCAACTCTAAGACTTGCTTAGCCAGAGTCATTGTGGAAAGGGCCCGTGTCCAGGCAGCGGAGTACTTGAGGACCAGTGAGATGACCATGAAGATCTAGGGTTCCTGCTTGGCTCATCGAGCACCTCAACAGGCTTTAATTTCTTGGGAGCTCCCATCACTGAGGCTTGTGATGGTTAGCTTCGATGGAAGTGTTAGGGGCATGCATGGTGGAGTGACTTTTATCATTCGAGGTCCAAGCCTCGAACTTCTTGCGATGGGAGGGTGCTATCTATTTTAGCCTTCAGTCCCTATAGTGGAGCTCCGGGATGCTTGAACTGGTATTGTCTATGCTAGGAGGTCTTACACCTTGATCACCAAATTCTTGAAGGTGATTTGGCTACCGTTATCTCTTGGATTCAGGATGCCTGGAGGATGGAGTCGGTATACCCTCTGCTTTGGGATATTTCTTTTTTCTTACAAGGCTATTCTGTATGTATTGTGTGCCACGTCTATTGGGAGGCTAATTCTGTGACAGACAGGGTTGCCTCCTATGTAGATAATCATTCGGGAAAGGTCTTGTGGTCACACTTGGAGGATTCTTTGGTCCCTTGCATGATGTTGTACTATCTGACTATCTTGGATATATTCACTCTAGATCCTTAGATGAATGCTTTACTTTACAACTTTTTTTTTTTTAAAAAAACTCTATTTCCAAAAATTTTAAAAGCTCTATTTCTAAAATACCAATACCTATCACGTCTCAAATCCAGTACCGAAATTGGCTATGTGACCGACCGCATAACCCTAGATTTAACCCTAGAGATCATGCTAGGCCTAGGTACACAAGATTCACTTCATTCAAAAACTACATCAATTTAACCAATATTATTTAAATAATTTTATAATAACTAAATAATCTATTTATTTAAATCAAAACCACTAAATGGTCCACTGATTCATAATAAGTATTAGCAATCGAATTAACTAAACAAAACTATCTAAACAATCTAAATGTTGATGTTCAGTCGCATGCCCAGCCCGATCCTTGCTATACATCCTAAGTCTCTAAAAAAATCAAAAAGTAAGGAGTGAGTTCTGCAGCCTAGTAAGGTTTCTAAACATCATACCAATAATAGTATAATTTGAAAATAACTGAAAAATAATAATTTATCAGATCATGCAACCAAAATAACTCAAATATCAAGAATAACAAAATCTTTGATAACATTATATTTTCTTTTAGTATTTTTATTAGTTATCCTTCTTCTTTAGGGTTCTGGACTAACCACGATCATGCTTCAGCCTATGACTGGCAATCTCAATATCACACTTCAGCCTATGACTAGCAATCTTAGTATCACACTTCAACCTATGACTGGCAATCTCATTGTCACACTTCAACCTGGACTGGCAATCTCATTATCATATTTCATCCTGTGACTGGTAATCTCATTTCATACTTCAGCTTGTGGCTGGCAATCTTAGTAACCACGATCCCGTGGCATAGCTAGTCCAAGTACCGTATTCTCTTAATTAACACTTATCTTTTCACATCATTTAGTCAAATCATGTTATTTACAATTTTTTAATGATCGGCATCACGGGCCAACCAATCTAAAAATAACTTTGTTTGATGAAATATGGTACACATAAACATAAACAATAGTAACATCAATCATACTATCTATCATAAAAAGTCAAACTATACTATGCATAAATAATCATGCATGCCAATGCTTATATACTCGGATCAAATTATGTCATATAAGAAGTATATATACAACTGGTGATCATGTCAAGAAATCATTATCTTCAAGAGCTAACCCAACCATACCCGATATCAAACTATATTCGAAGCTCATCCAACATCTTCTTACTCAGAAGGCTGTTCCCCTATAATAATAAATAATTTTATTCAAATCAAAAATCCTAACTTCATGAATTTCGAGAAAGAAAATCTTTGATCACCCCCTTTCAATTTTTTTCTTCTCTTCTCTCTTCTTTCTCTCTCTCCTCATCTTCTCTCTTCTCTTCTCTCTCCTCCTTCTCTCTTCTCTTTTTTTGCACTGAACAGAGCCCCCTTAATATATATTTTTTCTTTTTCTTTTTTCCTTTCTTCTCTCTTTCTTTCTTTCTTTCTTTCTCTTCTCTTCTCTCGAACCCCCTGCTGCTCCTTCCTCGGCCTGACCGAGCCGGCCTCCCATGGTTGCCGGCAATGGCCATGGAAGGTGGTTACTGAGTAGGGCTCGGCGGATCAGACGCGGATGGCGGTGTGGCCATCGATGAGGTACGGTCCAAGGCAAACCCAAAAAAGACCAACCAAAACTAGATTAAATCCTTCCTAAAATTGAAATAAGAGTAACCGAACTCCCCAGTGATGACAAGATGGCGGTCGACCACCAGTGGAAGCTCGATCCATATCCGCTTTGAGTCGGCGAGGGGAGAGATTTAAAGAAAAGGCTCGGGAAGAACCTTCTCTCTCGACAGATTAATCCGGCCTTCCAAGAGTCCCACCCACCCTGGATGGTTCTTCGGTCGGCTCCCATCCCTCCATGGCTTCTCCCTCGACTCCTTCAGTGATCGAATTAGTCAAGCAACCCTCCCCTGTTCCGCCTCTCCATTCTTCTCTTTTTTTTTTTCTCAATTTGGGTTGAAGTCAGCTGGGCTTGCCAACTTCAGCCCAAAGCCCAAATCTCACATTCTCCCCTCGTTAAAAAAAAATTTGTCCTCAAAATTTACGTACCTGCAGTTTCAAAAAGTTATGGATATTTGTCTCTCATTTCTGCTTCAAGTTCCCATGTAGCTTCCCTTTCATTATGATTGCTCCATTGCACCTTCATGTATGGTATGGTATGGTTCGATGTCACAACACTTGATCCTTATTATCGATGACCCGTATAGGCACCTCCTCATAAGTCAGATCCTCATGAAGCTGTAATGGTATGTAATCCACTGCATGGCTAGGATTGGGAATATACCTTCATAGCATTGATACATGAAATACGTTATGCACTCCTGACAAGGCTGGTGGTAGTGCTAGTTGGTAGGCCATCTCCCCGACTCTATCCAGAATTTCAAATGGATCCATAAATCTCGGGCTCAACTTGCCTCGTATACCGAATCGCATCACACCGTTGGTGGAAGAAATTCTCAAAAAGACATGATCACCCACATTAAATTCTAGCTCCCTCCGTCTCTTATCTGCATAACTTTTATGTCGGCTTTGAGCGATCTGTAACCATTCCTTGATCACTTGTACCTTGTTCATTATTTACTGCACCATTTCTAGACCCAATAATTTTCTTTTACTGCACTATTTCCAGACCCAATAATTTTCTCTCTTACATGGTCCCAGAAAATAGAAGATTTATACTTTTTACCATACAAAACCTTAAAAGATGCCATATGTATACTGGCTTGATAACTATTGTTACAAGTAAACTTTATTAATGATAGATGACAGTCCCAAGCACCATCCATGCCCATAACACAAGCTCTTCACATATCTTCTAAAATTTGGATGGTTCGTTCCGATTGTCCATCGGTTTAGAGATGAAATGCTATACTGAAACTTAATTTGATTCCCATAGCTTTATAAAGACTCTTCCAAAATTATGATGCAAATCTACTGTCTCGATCCGATACTATAGTAGCTGGAATTCCATGTTTCTCACGATATGTTCCATGTACAAGCTTGCTAATCTTTCTAGAAAGCGATAGACCCGGAAGGGTAAGAAATGAGTTGATTTTGTCAGTCGATCCACAATCACCAATGCCGCATTTATTACCTTTGGGGGTTTGGGGCAGTTCCGTTATAAAGTCCATAGTAATGTGTTCCCATTTCCACTAAGGAATCATAAAGGATTGTAGTGGTCCGGCTGGTCTTTGATGCTCGGCTTTCACTTGTTGACATACCAGGCCTTGAGCCATATACTGTGCTACGTCATTCTTCATTCCAGGCTACCAAAATTTTTTTCTTAGATCTCGATACATCTTTGTACTACCTGGATGCATTGTATATGCTGAGCCATGCGTCTCTTATAGAATCTCATTCTTTAATTATGGAAGCTTGAGAATATACAATCTGCTACTAAATCTCAAGGTATCATCTGCATATATGAAAAATTTCGATTGAGAATTAGACTCCATTGTCTTCCTAATCCTCTGTAGCTCTAGATCCTTCTTTTGAGCTGATTTAATTCTTTCATTCAGGGTAGGCTATACCGTAAGATTTGCTAGTTGAATTTCAGGATCATGAAACCATACTTCAATCTTAAATCTCTCTAAATCCATCATGATATGCTTTTGATCAGTAAGTAAAGTGGCCAATTTACTTGGAGACTTCCTACTTAGGGCATCTGCTACAATATTTACCTTGCTTAGATGATAGTTGATGGTCAGATTATAGTCCTTTAGCAACTCCAACCATCTTCTTTGTCTTAAGTTCAACTCTTTCTGAGTGAAGATGTATTTTAAACTTTTATGATTTATAAAAATCTCACAACGACTACCATACAAGTAATGCCTCCATATTTTTAGGGCAAAGACCACTGCTGCTAGCTTCAGATCATGTGTAGGATAATTTGACTCATACAACTTCAACTGTCTAGAGATATAAGCTATCACCTTTCCATTTTGTATTAGGACACAACCAAGATCCTTGCGAGATGCATCACTGTATATGATGAAATCCCCTATCTCCATAGGAACAATCAGCACTAGGATAGTCACCAACCATCTTTTCAACTCTTAAAAATTTTGCTCACATTCATCTGTTTAATCAAATTTTATTCATTTTTAAGTCAGGCGAGTTAAAGGTATGCCAATAAGGGAGAATCTTTTCACAAATCTTTGATAATAACCTACCATTTCCAAAAAATTGTGAACTTCAGATATATTGGTGGGTCTCTCCCAATTTACTACCACCTTCATTTTCTTTGAATCCATTGAAACACCTTCCTTAGAGATAACATGGCCAAGAAAAGAGACTCTGTCTAACCAAAACTCATACTTTTATAGCTTGGCATACAACTTCTTCTCCTTGACTATTTGCAATACTATTCTTAGATGTTTTTCATGTGCTTGTGGACTCCTTGAATAAACCAGTATGTCATCAATAAACACCACCACAAATTGATCCAGATATGGTCTGAACACTCGATTCATGAGGTCCATGAAAACTGTAGGTGCATTTGTCAGACCGAAGGGCATGACCAAAAACTTATAATGTCCATATCTAGTTCTAAAAACTGTCTTAGGCACATATTCTACCTTTATCTTTAATTGATGATAACCAGAACAAAGATCAATCTTTGAAAATACCTGTGCTCCCTGTAGTTGATCGAATAAATCATCAATCCTCGATAAAGGATATTTATTTCTTACTGTCACCTTGTTCAACTCTCGATAGTCTATACAAAGCCAAAAACTACCATCTTTCTTCTTCACAAATAGGACCGGAGCACCCCAAGGAGACATGCTTGGTCTGATAAATTCTTTGTCCAACAACTCTTGCAATTGCTCCTTAAACTCTTTTAATTCCACCAGAGCCATTCTATATGGAGCTTTGAAGATGGCTCCAGTGCCTGGTATGTGATCAATGGAGAACTCGATTTCTCTATTAGGTGGTACCCCTGGTAGGTCATCGGGAAAGATTTCTGAAAACTTTTTCATAATAGGTATGTCTTCCAATTTGAGCTCTTCATGTTATGTATCTATCACTATCACTAGAAATCCTTTACAACCTTTTCTAAGAAGTCGTTTGGTATTATAAGCTAAGATCACCCTTCACTGAGAGGTTAGCTTGTTACCCACAAAGTCGAACTCCGACTGATCAGGGATCTAAAATCTTACTTTCTTTTGAAAGCAGTTGATGGAAGCATGATATGCTGCTAGCCAATCCATTCGAAGAATCATATCAAAGTCTTTCATATCTAGGACTATTAAATCTGCTTTCATCTCCCTACCTTTGATGTCCAATTTACAGTCCTTACAGATCCGATTAATCAAAATGACATCTCCACTTGGAGTAGAAACATAGAGATCAATTTTTAGAGGTGTCGAAGTCAACTCATTATTTTTCCTAACCAGTCTAGTTGATATAAAAGAATGTGTGGACCAGCATCAAACAGAACATAAACACTACTAGAAAATAACCTAATCATACTTGTCACTATTGAATTAGAAGCGTTGGCATCTTGTTGCGTGAGTGCGTACACTCACCCCTAGGTTCTTAATTTTTGCTGTCCTCCTCCTTGCCGATTTCCAACATGAGGTGTTTGGCCAGTAGAGATTCCTTGAGAAGCCTGAGGTGCTTGGTGCTGTGATCCCTGCCCACTACAATACACAACAACCTTGTGACCCTCCTTGCCGCATTTATAGCACTTCCACCCTTCTGACCATGTACAAACTCGCTAATAACGAGGGCCACCATACTTATAATACTTAACCTCATCCTTTTGTTGAGTCTTGTCATTTGGAGCAGCGTTGTCAAACTTCCTTGTCTTTGTACCAGTACTTTTATTAAGTTGACCCTAACATCCTCTTGATCTGGATCTCTTCTTCAAAGCTTTTTCTCTCTCTGCTTGAGCAACATCCAACCCCCTTTCTATTATCAGTACCTTGTTGATGACCTCCTTATAAGTGGGTAGCTCGATGGCAGTCACCTGTTGTTGAATCCGACCTCCTCGAAGGCAGTCACCTATTGTTGAATCCGACCTCTAAGTCCATTTTCAAATTTTCTGGCCCGGACCCCTTCATCCGCTATCAGTGTTAGAGCATACATGGATAGTTCTTTGAACTTTATAGCATACTGAGCAATTGTCAAGCTACCCTACTCTAGACAATCAAATTCTCAAAATTTCTGCATCCGTATACTTTGAAAAAAATATCTCTCATAAAAAATCCTCATGAAATCTGCCCATGTAAAAGGTGCATCATTCGGTCTCAGCTTCCCAAACTCCAAATCCCACCAAGCTGCTACCTCATCTTGCAATAAGAAAGTAGCAAAAGTAACCTTTTCCTTTGTCGAACACTTCAAGGCCTGGAATATTTTTTCAATGGCTTTCAACTAACCCTCGGCTTCCATGGGATTAGATGTTCCCTTGAATACTGGTGGCGCATATTTCTTGAAATCTATCAAGGTTATTTGACATTCTTGTGGGATCCCAGCTTCTAGCTATCGCTACAAAATTCTTTGTTGTTGTTATTGCAATAATTGCTGCAAGAACTGTTGCTATTGTTGCATAAGTTATTGTTGCTGCTGTTGTTGTTATTGTTGCGCTTCCATTAATCTCAGCTTATCAGTTCTCGTAGTGGCTTACTGTTGCACCAATAGTTGCATCAGTTGAGGGAGGCCAACCTAGTCCCCAGGCTGAACTCCAGGTCCTCCTGAAGTTCTCGTTTCTACAGTCCCAGTCTCCGGGGTGTTGTCCATGGAATTGGGCATTAGTTCCTATTGATGCTTATCATTATCAGGTAAGATCTCAGCATCTCCTTGCTTCTTTAAGGGCTCCCAAGCATTTGATCCGTCCACAAATCTTGTGGGCCTCCTAGCACTTCCATGCCTGCCACCACGTGCCATGGAAATCCTATACCAATCTTTGTTAGTATATACATATCACTTAAATAATCAAGAACATATTACATTCTTTACCCATCCTAAGAACCAACCCACATTCTTTCAATGAACTTATACCCTAAGATCTTACAACCTAGTTTGCTCTGATATCACTCTATCATGTCCCGAATCTAGCACCGGAATCGATTCGTGACCGGTCGCACAACTCTAGATTTAATCCTAGAGATCATGCTAGGCCTAAGTACACAAGATTTACTTTATTTAAAAACCACATCAATTTAACCAATATTATTTAAATAATTCAATAATAACTTAATAATTCATTTATTTAAATCAAAACTACTAAATGGTCCACTGATTTATAATAAGTGTCGGCAACCGAATTAACTAAACAAAACTATCTAAATAATCTAAATGTTGATGTTCAGTCTCACGCCCAACCTGATCCTTGCTATGCATCCCGAGTCTCTGGAAAAACCAAAAAATAAGGAGTGAGCTCTATAACCTAGTAAGGTCTCCAAACAGTCACACCAATAATATTGTAATTTAAAAATAATTAAAAAATAATAATTTATCAGATCAACCAAAATAACTCAAATGTCAAGAATAACAAAACCTTTGATAACATTATATTTTCTTTTAGTGTTTCAATTAGTTATCCTTCTTCTTTAGGGTTCTGGACTAACCATAGTCATACTTCAGCCCATGACTAGCAATCTTAGTATCACACTTCAGTCTGTGACAGGCAATCTCAATATCACATTTCAGCCTGTGATTGGCGATCTCATTATCATACTTCAGCTTGTGACTAGCAATCTCATTGTCACATTTCAGCCTGTGATTGGCAATCTCATTGTCATACTTCAGCCTGTGGCTGGCAGTCTCAGTAATTAGTAATTACAATCCTATGGCATGTTTAGTCCAAACACCAAATTTTCTTGATTAACACTTATCATTTCACATCATTTAGTCAAATCATGTCATTTACAATTTTTCAATGATCAGCATCACGTTCCAACCAATCCAAAAATAACTTTATTTGATAAAACATGGTACACATGAATATAAATAATAGTAACATCAATCATATTATCTATCATAAAAAGACAAACTATACTATACAAAAATAATCATGTATGCCAATGCTTATATACTCGGATCAAATCATGTCATGTAAGAAGTATATATACAACTGGTGAACATGTCTAGAAATCCTTACTTTCAAGAACTAATCCAAAAGTACCCGGTATCAAACTGTACCCGGAGTTTGCCCAATACCTTCCTACTCGGAAGGTTGTTCCCCTATAATAATAAATAATTTTATTCAAATCAAAAATTATAACTTCACAAATTTCGAGAAAGAAAATTTTCGATCATTCCTTTTCAATTTTTTTCTTCTCTTCTCTCTTATTTCTCTCTCTCCTCATCTTCTCACTCCTCTTTCACTCTTTTCTTTTTTTGTATCGAACACCGAATATAGGCTCCTTAATATATATATTTTTCTTTCTTTCTTTTTCTTTTTCCTTTTTCCTTTCTTCTCTTTTACTTTTTTTCTTTCTCCTCTCTTCTCTTCTCTTCTCCCAAAACCCCCCGTTGCTCCTTCCTTGGCCCGACCGAGCCGGCCTCCCATTGTTGCTGATGGAGGCCATGGGAGGTGGTTACTGGGAAGGGCTTGATGGACTAGATGCGGACAGCGGCGCAGCCACCGGCAAGGTACGATCCAGGCAAACCAACCCAAAAAGATCAACCAAAACTAGATTAAATCCTTCCTAAAATTGAAATAAGAGTAACCGGACTCATCGACAATGACAAGATAGCGGCCGACCATCGGTGGAAGCTCGATCTAGAAGTTTTTTGAGTCGGCGTTAGGGGAGAGATTTAAAGAAAAGGCTCGGGAAAAACCTTCGCTCTCGACGGATTAATCCAGCCTTCCAAGAATCCCGCCCATCCTGTACGGCTTTCTGGCCAACTCCCTTCCCTCCATGGCTTCCCCCCCAACTCCTCCGGTGATCGAATCTATCGAGCAAGCCTCTCCTGTTCCGTCTGTTCTTCTCTTCTTTTTTTTGCAATTTGGGTTGAAGTCGGCTGGGCTTGCCGACTTCGGCCCCAAATCTCACTATACCAAATAGGACTTTAACCATGTTTATCTAAGTTATGCAATTTGAATTAATTGTTTAGATTGTGAAAGTTAGTTTGTGATTGTAATTAAAGATATGATGCGGAAACGAGAACCATTTCTTTGGAAGAAAAAAGTGAATCGATATATTAGTATTTAGCATAGTCTCTCTATTACCATAGAACAGAAACTATCAATCTAATCAAATACTCACTTACCTATTCATCTGTTATTTCTATAATGAGACATATAGTTTTGTTATAATTATTAAAATATATATCCAATTGCACTCGCCTAAGAATGCCCATTCCCTGAAGATAGAGAGGTGCATGCATCCCTTGTCGAGGGCGGCGGATGGATAGATTAAGATTAAACGACAAAGTAGCAACCCTTCAATGATACAATATATTCAACGTACCTTGGATATAATTTTGCAACCTTCCTTCTCCTTCCGGGTTTACACAGTCCAAGGGATTTGTATGACGATTAGATGTGGTAAGAGAGGATCCGGAATTGATACGATTCACGGGAATTGTGCCATTCACGATGAATGGTTAGGTCAGATGTAGCTTTTTTTCCGTTCATTCCACACCGGCCAGTTCACTCCCACCCTTGCTGTTTTGATTCAATCCCTTTGCCTTGTACCTTTCTGTGCTTGATCTTAGCAGTCCAGGAGAACAGCTTATCAAGATACGCTTAATATGGAACTGAAAGCTCTCTGTATGGCCTGGACTTCCCATAGATTTTATGCCGGGTGGGTTTTGACAAGATGGATCCCTTGTCCGGTCGCCCTTGCACACATTTCGGTACATATAACTGCCAAGAACGTGAAGCTGGTGCGAATCGTATCGAAGGCAACTAGCTCCTCGAGCATGACAGTTCATATATCGCTGGTGTGTCCTTATCTTTATGAAGACAGCGGTCGGAGTAGGGCAAATTATTTTATAGAAATGATAGGATTATTGGTTGATGTGAAAACGGTCCACCAAACATCTTCCAAGGTTCGAATGCAAATACTTTGCACCATTAGAGAATACCAACACCCTGCCGTCCTTTCTCTTTCAACCCGAAACGACTTGGCCTATGCTTCTTAAGTTATATATATATATATATATATATATATATATATATATATATATATATAACTTAAGAAGCATAGGCCAAGTCGTTTCGGGTTGAAAGAGAAAGGACGGCAGGGTGTTGGTATTCTCTAATGGTGCAAAGTATATATATATATATATATATATATATATATAGGAGGTAGGCATACCATTGAGATTTTATTAAATAAGACAATGATAAGTACAAATATATCGCTCCTAAAGAGCAGTCCAAAACTTCTGTGCACTATAGATAATTACAAAATTACAGTTATCTGTAGTCCACTCAAATTTGGCTTGCAGATTACTGCAACAGTGGCTGTAGCGTTATCCACGGCCTTTCATGGCTATCCCTGGTGTTATACCCTGCCGGCTCATCATCAAGCTGGACCGGCCCCTCTTCGCGATCCGATCGGATCGCTCTTCTAAAGATTCGATGGCCACACCTCAGCCGAAGTTCGATCCACGGGGACAGAGGTCCGAACGACCTACTCCCGCTGAGATTCGGCCCATTGCTCTCCTTCGAAAGTCCGATCCACGGGGGCAGAAGTCCGAACGACCCACTCCTGCTGAAGTCCGGCCCATTGCTCTTCTTCGGAAGTCCGACCCACGGGGGCCCACTCCCGCTAAGGTCCGGCCCATTGCTCTCCTTCGGAAGTCCGACTCCCTTCTTCGAAAGTCCAGCCAGTTGCTCTCCTTTGGAAGCTCCGACAGACGCTCTTCCTCGGAGGTCCGATTGGCCCTCCTGGTCGGCGTCCGACTGGGTCACTTCAGAGGTCCAGAGGACTTCAGAAGTCTCTTTCTGTTGTAACAGAATCCCGCCACATCAGTAGCACTGCTCCATTACTCCTACAACGCTGCCCCATCCGGGTGCCACGTGGCCACTCTCCAGATTCTCCTGGGGGCAGATCAGTCTTTCTCGGCCTCTTTCCTAACGAATTTTGGACTGTTTCGCACCTATATAAGGTGCCCGGGGGACCCTGTTTGGAGCTAAGTACACTCTCCTCTCTCCCTACGCTACATTCTCCTTGATTCCTCCATTCTGTTGCTCTCAAGCTCCTGCTGACTTAGGCATCAGAGTGTCCCCAGCTGGATCACTACCAGCGCCTTGGAAATTTTGTTGCAGGTCGATCGGGAGAGGAGCGCTCTAGCACAGCCGACCGAGCCCGGTCCAGGAGAAGTTGCAGCGATAGATTGGTGCTAGAAGGAGGGCTTTTGCTTTTCTACTCTAAGAGGAGGAATCGACCAGCGAGACCTGGCAATGGCGAAGGGAAGAACCCAAAACGCCTCCGTCAGAGGAGGTCATTCCCCGTCCAGATGTTAATGAACCGCATCGAGACGCTCACCACTGCAGTTCAGCATTTTCAGGAGGCGGCCGACAATCGGCAGCAACCGTCTGCTATTTCCTGCACTAACCACCCAACTACTGCTGAGGGAAGCCGACAGCCAGAAGTCCCTCAGCATTGCTCTCACGTCGTTGCGAAGCCCCAAAGATCCTTGGGAGCTCGCGTCGACGGCAAGAGGGTGAGGTTTGCTTCACCGTCCTATGCTGATTCCATCCCTGCTGGTGCTCGGCCTCCTACCGAACTCCCGAGAGACTACACCAGCAAGATTTTGCACATGGAGGAGCGCATTGCTGAGATAGTTCATCGGCAGAAGGCCGAAGGGGGCAAGTATATGACTCCCGCCCCCCATTCTCCGATGAGATTCTGGCGGAGACAATTCCCCGCCACTTCAAAATCTCTCAGGTGGACCCCTACGATGGCACCACCGACCCGTTAGACCATTTGGGTACCTATAAGGCCCACATGATGGTACAGGGCACGTCCAACGCTCTCTATTGCATCGCCTTCCCGGCCACCCTAAAGAAGGCCACCCGGATGTGGTTCTCCGCCATCCGGCCAGGTACGACCCACTCTTTTTTCCAACTTGAAAACCTTTTCCTTTCCCATTTCAGGACCTACAGTTGGACTTCGAGGAACACCGACTGCCTCTTCCTCGTACTGCAAAAGGAGGGAGAGAATCTCCGGGATTACATGGCCTGTTTCAACTCAGCGATCATGGAGATCCCGGATCTGAATGAGGATGTAGCTATGTCGGCCTTCAAGAGATGGCTCTGCTCGTCCAGGCTCATATTCTCCCTGGACAAGAAGCTTTCGATGAGCTACATGAAGTTGCTAGCCAGAGCGCAGAAGTACGCCCTAGCCGAACAACAGGCTACGAGCGGATGTTAGGCCGAGGAGAGGATGTCTCCCAAGAAGCAGGGCGACAAGGCTCCCAAAGTCCGACCACCTCGCAACAACGACCGACCGGCCCAGCACCGAAGTCTGAAGCCGAAGGACTTTCCTAGGAGGTTTGAGACCTATGTTCCCCTCTCCCTTCCGAGGAAAAAGATCCTCTTGGAGATCGAGAATGAGACCTTTCTGCAAAGGCCTCACCCGATGAGGGGACCCCCTGCGTTTAGAAACAAAGATAAATTCTGTCGGTTCCATAAGAACCATGGGAACAACTTGGAAGAGTGCCACAACTGAAGGATGCCATTAAAGACCTCATCCGGAGGGGATACCTATGCAAGTACATCCGACCCCATCGGGATTGGGCCGAAGCTTCAACTACCAGAAACCCTCCAGAGGAGGCAGAGCTTCCCAACCAAAGGCCGACCGGTGGGGACGTCGGCATGCTGCATTGGAGTTATGAAGATGGCCCAGACATTGTCAAGAAGTCGAGGATTTCCAATGCAATCACCTTCTCCGACGAAGACCTCCCGGAGTCCCATGTTTTTGAAAATGATCCTGTAGTCGTGTTGGCAGTGATTGCCAACTACGATGTAAAAAGGATTCTCATAGATAATGGAAGCTCCATGGAGGTATTGTTGTATGATGCTTTTCTGAGAATGAACCTGTCCCGGTCAATGCTACAAGAATCCCCCAATCGCTGACGGGCTTTGGGGGAATCTCCATTGGAGTCGAAGGGAAAATCACCCTACCTGTGACGATCGGGATGGAGCCCTTTCAAAAGACTCTTCCCATTAACTTTGTGGTCGTATGTACGACCTCAGCTTACAATGCCATCCTAGGCCGACTGGCCCTCAATAAGTTTCGGGCCATTGTATCAACTTACCATTTATAAGCAAAATCTCCGACCAGGTGCGGGGTCAGAGTTATAAGGGGAGATCGTAGAATGGCCAGACAGTGCTTAACCATTCTGAACCAATAGTCGCAAGGCTGTCCTACTCTGAAATAGCTAGACCCGAGCGCTGAAGCCGACGACTGTGGTCAGCCGGATGAAAAGATCCTGTTTGTCCCCCTTCGGGAAAATGACCCCTCCAAAGTCCTCCAAATCGGAAGCTCTCTCAGCGAGGACATTAAGTTAGAGCTGATTAGCTTCCTGAAAAGTAATGCCGACGTCTTTGCTTGGTCGGCATCGGACATGTCGGGTATACCTTCGGAGGTCATCACTCACCAGCTCAATGTGGATCCGACTTACAGGCCCGTCTGACAGAAAAAGATAGGCTTCGCCACTGAAAGGCAAAGGGTCATTGATGAAGAGGTGAAGAAGCTCTCCAACGCTGGTTTTATCAGGGAAGTCCATTATCCTGATTGGCTAGTGAATATTGTGATGGTGAAAAAGGCTAATGGAAAGTGGAGGATCTGTGTGGACTATACCGACCTCAACAAGGCCTATCTGAAGGACAGTTTTTCCTTTCCTAAGATTGATCAGCTGGTGGATGCCACAACTGGCCATCAGCTTCTGAGTTTCATGAATGCCTTCTCCAGCTACAACCAAATCAGGATGCACCCGGAGGACGAGGAGAAGACCGCCTTTGTCATCGATAAAGGCTTATACTGTTACAAGATGATGCCCTTCGGACTGAAGAACGCCGATGCCACCTTCCAAAGACTGATTAACCAGGTCTTTGAAGGACAGCTCGGGAGGAACATGGAGGCGTATGTAGACGATATGATAGTCAAGAGCCTCCATAAAGCCGACCACATCAAAGACTTGTAGGAGTCCTTTGACGCCTTGAGATGCCATTGAATGAAGTTGAACCCTGCCAAGTGCATTTTCGAGGTAACTTCAGGCAAGTTCCTCGGCTTCTTGGTCACACAGAGAGGAATTAAAGTCAACCCTGACAAGATCTGAGCTATCATTGAGATGGCGCATCCGACCAACAAGAAGCATGTGCAAGAGCTTACAGGTCGAATTACCTCTCTCAGCCATTTTATCTCCCGCTTGGCTGAAAAGTCCCTGCCATTTTTCAAGACCCTGCACCGATCGGATCGCTTCATCTTGATCGACGAGTATCGATCAGCTTTTGAAGCCCTAAAGGATTATTTGAAGAACCCTCCATTGCTGGCCAAGCCGATGGAGGGGGAGCCTTTATATCTCTACCTGTCAGCGTCGGACGAGATGGTCAGCTCCGTACTCATACGAGTGGGAGAAGACGGCCAACAAAAACCTATTTACTACATTAGTAAAGTTCTCCATGATGCCAAAACAAGGTACCCCAAAATGTAGAAACTGGTCTACTCCTTGGTCATAGCTGCCAAAAGGCTACGGCCCTACTTCCAAGCACATCAGATTGTGGTGCTCACTGACCAACCCCTCAAAGAAATCCTCCAAAGTCTGGACACCTCCGGCCTGTACCGATCGACTTTGAAGTCTCAGGTAATTGCTGACTTCATTGCTGAGTGCACTTGGAACCAGGGATCATCCTCTTAGGCGGTCGAGGTACCTGAGGCCGATGCCATCTACGAAGCCGAGCCCGCTTGGACGCTTCATGTGGACGGAGCATCCAACCTTGCTGGCTGTGGGGCCGGTTTGATCCTAGCTGACCCCAACGGAGAAAGCCTAGAGTATGCCCTCCACTTTTCATTTCAGGTGTTAAACAATCAAGTGGAGTACAAAGCCCTCCTCGCAGGATTGTGAATCGCCAATGAACTAGGCATCAGCCGAGTAAGAGCCTTCTCCGATTCCCAGCTAGTGGTCAATTAGGTGAAGGGTGAATTCGAAACAAGGGATCTAACCCTGGCCAAGTACTTGGACAGGGTACAAAACCTCATCTCTCGGCTCAAATTCTTCGAAATCCTCCATATACCTCGTTTGCAGAACTCTTGGGCGGATGCTCTGTCACGGTTGGCTATGACGGTCACCAATACCTCTGACCGAACTTTCGTGGAGCACTTGCAACACCTAAGTATTAGTGAAGAACTGACTGAGGTCCACCATGTTGAACAGGGGACTTCATGGATGGATCCGATCCTCACCTTTCTTACCGGAGGGATCCTATCGGAAGATCCGGTCGAAGCCAAGTGGAAATGTTGGACAGCTTCAAAATACGTCATCCTCGACGGTGCCCTCTACAAGCAGTCATTTTCCCAGACTCTATTAAAGTACTTGGGGCCGACTGATGCATACTATGCCCTCAGAGAAGTCCATGAAGGCATATGTGGTGACTATCTTGGAGGAAGATCACTAACATATAAGATAATCCAACAGGGATACTATTGGCCCACAATTCAGAAAGATGCGTCGGACTTCGTCCGAAGGTGTGACGCGTGTCAAAGATACTCTAATATTCAAAGGAGGCCTGCCAACCAACTAACTCCAATCACTGCACCATGACCATTCTCACAGTGGGGGATGAATATCCTAGGGCCCTTCCCTTTGGCATCCGACCAGCAAAAGTTTCTTATTGTGGCCATTGATTACTTCACCAAGTGGGTGGAGACTGAATCGCTGGTGCAAATCATGGAAGCCAAGGTGGAGAACTTTGTCCGGAACTGCATTATCTATCGATTCGAAATTCCTCAGACAATCATCACGAATAATGTAAGGCAGTTCGACAACCTGAAGTTCCGAGACTTCTGTTTGCAATATCATATCTCTCATCGGCTTATCTCAGTCGGCCATCCACAATCCAATGGAGAAGCTGAAGTCACCAATAGGACAATCCTACATGGGCTGAAGACCCTGCTAAACGATGCCAAAGCACTTTGGGTAGAAGAGCTCCATTCGGTACTTTGGGCCTACGGACCACTGCCAGAACGACAACCGGGGAGACCCCGTTTAACCTGACCTACGGAAGTGAGGCCGTCATCCCCGTTGAGATCTCTTTGTAATCCCTATGGATTGATCACTGTGCCGAGCCAACCAACTTCGAGCAATGGAGGCTGATCTAGACTTACTTGAGGAAACCAGACTCCGAACAAGCTTGAAAATGCCAACCTACCGTCAGAAGATGGCCAAGTACTACAACTCACGGGTCAAGGCACGAGCTTTCTGAGTCAGAGACCTGGTTTTATGGAGGGCGGAGATTTCAAGACCGACCGAGCAAGGGAAACTCTCCCCAAATTGGGAAGGACCTTATCGAGTCGTTAAAGTAATCCGAGCCGGAACCTATCGACTCGAACATTTGGATGGACGGCAGATAGCACGTCCGTGGAATGTAGACAACCTTTGCAAGTATTACAATAAAGTTTACAACTTTTTTTATGAAGTACTTCCAAAAGACCGACTCCGGTCGGCAAAGGCTCTAGGGCAGCTCACTTTCGAAAGACCGACTCCGGTCGGCAAAGGCTCTAGGATAGCCTACTTCTGAAAGACCGACTCCAGTCGGCAAAGGCTCTAGGGCAGCTCGCTTTCGAAAGACCGACTCCGGTCGGCAAAGGCTCTAAGGCAGCCCACTTCCGAAAGACCGACTCCGGTCAGCAAAGGCTCCCGGACAGCTCGCTTCCGAAAGACCGACTCCGATCGGCAAAGGCTCTAGGGTAGCCCACTCTTGAAAGATCGACTCCGGCCGATAGAGGCTCTAGGGTAGCCCACTTCCGTAAGTTCAACTCCGGTCGGTACCATCTTCGGGCTCGGACGAGCCGATAGATCAACACTTGGGAAGAAAAACCCTAAGTATATTGGTCCGACCTAAGCTACAGTCCGTTGCCCGCCTCAACCATTTTCGAGTTCGGACGAGCCGATGGATCAATACTTAATAGAAAAATCCCAAGTATATTGGTCCGGCTTGAGCTACAGTCCGTCGCCTGCCTCAACCATCTTTGAGTTCGGATGAGCCAACGGATCAATGCTTGGTAGAAAAATCCTTAGTAATTTGGTCCAGCCCGAGCTACTGTCCATCGGAAGATCCGATCGCACCATGCGATAAGCTGGAGGATCTACACTTAGAAAAATTTCTAACGTCTTGCATCGGGCTGCTATTTGATCTCAACTACTTACCGTCCCACTCGGCCGACTGCCAATACTTAGGAGAACTTCAGGAGAAAAAGTTTTGGTCAGACGGATCAGACCACATACATAGTCAACAAGACATTTGAGGTATGGCAAAGGAGACTATATTATATATGTGTTTCCTTACAAAAGGAGGTCAGACCTTTACAACCAATCTAGGTTTGACCTACCGAAGTTACATTAGTCATCACATCCACCTCGGCTTCAGTTTTCACTTCGATCCCCTTTTTGGTTTGGTCGGAGTGTTCAAGGAGATACCTGCCGCCTCTGTGTCGGCCTCAGTTTGGGTGCCCAATCTGGCCTCCACCGCAACAACTTCAATTGGGGTCTCGACCGTGTCGACGGTCAAATTCGCCACCTCTGCGTTCTCCTCCTCCACCGGCTTCGGCACCTGAAGGAAAGAAAGATCAAATTCCAGAAACGCGGTGCTGACTTTCCCAAGACACTCCTCGTACCCGTAGTCGAAGCCGACGGTGCCAGCCTCGTTCATTTCCTCTTTGAAGTCCTCGGAGGCCTTGTATTCCCTGACAGCTGTTTCGATTGCTATCTTCATCAGCTCCCGGGTCATCTTTAATAGACCCTTATATCGCTCTGCCTCCGCCTGGTGGCCCCGTGAGTGCCTCTCGGATTTAGCCAGGCGCCCCTCCTCCACCTCTAGCCGGCGGGTCAGAGCTTTCACCTTTAGCTTCCTACTTTTTAACTTCACCTCCCGGTCAGCCTCCTGAGCCAGCGAGTCTTCTATCCGCTTCTTTTGGACCTCCGACTTGGCCTACAGAGCAGATAGTTCTCCTTCGACAGCCCGAAGAATGGACAGCTCTGTCCTGGTGGCTGTTAGCGCCGCCCACGCGGTGTCCCTCACCGCCTCTGCTGCCTCTGCCCTCTTGGTCAAGTGCTGCTTTAGATCGAGCAACTCGCCCAAGCCGTCGTCCATTAGCAGCGTATCCTGGAGGAGCTACTGACAATTAGGCAGCTAGAAACTTACGAACAATAAAATAAAAGACGGAGACCTGAACCCGAAACTTACCCCCAGTAGGTGATGAAAGGAACTTTTGGTGGCCTCGTTTACCGATCGTCGGCCGACGTTGGTAACCGCCCTCTGGAGCTGCTCTTTGACCTACTCAGTGTCTTGAATGGCACACCACTTCTGGCACTCTCCATTGTCATCGACTTCGTCGGCCTCCCCCTCGACGGCCATCAACCCTCCAGCTACTTGTTTCCCCTCGGCCATCGGGGAAATCTCCGTCGTCGATCCGATTGGCAGAGAGATTGGAGTCATCTCTGCCCCGGTCGGCATCGAGAGTTCCTCTCCCGTCCGGGCGACTGACTGCCTGACTGATGACAAATGCTCTGGTGCCATCACCTTCCGGCGATCCGCCAGCGGCACGTTGTCGTCAGATTCCACCAAAACCACGATGATGGATGGCTCCTTTGTTCTTTCCTTCTTCGGCCTTTCGGGTGCTAGCTCCACCACCCGCTGCCTCTTCGGCTCCCTGGGAGTCGGCTCAGAAATGCGGATGGCCCTCCTCTGCACCGATCGTGCCGAAATGATCGCCCGATCCGGCTTTATTTTTCCACCTACCAATAAATAAAGTTAGGGTCAGTAACGACATCGAAATCTACAAGGGATAGAATGATAATTATCCTCCCAACGGCCTTCGTCCTACCCAGCATTCGGTGTTGGTTGATCCCAGCCTGTTGGAGACTCCCCTCGTGGAGCAGGGCGCCGACAAACACCGGGTCCTCGTCGTTCAGCCTATGGAAGTCGGCCTCATCGGCCCTCAGTATCTTCCTTCCATTTGCGGCATTCGGCCTGGGTCCTCTCCATGTTGGCTCAAAGCCCCATGGCTCTAAGCTATCTACAAAAAATTACCGGGACTTCCATTCATGAATGGCCGATGGAAGCCCTCCTAATATCTTTCGGCCAGGACGGGGGCTGAACACCCACCATTCCCGACTTCGGAAATCCAGTTTTAGCAAGAAGAAGTTAGAAAATAGCGATGGCCTCGGCTCGATGCTCGCCTCCCAACAAAAGACCATGAAGCCGCAGATGGCCTGAATGCTATTCAAGGTCAATTGGGAAGGAGTAATGCTATAAAAGTTGAAAATCTGGATAAAAAAGCTATGGAGTGGAAATCGGAGGCCGGCTTTCAGATGGTCTTCGTACATGGAAAGAGCTCCTAAGGTCAGTGGGCCGTTCACTCTCCCCTCACGACTCGGGATAGTCAGGTGCAAGGTAGAAGGGATACTATAAACAACCCTAACGTTCTCTACCCTCTCCCGAGTCATGGTTGAAGGAATATCGTACGGGCTTGGTTCCCTATTCCCATGAGCCGAACTCCAACCACCGGAGGCCATTCTAATGGAAGCTATAGAAAAGGAAGAAGACGGATGCAGAACTAACCTGGTTTTCGGGTTTCCTAAGGGAGCTAGAGCAGCAGAAGAAGGGAGCTCTCTCTCTCCAAGCCCAAGCGCAGCGAAAGACCCCCTCTGGGCATTCGCCCCTCCTTTTATAGGCGTTGAGAGGTCGCCTCCCAGCGCCCCTCGAGCACCACGATCCATGGCAGGTGACACGACTCCTTGATTGGACGGGGAGGCTGAAGGGATGCACCGAATCATGCCAGATCACGATCCGCGTAACCGCCTGGCTGATGGTGGATAAGCCGCTCTGGGCACCGTGCCGACTGCTCGGATCTTGCCGTGTGCCCCACGTCGCGTCAGGGGCACGTCGGGCGGGTGTTTTGGGCTGGCAGCCCATCATGGCACCATACCAGCAATAATTGCCTCTCCTATCACTGCCAATCTGGTACTGGCACCTGTGCGAGGGTGGAGTTTCAGAGCAGAAGACGGTCGGTCTCAGCACGCCGAATCGGATTCGCAATCATCTTAAGGACTGGCGCACTTATTGCCAATTAATACTCTCATCCTTCGAGTCTACGGACCTGCTCGGAGGACAAGGGCAAGGGGGGCAACTGTTATACCCTGCCGGCTCATCATCAAGCTGGACAGGCCCCTCTTCGTGGTTCGACCGGACCGCTCTTCTAAAGATCCGATGGCCACACCTCAGTTGAAGTCCGACCCACGGGGGTAGAGGTTCGAACGATCCACTCCTGCTGAGGTCCGGCCCATTGCTCTCCTTCGGAAGTCCGGTCCACGGGGGCAGAAGTCCGAACGACCCACTCTTGCTGAAGTTCAGCCCATTGCTCTCCTTCGGAAGTCCGACCCACAGGGGCAGAGGTCCGAATGACCCACTCCCGCTGAGGTCTGGCCCATTGCTCTCCTTCGGAAGTCCAGCCCACGGGGGTGGAAGTCCGAATGACCCACTCCTGCTGAAGTCTGGCCTATTGCTCTCCTTTAGAAGTCCGACCCACGGGGGTAGAGGTCCAAACGACTCACTTCCGCTGAGGTCTGGCCCATTGCTCTCCTTCAGAAGTTCGACCCACGGGGGCAGAGGTCCGAACGACCCACTCCCGCTGAGGTCCAGCCCATTGCTCTCCTTCGGAAGTCCGACCCACTTCTTCGAAAGTCCAGCCAGTTGCTCTCCTTTGGAAGCTCCGATGGACGCTCTTCCTCGAAGGTCCGATTGGCCCTCCCGGTCAGCGTCCGACCAGGTCACTTCAGAGATCCAGAGGACTCCAAAAGCCTCTTTCTGTTGTAACAGAATCCCGCCATGTCAGCAACACTGCTCCACTACTCCCACAACGCTGCCCTATCCGGGCGCCACGTGGCCACTCTCCAGATTCTCCTGGAGGTAGATCGGTCTTTCTCGGCCTCTTCCCTAACGGATTTTGGACTGTTCCGCACCTATATAAGGTACCCGGGGGACCCTGTTTGGAGCTAAGTACACTCTCCTCTCTCTCTACACTACATTCTCCTCGATTCTTCCATTCTGTTGCTCTCAAGCTCCTGCTGACTTAGGCATCGGAGTGTCCCCCGCCGGAACACCACCGGCGCCTTGGAAATTTTGTTGCAGGTTGACCGGGAGAGGAGCACTCCAGCACAGCCGACTGAGCCCGGTTCAGGAGAAGTTGCAGCAACACCTGGTTAATACGATCTACCAAGAAAAAAAAAAAAAAGTGATTAAGCATGCTATCGGCCCACAAGTATATATATGGACCCCTCGTTATCATTATTGCTTCATGTTATCACTGGGAAAAGAAATTCCATGAATAAATTATCTATTTGATATCTCATTTAATTAGTTTGCACTATGGAGAAACAAGTGGAAAATTTTGGTGGTAATTTTGAACAAGAAGACCTTCATGTTCCACTTTGAAAATCAAGGTATACTCCTGCTAAGGTTGGACGTACGGGTTATGATCGAGGGCAAACCTTTAGGGGCAACTACCATTAGATTAAATTATTCTCATGTTTGTGTTGTACAATTAGGCGGCGCTTGTGCTGGTATCAAATCTGCAATTCATTTCCTAAAAAAGGATTGGGTTTTATTGGAAAGTGATTCCATCATTGTTAATACATTAATTTTTACAAGACTTTAATTTTTAAATTTAAAATTTTAAATAAATTTATTTTCTCAAAATTTATCAATTTTTTATTTTTCATATTTTTTAAATTTCTTTTCTTTTTTTTTTCTTTTTCTGAAAAGCCTTTAAATTTAAAATTTAAAATAGAAAAACAATTTTATTTTCTTGAAATCTTTTCATTTTTTTTCTTTTATATTTTTTATTTCTTTCATTTCATTTTTTTTAGTAGATTAATCAAAGAAAACATTAACGAAATAAAAAAAAAAAATATTGATTATCATATAATCCATGTACCGTACGAGTACAAATCTAGTTACTTGATATTTTATAATGAAAAATGAATTCTTACCATTTTTACAGCTACTCGTATCTTTTGTGAGGTTAGGCTAGTTGGATATGCTTGGGACTATGAAGTTCCCTTTGCACTGGGCAATATTTATTATTGACATAAATATGGAAGGCTGGTTAAATTTTCTTTCTGGTATTCATCTCTCTCTTCTCTAATTTTTAACCTGGATCATTCCGAGTTTATTATGAATGTAGTGCTTCTTCCGCTTTAACAGGTTTTTAGTATAATTCTACTATCTTACCGGCTTCTGTTAACTTAGTTCAATTCACTCACTATGAAGCTGCTATGGATACTACATATTAACTATAGTATGCACTATTAATTTTTGGGCTGAAGGAAGGCAATTACCTATTTTCTCAACTGTTATGTTTGCTGAACTCATGAGGACATGGATGAGATTGTATGTTGCTACTCAAGTGTTGAATTTTGACAGATTATGGATAGAAGGTGATTCAAGTATTTTTATCAATTGCCTTTCTACATCCATGTATTGCAGGAGACAGTAATAAACTTTGGTAAGAGATATGGCGGGATGGATGGTAGCCACCAAGGAAATAATTATATCTCATTTTTGCCGGAAGGTTACTCAGTTGTTGATTGCTGATAAAGCATTTGAAGGAGACTTTTTAATTAACATGAACCAGTCTCTACCTCCTGACTTAACCATTCTTCTTGAAGCTGAAGCTTTTGAGGTGGAATATTTAAGACAAAGATGACTTATTTTGGACTTTGCATCAGCCAAGCTTTATATATTTTACCTTTTATCCTTATTTGGTTCTTTGAACCCTTATATGTGCGCCCCCCCCAACTGATAAATATATGTACATATAGTATATATATGAATATATGTACATATAGTATATATATGAATATATATACATAGAGTATATGTTGGAATATGACAGATTTGGTCTACTTATATTGATCTAATAGAGTTTGAACTTGGTTGATCAAGTAATATATTGGCGATCAACGTCCAAGAGGCGTAAAGCCGATCAATGTTCAAGAGGCGTAAAGCCGATCAACGTCCAAGAGGCGCGAAGCTGATCCACGTCTAAGAGGCGCAAGGCTGATCGATGACTAAGAGGTATAAAGTCAATCAATGCCCAAGAGGCGTAAAGTCGATCAACATCCAAGAGGTGCGAAGCTGATCAACGTCCAAGAGGAGCAAGGCTGATCGATGCCTAAGAGACGTAAAGTCGATCGATGTCCAAGAAGTGTAAAGCCGATCAACAAAACACTCAAGAAGCGCAAGACCGACTGATACCCATGTGATGTGAAGTTGATTGATGTCCTAGGGAATCTAAAGCTGGTCAAAATTTAAAGGGAGCATAAGGCTGATCAATGATCTGTGATGGACGACGATTGCTGCACGTGCTGATGTCTTAACAAACTAACCGTTTACAGCTAGATTTGGCTGGAATCGGTTAGGATTGAGGTCTATAAATACCAGTGAATGCGAGGAAAAAGGGGATTCGAAAAGAGAGAGATTCTGGAATACCCTTAGCCAAGCTTTTCTTCAGACCGGATCTGTTTCGGTCCATACTTGGTGGTGAGCTCGAGCATCAAGAGTTCTCTTCATCAAAACTTGCGTGAAGGTGAAGAAGATCAGAGTCAAGGATGAAGAAAGGACAGATCAGCTAATCGAATTCAACTCTAGCAAATTTAATTCAAGCTCAAGCATCATTGTAATCTGGACACAACAGATTGTCGCGTTATAAAGGGGAAGCTTGGCAAAAGAGTTTTTTAAGAATCTAAAAGAAAACATGATAAAAGGTAGAAACCGGAATCTTCCCGTCGAAGAAATTCCTCGTTTTCCAAGAGAGAATGATCCAATTCTTGACAAAATGGGTGTTGTACCTGCTGGAAACCTGGATCAATAATGATTAGATACTCTTTTGAATAAGATAGAAGTGTTTACTGCGATAGTTCAAAATCTCCAAGAAGTCACTACGAGTGAACCATTACGACCTGCTACTTCAAGGAATAGCCGGCGATCTTCTCTCCAGGTAAGTAGACGCCTAAGTCCAAGAAGACACTGACCTTATCAACACTCTTCAGGACAACACTCTTCCCCGTAGTAACACCATCGGTCTCACTATCATGCTAAGAAGCGAAACAAGGGAAAGCGCCCGTGATCTTATTCAATGTCTTCTGGTGAATCAACTCCTGACAGTGCTCAGACTCCAAATCTTGGAAGAGTTAATGATTTTGAAAAGAAATTCAGAAAATTAGAACTGCAGATCACCAAACTTGGCTAGCAGAGGAAGACGGAGGATACAACGCCAAGCTACGACATCTTGCCTCCCTTTTCTAAGAAAATTATGGAGGAAAGGATCCCTCACCATTTTAAAATCCCACAAGTTGAGCCATATAATGGATCGGTTGATCCCTTGGATCATCTGAGTAGCTTTAAAGCCCACATGTTGATCCAAGGAGCATCATACGCGCTCTACTGTCTTGCTTTTCTAGCGACTCTGAAAAAAGTTGCAAGAATGTGGTATTCAAGCCTCCAGCCAAATACCATTCATTCTTTCGGTCAGTTGGAGAAGTTATTCATCTCTCACTTCAGAACAAGTAGAAGAATGCCAATAAACTCCGATAGTTTTTTCTTCATTCAATAACTAGAAGGAGAGTCTTTGAGAGACTATATAATAAGGTTCAATTCTACCATATTAGAGATTCCAGATCTCAATGAATATGTGGCAATGTTAGCTATGAAGAAGGGACTGCGAGCCTCCAGGTTCACATTCTCTTTTGACAAAAAATTTCTGACCAATTATTCTGAACTACTGGCTTGCATCCAAAAATATGCTCAGGCTGAAGAATAAGCCTTGAGCTAACGACAAGTAGAAAGAAAATCGGTGCCAAGCAAGAAGAATTCCAAAGAAAATGAGTTTCGATCTCCTGGAGTCCGACCAATTCAACGGCTAGTTCAAAGGCCAAAGAACTTGGTCGGCAGGAACTATGTCAATAGATTTGACACTTACACCCCCTAACTCTTCCTAGAGAAAAAAATTTAATAGAAATAGAGAAAGAAAATTTTCTTCAAAGGCCAAGGCCAATGAGAGCTCCACCTAATATGCACAACAAAGCCAAATATTGTCGATTTCATCGTGATCATGGACACACTACAGAAGAGTGTATTCAATTGAAGGATGAGTTGAAGATTTGATTAAACATGGTTATCTGGGTAGATACATTCGAAACCAAAACCAAAACCGACCAATTGAGGTAGCAGCACCTAGGCCAACTGCCCCAAAAATGATTACTGATGGAACGGAGCTTCCAAATCAACAATCAATCGATAGATCGGTTGGAATGATTCATCAAGCATATTATGAAGATGACCGGAGTGCCAAAAGGCTTCGAAGAAGCATTAGCTTTTCTGATGATGACATACAAGGCATTCGATGCTACATAATGATCCTATAGTAATTTTCGTAATAATTGCAAACTATGATGTACACAGAATTTTGGTTAATAATAGAAGTTTTACTGAAGTCTTACTTTATGATGCTTTTGTCAAGGTGAACTTGCCAATTGATAAGCTACGAAGAATTCATATGCCATTGACTGGATTCGATGAAAATTCTATGGGAGTAGAGGAAGAAATTACACTTCTCGTAACTCTCGGAACAATGCCGAAGCAAAGGACTTTTCCTCTTACTTTTATGGTTGTTCGGATTTCCTCTGCATATAATGCAATCTTAGGAAGGCCTGCTCTGAATAAATTCTAAGCCATCGTATCGACATATCACTTGTTGATGAAATTCCCAACCCAAAATGGGATTGGAGAGGTAAGAGGAAATCAATAGATGGTTCGTCAATGTTTAACAATTCAAAATCAGCAATTAATCAATAATTCAACTTCAGAGCAAATGGATCCACGTGATCCGACTGAGGGAGTAATCATATCAATAGAAAGAACTATTCATATTTCTCTGACGAAAGATGATCTAACTAAAACTGTTCAAATTAGAAGTTCACTCAATGAAGATCAAAGAAAGGAATTGATTGACTTCCTACAAAAGAATGTTGATATATTTGTATGGACAGCTGTCGATATGATGAGAATTCCTCCTGAAGTAATCATGCATGAACTTAAGGTGGATCCACTTAGTCGGCCTATCCGTCAAAAGAAGCGAAATTTTGTCCCAGAAAGGCAAAAAATCATCAATGAAGAAGTATCCAAATTGCTTGATGCCGGATTTATTAGAGAGGTTCATTATCCTGATTGGCTTGCCAATGTAGTAATGGTAAGGAAAGCCAACGAAAAGTGAAGGATATGCATATATTATACTGATCTTAACAAGGCATGTCCTAAAGACAGTTTTCCTTTGTCTAAAATTGATCAACTTGTTGATGCAACGGCAGGACATAAATTCTTGAGTTTTATGGATGTTTTTTCTGAATATAATCAGATACGAATGAGTCCAGAAGATGAAGAAAAAATATCTTTTGCTACAGACCGAGGGATATATTGTTACAAAGTAATGCCAATTGGTCTTAAGAATGCCGGAGCTACCTATCAGAGGTTAGTGAATAAGATCTTCGAAGATCATATTGGTAAGACCATGGAAGTATATGTAGATGATATGATCGTCAAAAATAATCAGTCTGATGATCATATTAAAGATCTGCAAATAGTCTTTGATATTTTACGGCAAAATCACATGAAGTTAAATCTGACCAAATGTATTTTTGGTATAACTTTTGAAAAATTTTTGGATTTCATGGTCACAAAGCAAGGAATTGAAGCTAATCCAGAAAAAATTCGAGCCATATTAGATATAAGGCATCCTGTGAATAAGAAGGAAATTTAGCAGTTGGTTGGAAAGATCACTTCATTGAGCCGATTTATTTCTCGTTCAGTCGAGAGATGTTTGCCTTTCTTTAAAGCCCTACGACAGACCAAGGAGTTTAATTGGTCGGATGATTATCGGCTGACATTTGAGGAGCTTAAAAAGCACTTAACGAATCCGATCATATTGTCCAAACCTCAAGAATGAGAAGATTTGTATCTCTATTTGGCTGCATCTGATGAAGTAGTTAGTTCAGTATTGGTAAGAAAAGAATCCGATGGGTCACACAAACCCATCTATTACATCAGCAAAGTCCTTCATGATGCTAAAAGAAGATACCCAAAACTTCAGAAGATTGTTTATACCTTGGTAATATCGGCAAAGTGCCTCAAGCCATATTTTCAATCTCATCATATCATTGTATTGATCGATCAACCTTTGAGAACTGTTATGCAGCATCCTGATACTTTTGGTCGGATGGCAAAGTGGGCAATCAAATTGAGTGAATATGATATTATTTACCAATCTCATTCTGCAATGAAAGCCCAAGTGTTGGCTGATTTCCTAGTTGAATGTACTTAGGATAACAACGAAGACGGAGATCAGGCATATATTGAAGCAGAGAAGATTGATTGTCCTTGGATTCTTCATGTGGATGGAGCTTCAAATTCTTCAGGTTGTGGAGCTGGATTAATTCTATCTAGTCCAAATGGAGATGTGACAGAATATGCTCTTCGATTCTCTTTCAGAACTTCTAATAATCAGGCCGAATATGAAGCTCTCTTGGCTGGTTTAAGAATTGCAAAAAAATTAAATATCCGAAGGTTAAAAGTACTATCTGATTCATAATTAATCATCAACCAAGTAAAAGGAGATTTTGAAGTTCGTGATATGACTTTAGCTTTATACCCGGAGAAAGTTCGAGAGCTCGGAGCTCTATTTGATTCTTGGGACATCAGTCATGTCCCAAGAACTAAAAATTCTCGAGCCGATTCATTGTCCAGATTGGCTACTTATACACCTGATTTAATGGGTCGGACTTTTGTAGAGCAATTGAAAGTTCCGAGCATTTTGGTGAATGAAAAAGAAAAGGTCCTTCAAATAAAGCCAGAAATGAATTGGATGAATCCAATAATCAGATATCTGATCGAAGGAGTATTACCTGAAGACAATGTAGAAGCCAAACAACTCTGAAGGACTGCTTCTCAATATATCATTTTAGACGGATTATTATATAAAAAATCATTCTCCCAGCCACTATTGAAATGTTTATCTCCTTCAGATGCTGAATATGCTCTTAGAGAAGTGCATGAAGGGATATGTAGTGACTATTTGGAAGGCAGATCATTGGCTTATAAAATTATAAGGCAAGGATATTATTGGCCGATTATACAAAAGGATTGGACGGATTTTGTAAGAAAATGTGACCCTTGTCAAAGGTATGCAAATATACAAAGGCGTCTTGCCAGTCAAATGACACAATTAACTGCTCCATGGCTATTTGCTCAGTGAGGAATGGATATTCTTGGTCTGTTTCTTCCAACTTCTGGACAACGAAAGTTCTTCATTATTGCTATTGATTATTTTACCAAATGGGTGGAAGCTGAACCCTTAGCCCAAATCTCAGAAAATAAAGTTGAATCATTTGTTAGAAATGCCATCATATATAGATTTGGAATTCCTCATGCTATCATTACTGATAACGGAAGGTAGTTTGACAATAAAAAATTTAGTGATTTCTGCGCCCAGTTCCACATTCTTCACAAACTAACATCAGTCGGACATCCGCAAGCTAATGGAGAAGCCGAGGTAACAAATCGGACCATCCTTCATGGATTGAAGACCCAATTGAATGAAGCCAAAGGATCTTGGGCTGATGAACTCAACTCCATTTTATGGGCTTATCGGACAACTCCGTGGTCTACAACAAGAGAATCTCCGTTTAACCTTGCTTATGGGGGTGAAGCTATGTTACCTATAAAAATTGTTCTTCATTCTTGAAGAACTGACTGCCTTGAAGAGTTGAATAATGCTGATCAATTGAGAGTGGATTTAGATCTACTCGAAAATTTCAGATTACAAGCACAGTTAAGAATGGCAGCATATCGACAGAAAGTGGCACGATATTATAATTCAAGAGTCAAGGCTCGAATTTTTTAGACTGGAGATCTTGTCCTACACCGAACAATAATATCTAGACCAACTGATCAGGGTAAACTTGCTCCAAATTGGGAAGGTCCTTATTGCATCAATGAAGTCGTGCGACCCGGGACCTATCGACTTGAAAGTTTGGATTATTATCCTATAGCTAGACCATGGAATGTAGAGAATCTTCGTAATCGCTCCACTCCAGATCGCAAGCCGTCGAGAGTCCTCTCACTCGCCCCTCAGCATCAGCGAGCTCCTTTTCGAGGTCCTTGACCTTCAACTCAAGGGCCCCACTCGCACCGGCCTTCTCCTTTAGGTCGGCCTTCAAAGACTCGATCTCGGTGGCCTGCTGCCGCTCGAGATGCTCCCCGCTCTGTAAGTGGCTCCTGATATAGAGGGCCTCAGCACCAATCTATACAAAGAAAGAGAGAGGTCAGCATCCCTGCCATGTCTTGCCGGT
The DNA here is from genome assembly GCA_021397845.1 of Areca catechu. Lineage (NCBI taxonomy): Eukaryota > Viridiplantae > Streptophyta > Magnoliopsida > Arecales > Arecaceae > Areca > Areca catechu. The sequence continues at coordinate 44,136,402 of CM038039.1, forward strand.
CGCATGCTTGGATGGAGAAGTCCATCAAGCGTTCAGCAAGCTCGGGGCTTCGGAGTGTAAGGTTCGGTGGCAAGGCGGAATCATAGATTTCAAAATTTTTTATCTTAATGAAATCTTCACCAAACCTTCAACCCAAAATCTCCTTAAAAGAATTAAAACATATAAGATGTTTATATAAGATTTAATCTCAAATCAAGATACTAACCAGTATCGCAAAATCCAAACTCTGAATCTCCACCAGGCGCCCAAATGTTCACCCTCCAATGGTGATCCACACAGAAAAACAATGAAGACAAAATTTCTATTTCTTGGTTCCTCTTCTTGAATTCTTTTTCAAGAATTCAATTCTTGGACCTTTAGGCTGAAATTTTCTTTCTTGAAAATTTCCTTTTCTTCCTTCTTTCCTCTTCTTGAATTTTCTTCAAGAATTCCCTTTCTTGAATCCCTTTTCTTGAATTGAATTGGAAGAAAAAATTAAGACAGTCAAAGTCTTAATTCAAGAAAGAAAAGAAGAAAAGATCCTTTCCCTGTTCTTTCCTTTACCGTTCAAGACCTTCTTCTTATTCTTGTTTAGGGTCAGAGTTTCGACAGAGGATACCTCTGTAAGGGAAACAATACCCAACAAGAACAAGAGGAAGGAGTATTCTGGAGAGGAAGTGAGGGAATTGGATCTCTGAACTATGTTGCGTGAAAACCCCCGAGAACCCCAACCCTATTTATAGATCTCAGAGGGGTGTCATCTCGAAACAACGCAACCCTCTGAAACCCCAGGAATCACGATCCCTCATTCCTCACGCGTCCCCTCAACCAAAAATCATGATTCTCCGATTTGATTTTCGTTTTTCCGACGAGGAGAACTCTCGGAAAAACTTTAGGAAGGATCGCGACTTTTGGAGACGGATTTGCGACCGAAAAGCGACGGATCTTTTTCTTAAATTTTTCTGGCCATCAGATCCAGATCCAAGGGTGCCAGACAAGGATCTGAAATGCTCCTCTTCAGAATTTCTCCGACGTTTTTTCTTCTCACGCGTTTTAAGAGAAGTCCACGCGCGTGGACTTTCTTTCTTGGCGCGCGCGGGTGAGAGAAGGGAGGGGGCGGCTTGGAGAGAGGGTCTCAGTGAATTAAATTCACTTGGGTTCAGCCATGGGTTAGCCCAATGTCCTAAAAATTAAATTGGACCTTAATCTGGTTCAATTAGAACCCAATTAAGCCCAATTCGGAACCAAATTCGAATCTGATTCGAATAGAAATTTGGTCTGCAACACATGCTAGTGTGTTTATCCTGCAAACATGATTTAATTCCAAATTAAATCCTTCATCAATTTTCTTTTGTGTGTGACCCATTGGGTTCCACACCTAGCCAGCAGTAGGTCCGAGTGCTATTTGACTTAATTCGGTTAGATCTCAACTAAGCCGATTTAGGTCAACTCAAACTAGCTCGACTCGGTCAATTAGAATCTAATTCAAATTGACTGATTTGAATTACCATGACTCAATCATATACCTACAAGACAAGATTGACGTCTAGCAACGTATCATGTCTACCCGGAAGATGTGGAATTTTGGTGGAATTACCAAAATACCCTTCAGTGGTGAGTTACCGGGCAATTCAGTCCTTTGATCAACTTGCATCCCGAATATGATTATGAATATGGATATTTGTCAAATCCAATTTTCATATTCATCCCTAGCTCAATCTTTATAATGATGATTCATTAATGAACCATTAGAAAATAACTCTAATGTTCATACTTTGATCAAAGGTTTCCTGAATCCATCATTTGAAATTAGCTTGATGCTATTCCCTCTTACTAGGGATGATCAATTCCTTGTTGACCTACTCACAACCTTCATATACAATCCACCATAACCAGTATCACCTCGTGCATGACTCAGTGTCATGATTGACTGCGAACCAAAGTATGGATTCATGTATATAAGGTACTATGGTAGTCTCAGGTCAAAGGACCACATGCACTACTCCCACTATGAGAATTATCTATTGACAAACAGATAAGGTTCCATTAGATATTCTCAATCTGGATCAATTCAGTGAACTCATTCTCCAATGAACACTCACATCCTAGTATTAGTGTCAAACACAAGTGACTGTGAGATCAGTCACCCTTATTACAAAACATATATAGGATGTGCTGGTCTTGCCGGAAACATTGATCCCCAACTCAATGTCCCATCGACCAGGAATATTTTAGATTAGGGTTTTAAGGCTTTAGGTCTCACTGGTATGATCTCATCATAACCCTAGAACCATAGCCCTAATCTATGGGGTTCATCATAAAATCAAAAAGACACAGTAAATGATGAAAATAATGCCTTTATAAAATGTCAATTCATTGATTTTGGGATCAAAATTACAATATTTCAATTGGCTTTTAGGGCACAATCTTTCAATCTCCCACTTGCACTAAAGCCAATCGCCTTTAAATCTTAACCCCATACAATCAAGGTGGCGATCAAACTCTCGCTGTGATAGAGCCTTAGTGAACGGGTCTGCTATGTTGTTCTTCGTTTCTACCCTTTTAATGTAGACTTCTTGTCTTTCGACAATCTCTCGAACGAGATGGAAGCGTCTCAGAATGTGCTTTGATTTGTGATGAGCTCTTGGTTCCTTTGCTTGAGCAACAGCCCCCGTATTATCACAGTAAAGTGATACTGGACCTTCAATCTCAGGAACTACGCCCAACTCTGATATGAACTTCTTCATCCAGACAGCTTCCTTGGCAGCTTCACTAACAGCAATGTACTCTGCCTCAGTTGTTGAGTCAGCTACAGTTTGCTGTTTAGAACTTTTCCAACTTACAGCTCCTCCATTAAGGGTAAAAACATACCCAGATATAGATTTGCTGTCATCTGGATCTGATTGAAAACTAGAATCTGAATAAGCTTCTAGTTTAAGATCAGATCCTCCGTATATTAGAAAAATATCCTTAGTTCTTCTTAAGTACTTAAGAATATTTTTCACAGCCTTCCAATGATCCTCTCCTGGATCAGCCTGAAACCTGCTGGCTATACCTAAGGCATATGCCACATCAGGCCTAGTACATAACATAGCATACATAATAGACCCTACTGCCGAAGCATAAGGTACCGAATTCATTCTATTTCTTTCTTCAGGTGTCTTAGGAGACATCTTCTTAGAAAGATGTATGCCATGACCAATAGGTAAGTAACCTCTTTTACTTTCCTCCATGCTAAATCTTTTTAGCACTTGGTCAATGTACCTAGACTGGGATAAACCTAGCATCCTCCTAGATCTATCTCTATAGATATTGATGCCTAGTATATAAGATGCTTCTCCCAAGTCTTTCATGGAAAACTGTTTAGATAACCATACCTTGACTGATTGTAACATTGGGATATCATTCCCAATGAGGAGTATGTCATCTACATACAGAACCAAGAAAATTATGGCACTCCCACTAGTCTTCTTGTACACACAAGGTTCATCCTCATTTTTGATAAAGTCAAATTCTTTGACTGTCTTATCAAATCGGATGTTCCAACTCCTAGATGCTTGCTTTAATCCATAAATAGATTTCTTTAGCCTACATACCTGATTAGGTTTAGTCTCCAAGACAAAACCTTCTGGCTGTGACATATAAACCTCTTCCTCAAGGAAACCATTGAGGAATGCAGTCTTCACATCCATCTGCCAGATTTCATAATCATGATATGCTGCTATAGCAAGCATGATCCGAATAGATTTGAGCATGGCAACAGGAGAAAATGTTTCATCATAATCTATTCCCTGTTTTTGTCTGAAACCCTTAGCCACTAATCTGGCTTTATAAGTTTCAACTTGGCCATCTGTCCCAATCTTTTTCTTATAGACCCATTTGCATCCAATAGGGTTAACACTCTCTGGTGCATCAACCAAAGTCCAGACTTGGTTGACATACATGGAGTCCATTTCGGATCTCATGGCTTCCAGCCATTTGTCTGAGTCACTACTTATGACAGCATCCGTATATGTTAGAGGCTCATCATTATCAATGATTCGGGCTTCATTATTTTCAATAATGAACCCATACCTTTCAGGTGCATGTCGCACTCTATCAGACTTACGGATAGGAGTGGTGTGTTCAGGTTCTATACTAACTATGTTATGATTTTGTTGAGATGTATCTATTTGTTGAACTTCTTCAAGTTCAATATTTCTCCCACTGCCCTTTTGTAGGATGAATTCCTTTTCCATAAAAATGGCATGCCTACTGACTAAAATCTTTTGTTCAGTAGGGTGGTAGAATAGATATCCTATACTATTTTTGGGATATCCAACAAATAGACATTTTTCTGCTCTAGCATCAAGCTTTTGTCCAAAATTTCTTTTGACATAAGCTGGACATCCCCATATCTTAAGGTGCTTAAGATTGGGTTTCCTTCCCCTCCATAACTCATATGGAATGCCAGATACAGATTTGGATGGTACTCTATTCAAAATATTAGCCACTGTTTCCAAGGCATATCCCCAGAAAGAAACAGGTAAGTCTGTGAAGCACATCATGGACCGTACCATATCTAATAAAGTATGATTTCTCCTTTCAGCAACACCATTTAATTGTGGTGTGTAAGGAGGAGTCCATTCAGAGATGATTCCCTTTTGTTTAAGGTGATCAAGAAACTCGGTGGATAAGTATTCACCTCCTCTATCTGATCGAAGGATCTTAATACTTTTCCCCGTTTGTTTCTCTACCATACTTTGATACTCTAAAAATTTTTCAAAAGCTTCGGACTTATGTTTCATTAGATACACAAATCCGTACCTTGAAAAGTCATCAGTGAATGTGATGAAATATGAGTATCCACCCTTGGCCTGAGTTGTCATAGGTCCACATACATCAGTGTGTATGAGTCCTAATAACTCTGTTGTCCTTTCATTATGTCCACTAAATGGAGTCTTGGTCATTTTACCCATGAGACATGATTCACAAGTTCCTAATGATTCATAGTCATAAGGATTAAGGAATTTTTCCTTGTATAACTTGTTAATCCTCTGCTCACTAATATGTCCAAGACGACAGTGCCAAAGTAAAGTATTGTTTACTTCATCTCTTTTTCGTTTATTACTAACATGTAGTATATTGTCATCAGAAGATAAAGTTAAGAGACCATTGCAAAATATGCCATTAAATATTATTTCATTAGAAAAATTGATTGAGCAGCCACTGCTCATTACATTCATAATATATCCTTGTTTAAGTAACAAGGGTACAGATATGATGTTTCTAATGATTCTAGGCATAAAATAACAATTCTTTAACTCTAAAATCTTCCCAGAAGGCAGCTTCAACATATAAGTCCCTACAGCTTCTGCTTGGATGGAATCTCCTCCAGCACCGTAGAGCTCGAAGTCGCCTTCCTTCAAAACTCTAATGTTCTGTAGTCCCTGCAATGATTTGCAGATATGATGACCACAAGCAGTATCCAATACCCAAGAGTTTGAATTAGAAGTGTCTAATGACAAAATTGCATGTATCTCATACATACCTGTTGGTGCATTACTAGCACCGGGCTTCAGACTTGCAAGGTAAATCTTGCAGTTTCTTTTCCAGTGACCCGGCTTGCCACAATGAAAGCAGGTCATTTGTCCGGAGGCCTTCTTTCCTTTCTTTTTCTTGATGCCCCCTTTTGGGTTTAACCTCCTCTTGGAACCCTTTTTGCCTATTTTCTTCTTGTTTACACCATCCACAAGAAGAAGTGGAACCTTATTTTTCTTTAAATGGCTCTCTGCTGTTTTTAACATATTCAACAGCTCAGGCAAGGAAGTGTTAAGTTTGTTCATATGATAATTAAGAACAAACTGTGAAAATGACTCTGGGAGTGACTGCAGGATTAAATCCTGATTCAACTCCCCATCCATAACAAAACCCAATTGACCCAATCGGGTGATTAGGTCAATAACCTTTAATACATGGTCTTGTACGGATGTACCTTCTGTCATCCTTGCACGGAATAACTGCTTAGATATTTCATATCTTGCAGTTCGACTATGTTCTCCATAAAGTTCTTTTAAATTGAGCAATATGGAGTTTGTGTCCATGCTATCATGTTGCCTCTGTAACTCATTGGTCATAGAGGCAAGCATTATACACTTGACAGTAAGTGAGTCATTTTGCCACGTGTTATATGTGGTCTTATCCTCTTGCGAGGCATCTTCCCCTAATGGTTCCAAGGTTGGGGTATCAAGAATATAAGAAATTCTTTCTTGGCTGAGTACTATCTTCAGGTTTCTCAACCAATCAACATAGTTTGGTCCAGTCAATTTATTTGCATCAAGAATGCTACGGAGTGAGAGTGAAGAGGCCATTTAATCTACATTAACAAACAACATTACATAAGCAGACAATCAATGTTGACAAAACATAATTAAATTAGGACTTTAACTTAATTATGTCTCCCACTATTTTATCAAGCATCATAACCCTCAATATGATGATCGAGAAAACCCTAATTGGTTCTCTTAGTGGGGTTGAGATCCTAATTCCTTATAAGAGACCTTGTGTGTACACAACAAATCTTATATAAGTTCAAAGGTAGGAAAAACTCTTTCCAATTGTAATTCATACAATTCTCAACTTATCTTGGCCTCTAAAATATTAATAGTCTTGTGTGTACACAACAAACTATAATATTTTAGTTAAGTCAGACCCTTCATTGCTATATAGTCATGATATTAATCATAATACCCTTGTGTGTACACAACAAAGTATTATATTAAATCATTCCATAAGCATCAAATATACCAAGAAAAAATTATGTTAGTCACCATAAAGAAAAGGCCTTGTGTGTACACAACAAACCTAATATGGATCATAACATAATAATGACTTGGCATGAAGGAAAGCCATATGTAGTGAATATTACACTGAGCATATTAATCAATAATTAAGTTAATCATACCGGCCAGGTAAGTGGGAGAGTGGTGGGAGTCCCCCCGTTGCTTTCCTTAGACACCAATAAGAATTGGCCAGGTCAGTCAACGGAACCAATTAAAAACCACGTCCTCTTTACCGATCATGAACCACTTTTCCTAGACACCGAATGATAAACTAATCATATTGATTATTTTTGCTTTTGGTATATGACACTACAACTTAATATGTTGTTAAAGAGGGCTTTATTAAAACAAAGCACATTCTAGCAAATATGTGCCATAGTGTGCCATCATACTAGGACAACCATTTACCACATAATGGATCCACCATTATGCCAGGGCAACCTTATTTCAGTATGATGACTAGAAGGCTAAACATATCTCTATGCAAATTAAGGTTTAAGTGAAAACCTTAATTAGTGGCATACTTCAAACATATATGCATAATTAACACAAAAATGTGATTAGTGTGTCATCATACTAGGACAACCATTTACCACATAATGGATCCACCATTATGCCAGGGCAACCTTATTTCAGTATGATGACTAGATCTCTATGCATATCTCTACAACAATTAGGGTTTGAGTGAAAACCCTAATTGGTGACATTATAACAAACATATATTACATCTCATGTTACTTTTATAAAAATGCATCTAAAATTCAGAATATATATTTTAATCTTAATAAGGAGGCTCTGATACCACTGTAAGGTTCGGTGGCAAGGCGGAATCATAGATTTCAAAATTTTTTATCTTAATGAAATCTTCACCAAACCTTCAACCCAAAATCTCCTTAAAAGAATTAAAACATATAAGATGTTTATATAAGATTTAATCTCAAATCAAGATACTAACCAGTATCGCAAAATCCAAACTCTGAATCTCCACCAGGCGCCCAAATGTTCACCCTCCAATGGTGATCCACACAGAAAAACAATGAAGACAAAATTTCTATTTCTTGGTTCCTCTTCTTGAATTCTTTTTCAAGAATTCAATTCTTGGACCTTTAGGCTGAAATTTTCTTTCTTGAAAATTTCCTTTTCTTCCTTCTTTCCTCTTCTTGAATTTTCTTCAAGAATTCCCTTTCTTGAATCCCTTTTCTTGAATTGAATTGGAAGAAAAAATTAAGACAGTCAAAGTCTTAATTCAAGAAAGAAAAGAAGAAAAGATCCTTTCCCTGTTCTTTCCTTTACCGTTCAAGACCTTCTTCTTATTCTTGTTTAGGGTCAGAGTTTCGACAGAGGATACCTCTGTAAGGGAAACAATACCCAACAAGAACAAGAGGAAGGAGTATTCTGGAGAGGAAGTGAGGGAATTGGATCTCTGAACTATGTTGCGTGAAAACCCCCGAGAACCCCAACCCTATTTATAGATCTCAGAGGGGTGTCATCTCGAAACAACGCAACCCTCTGAAACCCCAGGGATCACGATCCCTCATTCCTCACGCGTCCCCTCAACCAAAAATCACGATTCTCCGATTTGATTTTCATTTTTCCGACGAGGAGAACTCTCGGAAAAACTTTAGGAAGGATCGCGACTTTTGGAGACGGATTTGCGACCGAAAAGCGACGGATCTTTTTCTTAAATTTTTCTGGCCATCAGATCCAGATCCAAGGGCGCCAGACAAGGATCTGAAACGCCCCTCTTCAGAATTTCTCCGACGTTTTTTCTTCTCACGCGTTTTAAGAGAAGTCCACGCGCGTGGACTTTCTTTCTTGGCGCGCGCAGGTGAGAGAAGGGAGGGGGCGGCTTGGAGAGAGGGTCTCAGTGAATTAAATTCACTTGGGTTCAGCCATGGGTTAGCCCAATGTCCTAAAAATTAAATTGGACCTTAATCTGGTTCAATTAGAACCCAATTAAGCCCAATTCGGAACCAAATTCGAATCTGATTCGAATAGAAATTTGGTCTGCAACACATGCTAGTGTGTTTATCCTGCAAACATGATTTAATTCCAAATTAAATCCTTCATCAATTTTCTTTTGTGTGTGACCCATTGGGTTCCACACCTAGCCAGCAGTAGGTCCGAGTGCTATTTGACTTAATTCGGTTAGATCTCAACTAAGCCGATTTAGGTCAACTCAAACTAGCTCGACTCGGTCAATTAGAATCTAATTCAAATTGACTGATTTGAATTACCATGACTCAATCATATACCTACAAGACAAGATTGACGTCTAGCAACGTATCATGTCTACCCGGAAGATGTGGAATTTTGGTGGAATTACCAAAATACCCTTCAGTGGTGAGTTACCGGGCAATTCAGTCCTTTGATCAACTTGCATCCCGAATATGATTATGAATATGGATATTTGTCAAATCCAATTTTCATATTCATCCCTAGCTCAATCTTTATAATGATGATTCATTAATGAACCATTAGAAAATAACTCTAATGTTCATACTTTGATCAAAGGTTTCCTGAATCCATCATTTGAAATTAGCTTGATGCTATTCCCTCTTACTAGGGATGATCAATTCCTTGTTGACCTACTCACAACCTTCATATACAATCCACCATAACCAGTATCACCTCGTGCATGACTCAGTGTCATGATTGACTGCGAACCAAAGTATGGATTCATGTATATAAGGTACTATGGTAGTCTCAGGTCAAAGGACCACATGCACTACTCCCACTATGAGAATTATCTATTGACAAACAGATAAGGTTCCATTAGATATTCTCAATCTGGATCAATTCAGTGAACTCATTCTCCAATGAACACTCACATCCTAGTATTAGTGTCAAACACAAGTGACTGTGAGATCAGTCACCCTTATTACAAAACATATATAGGATGTGCTGGTCTTGCCGGAAATATTGATCCCCAACTCAATATCCCATCGACCAGGAATATTTTAGATTAGGGTTTTAAGGCTTTAGGTCTCACTGGTATGATCTCATCATAACCCTAGAACCATAGCCCTAATCTATGGGGTTCATCATAAAATCAAAAAGACACAGTAAATGATGAAAATAATGCCTTTATAAAATGTCAATTCATTGATTTTGGGATCAAAATTACAATATTTCAATTGGCTTTCAGGGCACAATCTTTCACGGAGGGCCGAGTTCTCCAGCCCCATTCTGGAGGGGAGGTAGCGTCGTCCCTCCTCCCTCTGACTCTCTCCATGGGCGGGCGGCCATGCACCGCTGACCGAAGGACCCCGGGGGGCAAGCTGGGAGGCCGGTGCCATTATATTATAATATATTATTATAATATCTTTTAATTAATGTTATTTTTAGTTAATTTATTATTAATTTTAAATTAATATTATTTTTATATAGTTAATTAATATTTTTTAATTAATGTTATTTCAAAATAATATAATAATTAATATTACCAAAAAGTAATATGTAAAATTTTAATTAATACTAATTTCTTATTTCTTATTTATTTATTTAAAATTAAAATTTACTAATTAGATTTTGAAAAAAAATAATGGCATTTATTAAATTTTGAAAAAAAGGGGCTGTTTTTGAAATCGTCCGTGACGCACACGATTTCAAAATATCACATCAATTTAAAAATATCATATCAATTCTCAAATCAAATTTAAAAAAAATAAATTTATTTGAAATCATCTTTGGTAAAGACGATTTCAACTCAATTTAAAGTCGTCTTTGCCAAAAGACGATTTCATGCCATGCTAGCCACCATGTAATCCAAAAATACCTACTTTCCTACCACGTAATCCAAAAATACCTACTTTCATAAATATACTTCTGAACATCTATATCCGTAAATGTAGGGATTTTGTGGTGCTCCCAAGCCTTGGAGAGACTTGGGAGGCCATGGCAGAGATGTTCGAGGATCCCTAGGGCTTGGGGGCGTGTCCCAAGCGGGTCCTGGATATATTACAGGGGTTTCTTGGAGGTATTTCAGGGATGCTTTAAGTTTCAGTTTTATCTCATGTGACTTAGGGGGGAGTTTTTGAGAGACTGCAATATAACCTAGTTTGTGGGTTATAGAGTTTAAGTCCAAGTATTAGTTGGTTGGTTGCAATCAACTTAGGAAGCCCCAACCGTCTATGTGATTATATATAGGGAGTGTCGGTTTAGAGGGGTATGGGAGAGGAATCAGCGTGAGGGTTACATCACGCGGAAGAAGGGCTTGAGCGTGGAGGTCTTCCATGGGTTTGGAGAAGGGGATATTCCGTGAGGGAGTCCGCAAGGTGGAGTTGCTTCTCGGGTGTTAGAGAGGCGCTGGTTCTTGATTGTAATCAAGGTTTCTTCTCCAAGGATTAATAAAGATCAGCCTTTCTTTTCTCCTAATCTCTTCTATTACTTCTCCTACTTCTTGGTTTAGAAAGAAGGCTGCCATCATCACGTCAGGGTCTCTCCCATGGTGCTTCCACGGCATATATTATGATCTAGGATTTTCTAACAAGTGGTATCAGAGCAGGTTCGAGCATGGAGAGAGGAGTTTTCTATCCTAGGATCCCATTGAGATTTTTCCAGGATTTTGGAGAAGGGTTCAGATCTAGGATTTTCTCAAGGTGTTGAGAGGATTGATAAGATCTGGGGCTGCTGTTTACACCCTCTTTATATCAGGTATCTTCTTCAAGGTTTTTGTCAATCTTTCGCTGTTGTGATTATTCTAGATCATGGAAGGTAGTGGGATGAAGATTGGTGTGGAGAAGTTTGATGGAAAAGGGAGTTTCACTATGTGGAAGGTTGGGTGGAAGACTTGCTAGTTTAGATGGAATTAGATCTGGCTTTGGAAGATAGGCCAGGGGGTATGAATGACAAAGAGTGGATGTCCTTGGAGAAAAGGGCATGTGCCACGATTAGGACTTGTCTGGCGGATGAGATTTTGTATGGCGTGTTAGAGGAGAAGATTCCTAAGGGATTGTAGTCGAAGTTGCACACCATGTATATGGGAAAGAATATGTGCAATAAGTTAGTACTGAAGAAGCAACTGTACAGCCTTCGGATGCAAGAGAGTGAGGATGTTGCGGGACACATTCAGCGATTCGACCGGATGATCATGGATTTGCTCAACATTAGGATGGATTTAGAAGAGGAAGATAAAAGTCTGCTGCTTTTATGTTCATTACCCGGGAGCTTCGATCCGTTGGTGACTACACTGCTGTATGGAAAGGAGACGCTGGTGTATGAGGAGATCATATCAGTGCTAAGGTCCAATGAGCAGCGGGAATGGATGACGAAGAGGGAGGTCTTCCAGGAGGGTTTGGCTGTATCAGAGAGGCCAAGAAAATGGAAGAAGGATGAACAGGTGAGACGGGTATAGTCCAGGAAAGGCAGCATGGCTGGCAAGTGCTACAGGTGTTGTGAGCAGGGCACTTTAAGCGGGAGTGTCCGCTTAGGAAGAAGTGCAAGGATGGAGAAAAGGAAAGCCCAAATTTCTCAGGTTCAGTCACTGGGTCAAAGGAAGAGTCGGATGAGCTCTTGGTTTTGAAGGAGCCTGTAGGAGGTAGTGTATCTGAAATGGTCTCGGAGGGGTCCGCGGGATGCGGAGGGTCCGAGGAGGCAGCGATTGGGTACGAGGTTCAGGTACAGGCTCAGTAGGGCAGCGTTGAGTTGCTGGCCTCGGGGTTTCATTCTGTAGCATCCGGTGGACTTCAGTTTCAGGTGGAGCACCGGGAAGAGGTGGCTTCATGGATGGAGCAGAATTCGACATGAGATTAGAGCGGAAGGGTGCACGGGGAGGAGTCATATCCTAGCACCAGCGCCAGGGGTGCTCCGAGGCAGGTGGAGCAGCGTGCACAGGTAGTGAGGTGTGGCTCTGAGAAGATGATGTCAGGTAGAGCTCCAGTTACAGCGAGTGTCGGTTCAGGTTTGCTGGGTTTTCTCTAGGGAAGTTCAAGAAAAAGTCTGATGCAACTGCCAGGCAGAAGGAAGGCTACAATGGTGGTGCCAAGGTACAAGCAAGGGTCTTTAGCTATAGAGGCGGTCATCCCAAATGCCTCCAAGGGTGCACAGCAGCTGAAGGGTATTGGCAGAGGCAAGGAGATATGTATAAGAGGTTATCAGGACATGCAGTTACAGCGGGGTTGTGCAGGAGGACATTGCCGGGCTTGTCAAGGCTTGGGGGCACCAAGATGGAGATTGTAGGGATTTTGTGGTGCTCCCAAGTCTTGGAGAGACTTGGAAGGCCATGGCATGGATATTCGAGGATCCCTGGGGCTTGGGATACCAAGATGGAGATTGTAGGGATTTTGTGGTGCTCCCAAGTCTTGGAGAGACTTGGAAGGCCATGGCATGGATGTTCGAGGATCCCTGGGGCTTGGGGGCGTGTCCGAAGCAGGTCCTGGATATATTCCAGGGGTTTCTTGGAGGTATTCCAGGGATGCTCTAAGTTTCAGTTTTATTTCATGTGACTTAGGGGGGAGTTTTTGAGAGACTGTACCATAACCCGGTTTGTGGGTTATAGAGTTTAAGTCCAAGTATTAGTTGGTTTATTACAACCAACTTAGGAAGTCCCAAACCGTCTATGTAATTATATATAGGGAGCGTCGGTTTATAGGGGTATGAGAGAGGAATGAGCATGAGGGTTACATTACACGGAAAAAGGGCTTGAGTGTGGAGGTCTTCCACAGGTTTGGAGAAGGGGATCTTGCATGAGGGAGTCCGCAAGATGGAGTTGTTTCTCGGGTGTCAGAGAGGCGCTGGTTCTTGATTGTAATCAATGTTTCTTCTCCAAGGATTAATAAATATCAGTCTCTCTTTTCTCCTAATCTCTTCTATTACTTCTTCTATTTCTTGGTTTAGAAAGAAGGCTGCCATCATCATGTCAGGGTCTTTCCCACGATGCTTCCATGGCATATACTCTGATCCAGGATTTTCTAACAGTAAATATATATATATATATATATTATATTATTTTAAAAAAAAATTCCTCTCCAACGCTATCACCAAACCTTTGTGTGACTAAATTGTCATCAACATGATCTGCTCCCTGAAAAAAGCTACTTTGTGGTTTACTTTGATGATTCTTGAGAAGAGTGGCAGCCTACCATCCGAATCAGAGACACTCAAAAGAGTTGTCACTCCAGGCTTTTCGACATGGCAATCTTTGACTCCATGGAGGATCGATTTAATTAATAGAGAGCAGTTAAGAAGAATATCTGCTCTTTCCAAATCAAAGGCTGGTACTAGAGTGTTCCAGCAAAGCGCCCTTTGTCCTAAAGATTCCCTCAAAAGGTGGTTCTCAAGCATTGCTAGTTTCCATGGACCTAGTCCGGCCGTTGAATCCACTTGTTATATAAAAAGCTCTTATATGGACCTCAAACCACATGGTATCTTACCTTGGCTATCTTCTTTCCTTGCTTTGGTCATTTTAGATGAAAGGAATTGAGTGTTGGTGGTGATGATCTGCAGAAATTCCATTCGGATAGATACGGAGAGCGACACGGATTCTTCCAACTTGTGTGGAAAGACCACAGAACTTTGAAATGGTACCAACCTATAATAATGGAAAAGAATGGAATTCGCAGCCATTGCTTTATAGCGGTCGACATAAGATGGAATATAAGAATTCTATGTCGACTCGAAGAAAACAAACTTTTTTCTGCAGTGCAGATTCCTAGCACAGTTGGGCTTTTCTGCTCAACAAAGGGGCAACTCCTTGGATTGGGGCCTGTTCTTTGAATGGATCTTAACCTTCCAAAACCTCTCAATAAAGGGGTACTTTTTAGTTGTTGTGTTCCGAGGTCTTTGGGAGATTCTAGCTTCACAGACTACCGCTATTGTCGTTGAATGATTGTGTGAGATTGACACGCGGAAGTTTTGAGCATTACAAGCCGAGGTCGTAGGAGGAGCAGCATACCTCCATCCTTTAATGTGGATGTCACGGATGACATATAAACTTCAAATTATAATAAAATATGTCAAAATGGAAGATCACCATCCCAATAACAGGCAAACTTAATTCATGGCCAGCGCAGAAATGACTGATAATACCCATCGCTAGTGACAGTCATATGACTGAAATGTTGTAAAGCCCCATCCCCCATGCATACGTTCTTGTTCGCGAATAAAGAAGGCATAAGGCATGGAATAAGTCGGATGCCTGCCAAAAATCTTTCCAAAAGAAGGCATAAGCAGATAATAGATATTCTGGATAAATCCGTTTCTCTTGAGCATTACTGTTCTAAGAGAAAGCTGTCATAAGTCATATCTATCATAAAAGGCTCCTCCTTTTTTTTCCTGATAAGACGGAGCATTCACTTAAGGGTTCTAGAATGAATACATCCAAGAAAGTCTGAGAGAATAATATCATACAAGGATCCCGAGACATTCCCCAGGTGAGTCCATAAGACGTCTCCTGAATTATTGGCCATAAATGAAGCAACCCAGTCCGCCATATAATTAGCCTCCCAATAAACATACCTAACAAAGCAGACCGAGCAACCCTATAACAAGAAAGCAATATTCTGGAGAAATGGGTGCACCGGCTCCATCCTCAAAGCTTCTCGAATCCAAGAAATAACAGTGGCCGAGTCACCTTCAATAATAAGATGGTCAATCTGTAAGAACCTCCGGGCATAAACAATGCTAGCCTAAGCACCCCGAAGCTCTGCTGCCGGGACAGAAGGCTCAAAGAGATAGCACCCCCCGTAGCCGAAAAACCAAGGCCCGGATCGCGAATGACAAAGCCCATTTTGCCATGAATACCCCTGATGCTTCCGTTAAAATTGACCGTGAAAAATCTTGGAGGTGGGGGCTCCTAAGAAATGAAAGCATGGCAGGGCACTCGAAGAGCTGAGCAAGAGCCCCAGGTCTCCAAGGTCATCACGGTCATCATCAGATACTCCTCTGCCTGTACTCGGGCCCTTTCCATAATAACTTTGGCTGAACATCTTGGAGAGCTAAACACCATGTCATTCCTGGATAGCCAGGTATGGTAAGCAACATAAGCCAGTAAAGTGTAAGAAGAATATCCAGAACGCATTCAGAGCAACTCCATAAAAGTATCGACATGGTCAATAGTGTACATAAAAGGGCCATCTAGACCGGCAAGCCTCTAGATTTGACCTGCCCATGGGTATAAGAAGAGAACATGCACCGGGGTCTCCTCGTCATCACCACATGCCGGGCAGAATGAAGGCACGCGCATCTCTTTAGTGATAAGAAATGATTTAGTGGGGAGACGTCTCCAAGCTACCTTACACAAGAACAAGCTCACCCTTGGATGAACCCCTAACCTCCAAATCTAACCAATATCAAGGCTCCTCTAGGGCTCGTGGTGACCTAAGGGGTAAAGATCCGATATAACCACTCTGGGAAGAGAAGAGGACCTCCATACCCTAACGTCACTGCTAGTATGTACTAGCAAGGTAATAGATAAAACCCACGCGAGTACCTAAAATATCACCAAAAGTGTGAATAACAGATGTCGTATTCCATTGTATGCCATCCATAATCAGTAAATTAGAAATAGAGATAGACTCTAGGATGTCCATAGAGATAAAAGTTGGCCACTGAGCAAGCGACAAATTTGCGATCCATGGGTCAAGCATGAAATTGATAGACCTGCCATCTCCCAATATCCATCTTGTCTATGGGAGCACTTCAGGGACTCTAGCAATCATCTCTCTCCAGATAGCCGAACAGTTTCTCCTAGCCTAAGTACTCCCTCCAAAAGTAAGAGGGCCATATTTGGCCTTCATCATCATAGTCCACAAGCTGTCCGGGCATAAAAAAAATCTGGCAATATGTCTAGTAAAAGCGCCTCCCACCTTGCAACGAGAGAATGAATATCGAGACCTCCTTCCTCAATCAGCTGGCACACCACATGCCAACCTAGAAGATGAACATCACGACCTCCAGAAGCAAAATCCCACAAGAAGGCTTGAATAAATTGCTCCACCTTAAGAATCACAGCTTTAGGAATGACAACATTAGAGAGCATATAGACTGGTAAGGATGTGAGGACTGACCTGATCAAAGTAATCCTGCCCATTAAAGGAAGGGCTCTTCCCTGCCAACCCTCTATCCTATCCTGAACCGCTTTGACCACCCTCCCACATTTGGCCTTTAACAGTCTTCTCCCAGTAATTGAAACCCCGAGATAGTGTAGAGCACCCCCATGCTCAGCAATGTCAAAGATGTCCCTAATCATGCGTCGAAGGTTAGTAAGAGTCTTCGAACTGAAATAAACTTCATATTTTAAGAAGATTGATTCTCTGGCCCGAAGATAATTAATAGTCCTCTAGAATCCTCCTGAAGCCTTGAGCACAGAGGGCAGTGGCACACCCTAATAGCAAACAATCATCTACAAATAAGAGGTGCGAGATTGGATGGGCACCAGGGATAGCTACATATGGATGAAGATCCGAACCCTATGCCGCAACCTACAAAGTTCATGATAACGCATCAGCATAAATAATGAAAAGGTACAAGAAAAGAGGATAACCTTATCGTAGGCCGACATTAGAAGAGAACTCGAAAAGAGAATCGCTGATAAAAATGGCAAAGGAAGGACTGACTATACAAGCCAAAATCCAGGAGATCCAGCAACAATGAAAGCCAAATCAGAAAGAGCCTTCTCCAAGAATCTCTAGTGCATACAATTGTAAGCTCGCTCCATATCAAGCTTGATCGGCATGAGACTATGACGAGTAAGGGCCCTCCAAAAATCATACATAAACTCCTGAGCGATGAGAACATTATCTGAGATAGACCATCCCCCACAAAAGCTCCCTGCTCAGGACTGATGAGATGTGAGAAAATAGGCTTCATCCTGTAGACAATGAGTGTTACCGATCTCGCCGCCGCGCCTGTGGCTCCAGAGCTGCTGATTTGATTAGGCCGTCTTGCCCCGAGGTCTCCTGGCTCCCAGTCCTGCAAGACAAGGTCAGAAGCCTTGGCCGGGGATCCTGGCGAGGGAGCTCCGACGGTCAAGTTAGAAAATGGCGAGAGGGAACAGAGTCTCCAAGACGGGCCCCCGAAGGAGTCTCAGACTTAGAGATCGTGCTTAGCAAGAAAAGTCTCAGGAGGAGTAGAAATCTGGCCGAGTTCCTTCACCAGGCTTGCGCCAAGGGCCCCCTCTCGGGGTCTTGGATCCTGCTCTCGGTGCTTTTCCCTTTCCCAGCCTCTGTTTCTTGCTTACCCGGCCATCCGCTCTTCCCATCCTTTTATCCCATCATGCTGCCTTCTTGTTCCCGCCTTCGGGAGGCCCCCTCTTCGCTTTCACCTCCTTCCCTCCCTCTCTTTCTCCTTTCCCTTTTGGGTTCAAGAACCCGGCGGCCTCCTCGCCTTGCTTGCTGGGCCTAGCGAGGAAAGAGTAGAGGGAGGACGCCGGCCAGACCGCCGGCCAGATCTTGGGCCGAGCGTGAGCGCTCTCCTTTCCATATGCCGACAACGTCCGCTACCAGGTCCTGTTTTGTCAGGACTTTGCCTCTCGACCGCGGAACCTGTCGGGCCGATGTAAGCGAGGTTTCGCGTGTCGCTGTCGATCGTACCGGCGCTCCTCTTGAGGTGCGGTGCGCGCTGCTCGAGGGGAGGCCTCGGAACCCATGCTCTTGTCCTTCGGTGGTCTTACCGCGCTGGTTAGTCGGCCCCGACCGAGGTGGGCCCCTCTTGGGCGGACACCTGGCGGAGTGGCAGAGAGGTGCTCGACTTCGGCCGAGGTGGACCCATCTCCGGGCGCCACCTGGCGGAGGAGCGAGAGGGCCCGGCTCGACCTCGACCGAGGTGGGACCGTCTTAGGGCACCACCTGGAGAGGGAGCAGAGGGGCCGCCGGCTTCAGTCGAGGTGGGCCCCTCCTGGGCGGACACCTGGCAGAGCGGCAGAGAGGCGCTCGACTTCGACCGAGGTGGACCCGTCTCCAGGCGCCACCTGGCGGAGGAGCGAGAGGGCCCGGCTCGACCTCGGCCGAGGTGCGGCCGTCTCAGGGCGCCACTTGGCGAGGGAGCAGAGGGGCCGCCGGCTTCGGCCGAGGTGGGCCCCTCCTAGGCGGACACCTGGCGGAGTGGCAGAGAGGCGCTCGACTTCGGCTGAGGTGGACCCGTCTCCGGGCACCACCTGGCGAAGGAGCGAGAGGGCCCGGCTCGATCTTGGCCGAGGTGGGACCGTCTCAGAGCACCACCTGGCGAGGGAGCAGAGGGGCCGCCGGCTTCGACCGAGGTGGGCCCCTCCTGTGCGGACACCTGGCGGAGCGGCAGAGATGCGGTTGACTTCGATCGAGGTGGACCCGTCTCTGGGCGCCACCTGGCGAAGGAGCGAGAGGGCCCGGCTCGACCTCGGCCGAGGTGGGACCGTCTCAGGGCGCCACTTGGCGAGGGAGCAGAGGGGCCGCCGGCTTCGGTCGAGGTGGGCCCCTCCTGGGTGGACACCTGGCGGAGCGGCAGAGAGGCGCTCGACTTCGGCCGAGGTGGACCCGTCTCCGGGGGCCACCTGGCGAAGGAGCGAGAGGGCCCGGCTCAACCTCGGCCGAGGTGAGACCGTCTCAGGGCGCCACCTGGCGAAGGAGCGAGAGGGTCCGACTCGACCTCGGCCGAGGTGGGCCCCTCCTGGGCGGACACCTGGCGGAGCGGCAGAGAGGCGCTCGACTTCGGCCGAGGTGGACCCGTCTCCGGGCGTCACCTGGCGAAGGAGCGAGAAGGCCCAGACCGACCTCGACTTCGGCCGAGGCGGAGCGACATCCGACCTTGCTGGACCGATCCCGTTCTGCCGAAAAATTCCACGTGGCTCGAATCACGCCCGGTGAAATCTGAGACACTCCATGTCATCGTAACGGCCGTAACAATGAGCTTGGCACAAATTTTGTACAGGATGTTACACAGGCTGATGGTCCTGTAATGGCCGAGCTCACAAGCATCATGGCACCTAGGAATGAGAGTGACAAATGTCTGTTTCCAAGAGTCTAGCATCCTACCCATAACAAAAAACTCCCATACTACATCAACAACATCGCCCCGGACAATACACCAAAAATGCTTGAAGAAAATAGGAGGGAACCCATCTAGTCTAGGGGCTTTAGCTTCCGCCATGGACCAATGAACATTCTGAACCTCTTCTTTAGAAATAGGCCAGATAAGATCCTGGTTCTCCCGATCAGACACCATAACCAGTGGAGGAGGATGATCAAAAGTGGTAGGGCCTCCAATAGGAACCGTCCACCTAGATCTAAAAAAGTTGGTGATCTCATGCTTGATATCATCATCATCCTTAATCCAGAACCCCTTTGTAGTCTATAAAGCTCTGATATGGTTTCTATGTCTACGAACTACAGTAGCTTGGTAAAAGAACTGGGTATTCCTGTCCCCTTCCTTGATTCACTACACTCTAGATTTTTGTCTCCAGAAAGCCTCCTACTGACAAAGAAGGAACTGATAGGTAGCCAACTGACTCCATAAAGTAGCCGTATCATGCACCATCAGACCCCCTTTCCTTTCCTCCCACTCCTGGAGATCAAGGATGGATGTGTCCACATCCACCAATCTAGAGAAAATATGTTCCACCTCAACTCTATTCCACCAGCATAACCGTCTCTTGACTAACTCCAACCTATGAGAGACCCGATATCTAGCATCCCTTTTGATCCCATAAGTGATTTTGATGATAACAAAACATTGGAGCATGCATTTGTTTTACTGACAACTCTTCAAGTATTTTACAAGTTTTTGTAGGATGAATTCATTGCTTAATTTCAACTCCTACATTTCTATTTCTTGTACTGAGTTGTATTGTAATTGAATCTTTTAAAGAAGAACCCAAAAAAAAAATCTAAGTATAAACCAATTAAATGGGTTACTTCTAGTTTATTTCAAGCTTTAAATTACTTTGAGTGTGTTATAAGAAGAGATTGAAGATATCTTGAAAGCTTGAAGCCTTGCTGGATGAATTCTAGAAAAGAACTAAAAATTCATTGAAAAACTCATCCGAGCCAACTCGAAAAGAAAAGAGCCGACTCTGGAACATGGCACGCATGAGGATTCTGGCACGTAGATATTCAAGCCGACTCTAAGGAACCCGAGCTGACTCGTCTAGAGTACCATTTCCTGACTCAGACAGGCGAGCCGATCCAAAGGGAGTCCAAGCCGACTCTATCATATTGTCAGACATCCGAGCCGGCTCTTCAGAGAATCGAGCTGACTCCTCCAGAGTCCACAAAAAGAGATCTGAGAACTACAGCCAATCGAGCCGACTCTAAAGAGAAAGAGCCGACTTTTCCAGACTGCATCTTGAAGGCCTGAGGATCTGAGTCGACTAGAATTAAGACGAGCCGACTCTTACATAGTGAAGAATCAGGATACTATGCAAGCGAGCTGACTAGATTGAAGAGAGTCGACTCAACCAGAACTATTTTGAGGATCTGAGCTGACTCGAGTGATCCGAGTCAACTCGAAGGTCGATTTCAAACTTATAATGGCTAGTTCCAGAACTTGGAATTTGAATCCAAAAAGTGCTCCAACGGTCAAATGTCACATCCCAACGATCTACAACAACTAAAATCATCTGAGAAAGGTACAAGAGTATATATTTAAGGGATTTGAACTTCTTTGAAGTAAGTTTTTCAAAAAAAGATAAAGAGTTAATGGATTATTGAATATCCAACCAAGCCAACAAGCAAGAGAGCACCGAGAGCATTCAAGATAGCCTTCAAGCCTTCACCAACTCTTATCTGAAGCTTGAAGCACTTAGCAAAGAAGCTATAGAAGCCATTAAAGTGCATTAAAGTGCATTCAAGTGGGCTTCTCTCGAGCTGCATTAGCAATCATTCGATAAAAATTTATTTGTCATTCTGTTGCTTTTCTTTACAATTCTTTTATTGAATTGTTGGATTATTGGTGAGCCCGGTTTAAAAATAAAATAGGTTCTTGGTTAGCCTGTGTTAATACCAAGTTGGGTTCTTGGTGATCTTGGTAAAACTAAGTTGGGTTTCTTTGGTGAGCCTAATTTAAAAACCAAAGTGTAGAGGTTTGGATTGTGAGCCTGTGAAAATAATCCGACTGTATTCCGGTGGAGGATATAGTGAAAATCCCAAATGGTAATCTTGGATAGTGGACGTAGGAGCTGGGTTGCTCCGAACCACTATAACTTGCTTGTGTTTGTGTTGTGCCTTTCTTATTTAATTACGCTTCTACATTCTATTTTCCTATCATAACACTTAACACTTATAAGGGATTTTCAAAGAGCACATTATTGCCTAAATTTTTTAAATTCCCAATTCACCCCCGCTTGGGAAAGCCACCTAGGCAACAATCTCCATTAATATGTGTCCTCCATACCTCCCTCATAATCTTCCAAGAATGGGGATAAGCCAACCAGAACTTCTCAAACCTTAAGGGAGGATGACAAGAGATGGTGGATCTGTGGAGAGAAAGATCGAGCAATGATCTGAGCCAATTCTAGGAATATGTCTCACAAGATGTGTAGGGTGCCATTGAAGCCAGCTCGGAGTTGTAAAGAATTTACCAATTCTCTTTCAAATTTTGGCTCTCTCAAAGCAATTATTACATTAGGTGAATCGTGGACCAACAAACCTTAGATCCATTAGGCCATTTGAGTGTAAGAAGTTTTCAAATTCTCTAGAGCCAGTATCTTCAACATAATATTTGCCACCTCTCTTATCCTCGGGCTAATTGATGCAATTAAAATCTCCTGCCACCACTTTGGGAATACTCTGATCCACCAAGGTAGTAACCTCATCCCACACGGTCCTACATTCCCTGTAATTAGTATTGGCATACACCCCTAACAAGAGCCAAGAATGCTCGTTGGACTCAGAAATAATAATTGCCACATGCTGAGAGCAACAGTGAAACACATCAACCCTGGCAACCCCATAATTCCACACCACAATGATCCTTCCAGAGAGGCCTTATGATTCGATTGCATAAAGGCCCCAATTACCCAAAAAGTGACGACAAACACGTTCCAAGCGGGAACCACCAAGTCCTGTCTCAAGGAGAATACACATGTCAGAATGATACAATTGGCCCAATCTTTGAAAGGTAGAATGGAAAGAAGGTTTCCCCGCTCCCCCGAACATTCCAAACTAAGATTTTCATTGGAACACACTAGAACAGTTTTGCTTTGCCCTTGTGCGCTTCAGCTACCTCCGGGCATTCACCCTCCATATTCATTAGCATCCCAATCTTCCTGTTGGTGAACAAGGCGTTCTTCAATTGATCTACAATTGCCTCATGGCCACGGTCCATGCACCCTGGGCGATCCACCAAATCAACTTGAGCTGCTTGGAGCAGAGAGGCAACGCCATCCTTGTTAAAGGACCGAGACAACAAGTGAGGAGACCCAGGTTGCTCCCCACCCATTGCCAGCCCCTCCAAAGCAAAGGGGGTAACCTCCCCTGCACTTTGAGCTCTCCCTGCAATACCTCTGAGCTCTGGGCATAGGCATGAGCCCTCTCCCAGATCATTCCCCTCCATCATTGGCACATCAGGCATAGAAGAGGGTAATACATGCTTACCTTTAGTAGCCTTTAATGGTAACATAGAACCCCCCTAGCCAGATTCCTTCCTTCCCCACCACAAGTCACCGAGCCAACATCAACTTGGCCCCTCCTCCCAATAGCATCATTAGCACATCCACTAGTAGAACTATTTGATAAACTAGGGGCAGACATAGAGGAAGAATCAACCCATGAGTTGGAAGGTCCTTTAGCCATGAGAAGTAGGGCTTCACGCTTGATGCTTCCCTCATCCTTAGCCCCAGCCATATAGAGAGAAATTGGACTAACCTGGTCGATGGTAGCCATAACAGGTGGGGAAGAACTCTTGGAAAGTGAGAGACCCGGAGAGCTAGAGTTAGATGTTTTCAGTGGACTGCGAGCTCTCTTCAAGGACTGTGCACCCGGTTCAGTCATCACCAAATCATGCGGGCTGGGCTCCTCTGCGAGACCTAGCTCCATAACTCCTCCAAGTGGATCGAGGGCACCGAAGGTCGAGCTCATAGTGGATTCGTCTCCAACAAGTTCCCCTAAGAAAGCCCCTAGAGATCGTCGACGAGCTATCTTGGTGGGTTTTTGCCAACCGTCAAAGTCTGGTGGTGAGTTCAGGAGAGACGAGCTAATCCTCAGAGAAAATGGAGGTGGAGAAGAAGAGTTGGGGTATGACGAATCCTGGCCATGCTTCTTTTCTTCCTCCAGGTCTCTTCTCCCCTTGGTTGAAGCTCTGGGCACTCGCAGCTACTAGATCCGAGAAGTAACCAACCAAGGTCCCAGCCTGGGTCGGCCACCCTTGTCACCACTCCTCCCCTCCACCATCAACATGGTTGGGGCTTCCGAGCCAGCTTTAGTATTAACGGCCACCACATTCTCAGGAAGGAGAGAAGAATCACTATTATCTGAAGAAGGCTCCTTGGTCGAGAATCTATAGCCATCATTAGAGCGTCCTAATCTCCCACACTGGTAGCAGACGATTGAGAGATTTTCATAGATGAACTGCTACCAAAAGGTGCTCTTCCTCCACTAGATCAAGACCCCTGGTATCAAAAGGTTTCCCAGCATTGATCTCCACTCTAACCCAAGCATACCCGGTCTTTCTCAGAAGGTCCGTGAAGTCATTTATTGCCAATGGTTTCCTTGCCTTCGCTGCGATGGCCAAGATTGACAACAACACCCTGAATTCCATGGGAGGCTTGGCAGTCTCAACCAAACCACCATCTTCTGAATGGGCTAGGGATCGGACATGAAATCAGGCGCCCACGACTCTATAAATAGAAGTTGTCTAGCCACAAACCAAGGACCCCCCTTCAATGCCATGGCACATTCCTTTCCAGACTTGCAATGAAGGATCAGATGATCTTCGATAATAGGAAAAACCTTAGGTGTGTACTCAAGTTTGATCCTGGTTCT
Source organism: Areca catechu (assembly GCA_021397845.1). Taxonomy (NCBI): domain Eukaryota; kingdom Viridiplantae; phylum Streptophyta; class Magnoliopsida; order Arecales; family Arecaceae; genus Areca; species Areca catechu. The sequence goes on from CM038039.1 coordinate 44,161,093, forward strand.
GACTTCCTTGGCCATCCATTTCGTCGGTACCCTCTATCCCAAACTTTTGACAAACACCACAAGGTTCTCCCATTACCAGCGAGAGTCATCCATCATTGTCTCCGGTAGCTTGAGCACCTTGGTAAAAAAGTACTGCAGCCGGTCGATCTCCTCCAAAATTTTGTGTGAAGTCTAAGAGGGTCTGCATGGTGCTCCCTAAACTACTCGTACCCTAGAGCGATCACTGTCGGTAGAATCAGGGGACCCCCAGCCGTCACGCCTTCGGTTGTATCCCTCCCTATCCATATGCCCCGAGCCTATTTGACGAAACACCAGAAAGAAACGAAGGTGGGCATGAAAAGCAAGACAGAGCTAACCTACCGCCTGAAGTGAACAACTCGATGTATTAAATGGTGCCTTTCACTAAAAGCCTCCTTAATGCGTACCTCCAATTCTGTGTGGACAAAAGACACCTCAGTTAAAGAGTTCTTTCATAAATAATAGTTGACTAAAAATAAGCATAACTTGGGGAATAACTATTCTCATAGCAATGGCTATATATTCCTATTCCACATTTTGTATTCCTAACCCAGCCACAACCTAGCTAGCAAATTGCGTGATATGATACGGTGATAGTTGTAGTAGGAATGATATATTGAAGTACCTTGTATTTTTTAAGAAGTGATACAGGATGACCTGATCTTGGGGTGCATGCAAGGAGACTAATTTAAAAGTTTTATTATCAGCAAATAAAATTATAATCAATATCGATTGGCTGAGTTCTTTATAATTAAAGAGGAGATTAATTTATAATCGAAAAATGTTAACAAACCACATGCACCAACAAAAGATCCTAAATCTAAAGATTAGGACCATAGGCAATTAAGAAATCACCTATAGATTAGGCTCAGCTAAGATGCTTAACATATAAGTCTAATAAAATTAAAGAAGGGTTTATGCTCACTATCAATAACAATTTTATATTTATCTAAAGTAAGAAGAGAGGGTGCTCATAATCATGATCGTGGTTGGAATTTAGAAGTGGAGGTATTCTACCAAGCTGGGTAGTGATCCTAGTTGGATGGCAATTCTATCAAAACTTTTGGATCTGAATCATCCAATTATACTACAGATAGATAAGTTTTCCCAAAGATATGAGTAGCCTAAAATATAAATTAATTTAAATTAAAATTGATTCCCAAAGTGAAGTTGGCATAGGGCACGGGATTTGCTCCAAGGAGTGTGTGAAAGGTGGGATGCTTTCACATTCATGCCAAATCAAGAGACTGGGGAGAGGAATAGAGGTTTCAAAGGATGGGGACTAGCAGGGTTCGACGATGGAGATGGTCGGCACGGTCGCATGAAGGTGGGCTCGGCGGTGGCATGGTGACATGGGGGCTTCGGCACGGAGGTGACATGGGTGGCACGGGGGTGCTGGTATAGAGTGGGTGGAAGAGAAGCACTGGCATGAGCATGGTTCATGAGCAGCATGGTGCGGGAGGCAGTACACCGGGTGGCAGCACGGATGGCTTTGGTGAATGGCACAGGCGACACGAGCTTGGGAGGTGCCACGGGCCTAGGAAGCGCTCATCCTTTGTGTGCACCATGACCAAGAGGAGGGCTTTGAGTGGAGATCCGAGGGCAATGTTGGCATTGTTGATGGGGGGTGTTGCTGCAACTTCTCCTGAACCGGGATTGGACGGCGGTCGACCTGCAATAAAGTCCCCAAGGGTCGATGGCGTTCTGGTGGGGAACACTCCGATGCTTAAGTTAGCAGAAGCTTGAGGGCAACAGAATGGAGGAATCAGAGGGACAGCGTATGGAGAAGGGAGAGTGTACTTAGCTCAAAACGAGGTCCCTTGGTTACCTTATATAGATGCAGAACCGTCCAAAATCTGTTAGAGGAGAAGCCGAAAAAGACTGATCTATCCCTAGGAGAATCTGGAGAGTGGCCACGTGGCACCTGGATAGGACGACATCGTGGGGAGAATAGAGTAGTGGTGCTGATGTGGCAGGATTCTGTTATAACCTCCGAAGGAGAGTGTCCGTCGAAACTTCAGTGGGTCAGACTTTCGAAGGAGAGCAGTGGGCCGGACCTCAATGAAAGTGGGTCATTCGGACATCTACTTTAGTGGATCGGACTTTCGAAAGAGAGCAGTGGGCCAGACCTAAGCGAAAGTGGGTCATTCGGACCTTACTTCAATGGATCGGACTTCCGAATAAGAGCAGTGGGCCGGATCTCAACGAAAATGGATCATTCGGATCTCTATTTTAATGGATCGGAGCTTCAAAAAAATGATCTGGTCGGATCACAGAAAGAGGCCGGTCCGGTTGGATGGTGAGTTGGTCAGGTGTAACAGGGGGCAATCGGTCGAAGCGGTGGGCAGCAAAATTTTTTTTTAAGGCCAAATCACCGAAAGCGGGGTTATCGACCAGAGATGAATGGAGGGGATGGGACTGTGAGGAGGCAGTGGGTGGTTCACCCCATCCGCGTCCGACTCTATTCACGGGTGATGTGACGACAACAACAAAGAGAAGACGGATCTCCCGGCAGAAGGAGAATGTGAGGGCAGGTGTAGAGAGACGGTGGCGGTGGGTTAACGGGCGGCAGCAATGGGATGATGCGGTGGTGGGGTGGCAATTGTCCCGTGGTGAGAGGTGGGCGGTGTCGGGACAAGCATGGAGGTGCGGTGGTTGGTGGTGTAGTGGTCGTCGGTGATTTGTTGGTCATGGACATCTGAGTTTGTTGGAAGGTTAGAATACTTTAGAATCTCTGGAGTTTAGAATTTTGGTCATGGACATCTGAGTTTGTTGGAAGGTTAGAAGATTTAGAATCTCTGGAGTTTAGAATTGCAAGGAAGGAGATTAAGAGGAAGAAGAAGCAAAGAAAGAAGTAGAGAAAGAAAAGAAGTCTGGGAAGAAGAAGCAGGGGAGGGAAGAAGAGAGGAGGAAGCCGGGAGGAAGATAAAGGAATCTTAAAATTTTATTTACTTGTTGACGATTTTTTTTTTAAACAAATAGATTATTTATAAAGGAAACTATCGATGAATTCTTAGATTGCTGGTTTATTTCAAACTCCAGATTGTTTGGCTGGGACAAGGATCAGCACTTAAACTAGGTAAACTTCAAAATTTTTTTGGCAACTAGGCTCCTATTTTCTTAAAGTTTCAGTTAAATAGAGTATCCAGCAAAACTTGATCCAAAATAAAATAAAATAAATTCAAATTTCAGGGCACAAACTAAGCAACCTAACATACACTCGTAACCAAACCAAATAACAACTAATGATATCAAATAAATAATAAATAAATGAAGAGCTCCATGCCTCTATGTCAATCGAGTTATAGTACGGATCTCTGCCAGCGACGGGTGTCGGTGTCCGCACCTTGAAGTGTAGAAGTACCTGTTATTTTTTTTTTGAATGAGTGGATAATTACATGTACAATAGTGAAATGTATGTTATGGTGAAGGGTGATGAGGACCATCTTTTATGATGATATCATGAAAGGATGTAAAATCGATTTATTGTGAATGCAAAATACACCTAATATCTATCATTTTTTTTTGAGGCAAGACCTATTATCTATCATAATTGGAAATATACCAATTGGAGTACAATTTATCCAGAGTCATTACAAGAAGAAAACATCAAAGATACCAATGAAATGCTAGAAACAAAGTGATGGGATAGTGAGAAATGTGTTTTATACTACCATTCCAATGCATTAATTTGAAACTGTTATAGTACCATTTGCACTGATGCCACTTATTTCATATAGAATATTGATTCCTGTTTTCAAGATTACGATATTGTTGTTGATATCACAAGAGAATGAAAAAGAGAAAAATAAAATAAAAGGCACAGTCAATAGAACATGTAAGGTTTTAATATGAAAAAAATTACAAAGGAGATCATATACTCTCATCTTGTACAAAAACTTAATAAGAAATCCAAAAAAAATTTCTCTAACAAGATCTTACCTTCTAAGGAGATCTTCTAGTCCCTACAAGCTTTCTTTGTTACTGCTACAATCCTTGAAAGCCCTCTGGATCCTCACAATGATCTTTCTGACAACTGTCCCTTCTTTTATAGCCTCTCCATCGAAGAGTACTTCGACATGAATCTGGTGGTTCAAACTACATCAAAAAGACTTTAATTCCTTTTTCCAACTACTATTTGACCCATGGTAGTTCGATTGCCATCAATCGTACCGCAAATCATGCTAGATCAAGTCCAATTGATGTCGGAATCACTCTCACATTATAAGAAAACAGTGTTTTAGCAACCGAAAAATCGGTTGCTAATAATTGAGAATCGGTTGCAAAATTAATTTGCAACTGATTTTGCAACCAAAATACCTCAGTTGCAAAAATCCAGGTTACAAAATTTTGTGACCGATTTTATTCGGTTGCTAAAATTTAGCAACCGACTTTGGTATATTTATATAATTTAAATTTTTTTCAAAATGATTTTCAAGTCAGAAATTTAGTTACAAATTCGGTTGCTAAGTAATATTTTATTTTAAAATATTTTAAAAAATCGATTGCAAAATTGGTTACAAATTAATAAAAATTTGAAAAAAAATTAAAATTCGGTTGCAAATTAATAAAAAAATTTTAAAAAATAAAAATCAGTGGCAAAATCGGTTGCAAATTAATAAAAATTTGAAAAAAAAATTAAAATTCGGTTGTATGCAAATTAATAAAAATTTTTAAAAAATAAAATTAATAAAAATTTTTAAAAAATAAAAATCGGTTGCAAATTAATAAAAAATTTAAAAAAATAAAAAATAAAAATCGATTGCAAAATCGGTTGCAAAATCGATTAACCGGCACGAAAAGGAAGAACCCGAAGTGATAAAAAAAATCATCATCATTGCAACTCCCTTTTTTCAAGACGACAACACATTTTGAAATCGAGAATGGGGGGCAACTGTTATAATGGAACAGCTGGACTGATTGATGAAAGGCAAAAGGCTGAAAAATTAATAGCCAACAATATAAAATCCGATCGACTCATCTCTGAAGCATAACAATTCGCCCAACTAGTTTCTAAGGAGTGATATAAAGTCTGACCAACTCAATTCAAAGAGACATCGGATGGACCGCCTACAAATGGATCGATAAAGAAGAAAAATATTCATTAAAAATGTCGGAAGAAGATAGCTATCATAACAAGAACATCGTTATAACAGCCGCCTGTTATAACAAGAATATGTTAGCTCCAACAAGACGACGTTGAGATTAACTGCAAGAATTTTTTTCCAATCGAATTTTGTTGAGATGAATGCTTATAAATACTAGTAAGAGGGAACCTTTAAGGATAAGAAAAAGCCAGAGAAAAATTTTGACACCAAAAATTTTTTAAGATTCTTCATCTGTTTACTTGAACTCTTACTTAAGCATCGGAAGGTCCTCCATCTGAAAACTTCTAACCAAGGACTTGTTTTGCAGGTGCCCAAAACAACCGGTGGATGGTTCTTAACCATGAAGATCGGTCAACGGAGTTCAGTATCATCGGGCACTATCAAGCAAAATAAGTAAGTCCTCATCCATACGGTCTTCGGTTCTCCCTTACGTAAATAATGCTCGTGAGCTCCACTCCCTTGCTCGCTTCTGATGAATCGATCAGTGGAGTGGTAATTACGTGGCAGAAGGGGATTGGTGCTGATTCATCAAGTGCGACCTACAAGAATTGGGCCATTGATAAAATGCCTCCATAGGCCAACCATGAGCCACCAGCTCCTTCCCCTCGGCAAAGTATCGGGTGCCATGATCGTTAGACCATCAACGATGTCCGATTCCCTTTTGGACAAAAAAAAAAAAAAAAAAAAAAAAGGATGGAGTCCGATGCTGATCAAACCATGAGATGATCTGATGTAACACAAAACACTTGGATCCATATTCTGATTCATACAAAGCACGTTGTCAAATGCAGGCATGCATCCGTTCTTTTCATGGAATCCTTATTGTACAAGCCGGCATGGACCATCAAATGGTCCGATGAGTTGAGACGCAACCTGTTGAACTCTGGCGCAAATAACATAAGTGACACCCGACATAAGCCGGCCGACATCCATAATGCATGTTAAAAGCTTAATGATAGACTCTTATCCTTATGCATTTGTGAGTTTAAATTCTCTCAATTTCGCCGAGCAAAATTTGACAGTCATGGATGGTTCACAATTCACGGGCAGCTGTCCGTGCATTGTAGAATGCTTGTGTACCGGATAGAACCATGTCACATATAGCATGGGTCCCTAATTAATGCACCGTGTGCCAGCATCATGTGTACATCAATGACCTTGGAAGTGTAATTTTTAATGGGATCAGATCCGATATTGATTTAGTGGACCAGTCCAACTGTGAAGCAGTACAAATAAATGTGCATTATCATGCACTTTTCTTTTTTAATTCTTATTATGCGTTGCAGTTGGACCGGTCCATATGTTGATCTGATTCAACCAATAATCACTTGTTTTTTTTTATACGTTGCTCTTTAATGGTATGCATTCTTTTCTCCTATTAGCAGTGCAAATACTAAATACCTAATTACCTATCCGGGAACCTTTTTAATCTGCTCTTCAATGATATGCATTCTTTTCTTCTATTAGCAGTGCAAATACTAAATAACTAATTACCTATCCGAGAATCTTTTTAATTACGACAGGAGATAACCGCGAAGGACGGACCGAGCACAGGTCAGGCCACATGCCCATATGACTTCTTATCCGCTGTCCTGGACCGAGAGGTTGAAACGGATAAGGAAATTAGGCCTGTTCTTTCCATGCAAGGAATGGAGCCAGCCAATTTCTGTCCGCATCCCCGTTGAAAGAAGGTTTCTTTTAGGTAAACGGCAGCCTTATGCTCTAATCCCAAGCCATAAACGGGCTAATTTATGGTCAGCACAAAAACCGTAATTGCTGAACGTATAATAAACTACAATATCTGTTAAGATTGGTGAGAAACATATAACAGATAAAAATAGAGAAACATGTAGAGAAATAAGAGAGAGGAAACTTTGCTTATGTTTTTGGGGGGTAGCTATCCTATTGCTTGTAATTTTTATGGTCATCGCAGTGGAGGTTGCTATTAAAGATCCCTTCCATCACCCAAGACCTATGCACAGCCTCGTTCTTGGTCCTCGACTCCATATGGTTCTCCTCTCATTTTTTTCGAGGGGAGCTTATCCTCTCATATTCCGCCACTTTTCCTCCATTATTCGCCAACTGGCTGAACCCGAGTACCACTCACGACCGAACTCCCCTCCTATAAGAAGCACACCCTTGGCAACTGCCTCCCCACGGCAGCCCACACCAAGTCCATAGAGTCTAGGATTTAGAAGAGTCCCTTTCTTTTTCTTTCGCTTTCTCCTCTTTCTTCCCTCTGAGATTAGAGCCTTAGAAACTCTACCAAGCTCTCTCTTGTCCACTTTCCCGCTCTGTCTCTATTACCATTTCCTCCTACACTCACCATTGACCAGCATCCCCACAACCTAAGAAGTAAATCACCTCCCTCTTCCGCGATCCTTTCAACTCTTTACTCTAAAGAGATGGCGTCCAGTTCGGTGAGCTCCTCCTGGACCCCGAAGCAGAACAAGTTGTTCGAGACGGCCTTGGCCAAGTACGACAAGGACTTGCCCGACCGCTGGCACAACGTGGCACGGGCCGTCGGCGGGAAGTCGGCCGAAGAGGTGAAACGGCACTATGAAAGGCTCGTGGAGGACATCAGGAAGATCGAGTCGGGCCACGTGCCATTCCCGAGTTACCGGTCCTCCGGCGGCAGGGGTACTCTGTTTCATTTCCTTGTTGTTACTGTTCCATTCCTTCTTCTTTTTCTCTTCTCTTGCACTCACCCTGTTTGACTTCCTCCTTCCTACTACCGTTCCATTCCTTCCTCTCCCTCTTCTGTTGTGCTTCCATATTTGCCTTCCTGAATTATGAGACTTGGATGGAACGCTCGCTTTCAGTTGGCTCCAAGGCCAACCCAAAAAAATCAACCGTACCCTCTTATTAACAGGGACACTACCCGGTAATTGCCCTCCCCTCGACCCCGATCCCTTTGCCATCCCACCACAAGGCGCCTGAAATATAATCATGCTTAGGTATTGTATTTAAAATATTGTCTTCGGTTACCCTCTATTGGATTTGCTAGCCTCGGCAATGGCTGATCCAGGCTTCATCGTATGCCTTTCTGGGTCACTTTCACTCGTGACACTTTATTTTCTTGCAGCGTTGCTTTCCCGACCTAAAAGCTTGACATTTATTATTGTCTTTCGACATCATGTGCAGCCAAAACTCATTATTGTTTGATACGATGTTCCCGTGAGTTTTGTTTTTATATTAACTTTTCTCTCTCTCTCTCTCTCTCTCTCTCTTTTTCTTCTTCTTCTCGTTTTTGCACCCATTTGGCAGGCTGAAGTTTCAGAAGCTCCAGTGAAGCAAAAAAATAGGAAGCAGTGTCTTAAATGTTTATGTCAAGTAGCATGGGGCATGATTCTTCTCCGCAGATGTAGATAGAACTCGAAGTAAAAAGCCATATGCATGTATGTGACTTTCAGGTGAAGATTTCGATCAACAAACAGACTTTCAGACGAAGATCGGATATCACTGAACTTATTGAAGCCCTTCTGTTTCTATTTCTAATTTATCTTCCCTTTTCTTTATCCTATTGTAAATCTATTGAAGACTGTCATAAAATGTCTGGCTAGTCTTCTAATTTGTGTGCTTATTATTTAGTGAAGTTAAAGTTTGATATTACTCCATATAGCGTCCTCTCTATTATTCTATATTGAGAAATCTAAGCATAGTCGTGGAGCAGGTCTTGCAAAACGAACTTCGGTGTCAGGAGAAGTTAATTTTAGCATTAAAAAAAAAAAAAAAAAAAAAAAAAAAAAAAAAAAAAAAAAAACTCAGCAGAGCTAGGCATCGGTGTATGGTTATTATTCATTTTGGCATAGCCCAGGGGTCACAATCCAACTTCTTTATGAATTGTGGATTTCTTTGAAGCAAACCAGTACAAGGGTTGCCGTCAATACCTCTTTAAGCTACGAGATTAAGAGTTGAGATCAGATAGTATCTTATTCCCACCCCCTTTATTCCTTTCCTTTTTCCCCCCTTCCTCTAACCCTTTCCAATGGAAAGAGTCGCACGGTCTTATCTCGACTCCCTTCTCTCTCTTCTTGAGCCATCAGTTATTTCAAATGGAATGAATTAAATTTTGGAGTTGAATAATTATACACAGATTCCAGGCAGATAGATACCGACGCCACCATGGATTCGCTCAAGTTGAAAAACAGGACCACCAGAAATGATGGAGATAGAAAGGGAAGGAATCCACCAGTACTGCAACCATTCTAATAAAAGACAACACTAAAAGAATTTTTAAGCTTTACAAAAATTCATCCCGACATTTTAAAAAATATCATAAAAATATCGGGAATGTAAGTGTGAAGACAATAATTCTCGATGCTTTATAAAAATATCAAAAAAATTTTCAACATTATAAAACGTCTATTTTAATTGGCAATGCTTCGAAGCATCAAGAATTAGATTTTTATCAACACTTTTCAAAAATGTTGGCAAAATAAAATTTACTGACACTTTAAAACATCGATAAATATCATAATCCTGATGCTTTAAAGTGTCGGCAATTACAGCATTTTTGCCAATGCTTTTAAAAAGCATCGACAATTAGGATTTTTACCAATACTTTAAAGTATCCGCAATAAGGATTTTTACCGATGCTTTAAAATATCAAGATTTTGCATTTTGCCAATACTTTAAAGCATTGGCAATTACACTATTTTTTAAAAAAATAAAATAAATATTTTTTAAAATAAAATCTATATGTATATTTTCTGAACCTGTATAACAAAATCATAACAAACATAAAATCACATTATTAACATTCTTCACATTTAAATTGAAATTCTAAATATAAAATTTATTACAATCCAATATCAGGAAGTTTATTACAATCTAAAGTTTAATAAAATTAAAAAATACATGAAGTAGAAGATATAAAATAAAAAAGTCAAGGTCAATGATCTGCAGGAGAAAGATCGTCATCCTATCCACAAGGATTCGATGCTCTAAAAACCTGTAAGAAATATTTAAAATGTTTAAGTTACGAAACTATGAATGACAATATATTATATATATCATTGTGATGTGGCGGGATCGCTGACGTGAGACCCCTGTCAGACGCCATGTCGGACGAAGCTGCCACGTGGGATGGCTCTGCTCGGACTCCTTCGCCCGGTCGCGCTCCCTCCGGGTCAAGACGCCGAGGCCGAAGTCGAGCTCCACCCACCTTCGTTCGGCTGTGCTCCCTCCGAGTCGAGACGCCGAGGTCGAAGTCGAGCTTCACCTCTCCTTCGCCCGGCCGCCTCCCTCCGAGTCGAGATGCCGAGGCCGAAGTCAAGCTCCGCCCTCCTTCGCTTGGCTGCTCTCCCTCCGGGTCGAGATGCCGAGGCCGAAGTCGAGCTCCGCCTCTCCATCGCCCGGTCGTACTCCCTCCGGGTCGAGACGCCGAGGCCGGAGTCGAGCTCTGCCTCTCCTTTGCCTGGCTGCGCTCCCTTTGGGTCGAGACACCGAGGCCGAAGTCGAGCTCCGCCCTCCTTCGTCCGGCCACGCTCCCTCCAGGTCGAGACGCCAAGGCCGAAGTCAAGCTCCACCTCCCCAGATCGGCTCCACCTTGGACGAAGAGATCTGTAGTCGAAGGAAGTCACCGCTATTCCTGGATGTCGGCTCGATGTCTGAGGATCACGAAAAGATACCTGCCATGCCGCGATGATGGTCCCAGCTACCACTTACACAAAAATGGAAGGAATCCCTCGATCGAGGCTTTGCATTCCCCACCAAACGTATGCACCCTTCAAAAGAGGAAGTCAACCAGCAGATCCGGATCCAGGAGGGGTGGCCCGTCGATTGAGGCCCTGCTAAGTTATCCAAAAGGGAGTGACCAGAAGGAATGTCAAAGTGAACGGTAGCTTCCATACCACCAAAATGGAAAGGCCACCCATCCACGGCACGAAACATCATCGCACGCGCCTGTAAGCATGGGGAAGATCCCGAGGCAAGCGACGTGCAAGGCTCCCAACTAAAAGGAGGCTCCCAGATTCAAATGAGGTAAGAAGTTCAAGCTAAAAACTCATCCAAGAATTTCAGTCGAGTGAGGTCCAACGAGCAAGAGGGGGCAGCGCACAGGAAGACCATCGCTCAAGGCTACCGCGAAACCCCAGAAGGGGTCTAGATAGACAACCACTCAGCTCGAGCTCTCCTTTACTGCCACTCCCACACTCTATTCTTGGCCCACTCGCACTCACTCCCCTCACAAATTCTCCTCCTAGCATGGAGTCCGCCCTCGGGGCTCAACTAGGAGGATCTGTTCCCCTGGATCGTTACTGACTTAGCATCGAAGTGCCCCCGCCAGAATCCCCAGCCAGGGTCTTTACTCTGTTTTGCAGGTCTGGACATCCGAGCAAAATCCCAAGCAACAGGAGTGCAGTCCGAGCTCGACCTCAGCTACAGGCCACAACGATCTTGGTAGAAACAAATTGGCATGCCAGGTAGGGGGCAGCAAGATGCATTTTGATCCTACTCGGTCCTCTTGCAAGCAGCCCACTGAGAGGATGGTGACGACACAAGCAAGAGAAGTCTCCACCAGCTGTGCGGAAGATCCCCCTTCTCGTAGGGACCCGCATAGTCTAGAAGGGGAGCTCCCTGCTCCAGCTCAACCACCTCCGGTAGACGCTCAGCTGGCAGCACTCGCCCAGCAGATGCAGATTCTTACAGTAGCGGTGCACCAGCTCTGGTACCAGCATTAGTCCTTGGCTACTCACCAGCAGCCAGGGACTCTCGTGACCCAAGCTGCTGCACCCCGCGACAACCTACATTCCTTCCAAGGAAGGCCTTTGCAGTCGCAGGCCACCACTGACCACCGGGGAAGCCACCAAACACCGGTGAAGAGGCAATGAATTAGATCTACCGATCGAGAGAGCCGATCCCCGACCTTGGAGCAGGCTGCTGCCAAACCCTGTCGAGGTCGAAGAAGCAAGATTCCCTGTCGTGACGCCCCTCACATGTCACCTTCTCCGCTCCAATCAGCCTCCACGGAGGGCTCAACCGATGAGGCCATCAGGCGCATGGCAGAGAAGCGCTTGGAGGAGTAGGAGCGCAAGCTGGCGAAGCATCCTGCCAATTTGCAAATCTACAGGGCTCCACCAGCGAGCTGGTGGGCTACGACGCCCGTCCCCCTTTCTCCCGAGAAGTCTAAGAGGAGCCAATTCCGAGCCAGTTTCACATGCCGCAAGTAAATCCCTATGACGGGGCCACCGATCCCCTGGATCATCTTGAGAGCTACAAGGCCCTCATAAGAGTCCAGGGCACGACCAACGCTCTCCTCTGTGTCGCCTTTCCTGCCACTCTCTGGAAGGTAGCTCGGGTATGGTTCATATTCCTCGAGCTGGAGAGTATCAGTTGCTTCGCTCAACTGGAGCGAAAGTTCGTGGCTCACTTCGATGCATGCCGGAAGGTACCACATGAGGCAGACAACCTTTTCTCCATCAGGCAACAGGATCACGAGCTCCTACGGGACAACGTGGCTCGCTTCAAAGTTGCCGTGCTGGAGATCTACAACCTTGACGAGCCAGTTGCTATGCTGGTGCTGAAGAGAGGGCTCAGGACTTTCCGCATGACCTACTCTCTCAACAAGAAACCTCCCAGGATATACTTCGAGCTCCTCCTCCGCATCCAGAAGTACATCCATGCTGAGGAAGCGGATCACACGAGGAGGGAGCTAGATGGGAAGCCTTTGAAGAAGCCAGCTCCCGGAGAGACGTCCGGGATGCGGAAGCCCAGACCAGCCGCACCGGACTTCTGCCATAGGTCGAAGTCGAGGAGAGACCCCCTCTCAGAAGAAAGGTTCACACCTCTTCTCGTCCTGAGGTTAAAGATCCTCATGGAGATCGAAGGTGAGAGCTACTTGAAGCGCCCATCTCCACTGAAGCCATCTAACGGTCGTGACAGGACAAAATACTGTCAGTTTCATCGCGACCACAGCCACGACACCGAGGAATGCTAGCACCTCAAGAAGGAGATTGAAGACCTCATAAAGAGGGGCTACCTCGGGAGGTTTGTGGTGGGCAGGCCCCCAGCGTAACCTCAGGCACTCGTCGTTCCCCCTCTAGTCCCTACAGTCGATAACCGTCCTACCGAGAAGCTGGTGGGGATGATATGCTGGGGAGTCGAGCGCGCTTCCAAGAAGGCCTGGGGGGAGAAAGTTTTTAAGATGTACTCCCCTTAGTGAGGGAGAGGGGTTGAAAATAAAAATGTAAACAATGATGCTGTGGTCGTCGAGATGATGATCGCAAAGTATCCTGTAAAATGCATCATGGTTGATAGTGGGAGCTCGACGGACATACTTTTTTACGATGTTTTCTCCAGAATGAATCTACCCTCTGCTCAACTCAGACCTGTGCACACATCCCTCGTTGGTTTCACAGGTGACTCTGTAGGAGTCGAGGAAAAGATCACTCTCCCCGTTACTATCGGGATGCCCCCATGGCAAAGCAACGTCATGATGACCTTCACAATTTTTAGGCTTTCCTCAGCCTTCAACGTGATCCTTGGCCGACCCGGGCTTAACCTGCTCAATGCGGTCATTTCCATAAAGTGGTTGCTGGTGCAATTCCCAACTCCTTACAGTGTCGAGGAGATGAGGGGGGCACCTCAGCCAATCTAGCATTGCCTCCAAACTGTCCCCGGGGCCAAGGTTGTCAAGGACGAACCCAGCGCAGACGACCTCGATCAAAGGGTGCAGGATCCCAGAGGTGGCTCAGTTGAGCGCCTGCAATCGTATCCCCTAAAAATCTACCCAGCAAAGATAGTGTATATTGGGGCGCAGTTGCAAAATGATGAACGAGCCCACCTGCTGGAGTTTCTTCGAGCGAACTCCGACGTGTTCGCCTCGACGGTGGCCGACATGCCCAGGATCCCACCAGAGATCATAACCCACAAGTTGAGCATCAACCCAAAGTATCGCCCTGTGTGGTAAAAAAAAAGAAGTTTTGTACCAGAGAGGCAAAAGGTGATCACGAGGAGGTAGATAAACTCCTCGCAGTCGGCTTTGTTTGGGAGGTGCAGTATCCGAGCTGGCTGGCAAATGTGGTTATGATGAAGAAGAATAATGGAAAGTGGAAGATCCGTATGGACTACACTGATCTTAATCGAGCCTGTCCTAAGGACATCTTTCCCTGCCAAAAATCGACCAGTTAGTGGACGCCACATCGGGGCACCACTTGCTCTCCTTTATGGATGCATTCTCCGGATACAATTAGATCCGGATGCACCCAGAAGATGAGGAGTACATTGCCTTCGTCATCGACCGAGAGGCGTACTGCTACCGGATGATGCCGTTCGGCTTGAAGAATGCTGGCACCACATACCAGCGGCTGGTTAATCGGGTCTTCAAGGACTAGATCGGTAGGAACATGCAAGTCTATGTGGACGACATGCTCATTATGAGCAAGCTGAGGTTAGACCATGTAGCCGACCTCGTGGAAGCCTTCCACAATCTCCGAGAGCACAAGATGAAGCTGAACCTGGTGAAATGCGCTTTCGATGTAGCGGCCGGGAAATTCCTTGGCTTCATGGTGATCCAAAGAGGAATCGAGGCGAACTCGGAGAAGGTCCAGGCGATCATCGACATTGAGCATCCGACCTCAAAGAAGCAGGTGCAATGCCTGATGGGTCGGATCACCACACTGAGCCGGTTCATCTCAAGGTCGGCGGACCACTGCTTTCCTTTCTTCAAGGTGCTGTGTAAGATGAGCGACTTCACCTGGACAGAGGAGTATAGGGTGGCCTTCGAGGAGCTTAAAGACTTCCTAGCATCACCACCATTGCTCTCCAGGCAGGAGACAGGAGAGGAGCTCCTGCTGTACCTGGCAGTCACCCCGGGTGCCATCAGTTAGGTCCTCGTCTGAATGGATCAGGACCGATCCCAGAAGCCGATGTACTACACCAGCAAGATCCTCTGGGATGCCGAGATCAGGTATACCTGATATGAAAAGCTCATTTTTGCTCTTATCATGTATACTCAGCATCTCAGGCCATACTTCCAACCACACCCAATCGTGGTCTTGATGGACCAGCCCCTGAAGGCTGTGCTCAGCCATCCCGACACATCCGGATGTTTGGCCAAGTGGGCGCTCAAGCTCAGTGAGTTCAACATCATGTATCGACCGAGGTCGTCTCAGAAGGCCCAGGTGTTCGCCGACTTCCCGGTCGAGTGCATGGGACTCGCTGAGGAGCCAGAGCAGACAACACCGTAGCATCAGATTGAGCCCGGAACCAAGGAGGAGCCTTGGATCTTCCACGTCGATGGTGCGTCCAACACGGACGGAAGTGGAGTAGGCCTCATCCTCACCAACCATGATGCGATTTTCGCTGAATGCGCACTTCGTTTCAAG
Organism: Areca catechu; assembly: GCA_021397845.1. Classification (NCBI taxonomy): domain Eukaryota; kingdom Viridiplantae; phylum Streptophyta; class Magnoliopsida; order Arecales; family Arecaceae; genus Areca; species Areca catechu. Next base: position 44,176,547 of record CM038039.1, read on the forward strand.
TTCACCACCATAAACAACTAGGCGGAGTACGAGACACTCCTCACGGGCCTCAGGATCTCCCGTGAGTTGGGTGTATCGAACCTGAAGGTATTTAACGACTCCCGACTAGTGGCCGGACAGGTTTTCAGAGAATATGAAGCCAGAGATCCCCAGATGATGAAGTACTTAGAGCAGGTTCGCTCAAGCATGATAGATTTCTGGTGCTTCAGCATCTCTCACATCCCCGAGGGGAGAATGCTTGCACCGATACACTATCAAGACTTGTGACCTTGCCGGACTCGTCATTGGGATGCGCCCATATCGAGTACCTCAAAAATCCAAGCAACGAAGCTCCTACAGAAGTGCAGCAAGTCACCCCGGAGTCGAGCTGGATGGATAGGTATATCAGATACATCACTGAGGCACCTTGCCGGAAGATCGCACAGAAGCCAGCCTCGTCAAGAAGAAGGCCCCGCGGTTTGTCCTGATAGAAGGGCAACTCTACTGTCGATCCTACTCCTACCCGCTCCTGAAGTGTCTGAGGCCCGCAGAGGCAACCTTCGTGCTCCAAGAGATACATGAAGGCCTTTGTGGAAACCACGTCGGAGGGAGGACACTTGCGTACAAGGCCCTCCGACAGGGATACTACTAGGAGACCATGAGGGAGGATGCCGCTGACTTTGTGAAGAGGTGCGACCGGTGCCAGCACCATGTCCACATACAGCGTCAACCAGCAACACCACTCTCCTAGCTCTCCGCCCCATGGCTGTTCGCCCAGTGGGGAATGGACATCCTAGGTCCATTTCCCCTGCATCAGGGCAACGAAAGTTTCTGATGGTAGTCATTGACTACTTCACCAAGTGGGTAGAAACAGAGCCACTGGCACGGATCACGGAAGCCAAGGTCTGCCAGTTCTTTTGGAAGTCGATTATCTGCCGCTTTGGGCTTCCCCACAGCATCATCACTGATAACGGGCAGCAGTTCGATAACAGGGAGTTCGAAGAATTCTATGCCGAGCTCTGCATCCAACATCGTTTCACCTCGGTGGCTTACCCCCAGACCAACGAGGAGGCCGAGGTGATCAACAGGACCATCCTCTTGGGACTCAGGACAAGACTAGACCAGGCCAAGGATAGGTGGGCAGAAGAAATTCCCTGTGTTCTTTGGGCCTACCATACAACACCCTAGATGGTCATGGATGAGATACCTTTCAGCCTCATCTTCGATGATGAAGCCATAGTTTCAGTCGAACTTGACGTGCCTACACTATAGATACAACAGTATGATGAAGCGGAGAACCCGACGTGCCTTCTTCTCAACCTGGACCTCCTCGAGGAAACCAGAGACAAGGCTTGACTCCAGATGGTGGCTTACCAACAGCATGTAGCCCGGTACTACAACACGCGGGTGAAGCCGAAGGTCTTCCGCCTTGGCGACCTGGTGCTGTGCCGAGCTGAAACATCTCAACCTCGAAAGTGCGGCAAACTCTCGCCGAACTGAGAGGGCTCATATAAGGTGGTCGAAGCTCTTTCACATGGAGCTTACTATCTTGTAGATCTGGATGCTGCCAGATTCCCGCGGACGTGGAATGCATGTAACCTAAGAATATACTATCAGTAGTGTAAGGCCTTTTCTTAATAATAATTAAGATCCTCTTTTGCGCAAATTACTTTTGCCTTGCAGGGAGATCGCTGCCCGGCCCAAGGTTTGGCACGTTCAAGCCCGGAGTCCAACTCTCTGGCACCAAAGCCTGGAGTCTAGCCCTCCGGCATCGAAGCCCGGAGTCCAGCCCTCCGGCATCGAAGCCCGGAGTCCAGCTCTTTGGCATTCAAGCATAGACTCCGGTCTGGCACCAAAGACCGGAAACCCCAGCACTCAAGCCTGGACTCTGGTCCGGCACCAATGACCGGTGACCTAAGATGCCTGGCACTCAAGCCCGGACTCCGGTCCAGCACCAAAGACCGGAAACCCCGGCATCAAACACCGGAAACTCTTGAAGCCAAGCACCAAAGATCGAAAACTCTTGAAACCCGGCACCAAAGACCGGAAATCCCGGCACCTCAAGACCGAAAACTCTTGAAGCCCGGCACCAAAGACCGAAAACCCTGGCACCAAAGACTGGAGACCCTAGCACCATAATACCGAAAACTTCCGAAGCCCAGCACCTAAAGACCGGACAACCTGGCACCTCAGACCCGAAAACTCTTGAAGATTGGAGCTCCACAGTCACCTGGCATTTCCGATAAGTGCAACCTCCGAGCTCGGCCTTGCCGTGCACACCTGGAGCTGGTCCCGGCCGGAACCGGGCAGATCTTATCCAGCAAAGCACTCGAAACTTTCCGGCTGCCTCACCCACGAGATGAGGATGACTTAGAAAGCCAAAGAACTTCTCTTTAATTCCATCATATGTTCGGGACTCAAAAAAATAAAAGAGAAAAAGAGGGAAGAGAAAGAAGGAAAAAGATTCAAGCTAGGGTGACTGAAAAAGTTTCTTCCTTAATGCTAAATAGTTTGGTACAAGTGCCTCTGGGCCCCGATAGGCCGGGCAGCCCAGATCAGGAGGAAAAAGGAAAGAAGATAATTACAAGGACCCCTACCCTACTCAGTCGGCTCCTTCTCGGGACAACGTACGGGTGGGGCATCATCTTCCGGAACCTTCGGTGGTGCGGCTTCAGCCTCGGTGACCACCGCCGGCGGAGCTAGGTTAGGGGCAGCGTCCGACTCCTCAACAATGTCCGAGTCTGGAGTCGGCTCCCCATACGAAGCTCCGGGGTATCTGAGAAAGCTTCAGCCCTTGTCCGAGACGAAGCCCTCCACCCTATCGTGGAGGTACATGAAGCCCTTATAGAACGAGTCCACCGTCGTTTCCTGGAACTCGACGGCAAAGTCTGGAGAAGCTTTGTACCTCACCACGGCCTCCACAGTTCCCTTCTTGGCGGCTTCGGCCTGGTCGACCGCCTCAACGGCCTCCTTCTTCGTCGCTTCTGTTGACTCGGCTGCCATGGCTGCCTCCTTCTCAACAGCAATGACCCTCCTCTCGGTAGCAATCAATCTATCCCTTGCTGCCTCCAACTCAGCTTGGAGAGATTGGGCTCACCCCTTCTGCCGGGCGGCCTCGACACTGAGCTCATTCAGCCTAGCCTCCTTGGCTTCGAGCTCCTCTGCCTTGCTCTTTGACCGGCTCCTCTCCCGATCCAGGCTCTCCTGAAGATCCTTCAGGTGCCTCTCGACACTCGTGACCTTGCCTTGGAGCTCCTTGTTCTTTTGGCGCACCTCCTAAGCATCGTCGTTCTTCTGTTTCAGCTCGGTCATTATAGACTCGAGCTGTGCTGCATGCTGTCTGTCCTTCAACTAGTTCTTGCAGCAGTCCTTGATCAGAAGGAGCTCCGTGTCAACCTACACCTGGAAAGATGTTAGCAATAAATGTAGAAGGGAGAAGGAAGGAACGAAGCAGAGAAAGTTACTTATCGAGAAGAGATGGGGGAAGGTGCTGCTGATTGCATCCCCTAGGAGTTTCCTGACCTTCTCCCATCGATCGCATGACTGGATTGCAAAATCCATCATGCGCTCGGCCAAGCCCTGGTCCCGAACTAGGGAGACGTTCGGTGCCAATCTGAAGGGGACCGGCAGTAGTCCCTCTCCCTCCTGCTCACCCCGGACGTGGAGTCGCCCACTCCACCTGCTGAAGAAGCTTCAGGGGCATGGTGGGAGCTCGGCACCTCTTCGGTCGGTGCCCCTGGCATCGGCTCTATTCTTCGTTGCTCCTCCTCCTTGATGACGACGATCTTCGGGGGAGGAGGAGACATCACAGTAGCAGCAGTGGTAGAGGCCTTGGCCTGAATGACCACCTCAGGCTCCGGGGCCAGAACCGGCTCACGTCGCCTCGGCTGCTCAAGCACGGGCTCAGTAGCTCTCTGGCTCGGCTCGAGCTTTACCTCGACCACCCTTCTTCCCTGCTCAGGGACGATCTCGGCTCCTCTTCTACTCGGCTCAGCCAGTGCGGTGGGAGCAGTCATCGTACCACTTTCGTTGCGAGCCCTCTTTGAGGGGGACTCACCGACCGCTACTGGTGGACCCCTCTTCTTGGTGATCGTGAGGAGATCATCCAATGAGAATTTCATGCCTACACAAAGAGGAAAGAATGTTAGCTCCAAGCTCCGAGAGACAAAAGATAAAGCACAAGGAGAAAAGTTCGAGCCGAACTCACCCAACTCCCTCGTTGGGTCGACCCCGGCTTCAAAGATGTTCTGCTCTGATAGCAGAACCTCGAGAGAAGGCACCTAGATGGTGCAGAGATGCTCGAATACCTCTCGGTCAGCTGCTTTGACCGTAGATTTTTGGTTAGGGGACCGATCTGGATCGCTCCAAATCCAGTCGAACCCCCTCGATCGAGGCAAAGAAATATTTATTATTCCATCCTTTGATGAAAGAAGGGAGTTCAAATTTAATACCCTTTGGGTGAGAAGAGATGGACCGCCACCCCTCCTCGGAAGGGTGGCATTTCAAGATAAAAAAGGCCCTGAACAAAGAAAAATGGGCTACAATCCCGTGAAAATGAAAGAGTACTATGAAGTAGAAGATGGTCTTCACAGCATTCGAGACGAGCTGAGCAGGGACGAGATGGAAATTGCTCAGCACTGAAAGGAAGAAAGAATGGAAGGGAAATCGAAGTCCCCCTGTGAGAGTTTCCTCATAGAGGGTGATCTGGTCCAGGCCACTGGAAGTGACCCGTTCTCCTGGTCGAGGGACCGAGAGCCAGACGGACTCTGGGATACCATATAGACATCCCGGATGGTCGCCAGTTCCTTAGTAGAGATTGTCGAAACAACCCCGCCAGGACCCGTCGATCGAGGAGGTTCGGGGGCGAGTTCAGGTGGAGGAGGAGGGGGGGCTAGCTTTAGGCTCCCTAATGATGATCCCGGTGGGAGGGCACCTCCTGCTAAACTCGAAGCATGTCCTTCATCCTCCTGATTGGAGGAAGAAGGCAGCCTCGATCGAGAAGGCCCCGCCTCACCCTGATCGATTGAGGGACGGAAGTTAGGGTCGAAGCGAGACATCCAGAAGATGAAGGAGATAAAGATTGGAGGAAAAGAAGAAGAAGACGAACTACATCCAAGAAGATCCTAACCTTAAGGGGAAGTCCTACCCTGCTGAAAGGTGGGGAAGGAAAGAGATGAACCTGGCTAACTAGGAGAGTCTAGGATGGCCGGGGGACTGGAGAAAGCTTTGATACGGTGGCGGGCACAAGAGATTTGAAAGAGAAAGTATTTTGGAAAAAAATTCCTTTCTTTTCGAAGTGATCGGATGCCTAACCGTACCGTTACAGCATCTCCACCGACGGATCTGTGCCACGTGTCGGCCATCGATGGATGGGATGCTTCGCTTCGACCGTGATCGCCTTGAATTTTGTGCTAGCAATAACTGCTCCTCGGACATGTCCACGTGGCTCCTCTGCACTGGCTTGGAGAACCGTCTCATGAAGCACCGGCGATCGTGGTCATTATTGCGCCGGATCTTTGTCTTTCCACATCAGCACCGTATTTACTCCCTTCATCCCAAGCACCGCGCACCAACGGACCTCAGAAGTGGGGGGCAAATGATGTAGCGGGATCACTGACGTGGGACCCCTGTCAGATACCACATCGGACAAAGCTGCCATGTGGGATGCCTCTGCTTGGACTCCTTCGCCCGGTCGTGCTCCCTCCGGGTCGAGATGCTAAGTTCGAAGTCGAGCCCTGCCCTTCTTCGCCCGGTTGGGCTTCCTCCGGGTTAAGACATCGAGGCTGAAGTCGAGCTCCGCCTCTCCTTCGCCCGGCCGTGCTCCCTCGGGTCGAGACGCCGAGGCTGAAGTCGAGCTCCGCCCTCCTTCACCCGGTTGTGCTCGCTCCGGGTCGAGATGCCAATGCCGAAGTCAAGCTTCGCCTCTCCTTTGCCTGGCCACGCTCCCTCCAGGTCGAGATGCTGAGGCCGAAGTCGAGCTCCACCCTCCTTTGCCCGGCTACGCTCCCTTCGGGTTGAGATGTCGAAGCCAAAGTTGAGCTCCACCTCTCCTTCACCCGGCCGCGCTCCCTCCGGGTCGAGACGACGAGGTCGAAGTCAAGCTCCACCTCTCATTCGCCCGGCTGCGCTCCCTTCAGATCAAGATAACGAGGCTGAAGTCAAGCTTTGCCCTCCTTCGCCTAGCCACGCTCCCTCCAATTTGAGACACCGAGGTCGAAGTCGAGCTCCGCCTCCCTAGATCGGCTCCACCTTGGACGAAGAGATCTGCAGTCGAAGAAAGTCTCCGCTCTTCCTGGATGTCGGCCCGATGCCTGAGGACCATGAAAAGATGTTTGCCAGGCCACGATGATGGTCCTAGCTGCCACTTATACCAAAATGAAAGGAATCCCCCGATTGAGGCTCTGCATTCCCCACCAACCGTCTGGACCCTCCAAAAAAGGAAGTCAACCAGCAAATCCGGATCCAAGAGGTGGCGGCCCGTTGATCGAGACCCTGCTAAGCTACCCAAAAGGGAATGACTAGAAGGAATGTCAGAGTGAACTGTAGCTTCCATACCACCAAAATGGAAAGGCCACCCATCCACAGCACGAAACATCGCCGCACGTGCCCGTAAGCATGGGAAAGATCCCGAGGTAAGCGGCGCGCAAGGCCCCCAGCTAAAAGGGGGCTCCTGGATTCAAACGAGGTAAGAAGTTCATGCTGAAAACTCATCCAAGAAATTTAGTCGAGTGAGGCCAACGAGCAAGAGGGAGCAGCGCACAGGAAGACCATCGCTCGAGGCTACCGCGAAATCCCCAAGTGGGGTCTAGATGGACACAGCCACTCAGCTCAAGCTCTCCTCTACTGCCACTCCCACACTCTGTTCTCGGCCCACTCGTACTCACTCACCTCACAAATTATCCTCCTAGCATGGCGTCCACCCTCGGGGCTCGACTAGGAGGATCTGTTCTCCTGGATTGTTACTGACTTGAGCGTTAGAGTGCCCCCACCGGAATCCCCGACCCGGGTCTCTAACTCTGTTTTGCAAGTCCGGGCATCCGAGCAGGATCCTGAGTGACAGGAGCGCAGTCTGAGCTCGACCTCAGCTATAGGCCACAGTGATCTTGGCAGCAACACATTAATTTAATATAACAATATATATGTAATAATTTTGTATTTACCTTATATGGAATAAACATCTACATGATAGATGTATGCTGCTCAATGTGCTCTCTCATGCTCTCCATTACTACTTTATTTGCAGCACAGCTCTGTCACATCTCCTCTATCTCCTCCTTAAGTCTGCAAACACGTGCATCCTGAGCCCTCACGTGCATTGTGAGCACCCTCTACAGTATCACGAGTAAATCTACTAACCACAGATAACTGAGTAGGGGTAACTCCAACTCCATAACCCTTCACTTGACCATAGCGCTCCGACCCCATCAGCTTCGTAAACACCTCGATCTCGATGTGACTACTCTACGTAGATGCCGCAGATTCATTGATACACTTGGTAACAAGAGCTGTAGCTCTTTCTTGTATTAATTTTTTTAAAAAATAGTTAGAATGATTAACAAAATCAAATTAAAATCATTACATGAAATAAATTGTAATAAATAATTACATATATATCTCTTGACTCATCTCTGATAAAAGTACCATCACGGTGAATATGAGTCATCTGGTAAAACTTCACCTCACCGGGTTTCCTTCCATGCTCATCCATTTACAAGAAAAATTATAATTTTAAGCAAATAATTTAAATAAATTTAAAAACTATTTAAGTATCATGATACATATATGTATTGCGATACATATAACTATCGCAATACATATAACTATCATGATACATCATCCACGATACATAATGTTAGTTTTATTAAAATTTATAAATGATGTAAAATAATAAATATAAATTTATAGTTTAAGGAACATATAAACTCTTGTTTGACTTGCGTATGACTCTTGGATCTCGATGTATGGAGAATAGACATAGCTGCTCGTGCAGCTCTATCAATATCAGAATATATTTGCAAAATCAAATAAATAACTTATTATAAACTGAAAGTAAAGTATATATATATATATAATGTATAATATAAATCAAATATTTTAATAAAGTTGCTTAATAGATTGAATTCGAAGATACCTGTTCCCTCTTGAAGAACTAATAATGATCTAACTCCATCCACTGATGAGGGGATATATCAGGATAAGTACCAATTACCTACTCCTCGGTCATACCTGGTAACTTGTACTTCATCTTCAACTTGCTTTAAATTCTTTCCATTTTCTGTTGAGTAACTTCAGTACAAAATCATGAAAGGATGGAGGGAGTATGAACTTGGACTGCAAAAGAAAATAAATGTTAAGTCCAGTAAATGTTAGAAATAATCATCCATAGACTAAAAAAATAAAGAAATAAAAAGTCCATCAAGCCTCTATCATATAATACCGTGCTGATACAAAGTATTGTTACTGAAAGAATATAAAATATAATATAATATATCAACCATGCAAAATAAAAAATATTTAGTTTTAATTTTTTACAGGCACAACTCATAGAATCTCAACTTTATACATCTGAAGCATATCATTCCACTTTACATAACTCAGTGGACAAAGCTGATGCCTTTGTGCAGCTATCCCCAAAAATGAACTCAATATATTGGTGGCTTTTTTAATTGGCTGCCCCAGCTGATTGTACTCAACCACTATCTTTTCACCCTCACGTATCTGCTAGACATCCCGTACCATTATAGGCCTGCATTTGCGTTAACCCTCCTAGATCTGTCTACAAAAAAATAGATATAAGTAAACTATAGTAAGAAATGTAATGAAATTTTATCAAAGTAAATTAAAAATAAAGTGTCTTAAATGTGTAGCTCCTCATCTATTACATCGACGAGGATCATGCTGCCCCAAGGATGATGGACCTGCAGAAGATTGCTGTGCCGAAGGACTGGCCGCAACCTCCAGTTTTAAAGAAGGACTAGCATGAACCTGCTGCACTGAAGAAGTATCCGCCTTAGCCTGCTATGCTAAAGAAGAAGTGTCGGTCTCTGTTCGTGAGTGCTGGAACTGCACACCATAAAATTATCATGAGCGCGGCATAATGTCATCTATCATTTACATCAAAGTCAAAATCAATGAACATAAATATTAATTTAACATAATAATTACAATAAATTGCATACATAGCAAATTTTAATATCAATAAGAATCAAGTATTAGCATTTCCTTCAAATTCCATCTTAACCAAGGATACTATAGCATGTACCTCATCAACTAGTACAAAATTGAATGGCATGGAATGTGTATAAGTGTCATCATCTTCATCATCTTGCAACTGCTTTCCCATATCATATAAGTCCTTAGATTTTGTTTTAATAATAGTAGTCCAATCTTTATTTTTTGTATCTTATACAAAAAATACTTGACAAGCTTGAGAAGAAAAAATGAATGGATCATCCTTCAATAAGATAATAGTATGTATCAACCTTGTAAAATCTACAAGTGTAAATCTATTTGCATCTTGTTTAAACCTCTTAACGAGTTTATGTCTACCCAATCATATCTAAATAATATGACTTTAAAGATTCCATAGTATCTAACTCATAAATATCTTTAAGTGCACCATAATATGTTTTTCCATCTGCTTCCACCATAACACTGCTATTCTATATTTTCTTAAATTTTTCACGATCTTTAGTATGAAATTTAAAATCATTGATTATGAAACCAGTATATCTGTTGACAACTTTGTTAGGTCCTCGAGCCAGGGCTATTAATTCATCAGAATAATTTTGCTCCATCATCGTTGGTACCTAAAAAATAATAAGAAATGTTAACGAGTTATTCTATGTTAAATCTATTCATATATTCTTTAAATATATGTTAAACCTATTGTGAAAGCCATGTCGAAAATAACTCGACTAATCATCACTGTTCAATCCTTGGATTAGGTCGAGTGCTATGATTAGCTTGTCGCTGAGACATTATAAATTTATTACATAAAATTTACATTATTCATTTAAACCAAAAAATAAGATATGATATTTAAATTTGAAATTCATTAAATATACTAACCTACGATAGTCAAATATTATTTTACTATGAAGTAACATATAACGATATGTTTGTACCATTGATTTCTGATCCAATACAATACTTTTATTTTTTTCATTACTCTACCAGTAGTAGAAAACTTATACAATCTTACATTGTCTATAAAGTCACAATGCCATTGGGGTCTATTAAATACAGTCTTTACATGTTGAAGGTATCTTTAATAAAATGTCAAGCACTCTTTAGCAATATATCCTTCCACAATCGAACCTTCTAGATAGGCTCTATTTTGTACATAATCTTTCAATCGCACAAGATACCTACAAGAATTAAAATTTTATCTACACATCATTATGATGCTACTTTTATCAAAAGTATATGAAGGTTAAAAATTGACAATAATGCCTCTCAATAAGATACATCCATTTATAGTGTACTGATCCGGCAAGCTTGACTTCAAAAAGCTAAGTGAATGAGTAGATGTATCATAATAGTAAAAAATCCATGTGAAAAGATCTTCTACATTTGATAAAGTGTAATCATAACATAATACTTCAACTGAACAACCTCTCTAGGATCAATAATTTTTAACATAATACCTTAAAGAATGATGATAACCTAATTATAACTGCAAGAATATGTTTAGGTACTAATATTTTGAAGCTATTGGAAAGATATCTTGCATCAATATGTGACCTTCATGACTTTTGAGATTAAAAATTTTTGGTCTTTAAGATGTACACACCTTGAAATATTTAATACATATCCTTCAGGTACTTTAGTATTTTTTAATATTATCATAAAATTATCTTTTTCTTGAGTAAATATTGTATAAGATGCAGGAGGCAAATAAATTCTATCATTAGCAAGCATTTTGGGATGAAGCTCCTGTCGGATACCCAATTCTTTTAAATCCAGTCATGCCTTCATGATATCTTTGATCTTTCCATTAAAATTCAACAATGTTCCAAGCAGATTATCACAAATATTCTTCTCTATGTGCATAACATCAAGATTATGCCAAATAAGATTATGTTTCCAATAAGGTAAGTCAAAGAAGATACTTCTATTCTTTTATAAATGTTTGCCTGGATGATTTGTAGATGCTATCTGTTCATCTTTCTCAATTTTATTTTTAAAAAATTTATCAGGATTTTCAAATACTTGTGCATCCATACTACTAGTATTCACTTTTTCTGATAATCCTTCTTGATCATCCCTCCCTCTTCTTTTAGAAGACTTCGAGAATTTATTATATATGTATATGATAAAATCGGTGTCTACGAACAGTAGTTCCAAAATATGGAATATGTGCACATCTCAATTCTATGGTACCATCAAACAAATCTTTCTGAAATTGAAATGGATAATTTGATTCTAGCCATTGACGATGTCCCATATAACAAAATTTTCCTCCATGCTTTAACCAAATTGAATGTGTCGAATCTGCATAATAAGGACATGCAACCCGTCCCTTTGTACTCCAGCCAGATAAATTGGCATATGTTAAAAAATCATTAATAGTCCATAACAAAACTACCCGTAATTTAAATGTTTGACCACTGGAAGCATCAATTGTATCAACACATTTTCATAATTATTTCAATTCCTTTATTAAAGGTTGTAGAAAAATATCAATATCATTCCTTGGACCCTTATCACCTGGAATAACCATTGACAAGATAGGTGAAGATTGTTTCATACACAACTGATATGGCAAGGTCGCTGACGTGGGACGACATGGAGTACACCTCGGATCCAGCTGGCAGGAAGACCGTGCCACGCCAAGTTTCCTTTCGAGCTCGTGTGCCAGGTGGCCTCCCCAAGGGTCGATCCCATCTCGGCCTGAGCTCGGCATCTCTGCTCCTTCGCCAGGTGGCTTCCCCAGATGGGTCCACCTCGGTCAAAGTCGAGCATGCCTCCACTGCTCGTGTGCCAGGTTGCCTTCCCAAGGGTCGAGCACACCTCAACCTGAGCTCGGCATATCCGCTCTTTCACCAGGTGGCACCCCCAGATGGGTCCACCTCAATCGAAGTCGAGCGCATCTCTGCACCAGCAGCGCTCCCTGGTCACTAAACCCCAGTTAGGGACCTTTGCAGCCCAAGCTACGGGTCCCCACGGAAGCCTGCACTCCATCCAAGGTAGGCCATCCCATCCGTGGGTAGCAACCAACCCCGCGAGGGTCACCAGACCCCCGCAAAAAGGAATCACACTGGGTCAGTGGACCATGAGAGCCGATCCCCGACGGACGACAATGATGCCACCAAGCGCAGCAGGTGCCGCCGGGGCAAGGCTCCTCACCACAACTCATCGGCCCCTTATTCTCCAGTGGCCTCGGTGGAAGGTTCCACTGATGAAGCCATCAGGTGCCTAGTCGAGAGATGCCTGGAAGAGCAGGAGTGCAAACTGGCAGAGCTCTCCCACCAGTTTGCCAACATGCAGGGCTCCCCCAACGAGCCAGTGGGCTATAATGCCCGACCTCCTTTCCCCCGGGAAATCCAAGAGGAGCCGATCCTGAGTCAGTTCCGCATGCCTCAGGTGGATCCCTACGACGGGACCACCAACCCCCTGGACCACCTGGAGAACTATAAAGCTCTCATGAGAGTCCAGGGGGCGACGGATGCCCTCCTGTGCATCGCCTTTCCAGCCACTCTCTAGAAAGCCGCTCGAGTATGGTTCACCAGCCTCGAGCCTGAAAGCATCGACTCCTTCCAGCAGCTGGAGAGGAGGTTTGTGGCGCACTTCAACGCTTGTCGGAAGGTGCCACGGGAGGTAGATAGCCTCTTCTCCATATGGTAGCAAGATCATGAGCTCCTGCGGGACTATGTCACCCACTTCAAGATTGCTGCCCTAGAGATCTACAGTCTAGACGAGCCCGTCGCCATGCTGGCATTGAAGCAAAGGCTTAGGACCTCCCGTCTGACATATTCCTTGGACAAAAAGCTATCCAAGACATACTCCAAACTCCTCCTCCGCGTCCACAAGTACATCCATGCTAAGAAGGCTGACCGTACCAGGAGAGAGCTGGACGGGAAGCCTTCGAAGTAGCCTACCTCAAGGGGTGTGCTTGGAACCCGGAGACCCGGGCTGCTTGCAGACTTCCAACCGAGATCGAAGCCAAAGAATGGTCCCATCCCTGAGCAAACCTTCACTCCCCTTCTAGCTCCAAGGATAAAGATTCTCATGGAGATCGAGGGTGAGTGCTACCTTCGCCGACCTCCCCCTCAGAACCTGAGAAGCAATCACGATAAAACAAAATACTGCCAGTTCCACCGTGACCACGACCACGACACTGAGAACTGCAATAACCTGAAGAGGAAAATCGAGGACCTCATCAGGAGGGGCTATCTCAGAAAGTTCATGCGAAGGGAGACTCCGACGGAGGATCAACCACTTATGGCCCTTCCCCCTATTCCTGAAATCGACAACCGGCCCACTTACTTTATTCTAGTAAAGTAAAAAATTGCATGTTCAGTTACAAACATCATAATTAGTTTATGGCCAATTCAAATGAGCCTGTGTTGCACTATCCCTTATTTTATATAGGCCATGTATTAAATCTGGACTGATACTATTTATCACAACTTAAAATCTCATCCAAAAAAGATTAGTATGAAGGCATTATTTAGGTTTCTTAATTTTATACAAATATCCAATATCATAACCAATATGAAGCTAAATACAAATCTACATGAATCCTTATTTTAAGTAAATCAAAGCAGCTATTGATTCTGATTGGAGAGGAATTGCGGTAGCCAATGGGAAGCTGGTTTGAAGCTTAATAAATACTTGCATGAATCCTTATCAGAGTAGCTATTGATCCTGATAGGAGAGGAATTGTGGTAGCCAATGAGGAGCAGAGGTGGTTTTTAAGATCTCTTGCTCTTTCTTACATTATTTATTATCATTCTATTATTCCACCAGGAAAAAAAAAGACTAGGATGCAACAGGTGAATCTTTTTTAAAGTAATATTATTTTAAAAAATAATTACTAAAATAGGTGCTTGATAATTTATTTACCAAACTAGGTGATTTTTGGCCATGTAGCACTTGTACTTGGATATATGGCTTGAAATTGGACACGTGGAAAAGCGGGGATACCTAGCACGAAATCGGAGCTGCGATTTCACAGTGAAAATGTAGCTTGTAGCCGCGATTTCATTGAGAAATCGTGGCTCCAAGCCGCAATTTCTTAGCCAAGCCCCCCATAAGCCTTCCCTCTTTTTTCTGTTTGTGTTCTAACCGGCCCCAATTCTTATTTGTCTCCCGGCCCCATCTTCCTCGAGCTTTCCTTCCCCCTATCCCACTCTAGGCCCCATCTTTTGGAGCTTTTGTTCCTCCCTATCCGTGTCCCACTTCACCCCTTACTTTTGGGCTTTTGGATGCTATTGTTCCCTGTTATTCTATCCACATCCGGTCTAAGTGTACTTCAGTTCAGTCTAAGTTGATCCCCTATTTCCCTATCTAGATCCAGCTCGAGTGTAGTTCGGTCCTAATTGATCCAATCCAAAAAAGAAATATTCTCTTCCCCATCCAGCAAGTATGTTTTTTGGCATTTTACTTGTTATAGTTTCTTGTTTGTTATATATTTTTTTGTATTATTAATTTAATTTTTAAAATTTAATATTCTGGTCTCATGATTTTTTTATTTTGTTAGCAATGTAATTATATATTATTGTTTGATATTTACATATTTTAGTTATTTGTGGTGCTTATATTATGATTTAATATTTCAAGAAATGATCTCTCTTTAGTGATAAATTTATATTTTGATTCAATATTTATCTCCCTTTAGAGATAATTTTATATTTTGATATTGCAAAAACAAATATAAAATAGTATTAAGCTTTGAAGAATTATTAGGTTAATAAATATTCATAATTTATTTAATCAAAATTGGAAAAGATAATTTAAATAATAATTTTAATTTTTAAATGAAGATGAAATTATAAAGGTAGATAAATTCAATTAGTAAATTTAAATATGTATTGAATTATTGGAATTATTTTGTTATGAATTAATAATTCAAATTATTTCATTATTATAGAGTTTAAATAATTAATTAATTATAAATGAGTATATAATTATATAAGAATAATATATTAATATAGATATAACTAAGTAATATAGGTATACAAATAATTGATTTGTTTAATATAAATAAATTATGATGTTAATACTAAATAATTAAAATATTTAAATCTTTATAGCATGTAAATAATTAATTTAGATAACTAATTAAATTATTATTCTTTATAGCATGCAAATAATTAATTTATAGCATGTAAATTATATAAATATAACTAATTAATATAGGTATATAAATAATTGATTTATTTAATATAAATAAATTATGATGTTAATACTAAATAATTAAAATATGTAAATCTTTATAGCATATAAATAAATAATTAATTAAAAATAAGTTTATCTTGCTATATAAGTAATTTATTAATTTATTAATAAAATTATTAACATACATGTGCTATTAAATAAATTATTTAAAAATCATTTAAAAATTATTTAAAAATAATATTATTATAATAAAATTTATTGTATAAGTAGAATACATTATAAATTTGATATAATTTACTTGATATAAATAAATTATGGCACGATTGCTAAATACTTATAATGTATGAATATTTTTTACTTGTAAATAATTATTTAATTAAATATGAATAGATGGTGGTATAAAATTAATATATTAAATTATAAATTAAGTTAGTAATGTATATGCTGTATTAAATTAATTTTTAAAATTATGTGGTACTTAAAAATATTAATAGTATGATAAAAGATACTGTATAAATAGAAGATCTTAATAAATTTAAATATAGCTTAGTATGAATAATAATTATTTAAAATTTATAAATATTTAGAACATATAAATAATTAAATAATAAAAATTAGGGAGTTATGATATATAAATAAATTATTAAGTTATGAACAAAGTTGTTAACTTATACACTACATTAATCATATTATAAATTTATTTATTAAAAAAATGTAATCATAGTATATAAAAAAGATTATTTGAGTGAAAATATTAGAAATATATATATAGCCTTCATATTTATAATTTTATTTTTTTATTTTTTTATTTTTTAGATGTGTAGCATGGATATTTATAGTATGTAATATATAAAAATTATTATTATTGATATAATTATATTTTAAAATTATTTGTTAGGTTAATTATTTGATTTTTTAATATATTTTTTTATAAAATTTACATTGCATTGAATTATAGACCCGTTAATTGATTAATATACATATTCTGTAATATTCATACATATTTATAAATTTATACGTATATGAAAATTATGTATATTAATCAATTGATTGTCTAATTTGGATAGTTTAGAAATTATAATTAATTTTATATGTTAATTTATAGTAATCAAACGATGTACAATGGAGATCGAATAAAATTTCAAGCAGTATTTTTCTTTAGTTCTCCATATACATAATTATTTGTGTGAAGAAATAAGAGAAAATATTATCAAAATTTTGTTCAATCGTCATTACACATCATTTATTTACTGTAAGCTGACCTGTAAAATTAATGTAATTTCTGAATAGGATAGGACCTATCTTTACGTAGTAGTTGGAGATAGTATGCATTTATTTTTTAAGTCATTTTAAACTCCATACGTAGATATTAATTCAAAAATATATTGAAATCTATATTTATGTACTTAATAAAATAATAATTTTTTAATTTCATTATCAAGTTATTTATTTTATTTAATTATTTTTTTAATGATATCATTATATATTTTGAGAAAATTATTTTTAAATATATTTTGTTTATTAAACATGTACGATAAAATGGGAAAACAATCATAGTCTTATGTTATAGTAAAAGTTCTATCATTAATAAAAAATATGATATTAAGTATAATTAGGGATCGAAAAAGATAATTAGAATTAAAAATGGTATCACATTTGAAGAGTTGGAGAATAAAATATATAGTCTTCCATATAGATAGAACTAGAAAAAATATTAATTATTTATAGATATCCATAAGTTGTCTAGCTGATATTTGTAAAGTATGAACCTTTTACACTAACCGATATGAAGATATGGAGATAATGTTTTCAACTATCAGTTCACATCAATGTATATCAAGTGTAGAATTGTACATAGATATCCAAACTATTGAATCTCTTGAACCTATTTACGAACAGGATGATTATGAAGTTACTGTTCGAAATATAGCAACAACTCATGTAAGTGAATAGGTTATTTCATACTGTAGTCCGAACATCGTACATAATCTTCTAAAAAATACCGGTTCAAGATTTATAGAAGATCCATTACATATAGTGGACAGTACCGTGCCAGAGAGTAATATTAGATAAGCATCAGTATACACAGCTACTGATGACACAGTGCATGTAGATAATCAACTTTTTTATAAAAATAATAAAGAAAGTGAAGATGATGTGGTTGATGAATCTAATGAAACTAGTATGTCAAAATTTGTACGAAGTCTACAAGACATCTCTATTCCAAGTTATACTGCATTTGAAGCTCCTTTCGAAACATTTACTCAGGTTGATTGGATTGCTGCTAATGTGTCCATGTATTATACATTACAAGAATAATATGTTATATGGCAAAGAGATGAGGAATTACATAAAGGATTTTGGTTTATAGATAAGGAAAAATTACATACTACAGTAAAGCAGTATTCTATTGAAAGACATCATGAATTCAAGATTATTGAGTCCAATCCCAATCTATGGCTTGTAAAATATAAGAAAAGAGAGTCGGGATGTCAATGGATAGTGAGAGCTATTAAATAGCATGATTATTTTGAGATCTCATGATATATTGATCTCCATACATACATATCTACAATGATGTCTCAGGATCATTCTGGGCTAAACTCTATATTAATTGCAAATAAAATATGGGATATGATAAAAGAAATTTCTATAATTATTATTGCTGAACTTGGTGTAGTGATAAAGAACAAATATGATTATACACCCAGTTACAAAAAATTATAGGATGCAAAGCAAAAGGCAACAGCCATGCTGTTCGGGGATTGTGATATGTCATATGAATTGCTATCAAAATGGTTGCATACTGTAGAAGAATTTAATCTCGATTTTTGGATAAAATTTATCAGCACTCTTACTGGTATTCTAGCTTGTGCTTAATTTGATCGTGTTTCTAGGCCTTTGCATCCTCGATTGAAGGGTTTAAGTAATGTCGACCGGTCATAAGTGTTAATGCTACTTTCCTATGTGGAAAGTATAAGGAAAAGTTGATGATTGTAATTGCTATTGATAGGAATAATTGGATATTTTCACTTGTATTTGATATTGTTGATAAAGAGTCAGCAGATATGTGGGGTTGGTTTTTAGCTTGCATCAAAAATTTTGTTATATCATGTCAGAATATTTGTCTAATTTTTTATCAACATACTAATATACTAGCTATAGTGTGAAATAAGCATCTGGGTTGGTAGCTCCAAATGCTTATCATGTTTATTACCTGCATCACATGGTAAGCAATTTCAATTCAAGATTTCGTGATCCAAAAATATGGGATATGGTAAAAAAGTTGAAATGCAAACACAGCCTAAAAAATTCCAAAAATATATGAGAAACATTGAAAAGTTTAATCCAAAAGTTGTTGAATGGTTGAATGAATCTTTTTAGAAAAATGGACACATGCACATGATGACGGTCGATGGTATGGAATGATAACAACAAATATATCTGAGTGTTTTAATGGAGTTTTAAAAAATGCTCGATTCCTACCAATAACTGTATTGGTGCAGTTGACTTTCTTTCGACTTGTATCATATTTTGAAGGACGACATTCTCGGGTCAATGATGCAATTGACAGAAATAAAAGATATTACTCCTTTGTTATGGGACATGTAATGTCCAAGCAAGCCAAAACTACATCACATACTGTTACAAGATTCAATAGACCTAGTAGCTTATTTCAAGTCTAGATCGCAAGGCATGGTCCAAACATGAACAGAGGCAACAATACATAGGTGATTGTATGTTCTTAAATTTTTTTTAAAAAAATTATGGTATGTAGTTTATATGTTGACTTATGGTATGTTAAATTATAGGTCATGTGACATGACTTTCATAGCGTATATATACATGCCACAAATGGCAGTGTTATTACTTACCTTGCTCTCATGTGATAGCTACATGTGCATAGGTTGTAATTGTTTTTTATAAATATGTTGATGGATACTATACATTACATGACTATCATCAAACTTATGCATCTCAATTTTAACCAATTTCGTACCAGAAATATTGATCTTAACAAAGTCGAGATGGTATGATCATACCCGATAAAAATAAGTCGAGATAGAAGGATAGGCCATATTCCACCAGAATTAGGAATGACATGGATGTAAGAGAATCCAAAAACAAATGCAGGTGTACAATCTGTAAGGACGAAAGGCATGACAGACGGCCTTGTCCAAGAGCTTTATATGCAAATTAGTTTCCACTTACAAGCGACATTCCATAGGTATTTTTAGATACATCAACTTATTCTCATTTTTATGTTAAATTTTTTTATTGATTATGACATATACTAGACTGATATTTTTATATTCATATTTTATTGATATGTCAGGATAGGAGGTGGTTGTAGCTTGGAAAAAGCTTTCATGCGTTAATGAGTTATGTCATGACTTGCTATTTTATTTGATCAATTGTAATTCTATTGTATGGATTTTGATGAATTCTTATTTCTGTCTTGGCATGTAATAGTCTTTCCATATATAATGTATTTGTCTGTTTAAGAATTTGTTATTCACATTTACATTGTACGTATTTTAATTATCATTTTTATAAGAAAAAAATGGTTTGTCAAGTAGACTTTTTTACTTATTAGATTTACTTTAACTTATTACACATTATAGTTATAGATTCTGGTCCATCAGATCATTCTGTATTATACGATCAGGATACACATCGATCTCTTTAGCATGGGATGAGCAAGAGACTATTGTACTACAGTATCGACATAGAAAGCTAGTTATGCACAGGTCGATACCATTCGATAGGTGCATATTGCCTTATTTGATATAGTCAAGATTTTATGGTATTGCATGTGTAGGATATATATGGATGGATTAGAATTTGATTACAACTCTTGTAGAGCATTGGCATGTAGAGACACATATATTTCATTTACCATATAGAGAGTGTACCATCATCCTTCAGGATATTGCTATTTAGTTTTGTTTGCAATTGATGGTCTACTAGTGATAGGTACTACACAGGTAGACTGGAGACAGGTTTGTCAAGATTTGTTTGAGGTTATCCCATCACAAGGTAGACTCTAGGCATCACGATTGAACACGGTCTGGCTAGGGATCAGTTTCATGAGCTAGCTTTTGATGCTGACGAGATAGTGATACAGTGCTATGCTCAAGTATATATTTTGTAGCGATGGGTGGGTATTTGTTTATGGATAAGTCTGGAAGCCTAATGCTTCTCATATTTCTATCCCTATTAGTAAATTTTGAGATCGATGAACATTATAGTTAGGATAGTGCAAAGGTCATATGATTGTATAGAGAGTTGTATAAAGCGAGCAGAAGATATGCTACTGATATAGCTGGTCCTTTGTTACTATTATAGTTATGGGCGTGGGATAGATTCCCGATCCTGGCACCGTGCAGATTACTTCGACAAGCTCCAGATCCTATAGTCGATTTAGATGATGATGATGGAGCTAGTTTACCACAAGGTCCGTTAGGGATGCAATAAGTTTTAAATTTTATTATATTTTCTGACTAACAATATCTACTGATTTATGTAACTCATTTAATCCATTTAATGTACAGATAGAGAGATGATTTTTCTGTCATAGAGGTACCTACACATGTTGTTTCTTCATATCGATATTTACTAGATCACCTGAGAGTAGAGCAGGTGATGACTATAACTTATTTTTGTTAAAGGTTAATATTTTTATATTTTTTTGTTTAATATAAAATGCTTCATATTATTTATAAACAGGTGATATAGCGCCATATACTCAAAACATTCTTGTATAGCTACCAGATTGCTACTTGCATGGTCAGGATATCTGGTGTAGTCGAGTGCCACTTGTATATTTTCATATCGTAGAGTGGTACTTTCCTGATAGAGTGATACGACATTTCGATATTCGATAGATCATACCCGAGTGATGTGATACAAATTCTATACTGCACCGTATCGATCTTAGGGGACAAGTCAAGCAGGACTGGTCAATCACTCATCAATATTATATTCAGTTATGGATGAGCTAACATGATTATATTATAGATGGTGCTCCCGTTAATAGTACCATGGATTATCACGATCTATACATGCAGTGGTATCATAGCATCACTCGACGATTCATCAGTCATGATGGTGCGGTATATGATTACCGGGTAAGAAATTTTATTTATGCTATTTAATATTGTTATATATACTTATTTTATTTTCTGACTCATTAAATGTTTGTAACTTTTAGAGTAATGGCATCGTGATGATACACCATCTTGCTCAGCCAAATTCCATATCGACGACCTCACAATCTATACAGGATATATGTCATTCCATCATTGGTGTTGTTGGTGAGCATGCTTGTGTCCAGTTAGGAGTATTTGCTCAGGAGGACGATAGAGAGGACGAGACTCCTTCACCTTTCCTGTATGCATCTTCATTGGAAGCACCTCCTCCTGCTCAGCACAGACGAGGTACTCGATGAGTACCTCTCCATATCTGATGCCGGAGTACGATCCATAAATGTCCGCGGCCAGTTACCTACATGAGGATGTGAGACAATTAACATCTATCAAGGATACTAAGCACATTTTGACTACAATGCTACACCGAATTATATGATGCATCCCGATTACTCAAGACATGGAGGACAGTATATAGATGAGGGATCGTCGCAACATGTATCTACACAAGCATTCGCTGATATAGAGCATCTGACGGAGCATTAGGGATCGAGTGAAGTGGGGCCAATGCCTTGTCGAAAGCAGCCTTCATGCAGGACATGACGACCACCTTGTGGGACTTAGAATTTTTATTTTTTATTTATTTATGTATTGTATTTATAAAACTTTATTTTAAAATTTTGTATTTATTATTATCAACTTGAATGATAATTAATTCAAAATGTTCATGGATGACATGTGATTTCTTATTCAATACATATTTTAGAAAATTAAAAAAAGATAGTTATAATGAAATATTTAAATCCATTAATATACATATTTTAAATTAAACATATAAAAAATATTTACAAAATTCATAATCTATATTTTGTAAGAAAAATAAACTTTAAGTCTATATTGATTTTTTTGATAATAATTAAATAATAATCAAATAATATATTTCAATATATTAATATTTAATATTTTAATTAACATTAATCATTTATTATAATAATTATAAAATAACTTATCTATAGTTTATCTGATATTATATTATAATATACTGTAATAATATATTACATTGTTTACAAATAATGTAATTTGTTAATTAATTTATGAAATTCATAATATAAAATAAATTTTATATAATAATTACTTTACTATTCATGTCATTATAATACATAAAATATTTAAATCTATTAATTTCAGAATACATATTTTAAATTAAGTGTACAACATATATTTACAAAATTCATAATCTATATTTTGTAAGAAAAATAAACTTTAAATCTATACTAATTTTTTGATAATAAGTAAATAATTATCAAAAAAATCTATATTGCATAATTAAACATATGCACGGTTATTATATTATATTAATGTTAATATATTTTAAATTTTTAATTTAAATATTAATTAATATTAATCAACCATGATAATAAATATACCGTAATTTGCATATATTCAATATAAATATTATTTACAATTAAATAAAGAGGTCGAAGTGGATGGAAAAAAATTAAAAAATAATATTACAGGAGATTGGAGACCTCGTCTTGCCATCCTGGATCGACACACGTGCCTAGTGCTGAAGCATGTCATGGTGGTCGAGGCACGCATCCTGCATGCAAGGGATACGCATCGAGGCCCTACATGCGTGTGGGCATTGTGCACAGCACGGACACGGGGCACGAGCAGCTGCGGGGCATGGCATGTTTGGGCACAAGGTGTCGGGCTTGTGGGCATGGGGCAAGGCACGGTCGTTCGAAGGGCACCAGGCATGCACGGGCTTGGAGCATGGCACGACCGAGTGCTTGTCGTGCCATGGCATGGCACGGAGCTCGCGAGGGCGTGGGGCATGGCACGACCAGGTGAGGGGCATGGCACGTCCGGGCATTGGGCATGGCATGATCGGACACGAAGCATTATATTATAACATTAATATAATAATATATATTAAATTATTTCAAAATAATATAATTACTTAATAAATTCAAAAATTTAATTTAAAATTAATTTCATATAATAATTATTTTATTGTAACATATAAAAAATTATAATATGTTAATTTTTAATTCCAAAATATATATCTAGTCTTTAAAAATGATTTTATAGATATAAAATTTTAAATAGGGCTGAATTAAAATTGCAAGACATACCCGTGATTTTATGAAATCACAGGTTCTTTCTGTGATTTCACTTATTTACACCTGCAATTTCTACATGGCTTCCACGTCAGTACCGATACCTATTTCGATAAATAAAGAATCAATTATCATATTTTTGTAAATATTTATTAAAATAATATTATTTTGAAAAAAAACTAAATTGCTTATTCTTTTTATGATTTTACTTATTTGCCCCTGCAATTTCTACGTGGCTTCCACGCCAGCTCCGACATCTATTCCGATAAATAATAAATCAACTATCATATTTTTGTAAATATTTATTAAAATAGTATTATTTTGAAAAATACTTAACAACAGCTGGTTTCAGTCAGTTGGTTACTCTCTCTCTCCATCAGCTTTTTGTCTCTTGTTCAACCTACCTGGTCCATATGAATTCCAATCCAAGCACAATAGTACAAGTTATTGACAATAAGAGGTCTGCGATTAGCTTTCCTAGTTTGTGGCTGACCCAGCCACCCAGCCTTTATGCTTTCTGGGTCATATTCGGTCGGCGAGTTGGAGCTCTTTAGTAAGTCCAGCAGTCCTTAAATAAAAAATTGAAACAAAAAAAAAAAAAAGAGAGAGAGAGAGAAAGAGAAAGAACATTGGAATTTATATAGTTATTGTTGTATTTTTTTTATTTGTACGCTGCCAAAACTTAATAGTTTGGCTGTTTAGTACGGAGTTCCATGACCACCACAAGGCAGACCTCTTGTATTTATTTATTCTAATATACTAGATCCTAGGCTCATGCCATATGCAAGGTGTTGATGCTGGACCAAATAGATCGGATGGAGTGATTCTTTCACTAAATCATCATCGACCAGTACCTACAAGAAGTCCCTGACCGAAGATTTTCCAGCGGGGGACACTTCGATGCCTAAGTCAGAGAAAGCCCAGGCAATAGCAGAATGGAGAGTGTCGAGAGCAAGAAGGAAAAAGGGAGAATCAAGAAAATGCCCGGACCAAAAAAGTTCCCTGAGTATCCCCTCTTACCAGTATTTATAGGCTCCAACGTAACTACTTATAGTTATGAAGGTTGACGGATGTAACCACTTCATAACTGTAAGTAGTGGCTGTCGGAAAAGCTGTTACACTCGGGGTTTGTTCAACCTGTAGCTTGGGACCATGTGGGTGGTTGTCACAACCCAAACAGATTAACTGTTTGTCCAAGAAATCCATATGCACCAGAAACTTCTTTCTTTTAAGGATGAATCCGAAGTGAACTTTACATTCTCTTTAATAGCGCTTCTGAAGGAAATGTTAGCACTTTGGATTCTTTTGAATATAGCAAAAATAAATACTTACAGTCTTCGGATCTTATTGAGGAAGTAAAGCCGAAGACATTTGCGTAGGAGGTCAAGTCTTAATATCAAGGAGGATGTACGAAGCCGAAGACAGTTAACAAAACTTGCTTCCCCGAAAGTCAGGTATGGTCTTCGGATTGAGATAATAATACAAAGCCGAAGACCCGAAGTTGATGCCTTCCAGAACGAATATAAAACCATAAATATTATGCATAGTCTTCGGAGTAAAGTGAGTGTACGAAGATGAAGATTTAAGGTGAATAACATCCTTTGGAACAGATAAAGCCATAAATAGGGCATGATCCTCGGACCGATTTAATAATACGAAGCCAAAGACAGTAAACATCCTGGATCATAGATATAAGACCCTAAATATTAGGCATAGTCTTCAGGCCAAGGTGGATGTAAAAAACCGGAGACCCAGGATCAATAACGAGAAGACAGTAACAGGAAGCCGAAGACTCCTTTTGCCATCTGATATTCTGATATAACCAATAAAATAAAGAACAAATAATTACTTGGAATAAAATAGGGATGTCATAACAGCTGTCCCCCACTCTCAAGTTCAAAATGATTAAGTTTCGAAGAATGGGAGTACTTTAAATTTATCTTCTAGTGATAACCGCCAAGTAATAATGGCAGGGTTCTGACACTCTTTTCGCTATAACTGCCTGGTGGCGCAACAAAACGTGGCAAAGACACGTGTCACCCTATCACAGGCGGCCTCAAAAGCGAACACCTCGATTTTGAAAAAATCTTGGAAAATTCCAAGAAAAGAGACTTTTATTCGACAGGGATTGGACACGTGGCGATCATCAGGAGCGTGGAAACTTCGTTGGCATGATCTCAGCCAATAGCGAGGCTTTACGCGGATCACTACAACTTGTCTCATTAATGACCTTTCTCAAAGGCCGTACCCACGATCGAAACAGCCGATACAGTGCACGATCGTTCAGATCTCCGAACTGTCTCGAAGGCCCACCTCCTTCACCTATAAAAAGAGAGGAAAACTTGAGAGAAAAATCTTCCTTCGCGTCCGTGCCTCTGGAATCCCAATTTTTCCTGCAGTTCACAGTCCGTCGTCTTCCCCGTGGTCCGCCATTTTTATTTTTTCACAGGTTAGAGGCCCTTTCCTCCTCCCACTTCCTTATTCCTTTCAATGTCGGGGTCTTCTATGAGTCCTTCCTCCAGCTCTAGTAGCGGTTCACTGGTAGGTGAAGCGGGTAGAGTATTTCCCGAAAGAGAGACCGCTAGGATCCCGCCGGGAGGTGGAATTAGTAGGAACCCTCAGGGTGAAACCAGTAGGGGAAGGAGTTTTGGTAGGAAGCGGAGCCCGGAATGATCACCGGACTCCGTCAAAAGCTCCTACACCCTTGCCAAACTAGAAGAAACTAAACAGTGTTACCACATTCCACGTACCTTCCACATGATTCTTCCGAAACCAGAAGAAAGGGTAGATAAACCTCCCATGTGATCCATAGCTATATACGAAGACCACTTCAAAGAAGGTCTTCGGCTTCCCTTTCGTCCCTTTTTTATGAAGATTTTTAACTTATACCAGATAGTCCCAGCTCAACTGACCCCCAATAGCTTTAGGAACATTTACGGATTCCTAGTACTTTGCAAACTTAGGAATATAGAGCCGAAGACATCCCTATTTACTTCCTTGTTTATGTTGAAAAGGGATTTTCACGGCAAAGGGTGGTGGGTCACAGGTCCTCGGCCAGGCCGAAGACAGTTAAAAGGAACTCCCAGTGCGATACATGGATGGAAGCCTTGCTTCTTTTTCGTGTATTATACCCACTAGGATTTCAACACTGAGTGGTCGGCTTCGCATTTGGATGCAAACGCTGGTAAGAGGATCTTGAAGGCCGATGCCAAAGATTTTGAGACCTTGTTGGAACCGAAGACCCCTTCCCTTAAGAAGCTGCTGAGGGAAGAAAATCTTCACTACGCTCATATCAGCGAAGTCCCGACGTTAGGTATAGAATAAGTGGTCTTCGGATTCTTCTTGCTTCCCTTCTCTATATGCATATGCATAACAATCTTGTTTCCAATTGCAGGTAAGAAAATGAAGCCTCAACTTGACAAGGTTCGACAAGCCTCTAGAAAAAGGACGGTGGCCACTCCTGCAACAACTGAAGTCTGGAAGAAGAGAAGGGCTGAGGAGGGTTCTAGCGCACCTCCGATGAGGCCCGTGCCAGATGAAGACGTTCCTTCCACTTCTCCGGTTCCACCTGATTCCGTTAGAAGTTCATCCCCAAGGATGTCCCCTCCAAGGAGTCCTCAACATGCACCATCCATGGATCAACGAGATACAAATTTTAATAAAGAATCTATGATTGCCCCTCTGAAAGATAGAAGTCAGGAAAGGTCGAAGTACCGATCTGAAGAGGGTCCTAGATGGAACGCTACTTCGGAGGGAGGGTGCAACGTAGATTTTACCACCTTCTCGGATCAAGAGGGATTGAAAAATCCTGAATTGGCGAGAGAGTTGTTGAAGCGCACTCTCCTTCCGAAGGACTGGGACAATGTTAAGTTCCGGTGCATCGAAAAAATCTCGGACTCAGTGTTTTCCTCCGCTTTAAAGGTAAATACTCATTTACTGTGTTGAACTTAGATTTATAATCACTAAGTTTCCTCCTTGCTTTTGCAGATGATGCACGACATTACTCACATGGAGGAAATTATCTTCGACTTTAGAATAACCTACAAAAAGATGAAGGAAGAAGTAAAAGCGGCCAAAGCCGAGAAGACCATAGCTGAAGAGCAAAGACAAGCTATGGAGGAAAAGCTCGCCCAAAGTGATGCTTCGGTTCAAAATTTGAAAGCCGAAGTGGATAAAATCCGATCAGAACGTGCTGAATAAGAGGCAAGATCTAAGAAAAGGTAAGCCAAGATTCAGTCCTTGGAGGCCTCACTTAAGAAAGCTAACGAGCGTTCCGAAGAAGCTTCCAAAAGAAAGGAAGAGGCCATTGAAGAGAACCGATCTTTAAAAGATCAATTGGAGAAGGCAATAGAAAACTATAAAGCATCTCCGGCCTTCGAAGCTGAAATGGTTAAAGCTGGGACTCATAGCTATCGAGGAGGCTTCAACGATGGAGTAAAGGAGGTGCAAAAACTTCATCCAGACCTGGACATTTCAAGCATCCAATGTTTGATCTTGAGAGTCCAACTACGCCTGAACTCCAAGCGAACCCCGAAGCACCAACAATGGCTGAAGAAGCAGCGGGTCCGATAGATCTAATCGATGAGGCTCCCCTAGAAAATTTGTAACTTTTCCTTTTCTTCTTTTTGGAATGTAAGAAAATCGTTGTCAATGAAAGAACTCCTTTTGAAATTTCCACTTGCATGTGATAGGATAGAAATTTTCTTAAGTATGAAGTCTTCGGACGAGTGAGAATTCTGAAACACATAATGCAAGAAATCATATCCTTGAACTTAAGATAAAAGAAATCTGAAGACAAAGATCAAGTCTTTGGACTTGAATTTATGCTAAGTCTTCGGACTTAGGATAAAAGAATTCCAAATAACAGTTAAGTCTCTTGGGCTTGAATTTATGCTAAGTCTTCGGACTTAGGATAAAAGAAATCCAAATAATAATCAAGTCTCTTGGACTTGAATTTACCCTAAGTCTTCAGACTTAGGATACAAGAAATCCAAATAATAATCAAGTCTCTTGGACTTGAATTTACATTAAGTCTTCGGAGGATACAAGAAATCCAAATAATAATCAAGTCTCTTGGACTTGAATTTACATTAAGTCTTCGGACTTAGGATATAAGAAGTCCAAATAATAATCAAGTCTCTTGGACTTGAATTTACACTAAGTCTTCGGACTTAGGATACAAGAAATCCAAATAATAATCAAGTCTCTTAGACTTTAATTTACGCTAAGTCTTCGGACTTAGGATAAAAGAAATCCAAATAGTAATCAAGTCTCTTGGACTTAAATTTACACTAAGTCTTCGGAGTTAGGGTAAAAGAAATCCAAATTGTAATCAAGTCTCTTGGACTTGAATTTACACTAAGTCTTCGGACTTAGGATACAAGAAATCCAAATAATAATCAAGTCTCTTGGACTTGAATTTACACTAAGTCTTTGGACTTAGGATACAAGAAATCCAAATAATAATCAAGTCTCTTGGACTTTAATTTATGCTAAGTCTTCGGACTTAGGATAAAAGAAATCCAAATAATAATCAAGTCTCTTGGACTTGAATTTATACTAAGTCTTCGAACTTAGGATAAAAGAAATCCAAATAGTAATCAAGTCTCTTGGACTTGAATTTACACAAAGTCTTTGGACTTAGGATAAAAGAAATCCAAATAATAATCAAGTCTCTTGGACTTGAATTTATACTAAGTCTTCGAACTTATGATACAAGAAATTCAAATAATAATCAAGTCTCTTGGACTTGAATTTACACAAAGTCTTCGAACTTAGAATAAAAGAAATCCAAATAATAATCAAGTCTCTAAGACTTTAATTTACGTTAAGTCTACGGACTTAGGATACAAGAACTTCAAATAATAATCAAGTCTCTTGGACTTGAATTTACATTAAGTCTTCGGACTTAGGATAAAAGAAATCCAAATAATAATCAAGTCTCTTGGACTTGAATTTATACTAAGTCTTCAGACTTAGGATACAAGAAATTCTTGATTCATTCAAGAATTAAGATAGGCTGATCGGGCCTACCTCGGTACTTCGTGAGGTAGATCTGGAGATCATCCTCACGCCTTTTTGTATTGGAATTAAGACAGGCTGATCATGCCTACCTCGGCACTTTGTGAGGTAGATCCGGAGATCATCCTCATGCCTTTAGAATTAAGATGGATTATTTTGAGCCCAACTCGGCACTTTGCGAGGTAGATCCGGAGATCATCCTCATGCCTTTTGGATTAAGATGGACTATTTTGAGCCCAACTCGGTACTTCGTGAGGTAGATCCAGAGATCATTCTCATGCCTTTTGGATTAAGATGGACTATCTTGAGCCCAACTCGGCACTTCGTGAGGTAGATCCGGAGATCATTCTCATGCCTTTAAAAAAAATAAGATAGGCTAGGTATGCTTATCTCGGCAGTTCATATAGTAGATCAGAGGTATTATCATAATGCTTTTAAAAAATAAAATGAATAGAAATAGATCGAATCTGTATCAATAACCTTGAATGAAATCTTTATTGATAATATTTTCGGAGGTTTTGTACATTCCATGGTCGAGGTAATAGAACCCCTTCTAAAGTTTCCAGTCAATAAGTTCCAAGTCGAACGACCTCTTTGACCCGGTATGGTCCTTCCCATGTAGGGAAAAGTTTACCTTGTTCTGTTGGCTTTGACACTTCGAACTTTCGTAGAACTAGATCTTCAGGGAGAAAGATCCGTTCTTTTACACGAGCATTGTAGTATCCTGCAACTTTTTGCTGATACATAGCCATCTTCAACTGTGCCTGGAGCCGTATGCCTTATAATAAGTCCAGGTCAACTCTCCGGCGTTCAGAGTTTTCAGGTTCCTCATAGTGATCAATCCGAAGAGAGTGCAAAGATACCTCTATAGGATGGACCGCTTCAGTACCATAAGAAAGATGAAATGGAGATTCACCAGTGGCAGTTCTGGGAGTAGTTCGATATGCCCAAAGAACCGAATTCAGCTTATCAACCCATGATCCCTTAGCATCATTTAACCTGGTTTTCAAACCATGAAGAATAGTTATGTTGGTCACTTCGGCCTCTCCGTTACATTAAGGATGCCCTACCGAAGTAAGTTTGTGCAGAATATGATACTGGGTGCAAAAATTTTTAAACTTTGGATTATCGAACTATCTCCAGTTATCAGTTATAATAGAATACGGAATTTCGAAATGGAAGATGATGAAATTTCTTACAAAACTTTCAACCTTGGCCTCAGTAATCTGCGCTAATGCTTCAACTTCGACCCATTTAGTGAAATAGTCAATGGCTACAATGAGAAATTTTCACTGTCCAGAAGCTGGAGGAAATAGACCAAGGATATCCATTCCCCATTGTGCAAAAGGCTAGGGGATCGTTAACGAAGTTAGCTGATTGGTAGGTCATCTTTGTACATTGGCATATCTCTGACAATGATCACATTTTCGAACAAATTCTGCAGAGTCTTTTTGGATAGTTGGCCAATAGTAACCTTGACGGATTATTTTGTATGCCAAAGATCTGCCCCCCAGATGGTCTCCGCATATCCCTTCGTGCACTTCCCTGAGCGCATAATCCGCATCGGATGGGCCTAAGCATTTGAGCAAAGGTTGTGTGAAAGACCTCTTCTATAATGCCTCGTTCAAGATAACATATTGAGAGGCTGTCCACCAAAGCCGTTTAGCCTCCAACTTATCTTCGGGCAAGGTACATTCTTTCAAGAACTTGAGAATAGGATCCATCCATGAAAGTTCATATTCAACTTAACAGATTTCAGCTGGGGATTCCGATATGCTGGGATCTTCAAGATATTCTACGTACGTTCTTCCAAGAGAATCTAGCGCGGTGGTTGCAAGTCTTGAAAGAGCATCTACCCGAGAATTCTCTGTTCTTGGCATATGAACAATTTCAAAGTATTACAACATAGATGCCAGGCTTCGGACCTTTTCTAGATACTGGTCATACTTGGATTTCGAGCTTCAAAATCACCTCTCACTTGATTTACTACAAACTGTGAATCAGAAAAAACTTTGATCCTTTTGATCTCCAACTTCTGGGAGATTCTAAGTCCAACAATGAGTGCTTCATACTCTGCCTGATTGTTTGATGCTTGAAAAGAAAACCGAAGAGCATATTCAATAACCTGCCCATTGGGTCCAGCAAGAATTAAACCTGCACCGCATCCATTGGCGTTTGAAGCACCGTCAACATGCAACATCCAAATAAACTCGAGTTCGTCTTCGACTTTTTCCTCTTCGGCCTTTGATTGGTCCTCTTCAGATCCCCATGTGCACTCAGCTATAAAATCAGCCAAAACTTGTGCTTTCATAGATGATCTAGGCTAATATTCAATATCAAATTCCCCCAATTTAACAGCCCACTTAGCTATTCTCCCGGAAGTGTCAGGACATCGAAGTATGGCCTTTAGGGATTGATCCGTTAGAACCATAATAGGATGGGCTTAGAAATAAGGATGGAGCCGCTTCGCCGCAACCACTAGAGAGAAGATGATCTTTTGCACTCTAGGATATCGGACTTCAGCTTCATGCAACACCTTGCTAGTATAATAAATAGGTTTCTGTGAATAACTAGCATCTCTTCATACCAGAACTGAACTGGCCGCCTCATCTATGGCTGACAAATATAGATAAAGCGTTTCTCCTTCATAGGGCTTAGAGAGTAATGGTGGGTTTTTCAAATATTCCTTCAACTTGTCGAAAGCAATTCGGCAATCTTCTGTTCATTCAAAATTTTGAGCCTGACGAAGAACCTTGAAGAAGGGTAAACATCTTTCTGCAGAACAAGAGATGAAATGGCTCAAAGAGGCTATTCTCTCAATTAGCTTTTGCACTT
Organism: Areca catechu; assembly: GCA_021397845.1. Classification (NCBI taxonomy): domain Eukaryota; kingdom Viridiplantae; phylum Streptophyta; class Magnoliopsida; order Arecales; family Arecaceae; genus Areca; species Areca catechu. The sequence continues at coordinate 44,208,999 of CM038039.1, forward strand.
CTTTCTTGCAAGTAGGTTGCCTCATGGTCCGAAGAGCTTGTATTTTTTTCGGATTAGCCTCTATTCCTCGCTTGGTAACCTAGTATCCTAGAAATTTCCCAGAGGTTACGCCGAAGACGCATTTGGTTGGGTTCAGCCTCATCTGATGGTGTCTGAGAGCGTCAAAAGATTCCTTTAGATCTGTGATGTGATCAGACTTATGCAGACTCTTCACAATCATATCATCAACATAAGCTTCCATGTTTCTTCCAATCTGGTTTTTGAAGACTTTGTTGATGAGCCTTTGAAAAGTTGCCCTAGCATTTTTTAACCCAAATGGCATCATCTTGTAATAATAGAGTCCTTTCTCCATTATAAAAGCAGTCTTCTCTTCATCTTCAGGATTCATTCGAATCTGATTATAGCCTGAAAAGGCTCCATAAAACTCAGCATTTGATGACCAGCCATAGCGTCAACTAGCCGATCGATCTTCGGCAAAGGAAAACTGTCCTTTAGGCATGTTTTGTTGAGATCCGTATAATCTATACAAATCCTCCACTTGCCATTTGATTTTTTTACCATGACTACATTTGCTAGCCAATTCAGATATTGGACCTCTCTTATGAAGTTTGCTTCGAGGAGTTTGTTAACCTCTTCATCAATTGCTTTTTGCCTTTCTGGAGCAAAATTTCTCTTTTTCTGCAGCACTGGCTTATAGTTGGGGGATACTTCCAAGCAACGAGTAATCACTTCAGGCAGAATTCCAGGCATGTCTAAAGCTGTCCAAGTAAAAATATCAGCATTATCACGAAGAAAGGAAATTAATTTTACCTTTGACTCTTCATCGAGCAAGCTACCAATTTACAGAAGCTTGGTTGGCTCATCTTTGGATAATGGTATAGAAAGTGTCTTTTCCACTGGTTCTCCTGAGTCTTCGTATCCATCTTTAGGATCTAGCTAGTCAAGTGCCAAAGATTTGGATGTTTGTTTGTTTTGAATCATGAGACATTGATGAGCGATCCTTTGATCCCCCCTCACTTCTCCTATGCCTGTCCTGGTAGGAAATCGAACCAACAAATGGTATGTTGAAACTATGGCCCTGAATTTATTCAATGCTGGACACCCCAAGATTGCATTATAAGCTGGAGACATTCTGGCCACAATAAAATTGATTGAAAGGGTCCTTTGAAACGGTTCGGATCCAAAAGTCACGGGCAACACCATTTCACCCTCGACTCCAACTTGATTCCTACCAAAACCAGTTATTGGAATGAGAGATCTTTGCAATTCATATCCAGACAATCTCATCCGAAGAAAAGCATCATACAGCAACACATCAACTGAGCTTCCATTATCAATTAATATCCTTTTTACATCAAATTTGGCAATTACTGCCGAGACCACTACACGGTCATCATGCGGAAGCTGTACATCTTGAATGTCTTCATCAGTAAAAGTAATAGAGTTCTTTATTTTAAGCCTCTTCGGCACATTCTCTTCGGCTTCTTCATTCCATGCCGAAGACCGATGAAGCATCCCAACATCTCCTCCGGTTGGTTTCTGGTGAGGCAAATCAGCTTCTTTGGATATTCTTGGGAGGGCAGTTGCTTTGGCCTGAGACTCTGGGCGGTTGACATATTTTTCTAGATATCCTCTTTTTATTAAATCCTCGATGGCATCCCGAAGCTGGAAGCATTCTTCAGTGTTATGGCCGTGGTCTCAATGATACCGGTAGTACTTGCTTTTGTCCCTTGTTTTTGCCGATGTCTTTAGGGGACGTGGCCTCTGAAAATATTTTTCTTTCTCCATTTCCAGCAGAATCTTTTTCCTAGGTAAGTTGAGGGGTGTGTAGGCGTCGAATCGGTTATTCTGTTGTCGAGACTTGGGGCTCCGCCGAGAAGCCGAAGCATTGTTGAAAGATGTCGGTGCATTCGGTTCTCTGGTGCTTTTCTTTTTGGGAGGGAGTCTCCCCTCTGCCAGTCTTCAGCTCGCCGCTTGCTCCTCAGCGGCAGCATATTTCTGAGATCTTGCCAGCAGTTCGGCATAGCTCGTTGGGAATCTTTTGTTCAGGGAAAAAGTGAACCTAGACGATTTTAAGCCTTTTTTCAAAGCAACATGGCCACATGCTCATTCAAGTTAGGAATTTCTAAAGTGGTTGAATTGAAACAGTGGACAAAATCTTTCAAACTTTCCCCTTCTTGTTGCTGAAGAAGAAATAAATTATCGGTGTTGCACGGCATCTTCTGGCATGTCCTGAAGTGCGAGATGCTTTGCCGCTCTAACTCAGCAAAAGAATGAATTGAGTTTGGAGGTAGGCTCGAATACCACATTCGAGCGGATTTCTTCAAGGTAGCAGGAAAAGCAATGCAGTAGAGAGCGTCAGTTGCTCCTTGCACTATCATGTGTGCCTTGTAACTCCCCAGATGGTCAAGGGGGTCCGAAGTCCCATCATAGGCCTCTAATTACGGGATCTTGAAATGCCTAGGGATAATTTCATCCATGATGTCATCAGAAAAAGGGGGTTGAGAGTTGAAGGTCACAACCTTATCATTTCTTTTCAATTTTGAAATTCTTGCTATCTGCACTTGCATAGCCTTGAATTTCTCCTGCACTTCATGATTGATCTCCTTCTGCCTTGAATTTTCTGGCACATAACTTCTAGAAGAAATAGAGGGAGACCGCCGGACCCTCTTTCTTTCAACATGACCCTCTGCTTGTCGATCTGGCAGAGAGATGTAGCGACCACGAGATGACCGGATCTGTGAGAAGCTGAAGGCGATCTCTCGGTGTTGATCTCGCTCCCTCTCAGGTGGACAATCAGCTTGCGGAACAGAGGGAGGGCATTATTTCTGAGCTACGGCTTCGTGTAAGTGCTGCACCAGCGCTGTCAAGGCTTCTACCTTATTCACCAGACTCTCAAACTGTTGCTTCTCCACCAAGATCATGGGAGGTGGTGATCCCTGAACCGTCGGATGAGAATTGACCGGAGGTCCATTTGACGGAGGAGCCTGCTGCTCCTGGCTCTTGGAAACATTCATACCTTTTTCTTTCACCATTCTTGCCCAGCAGAAATCTCCTTCAAAAATAGAAGAATCAAATCGATCTCCCAACCTGGTGTGCCAATCTGTTGATGCTGGACCAAATAGACCGGATGGAGTGATTCTTCCACCAGATCACCGTCGACCGGTACCTGCAAGAAGTCCCTGACCGGAGGTTTCCCGGTGGGGGACACTCCGATGCCTAAGTCAGAGAAAGCCCAGGCAACAGCAGAATGAAGAGTTTCGAGAGCAAGAAGGAAAAAGGGAGAATCAAGAAAATGCCCGGACCAAAAAAGTCTCCTGAGTGTCCCCTCTTACCAGTATTTATAGGCTCCAACGTAACTACTTATGGTTATGAAGGTTGACGGATGTAACTACTTCATAACTGTAGTAGTGGCTGTCGGAAAAGCTGTTACACTCAGGATTTGTTCAACCTGAAGCTTCGGACCATGTGGGTGGTTGTAACAACCCAAACAGATTAACTGTTTGTCCAAGAAACCCACATGCACCAGAAACTTCTTTCTTTTAAGGATGAATCCGAAGTGAACTTTACATTTTCTTTAGTACGCTCCTGAAGGGAATGTTAGCACTTCGGATTCTTTTGAATATAGCAAAAATAAATACTTACAGTCTTCGGATCATATTGAGGAAGTAAAGCCGAAGACATTTGCATAGGAGGTCAAGTCTTCGGATCAAGGAGGATGTACGAAGCCGAAGACAGTAAACAAAACTTGCTTCCCCGAAAGTCAGGTATGGTCTTCGGATTGAGATAATAATACGAAGCCGAAGACCCGGAGTTGACGCCTTCCAGAACGAACATAAAACCATAAATATTATGCATAGTCTTCAGAGTAAAGTGAGTGTACGAAGCCGAAGATTTAAGGTGAATAACATCCTTTGGAACAGATAAAGCCATAAATAGGGCATGATCCTCGGACCGATTTAATAATACGAAGCCAAAGACAGTAAACATCCTGAATCATAGATATAAGACCCTAAATATTAGGCATAGTCTTCGGGCCAAGGTGGATGTAAGAAACCGAGATCCAGGGTCAATAATGAGAAGACAGTAACAGGAAGCCGAAGACTCCTTTTGCCATCTGATATAACCAATAAAATAAAAAACAAATAATTACTTGGAATAAAATAGGGATGTCATAACACAGGGCATAACAATTTTGATATTTGATTAATTTTAAATTTATTTAATAAAACTTATTATCTATTAAATTTATTATTTTAAATCTATTTAAGATTTATTTTAAAATTTTGATATTTGAGAAATTCCTTCCAAAACTAGGTATCTTTGTCTTTTAATTCAAATAAAAATATATATTATAGCAAAAAAAAGAATGAAAATTTTGTTATTTTTAAATTAATTAATAATATATTTATATCTTTTAAATTCTTATATATAAAAGCCTAATTTAAAAAAAAAACCTACCCACCGTTTAAGCTTCACAGCGGGCCACTCCAAGCCTCCCACATGATTAATAATATATTTAAATCCTTTGGTACTGTTTGGTAGGGAGTGATATTTTACATCACCTCAGTGATGTGAGTTAGATAATTTGATCATCTTTTTTGATATCGTAAAATCCCATCCAGTGATGAAAGATCCAATGATAAATTCAGTCATAGTATCATTACATTATATAGTAATATTATAACTTTTCATATACTAGGTGATAGCACATCATCGAGTATTGGTGATGTATTAAAGTTAATATAGAAAAAAAAAAAATTTAGTTACTAAAAACTTAAATAAATTTATTCTTGATAATTAGAGAGAAGAAAAATACATATCGTCATTTTAATAGCTTAATCACAATAAATATTTATTATTAGTAGTAGTAGTAATAATAGTAGTAATAATAATAATAACAATAATAATAGTAATAATAATAATAATATTATTATTATTACTATTAACTAGATGCTGGACTCGTGCAATGCATAGAGTATAATAATTTTGATATTTAGTATGATTTAAAATTTATTTAATAAAATTTATTATCTATTAAATTTATTATTTTAAATATATTTAAAATTTTGATATTTAAAAATTATCTTTTAAACTAAGTCAGAGAAGTCTGGTATAAGTTTTGAAGAAAAAATTTCTTCAAAAAACTAAATCAGAATTCTTTATTTTTATGGATATAATCAATTATATTGATGGTGTAAACTTTAGCAAAAAAAACTTTGAAAAAATTGATACTCGATGGTCGTTGAATCTAGATAGTATTATTTTAATTATATATAATAGATTTGACAGGTTGAGATTCCGTTGAAACAAAAATGAAGTGCATCCGGTAGGTCTCTTTGGGATGGTTAAAGCATTAAACATCTTCTTGGTTCGAAATAGATGTGATGTATCAGATGGATAAGATATCAGTTTTAGAAGATCACGAAGTGAACTCGAATGAAGAACGTAGCAAGTAGTCGGAAAAGATCAGTGATGGCTGATCTTATAGGAGGCTCCTTTAAAAAACAAAAAACTATGGCAGGATTTGAACCTCCAAAGACAGTTGCACTAACCAAAAGGAGGTTTTATTTATTTATTTATTTATTTTTTTCTCGCTTTTTTTAATCTATCTTCTAGATCGCTTTCCATCATTTTTTATTCTTTTGAGTAGGATAAAGATAATCAACAAAAGAATACAGACAACCAAGGTCTAACACACATATCGTTCCCATATCAAAGTCCAGAAGTTGGCCCAACCCAAGGCCTACATCACTGCCGAAAATGTCCCTCCCTGTGCAATGACCAAGATTGACAAACTCCTCCTCCTGTTGTGAATTAAGAATGTGGAGAATGTGTCCTCTGTTCCGGTAGAGCAACCTTTAATGATTTTGTACAAGGCCACACTGAGTAGGTGAAAAGTTTACCACTATCAAGAATAGAACATACGACTGTCTCAAAAATGAATAATACATACAACCAAATAATATATATACAGATTTTAATCCCTTAAAAAACCGCGGCAACCAAACATCTTAAGTTTGGAAACAAGATGAGAATGTCAAACTTTAGCAAGAAGATAAGCCGGCTGAATCTCAAATGGAATGCGATGAAGAGAAAGACTCCTGGCAAGATAATGGTGACGGAAAAAAAAATGCATGAACCCGAATACACTGCATCAGCTTGTGCTTGGTGGGATTAGCAATTAGGGCCTGTTTGAAAAATCCAGCAAAGATCTATCCTAAATTTGGCCTATATCCATTTATCTATCTGAACCTGTTGGACTACAGACGAAAAAAAAACTATGAAAATCTTTTTTCTTTTCTTTTCTTTCCTCTCATAGAATTTGGGCCGGAGATGGATTGGGTTGATATGGACCAGGCCAACCCTGTTGGATTTCCCAAAGACGCCCTAAATAGTGCTAGTGCTATCCCAGTAAATGGACAAGGCTCGGTCCAACAGTTGATGTTGCAAAAGAACATGAATCAATCTTTCGCGCAAAAGATACAACTTGAACCCTATGAACAAGAAGACGGCGAAGCCGTAGCACGTAATTCATCTCCAATTTGGGAGCAAGAGATGGTGGCTTATTTCTCAAACTTCCCAGAAACACAAGAATAATAAACAAGAAACATTGAAAGTCCAGTAGTAGAGTGACAATGAATAGGATCACTTGCCCAAGTTGCAACAGAGAAGGTCGGAAGCTATAGACTGGAGAGCTGTAGTAAAGCAAACCATGCGAAGTAATACACGAAGATATCGAAAGAGACATGATAGATGGGCATCACGAATTGATGTCGAAGCCGATACAAAGTGGCTCAAAATGTGCACACTGTGAACAATATCTAGCCCATAAACAGTGATAAACTACTACCCACAAGATGGTAGTTGGCGTAGAGTCCCTTTTTCGACTGGACGTAGCTACTGGATCGTGGACCCGCTCCCTGGTTCACCTATAAAACAAATTGCTGACTGGAGTGGCTCCGGCAGGAGATACTCCGATGCCTAAGTCAGAGACGGGCTCTAGTCATAGAATGAGGAAGATTTTGAGGAGGATCAAATGAAGAAGAGAAGACTCTGATATTTTCAGGAGTATCTTGTGCCTTACCTAGAGCATCCCCTCTTACCGTTATTTATAATGAGTTGTCCGGTCTGCGGTTCCGTTCCCCCTCCAGCGGTTACGATGGGGGAATTAACTTATTCCCCTCAATTCGCAATCGTGGACGGTTACTAAACGGTTCCGGCTAGACCGGAGACGTTGCCGTTGGAGTTAATGGTCATGTGGTCGTGCTCTTTAGACAGTTGTAGAATCGATGATAACCGTTGCTTGCCATATTTGTGGAGATCGAAGATAGATCGAAGGTCTATCTTCAGGCTTCTTTTATTTTTGGAAAAATTCGTGGCCGAATCGAAAGTGTGCCTTCGTCTTCGGACCCCTTTGAGATAGATCGGAGATTATGCCTTCGGCATGGGTCGAAGACTTGGTCTTTGTCGTAGGCCGAAGACTATGTCTTCGACATAATCCGAAGATCATGTCTTCGGTTGATAGTGAAGATCACTCTTCGGTTCGAGCTGAGGGCCCTGTCTTTAGCAAGGGCCACAGGTTTGCTTTTCGGATAAAGTTGAGAGCTTCAGCTTCGGCTTGCCCGTCAGTTGTCCGGTTTCTTCCGGACACCTTGGTTTGAAGTGCCTGGTTTGGGAGAAATGTCTCCGGCCGATCGAATCGGTGGTTGATTTGTGCTTGGACCGACATATCCCAATAGTTGCCCCCAACTCTCAGTTTTCGAAGCAACGATCTGCCTCGAAGAGTGAGACTATTATTGGTTTGTCGCTTTCCCCTGGGGATTGGTGCGGCAGATGATTACAAAATTCCTGATTGGACCGTCTACCATAACTGCTGGCTGATTCGAGGATCAGGTGCCGGACAGCTATCATTCTCTGATTGGGGTGTGAAAAAGAAGCGGGTGGACCAGGGACTGTCTCTCATTTTTCTATTGTGCAATGGTTCGACCAATCTTCTGGTTGGGATCTAAGCGGCGGTCGTGGCCTCTTCCTGTCCCTCTGATAAGAGGTGAGCTCCACCTTAGCCATTGATTTGTACGGATTATGACCTTCGGTCCATCCCGCGTCAAATCAGTTTATGGCTGCTTTGGGATTGCGCATCCATCTCGAGCGTTCATGGAGGATTTGGGAAGATGGTTTTGTTTATCGAGATATTGCCTTGGAGCCTTCTTGTCCTTTATGAGAAGGAGAAAAAGTCTGGCTGAGGAAGCTTCTTCAACCTTGCATACTTTTAGTTTTGGCCTAGCTTTCCCTATTCTTGGCCATCAGTCGCTTCCGCAGGTAGAATCTTCCTTTTGTTTCTTTGCTTCATTCTTTTGTCATGGCTGGGACCGTAGGAAGTCAAGGGGAAATAGCGGGGCCCTCTGGGGTTGAGGATGTAGTGAGTCCGGAGTTAGTTCCCAGCTCCATCTCACCAGGAAAGGTCGCCCACCTTCGAGAACATTATCACGTTTCCGAAGGGTTTCCTTTAATACTTCCCGCATCTGAAGAGCGGGTGAATAAACCTCCCATTGGGTGCCTGGCCATATACGAAGACCATTTAAAGATAGGTCTTTGATTTCCTTTGTATCCCTTCTTCATCAGGATTTTTCGCATGTACCAAATAGTGCCTGCGCAGTTGACTCCGAACAGCATTTGAAACATTTGTGGGTTTTTGATCCGGTGCCACATAGCCAACGTGAATCCCGGGACCAATTTGTTTACTGCTCTTTTTGTTCTCAAGAGGGATTTTCACGATCGCGGATAGTGGGTGATCGGTCCTCGGCCTGGTCGCAAGATCATCAAGGACATGCCCAGTACCATCCCTGGGTGGAAGCCCAACTTTATTTTTGTGTCATCTACCGAACCATGGGATTTCAGTAGCGAGTGGAAGGAGCCACGTCTAGTTGCTAATGATGGGAAAAAGGTTTTGGCGGTTGATCAGTCTGATTATGATTTATTGACTGGCTCGGAGGCCGTTCCCATCTGCGAATTGTTGGAGGAGAGGAATCTCCATCTCACAGAGATCAGCGAGTTTCCTGCGCTAGGTATAAATAGTGGAAGTCTTCCCCTCTTTTCTTTTGTTTCCTTTATAGTCCAATTGACTCAGAAGGGCCTTTTTGTTTACAGGTGGTGGAATGAAGCCTAACTTGGACTGGCTTCGCCAGTCCTCCAAGAAGAGGACAGCTCAGGCTCCCCCTTCAAGGTCAAAGGCCTGGAAGAAGGCCCGAGGGGATGACCTTGAGAGGAGTAGGAGCACCTCATCCTCCAAAGGAACCTCCAGGGGAGACGGGTTGTCGATGATGGAGGCCCCAGTAGGGCCTCAACTAGTTGAATCTTTGCCAACGGCTATCTCTCCAATTCAAGGGAGAGTCCGTCTCCGGTGGTCGATGTGCCATTGCCTTGCCCCCTAGCGATGGATAGGGGCAAGGGGCCACAAGTCGAGGTGGAGTCCGCCCGGGAGGCTTCTCTAATTAGGAGCCATTCTATGGGCTCTTCGGAGCTTCCCCCCACGGGGGATCTTTTGGTCCCTGCCATGGCTAGGCGGGCACTAAAGGATACTCTACTGCCTCATGATCTAGCAGTCGTTCGAGGTTGAAGCCTCGCTAGGATATCCGATTCTGCCTTTTCCTTCCTGCAACAGGTGAGATCTTCATTGTCTTTTCTTTGCCCGATGGGTCATTCAGTCTGTGATCTCGTTCTATTGATATAGTTGGTCTACGACATTACTTTCATGGAGGAGGGCCTGGGGAGTATCGATAGCCTCATTCATGGCCTGAAGGAGGAGCTCCACGTGGCCAGGGCCGAAAAGGAGGTGGCCGAGGAACTGAAACAGTCCATAGAGAATCGGCTCGCTTGCATGGACATCGAAGTTCGTGTCCTGAGGGGCAAACTAAAGAATGCCCACTTGACGATCGCAAGGCAGGGGGCAGAGTTGAGGAAGAATAGAAAACAGAATGACTCCTTGGAACAATCTGCCAAGGAGGATCAGGAGAGGATCGGAGACCTGACCAAGGTGACCGAGGAAGCGACCGAGAGGGCTGAAGAGGCATGTTTGAGAGCCAGAAAGGCATCTTTAAGAGCCGAAGAAGCAGCCTTGGAGTCCGAAGCAGCCAAGAGAGAGTCTAAAGCAGCTAAGAGGAAATTTGAAACCATGAAAGAGCTGGTGGCTAGAGTTGTCACGGATTTTAGGAAGTCCTCATAGTTTCAGGAGGAGATGAATGAAGTGACTTTATACAACTATCAGTATGGTTTCAACGACGGACTCACCAAGGTCAATACTGTCTTCCCTGATCTTGATCATTCTGGTATCCCTACTTTCAACATAGTGGAGGAAGAAGAAGAGGAGACCGAGGCCGTAGAGGAGGTTGAAGAGATGCCAAGCCCGAGAGGGGAAACCCCAATCGTAGCCGAGGACTCAGGTGTAGTTCCGGTCTAGGTCGAAGAAGTTGAAGAGATGCCAAGCCTGAGGGAAGAAATTCCCATCATAGCCGAGGACCCAGGTGTAATTCCGGTCTAAGCTGAAGAGGGAGTTCAGGCCGAAGAGGGTGTTCAGGTTGAAGACTCCCTGGATCTAGCTCAAGTTGAGGAAACCCTTTTTGCACAGATTGATAAGCTACTCTAGTCTTGCGATGCTAGATCCCTCCCGGCCGACCCTTAGGGATTTATTAGGCTTTGGCATTATATCTCTTCCTTCTTTTCTTTCGGCATGTAATTGACAAACTCTCCTGAATTAACGAGCGCTTTTCTTTTTCTGTATATTCTATAATGCTTGCCAAGTGTTGCATATTTTGAGCTTGGTTCAGATAGAGTAAGTGGTTTTGGTGTTTCCCTTTGTGGAGTCTATTCTCACAAATATAGGCTTCTCCTTTTAGGTTGCAAAACAAATAAGAAAATTCCTATGCAAAAGAAACTCTTAGCTTACCGGCTTACCGGGGGTGCGGTGACCGCTATGTCGTTGCTTGGAGGAGTAGTGGCAATCAAGTTCATAATGACTGTGCGTGGGAATAGGGATGATCGTGGCTGCAGCCTTTTGGTGGTCCCCCCAGCACATTAATTGAGGCCCTGATCCATTAGGGCACCCGTGTGTGGCATGCTTAGAGGCCCGTTGCGAACAAGGGCTTTTGAATTTCGCTAGTCTCAATATAAGGAAAGGAATTTCCTTGGATCAATTGCCATCCGCACTTGGCAACGCCATCTCTAACACCATTCCTGTTTCCTCATCCTCGCATCATTCTGAGGGCTTGTTGTGCCATGAGGCCAAACCTAGCGTAGCTCAGACGAGCAGCCAAGGGGAAACTAATGAGAGGTTTCCAGGTGAGGAGATCAGATCGAAGGTGGAGATACGTGTTGGCTTTATCATGCACCAAGGCTAGGAGCAGCGGTCCTATCGAGATAGGTTCTTCCTCAGGGAAGGAACCGATTTCTCCTGTGAGGGCCATGCCGGTCGAGCCGTCCGCGAGATCGAGTTCATGAGATGTTGGTGGAGCTTCCCCATGCATTGAAGGTGCTAAGCCTGCGGCTTCGGTTGCAGGAGAAGAAGGTCTGGTGGGGTGCAATACCCCTATCACCAGAGCTTGGAAGCAGGAATCTGGGGATCCCTTTCCTGCCCTCTTCCTTGGAATACAGCAGGTAGCCCTTCGTCGCGTGTGTCACTTATCCCTATTCATCGACCAAACTGACTTTGTCGATGCTCCTTGTTCTGCAAATTTCTCGTAACCTTTCTCTGCTGGAGAAAGGTGCTCGTGAAGGCTTTCGAAGCCGAATGGCCTCGACCGTAGCCAAAAAAGGTGCCACCGAGAAGCTTCAAGTTGATGCCGAAGAAGAGAGGGACAAGGCCGTTGCCTCGAATGATGTCTTGAAGAGATAGATGGATACCATTCAAGCACAGATAGTCGAGGTGTCGATCATTACATAAGAGAGAAGGAGGAAAGTCTCCTCTCTTGAACTGTTGCTGAGGGAGGTATTACGGGACGCTGAGGAGCCGAAGTCCCGTCTAGTCAAAGTGGAGAGGAGGGTTGAGGAGCTGGAGTTAAACCTTTCGGCGGCCATCTGGAGGGCTGCGGAGGCTGAAGAGAGGTCTTCCGGGGCTGTCGATGCTTATAAGACTTCCCAGGCTTTCAGGGACGAGACAAGCAAGGCAGCATCGGAAGGATATTCTTTAGGTTATGCCGATTATCTGGGTAAAATTAAGAAGCTTTACCCTGGCATGGACTTCTCCTTGCTCGCCGTTCCGGGGAATAGGTCTATAGCCTCCAAGGCTCAGTTTGAAGTGATGTCATCCCTTACCCTCATGTCGAGTGCCGAAGAGGCTGATAAGAAGTAAACCCACTGTATATATATATATTTTTAGCTATCTGTTACGTTCTTCTTTTGGGTGAGGTTCTTCATCCTCGAAATAAAAGACTAATTTCTTTCAAACTAGTCTCTTTTGGATTGGTTCTTTCTAGTTAATGGATAAGCTAAAGACAATTCAATTTGTGGTTGATGTCAAAGACGAATTCCAAAGTAAGATCAGAATGTCACTGCCAGTGATTGACCGTGATTAGGTCGGGCTGACATCAATTACTCACTGTAATTACTCCTTCTGTCTTGGAATGGACGTGATGGACAGGTATCATTTTCCTGTTAACCATTGATTGGGAAACATGAGCATGATTCTCGTTGCCCGTGTTGAGTATATAGATATTTGAACGGTCACGTCTCCACACGTCCTGGGTGCCGCCATATCCTCCCTTTTTGAGAGAAGGCCATTAATGCCATAACCATACGATGAAGACCGTTCAGGGTTGGAAGCACTGGCGGTTACCATCCCCGAGAGTAGTTATTGATGATCATACCGTTCCCAGGCAGTCACTTGGATTTCGAAGCATCGTCTCAACATGTGGCACCCTTTGGTGTGTCTGAGAAAAGGCATGAAGCATGTTTCCCTATGGCCGTTCGTGGGTGTAGGATCCTTTAAATAGGACCCTATCTTCCCCTATCGTAGGCCATGAAAATTTCAGACTCCCATTTTAGAAATTGCCCTACTTTCCCCAGTATACCAACAGAATGAAGTTCAGCATCTCCGATCTTAAGAAAGCGGCAATGAAGAGGGCCTCCGACATGCTAACTAAGGGTGAGCCTAGTTCTAAGGCTCCCCGGAGGGGCGACGGCGATGACTTGCAGGGGTCATTGTTTGCCTGGAGAGGAAGATCCGGATCTTGGGGGCTCGCCTGGTGGAGGCCAAGGCGCGAGTCGAGGTAGCCTCTTAGAAGCGGAGGAGGCTAGGAAGAAGGTGGTCGAGGCCATCTTGGACTTCATGGCTTCTTTCGCCTATAAGGATGAAGTTGCAGAGGTGGTTATGGATTTGTACCACCGGGGGTTCCGAGAGCATCGGGACAAGGCTTTCAAGTACTTCAATTTGAAGGGCTTGGAAAATATTAGGCCTTCCGTCCCTTTCCCTAGTCATGAATTTGACTCCGATTTTGAAGAAGAGTCGGAGTCATACTCAGAAGGGAACACCAGAGCCTCTCCATCCTCCTTCCAGGGCTTCGATTCCTCCTGCCGGCATGGGAAAGGGCCGGTTGGCGGTCTCTAGATCCACTTTCCCGTTATCCTCCTTGTTTTTGGCTTTCTTTTCTTTTTTTCTTTTTTTTTTTGTAAAAATTTGAAAATGAAATGAAAAATTCTAACTTTCTTCACACTTGTTCTTCTTCTGTGACTAACACATCTTAAAGTACTACTAAATGCAGACCTTGTGGTATGTCAAAAATGTAGATTTCTCAGAGCCATTACGGATTGCAGAAAGGATGGGATCGGTCGGGCCGTCTCATCAAATGTTTGCTGTTGACAAGTTGAGTGATGTGGATTCACTTCAGCACGTTTTCGGATTAATCGTGGGGTAGAGGGTCTTAGCCATCCATATGCATCCCTGTAGTGATTAAGGTAGACTGTTCAGGCCCGTCCCGATGCATCTTCGGATTTACTATAGGATAGGTTATGTAAACCATCCCTGTGCCTTCTTTGGTGTAAGGTAGGCTGATTAGGCCCATCCCGGCACATTTTTGGATTTACCATAGGGTAGGTTACATAAACCGTTCATGTGTCTTTGATCATTTTGGTAGCCTGATTGGGTCGTCCATTGCGCTTGTTGGGCATACCGATAAGGTGAGTAGATCAGACTCTCCTTTGCGCTATTAGCCGATTCTTTCGATCGGGCCATTAAAATCGTTGTCATCTTGCTGGTGCAATGGGCCATTTAAGGTTGGACAAATTTGCACAAAAGATTCAAGGGGTCTGCTTATTGATAGAACTTGCGAAGGTTTTGTACATTCCATGGTCGGGACAGAATTTTACCATCCAAGGTCCTGAGTCGATACGTTCTGGATGTATGACTTCTTCAACTTTGTATGGTCCTTCCCAGTTGAGAGAAAGCTTGCCTTGTTCCGTCGACCTGGATACTTCAACTCTTTGCAGCACCATATCCCCCGTGCAAAAAATCTACTCCTTTACTCTGGAGTTGTAGTATTTGGCGACTTTTTGTTCATATATCACCATTTTTATTTGAGCCTGGAACCTGGTACTCGGCAATAGATCCAGGTCAACTCCTCTACGATCGGAGTTTTTAGGCTCTTCATACTTAGCGATTCTTAGAGATTGGAGGGAGATTTCGATAAGGAGGATGGCTTCGATACCTTATGCTAAGTTAAACGGAGATTCGCTAGTAGCCGTTCTCGGGGTAGTTATATATGCCCAGAGGATAGAGGTCAGTTCTTCTACCCAAAGTCCTTTGGCAGCGTTCAACCTTATCTTCAGACCGTGGAGAATGGTCTGGTTAGTTACTTCGGCTTCTCCATTGGACTGCAGATGGGCGATGGAAGTCAGCCTATATTGCACATGGTACCAAGCATAGAAGTTTTTGAACTTCAGATTATTGAACTGTCTCCCATTATCGATGATAATTGTATATGGAATTCCGAATCGAAATATAATGGAGTTCCTGATAAAGTTCTTGACTTTGCCCTTCGTGATGTGAGCCAGTGGTTCAGCTTCGATCTATTTAGTAAAATAGTCGATTGCCACAAGGAGGAACTTCCTCTGCCCGGACGCCGGTGGAAATGTGCCAAGGATATCCATGCCCCATTGGGCGAAGGGCCAGGGTACTGTCAGCTAGGTCAAATGACTCGCTGGTTATCTCTGTATGTTGGCATACCTCTGGTATTGATCACATTTCCGTACGAAGTTGGATGAATCCTTCTGAATGGAAGGCCAATAGTATCCCTAGTGTATTATTTTGTATGCCAGAGATCTGCCTCCCAGGTGATCACTACATATCCCTTCATGGACCTCTCTTAAGGCATAGTCAGCATCCGATGGTCCCAAACATTTCAGCAGAGGCTGAGAGAATGATCTTTTGTAGAGGGTTCCATCTAAGATGATATATTGAGATGCCATCCAGCGAATCTTTTTGGCTTCTACTTTGTCTTCTAGCAATACACCCTCATTTAAGAACTTGAGGATGGGATCCATCTAACTTGGCTCGGTCTCGATTTGGTGCACCTCCAAAGTTTCTTCAACTACACTTAGGACTTCAAGGTGTTCAACGAAGGTGCGACCAAGAGATTCTGGGGTGGTGGTAGCAAGTCTGGACAGTGCATCCGCCCGAGAGTTCTCCAATGGAGGAAGATGCATGATTTCGAAGAACTTCAGTCGAGAAGATAAGGCTTGTACCATTTTTAGGTACTGTACCATGGTGGAATCTCTGGCTTCATATTCTCCTAGGACCTGATTCACCACCAACTGGGAATCCAAAAAGGCCTGGAGTCTCTGAACTCCTAAGCTCTTAGCAATCCGAAGTCCTGCAAGCAGGGCTTCATATTCGGCCTGGTTATTTGAAACACGAAAGGAAAATCGGAGTGCGTACTCCATGGTGTGCCCATCTGGTTCAGCCAGTATGAGACCGGCTCCACACCCAGCGTAGTTGGAGGCTCTGTTTATATGGAGAACCCAAACAGACTCCATGTCCTTCGAGATTTTCTCTTCTACTGGAGGCACTTCGTCTTCGGACTTCCAGGAGCATTCAGCCAAGAAATCTGAAAGCACCTGGGCCTTCATTGCCAATCAGGGCTAGAAACTAATGTCGAACTCACTTAGCTTCATAGCCTATTTGGCTATCATTCCTAAGGTATCAGGGGATCGGAGAATGGTCTTAAGGGGCTGATCAGTCAGTACTACAATGGCATGGTCGTGAAAGTAAGGCCGTAGTCGCTTTGTCGCAATTACCAAAGAATAGATCAGCTTTTGCATCTTCGAATATCTTGTTTCAGCATCGTGTAGGACTTTGCTGATGTAGTAGATCGGCTTGTGGAAGCTGTCTTCTTCTCTTCGGATAAGGACTGAGCCGATGGCTTCGTCCGAAGCGGAGAGGTATAAGTAGAGCACTTCTCCCTCTTGAGGCTTAGAGAGTAGAGGTGGGGCCTCCAAGTATTCTTCAGTTCTTCAAAAATAGTACGGCAGTCTTCTGTCCATTCAAAACCTCGAGATTACCGAAGTACCTTGAAGAAGGGTGATAGGGGACGAAAATAAAATGATGAATGGAGAGTTTTATCAAGCTAACCAGCAAGCAAACTTGAGCAATTAATTATCAAATAAATGGTCTAAATTAATCCAAGAAAAGAATCTTCATAAGGAGACTAGTTGATCTAAATTACAATACCCAAAATGTAGATCTAGTTCAAAATAGAGATTAGGATCTTCATGGCAAGGAAACCATTACTACTAGGGCAAGTTAACCTTCAAATGATCAGATCTAATGAAGCTTAGAAAGAGTTTTCCTACCAACAATGATGGCTAATTATTTGGTGGAAGAAGGAGCTCTCTTCTCTCAAGGATTGAGGTCTAAACCATAAGACTAGCACTCCCTACCTTTAGGACTCACCTTGGCCATGATCCTTGGCTTGGAGATCTTCATCTTGGACTTGAAAAATCAGAGAAAACCTGCATCAATCAGAGATTAGGCATGGAAGGAGAATTCAAAATTGGAATGGAAACAAGAAGAAGAAGAAAGGGAAAACAAGGAAGTAGAAACCGGCGCCTTCAAGGAATGATACTTGGATTTTGGATCAAGCAAGGAGCACTCCACCTTTCAAGCACTCAAAGGACCTCTCACTCCCTTCTCAAACATGAATTTAAACACTCCAACTTAAAGGACTAAATCACTCAAACTAGAAGAACTAAATCACTCCATACAAGAAGAACTCAAGATAGAACTCAACAAGAAAAAAACCTTCATTAATTCTCAAAATACTTCATACATGGAATGCCTTACAAGGGGAGCTTTGGACCCTATTTATAGCCTTAGGGGTCATCCAAAGTGAGGAGGGGAGGTGGGGTAAGGTTAGCTAACCATTTCTAGTTAAATCTAACTCCTTTGGTTACATAGTTACAACAAGAAATAACTTCTAGGTAAGAAGTTGTAACAACTTGCTATGTGGCACCTAGGTGGCTTTGACATTGCTGATGTGGAGCCCTAGGTGTCATGTGATGTGGCATCCCACTTGGCAAGTTGGTTGGGGGGTTGTTGGGTGAGCGAGGAGTAGTCCCATGCTTTCCCTCAAAATGCTTGATGTATTGTTTCTCATGTCTCCCAAAATGTGTCCCATGTGAAGAATAAAATGGACTTCTAAGAGGTGGCATCATGGGCTTCAAAAGGTGGTATCTTGACTTGCTTGGGCTTTGACTTGGGCATGCTTGAAGTTGGTCTTGATCTAGATTGAGTCGACTCAAGGGACTGGCGGCCTTCTTTCATGAGTCGGCTCATGAATTGGTCTTTGTCTTCATGGGTTTGGTGGGCTTCATTCCAAGGTTCTCATTAATCCTAAGTACACTATTTTAGCTGAAAAAAATATCAAGAGAATTAGTTGAAAAATATTTTTTTCTTGTTGATGTCCCATCAAAGGGGAGGCATTTCTCAACTGACCGGGAGATGAATCGGCTCAAGGAAGCGATCCTCCCTGTCAGTTGTTATACTTCCTTCTTGTAGGATGGATGCCTTATGTCTTTGAGATCCTGGATTTTCTCAGGGTTTGCTTCAATCCCCTGGTAATGAGAAATCCTAAAAATTTGCCTGAAGTTATCCCGAAGGCGCACTTCGTCGAATTTAGCTTCATGCGGTGGCGTCGCAGGGCACCAAACGATTCTTCCAAGCCTTGATGTGATCTTTTAAAGGAGGCTTTTGATGATCATGTTGTCAACATAGGCCTCCATGTTTCTCCCTAATTGCTCTTTGAATACCTTGTTGATTAACCTTTGGAATGTCATCCCGGCGTTCTTGAGCCCAAATGGCATCATTTTGTAGCAATATAGACCTTTGTCAGTGACAAAGGCCATCTTCTCCTCATCTTGTGGATACATTCGAATCTGGTTATATCTAGAAAAAGCATCCATGAAGCTCAACAGTTAGTGGTCGGCGGTGGCGTCGACCAGTTGGTTGATCTTTGAAAGAGGAAAGCTATCTTTTGGGCAAGCCTTTTTGAGGTTTGTGTAATCAATGCAGAACATTCACTTGCCATTGGCTTTCTTTACCATTACCACATTGGCCAACCACTTGGGATAATGGGCTTCTCGGATGAACCCTGCCTTGAGGAGTTTGCTTACTTCTTCATCTATTGCCCTCTACCTTTCGGAGGTGAAACTCCTTTTCTTCTACCGAATCGGCCTATGCTCAATAGAAACTTCCAGCCGATGAGTAATTACTTTGGCTGGAATCCCTAACATATCTGAAGCCAACCAGGCGAAAACATCAACATTGTTTCTGAGAAAATAGATCAGCTCCACTCTGGTTTTCTCGTCGAGCATACTTCCGATCTACACGACCTTGGTGGGGTCCTCTTCAGTCATAGGTACCGAGACGGTTCTCTCCATGGGTTCACCAGAGTTTACGGTTGGGTCCCTTGGATCTAACTGATCCCTAGTTGTAAGGTCATTGGAATACTTGTCCTGAATCATTAAGAACTATTGAGCCATTCTCTGATCTCCTTTGGACTCTCCGATGCCATTCCTGGTAGGAAAATGTACCAGGAGGTAGTAGGTTGACACTATAGCCCAGAATTTGTTCAAGACGAGCCGTCCCAGAATGATGTTATAGGCCAAAGGGGTTCGAACCATCGCGAAATTGATCGAAAGTATCTTTTGTCGGGATTCGATGTTGAGGGTTACAAGCAGTACTATTTCTCCTTCGGCATCGACCTGATTGCCTCCGAAGCCCGTAAGCAGTATAGGAGATCTTTGTAGTTTATTTTTAGGCAAACACATCTAAGAGAATGCATCGTAGATCAAGACATCAGTCGAACTTTCATTATCAACCAAGATTCATTTTACATTATAATTGGCTACAATGGTCGAAATTATAATAGGATCGTCGTGCGGGAGCCGAACTCCCGCGAGGTCGTCATCAGAGAAGAGAATAGAATTATTATC
Organism: Areca catechu; assembly: GCA_021397845.1. Lineage (NCBI taxonomy): Eukaryota > Viridiplantae > Streptophyta > Magnoliopsida > Arecales > Arecaceae > Areca > Areca catechu. Next base: position 44,228,478 of record CM038039.1, read on the forward strand.
CTTGAGCCACTTCAGGGCATCATCTTCATTTATTCTCCAGTTGGCAGGTTGATGTATCATCCCCATGCCTCCATTGGTGGGCCTTTGGTTCGGTAGTTCAGCCTCTTCAGGAGCCGGTTGGAGAACTGTAGCTTCTGACCGAGGTCCTTGGTGATCGATATACCATCCCAGATATCCTCTTTTAATAAGATCTTCTATAGCATCTCTCAACTGGATGCATTCTTCAGTATTATGATCGTGGTCCCGGTGGAATCGGCAGTATTTATTAATATTCCTTACGGAAGAGGATGCCTTCATGGGACGTGGCCGTTGGAGATAGTCTTCCTTCTCTATCTCCAAGAGAATCTTTTCACGAGGGAGGTTGAGAGGGGTATAGGAGTCGAATCTCCCACCTGATGCTCTGGTCCTAGAAGGACTCTTTCGGCGGTCAGCATACTTGTTGTTGTTGTTATTGTTGGGACCAGGGGGCCTTGTCCCCTGTTGTTATTCTTCTTTGAAGGGGGTTTCCCTTCAGTTAGTCATCGATTTGCCGCTTGCTCTTTGGCATCGGCGTATTTATGAGCTCTTGACAGCAGCTCAACGTAGCTTTTGAAAAACTTTTTGTCCAAGAAAAAGGTGAGCCTAGACGTACGAAGTTCCTTCTTCAGTGCAGACATAGCCACGTACTCGTTAAGATCAGGAATCTCGAGCATGGCCGAATTAAATCTGGAGATGTAATCCACAGACTTTCTCCTTCATTCTATCGAAGGAGGAATAGTGTATCCATATTGCGGGGAGTCTTACGGCAGGTCCTGAAATGCAAGACAAACAATTTTTCTAACTCAGAGAAAGAATCAATGGTACCTAGGCATATGCTTGAGTACCACATCTGAGCAGCTTTCTTCAAGGTGGCCGAGAACGCGAGGCAGTATATCGCATCCAAAGCTCCTTGGATCATCATGTGGGCTTTGAAACTGTCCAGGTTATCATAAGGATCGGAGGTGCCATCGTAGGGCTCCATCTGGGGAACCCTGAAGTGCCGAGGAACAGCTTTGGCTATGATGCGATCGGTATAAGGAGGGCGTAGATCACATGCTACTAGGTCATTGTGATCTCTTCGCTCTCGGATCTTCGCAATCTCCGATTCGATGGCTTTAAACTTCCCATCGTAATCGGGGACAATTTACTTCGACGGATTCTCCATGGGAGTGGAATCTTCAGAAGAAGAAGAGGGAACTAGCCTAGGCCTTTTTCTTTTTTGCAAGGAATCAACGGGCCTGGGCATTCCTGACCTTCGGCCCTTAGTGGAGGGTCGAGTTGGAGGGAGAGATGAGTGGACCCCTCTCGAGGGACCCTTCTCCTCCAGAACCGAGAGCTATGTCTGGAGGTGGCTGGTAGGTGCCCCACCTAAAATGCTTTATTCTAGAAATTTTGAACTATGGCCATTAGAGTATTGACCTGGTTTAGGAGATTCTCGAACTGTTGTTGTCCCACGACAAGCACAGGAGGTGGAATGTTGTTTCTACAGGGGATTCTCCCCCTGGGAAGGAACACAACTTTGGCTTGCTGAGGCGATCCGAGTCTTTCCTCTTGCCATGGAGAACTTTCTATACTTCCCCTTTATCAAGGAAGGGAGCTTAACAATGGATGTTTAGATGGGACCCCCTTCCTGATGCACCAATCTGTTGACATAGAGTCCCTTTTCCGATCGGGCAGAGCTACTGGATCGCAGGCCCGCTTCCTAGTTCACCTACAAAACAAATTCCTAGCCAGAGTGGCTCCGACGGGGGACACTCCGATGCCTAAATCAGAGGCGGGCTCCAACCACAGAATTAGGAAGATTCTGAGGAGGATCAAATGGAGAGGAGAAGACTCTGATATTTTTAGAAGTATCTTATGCCTTACCTGGAGCATCCCCTCTTACCGTTATTTATAATGAGTCATCCGGTCTGTGGTTCTGTTCCCCCTCCAGCGGTTACGACGGGAGAATTAACTTCTTCCCCTCAATTCGCAATCATGGGCGGTTACTAAATGGTTCCAATCAAGCCGGAGACATTGCTGTTGGAGTTAATGGTCACGTGGTCGTGCTCTGTAGATAGTTGTAAAATCGATGATAACCATTGCTTGCAATGTTTATGGAGATTGAAGACAGATTAAAGGTCTGTCTTTGGGCTTCTTTTATTTTTGGGGAAATTCATGGCCGAATTGAAGGTGTGCCTTCATCTTCGGACCCCTTTGAGATAGATCAGAGATTATGCCTTCGGCATGGGTCGAAGACTTGGTCTTTATCGTAGGTCGAAGACTATATTTTTGACATAATCTGAAGATCGTGTCTTTGGTTGACAGTGAAGATCACTCTTCGATTCGAGCTGAGGGCCCTATCTTCAGCAGGGGCCACAGGCTTGCTTTTCAGATGAAGTTGAGAGCTTCAGCTTCGGCTTGCCCGTCAGTTGTCCGGTTTCTTTCGGACATGATGAGGGAAAGATGGGGTAGGATCGTTGGCGAGCCTAGAAGTCGTCTAAATTAGGGTACTATTTTTTTTTGGTATTTTTTTCTCTAGGGGTGGCAAAGGAACAGTGGAGATGTAAGATAGGAATCTGGATCTCATGGACTTGGGGACTCACCCTAACGAAGAGACCTCTCACCTCTAGGGCATCACACCCTCCTCGATACTTGGAGGCGCTAGGATGGATCTCAAAGGCCACGAGGGGATAGAGAAGATGGAATGGGTAGGGGAATAACTGGGCATCACGCCCATGCCCGAAGGCGAAGGACAGAAGAATCACTCTTCTAAAAACTCAAATTTTTTTATGAACTAAACTGATTTTTTTACAAAGGACTGAGGGTGGTATTTATAGACCTGTCCAACCCTCATTTGAATTTGAATACAGGATAAAAAGATAGGGATGACTCAAATTCAAATACAAGATAGGATAAGATAAGCCTATCCATATCTCAATCCTAACCAACCAAATCCTAATTCAAATTTCAAACAAAAGATAAATCCTAAATAAATTTATTCTAGAAATGCTCCAAGATCCATGCCACTCCGGGATCCGTACTGCTCCGAGATTCGAGCGGGCCATGTCCCCATCATTCCCCTGAGGTGGGGAAAACTCGACTCCGTCGAGCTTGGATCAGCAGGGACTCTAATGAACAGCATCCAATCAAAAGGGGCTCCGCTCTAAAAATGATGCAGTTTTGAAATTGGTGTGGCTTTGAGGATCGTGCAGGATTCTGAAATCTGCAGTAGGGGATGCACCTTATTCTAAGAAGCATGTGGTTCCCTTGAGTGAAGTTGGCAGCAAGGGTGTGGAGAAGTCGGCAGGGGTGCGGGGAAGTCAGCAGAATCCCTCTTCATCTTCACAGACCACAACAACCCTGTTTCTTAAGGTTCTGGTTACTGGCACATCATGAGACAGTTCAATCTCTGCCTTCTTTTTATTCCTTTTATTTGGACTAGGCAACTTCACTACTTTGAGGTGGCCCATCATTCTGGCAAACAGCTTCCATATGCTTTAGTAACTTATCAGGATTAGTCTCTTCTCGTATCACATATGAGCTGCTACCAGCCACAGCTTCCCAGACAAACTGCTTATCTGATTTAGGACTCTTAGTTGATACAATAACCTTGTCTACAACAAGGAAAGCTAAATAGAATCCAACACCAAATTGACCAATTAAACCATTGTCTGCCCCGTCATCCTTGTTCTTCTTGAGAGCACTTAAGAATTTGGAAGTTCCACTCTGTGCAATGGTTCCAAGATAATCGATAAGCTCTTCTCTTGTCATTCCAATGCCAGTATCACTGATTGTAATTGTCCCATTGTCTGGATCAGGCTTAATGTGTATCTTCAACTCACCACCATCACAAGTAAAGAAGGTTCAGTCAAGCTTAAAATTCTCAGCTTATCCAGTGCATCATTTGCATTACTTACAAGCTCGCGAAGAAACACTTCTTTGTGGCTGTACAAACTATGAACTATCAAATCCAATAGGCGGTTGACCTCGGCCTGGTACTCAAACTTTTCACCAGAAGTAGATCTAGAGAGGAATTCCATACAAAGAAGAGACTTAATTATCCAAACATCACGCCCATGCATAGTCACCAGATCTAAAAATATGGCTTTGTTCTCACAGCAAATAACAAGAAAATGCCTTCTTCTAGTGGATGGGGTAGGAGAACTAAAAGTAGAGGAATGCTGACTGACTGCAGTTGGAACCTCAGCAACTGCAGAGCAATTACACCAGTGTTGCCAAAATCACATGTCATCATCATAAATCCTAACCTGCTTCACAATTCCTCCACAGATGATGCTGTGGAACAGAGGAGGGACTTCAGAGGGGGGGTTTAGCGGCTACGGCACTGGGATGACAACGGTGACACGGGAAGAGGGCGGATCGAACGTCAATGGAAGATGGTTTGGGGGTGGATGACGACCGGCGGCTGTGGAGAGTTCACGGGCTGTGGAGATACGGGGCTTCACGGAGGCAGAGATGAGGGGGGGCTCAGCTTGGGAGAACCGGCGACTGGGGATGACTCCGGGCGGATCCGGAGAGGATGGGTGATCGGAGACGTAGCGGAGCTTGTCGGGGTTGCGGCCGACGAGGACGGGGTGGAGGCCGTGGCGGGCTAGCTGGACGGAGAAGGCCTTGCCGATGCCGTCGGTGGAGCTGGTGACGATGGCCCACGAGCCATAACGGGTGTGGAAGTGATCTCTCTGGTGAGGTCACAGATGCCGGCCTCCAAGAAGATGGTGATGGCGGCGGTTGCGAGGAAGATGAGGACCTAGGGGAGCGAGGCGCCGGCGGCACCGGCGATGGCGAAGACTCTGGCCTCGGTGGTGCTACTGGTGTCGACGGTGGCTGCCATCAGGGTGGGGGGAAGGCTGAGGTTCTTGGGATCTGCGGCCATTGAAGAAGAAAGCTAAGGTTTTCTTTGGCTAGATAGGAAGCTAGGGTTTTGGGAAGGACAATTGGGGAGCGGAGGGTTGAAGGCAGCGTGGGATCTAGTTGAAATAGGGGATCTGAGGGGTTGCAAAGGTGGGTTACTTCGGTTGTGTGGTTCTCAGATCGAAAGAAGAAGGGAACAGAAAGAGAAAAATGAAGAGGAAGGGAGAGAACCGGGAAAAGCAGGAGAGAAAAGGGATCATCATTCGTAGAAATGGAGGCCATGGAAGAACTCGGATCACTATTCGCAGAAAGGGAGGCCGAGGTGGAGAACTCAATAGAGAAAGTCACGATGTCTGGTCGGTGGTGGGCATGGAAGAACGGTAGTGAAAATGAAATCAGAGACAAGATATTGTCCGATGGTGAAATGGGTGGAAGGGATCAGTGACGGAGAAGTGGAGGGACTCATTGACACTGGTGGGATTGAAGGGAAATATGCGGTACCCTAATTTTTTTTTGGGCTCTGATACCAAAAATGATGAGGGAAAGATGGGGTAGGATCGTTGGCGAACCTAGAAGTCGTCTAAATTAGGGTACTATTTTTTTTTTGGTATTTTTTTCTCTAGGGGTGGCAAAGGAACAGTGGAGATGTAAGATAGGAATCTGGATCTCATGGACTTGGGGACTCACCCTAACGAAGAGACCTCTCACCTCTAGGGCATCACACCCTTCTCGATACTTGGAGGCGCTAGGATGAATCTCAAAGGCCACGAGGGGATAGAGAAGATGGAATGGGTAGGGGAATAACTGGGCATCACGCCCATGCCCGAAGGCGAAGGACAGAAGAATCACTCTTCTAAAAACTCAAATTTTTTTATGAACTAAACTGATTTTTTTACAAAGGACTGAGGGTGGTATTTATAGACCTGTCCAACCCTCATTTGAATTTGAATACAGGATAAAAAGATAGGGATGACTCAAATTCAAATACAAGATAGGATAAGATAAGCCTATCCATATCTCAATCCTAACCAACCAAATCCTAATTCAAATTTCAAACAAAAGATAAATCCTAAATAAATTTATTCTAGAAATGCTCCAAGATCCATGCCACTCCGGGATCCGTACTGCTCCGAGATTCGAGCGGGCCATGTCCCCATCAGGACACCTTGGTTTGAAGTGCCTGGTTCGGGAGAAATGTCTCTAGCCGGTCGAATCGGTGGTTGGTTTGTGCTTAGACCGACATATCCCAACAATGGTTATAGCAAGCATGATCAGATAGAGGTTGTAAAGGGGGTGGTTCTGAATATGCCGCTTACATGTCCCCCGCCCCACCCCCCTTGTTGTTGTTGTTATTGTTGTTGTTATTTTTTTAAAATTTTATTATATATATATATACATTTTCATGCACTTTTTTAAATTATTTAATTAATTTTATATTTAATTATGTAACTGCTATAACGGCTAGTTGAAGGCTTTTTGAAAATTGTTTCTAGGGTTTTTAGCCTATACCGCAGCCCTACAATGCATCCAAAACATTCCAAGCTCTCCATCTCCTATATTTTTTTGTTCTAGAATTTCTAAAATTCTCTCAGGAAAGAGTGCGGGCTTTCTAGAGGGGCCTGCCTATATTTTTTTGTTCTAGAATTTCTAAAATTCTCTCAGGAAAGAGTGCGGGCCTTCTAGAGGGGCCTGCTTGAGGATGTCGAACTGTGAGTCAAGCGGTAGATGGTGGATTGCCCTGTCACCATATCTAGACTGTGAGCACGATGAAGAGTGCAAACCTGTTGGAGGGACCCAGCTCGAGGATGCCGAACTGTGAGTCAAGCAATAGATGGCAGGTTGCCCTGCCGCCATCTCCAAACTATGAGCACGACGAAGAGTGCGAGCCTTCTGGACGAGCCCAGCTTGAGGATGCTAAACTATGAGTCAAGCGATAGATGGCGGGTTGCCCTGCCACCATCTCCAGACTGTGAGCACTGTGAAGAGTGCGGGCCTTCTGGAGGGGCCCAGTTTGAGGATGTCGAACTGTGAGTCAAGCGGTAGATAGCGGGTTGCCTTGCTGCCATCTCCGGACTATGAGCACGTTGAGGAGTACAGGCCTGCTGGAGAGACCCAGCTTGAGGATGCCGAACTGTGAGTCAAGCAGTGATGGCGGGTTGCCCTACCGCCATCTCCAGATTATGAGCATGGCGAAGAGTGCGGGCCTAGTGGAGGGACCAGGCTTGAGGATGCCGGACTGTGAGTCAAGCAGTAGATGGCGGGTTGCCCTGCCGCCATCTCTAGACTATGAGCACGGTGAAGAGTGCGGGCCTTTCAGAGGGGCTCGGCTTGAGGATGCCAAACTGTGAGTCAAGCAATAGATGGCGGGTTGTCCTACTACCATCTTCAGACAATGAGTATGACAAAGAGTGCGGGCTTTCTGGAGGGGCCCGGCTTGAGGATACCGAACTATGAGTTAAGCGATAGATGGCGGGTTGCCCTGCCACCATTTTTGGACTATGAGCATGACGAAGAGTGAGGGTCTACTAGAGGGGCCCAACTTGAGGATACCAAACTGTGAGTCAAGCAGTAGATGATGGGTTACCCTGCTGTCATCTCCGGATATGAGCACTGCGAAGAGTGCGGGCCTGCTGGAGGGGCCCGGTTTAAAGATGCCAAACTGTGAGTCAAGCGATAGATGGCGGGTTGCCCTGTCGCCATCTCTGGACTGTGAGCATGGTGAAGAGTGCGGGCCTGTTCGAGGGGCCCGGCTTGAGGATTCCAAACTGTGAGTCAAGCGGTAGATGGTGGGTTGCCTTGCTGCCTTCTCCGGACTGTGAGCATGGTGAAGAGTGCATGCCTTCTAGAGGGGCCCGATTTGAGGATGCCGAATTATGAGTCAAGCGGTAGATGGCGGGTTGCATTGCCGCCATCACCAGACTTTGTCATGCGGACCTGCTGGAGGTGCCCAACTTGATCCGTCGGACTTGGAGTCAGATGGGTACGTTACTATACAGGTGAAAGACAAGGTTGCACCGAAAAGAAACTTTAATAATTAAGAAAAAGTCTTACATTACTGGTAGTGCATTTTTAAATGGCTCGCATTTTAGGTTCGCATGCCTCGGGCACCATTGAGCCCAGCGAGGTAGTAGGCTCCGCCTGGTTGGGCCTCAACCACCTCGCTAGGGCCTTCCACCGGAGTTGTATTAGTGCGCTACTCATTGCCGGTAGGCTGCCACCCGGGGTCGGGCCTCATCTCTTGTCTCATCCAGCCCCATGTGGATCTCTAGCAGGATGGCCCGGTTAGTCACCTCAGCCTTCCCGTTCGTCCGAGGGTGGGCTACCGAAGTAAAACAGTGATGAATGCCGAGATCGTCACAGAAATCCTCGAAGGTCCTGCCATCAAGCAGGTTGAGTCCGGGGCACCCCAATGTTGCACTACAAGGTGAGGATGGTGAATGTTGTCACCACAGTACCTTTCCGAGATGGGGCCTTGGTCATTATTGGGGGTGTAGTCTCTCTCCTAGCTCCTTCTAGTGTGGTCAGCCTCCTCGGCGTGGATGTACTTGTGGGCCCAAAGGAGGAGCTCCGAGCAAGTCTTTGAAGGCTTCTTGTCAAGGAAGAAGGTAAAGCAGGAGGTCCGCAACCCCCTCTTCAGGGCCAACTTGGCGACCGGCTCATCAAGGTGGTAGATCTCTAAGGTGGCGGCCTTGAACCGGGACATGTAGTCCCGAAGAGATTTTTTATTTTGCTGATGGATCGTGAAGAGACTATCAGCTTCAAGTGGCACCTTCTTGCATGCATCGAAGTGCACCATGAATCTTTTCTCCAATTGGGAGGAGTCTATACTCTCATACTCAAGCCCAAAGAACCAATCTCGAGTAGCCTTCCGTAAGGTGGCCAGGAAGGCAATGCAAAGGAGGACATCAGTAGCCCCTTGGACCCTCATAAGGGTCTTGTAGCTTTCCAGGTGGTCTAGGAGGCGGTCGTCCCGTCGTAGGGATCAACCTGCAGCATACGGAATCGGTTGGGGATTGGTTCCTCTTGGATCCTATGGGAGAAAGGGAGATAGGTGTCGTAACCCACGGGTTCATTAGGGGAGCCCTGAATCTCTACAAACTGACAAGATAGATCCACCAGCTTGCGCTCCTGCTCCTCGAGGTGCCTCTCCGCCTGACGGCGGATCGCCTTGTCTGTGGACCCCTTGGCAAGGACCATGGTGGGTGAAGGGCGTTCAAAGTGGAAGAACTCCTACTTGAGTTCCTGGCCATGCCAGCATCACTTATATGAGTGCGTGCCATGGTCCGAGATCGGGGATCGGCTCTCTCGGTCGGTCGAATCACATTGCGACTTCTTTTCGACCGTCTGGTGGTCCCCCCATAGGTGGGAAGACACATGTAATGGCCCATAGGCTGGTACGAGGATCGGCGATATGGGCCGTCAGCATCCCTAGATGCTGTTGAGTTTCCAGGGACTGGTGCCTTTGATGGAGCTGGTGCACTGCCACAGCTAGGGCCTGGACCTGCTAGGCCAGTGTGGTGACATGAGGGTCCGTCGGAGACAGTGGTAGTGGAGCGGGGAGTTCCCTCTTCGAGCTATGGTCACCACGATGAGAGGGATCTCCCGCTCGACTAGTGGAGGCTTTGTGGGCCCGCATGGTTACCATTGGATCGCGGGCTTCACGAATCTCTCCTTTGTAGTAGGGGACTTGGTATCAAACCAGCTTCACCTTTCCTTACTTGGCATGCCAATCTATTTCCGCCAAGATCGACGTGGCCTGTAGCTCTGACGTGTCACGAATACGTCGAGTTTTTATGGGATGCTCGTCCCTTCCTTTCCTGGCTGGCTCCTTGGTCTGGCCGTCCTACAGAAAAGATGAGACTTGAGCCAGGGATTTCAGCGGAAACACTCCGATGATCAAGTCAGACGGGACAATCGAGGAAAATAGAACCTCTGCGACGAAGAGCTTAGGGGGCTTTCTACGTAGAGGGTGAAAGGTAGAATTGAGGTGAAAAGAGCAAGCGGAGATGGGAGTGGAGAGCTTGGAAGGGTCTGCTGGGGGTCCCTTGCTCACTCGCTCTCCATCTCTTTCTCTCCTGTTTATTTCTTCTTACCTTTTGCTTTTCCTCTCTCTGACCTTATGTACGTGAGATGGCCCAGAGCAGATCTGGGGCTTTGTCTAGGTGTCCCTTTCCGTGTGCCCTCTCTGGGAGGGGCTTATCATTGCCTGCGACCTCCCTCTTGTCAGACTGGTCCTTAGGAGGAGATCCTTCTATTAGAGCTGTATGCCGGCATGGCATATATTCTGTCCCTCTGGTGGTGCAGTTCCCCATGGAAGGGGTGGGTGCCATGCCATTGAGTCCCCTGCCATGGTGGGATGTTTCCTTTTTTAGAGAGATTGTTGGAGCATTGCAGGGCCCTGGGGCCTTAATGGAATACTCCTCTTGGGGGAGGTTCAGGCTTCATGTCGTGGGGGTTGAGCCCCCAATTGCATGATTATCAACATGGCGGCGTGTAATAAGGTCTGGGACCTGGTGGAGTGCAGGCCTCCCAGAGCATGTGGCTGGCGTGTTGCAGAGCCCGAGTTCATGGCCGGGCATGCGCCACCCCTCAAAGGTTGCAGGTGATCGGGAATCTTTTTGTTGCGGATTGAATTCCTGTCGATCCTTCTTGTCGCTGGTGGGAACTTGACCCCGGCAGGGTAGGATGGAGCCTTACCTCAGCGAGCATGAGCATGACCCTGATCGGGAGCTGACCTCGGATGGAGGGCTCGCCTCATGAGCACGACCCCAACTGGGAGCTGACCTCGGCAAGAGAGCTCGCCTTGGCAGTATGAGCACGACCTCGACTGGGAGCTGACCTCAAATGGGAGGCTTGCCCTATGAGCACGACCCTGGCTTGGGCTGACCTCGATAGGAGGGCTTGCCTTGGCTGCATGAGCATGAAAACAATCAAACAATACTGAAGATGAAAACAACACTGCTATTTTTCATAACCTTGATAGTCAAGATGAAAATATGTGCATGGAACACATCAATAGTAATAGTTGCAGTGATACCATTTCTCCTGATAATATTTCACATCTGAATTTAGTACTTGTAATCCAATCGAGATTCTATAATGTGGTTAGGATAGTACTCCATCTATTTTTCTTAAGCAAAGAAGTCTATTAAACCATGTCTATCCTAAAGAATTATATGCTGTAGTACATGTTCTAAAGTTTTAAAGGCACTATCTGCTTCCACGAGAGTTTATTCTATACTCAAACCATGAGACCTTTAGATTTATTATTTCATAAAAAATTTAAGTCTGAAACCTGGAAAGTGAATTGAAATCCCTCAAGCCTATACCTTTATCATATGATACAAAGTAGATGCAGATATTGAAGCTAATGTAGACCTCTTATAAGTAGTAATTATAAAAATTATGGGCTTTAAAAAAATATGATGAATACCAAGACTCAAAAAAATAAAATAAAATAAATAAAAATATAATAAAATAATAATATTATTATCCATGCATGTCAGGATATCTGAATCAGCCGAATCATTTGCATAGTATGTAAGAGATCTGCACAAAGAAATTAATAATAAAATTAATAATAACAATCAGTCTATAAATAATTAGCTGATTTACACCAATGAGCTCATGATTTTGATATAAGGGATTATGTTATGATACGGATTAGACAAGAGCGGTTTCCCTCTAGAACCATTAAGAAACTACATGCCCGAGGAGTAAGCCCTTTTAAGATCTTAAAGAAACTGCAATCAAATGCATATATTGTGGATCTACCATCTAATTATGGCATTAGCACTACATTTAATGTATCATATTTAATAAAATATAAAGAACCAATATCAATATCTAGTGATCCTTTTGAGCCTAACTCCTTTAATGAGAGTAATCCCCCACCCGAGTGTCCACAACCAAGAGTTTCTCGAAAACATGATAGGATTGAGAAGATTCTGGATGAGCATGTCATTTTTACCAATAGTCATGGATATCAGAGATATCTGATGAGATGGCAAGGTGGTGCGAGCACCAGACTCATAAGAAGACTTCAGGGCTCCATCTGGATCTCTGATTGACCTTGCCCGAAGAATTAGGGTTTTCTGGTTTTGTAATAAGGGTTGACTTGGTCAACTCAATTTTAGTCTTGAGTCTGTATTTCCCTGCAATTTAAATTTTGTTGAGTCATGTTGACTCAGTACAATTCCTAGTAGTGGTCTAGGTCTTCTCCAGGTTGGTGCCACTTTTTTTCAGTCAAGTCAAGGTCCAGGGTGCCACATTTTTTTCTCCCAGGCCCAAGCAAGTGGGCGCCACACTCCCAGCCACACGCCAGAGTCCAGGAGGTGCCACATCTCCATCCAGTGTCTTTGGTCCCTACACCACAAGAAATAAACCCAAGCCAGGATGGCAAGAATTTTTCTTGAAGAGAGGATCAAGGAGGTGCCCCACAATGTTCCATAAAAATCCAAGTTATAAAAGGAAAGAGAGCATGTCTTGGGGAGGAATTCAAGGAGGTTCCCAAAAGTTTCCAAAAGTGCCAAAGCCATGAAAGGAAGAAGCCTAAACTTGTGGAGCAAGACTAGGAGGTGTCCAAATGAGCCAAACCATGAAGGAAAAATCCTTGATTCATGGAGAGATACTAGGAGACACCCCCATAACCTGCCATTTGGAGCTGATTTTCAAGTTTTCTTGGAGTTTTTGGGCTGCCCACTCATGGAAGGAGTCTTGGGAAGAGAATTTGATGCCTAAAGTATGGGTTAGTCCTATTAGTCCTACATGGAAAATGTATAAAATTTTATTTCTTTGTTATGTCTATATATTCAACTCTATGTAACTCTTGAATTTGATGATGAATGAAATCAATTTCTTTGTGAGCAACTTTGTGTCTCTCTTCCGCACTTGTGTTCAGGTGTTGAGCTCCGTGAGGGAGTAAATCCGGGTTCCCTAGGAACCTTGAGGAGGTGTAAGATCTCCAAACCCTACCAAAACCCTAGGTTAGCCACTTCAATTCCAAACCCTAGCCACCCATCATCTTCTTCATTCCACCAATCATCCAAACCCTAATCTACCTCATCATCTCACGGCCCCTCTCTTCCAAGTAGAGGCCGACCACCAACATCCAGGTCCAGATCGGCTACTTCGAATACAGAGCAAATCCCAGAGGAAGTCAGATCAGCATCCAAGAGAATCAGGATTTCAGCAACATCAATTTTTCAAGTTCTCTTATCTGGTAAATCCTTTCTTTCAGTATCTGGTTCCTTAACTTGTTCTTCTTCTTTCCCAGATCCTGAGTTCAGGAGAAGCCAACTCTGCCAAAGGACCAGTATTGGAGGATCCATTGCGAAGATATCCGAATCCGAGGATCCAACAATCTGCTCGAGAGAGTCCTTCCACCAAACTCTGTGAAGATCACTGCCTGGTACATAACCCTTCCCTTCTCTTTATTTCTGTCCTGTTGAAAGTTCAGAGCGAAACCCTAGGTCTAGGAGTTTCTCAACCCCCAGCGATCATTTACTTCTGAACTACTCTGATAATCTAGTTTCTTTGAATTGTGCTTTCAATTATTATATAGTTTCTTTCAATTTAGTTTAACTTTCATTTGAGTCAAAGCCAACTTCCGAAAATATATAAAATAATAATAATAATAATAAATACATTAATTTTAATTTACTTCCGCATCGCATCATCTTTTTTATTCTGTATCAATTTTGGTATCAGAGCTTTCGTTCTGCATCACAAGGTCGTCCTGAATCTTAGGACACATGGATTATCCGAGAAGAACTGTAGCAGATTGTTCCTGATATTCTTGATCACTATCAGAGCAATATGGAGCCTGACTTGACGGAGTTAAGTTCTCCTCATCCTAAGGGATTGATGAGGACATCGTCCAGCATAAATCCTAATACACATATTTGAGCAGATATTTATATTTTTTTATTTTATTTGAATGTATTGGAATTGGATATACTATTTTTATTTTTATTATTCTTGTATCCAGATCATGCACAGATCTAAGAGTATGAATACTGGATTAGTATGAAGTATGTTTTTAGATTATACCAGTTATTTCAGTTTAACTTGAGTCTTAGTATTTTAATTTATCTGATCTCCAATCTATTGGAAAGTCCCAGAGTTTTGGTATCCAATTCGTGGAGGACCAGAGTTTATTTAAAGAAGTCCCATGTATCAATTCAAGCATCGATAAATACTGAATAAAGGAATTTTGTTTCCTCACTCCCCTCTTTCTCTTCTTCCCTTCTCCTTCTTCCTCTCTTCTTCTTCTCTCTCCTTCTTCCTCTGTTCTTCTTCCTCTTCTCTCAGTTCTTCTCCTTCTTCTTTCTTCTCTCTTCCTCCCTCTCTTCCTCTTATTCTCTTTCCCCACCTCTTAAAACACTTAAGGACTAATCCATCTGAGTTTCTCCTATTTGCGAACAATGACCAATGCTCACCCTATTACCTTCTAATAACCACCGACCGAGCCTTCATTCCGCCGCCCATCCCTTCGACATCACCGCCAAAGTCCGCCACCTCCCTCTTGTCCGGAGAGGTCCATGACCAAGCCAACAACCACCACCCCCTGATGGACACTAGCCACCCCAAAACACTCCACCTGTAACCAAAACCCGTTCCTCCACCATTCTTGGGTTTGTTCGATCGCCAAACCCATCCAAATGCCCCACCATCGTCTTCCATCCCGTGAAGCCACGAACAACCACCGGCCACCAACAAAAGTCCCTCGAATCCAAGACTAACAAAGAAAAAAAAATTACTACTGTCGACTATTGGTGAAATCCAGTCCTTCAAACACCGGAACAAAATCCGACCACCATCTTCCCGAGCTGCCACCTTCTCTCCGATGCCATCACCAGTGAAAGTTCCACCAGAATATCCCTCCCAATCTTCCAAGAACTATTTCCTATTCTGTTCAGCATGCTCGTCAAAGTGCTTAAAAACCCCTTTGCATGATCATGAAAGCAGGGAGGGATATTGCATGCTTTTCAAAGCATAATCTAGTATACTTGCTGATTTTAGGAAAAGGAAAAGAAAAAAGGAAATAAAATAGAAAAAGTAGGAAAAAAAGATTGGATTTTAAAATCAATATTTTGGGGCTCATACCATTTGATCCCTGGATATCCTGTTAGCGATCAACGAGTCTGTACGTAATTCAACATGATCCCAAAATTCTGCATCAATTAATAATTTTGGGTTTATCAGACCAAATCTAAAATTATTTTGGAAAACTTTAACTACAAATATTATCTTTTGGTATTCCAGGTCCGAGGATTTTATTAGACTCGCCATCCAGTCAAGATCGCAATCTGACTTGGTCAATACCTCCTCTTCCAGTTTCGATTATGATCAAGTTTGTGAGCACCTTTTTTCACTTAAAATATTTAATTGATATTGGTAGAGAGCTGTTTCCTTTAATTTTATTAGATTGATATATTAATTGATTGTGCTTAGCCTAAACTTATGGATAGTTTCTCAATTATCCATGATCCTAATTTCTTTCAGATCTAGGATTTTTTTATTATTGCTTGTAGTTATTAAAAAAAAATTTGATTATAGCTTAACCCGTTCCATATTAAGAAAATAATAATTAGCTTATTTTAATTTATAATTTTAGTTTATTGATAATTTAAATTTTTTAAAAAATAAATAAATAATCTGCATTGCATCCCTAGATCATATCATCTCGCATCATAAGGTCTTATGAAGAAAGTATCCTAAAAGAAGGATTATTTGGAAGCTTGAGGATAATGTTAAGATTAGATATATCCAAGATTTGGACATCATAAAATTTTTATAGAATTAATCAAGGATAATTAATTATATGAAATTAAAAGATTAATATTTTGGAAGAGCTCGACAGAATTCAACATGCATTATGAATAGAAAGGATCAAGTTTTGAGTATAATTTCATTACATTAAGACTTCAGAAACAAGTACCTTAAGAGGCAGACTAATTGGAAGTTTAAGAATGACATAAGGGTTAGTTACTTTTAATGTTAAAAATCTCGATCAAGCTAATTTCGAGAATAAAATTATTTTAAGGAGAAAGAATGTAATACTCTGAAGAAAATTGAGGATAAAGACTCTCGATGATAGTATTCTCCTTCTCCGAATCAGAACCTAGACAAATTGAACCTAGGGTTATGGATATAAGGAGGGATCCCCTCCTCTCCAAAAACCCCCATCATTCGAGAAATTAAGCCAAAAAAAAGGTGGGAGAAAACATTTACCTTGGTTCTCCGACGCTTCCGCTGCTAGTGGATGCTCGACTAGGACTCGAGGTCGCACTATCGTATACTACAGCCCAGTCAACCTTTGCCAGCGAGCTCCTCGAGATTTTGGGAGGAGGAATGAGGAGTGTCGGTTCCCTCTTTGGCAGAGAAGAAGTAAGGGAGAGGGGGAGGAAGGAGAGAAAGAAGAGAGGGGAGAGGAGGAGAAGAGAAGAAGAAGGGAAGGGAAAAGAAAAGGAAAAAAAAGAAGAGGAGACCCCCTATTTGACAAAGAAGAAGGAGATGAGAGGGGAAGGGAAAAAGAAAAAGAAGAAGGAGAGGAGAAAAGAAAAGAAAAGAAAAAGAAGAAGGAGAAGGAGAGGAGAAAAGAAAAGAAAAGAAAAAGAAAAGGAAAGGAAAAAAGAAAAAGAAAGAAAGAAAGAGAAAGAAAAGGAAAAAAAAAAGGAAAAGAGAGGAGAGGAGGAAGAGAAAGGAGAGAGAAAGAAGATAGAGAAAGAGGAGAGAGAAAAAGAGAGGAGAGAGAAAAAGAGGAGAGAGAAAGAAGAGACGATATGAGGAGAGAGAAAAGAGAGAGAAAGTGGAGAGGGAAGAAGAGAGAGGAGAGACAAAGAAGGGAGGGAAAGAGAAAAAAAGAAAAAGAAAAAAATGATAAATATAAAAAAAATGAAAAGCTTCTCTCTCTTGGAATTCATGAAGTAAGGGTATCAATGGATGGACCACTAATAAAATTTGAATAAAAGATTTTGGATTTATAATTACTCTTGGATTATTTATTTATATTAATAATTATTATTATAGGGGAACAGCCTTCTGAGTAGAAGGGTGTTGAGTGAGCTCCGGGTATAGACTGATATCTGGTATATTTAAATTGGCTATAGAGAGATAAGGATTCTAGATATGATCATCAGTTATATATATATATATATCTTGTATCGCATGAGTTGATCCCTGTATATGAGCTTTGGCAATTGGCATACATGATGGTTATGCATGGTGTATGTTGATTTTTCATGACAGATAGTGTGATTGCTATCATTATTACTTATGTTCCTGTATACTCTGTTCCATCAAACAAAACTATTTTTGATGATTTCGACAGTGATGCCGGTCATTGAAAAATTTGAGATGACATGATTTGACAGCATGATATGAATTGATAAAGTGATAACTAAGAGAGTGAGGTGTTTGGACTAGTCATGCCACAGGCAGTACCATGGTTACTGAGATTGCAAATCATAGGCTGAAATATGACAATGAGATTGCTAGTCACAAGCTGAAGTGTAACATCGAGATTGCCAGTCAGGCTGAAGTGTTATAATGACATTGCCAGTTAAGGCTAAAATATGACACCGAGATTGCCAGTCTCAGGCTGAAATGTGATACTAAGATTACCAGTCATAGGTTGAAGCATGATCGTGATTAGTCCAGAACCCTAAAGAAGAAAGATAACTAATAGAAACATAAAAAGATAACATAATTTTGTCATAGATTTTGTTATGCATGATATTTGAGTTGTTTGATTGCATGATATGATATTCTATTATTTTCTAGCTATTTTCAAAATTATATTATTGTTGGTGTGACTGTAGGAGTCCTTACTGGGCTGTGAAGCTCACTCCCCACTTTTCTATTTTCTTCTAGAAATGTAGGATGCATAGTGTTGCCGCCAAGATCGCCATGGCTTGTAGCTGCTGAGGGCGTCGGACCGCCAACGGTCTTCCCAGGAGCTCTCCGTTCGAGGGGACCTACAAGGGAAATAATGTTAGAGACCCGGGCCGGGGATTCCGACGGGGGCACTCCGATGGTCAAGTCAGTGACACGATCCAGGGGAACAGATCCTCCTGGTGGTACCGGTGGTTGGTGGAGGGCATGGTGCCTTGTTCAAAGAGCTTCCTTCTTTTCTGGTGTATGCAACAGCGGCGGACAGTTATTGCAGTATGGTGGGCACTGCTTGGCGACCCTTGGGTGACCCACCGGTGTCCTTAGGGGGAGGCACCGCTTCCTTGGAGGTTGGCACCCTGGCTGAGGTGGTGGCTGAGCTGGAGGGCAGGACTAGGCTCCGCCGAGCTTGACCTCGAAGGGGTCCCGCATGGCAGAGGAGGGTTGGACTCGACTCCGGGCCGCGGGGCTCGGCTTCGAGGGGTTTGTCCTGGTGGAGAAGGGCAGCACGCGACCCCAAACTGGGAGCTTAACCTCGGAAGGGCTCCACGTGACCGAGGAGGACTGAGCTCGACTCCGGGCCGCGGAACTTGACTTCGAGGGGCTCGATCTAGGGAAGTCGCTCAGCTCCGGCCTAGGCATCTCGATCACGCAGGAGCCGACCTGGCGGAGGACGGTGCTCGATCTCGGCAGGTGGCCCCGGTGTTCTAGGGAGCTCAGCCCGACGAGGAAGCCCAGGAGGAGATTTCCACTGTGGCAACATACTCTGACATGGCATCTGACGGGTGTTCCACGTCAGCGACCTCGCCACATCACTTGCCCCCCACTCCCGAGGCCATTAGTGCGGGGTGCTCGGGGCGAAGGGAGTAATTATGGTGCTGATGTGGAAAGGTGAGGATTCGGCGCAGTGATGACCGCGATCGACGGTTTTTCGTGAGGCGGTTCCCTGAGCCAGTGCGGTGGCACCACGTGGCCACATCCGAGGAGCAGTTATTGTAGGCACAGAATTTAGAGCGGCCGCAATCGGAATAAGGCGCCTGCCCCATCGATCAACGACACGTGGCAAGCATCCCTTGACGGGGGAGCCATGATGGTATGGTCGGGTGCCGGTCACTTCAAAAAAAAGGTAACTTTCTTGAAACCCTTCTTCTTTCAAATTTTTCACACCCGCAGTCGTACAGAGGCTCTTCTTCCATCTCCCCCAATCGTTTCTGTCTTTCCAAGCTCTTAGCAGGTTAGTCTTCTTCTTTCTCCTGCTTGTCGACTAGGAATTCTCTTAGGTCTTCCTTCACCTTCTTCTTCTCTTACTATGACTCGTTTCGGTCCGAACTTCCATCCTTCTTACCAAGCCGAGGCCGGACCTTCTAGGCTGAAAACTCCTTCTTCTTCTGACGAGGAAAGGGAGGTGGCATGCTATGAGTTTAGCAAAAGGCATCCTCTCGGTTCCGTAGCTATTAGGGAACCTAGGTCCGTTCCTCCACCTCGTCCACCCTCTCTTCCTGCTCCTGTCCCCGAACCCTCTCAGTTAACAGGTCCCGGAGGATTGCTTCAGTGATCACCGCCATGGAGCTCGCGACCATCCGGGATAATTACGATATCTCGGAGTCCGTCCAACTTTCGGTCCCTCGTCCGGGGGAACGAGCCACTTCTAGTGGCTCTTGTCATATAGCTTTTTATGAGGAGACCTTCGCTGGAGGCCTCCGATTCCCTTTCCATCCATTCTTCCTCTCCGTCTTGGCCAATTATCGCCTCGTTCCTGCCCAGCTTGTCCCGAACGCCATTAGAACTATCTTTTGTTTCATCATTCTATGTCACTTCCATGGGATAGTCACCCACTTCTCTCTGTTCCAGGCTTTCTTCATCCTGAAGCGTCACCCCTCCGAGGAGGGGTGGTGGTCTCTTTCTTCCCGTCCCCGGGGTATTAGGTTTGAGCTCCCCTCTTCCATCAAGGGGTGGAAGAGTAGGTATTTCTTTGCCTCGGTCGAGGGGGTCGACTGGGCTTGGAGCGACCAAGATCGGTCTCCAAACCGGAACTCCTCGGTAGAAGCAGCCGACCTCTATTTGTACGAGCAGCTTCACTCTCCGAGATCCCTTCACTCGAGGTCCTGCTGTCGGAGCAGAATCTCTACGAGACCGGGGTCGGCTCGATGTGGGAGTCGGGTGAGTTTGGCTCGACCACCCTTTTCTTCTCCTCTTCTCTCTCTCTTTTTTTTTTGAGCTTGGAGCTGACAGCGCCTTCCTTGGTGCAGGCATGAAGTTCTCAATGGACCAACTGCTCACCTTCACCAAGGAGTGACATCAGGTGGTGGAGGCTGGCGAGCCCGCTTCGAAGAGGGCCCGTGTGGATGACGGTGCGAGGCTGGCACAGACCGAGCTAGCCATGCCCGTTTCCGAGTGGAGGTGGAAGAGGGCAGTAGAGCCCGTCCCGGAGTCTTCAAGGTAGTGCGATCCGATCCCAGTGCTTGAGTCCGATGTGGTGGCTCGAGCCAGATCGGTCGCTGCTGCCGCTACAGTGGCAAATCCCCCTCCAGAGATCATTGACGTCGAGGAGGGCGGGGAGCTAGAAGGTGTGAGGCCGGTGTCGGTGGCACGATCTGAATCGATGCCGAGCTCGCAACTTGCACTGAGGGCTTCTCCTGCTGCGAAGGAGTATGCATCGGTGGTGGGCCAGAGAGATAGGGACTATCATCGGGTCCCTTTCAAACTGGGGCCCAACGTCTCCCTCATGAAGGACCCGAGCCTCGTCGAGCGGATGATGGACTTCTCCATTCAATCTTGCGACTGGGGGAAAAGGAGTGGAAGACTCCTCGATGGCGTCATTAGCGCGTCCTTCTCCAACCTCTACGCCGTAAGTTTCCTCCCGCCTTGCTTTATTCCTCTCGACATTCCTTACTGTCATGACTAACACACTCTCTGATGCAGCAAGGTAGGGAGCTCGTCCTTATCCGGGACTTCTATCACAACTGAGCCAGGAGGGATAAAGAGCAGCTAGCAGAACTCGAGTCCCTAAGAACCAAGGTGAGGCGGAAGAACGACGAGTCCTGGGAGGCCAATATGAAGGTTAAGAGCCTCACGGGTGAAGTCGCCAACGCCGAGCGGCTCAAGAGGAAGCTCAAGGGGGAGCTCGATACGAAGAGGACTCGGTTGAAGGAGCTCCGAGCCGAGTCAGAGGTGGCGAGAGAGCAGGCCATCTCCGCAGAGAAGAAAGCCGTGACTGCTGAGCAAAGGGCCGCGAAGGAAGAAGGGAAGGCTTCCGCCACCACTAACTCGATCGAGGCAGCGGAGAAAGGGATGGCTGAGGCGATCCACTGGGCTGAACGCGTGGAGGAGAGGTCGTCTGAGGCATCCCGCCAGGTGGAGGCCACAAGGAAGGAGATCGCCGATGTGATGACCAGTTTCAAGGCCTCCCCAGAGTACTTGGCGGACTTCAAGGAAGCAGCGACAGACTCCTTTTTCAAGGGGTTCGCTTACTGCCGTTCCCAGTTGTGCAGTGTCATCTTGGACAAGCGGATGACCATGCTCCGACTTCCGGGCATGAGGATTCCATCCCTGGCACCGGCCACGATGGAGGAAAGCGCTGATCCGATCCCTTGGACGATGACAGTTGAGCCGACTCCGCAGGGGGTAGCAACCGAACCAGCTCCGACAGCAGTGGCAGCTGAGGCAGCTCCGAGGGTGGCAGTGACTGGGGGAATTCCTCCAGCAGTGGTCATCAAAGAACGCACCCCGGCAGTGGAGGTAGAGGAGGGAGAGATCCGGGTCGGGCGCCATCCGGGGAAGGTGTCGGTCGAGTAGAGTAGGACCCTTGGGCCCTTTTTAATTTTTTCTTTTCGTTGATCCGGGTAGCCTGGCATGTCGGGGCTCAGAGATCAGTGTAATATTTTTTGTGAAGTAATGAAGGGTACTTTTGTCAGTCTGACTCGTTTCCCCCTTTTTCTCTTTTTTGTGGTGCGAATGTCTCCTCCTTTCTTCTCTCCTTCTTTTTCTTCCTCTTTCTTCTTTGTGTGGGGAGATTAGAGAGGAGGGCTTTACTTTGTCTGGGCTCAGGTCTTTGATGCCAGAGAGCTAAGCTTGAAGATTTGTTTTCCGAAGGGCTGGGCCCAGGGCTTGGATGCCTGAGAGCTGGGCTCAGGTCTTGGACGCCTTGGAGCTAGGCTCGAGGCTTTGGTGCCAGAGAGCTGGGCCCCGGGCTTGAATGCCTGAGAACTGGGCTCAGGTCATGGATGCCTTGGAGCTAGGCTCGAGGCTTTGGTGCCAGAGAGCTGGGCCCCGGGCTTGAATGCCTGAGAGCTGGGCTCAAGTCTTGGTGTCTTGGAGCTAGGCTCGAAGACTTGTCTTCCGAAGAGCTGGGCCCCGGGTCTTGGATGCCTGAGAGCTGGGCTCAGGTCTTGGATGCCTTGGAGCTAGGCTCGAGGCTTGTCTTCCGGAGAGTTGGGCCTAAGGTCTTGGATGCCTGAGAGCTGGGCTCGAAGACTTGCTGGCCGGAGAGCTAGGCTCCGGAGTTTGGTGTCTTGGAGTAGGGCTCGAAGACTTGCTGGCCGGAGAGCTGGGCTCCAGAGTTTGGTGTGTTGGAGCTGGGCTCCGGAGTTTGGTGTCTTGGAGCTGGGCTCGAAGACTTGCTGGCCGGAGAGCTGGGCTCCGGAGTTTGGTGTCTTGGAACTGGGCTTGGAGACTTGCTGGCCGGAGAGCTGGGCTTCGGAGTTTGGTGTCTTGGAGCTGGGCTCGAAGATTTGCTGGCCGGAGAGCTGGGCTCTGGAGTTTGGTGCCTTGGAGCTGGGCTTGGAGACTTGCTGGCCGGAGAGCTGGGCTCCAGAGTTTGGTGTCTTGGAGCTGGGCTCGGAGACTTGCTGGCTGGAGAGCTGGGCTCCGGAGTTTGGTGTCTTGGAGCTGGGCTCGGAGACTTGCTGGTTGGAGAGCTGGGCTCCGGAGTTTGTTGTCTTGGAGCTGGGCTCGAAGACTTGCTGGCTGAAGAGCTAGGCTCCGGAGTTTGGTGTCTTGAAGCTGGGCTTGAAGACTTGCTGGAACCTTCCTGTAAGGTAGATAATCTTTTGCACAAAGGGAAATCTTTATTATCAATGGAAGAAAACCTTACACTATTGATAGTATCTTCTCAAGTTGCTGGCATTCCATGTTCGAGGGAATCTGGCGCCATCCGAGTCCTTGAGGTAGTAGGCCCCATACGAGAGGGCCTCGGCCACCTTATAGGGACCCTCCCAATTTGGTGAGAGCTTACCGTACTCTCGGGGTTGAGATGCTTCAGCTTGAAGCAGCACCAGGTCACTGGGTTGGAAGGTCTTTGACTTCACCCGTGCATTGTAATACCGGGCCACTCGTGCCGATATGCCGCCATCCAAAGCCGGGCCTTGTCCCTTATTTCTTTTAGGAGGTCTAAATTGAGCAGGATGTGCACAGGGTTCTGCATCTTGTCATACTGCTGCACCCGCAGCATGGGCACGCCGAGCTCAATCGGGATGACTGCTTCAGCGCCGAAGACGAGATTGAAGGGTGTTTCGTCTGTCGCCATCCTGGGCATTGTGTGATAGGCCCACAGGATGCTTGGAAGCTTTTCCGTCCATCTGCCATTGGCTTGGTCCAACCTGGTCGAAGTCCCTGAAGGATGGTCCGTTGGTCACCTCGACTTCTCCATTTATTTAGGGGTGAGCTACCGAGGTGAACCTATGTTGGATGCCGTGCTCGGTGTAGAACCCTTCGAACTCCCGGTTATCAAATTGCCGCCCATTATCGGTGATGATGCAATTGGGGAGTCTAAAGCGGTAGATGACTGACTTCTAGAAGAATTGGCGAACATTGGCTTCCGTGATTCGAGCTAGCGGCTCCGCTTCAACCCACTTGGTGAAGTAGTCAATCGCCACTAGCAGATACTTCCGTTGCCCCTGTGCAATGGAAAATGGTCCCAAGATATCCATCCTGGTGCGGGCACCAGACTTATAAGAAGACTTTAGAGCTCCATTTGGATCTCTGATTGACATTGCCCGAGAAATTAGGGTTTGTAATAAAGGTTGACCTGGTCAACCAGTTTATTTATTTTTATTTATTTCTTGTGTCACCATTTAAATTTTGTTGAGTCATGTTGACTCGGTGCAAGTCCCGATGTGGTTTCAATTTTATCCAATATGGTGCCGCAATTGTCTTCCAATCAAATCAAGGTCCAAAATGGTGCCACATTTGTCTTCCAATCAAATCAAGGTCCAAGCAAGTGGAGGCCACACTCCAAGCCACACGCCCAGCCACACTCCGAGCACACGCCAGGGTCCAGGAGGCACCACAGAGGCATCCCAGTGTCATGGTCCCCACATCCAAAGAAGAAAAAAATCAAATTGGAAGCCAATTTAAAGGAGGCGCCCATACCTGCCAATTTTGTCTAAGCAAAGAAGGAAAGGGACTTCTCTTGGAGAAAAAATCAAAGAAGGACATCCAACCTACTCCTAATTGAAGTTCAAATCAAAATCAAAGAGCTTAACTTGGAGTGGAAGAAAAGAAGAAATGCCATAAGGAGAAGAGGACTCCAAATCCAAATCCAACTCCAAAGAAGGCGCCATAAAAAAAAAAAAAAAAAAAAAAAAAAAAAAAAAAAAAAAAATTCCAAAAAAAAATTCCAAAAAAAAATCCTTTATGGCCGTCCCAAATTTTTTTGAATTCTTGGTCGACCAAGAGAGGAGGTTTTCTACCTAATCTAGAGGTTGGAGGAGTTTAGTCCCACATGGGAATTTGTACAAACTTGGAGAAAATTTTAGGTCTATATAATAGACCTCTCTTTGTAACTTTAGAAAATCAATGAAGAAAAAATTATTTTTGCTATTCTCTTGTGTTGAGTAACCTAGGTTTCTCTTCTTCCGCACTATTCTAAGTGTTGAGCTCCGTGAGGGGGTAATCCGGGTTCCATTGGAGCCTTGAGGAGGTGAGAGATCTCCATCTTTATCCAAAACCCTAGGTTAGCCACTTAAAAATCCAAAACCCTAGCCGCCCTTCGTTATTTTCAATCCATCGAACCCTAGCTCCTTCCATCTCCCACGGCCTCTCTCTCTACAAGTCCAGGCCGTCCACCTTCATCCAGATCCAGTTCGGCTATTTCAGATCCAGAGCAAGTTCCAAGGAAAATCACATCAGCTTCCAGGAGAATCCAGTTTTCAGCAATTTCAATCTTCAAGTTCATCAACCTGGTAAATTTTTCCCTTGACTCTCTGATTCCATCAATTATTTTTCTTCTCTTCCAGATCTTGAGTTCAGGAGAAGCCAACCCGCCAAAGGACCAGTATTGGAGGATCCATTGCGAAGATATCTGAATCCGAGGATCCAACAATCTGCTCGGGAGAGTTCTTCCACCAAAATCTGTGAAGATCATTGTCTGGTTAGGTAAACCATCTCTTCTCTTTATTTCTGTTCTGTTGAAAGTTCGGAGCAAAACCCTAGGTCTGGGAGTTTCTCAACCCCCAGCGATCCGTTGCTTCTGAACTACTCTGATAATTTAGTTTCCTTAAAATTGTGCTTTCAATTATCATATTAGTATATTTCAATGTTAGGTTAACTTTTCTTTGATTTGAAACCAACTTCTACAAACATATAAAAACAACAAAAAAATTAGTTAATCTTAATTTAATTCCGCATCGCATCCCTTTATTTGTTCTGCATCATTTTTGGTATCAGAGCTTCCGTGCTGCATCATTTTTGGTATCAGAGCCCAGTCTAGGGTTTCTGATTTGCTTACTTGCTTGTTTTGATTGTTTTCTCTTTTTATTTTGTCTGCTCGAAGTAGACTCCCCAGGACGTCCGGTCCTAGGAACTAAGCGAGGCGCAAGCCTCCTCCTCCCATTCCACGGGGTGTTCCAAGGGCGTGTAGGGGATCCATTGGGTTATAACTTCGTAGCAGGGATTATAAACGGGGAAGACAATCTAGTTGCAGCCCGTAATTGCCCTGTTATCTGAATTATTTCTCCCTGCATAAGACTCTGAATTGCATGATTTTTGCTTCGTTGAAACCAGTATAATTGAACCTATTTTCCATAATTTTTCTGTAATTTATTGGTTTCGGTAAAAATTCTGACCATTAAAATATAACAACTCTGTTTTTTTGTGTTCTGCAATTCAATTCTTTTTGGAGTGATCATCTCATAATTTACTTAAGGGCAATTGAGCATCTAAGATAAGGGGAGGAGTTGATTACCTCTCCTTAGCCCAAAACCACCATCCAATCATTCGAACCTAGACCTAATTTAAAATCAGTTAGACCTAATTTGCCCTAGTGGGCTAGGGACACCAATTGGTCAGGTCTAGGCTAGTGTTGAGTCAGTTTGCCGAGTTATTCTGTGTGTTCTTAGCACTCAGTGTCTAGAACGGTGGTTCAGGGATCTATTCCCGAAGGGCTTGTGTGCTGGTCCGCCTACCTGGCCAATCACTGATTGGTGTCTAGGATTGGCAATCAGGGACCTAACACTCCCCTTACACCTGCCTGGCTGAGTCCTGAGTTACTACATGCTAGCTTGCCACTCTGATTGGGCATCTAGTTTGGACTCTAGGTCTAGTGATCCAGTAGTCGATTTAGTCTAGTCTCATTTTGTGTGCTTGCTTGAATCATCATGTCTACCAGAAACGGAGTGCCATATCAACCTGGTCAAACCCAACCTGATTTAGAGGCCATGATCAGAACTCTTACTGAAAGTATGGCTAAAATGAATTAGGATATGACAAACACTGTGGCCCAGTTTAGCGCACAAATTCATGAGGATCTTACCCAACTTAGGGACCAAGTCCAAGTACTTGAAGAACCTAGACATCGGAATTGGACTCCTGACCCCGATTTTAATGTGCCTCAACCTCACCCACATCAGGAGCCTAGAAGGCCTTTATATAGAGATCCTGAACCTAATCATAGGAGGCCTGACCCAGAGCCTGAAGATAGAGATGATAGGTTCATCAGGAACATCAAATTAGATGCACCCACTTTTGATGGTAGTCTGAACCCTAAGGTGTATTCTGATTGGGAGGGTGAGATGGACCAATACTTTGAGTGGTATGCTATGTCTGAGGAGAGGAAATACAAGTTTGCCAAGATGAAATTAGTGCGTCAAGCTAGGTTATACTGGGGGAACATTGAGCTAACCACTAGGAGACGGAATGTTGAGCCCATAACCACTTGGCAGGGTATGAAAGAAAAACTGAGAGATAAATACCTACCCATTTCATACCAGCAAAACCTGTTAGACCAATGGCAAAACCTGAAACAAGGAAACCGATCTGTCTCAGACTACATAGCTACTTTTGATGAATACCTAATGAGATGTGATGTGAGTGAAGCCCACGAAGTCACTTTGTCTAGATTTAGGGCTGGACTGAGGGAAGATATCAAGAGAGAACTATTTCTGAGAGAGGTTACTGATCTAGACCAAGCCTACCAGATTGCACTGAACACTGAGAAATTTCAGAGAGGACCTATACCTTCTAGGGTTAGTGCCCCAATCCCAAGGAATGGACCTAGCCAAGTTATCCCTAGTAAACCTTTTCAGGGTACTTCTACCCCTAGGCCCATGGACAAAGGTAAGGCACCTGACACCCAAAGAACCCCTAGTTCAAATATCACCTGTTTTAAGTATCAGAAACCAGGTCACATTTCCAGTCAGTGTACTGCCATAGCCTGTTTCAAGTGTCATAAGGTAGGTCATGTTGCTAGCCAGTGCCCACGGAGATCCCTTTACATAGAAGAGGGAGAGAATGATAATTCCGAGCCCAGTGAGGAATTTGAAGAAGAAGTTTATGAGGCCGGAATGAATTTGGTTGAGGAGTATGAAGGAGAGGAGGAACCCAATGAATCTGACCAATTAGGAGTTGTAAGATGCATCCTATCCCAGAATCTAGTTCAAGAGGATTGGCGTAGGACTAACATCCTACAGACTTTTCTTAAATTAGGGGATAAGGTATGTAAGATCATCATAGATAGTGGGAGCTGTGTAAATGCCATCTCTACTAGCACTGTCAAGATGTTAGGCTTAATCCCAGTTCCCCATCCCAACCCCTATAAGGTTTCTTGGGTAGATTCTACCTCCATACCCATCCAGTCTAGATGTCAAGTCCAAATCCAAATGCAATCTTATCACGAAAAGATTTGGTGCGATGTCTTACCCATGGGGGTGAGCAGTATAATTCTTGGAAGACCTTGGTTGTATGATCATGATGCCACCCTCTTAGGAAAATCCAATACCTGTGTCTTTAGTTTCAATGGGAAGAAGATTACGATCCATTCAGTTCCCCCTAAGGACAAGGTAACTAAAGGAGCCGGTAAGGTTAAGGAGATGAAAACTGGAGTGAACCTAATCAGTGCTAAGGATCTAGAACAAGAAATTCATAGTGGTTCACCCATCTGGATGTTGACTGCTAAGGAACTTAGAACTTCGGAACCCTCAGAGCCTCCTCAAGAAGTTAAACCTGTGTTAAAAGAATTTGAGGATGTCTTTCCCGAGGATTTGCCAGACCACCTTCCACCTCTTAAGGATATCCAGCATGCCATAGATCTAATCCCAGGAGCGACTTTGCCCAACTTGCCCCATTACAGGATGAATCCATCTGAGCATGAAGAACTGCAAAAGCAGGTTTGAGAATTATTGAGGAAGGGGTTTATTAGAGAAAGTCTTAGCCCTTGTGCAGTCTCAGCCTTATTGACCCCAAAGAAAGATGGCACGTGGAGGATGTGTGTTGACAGTCGTGCCATCAATAAAATTACAATCAAATATAGGTTTCCCATCCCTAGACTAGATGACATGCTTGATATGATGGCTGGTGCAATGGTTTTTTCTAAGATTGATCTCAGAAGCGGCTATCATCAGGTTAGGATTAGACCCGGGGATGAATGGAAAATTGCTTTCAAAACTAAGGATGGTCTTTATGAATGGGTTGTTATGCCTTTTGGGTTGTCCAATGCCCCTAGTACTTTCATGAGAATTATGACCCAGGTACTTAGAGCTTTCATAGGAAAATTTGTGGTGGTCTATTTTGATGACATCCTGATCTATAGTAAGACCCCAGCAGATCACCTAGGCCACCTTAGAGCAGTCTGCCAAGTTTTGAGGAATGATAGACTCTACGGTAATCTTAAGAAGTGTGAATTCATGACTAGTAGAGTTATCTTTCTTGGTTTTGTAGTAACCCCTGACGGCGTGGCGGCCGATCCTGAGAAGATTAGGTCCATAGTAGACTGGCCAGAGCCAACCAATGTGCATGAAGTTAGAAGTTTCCACGGCTTGGCTACCTTCTATAGGCGATTCATCAAGGGGTTTAGTACTTTAGCTGCTCCTATCACTGATTGTATTAGGAAGAGAGAATTTCATTGGACTAAGTCAGCCCATAAAGCCTTCCTAGATCTTAAGGATAAAATGACCCAGGCACCCATTCTGAGATTACCCGATTTTTCTAAAGTATTTGAGGTTGCCTGTGATGCTTCAGGTGTAGGAATAGGTGGAGTCCTAAGCCAAGAGAATCATCCCATAGCATTCTTTAGTGAAAAACTTAATGATGCTAAGCTTAGGTATTCTACCTATGATAAGGAATTTTATGCGGTGGTGCAAGCTTTGCGTTACTGGAGACATTATTTGCTACCGCAGGAATTTGTACTATTTTCGGACCATGAGGCTCTTAGATTTCTGAACTCCCAAAAGAAGCTTAACCCTAGGCATGCTAAGTGGGTAGAATATATCCAGTCCTATACTTTTGTCCTGAAACATAAGGCTGGAGTTGAGAATAAGGTAGCTGATGCCCTTAGTCGCCGATCTCTATTATTAACTTCTGTTAGAACTGAGGTCATAGGGTTTGAGCAAATCAAAGAGGAATATGAGTCTTGTCCGGATTTCACAACTGTGTATCAGGATCTAGTTCAAGGACCATCTAGTAATCACCAGGATTATACCCTTGTAGATGGTTTTTTGTTCTTCAAAAATAGGCTTTGCATCCCTAGAACTTCTCTTAGGGAATTTTTGATTTGGGAAATCCATGCTGGAGGTTTAGCCGGCCATTTTGGAAAAGACAAGACCATTCTAGCTATTGAAGACCACTTTTTCTGGCCTAGCTTGAAAAGGGATGTAGCTAATATTGTAGCTAGATGTCGAATCTGCGCTGTTGCCAAACAGCGAAAACAAAACACTGGCCTTTATACCCCACTCCCTGTCCCAGATCGTCCTTGGCAAGATGTGAGTATGGATTTTGTGTTAGGTTTACCTAAGACCCAGAGGAGATATGATTCTATCCGTATCGTAGTCGACCGATTCTCTAAAATGGCCCACTTCTTGCCTTGTTCCCAAACCTTTGATGCGTCTAAGGTAGCCACACTTTTCTTCAATGAGATAGTTAGACTCCATGGCCTACCTAAGACAATCGTTTCAGATAGGGATGTCCGGTTCACCAGTTACTTTTGGAAGACCCTTTGGCATAAGTTAGGGACAAAACTTAAGTTTTCAACTGCCTATCATTCCCAAACTGATGGCCAAACTGAAGTAGTGAACCGTAGCCTAGGAAATCTGCTGAGATGTCTTGTTGGTGAAAACACCAGAAATTGGGATTTATACCTACCAAGGGCAGAATTTGCGTACAATGACTCGGTCAATAGGTCTACGGGTAAGAGTCCATTTGAAATTATACATGGGTACAAACCTCACACACCTCTTGACCTAGTCCCTTTACCTGTCCACACTCGAGTCTTCGAGTCTGCTGAGAATTTTGCACAGCATGTAAAAGACTTGCATAAAGAAATTCATGCCAAAATAAATTTAAGTAATGAAACTTATAAGAAGTTGGCTGATACTCAAAGGCGAGTCAAATCTTTTGTTGAGGGAGACTATGTGATGATTAGGTTAAGGCCTGAACGGTTTCCTCCTGGAACCGTTAGAAAGTTACATGCTAGAGGAGCTGGACCATTTAGAGTGGTAAAGAGAGTAGGATCCAATGCCTATGTGCTCGAGTTGCCTCCAGAACTAGGCATTAGCTCTACTTTCAACATTACAGACTTAGTAGAGTACAGGGAGCCAGCTGTGATTCCTAGTGAGCCTTTTGAGCCTAACCCTATCATTGAGAGTGATCCCGACCCTGTGTGTCCACCAACAAACTGGCCTGTGAGGAAAGAGCAGATTGAAAAGATCCTGGATGATCAGGTTATCTCTACTCGTAATCGAGGATACCAAAGATACCTAGTCCGCTGGCAAGGAAGGCCAGATTCTGATGACTCTTGGATCTCCCGAGAAGAATTACAATAATTGGACCCAGACCTCTTGGAGAGATACCAGAGCCAACTTGAGCCTTACTCGACAGGGTCGAGTTCTTCCCACCCCGGGAGAATTGGTGCGGGCGCCAGACTTATAAGAAGACTTCAGAGCTCCATTTGGATCTCTGATTGACATTGCCCGAGAAATTAGGGTTTGTAATAAAGGTTGACCTGGTCAACCAGTTTATTTATTTTTATTTATTTCTTGAGTCACCATTTAAATTTTGTTGAGTCATGTTGACTCGGTGCAAGTCCCGATGTGGTTTCAATTTTATCCAATATGGTGCCGCAATTGTCTTCCAATCAAATCAAGGTCCAAAATGGTGCCACATTTGTCTTCCAATCAAATCAAGGTCCAAGCAAGTGGAGGCCACACTCCAAGCCACACGCCCAGCCACACTCCGAGCACACGCCAGGGTCCAGGAGGCGCCACAGAGGCATCCCAGTGTCATGGTCCCCACATCCAAAGAAGAAAAAAATCAAATTGGAAGCTAATTTAAAGGAGGCGCCCATACCTGCCAATTTTGTCTAAGCAAAGAAGGAAAGGGACTTCTCTTGGAGAAAAAATCAAAGAAGGACATCCAACCTACTCCTAATTGAAGTTCAAATCAAAATCAAAGAGCTTAACTTGGAGTGGAAGAAAAGAAGAAATGCCATAAGGAGAAGAGGACTCCAAATCCAAATCCAACTCCAAAGAAGGCGCCATAAAAAAAAATAAAAAATAAAAAAATTCCAAAAAAAAAATTCCAAAAAAAAATCCTTTATGGCCGTCCCAAATTTTTTTGAATTCTTGGTCGACCAAGAGAGGAGGTTTTCTACCTAATCTGGAGGTTGGAGGAGTTTAGTCCCACATGGGAATTTGTACAAACTTGGAGAAAATTTTAGGTCTATATAATAGACCTCTCTTTGTAACTTTAGAAAATCAATGAAGAAAAAATTATTTTTGCTATTCTCTTGTGTTGAGTAACCTAGGTTTCTCTTCTTCCGCACTATTCTAAGTGTTGAGCTCCGTGAGGGGATAATCCGGGTTCCATTGGAGCCTTGAGGAGGTGAGAGATCTCCATCTTTATCCAAAACCCTAGGTTAGCCACTTAAAAATCCAAAATCCTAGCCGCCCTTCATTATTTTCAATCCATCGAACCCTAGCTCCTTCCATCTCCCACGGCCTCTCTCTCTCTACAAGTCCAGGCCGTCCACCTTCATCCAGATCCAGTCCAGCTACTTCAGATCCAGAGCAAGTTCCAAGGAAAATCACATCAGCTTCCAGGAGAATCCAGTTTTCAACAATTTCAATCTTCAAGTTCATCAACCTGGTAAATTTTTCCCTTGACTCTCTGATTCCATCAATTATTTTTCTTCTCTTCCAGATCTTGAGTTCAGGAGAAGCCAACCCGCCAAAGGACCAGTATTGGAGGATCCATTGCGAAGATATCTGAATCCGAGGATCCAACAATCTGCTCGGGAGAGTTCTTCCACCAAAATCTGTGAAGATCATTGTCTGGTTAGGTAAACCATCTCTTCTCTTTATTTCTGTTCTGTTGAAAGTTCGGAGCGAAACCCTAGGTCTGGGAGTTTCTCAACCTCCAGCGATCCGTTGCTTCTGAACTACTCTGATAATTTAGTTTCCTTAAAATTGTGCTTTCAATTATCATATTAGTATCTTTCAATGATAGGTTAACTTTTCTTTGATTTGAAACCAACTTCTACAAACATATAAAAACAACAAAAAAATTAGTTAATCTTAATTTACTTCCGCATCGCATCCCTTTATTTGTTCTGCATCATTTTTGGTATCAGAGCTTCCGTGCTGCATCACATCCCCCACTGGGCAAAGGGCCAGGGGGATGAAAGTTGGGAGATTGGCGTTGCCGGCTGGCGCTATATGTGGGAACGGTGCTAGCATTTGTCACACTTTTTAATGAAGTTGGCCACGTCCTCCCTCATGGTCTCCCAGAAGTAGCCCTGACGAAGAGCTTTGTATGCCAGAGTCCTCCCCCCCATATAATTTCCACAAAGGCCTTCGTGTATCTCCTGGAGCATGAAGGTTGCTTTTGTGGGCCTGAGGCACTTCATGAGTGGGTAGGAGTAAGATTGGCAGTAGAGCTGACCATCCATCGAAACAAAATGGGAGGCCTTTCTCTTGACGAGGTCGACTTCTCTACGATCCTCTGGTAGGGTGCCATCCGTGATGTACCTGACGTACCTGTCCATCCAACTTGGCTCCGGGGTTACTTGCTGCACCTCCTCTGGGCTCTCATAGCTTGGACTGTCGAGGTACTCAATGTGGGCATGCCCTAGCGATGAGCCTAGCAGGGTCACAAGTCTTGACAGTGCGTCCGCACGAGCATTCTCCCCACGGGGGATGTGGAAAATATGGAAGTGACGGAAGCTTGCTGTGCTCGAGCAGGCCCTCTCTAGGTACTTCACCATCTGGGGATCTCTGGTCTCGTATTCTCCAAAAACCTGTCCAGCAACCAATTGGGAGTCAGTGAAAACCTTCAGGCTTTGTACGCCCAGCTCGCAGGACACCTTCAGGCCCGCGAGGAGAGCTTCGTACTCTGCCTGGTTGTTTGTTGTGGAGAACTTGAAATGGAGAGCACATTCTGTCACCACCCCATCGCAGTTGGTGAGGATGAGGCCCGCTCCGCTCCCACCGGAGTTAGAGGCACCGTCCACATGGAGGATCCAGGGGTCCTCCCGTGGACCAGGCTCAGTTTGACACTCCGGGGCCACTTGCTCTGGCTCCTCGGCGGGTCCCGTGCATTCGACCACGAAGTCTGCTAGGACCTGGGCCTTCTACGATGACCTCGGTCGACATGTGATGTCGAATTCGCTCAACATCAGGGACCATTTGGCCAGCCTCCCGAAAGTTTCGGGATGGCTTGGTATGGTCCTTAGGGGCTGATCAGTCACGACCACAATGGGATGTGCTTGGAAGTAGGGCCTGAGGTGCTTAGCAGACATTATTAGTGCAAAAATGAGTTTCTCGGAGCAAGTATACCTGATTTCCGCATCACGAAGAATTTTGTTGGTGTAATACACCAGCTTTTGGGACCCGTCCTCATCTGCACGGACGAGAACCGAGCTGACAGCTCCAGGTGTAACCACCAGATAGAGTAGGAGTTCTTTCCCTTCTTCCGGTCTAGAGAGCAAAGAAGGGGAGGCCAGGAACTCCTTCAGTTCTTTAAAGGCTGTCTTGCACTCCTCCGTCTAAGTGAAGTCGTGCATCTTGCGCAGCGCCTTAAAGAAGGGAAGGCAGCGATCGGCTGACCTCGAGATGAACCGGCTTAGGGCTGCAACCCGTCCCGTCAGGCATTGGACCTGCTTCTTAGACGTCGGGTGCTCCATGTCGATAATCACCTAGACTTTCTCTAGATTAGCCTGAATGCCTCTCTAGGTGACCATGAAGCCGAGGAACCTCCCGGGCGCCACCTCGAAGGTGCATTTTGCTGGGTTGAGTTTCATCTGGTCCTTCTAGAGGTTATGGAAAGCTTCGACGAGGTCGGCGACATGGTTGGAGCCTGGCTTGCTCATGACCAACATGTCGTCCATGTACACCTGCATGTTCTGGCCAATTTGATCTTTGAAGACCCTGTTGACCAGATGCTGGTATGTGGTCCCAGCATTCTTTAGACCGAAGGGCATCATTCTGTAGTAGTACGTCCCTTGGTCAGTGACAAAGGTGGTGTGTTCCTCATCCTCCGGGTGCATCCGTATCTGGTTGTGCCCGGAGAATGCATCCATGAATGAAAGCGGGCGGTGTCCCGAGATGCCATCCACCAACTGGTCGATCTTCGGCAAGGAGAAGCTATCCTTCGGGCATGCCTTGTTGAGGTCGGTGTAGTCC
This sequence comes from Areca catechu, assembly GCA_021397845.1. Classification (NCBI taxonomy): domain Eukaryota; kingdom Viridiplantae; phylum Streptophyta; class Magnoliopsida; order Arecales; family Arecaceae; genus Areca; species Areca catechu. The sequence continues at coordinate 44,263,349 of CM038039.1, forward strand.
ACACAGATCCTCCATTTGTCGTTTCTCTTCTTTACCATCACCACATTTTCTAGCCAGCTCGGATACTGCATCTCTCGAATGAAACCAGTGGCGAGGAGCTTGTCTACCTCCTCATTGATGGCCGCCTGCCTCTCCGGGGCGAAACTTCTCTTCTTCTGCCAAACTGACCGGTGCTTTGGATCGAGGCTCAACTTATGAGTGATGATGTCAGGAGGGATACCTGGCATGTCTGCCGCCATCCAGGCAAACACATTCACGTTTGCCCGCAGGAACCCCAACAGGTGGGCCCTCTCCCCATCTGGCAGCTGGGCTCCGATTTGCACTGTCTTCGTCAGGTCGGCTCCGAGCGGATAGGATAGCAGACGTTCGACCTGGCCACCCCTGGGGTCTTAAGCCCTTTGGTCGAGATCGTCCGCCCTGGGGTCCCCCTCGGAAGTCTTGGCCCTAGGGAGGGTTTGGAAGCAATGCTACACCGGCTGGGGCATTCCCCTCATCTCCCTGACGCCATAAGAAGTTGGGAACTGTATAAGTAGCCTCTTGGTGGAGACGATGGCGTCGAGCAGGTTGAGCCCGGGTCGGCCCAGTATCACATTGTAGGCTGAAGGAAGTCTGACGACCGTGAAAGTCACCATGATGGTGCTCTACCGAGGTGGGATCCCGGCAGTACTGGGAGAGTGATTTCTCCCTCCACCCCTACAGAATTACCTGTGAAACCAACAATGAGGGTGTGCACAGGTTTGAGTTGAGCAGGAGAAAGATTCATCCTGGAGAAAGCATCGTAGAAAATCATATCTATTGAGCTTCCACTATCAACCAATGTGTATTTTATAGGATGCTTTGCGATCGTCATCTCGACGACCACGGCATCATTATTTACATTCTTCCCCCCATCTTCCCCTTCCCTTATAAAGGGGAGTACATTTTCAGAATGCCCTGCCCCTCGGGCCTTCTTGGGTGCGGGCTCGGCTCTCCAGCATATCATCCCTACCAGCTTCTCGGTAGGGCGGTTGTCCACTGCCGGAGCTGGCAAGAGAGCGATGAGCACCTAGGGCTTTGCTTGAGATCTGCCCCCCATGAATCTTCCGAGGTAGCCCCTCTTGATAAGTTCTTCGATCTCCCACTTAAGATTGCGGCATTCCTTGATATCGTGGCCGTGATCATGGTAGAAGAGGCAGTACTTCATTTTATCGCGGCCAGTGGATGGCTTCATCGGAGATGGGCATCTCAGATAGCTCTCACCTTCAATCTCCATGAGGATCTTTGTCCTCGGGGCGAGGAGGGGTTGTAACTCTCTTCAAGCATGGGAGTGCCTCTCGGTCTCGGTCCTTGTCGAGAGCTTGGAGCAGGTGGTCCCGGCTTGCGCATCTCGGATGCTTCGATGAGGATCGGCTTCTTCAGCGGCCTCCCGTCGAGTTCCCGTCTCGTATGATCCACCTTTTTGGCATGGATGTATTTATGAGCTCGGAGTTGGTCTTCGGGGGCTTCTTGTCGAGCGAGTAGGTCAGGCATGAAGTCTTGAGCCCTCGTTTCAAAGCCAGTATCGCAACTGGCTCCTCAAGATTGTAGATCTCCAGCACCGCAGCCTTGAAACGGGCCTCGTAGTCCTGCAGTGGCTCGCGGTCCTGCTGCCTGATGGAGAAGAGGATGTCTGTCTCTCGTGGCATCTTCTGACAGGCATCGAGTGGGCCACGAACCTCTGCCCTACCTGGACGAAGGAGTTGATGCTCTCCGGCTCTAGGCGGGTGAACCACACCCAGGCTGCCTTCCAGAGAGTAACAGGAAAGGCGATGCAGAAGAAGGCGTCGGTGGCCCCCTAGACCCTCATGAGGGCCCAGTAACTTTCCAGGTGGTCCAGGAGGTCAGTGGTCCCGTCGTAGGGATCCACCTGCAGCATTTGGGACCGACGTGGGATCGGCTTCCTTTGAATCTCTTGGAAGAATGGGGGACAGGTGTCGTAGCTCGCTGGCTCGCTGGTGGAGCCCAGTAGATTGGCAAACCGATGGGATAATTCCGCCAGCTTGCGGTCATGCTCTTTCAGGTGCTTCTCTACCATGCGCCTGACGGCTTCATCAGTGGGGCCCCTCCGCCAAAGGAGATGAAGAACGTGGCATGGGTGCATGGTGTCCGTGATGGGGGGTCTTGCTCTTTCAGCCTTGGCGGGGTTCAGATGCCCCCTGCTCGAGGTTTGGCGAGCGGCTCTCCCTGTCGACAGACCCGGCTCATTGCCTTTTCGTAGGAGTTTGGTAGCTACACCTGTTGTCAGTAATGGCCCACAGCTGCGAAGGCCTTCCTTGGAAGGAACGCAGGCTGTCGCGGGAGGATGCGGCATGGGCCGCGGGGGTCCCTAGCTGCTGGTGAGTAGCCAAGGACTGGTGATGGTGCTGAAGCTGGCGCACTGCCATGGCGAGGATCTGTACTTGCTGGATGAGTGCAGCCAGCTGAGATTCTGACGGAGACGGTTGAACTGGAGCAGATGGTTCCATCTCTGGGTCGTGCGGGTTCCCCCGGGAAGGAGAGCCTCCTGCATGGCTGGTGGAAACCTCTCTCATGCGCGTCATCACCATCCTTCCGTCGAACTGCTTGTAGAGGGACCAACCCTTCGGTGCAAAGAGGGTCTTTTTGGTAGTTAGCCTTTCGGTCCCCCCTACCTGGCGCGCTAATCTGTTGCCTTCAAGATCGCCGTGGTCTATAGCTGCTGAGGGCGTCGGACCGCCAACCGTCTTCCCGGGAGCTCTTCGTTCGAGGGAACCTACAAGGGAAACAACGTTAGAGACCCGAGCCGGGGATTCCAGCGGGGGCACTCCGACGGTCAAGTCAGTGACGATCTAGGGAAACAGATCCTCCTAGTCGAGCCCCTCTTGATGGACTCCATGCTAGGAGGAGTGAGTGTGGTGTGTATAAAAGTGAGACCGGGTTGGGAGAGGTGATGACCGAGGTGGAAGGGTCCACCTGTGTGGCGTTTCTCTCCCTATTCGTTACCCGCCTCAGTGGTCTTGTTCTTCTGTGTATCTCCTTGTTTGGCTTACTCTTGCAGGGTTTTTAGTCTGGCTTGCCTCAGGATCTCTTCTATGTTGACAGGCGCGCGCGGCGAGGTACCGTGCCGTGGCCGGGAAGTCCTTTCTGACATGCGATAGGGGAAGCTTCCATGCGCCTGACATTCCCTCTGGTTGTCCCATTCCAGAAAAATTGGCAGGACCTCGATCGGTGGGCCGCCGCCCCCGGGATTCATGCCTTCTGGCTGGCTCCCCTCTCCTGGTGGTACAGGTGGTTGGTGGAGGGCATGGTGCCTTGTTCAGGGAGCTTCCTTCCTTTCTGGTGTAAGCGGCAGTAGTGGACAGTTATTGCGGCATGGCAGGCACTGCTTCGTGGCCCTTGGGTGACCCGCCGGCGTCCTTGGGGGGGAGGCGCCACTTCCATGGCTGTTGGCGCCCTGGCCGAGGTGGTAGCCGAGCTAGAGGGCAGGACTAGGCTCTGCTGAGCTTGACCTCGAAGGGGTCCCGCGTGGCAGAGGAGGGTTGGACTCGACTCCATGCCACGGGGCTCGACTTCGAGGGGTTTGTCCTGGCGGAGGAGGGCAGCACGCGACCCTAGACCGGAGAGCTTGACCTCCAAAGGGCTCTATATGACGGAGGAGGACTGAGCTCGACTCCGGGCCGCGGAACTCGACTTCGAGGGGCTCGATCTGGGAAAGTCACTCAGCTCCGGCCTAGGCATCCCGATCACGCGGGAGCCGACCTGTCGGAGGACAGTGCTTGATCTCGACAAGCGGCCCTGGCGTTCTAGGGAGCTCGGCCCGACAAGGGAGCCCGGGAGGAGATTTCTACTGTGGCAGCGTACTCTGACATGGCATCTGACGGGTGTTCCACGTCAGCGACCTCGCCACATCACATAGCAAGGGTCGGATCGAACGTAAGATCGAATACCAGAATTTTAAATTGCTTAGTTAGTTCTGTTTCTGATATGCATGTAATAAACAAGTTGACCACACTACAAGGAGCAGGGGAATCGGCAACTGTTTCATCCCGACGCTTCTGTGAAGCATTGGGAGCTCCTTATACCCGCCGACGCTTATGGTAAGCGTCGCCGGAGAAGTAAAATTTAACGATGCTTATAAGCATCGTCGGACATGGAAATTTAACGACGCTTATAAGCGTCGCCGCCCGCAAACCCGCCGACGCTTTTAAAAAGTGTCGGCATCTTTCGACGCTTATAAACGTCGTCGGAAAAAGCGTCGCTAAACTTTCCTTTCCCCCCCCCCCTCCCACCCGAGCCCTAGCCTTCATTTGCTTCAGCCACCGCCGCCTGAAACCCCCTTTCTTCCTCCTCCCTCTCCCTGATCCTTCATCTCCAGCGTCGCCGCCGAAGCTCGATCTCCGGCGTTTCTTTCGGTCCCTTTCCGAAGCTCGATCTGTAAGTTTTTTTTTTTTTTTCTCTGTAATTTATTTTGGGTTGAAGACTTGGTCATGTAATTTAATTAAGTACTCCTACCATCTTATAACGATGTTGGTTTTTTCTATGTTGCCTTTGAGAGAATCTTTTATTGCAATAGGAGGTAGCCATAATGCTAGACAGTGTTAATTAGATGTAGTTTAATATCGTTCTCCCTTAATTTCTTGCTCTGGGCTGTCAAATGATTTAAGATTTATGATGTGTTTTGCTTTCTACACTATTATTAGCTGGTTAAGTGTGTTGATTTATATCCGGGGTTTCTATTTAGCTACCCTCAAATTTTCTCTCTTTGAAACTCGGCCAATCTTTGGGTGCATTTTTAGGTCTTAGATATTTCTTCTACCTCATTAATACTCTATCAATGAACTGTTAGGCGTGCATGCATACAACCTTCATCCTCTGGATCGATTTCTTGTTTAAAAAAGCTAGGAAAAAAAATCATATGCACTAAAGAGGGAAAACAAGTCATATTAATTGTGCACGCAAAAACAACAACCATGCTTCAAGTTCATCACTCCATAATAGGCATATAAGGACATCCATTGTTATGGTGTAAATAGTAGTGTAATATTACATCATTACTTAATATTTTAGAACAACATCATTTTGATGTCATGGTTGGTTCATGACAATAATAATATATCATGAAAATGTTCATGAAAACACCTAACTCCGCGTACACGCATATATGAAATTCCATGTTTTCAATTCTATTGTTTTAGATCTTATCTATAATTAAGTAAATTCATCATTTGGAGCTATTATATACTATGATAAATTTAGACTTTAAAATTTAATCTCCTTCGTATGCTAGCTGTATGTGAAAAATAAAGCTTTTATGCTTCAACGGTTCCAAGACCAGAACTGAAGAGTGACACCAACTACTTGGTAGCTACACACAGGAAAGCAATTAAATTAGCTACCATCAAACAAATGCTAGTAATATTGCTGCTATTCTTTCAACCTCCTCATCATGAATTCCCAAAAGTGTTATGTAGTCTACTACATCATTCTTATTGACAAGAAATCAATGAAATTTAGGCAGAAACAACCTACCAAACAATAAAAAAGCCAAACCATGACTTATTTTATTAACCATGAAAGAATTTTGGTCTCCTTGTACTTTATAAGAAACCATGACAAGGTCCAATTATACTTTTTAATTGAGAGGAATACTTAGTGATGCAAGCACAATAACCCACAAATGAATCCAATGAAAGGAGTCGGCCGAAGATTACATTCTCCATTCTTCATCCACATATTGCTTAGTATAACATCTTATTTGTAATTTTAAATGACATAACTTTCACTTGAGGCATGAAAACAAGGGAGAAAAATCAATCAAATGACAAGGACATCTTCGCAAAAAAAAAGATATTGATTTGTTTGGACCTAGGTTTTGCTGTGTGGAATTTGTCATCTTGATGTCGAACCCATGAAATATACCTCCTTAAATATGGATTTTTTGAATGCCAAGTTTGGCATACTTAAATGCAATTGTGAAGTAAACGTAAGACTTGGTGCCATTGAGGGCCCTAGTATTTGAAGGGTAAGTTTGGATTCAAACACATATGCGGACGGTGGCAGTAAGTCCACTACAGCCTCAAAAGGATGGATGTTGTTAGCATTTGGATATACTTGTCTGAAGGTAATTTCTATTTATTGGAGATCTACTTTCGATGCATTGGATATACCTTCGGAATATGACTTCACGAATGGATGTTTAACTCACTAACTAGAACACTGACCTATCTATCGCCGGAGCATATTGTTGAGGTATCGACTAGAGCTTGTTATGGCCCCGTCTATCAATTCACTTACCCATCTATCACCAGTAACAGTCTTCTCCATCCATGGAAGCGAATAAGGACTATAATACGGTAATGGCACGATCAATAGTCCGATACTCTCGGATTTGCCTATTTTCTCAGTCATCTTTTATAAATAACCAAGACCTTAAGGATCTCAAGATAAATAACTCTTTTTTATGTTCATTACTTACTTTCTATCTATTCTAGATGTCTAGCTTGAATGTTGGAAGATCCTTGCCAGAGCTAACTCCGGCTAAAAACTTTGTTTATAGATCACTTCAGTGATGATTACTTCGATATCGAAATCTACTGCAACATGTCCGATAAGTTGTCCATGAATAACTTCATTTTTATGTATTTCAATACCATCTGTAGTTTTGTTACGATCAATTATAATTTTTTATATATTTTTTTAAAAACTTGCATTGCATTGAAACGTAGACCCGTCAATTGATTAAAGTACATATTCTACACGATCCATATAATTATTTAATTTTTGTACGGATGGCAGAAATATGTATAGTGGTCAATTGAATGTCCAGTTTGGACAGTTCGAGAATTGCAATTAATTTTATAGGTGCTTGCAGTAATCAAACGGTACGGATAGAGTTCCAGATATATTTTGGATATCATTTCCTTTTAGTTCTCCTCATACATATTTATTTGTATGGGGAGAACTAAGGAAAAATGCTGCTGAAATTTTTCTGGAACTTCTATTACGTATCCTTTGGTTACTGTAAATGACCTATATAATTAATACAATTCTTGAATGGGATAGGACCTCTTTATCTATTAGTTGGTGATAGGGTGCATTTAATAATACTGTAATTGATCTATTGAATAAACTTATTTTAAATTTGTTCTGTTCTTATAAATATTTATTTATTTCAGTTAGCTTTTTCTTACAATGGATAAGAGTTGGATAACTAAACCGAGGAATAGCAAAGAATATCTGGATGGAGTACATAATTTCATTAAATTTGGTATGGAGAGAAGTAGTATCAGTGGGAAGATTTTATGTCCATGCCGAAATGTGTAAATTCCAGTTCTCTATATCCAAATATTGTTGAAGAACATTTGGTATGGAATGGTTTTTTAAGAGGTTATACTGAGTGGTTTTTTCATGGAGAGTCAAGGTTACAATCTACATGTAACCAAACCTCTAACATGGAACATATACCTGATTTTGGATCCAGTAACCAACAGAAAAATATTGCAAGAGATGATGATATCAGGGGTTTGCTTAGAGATGCTTTTGAATATGGTGCTCAACATCCTGGAGATTACAGTGGAGGACAAGTAGCAGTTGGGTTACCTGAGGATCCTATATTTACTGAATCTATACATGATGGAGAGCCGATACCCCCAACTAATGTTGGAACAGATCGTTATCAGAAGCTGATAAGAGATGCAGATCAAGAATTATATGCCGGTTGCAAGAACTTTTCAAAAATTTCTTTTCTTGTGCATTTATTTCATATAAAATACTTGAATGGATGGTCTGGCAAGAGTTTTACTATGCTGCTCGTTGTTAAATGATGCATTTCCTGAAAGTACTAGTTTACCAACATCTTGTTATGAAGCCAAAAAACTAGTAAAGGAATTGGATCTTGGATACGAAAAGATTCATAACTGTCCAAATGATTGTATATTATATCGGGGAGAACATGCCGATCAAGAGTCGTGCCATGTGTGTAGATGTTCACGATGGACGAAGCAAAAAGAAAATGAGGGTGAGGGATTAGATGAATTGGATGCAACATACATTAAACAAAAGCCGGCGAAGATATTATGCTATTTTCCTCTTGTACCTAGATTGAAAAGGATCTATGCATCATCTAAGACAGCCTCGTCAATGAGATGGCATGATGAAAGCCGTACAAAAGATGGAATGCTGAGACACCCAGCGGATAATTTAGCATGGAAAGCATTTGATGACAGACATCCTGATTTTACATCTGATGCTCGTAATGTCAGGCTGGGTTTAGCCAGTGATGGGTTCAATCCATTTCGGACCTTAAGTTCTGTCTATAGCACCTGGCCAGTTGTACTGATTTCTTATAATTTGCAACCATGAATATGCATGAAACAGTCTTCACTTATTTTATCAATGGTCATTCCAGGTGATAAGGGTCCAGGCAATGATATTGATGTTTTCTTACAACCTTTAATAGATGAATTGAAACAACTGTGGGAGGGTATCAGTGCAATTGATGCTTCGAATGGCCAAATATTCAATCTACGGGCAGCTCTATTATGGACTGTTAACGATTTTCCTGTATATGCTAATTTATCTGGCTGGAGCACTGAGGGACGAGTTGCATGTCCTTCTTGTGGTGAATCAACCCATTCAATTTGGTTAAAACATGGAGGAAAGTTCTGTTATATGGGACATCGTCGATGGTTGGAGGCAAATCATCCATTTCGATTTCAGAAGGATTTATTTGATGGTACCATAGAGTTGGGATCTGCTCCAATTCTACCTTCTGGTTCTGATATTCGTAGACAAATGCTTGGTATCAGACACAGTTATGGCAATATGACAAAGTCCTCTAAAAAGTGAGGAAGAGATGATGTTGAGACTTCGGTACAAGAAGAAGTATCGGAGGAAGTCAATACTTGCATCTTAGATACGGCAGTGTTCGAGGATCCGGATAATTTCTTTGAAGTTGAAAATGATGATGATATAATCACAGCAACTACCCAACAGCATACTAAACAATTATGGAAGAAAAGAAGCATATTCTTTGACTTACCTTATTGGGAGCATAATATACTCCGGCATAATCTTGATGTTATGCATATAGAAAAGAATGTCTGTGATAATTTGATTGGAACAATATTAAATCTTGATGGAAAGACTAAAGATAACATGAAGGCGCGTCTTGATTTAAAAGAAATGGGCATCCGATATGAACTTCATCCATAAGTGCTTGCAAATGATAGAACTTATATCCCTCATGCATGTTATACAATGTCTAGTCGAGAAAAAGATCTCTTCCTGACAGTTTTAAAGAATATCAAAGTTCCTGATGGATATGCCTCAAATATTTCACGATGTGTGAATCTGAAAGAGCGCAAAATTTCAAATCTTAAAAGTCATGATGGACATATATTAATGCAAGATATTCTTTCATTGGCTTTAAGGTCGTCAATACCAAAACAAGTTATTACGGTTGTTTTTCAGTTATCATCATTCTTCAAGGCATTATGTTCTAAGGTTCTTGATCCTCAGGAGCTTGATCAGTTGCAGTCTCAAGTCGTACTTACATTATGTCAGATGGAAAAGATTTTTCCTCCAAGATTTTTTACGATTATGGTTCATCTACTCATTCACCTAGCTTCGGAAGCTAAACTTGGTGGACCGGTACACTACAGATGGATGTACCCTATCGAGAGGTAATGCTGTAAAACTTAAATTTTATAATTTATATAACTTTTTTATTATTTAATATGATATAAATATCATACTTTTTGAAGGTATCTTGTACGTTTGAAGGATTATGTACGAAACAAAGCCCATCCTGAGGGCTCAATAGCAGAGAGATATATTGCTGAAGAGTGTTTAACATTTTGTTCAAGATATCTCGAAGGTGTTGAGACTGTATTCAATCGACCTCAATGTCATGGTGATACTATGGAGAATACAGATCTATACAAATTTGCATCATCCGGGAGATTTATAGGAAAAGCTGAAAGTATTGTTCTTGACCATAAATCCATGTCACAAGCACACCGTTATGTATTGCTACATAGTGACATGATATCTGACTATCGCAGGTTAGTCTATCTACACATGGATAATACTAAATATTAGACATGTTGTTGTCAAACTTATATTTGATTGTCATGCAGTGAGTTTTTATCCGTACAACGACAAGCCAATTATTCCACTCGTCCTAATCCAAGGATTGAACAAAGATGGTTGGTTGAGTTATTCTCTAATTGGCTTGCCAATCAGGTTAGTATATATAAGTCATATAATAATTTTATATATTTTTAACATCGAATAAATGATCGATAATTGATATTATATTTTTTAGGTACCGGTACTGATGGAGAAAAATAGTTCAGCAGAATTAATTGCACTTGCCAGAGGTCCAAATTATATTATGAACAAATATAATGGTTTTATTATAAATGGCTTTAAATTTCATACCAAGGAGCGCGAGAAACTTAGGAAAACTCATAACAGTGATGTTATGGTTGAAGCAGATGGAAAATCTTATTATGGTATACTTAAAGATATTTTGGAGTTGGATTATTATGGAAATTTTAAAGTTGTATTATTTCGATGCGATTGGGTGGATATAAATACACCGAGAGATTTGAAAAAGGACTCAAACGAATTCATACTTGTCAATTTTTCAAGATTGATACATACGGGTGTGTTATTGAAGGATGATCCATTTATCTTTTCATCTCAAGCTCGACAAGTTTTTTATGTACAAGACTCGAAAGATAAAGAATGGGCTACTGTTATTAAGACAAAACCCAGAGACTTGTATGACATGGGAAAAAGGGTGGAAGAAGAAGATGATGATACTTACACTCAGTGTATGCCTTATAATATTGTACTGGATGATCATATAAATGATACAACCATTTTGGTTAGGTTGGATTTCGAGGAAGGTACAACTGATTGATTATGACTAGTAAGTAGTTTGTAAGATGGTTTATATTTTTTGCATTAATGATTATATTATATTTTAAATTGCAATTCATTTCCGTTATAATTTGATTATAATGTTGACTGACTTGTTTTTAAATAATGCAGGTTAGGTACACCATGCCTCGAAGGAAGTGATTAGCAGATGTACAGTTTCAGTTTTCCCAGACCGAGGCTGGTACTTTATCACAGCAGCCCGAGGGCAGTCGATCAGTTTCACATCGGTCTGATGGCAGTCCCTCTATTTCTGCACATCAGGCTGATGCTACTATCTCTACACCTCAGGACGACGTTATTCCCTCCGAGTCCGCACATCACGATCCTTCTATGGATCATCCTGATGACGAGCCTATCGTCGATGATATACAGATACAGAGTACATAATTTAATAATTCTATCTCATTTTAATTCATGCATATGCAATAGTTTTGATATACAATGTTCTGTAATTTTTTTTTGTAGATGGATCCGGGAGAATCAGGCGTAGGCGAGGACCCACATTAGTTCGTGATGTGTGGCAGTTACCTGAGGATGAGAGGATAGTGATAGAGTGCAACAAGCTAGGGCAGCCTATTAAGAAAGCTGCTAGCTTGTTGACTAGCTTTCTGGGGACAGTAGCACGCCGTGATCAGCTATGTCCCCTGAATTATTCGAAGTGGAACGACATGCTTCCTGCATATAAAATAGAAATGCTACAAGTTGTACAGGTAAAAAACTTGATATATTATTTTATATCTTAGGTTTTTAATAATTGAATTGCTTATTTCATTTAATATTTATTTTATTATTTAATTAAATTATAGAGCAAGTTCGTTCTTCCTTCAGATTCATCTGATTTTGTGCTTAAGTCTCTCAATCACAAGTGGAAAGAATATAGGGTGAAGTTGAAGAAAGACTACAAGCTAGAAGGTAGGACAGAGGAGCAGGTTGTAGCTACCTGTTCTCCTGATATTCACCCTCATCAGTGGATGGAGCTGGTGCACTATTGGTTCTCCGAGAGGGCACAGGTTGTGTAGCATCATCAAACACTTCAAAATTTATTAATTTTCACTTGTTATATTTATATTTATACAATATATAACATTGTTTTAATTATATTTTGCAGATGTATTCTGATATTGGTAGAGTTGCACGAGCTGCTCAGTCTGTTCCTCACACAGCGAGGTCCAAGAGTTATGCACGGCTCAGGCATGAGTTTGTATGTTTCTCATCCTATAATACTTTTAGTACACTTTTACTTTTAACATCATGTATCATTATGTTTCATGCATGTGCCATGTATCATGGTACGGGGATATAAGATGTGTTATTTTGGATTGTTTTGTAATATTTATTCTTTACATAGGCTGATCAGCAGGGGAGGGAGCCTGATGAGGTGGAGTTCTATCGGATGACTCACGTTCACCAGGATGGCAGTTTTGTTCGGGACGAGTCTAGAGATATGTATGTATTTTTTTATTTATGTTATATTATGATTTATATTTTTATTTTTATTAAATATTGAAATATTTATTTTTTATAAAATATAGAATAGGGCTACCTCTATGATCTTCGAGCGTGCTGGCGAGGGTTTATCATCTACACAGAGCAATCGCATCGAGGCCGAGGTATTCTCGGAGTTGATGGGACCAGAGCGTCCTGGACGAGTGAGGGGTTATGGGATTGGAGTTACCCCTACTCAGTTATCTGAGGTACGTAGATATACTCGGGATACTAGAGAGAGTCATGATCAGTTACATGTTTGTCAGCTCCAGGAGGAGATAGCAGAGCTCCGACAGACACTTGATGCAGACAGAGCAGAGATGTAGACCATTAGGTCTCAGTTAGAGCATGTTACATCTGTGCTGCATATGTTCATGTCATCTCAGGTAAGTAATTATTTATTAATTTTATATGTATCTAATAATTTAGAATATATATAATGTATGTATTATAATTCCTGATGTATATCTTGCAGGTTCCTGGTACATCTGCGAGTCGCAGACCTGACGACGACCAGCCTCCCACGGATCAGTGATGCCAGATGGTTTTTTTATTATTTATGTATGTCTCTTTGTTTATTTGAACTTGGATTGATACGTTTATATATATATATATAAAACTTTTTATATTTGCTTTGTATTTGTATTTGTGTATGTTGGATGTGATATGTGATACAGGTTTGAATATTTTCATTTGTTTGTGTATGTTGGATGTGATACAGGTTTGAATGTTTCATTTTCATAATGTATACAGGTTATGGGTTTGTATATATGGCTATTTATTTTTTTTAAAAAAAAAAATCTACCGACGCTTTAAAGCGTCGCTAAACCTGCAACTGGTGACGCTTTAAAGCGTCGCTATAACTGGAACTGGCGACGCTTTAAATCGTCGCTAGTTTTAAATCTAGCGACTCTTTAAAGCGTCGCTAGGGTTTCAGTCTAGCGACGCTTTAAAGCGTCGCTAGATTTAAAACTAGCGACGCTTTAAAGCGTCGCTAGATTTAAAACTAGCGACGCTTTAAAGCATCGGTAAATAAAAACTTAGCGACGCTTTAAAGCGTCGGCAAATGCCGACGCTTTTTTCAACCGTCGGCAGGTTGCGTCCCAACACTCACATAGGCGATGCTTTAGCGACGCTTTACAAAATGTCGGGAGATTATTTAGCGACGCTTAAAAGCGTCGGGAAAGGTCAAAAAATGCATCGCTAAAGTCCAGATTCACTGTAGTGCCATTTAGTGGTCTTGACTTGAACTAGTGAATTATTGATTTATTATTAAATTATTTAATGATGTTTGGTTAATTAATATTATTTTTGGAAATGAAGAGAATCTGGTGTACTTAGGCCTGGCGTGATCTTTAGGATGATACCTCAGATTGTGCAGCCGGTCGCGTAGCCGATCCCGATGCTGGGCTCGGGGCATAACATATAGTGTCTTTCTGTTTTTTCGTTTTGTTTTCTTTTTATTTTTTTAGCTTTACATGTTTATATTCAACTAAAAGATAACAACGGAAATTCCCATATGACACTAATTCATCATAAATATGATCATAAACAGATATATGATATGCAGTAAAATAGTCATTTTCTTATCGCTATCAATGAGAGCGCTGGTACGTACTACTTCAATAGAATAGAATATCCAAGTCCTGTGAACTGTAACTCAGACTGTTACATCCGTGACAGTGACGTGGCCAGGCTCAGGTATCGCCGAATGCGAACAAGCCACGTGTGAGTTTTCCCGCCAGAATCAGCGCCACGCCCTTAAAGCTGGGGTCGGCAAGATCGCGCCGCCCGACGATTATCCGAGAGCAGACCGCCCAGGCCGAGGTCGAGCTCGGCGCGGGGTTCCTCCACCGACTCATCCGCGCCCGCGCGCGAAGGAGACGACCCAAGTGAAGTCGGCCGAGGTCGGCCGACCCCTCGCCTTGCGCCAGGTGGCCACCCGGAGACGGGTCCACCTCGGCCAAAGCCAGGCGACCTCCTGCCGCCTCGCCAGGTGTCCACCCAGGAGGGGTCCACCTAGTGCGAGGTCGGCAGACTCTTCGCCTTGCGCCAGGTGGCCACCCGGAGACGGGCCCACCTCGGCCGAAGCCAGGCGACCCTCTGCCGCCTCGCCAGGTGTCCACCCAGGAGGGGTCCACCTAGTGCGAGGTCGGCCGACCCTTCGCCTTGCGCCAGGTGGCCACCCGGAGACGGGTCCACCTCGGCCGAAGCCAGGCGACCTCTTGCCGCCTCGCCAGGTGTCCACCCAGGAGGGGTCCACCTAGTGCGAGGTCGGCCGACCCTTCGCCTTGCGCCAGGTGGCCACCCGGAGACGGGCCCACCTCGGCCGAAGCCAGGCGACCCTCTGCCGCCTCGCCAGGTGTCCACCCAGGAGGGGTCCACCTAAGCCGAGGTCGGCCGATCCCTCGCCTCTCGCCAATCGGTCCCCGGAGATAGGTCCAACTCAGCCGAGGCCAGGCCGCTCGTACGGAGAGGCCCCCGGGGAAAGCGACGGGTCCCGAGGCCATCCCTCGGGCCGTACCGACCCCAGACGGTGTCCCGTACGGAGGGCGGCGGCACGCGGAACGTCACTTACATTGGCCCGGCAGGTCCCGCGGTCGAGAGACCCGATCCTGACGGAATAGGGCCCGTAAACGGATGGCGCCCACGCCCGGGGAAAAGAGCACCCTCACGAAGCCCGAGGCCTGACGACTTGCCGCTCTGCCAGCGCCGCCTTCCCTCTTTTTCTCTTCTGTCCTTGCCTTTTTCCTGCTGGGCCCGGCGGACGAGGCCGGAAAGCCGCCTGGCCTCCTTCACCAGAAAGGGAAAAGAAAGGAAGACAGGGAGGAGGAGTTTTCGAGGGAGAAAAGGACGAGCGCACGACGGGGGGAGATAAAGAGGGAAGGATCCAAAGACTGCGAGGTAAGCCAAAGAGCCTGGGGACAAGAAGGAAAGACCGGCATAAGGCCTCGCTGGGAGGAAGAAAACCAGGGATCCCGAGAAGGGAAGACTGGACGCGAGCTCAGCGGGCAGGCCCAGCCGAGTTTCCGGTCCCCGGCGCTTTCCCTTCACCAGTTAACTCTCCAAGCCTGAGACCCTCCAGGGGGATCGGGAGGGAGAGTCTGTTCCTCCACGTCGTCTACTGACTTGACCGTCGGAGCCCCCTCGCCGGAATCCTCGGCCAGGGTCCTCTAACCCCTTTGTTGCAGGCTTCTCGCAGGAAGGGAGGCTCCTCTGCCAGGCGGTCAGGGAGGATCGGCTGATCCTCTGCACGGGCGCGACGACGAGGACGGCAACACAGACCATTTATCATGTGAATGATATATGTTGAAGAGTAAAGCAACGCTGATACTTTTACAACTGATATGCAAGACAGATGAGGTATATATCAGGAGTACAAAAGTATGCATTTTTGGTGTATTCTTCCTAGTCTATTGTAATTTTTCAATACAAGCTCTTCTTTGCTTGACTTTTCAATCGAACTTTATGAGAGTTTCGTTTCATGGATTTCTAGCACCACGATTATGCAATTTGCACCAGAGGGCCTCCACTTGCAAGGGCTAGATCGAACATGGTCCCCCGGAGTTGATGCTTAAGGACGTACGGTGTAACAAAAATATCTACATGCCTCAACAATGATACCATCTATAGAATGACAAATTAAGACCTTAATGGAATATCCTTTTAAATAGAATAGCCACCAAATTACACGGGGAAGGTTTATGTATATCTTTAATTAGTTTTCAATTGCATGTGAATTGTTTTTCCCTCTGATTTCTCAAATATATCTTTGAACTAATATATCTTACCCACTTATATTTGCTATGAATTCTTTATTAGTTGGTAGTGTGAAATCCTATGATGGAACTGATTTTGAAACTCAAAAACCATATTTTGTGATGTGGGGGCTAACCCCTACCCTCGGTATCTCAAGAGTTCCTGGACCCAGTCATGCTTTCGATGGTTGTCTATCATCTATGGTACCTTTCAATTACCTTCAGACCAGCTGACCTTCGATCATGGATCAATCCTTGGCCATTGAGGGAGGAATCTTAATTTGGTTTGCGAGATCGATGAAGGCCATGAAGATTCATTTCCTCTTTAGCAGCATAACCGTCAAAGGAGGTAGAAAAGTGCTCCAAGACTTTCGGTCCCATGAATCCTTGGTCTTGGTGTAAGTACTTAGGCCAACCTTGAACCTTTGCACCAAAGGACAAATAAAACTCTTTGGCAATACTTTACAAGGTAGTCTACAGAGAAACCAACCGGTGTTCATTCCCATCATCTCTTTATGCATATAGGTGGACAAATTCGTAACTCACAACAAATTCTTGCAATTAATTAGGAGGATGTGACTGGATCCATATAGCAATCCATTTTATCATTAAAAAGTGTTGCTGACAATGTAGAAAAAACAAATTCCTAATTAACGAGAAATAGACATTCCAGGAACAAAAAATGATTCTCTGATACCATACAGGACAAAATTCACCAAGTTGTCACTTCTTGTCAGGCATATCAAATATTTTTCTTCTTCCAAAAGTATCCTTATCCTTGGCCTATAAAAGGGGTAAACCCTTAATATAGATTTTCTTTCGGAGATCCTTTCTCTCTCTCTCTCTCAAATCTATTTTTTTATTATTTTTGGTTAGGACTTTGTTTTATAGGTGCAGCCACGAGCACCACTCCTTCGGTGATCTCCGGTGCTTAGTGGGAAGCAGCGCCATCATTTTGATTCAAGAATAATGATATGAGATTGCCCAAATATTTCGAAGAAATTATGCTAGAACATGGATAGGTTTAATGCATTTGGATATTTTTGCAGTGGCAATGGAAGCCCGCAGTTGGCACAGAAACGTCATGAGCCTGATAAGGTCCTCCTTGGAATTTCTCTATGTTCTAGCCAAATTGAAGCCTGCATCAAAAATGAAACAAGGAGTCCTAGCCCTTCGTCGAAGAGTCGTTGACTACTTGGTTTCTCCAGGAACTCCAACGAGAAGATTATCAAGCATCCTTAGATGTCGATCTTGCTCTCAAACTGCTGCCACATATATGCATGCTCTTATAAGAAGAGGTCTCGAGAAGTAATATGTGGCTGATATAGGTTCGTTGAAGGCAATTGGATGGTGTCGGCAAGTTCTATTCGGAGAACTTGTTTGCATTATATATCTTGTGGACCTTCGCCAACCACATGAAAATCCTAGTCGGGGATTTCTGGATGAGCATAGCAGCTGCATCACTGAAGACCGCTGTGTCCACAAAAAAGAGGCAGTAGCATTTGACTGTTTTTTTTTTTTGATAAGACAGATAAATAATACGAAACGAGTACGAATACATTCCAAAAGGTCCATATCCCTCGAGGACATTGGCAAAAGCAAGACGACTGAATATTTTTTGGAAGTGACCGGCACCAAAAAATGGAATCTTTGCCTCCCGATGATAAGCAAAAAGGCGGAGCCTGAGACACAGGCGTGCTAGTGATCGAGATGCACCAGCTAGTTTGAAAACATAGTCCATAACCAGAAAACTGTTTAAGTAGACATGATTAAATGACTAAAGAGAACAGAGCATGGCATTAGCTGATAATTGAGTCGATCAACTTAATTAATGAATGCCAATGTGCTCTCTAGGTAGAATAGAAAGTAAAAAGATATATATTCCTTCCATTCAAATCCTTTCTCGTGATTACAGTAACATACTAATATTAGAATTCATGCAAGCGATGCAAGAAAAACGGAGCAAGGATTGCCACTTGGGAAATAATCAGGAGGAGACAAGAAACATCTGTATAGGATGACTTCGACAGGAAAAGATCCCCTGCCGTCCTACTAATAGGGTGACGTCGATTCTCTCCACTCCCCTACACACAATCTAGTTGTTCATCGCTTCTCAATATTTTGTGGTTCTCAAAAGTTCGTGACATCCATATTCTATCGTCCTTCCTCCTTTAGCACTTTCGCCAGCATTATTCCCCAACTGGATCCATCGCATCACCAACCCCACAATCCCACTCTCCTCTTGTTTATAAGTAGCATCCTTGGCAACTGCCTCTCCGTAGCAGCTAACACCTGGTCCATAGAGTCCAGAACTTAGAGAGCAGTCCCTTCCCTCTCGTTCACCTCTCCCTTAGAGCTTCACTCCTTTCCATCTTCCTACTAGCATCTCATTTCATTCACACCTCAGTTCCTACCTCCATATGGCCTCCAGCTCAATGAGCTCACGCACCTCAGAGTCCTCCTGGACTGCAAGACAGAACAAGTTATTTGAGGAGGCTCTGGCGAAGTATGACAGGGACACCCCGGACCGCTGGCAGAAGGTGGCCAACGCCGTCGGCGATAAGTCCGTCGAAGAGGTGAAGCGCCATTATGAACTGCTGATCAAAGATATCAATTACATCGAGAGCGGCCGTGTGCCGTACCGCAACAATTGATGCTTTAGTTTCAGGGCTGCCGACTCCCTGGCCCTTGAGGAGCAGAGGTAATTAATTTGTTCTACCATCACCATCTACCGTTCATTCCTTTATCTTGTTACTTTGCTTGCAGTTGCCTTCATGGTTCTCATACCTCTCGGTTTCCTAAAGCATAAGACTTGGAAGGAGCTGTAGCTTTCAAGTTGGGTAAAACGCCAACCACAATGATCCATATTGGACTCTTGTTTCTTTTACAACAGGGACATCACCTAGAATCCACCGTACCTCTAAGCCGGTCTCTTGTTCACCCCACCAAGGCCGCATGAAATTAACTTCACAGAAAACTAATGCTGAAGCTATGATAAGCTATTTATATGGGCTTTCCAAGCTTGTGGCTGATTGTTATCTTCTTGACAGATTTGTATTGGGTATTATATATTTTTTTTCTCATGGTTACTTATATCTCAAATGTTTTTTTTTGAAATACTTTTATCTCAAATGTTTGGCAGGCTGAAGTATCTATAGCTCGACTGGAGCAAATACTATAAAGCACAATCTACGTGTCTATGTACTAGTAGGAGCATTGTTCTTCTCTGGAAGTTCCAGATAGATATAAAGATGCATCTAAATGAACGTAAGCAGTAGATCATCAGTGGTCACTACTTATAAAAGCCTAATGTATCTCTTCTTGTAAACATCCTATTGATTATTGTAAATCCACTGAAGGCTGTGTCATAACCATGTGTGGTTAGTATTCTACTTGGTGTGCTTATGGCTTAATGAAAGCAAGTTTGGTTTAATTCCGTATGGCTTTCTATCCTTTTATATAACATATATTTGCAAATATTCTTGAGAGTTACAATAGGTTGTGTTATGGCAACTACTTACTTGGTCTCGTGACACCTACCGGGCCACCAACTAAGATGGAGCCACTCACCTATTGACTCAAGAACGACCACATCACCGACTACATCACTGACCAAGTAGGTGATGATAACCAGACCGCCTAGTCGAGGAGGTGACTATTATCATCGGCTCACCTGGTGACTGATCAAGTAGAAGACAATCAAGCAGGCAACTACACCGATTATCCCCACCACTTGCATCGGGAGACCACACAGTCTGGTTTGACTCACACATTCACCAAATATTTACTCGGACCCGAATAAGCCCCATACTTAGTCGGGTACACTACAATGTTGAAGCCCCTCTCTCAACCAAGTCCTCTCTCGACCAGGTTCTTCCTCGGTTAGGTCTTTTCTTGACTAGGTCCTTTCTTGACTGGGTCCTTCCTCGGCCAGGTTCTCTCTCACCAATTATATTCACCCTCGGCATTGAATAAGCCACTCCGACACTTAGAGCCGGTAGTACACGAGTAAATGATGGCGGCCGACCCAAGCTGTCCCAGTCTTTCCATGTGTCCCAACAATGATCGTGACAATGAGGATTTTGGCAGACAAGTTCATAGGGGCAGCACCCCAATAGATTCAGCTATCTTAATAAAAAAGATACCAGCAGAAGAGATCCTAGAAAATAAGATTTTAATAACCTATTAGAATTTGTTACACCTGTTAGAGGAGATTCTCTCCCTGATAATATTCTGTTACTCTACGTAACCATATAAATAGATAAGAGGAGACCTCCGGCGAAATACATTTTCATACTACCACTCTTGCGCTCATATAATTATCACTGGGCTCTCAACTTTAGCTGTTGTTACCCATCTCATCCTCTCATTTTCTAACCTGAGCGTTGGAGGGTCCCCTGCTAGAAATCTCAGCCTAGGAATTGTTATTGCAAGTTCTCGAAGCAGAGCACTCGAAAGTAGCTCCCTATCTCGCCGGAGAAGACCGAAAGACCCTCAGGCACCATCACAGCTCACTGAAAGGTGACTTGGCAATAACAGGTTGAAACTCGAGCAAGTACTATAGTGATGGTGAAATAAAACCAAGGTCCCATGCATCGAAGTATTAAAAGAAATATATCTTAGCAAAGCGGTTCATAAAATCTGTTTGTACCCTTTGTATATGGCTATGGCGATGATCAAATGGTACTTTAAGTAAGTTATTGATTTCTCTTGAGCAAATGATTGGAGCGACTTCATTCAGAATTCATCTCTTTTTTTTGATAAAGAAAAGGAAAAGGGGGGGATAAATCCCATCGTAGCTATCCTCACCAGGACCCCCTCCTCGCCTGACCATGTTCGATACGTGCCGCATTTTTTGCTTGCCCTTCCCATCATAAGTGAGTACATCAGCTTGACCCTGCTAAATCGATGGAGTAGTATGCTCTCCCCCACTCCAGTCACGTGCTCCAGGGCACACCTTGGATTTAATCGAGTCACCTGCAGGGATCATTCAGAATTCATCTTAGCAAGAGACTTCAGAGAGCTAAAATGGCATAGTTTTATTTTGATTCTCTTCTTTCTCTATTTGTATCATGAGTCATTACTGCATAAGTTGACTTCAATCTCAAAATTGTATAATCCATGTAAATTTCAGTTAATTAGATAGAAGACCACCATGGATTATTCCAACTTGAAAAAGAGGGTATTAAGGTTTGATATAAAGATGTGGTCGAGGAAAAGAAAGAATTTTCTTAATTTGCTTAACTTGTATCCTTAAAAAGATTATAAAAAAGTATCAAAGATAAGAGAATGTAGGATTTACATCTTTTTTTCTTTTATTGATGTTAATAAATTAAGATATGTAGTCTATATTTATAATTGTAAAGTTTGTCTTTATACAATTTGAATTTGGTTCTTTTTTTAGTTTAAAAAGTACTAGTTTTCTCAAAATAAACATAATTAATTGAAATAATTACAAAAAAGCTAAAATTCTATAAGAAGTAAATCTCAATTCTTGTATTAACTTTTTTTATATTCCTCTATCTAATCCCTCCTAGACTGAGTACATCTTGTCAAAGACTTTCACCCATAAAAAAAAAAAAGAGAGAGATTAACTTAGTTTAGGACCTAAACAATTGAAGTTAGACTTATTCGCCAGTTAGATTGCCCTCTTTATGACATTGCAGCACATTATAGATATCAAAAAGTTACCAGAATTTTTTTTAAAAAAATCATTTTAATCGGGTATCATATAACAAAATTATGATTTCAAGAAGTTTAACAAATTGATTTTTGTTACACCCCGACCCGATGCTCAGGCCAGGCATATGATAGACGACCACATTTCTTCAGGCTTCAATCCCAATGGACATGCAAGGCCTATCTTACTAATCAACAACCAGGTAATGATAGAAAACAAATTTACTAATTATCTATTTATTTATAAAGTTTTCCATCAAAACTAATAAATAGTTAAAATTCAGCTAAAAATCCAAGATACAGTGTAAGCAAAGTTTAACTAAAATTTAAAATAAAACATGAACTAAGGAATTAACATCTAAACCTTAACTCCTCACTAACTGGTCCCAATGCCTAAATGACCTTCTGGATGTGTAATAAAAATATAAGAATATGGAGTGAGCTTTATAGACTCAATAGGTTATCATTATTTTCAATATATATATAAATATATCAACAATAATTTACAAATATAAACAAATTATACATAACAGAATAACCAGTACTATGACAAAATAAAGAATAACATCATGTTAATATGCACATTCAATGACTAAACAACACAACCATGGATGGCCAACCATTTTTATTTTACTCTTATAGTTTCTCTGACTATGGCTATGATCAATCGACGGGTAACCCCGAAAGAGACTGATCTGACTACACATACCGTCCACCGGTCATGTGACAATAATTGCCCCACTGGAGATCCGGAAGGAAACTAGCTCTGATATCATACGAGAAATCATGCATCCTCAACATGTGCCAGCGATCACCCGCATGGCAAAATCCAAAAGAAAACTAGCTCTTAACTACACGTACCGTTCATCGATCATGTGCTAGTGATTATCCTATTAGAGACCTAGAAGGAGACTAGGTCCTAACTCGTGTCATCATAGTCAGACAAGAAAGCATTAACACCGACAAATATTATAATTTATGTAATTCAATACAGTTCAATTTATGCTATACAGATTTAACAATTCATAATATTTACAACATACCATAAAACATATTTAGCATTTAATACTAGAGGTTAAGATAACTTATTACCTGAAAGAACTCTATCAATATATTGCCTATTCAAATCTCAACTCTGATACTGCTCTGCCGACAAGAAAAATAAAAACTTTGGTAAAATTAATCATGTAATTAATTTTCTCTCTCTAAAATAAACTAGTATATGAAAAATGGCTCTTAGTTAAGTCTACATCTCGGCTTGATCATCAAAGAGTTGGTTCAAATTTTATTATTATTATTATAATTATTATTTTCTTCTTCTTTCTCCTCTTTCTTTATCCTCTCTCTCTCCTCTTTCTTTCTCCTGTCTCTCCTCTTCTCTCTCTTTTTTCTCTCTTCTCTTTTTTTTCCTCTCTTCCTCCTCTTCTCTCCATCCTCTTTCTCTCTCTCTTCTCTCTCTCCTCTCTCTCCATCCTCTTTCTCTCTTCTCTTTCTTTCTCCTCTCTTCTTCTCCTCTCTCCCCTCTCTTCTTTCTCTCTCTTCTTTCTCTCTCTCCTCTTTCTCTCTCTCATTTCTCTCTCCTCTCTCTCTTTTTTTATTTTCTTCTTTTTCTTTCCTTTTCTTTGCTCCCTTCCTCGTTCAGCCCGAGCAAGTCTCCTATGGTTCCCGGAAGCCATGAAAGGTGGAGGACGAGGGAAAGGCTCATCGGCTTGGCCGGATAGAGGTTGGTCGGGTGGTGCGGTCACCAGCATCCGTCCGACTCAAAGAAACCATAAAATAAAATAAAAACCCATGAATTTCTTTTCTTCCTAAGAGAGGTTTAAAGAGAGGGGACTCACCGGCTTCAACGAAGCCTTTGACAACTCATCGAAGAGAAGGAAGATGGCAGAATAGAGGTTGGCCTATGTTTACTTGGAAGCAATGAGAGGGAAAGGATTTATAAGGAAGAATGGTAGGATTTTCTTGCCGTACGGGGAAGAACTTCGATCGATCAGAAGTCCTGCCCCTCCATGACGCTCCACCGGTCGACTTTGACCCTCCCACGGCCTCCCTTCCGCGTTCTTCGACAATTACTTCGTTCGGATAAACAGAGGCTCCATCTTTTTTTTCATGATTTTCGAATTGAAGTCAGTAGTCTCTATCAACTTCAGCCCAGGCAATCCAAAAATATGTTGGGCTTCACAATTTTACTTTTAAATATGATAGTTCCCACTTTTAAACTAATTTAGCCCTACTTGCAGTAGCTAAATAGTTTATATTAAATTTGACGATCCACGTGAATCAAGTAAACTAACATGATGCCAAAATCCAAGATCAAATGTTCAAATTCTCATTCGTGATCAATAATATATTTTATCCACTCCTTTTCAAGCGGTTTAAGCTTTTGAGTCTAATGATAAGTTACAGAGGGAGGAAACGTGGTAAATAATACGCTCTGGTGGCAAGTAACCGTGAGAACCAATAATAAGCTGCGTGGTAGTAAAGTGTACGCATCTCTTTTACTTTTGGAGATTCGAGGTTCAAATGTTGGGCGGTGATTCTCGAATTGGGTCGATTCGCATATCATTTAGAAATGATTGATGGTGCCCCCACTATAATTTTTAATTATAAGAAAAAAAGGTCCGGACCAAAGGCAAAGATATCCAAAGGGAATACGACCATCGAAATATCTGCAAAGGACAACTTGATAGTACATGTACCTTGCGCACTGTCACGGACATGACCCATTTAAAAATCTTGAGCACCCTCCATTCCACTACAAAGGAGCACTTTGATGTCGCTTCCTACGTTATAGGAAGATTCCAATTATGCAGCCCATATCTGTCATTGTCCCCTTTATAATTGCTTGAATCCTTACATACGATAGGCTCAACCATCTAAACCTCACCAAAAAGATGGGCTCAACCATCTATGATATGGTGGTGCAACTCTTTTTTTCTTCTTCTTCTTCTTCTCTCGCTCTCTCCTCCTCCTCCTCCTCCTCTTTTTTTTTTTTTTTTTGTTTTTTTTTTGGCACAACTCTTTCTTTTCCTTGGACAATACTAATACTAGTTATAAGCTTTAACCTATGAAAATCAGGATCTAATGATTGAAAGATAACAATAAGCAAAACCAGCATGTCTTCCTCAATTGTTCTCAGCAAATGATGACAATAATAATGTTTGTTATTGGAGGAAAGTAACAAAAAAAAATATCATGATGATTGTGGGATTGAACAATGTGAAACTGTTGTAGCTCAACTTTTTTTCTGGAAAAATAAGTGAAACTGATATGGTAGTGGTATAAGTCAAAATGGTGGCACTTGTGGCACCGCGAATTAAAAGAATGGATAATCATGTTTATAACAACTAAGTTTATCATTCAGGAACAGATGAGGGTCAAAGAATCACGAATCTGAGGAACAATTGCAGGGGATTTGCCAAAAGTGCAAAGAGTATTTATCCAATGTAAACAATGTTCAAATACCTCTAACAGGTTTTTCATGTAAAAGGTGAAGTCAATAAATACTAGTGGCAAAGAAGACCCACCAATAGCAGAGAGTTCTGTTAATTTGTAATCCATGGATTTCCCCTGAATTTCAAGTTAAAAAGGGTTCATAAATAAGTTGAAAATTTCATGAATTCATTTTTAAATCAATATCCTTCAATAATTTGTATAATTATCCTGTGAAGCACAAAATACTGATTTTTCAGAGATTCGGTAAAAATCTGAAAATATCTTACTCTGTTTGCAGTCAGCTGAGATGACAATGGCGATGCCACTGGAAAACTGATATATCATGTATAATTAGTAAAGTGGCAGTAGCATGCGTATGTGCACGATTTATATTATTTGTTGGAATAAAACATCATTCTCTCACCAGGAGTATTAGTATAAAAAGAACTGGATAAAAAATTCCTGTAATATTGAACTTGGATAAGGCATCTTGTGAACAATGTATCCAATGGTTAATAAGAATCTATACCACGTAATGGCATCATCAAAATTTACAAATTGATAGGCAACAATTAATGCATGAAATCTGCTGAAGCATGTCTTTTATGTTAGTCCTACAGTTTGTGAGATTCTTCAACAGGAGTCCTTCTCAGGTAGCCTCTTTCAGATCCATCTTCAGAGGGCTCCTCCCAAGGATTTTTAGCAGTGCGAATATGCAAGAGGAGCCATCAATTTTTTTCCCTCTCTTTTTTTTTTTTTTTTCTCCTTTTCGATTCGAGAGGGAGAGAGTGGGACATCAACTTGTAAAAAGCCAGATATTACATGCTCCTATAGGTTAAGATTCTCCCAGTACCAAGTTGTTGATATTTCATTTTCCAAAGATTCCAAGAAATCTCTTTTGCATCCGTGGCCTCAGCTTTCCATTATGTAAAGTAGTTCCTGTTGATAAATATAAAGAATCCTTTTGTATGCTAACGACCATTCATGGTCACATAGAAGGTTTTTCTTCACAACTCTTTGACATTCTTTCTACACAACTGATGATTTTTTTTTTTTTTTTGGTCTGCCTCTTATTAGTCAAGTACATCATTTCAATAATGCTTACCTGGACAGTATTGTATCCTTTTTTGCACAATCATTTCTTTGCAGCAAAATAATAAAACTGGAAGGCATGTATATTTTGTGTTGATAGAATATAAAATGGAATAATATTCTGCAACAAAGTTTCTGTCGCCCATTCTATGTCTATATTATCGATATCCAATTTAGATTAATATCAGTCAGAAGTATACAATTTTTTTATAAAGAAATGATAAGCTGTTGGGATGTGCACAACGGATTAAACTAGTTTAGGCCTCCAAATAATTCATGATTTACTCGCTTAGGCAATTAACCAATTACAATACAGGCATATATCAAATCAAAAGAAGACGAGATTT
Source organism: Areca catechu (assembly GCA_021397845.1). Classification (NCBI taxonomy): domain Eukaryota; kingdom Viridiplantae; phylum Streptophyta; class Magnoliopsida; order Arecales; family Arecaceae; genus Areca; species Areca catechu. Next base: position 44,290,071 of record CM038039.1, read on the forward strand.
ACGTGGTTCGGCAAAATATTGCCTATGTCCACCAAGAGAAAAGGAGTAATCCACTATAATCTGACCCAAATCTGGGTATAAAAGAAATACAAATATCCAGATAACAAATGCCAGATTAAAAACAAAGAGGCATAATAAATAAACAAAAAAGATGAAAGAAGCACGAGAAAAATCTCAAATACCAGGCCTCTAGCTTTTCCTGATGCCTGGATCGAAGAAGAAATCTCTCTGAAATTTTTCTAAATTTTTTCTCTCTGTGTCTCTCTGTATCTCTCTCTGTCTATATCAAAAATCGCAGGCTCTCTCTGGTTAAATAACTATCTGAAACGACATCCAAAACAAACCTAAAATGAGTCCAGAAAGTCCAAAACACTCCCAAGCCGTCAAATCAAAGAACAAAGGCTCAGATCGCACCAAAATCCATGCAAGATACCCTCAGACCAAGCATAATCAAGCTCGGATTAATCTCAGCCATCTGATTGACCGATCGGATGATCGAAAATGCGAAAAATCACGTGGACCGCGCGTGGATCGCGAGAAACCAAGGGAAAACCGCATGGGAAACCGGGGAAACGCCCCAAGGGGGGGCGCCGCAAGCGGCTGGGCCGAGCCCGCGCACGCGACTACGTGCTGGGCTGGGCCGAGCGCCCGCCCGCGCCGTGCGTCGTGCGTGGGTTGGGGGCTTCGTGGAAGGGTTTTACGGCTGCGGGCGTTAGGAGCAAAAGCCGATAACAATCCTCCTCCTTGCGACCAAAAACAAATGCCTCTATCAAATATAGATTATAAAGCCTCCTCCTCATCAAAAGATCCTGAAGGGGATCACCAAGTGCTTAAACCGATCAAGTTCTGGAATGTCCTGAACTTGACTACTGGAATTGGTTTAGTGAGCATATCAGCCGGATTATTAGCAGTACCAATTTTCTGAAGTTGAATATCACCATCCTCTACCAAATATCTGATAAAGTGATACCTGACATCAACATGCTTAGTATGCTCATGATACATCTGATCTCTGGCGAGATGTAACGCACTCTGACTGTTACAATGAATAACTAAAGAATTCTGCTTGAGACCCAAATCTTGTACTAACCCTCTTAGCCAGATTGCTTCCTTTGCTGCCTCTGTCAAAGCCATATACTCTGCCTCTGTAGTAGATAAAGCAACTGTAGATTGCAAAGTAGCCTTCCAGCTAATTGCACAACCAGAGAGAGTAAATACATATGAGGTCAATGACCTCCTCCTATCCAAGTCACAAGCATAATCTGAATTATAGAATCCTGTAACAGTGCAACCACTCTGTCCGAAGAATATCAATCCCAAATCAGAAGTACCTTTCAAATATTGAAGAATCCATTTCACAGCTGACCAGTGAGCTTTTCTAGGCTTGTCCATATATTTGCTCACTATACTAATTGCCTGTAAAATATCAGGACAAATGCAGACCATAGCATACATGATACCGCCAACTGCACTTGCATAAGGTACTTTAGACATATACTTCTCCTCATCATCAGTCTGAGGAGAATCCCTGGCAGATAAACGAAAGTGACTGGCAAAGGGCGCAGTGACTGGCTTAGCTGTAGACATACAAAATCTTTCCAAGACTTTCATAATATAACTGTGCTGAGTAATAAATAGTCTACATAATTGCTTGTCACGAATGATCTCTATCACAAGTATCTTCTTTGCCGGTCCAAGGTCCTTTATCTCAAATGAAGTACTAAGTTCAGCTTTCAGCTTCTGGATGACTGACATATCCCTAACTGCAATCATCATGTCATCAACATATAATAACAAATAACATAAGGACCCGTCTGAAAGCTGCTGATGATACACGCAACTATCATATGAAGATCTATCAATTTCATGGTCCACCATAAACTTATCAAATTTGCGGTACCATTATCTTGGAGACTGTTTCAAACCATACAAAGACCTTTTGAGCAAGCATACATGATCTTCTTTATTTGGAGCCTCAAAATCAGGTGGCTGTTGCATATAAATCTGCTCCTCCAAATCACCATGTAGAAAAGCTGTCTTGACATCCAGCTGTTCTAACTCCAAATTCTGAGAAGCAACTAAAGCAAGGAACACACGAATAGAAGAGTGTTTAACAACAGGAAAAAATACCCCCTTGTAATCAATACCCTCTCGTTGACTGTAATCCTTAGCCACCAACCCTGCCTTATATTTCAAATCTTGAGGGGTAGCTCCTTCCTTTTTCTTGAAGATCCATTTGCAGCCAATTTTCTTCTTGCCCATAGGTAATCTGACTAATTCCCAAGTCTGATTCTTTTTCAAAGACTGAAGCTCTTCTACCATAGCCATGGTCCATTGCTCAGCCTATGAACTACCAATTGCTTCTTGAAATGTGGTCGGCTTATCACCTATAGTGTCTGCAATATTCAGAGCATAATATACTAACTCAGCACAAGCAGAATCCTCAAAATCATATCTTTGAGATGCTCTGATATGTCTCCTGGTTCTTTGAGTGGCAATACTATCATCTTGAGCTTGACCACGTACAATAACCTCCTCCTGAGTCTGTAACTCTGGATCTGTCTGCTGATGCTGCTCATTCTGAATATCACATGTAGGCTGCAACTGCTGTGATCTAACAATCTGATTAATCTCAACAACAGTCCTATCCTGTTGATCCTGAACCTGATCTCCCGGTGAAGAACTTGGCTGTAGCTGCCGTGAAGGAGTGGCTGACTCATCAAAAGTCACATCCCTGTTGACTAGAAAACCCTAGGATCCAGGCTCTATGCACCATAATCCGTAGCCCTTCACCCCATATGCATATCCAAGAAATATGCATTTCTTAGCCCTGAGATTCAGCTTTCCATCTTTGACATGTGCATATGCTGAACATCCAAATACTCTAAGAACTGAATAGTCTGCAGGTCTTCCTATCCACATCTCTTCCGGAGTCTTCATATTCAAAGCAGATGCTAGAGAACGGTTTATTATAAAGCAGGCTGTATGTGCAGCCTCTGCCCAGAAGTCTCTACTCAATCTAGAACTTGACAGCATAGATTTGACTATTTCTAATAGTGTGCGATTCATGCGTTCCGCAACACCATTTTGTTGAGAATTATACACTGTGGTCCTATGCATGACAATGCTCTCTGACTTGCAAAAGTCATTAAACTTTGTAGAACATAATTCCAATCCATTGTTAGTCCGGAAGGTTTTCACCTTCCTCTCAGTTTGCCTCTCGATCATAGCCTTCCACCCTTTAAAAGTATGAAACACATCACTTTTATTTTTGATAGTATAAATCCAGATTTTATGGGAATAGTCATCAATCAAAGAGAGCAAATACCTAGATCCACCCTTGGATGTAACTGTGACAGGTCCCCATAGGTCAGAATGTATGTAATCCAATATACCTGCTGTCATGTGCACACCTGTAGTAAAGCTGACTCTGTGTTATTTTCCAAATATGCAATGCTTACGGAAACAAAGTGCACCAACTTTCTGACCTCCTAGCGGACCACGTCTGCTCAGCTCCTGTAAACCTTTATCTGACATGTGGCCCAATCTTTGATGCCATAACTGTATCAATTAAATAATAGAGGAATGTGCTGAAGAAGCCTCACCAACCACTGTAGTGACATCTAAATAGTAAAGAGTGCCACTCAATTTACCTCTTAACAAAGTCAATGCACCTTTACTAATTGTAATAGATCTTCTACCCCATATGCCCTCAAAACTGGCAATATCAAGAGCATGTACCGAGAGAATATTTCTTTTCAATAGAGGAACATATCTGACATCATCCAAAGTCACTACAGTATTAGCATGAGATTTGATCTGAACTGTACCAATTCCTTCCACTTTACAGATGGCGTCATCCCCAAGAAGAACAGAGCCTCCATCACAGGATCTAAAAGAAGTGAACCATTCTTTATGGAGTGTCATGTGAAAAGATACTCCAGAGTTCACGATCCAGGTATTAGGCTGACTGATACTGCATGCAGCTGTAAATACTGCATCATCTGCAACATTGCTATGATCTGCAGAAGAAATTGCTACTGATACCGAATCTGAGATTATTCCTTTATTTTTCTGTTCCTTCTCTTTCTTGGACTGTAGAAGTCTACACTCATTTTTCTAGTGGCCTGGCTTCTTACAGTAATGACAAACACCAGGTCTTTTAGACCTAGACTTTGATCTAGTCTTGGATTTATTTCTACCTTGTCTAACTGTTCTTTGCTCATATCTACCTCTGAAAGTAAGTCCTTGTGCCGGATTTGGAGCATGATGCTCTAACTGTACTTTCAACCTAAGCTCATTGGATAACAAAGTGGCTTCAACCTCATTGAGACTTATAGTCTCTCTTCCATAGAGCATGGTAGTAGTAATATTTTCATAGGAGTTAGGCAAAGAATAAATCAGGATCAAAGCCTTGCCTTCCTCATCAACATTAACACCAATATTTGCCAAATCAAGTAGGAGTTTATTATAATCATCCAAGTGATCCTTGAGTGAGATCATTTCCGCCATATGAAATGTGTGAAGCTTGCCCCTCAAATACAGTCTATTAGTGAGAGATTTTACCATATACAAAGTATCCAATTTTTTCCATACACCTTTAGCTGTATCAAGTTCTACTACATTGTGGAGGACTTTATCACTCAATCCCGAAAACAGATTTCCAAGTGCTCTCTCATTTATCTCCTCTTTTGCAGCCTCTGTAACACCTAGAATTGCATCCATTCCTTTGAGAGCTGTTGCAACGCCCTCGTTTACCAATGGATATCTCATTCTCACCTTTAATAGTGCAAAATCACCTGTGCCATCAAATATCGCTACCTCATGCCTAGAGGTAGTGGAATGAAAAATAACCGTCTCAGGAGCCGGAGAAGAACTTGGTTGCCCGTCAGATGCCATCCCAGTGCTTTGATACCAATTGTCGGGATGTGCGCAGCGGATTAAACTAGTTTAGGCTTCCAAATAATTCGTGGTTTACTCACTTAGGCAATTAACCAATCACAACACAGACAGATATCAAATCAAAAGAAGACGAGATTTATGTGGTTCGGCAAAATATTACCTACGTCCACCAAGAGGAAAGAAGTAATCCACTATAATCTGATCCAAATCTGGGTACAAAAGGTATACAAATATCCAGATAACAAATGCCAGATTAAAAACAAAGAGACATAATAAATAAACAAAAGAGGATGAAAGAAGCACAAGAAAAATCCCAAATACCAGGCCTCTAGCTTTTCCTGGTGCCTGGATCGAAGAAAAAATCTCTCAGAAATTTCTCTGAATTTTTTCTCTCTCTGTCTCTCTCTATCTCTCTCTCTGTCTCTCTCAGGGTTTCACGGCTACGGGCGTTGGGAGCAAAAGCTGATAACATAAGCTTGCAAATCAAGTCTCCTATAGTCAAAAGCCAGCATGTAATCCTTTTTTTGATGGAGAGCAAAATAGAAATTTTGCCATGAAACAGACCTTGCCTTTGTAAAGCTAATCTTGCTTTGATCTTCTGGTCGATGAAATTATGAGACCATGCCAGCATTTAAATGAAGCAAAATACACACATCGCTCACTATATTTTTCCATTACCATAAATGGAGTACAGAATACCCACAAATGTTAAAAACATGGTTTTTTTTTTTTTTTTTTTTGCTTTAAAACATGGTGGTTATTTGGAACCTCATACCTCTTCTTATGGAGTGAAAGGTGCCAACCAGCTTAACTGACAGCTCATCCTGAGAAGCAAAAGCAAGTAAGTGTTTATTGGAAGAGTGAGAATTTATCAATGCTCTTAAATATCAAAGTGCTAGCATACTGTGCTGATCCATCAAGGAGTGACATTGATGTAGTTAGTATCCAATTCAGAGTGAGTTCATATGTAAATTGGAGAGGGCCAGTTCTCCCATCACAATCAGCCATGATTGGCACAACGGCCATGACAAGGTGAGCCCCACCAGCACACTATCACATATATATGATGGGGCAATCTGGACGGCCATTATTGGACAACCGACCCTCTTTCCATTATTGGACAACCGACCCTCTTTCATTCAGGTACAAGTTGGACAGAATGGGAACTCTCCAATTCACTTTTTTAGATCATCAGCACAAGGAATTGATGGCTGACTTAGCAGAATCCACGTAGCATTTCTCTTTTTGAGATTGAAAAGATGATTCTAATGAACAAAGGACTGCAGGCCACAAAATTTCCTGCCCCTATTTCCCCAAAACTGAGGGACAGATAAGAGATCAGATTCAGCAGCAGGCAAAGATCTTTCTTTAAATTCTCTAAAAAGGAATATTACATCTAGGTTTTGTGCAGATCCCTTGACTGGGTCTCTTTTTAGCTAGTGGCATGCTTAATATTCTTATTCCATGTCAGAGTCAAAATTTATTAAGATCAATGCGGCCAACTATTGTAAGCCACAAATGTTTGTCACCTGTCAAAGCAGGAAGCAAAGAACAAACAGAAATTTATGATGGTAATTATTGGTGTCTAAGAAATCTATTAAGCTTAGAAGATCTTAATATGATAAGCTAACACATAAGCGAAACCTTGTATTATGGATCTTGCCATCTGGATTTTATTCATATATTGACTATTTCATATATGAAACGCTGCATAATATACAGAAAAGAATGGTAAATATAAAATGTTGAGTACCGATGATGAATGCACAATGGAACAAAGAGCGCCACTAGAGAAATATGAAGGGGAAGAAGGAAAGATCCATATCAGAAGCAATGACTTCCAGTCAGAAAGATTCCTTCCCTCCTAAGAGGAACAGGCTGATTCTCTCCATTCCCACAAACTATCTTCTTGTTTTTTCGGTCCCCACTCCTTGTGGCTCTCGAAAGCCCGAGTCATCCATATTCCTCCATCCATTCTTTAGTCCTTTTGACAATATTATTTCCCAAGTGGCTCCGCCCCAACATCACCCCACATCTCCATTTCTCTCCCGTTTAAGTAGCACTAGCACCATCAGCAACTTCTTCGGTATATCAGCTTATATAAATTCCATAATTCAAAACTTACTAAAGTTACATTCCCTTAGTTTTAGCTTCATCCTTAAGTTGCATTTGGTAATAGGTAATCCATCCAGATTACTAATAATTTAATAGAACCCACCATATTATTATATTTGATATATTTTTCTGGAAGGCAATATATCATGTCTAGTAATCATGATTACAAGAAAATCTAGATTATCTCTAGGAGGGGTGGTAATCTAAATTCCCACCTTCTAGATAATAAAGATTACCAAATTATCCTTCCCTTCTCTTTTTTTCTTTCCTTCAATATAATATAATATAATATACATTATATTTTATAATATAATATAATTTATATATTATCTTATATTAATATATTATATATAATGAAATATAATATATTATATAATATAAAATATATTATATTATATTATATTTAGTAATATGATATAAATTTAATATATTATTTAATATATTAAATTTATTTAATTAAAAAAATATTTTTATATAAAATATAAATTATTTTTTATTTTTTAATAAATAGATTAAATATAAAAACTATATTTTATAAATAAAATATAGATTTGATTTAGGGGTATATATTAAATAATTTTTGGTTTTTATATAAAAATGTAAAATATGAAATATGTTTTTATTTTTTATATAAAATAATTTTATTTTTTAATAAATGGATAAAATATATAATATATCTATATTATAAATAAAATATATATTTGATTTAGGAATATTTTAAAATTTTAATTTTATATTATATAATATTACATGTATGCACCAAACATAATAATTCATATTACCTATAAGCAATCTACATGACTAGCAACCCACATTATTTTTCAAAATTTCTCGGCAATGCACCAAACACATCACTACATAAAGCTTAGATAGTTATTTTCTCTTCTTCCTTGAAGCTTAGATCTAGAACTTTCCCTTTCTTTGCAATAACTGCTTTACTACATAATCCTTGTCTAGCAACCTTCTTTGGTTTTGGTCATCAGAGATGACCTTCAGTTCCTTGTGCTCCTTGCTGTAGGGTTTTGTGTAGTGCTTCCAAGTCTTAGAGAGACTTGAAAGGCCATAGCAGGGATGCCGGAGGCAATCCCTGGAGCTTGGGGGCATGTTCCAAGCGAATTCCTGGAGGTGTTTCAGGGATGCTCTAAGTTTGAGTATTTTCTCATGTGACTTAGGGGAGAGTTTTTTTGAGAGATTGTAACATAACCCAATTGGGTTATGGGGTTGGATCCATATTTGTTAAATTGGTTAAGATGTTAGCTTAGTTGGTTAAATGGTTGGTTGGTTGGTTGGTTAGCCCAACCATCCAGGATCCTAGCCGAATTGGTTGGTTGTAACTAATTGGAAGCCTAACTACCTAGAGAGTTCTAACCAGTCTGTTATTGGCCCAAGAATCCAAGTCCTAATCGTCCATGTGATTGCAGCCCAACTAATCAAGAAGTGGTTAAGCCCATGTGAAGTCCAAGAGGAATCGTGACGCCCAATTCAAGAAGGAGACCGCCCCATGTGCCTATATATGAGAGGATGGAGCGTACGATTTAGATGTCTCACGATGTGAAGTCCATGAGGACTTCTCACGGTCCTAGTCTTGGACCGTGAGGGCTTAAGGGCCATCTCTTGGGGTGAGGACCATGGAGGGACCTCCTGGATTTCAAGGAGGCCACGGTGAATGGCTGTAGAGAGGTGAATGGCTGTAGAGAGGCGCACATGGAGGATCTTTCATATGGAGGGCTTGGTGCCGTGTTCCATGAGGCTGGAGAAGGTACGCACGTGAGATATTGTCCGTGCATGGCGTACGTGGATTCTTGGAGCGTGAGGCATGCAAGAGAGAAGACATGCGGGACAGCGAGAAGATTCTAGGATTTCAGAAGGGGTGCTGTCAAGTATTGTCTTGTTTGTTGTAATAATGTTATTCTCCAAAGGAATAAAGCAATCTCTCTTTTTCTCTTATATTTATATCTCCATTGTTGCATGATATTAAATCCAAGAACAGGTTGTTGGACTGTATCCTTCCACGTTGCTTCTGCTACATCCGCTGCATATAGACCTGGTCCGGATCTCCCAATAAGTGGGATCAGTGCCTTGAAATTTTTCCAACACTTGCATAGTTCAAACTCATCCTGGACTCAAAAAGCCTAAGAAGCTGTTAGGGCAGGCCTTGCAAAGTACAACAATGACATTCTTAACTCATGAAGATATCACAATAAAAACAAGGCCGTTCTGATACACATCGTTCTCTCTCACACATGGTCATGCTATAAGACAGCTCCTATCTAAAAGACCATAGAGGAACAAACCATTTACAACCAAAACATACATAACTGCAGAAGAGTAGACGATAAAGTTGCTTCAGTTCCGCATCATAGATATATGATGTGATAATCATCAGGAGAGCTGTGTCCAGCTAACTTCTCAAGCTATTGCAGGAAGACTTCTTTATACAATTATAGACTTTCTATGCATTAGCTTTCTCGTTATTGCTGATAATTTTAACTGACAAAAAGCAAAGTCCACTCAGCAACTATTTCATAATGTTTAGCGTTATCTGCCACATACAAACAAGCAATTAATGTTTGACACCAGTGGGTTATCTGCAACGATAAAACATCATATAAACATGATATTCTAGAAAGAGCATATCCAGATCCAAGATTCTTCATAGAACTCAAGGATACGACAGAATGTTACTGCATCAATTCCAAAATTAATCACCAGATATTAAAAGACAGCAGCACGTACATGGATCAGGATCTGTGATGATTAGTTTAATGACCAGCAATACCTTTGAAATTGTTAGACCAGGACCCCAACCGCCCTTCAAGATGTTCAGATTTAGTTTTCTAGCAGAATCAACATCGATCACAGTGGCATATCTGAGTTGAGAATATAACCTGCAAAGAAAAATAATTAAACTGCGATAACAACTAGAAGATGAAAGAAAGTTAATAAATGGCAATGAAGAATGTGATATTGAAATTATAGATAAGATAGAGGTACGTTTACTACAGGCTACAGCCATAATTTAAATATAAAGACCAAAAATAAAGTGGCTAATAAATAACATCAATCATATATGCATATTAACACAAATAAGTGAATTATGTAACAACAACAAAGCTAATATAAGAATTTCCCATATTTCAGAAGTCATAATTCTACGTTTTCAAATCAATTATTTTAGATTTGTTTTTGCATAGTTTCAACATGAACATGCTGCCTGACAATACTATCATGGTTATAAGTTGTCGATAGTATAAATTTGTATCTGTAATATCCAGCCCAACCCAAAAAGAAAATTGCCCTGGACGAGTTTTAAAGCTACAAAAAAAATACTCCTAATGGGAATCTTCTCCTTCTCCAAGAGGGAGTCCGAATCGAGACGATCCGAGACTTTTCAACCATAAGTAGGGATCCCCCTCTCTTCCACGAACCCCCACCACTGGAGAATGCTCCTCCTTCCCCCATTTTCCCTACCGAAGATCAAAGTTGATGATGTTTCGCTGAAGGTTCAATCGTGCTCGCGGTTATCAGAGCTGTTGGCATCGCCAGATGCCAAGGTAAGCTCAGGCCCTCCTTTCTCTCCCCATTCCTCTCCTTCTCATGACCTTACACCTCGTTTCTAACCTATAATCACCAAATTATTTCATGAAAAGGAGAACCCGTGTTCCGATCCTTTTCTTTTATTTTTCGATGCTGCCCATTGCTATCAACTGTTGGACTATGGCTCTGTAGCTATGCTGCCATGGACCGCAGCCCTAGCCACCCTTCTCCGAGCAAGAACCCTCGGGTCTTAGGAGAATGAACGAGGAGCATAGGTCCCCTATTTGGGCTAAGCAGAAGAAGAGAGAAGAAAAAAGAAAAGAAGAAGAAAAGAAAAAAAAATGGAGAAGAAAAGAAAAAAAAAGAAAAGAAAAAAGAGAAAATATATCTTCCCTCTCTTCTCTCTCTCTCTCCAAGATTAGTGATCTATTGACTTTCATTATCTAATTTCTCTCTAAATTCTCTCTTTATAATTTTCTCTCTAAAAGTGTCTATCTTCTAAGGATTGGAAAGGTTGAGAAGTTAGGATCAGGGATCGATGGGTGGATCTTGATAAATCTTGGTAGAGGGTTCTAAGTTGATAATCATTATACTATAAAATTTATATATTAATATTAATATTGATTTTATAGAAAAATAATTTTTTGAGTAAGAGAATGTCGAGCGAGTTTCTTAGCACCTAGGTTGAGGATATAGGTACAAATTGGTATCTGGGATATTAAATTTATCTCTGATAAAGATAAGGGTTCTTCGATATGATCACCAGTTTATACATTTATTTTTATACTGCATAGTTTTTGATATTTGAACATAAGCATTGGCATGTTTGTTATTTATGCATTATATGACTTGATTTTTAGAGTTCATGTGGTCGAACACGCGACCGACGTGTCTGACTCGGGTGTTGGGTTCAGGGCATGATAGAATAATATAAATAATACCTAGACCATTCAAATAAAAAAAAAAGAAAGAAAGACTCTCGATCGAAGTCTTCCTCCCTTTTCTCCAACTCCATTAAGGATGAGTTCCTCCCCTCCGACTCCATCGAGAAAAGAGAAGCCCCAAGCTCTATAAAAGGGACTCTCCTCCCTCAAGCCATGCATCCCAAAATTCATCCGTGCCAGCAAGGAAGAGCTCTTGATTTTCATTGATTTCAGTGATAGATCTTTGAAGTTTCTCCGACAATTGGTCATGGGATCTCGTCGGAACCAAGGTAAGCTCGTCCCCTTCTTTTCTTTCTTCTGAATGGGTCGTCGTGTGGATTTGGCCAATGAAGCACAAGACCTGAGATTTGAAAAGGGCCTTCCCTGTTTTATTTTATTTTTATTTTTCTTGATCTACCGGCCACCGGTGATGAGGGTATCTACCCAGATGGTCTCACCTTCATCGGGAGCCACTATAGTGGCTAGCCCAAGGGCCTCCGCCATTGTGGCTGGAATAAAAGAGGAAAGGAGGGGGTGGGGTTTCTCCTATTTTGGCCGAACGGAAGAAGAAGAGAAAAAGAAGAAGAGAAGAAAAGGAAAATAAAGAAAAGAAGAAGAAAAGAAAAATAAATCTCTCTTCCCTCTCTCCTCTCATTCTCTCTCCAAGATTAATGATCTATTAACTTTCTCTCCCTAATATATTTTTTTTCTTTCTAGAATATTTTCTTTTTCTAATTTCTCTCTAGTTTCTTTCTCTAAAATCTTTTCTCTCTAAAAATTTCTCTCCTAAGGATTGGAAAGGTTGTGACATTGGGATCAGGGATCGGTGGGTGAACGATTGATGAATCTTGTTAGAAGATTCTAGATTTATGATTGTTAAACTATTAAATTATTTTTAATATTAAGATTAATTCTATGGAAGAATAATTTTCTGGTAGAAGGATGTTGAGCGAGTCTCTTAGCATCTAGATCGAGGATCCGAGTGCAGATTGGTGTATGAATTTTTAGTTTATCACCAATAGAGGTAAGGATTTTGGACACGATCACTAGTTTATATGTATGCTTTTTTATATTGCATGGCTTTTGATTTTTGGATATAAGTATTAGTATGTATATTATTTATGCATTATATGACTTGATTTTCATGATATCCATTTGTGATTGCCGATATTACTATTTATATTTTTTATATAATATATTCCTATCAAAACATGATTATTTTTGGATGATTTGGATCGTAATACCTGGAAATCTTGAAATGAATATAATTTGACAATATATTGAGACTTGATAAATTGATAATCAAGAAAATAATATTTGGACTAGCCATGTTAAATAGTGAATAACCAAGCCATGAATGGATAATACATAGGATTACTGAGTCACAAGCAGATAATACGTAAAATAGCAAAGCCACGGGTGGTTAATATATAGTCTATCTTGAGATTGCTAGTCACATGCTGAAGCATCATTGTGATTAGTCTAAAACCCTAAAAAAGACTGTTGATTAAATTAAAACATAAAAAGAATAAGACATGGTTTTATCATATATGATAGTTAAGTTATTTTGGATGCATTACATGATATTTTATGATTTATGGTTCTATTATTAATTCTTTATTATTTTTAAATCATATTATTATTGATGTGAGTATATGAAAATTCTTACTGGGTCATAAAGCTCACATCACCTACTTTCCTTCCTTCTCATATTATGTTTAGTAGTAGGCAATTCATCCAAATTACTGGTAATTTAATAGGATCCCATCATATTACTATATTTGGTATATTTTTCTAGATGGTAATCTATCTGGTAATCTGGATTACCTCTTAAGAGATAATCTAGATTATCTTTAGAAGGGGTGGTAATCCAGATTACTACCTCTCAGGTAATCTTTTGAACAATATTACCCTTCCCTTCTTCATTTCTCTTATATTATAATAAAATATAAAAAATAATATAACATTATAATAATATACTATAATATAATAATATTATTATAATATATTATGTAATAATATTATATAATATATGATAAATTATATAATATTATAAATATAAGATTATTATAGTATATAATATAATAGTAATATCTTTTATTAATATTATATATTATATTATATTATGCTATATTATAAAATATGAATATTATAAAATATATTTTAATATTATATTATACTATATTATATTAATTTAATTTATTTAAATTTATTTTATTTTGTAATATTATGAAATATAAAATTATATATTATTTATATATAATGTAAATATATTATATTAAATTTAATAATATAATATTAAAATTTAATATATTTAAATAATATATTAAATATATTATCTATTTAATATATAATTTTTTTGTATCAAATTTATTTAGTATAAAAATAATTTTAATTTTTTTAAATTTTAATATAAAATATAAAATATTTAATATTTAATATATTTTGTAATATAAAATATTAAAAAATTATATTTTTATAAATAAAATATAGATTTAATTTTGGAGTATTTTGAAATTTTGATTTTATATTATACAACATTACCTATATGTACCAAATATAATGATCTACGTTACCAGTAATCTATATTGCAAGCAATCCATATTACTGGTAATCCACATTATCTTTCAGGATTGCCTGGTAATACACCAAACACAACCTCAAAATTATGTAGGATGTTCGAGCTTGGTTGTGAATTAGACTCGTGGTAAAATAATAAATAGAAGAAAGCCATTAATACCGATCAGATAACTGAAAAATGACTAAATTTGTAAATATATAAATTGTATTTTTTTTTTACATTTTGTATTCTTTTATGAATTATGATTAATATTATTCTTGAAAATTGAAATTGTAATAGATTTTTTTAAAACCTTGCATGATCTCTAGGATATATTTTAGGGTTCATGCGGCTGGTCACATGGCCGAACTGGGTTCTGAGTTTGGGGCATGATTGTATCTATTTATTAAAAAATAAGTTTTACAAGTAGTTGGTTTCAGGCAATCTGTTACACATGTTTCCTATATGTAACAAGTATGAACTATAGCCATTATTTGCTACAGCTGTGTTGGGATCGGTATCAACTCACTCTGATATTGGTTGTTGTGGAAGCGGAACAGGATTGTTAATTGTCGATACCACAAGAGAAAGAAGAAAAGATAACAAATATAATTTTTATGGGCATGCAAAAGATTTCACTATAAAAAATAAACTTACAGATTGAACTCTTTCTCAATTCCGTACAAGTATTTCTCAACAAGAAATCCTGAATCCTTCTCTCAAGTTTTCAATCAGCCATCTACAAGAGACCTCTCACCACTTTTTTATCCTCCTCCTTTTGTCTGTCTCTGCCCATGAATTTGTAGGCTCCATTACGTAGAGTATCTCACCAGGAGTCCAACGGCCCAAACAGAATCCAAATCGGAGTCCTGTAATTTTTCCAATCGCAGTTTGATTGCAATGCTGCTCGTAGCCGTCGATCGTATTGAAATCCGTGCAGATTTTGTCTCATTCTAGGTTTCCTTCTGCTAGGCTCCATGTGTGTTTTTTTTTTTTTTCATGTTGAGGTGCCGCTGGTCCAACAAGCTGTATTATCAAAAGAAAATTTTGAGCAAAATTCAAAAAAAACAAAAATTAAGCCATTGGATAGGTTTTTCCATGGCTGCTCTAGCACTTTGAAAACCTCTGCAAGCTGCTATGGTGGTAGCTGTAAAGAAGCAATGTTCAATTTAATAAAAATACATTACAACACCAACAACCTGTCAAACCAACTTTTAAAATATAATATAGGCTTAACTTTCACAGAAATCAGGTAGCAGATTGCATTTAACCATAACAGCATGAAGCCAGAAAATTTCGGAAGCAAGAGTGGCTGCAGAGTGGGGAAGAAATAATTATAAAATCTGAGGAAATGGAAGTACTTAAGAAACTTCATCTAAAATTATATAAAAATATTAAGAAAATCATAAACATGGATAAAATTGCAGTGCATTAAAAATATGCATAATGTTGTTTCAGGACATATTAACAGAGTTTTTTTTTTAAAAAAAAAAAATCAAACTAAACTCGGTCCATTTGAGATATGGTATCGAGAATGGATGTTCAGTAAAAGAGAGCAGAGGAAGAGATCATACAGGGGGGAGGTGCAAGAATCTAGATTGTATGTGATAATAAGATTCCATATAGTAAGCATCTAAAACTTCATTAGGAACAACAAAGCTCTAAAACATGTCTCTTCCTCGTTGTTTCAAAATCTTTCAGCTCCGCACCCCAGCACGCGCTCACCCACCCCCCTGCTGGTCCCAAATGTCATTCCCTTTCTCAACATTGTAGATGGTCATGTGCTTATGAAGCTAGTGGAAGAAGACATCATTCACTTATCAATCACCACCACCTTCTCTCTTGTCTTGATTATTCTTTGAAATTGATGAATTAGTCTGAAAAATTAGTGTGTTTAAGGATGTTTGAGCACACTCTCATTTCATAAAACATGTGCATTTTCCTTGGATGGATCCGTGAGAACTCGGGCAATTGGGCCTCCCTGGACCGAAGTTGACAGACCCAGTCGACTTCAACCCAGTTCGAAAAAAAAACAGAGGACTTCAACCAAATGAAAACCTCATCGGAAAGATCGGCGAGGCCACCATGATTGAATGGAGAGGGCCAACGGAGCAACGGGCATGGGTAGGACTCTCCCTAGGTTGACCAACACTACAAGAAAAACCAGTTTTAGCAACCGATTTTTCGGTTGCTAATAATTGAAAATCGGTTGCAAATTAAATTTGCAACTGATTTTGCAATCGAAACTAGTCGGTTGCAAAAATATAGGTTGTAAAAATTTGTGACCGATCTTTTTCGATTGCAAAATTTAGCAACCGATTTTTTTTATTTTTGAAAAAAATAATTTAAAAAAAAAAATTGATTGCAAAATCGGTTGCAAAAAAAATAATTTCTGAAAAAAAAGTCGGTTGCAAAATTGGTAGCAAAAAAATTAATTTCTGAAAAATAAAAAAAAAATTGGTTGCAAAATCGGTTGCCAAAAAAATAATTTCTGAAAAATAAAAAAAACGGTTGCAAAATCGCTTGCAAAAAATTTAATTTCTGAAAAATTAAAAGAAATCGGTTGCAAAAAATTTAATTTGTGGAAAAAAAATTGGTTGCAAAATCGGTTGCAAAAAAATTAATTTATGAAAAATAAAAAAATTGGTTACAAAATCGGTTGCAAAAAAAAAATAATTTTTTAAAAAAAAATTGGTTGCCAAAAAATTAATTTCTGAAAAATAAAAAATATCGGTTGCAAAAAATTAAAATTCTGAAAAAAAAATTAAAATCGGTTGCAAAAAAAAAATCTGGAAAAAAAATTGGTTGCAAAATCGGTTGCAAAAAAATAAAAATCTGGAAAAAAAAATTAAAATCGGTTGCAAAAAAATAAAAATTTGAAAAAAAAATCGATTGCAAAATCGGTTGCAAAAAAATAAAAATCTAAAAAAAAAAATAAAATCGGTTGCAAAATCGGTTGCTAAGAAATAGAATTCTGAAAAAAAATAAAATAAAATCGGTTGCAAAATCGGTAGCTAAAAAATAAAATTCTGAAAAAAAAAATAAAATCGGTTGCAAAATTGGTTGTTAAATTAAAAAAATTAAAAAAATAAAATCAATTGCAAAATCGGTTGCTAAAATTGAATAATTAAAAAAAATTATGTAAAATAAATTTTTGTCCTGAATTTTACAAAATTTCTATCTGTGCTTAAATTGATACATTTCAATCTGCATCATCCCATAAATTTCTACCATCAGTACACTAACATGTACATTGTAGGCACACTTTCTTATGAAACCTTTATGCACTCACATAGTAGCATGTAATTGGAAGCAGTCTTCAAAATGAAGCGGTAAACTCTGAGGACTGCTTCTGATCATATGCTGTCCTGCCACCACATTAAGGAACCATGCATAGGCAGCATATGCTTCATTACAAATACATGCAGTGAGATGAACTGAAGAATTAATAGTATATTGATGTCTAGGCATAAATTCTAAAGCTAAAATATGAAACATAACTATTAAAGATAACGACTAAAGCAAATAATTAGGTAGAAATGCAACAATACAAAAGACATGCAGAATAACCATCACCATACTCAGCAAAATGATCTATAAGCTTCTTTGACAACATCAAATAGACTATTGGAATAGACATGTCCTAGAAATGTACCGGTCCCACGTTGGTGATGTACCAAGAATAAAAATAAGCTTCTGATGGTCATCCTGCATTTGGGTCTTGCTTCCATGAAATGCATCTTTGATCCAACTAGACACTCCACCTTTTGATTCTGGCTTGAGCTCACTCCATTTGTCAAAAGAAATGACCTCTGGTTGAACAGCAATAGAATAGGCAGGCCTAAAGAATGACACAACTTGAAGCATGAGTTTGAGTAAACTACAAGAGTAATACGGAACACAAACTATTAATTATAAGTGACTTGCTAACAAAGAAAATGTATACCCTAGTAATTTTATTTAAGTTTTTTACTCCTGATTCTCTCAGTTTTAAGTCATAAAATCATACTAAAATGAGAACCCATAAACTTAGGCAGCTTGCGACAAAGCAGATATTCATTTCAAGGGTTCAATTACACCCAATTACCCAAAAATAATAGCTACATACATCGAATCATATAAAGTTAATCTTACCAAAAATAACAGCATCAATGAATGAATTGCAAAGAAGAAATCTGCTAGTAGCTCGTCATAGCTGGGATAAGGATGGTCATCAATCATAAAGTTAAGCTTACCATATTTTTTAACTCGCTGCACTTGGATTTTGCAATAATAAAATTAATAGAAATGTAACTATTCATCTATTGCCTTGTCCTTCATCCCTTTAAGGTCCAGGAACCTGACATTGATGTTCAACCAATATCTACGTAATGTAGCTAACACGCACGAAAGCAGGGTCAGCAAGTAAAAATCTCTTTAACTATCACCAGGGTTCATTGGTCACTTAAATTTCTTTCCAATTTATAACAACCATCAACATAGGATTCCGAAATGCTTCCATTGGAGTTGTAAAATTATATAAATCAAGTTTACATCTTTCAGTGAAGCAACTGAATGAGGAAGTGTCTGGAGTGATGTTAAATATGATCTAGCAGCTCTAAATTCCAGAATGCATATAGATTGAAATCTTAACTCTTAGAACATGACATAGGGTCAGTTCATACATATTTCAGATACAGTTTGGTGCTTAAATTTTAGAACATGACATAGGGTCAGAATACATGAATGACACATGAAACTAATCACATACCCCTCCTAAATATAACTAGAAATTGAACATGTTTGTTGCAGTATCATATACCCCTCCCAAATATAATCACTACTATAAGTGCATGAAATAAGATAAATATTGGAAAATAAAGTTACATGCTTCCACATTTGTATAACACTGTGTTTCTTCTCATTCAAGACTTGCAACTTCTTCTCCAATTCTCTTTTCCACATATTATAACTTGTATATCATTAGAAAGTACAAGAATACCATATTTACAAATGGGTTTAAGTGGAATTGAATACCGAGTTCAAATGAAGCTAAAACAGCCAAAAATACTATAAGTCATAACTTGAACACTATAATTAATCGTCAGATATAACGAAAAACAAGAAGATTCAGAGGCTCAGGATTGCCTATATTTATATATTGAGAATAGTCTAAGGCAGCAAATGGTTGCTTGCAATAATAGCAAGCCATCCAAATTTGCAACACCATTTAGATCTATGCAAAATGGTCCGATCAAGCATACACTTTCAGCATTTAAAGCTTCATGAAGATACCAAGGCAACTCATCATAGCCTCTAACCGCAGATAACAAGAGGAGGCAATCCACCAAGAAGTACAATAAAATAACAAATATAAAACAAAATCGTCAAACAATAACATTTAGAGGCTCAGGATTGCCTATTTTTATACATTGAGAAGGGTCTAAGGCAGCAAATGGTTGCTTGCAATAATAGCAAGCCATCCAAATTTACAACACCATTTAGATCCATCCAAAATGATCCGATCTGGCATATACTTTCAGCATTTGAAACATTACGAAGATACCAAGGCAACTCATCACAGCCTCTAACTATAGGTAACAAGAGACAATCCATGAAAATGCACAATAAAACAACAAAAATCGAACAAAACTTTCAAACAATAAGATTCAGAAGCTCGTGATTGTCTCTTTTTATACATTGAGAAGGGTCTAAGGCAGCAAATGGTTGCTTGCAATAATAATAAGCCATCCAAATTTGCAACACCATTTATATCCAGGCAAAATGATCCGATTTTGCATACAGTTTCAGCAATTGAAACATCATGAAGATACCAAGGCAACTCATCACAGCCTCTAACTGCAGATAACAAGAGGAGGCAATCCATGAAAATGCATAATAAAACAACAAAAATATAACAAAAGTGTCAAACATGGAGAGGTGCAGTTCATAATACAAAGCTAAACAAATAACAGTAACAAGAGGTGCAATTCATAATATAAAGCAAAACATATAAGAGTAATTGGTGCTGCAAATCAGGTACCCCACCGACACGAGGACCACTCTCTCCATGAGATGTCTAATACCAGTAATTCGGTACAAATCCTTTTTTGTAAAGATGAAGCTTCACTTCATCGGTAGTTAGGTACCTTAGATTTTGTACTTGCGACAAGGGTATCTGAATTTTTTTTCACTTTGAAAGTTAGGTTGCTGACATGCAAAGAGTACAAAATCTTCCATGCCCTTTAAAAATTCTTCGGTATATCCCTTTCGACCGGGTAAAAGTCTATTATACATCCAACTACGAAGTTGAAAGATATCCATATTCTGTACCATATCAAAACATGATGTTACAGAAAATTATCTTTTCTTGTAAATATTGATACAAATTATAATGTGAAAAATCAAAATATAACTCAAAATATAACATCCAAAATTAGTCAGCTAGCTGCTTTAATTATATCGATGTCCCCCCCTGTATTTACTTGTACAATAATTTCCTTGGATATCTACTTAAAATTGACTACACTTCATATATAATAGATATAAATTAATAATCCTAGTTGATGGAATATATCTAGCATTTAAAACCTGATATCGATCGAAGGCTTTGTTATTTCATTTTCTTTTCCTTGTTTTGTAATTGTCACCCATATGGATGTAATTAATTAATGAACAATTTTGAAGCTATGGATGGTTTCTCCATGTAGGGAGGTGATTCATGGATATGTTCTAACCTCTACGACACTTGACCTATTTAACAAAGCAAATTGTGGCCTAGCATGTGCCTATTCTGTAGCATATGAAAACATTATGATACAGAAAGTTATCTTACACTATATATCATAACCTACAGTATGTGCACTATAAAAAAAAATTAGCAAGCATTATGTGGTGCTTCATAGAAACAATCCAAGACAAGATGAGGAGGATGACAATCTAACACATTGACTTTTTCCTACTAAGGGCCTGCTGAGCAAGCATGTATCATAACCTTGTTTTGTTTTGTGGCATCCTTGTTTGTCTTGGCACATAGAATAGAGTGGTTTCCACTTGATGTGGCACTCTCTTAGTTGGCTAGATCCTTTGTCTTTGTGTTTTAAATAATTACTTGACATCCATATTTATTAGAATAAAGCCATGTTCTTTCCATTGGAACTTGTTCTTCATCATTCAAGCATGTTATCATACTTTATCAGCTGATATGTTGTAGATTACTATGCTTTCTTAAAACAAAAAGAAAATCTCATGTTTATGGATTGAAACCTCTTGTTAGTGACTGAACCCTTCACCAGTGGGTATGATAGTTGGTTGTACTGAACCCCTAACTGGGAGGCATAACAATTGGCTTTTGAGTAGATGGTATTGATTTGAATGAACAAAGTGATTTCAAGTGTATTTCAGTTTTTCCTAAAACAGACTATGCTGGCAAAAATACCTGTTTGGTAAATGTCATTTTGTATTTTATAAGTTTCAATAAGTTTTAATTCTTATTATTGTTCCATTACACTTGATCCTGTTTTCTTGCTCATTATGTTTTGCCCACCCACCTATCATGTAATTTACATTTCAGAGTAAGGGGCCTATTGGCTTAAGCTATAAGCAGATCTGAGCTACTTTTGGCATATATATTGAGGCTACTTCACCGAAAAAAGGGACTTAAAGCCAATGTGTTTATCTTACACTAAGGTCTTTTAGCTGTAGAATGTGTTTACAAATAATAACGAACTGTTTTTATGTATTATAAGATAATGGCTTGAAGTGAACCTTGTTTTAAATTTGGATAAAATTTAGCTTGCTCTGTTTGATATATTGCCCACATATTTAATTATTAAATGTTTTGGAAATAAATTTGCTTCCACAACCAATGACTGCTATAAATTTTTGGCCATTGGTTGATTTTAATTGTAGTACACTTTGAATTTGGCAGAGCCAGGTTATGGACTTTTGACACTTAGTACACATAAATTTGCGTTGCTTGTCCAACCTAATACTCTTAAGATCAGACACTAAAGTCAGTTCCCACTTGTAATGATATCTGAACTACTTATGTTAGACAGATGAATCACCAGTCCACAATGTATATATTTTCTTAAGGTTCTGCACCATTTACCTAATAGATCAGAGATAGTATCTCAAGCTATTGATATTCCCAAATTCAGCCTTTTTCAACTACAACACCTCTGATTTAAAATCAGTCATAGATCTACTATCAGTTTTAATTGCATGATACAAATTGGCAACCTTTTCATTCGAAAACATTTGTCACATCCACTGGAATTTCAAAAACAGAGAGGAAATACAGTGTAAATAGATAAGACAGCCTTAGAAAGTGTAATGCCAATGGCAAAACTCATGCTTTAACACCATCTTAATACTCCAGAACTTGATATAAATTAACAAAACTGAGATGCATCAGCCACAGGCAGCAAAATAAATCCTCTACTATCATCCATGCTAATTCCAGTGCACATGAGATTTTTTGAGAATGACATTAAGATCCAAAGCATGTGGCAGCCTTTTTGAATCACATGGTTTAATCTAAATCACCGTAATCAACATAATAAAGTAAAGATGCATTCGATATAGGATTTGCATCAATGAGTTAAAGACAAGTTCAGACACAAAATCAGAAAGAAAGCCAAAATAAATTAAGGGGAGTAAAACCCTAAAACGGGATCGGCAAAAGATCAGAGCTCCAAAATTCATCCAAGCAGGAGACAAGAAGAAAGAAACGAAAAATAAAAGGTAAAAAGTAAAAAAAAAAAATGAAAGAAGAAAAATGATAAAAAAAAAAATTATGTGGATTAAAACCCTAAAACCTGGAATGTGGGGAGTAAAACCCTAAAAATCGGAAGAAGAACTTGCCTAATCGAATGGTGAAGGGTTTGGGGCTTACTTTCTAGGGTTTCGTCACCGGAGTTGTTCCCACTGAGCACCGAGCCTCAAGGAGGAGCTCTTTCACCAGCCACCGGAGTGAGATCGATCGGACAAAGGGGCAGATCTGGTGATGGGATGATCGGAGGTGGGAGGGACATTGAGGGAGATCAGATGTGGAAGCAGTGAGCACCGATCCTCGAGAAGGATCTCTTTTCACCAGCCACCGGACTAAGATCGATCGGATGAAGGGGCAGATCTGGCGATGGGAGGACTGAAGGAGGGAGGGAGATCAGATGTGGAGGTAGTGAGCACCGATCCTCGACGAAGGTGCAGATATGGCGATGGGAGGACCGGAGTAGGAAGGGAGATCAAAGGTGGAGGCGGAGTGGGAAATGGGATTTTGGGGGTGATGGATCGAGGGCAGAAAGCTCCAAACCCTAAAGTGGGGTCTGCTGGGCCGTGGGCTGCGAGTTTGGCCCAAGCCACGAGGTGGGCCATGGGTTTAATGAGGGATACAGCCCAAACCAATTTAATATTTAATATTTAAATGTTTATCCGGTAATATATTATAAATAATATATTTGAAAAATATTTGGGTCCTATATTTGGGTTTGGGTTGGGTCAGGTTGGATCGGGTCATATCTAAAGATCCAAAAATAATCCAAAAATATTTATGGATCGGGTCGGATTCGGTCGAGTCTAACCGGGTCAGGTCAGGTCACGAATCGACTCGACTCATTTCTAGCCCTACGTACAAGCAGGTAATGAAAGTAATCAATGGATGAGGAGGATACGGTGCCGTCAGGGAGAGCTGCCGATCCAGGTCCTGACTCAAGGACGAGGAGGATTCGATCGCAGACATTGATGACGGTGAAGGATCAAGAGCAGGAGATGGGAAGAGGAGCAGGAGCGAATGTCCATGGGAGGACTTGCAGCATTGCCACCTCACCAAGTGAAGAGGACATGGATTTGAGAAGGAAAACTCACCTGATCATCGGAGAAGGAGAACTCACCTGATCGAAGAGTTTCCGGATTTAGGGTTTCCTTCCTAGGGTTTCATCGTCGCCTCGCTAGAGTTCTTCTCACCGAGCACTGACCTCGAGAAAGGTGCCAAGACGGTGAAGTTTAACTAGGGAGATCTAACAATGGGAGGACTGGAGGAGGGAGGGAGATCGAAGGAGATGTGGATCGGTGGAGCTGGAGGTGGAGCGGGATAACCGGGATTAGGAATTGGGATTAGGATCGGGCGGTGCTCGATGACTTAAATAAATTGTTACAACCAATTTTTCGGTTGCAACGAATAGAAAAATTAATATATTTTTTAAAATTAAATTCGTAACCAATAATTTTCAAAAAAAATTAAAAATATGAAGAAAAAAAATTCGGTTACAAAATTGGTAGCAAAAAAATAAAATTCTAGAAAAAAAATAAAAAATTGGTTGCAAAACCGATTGCAAAAAAATTAATTTCTAAAAAAATAAAAAATCAGTTGCAAAATTGATTCCAAAAAAATTTATTTCTGAAAAAAAAATTTGGTTGTAAAATCGGTTGCAAATAAATTAAATTCTAAAAAAAATAAAAAATTGATTTCAAAATCGGTTGTAAGAAAATAAAAATCTGAAAAAAAATAAAAAATTGGTTATAAAATTGGTTGCAAAAAAATTAATTTTTGGAAAATTAAAAATTCAATTGCAAAAAAATAAAATTTCAGAAAAAAAATCGGTTGCAAAATCGATTGCAAATAAATTAATTTCTGAAAAAAATAAAAATTCGGTTGCACAATCGGTTGCAAAAAATAAAAATCTTTAAAAAAAATAAAAAATCGATTGCAAAAAAAATAATTTCTAAAAAAATAAAAAATTGGTTGCAAAATCGGTTGCAAATAAATAAATTTCTAAAAAAATAAAAAATCGGTTGCAAAATTGGTTACAAAAAAATAAAAAATTTTAAAAAAAAATAAAAAATCGGTTGCAAAAAAATAAAAATTTGGAAAAAAATAAAAAATCGATTGCAAAATCGGTTGCAAAAAAAAAAATTGAAAAAAAAAATAAAAAATCGGTTGCAAAAAAATTAAATTCTGGAAAAAAATTGGTTGCTAAATCAGTTGCAGAAAAATAAAATTCTGAAAAAAAAAAATCGGTTACAAAATCGATTACAAAAATATAAAAAAAAATTAAATTATTTTTAATTATCATTCTTTTGCAACCGATTTTTTAGTTGCAAATTTCAAAAAATATTAAAATTTATTTTAAATAAAAATTTGCAACCAAAAACTTGGTTGCAAATTTTTTAAGAAAAATTAAAAATAATTTTTTATTTATCAATTTTTTTGTAACCGATATTTTGGTTGCAAATTTTTAATTAAAATTAATTTTAATTTGTTTATAATTTTGTAATTGAAAAATCGGTTGCAAAATTTTTATAAAAAACTTTTAAAAAAATTAAATAAATTTTGGTTTCTGTTGTAAAATTACCATTTTGCAACTGAATTTGCAACCGATTTAAATCGGTTGCTAATTTATTAAAAAAATTAATCGGTTGCAAAATCGGTCACAAATGTAACCAAAAAATTCGATTGCAAAATGGGTTGCTAAAACTGGTTTTTCTTATAGTAACCCATCGCGCGATGATTCTTTTTAAATTATCGAGGCTCTTTTTTAAATTCGTCCCTCATCAGCTCTAATTAGGTGAAGATGCAGCTTCCATCGGTGGCCGACCACTTCCTCGATGTCGCCAGTAAACCCTTTCTCCCTCAACTCATGAGTGGTAGCTTTGTGGCCGCAAGGGAGCGGGGCCCATTCTTCTTCTTTCGATTCTCTTGTTGGTGGATGAGCCGGCAATAGCTGCGCTACCTCGACCCCTCTCTGCCCGGCGCATGCTTCGCTGGATCCCAGCTAGCCACCATCTCTTATCAAGGCCTTAGGTTTTGGGAAGAAGGTTTCCCCTATTTTTGGGCTGAGCGTAAGAAGAGAAAAAGAAGAAAAAAAGAAAAAAAAAAAAGGGAGAAAGAGAGGAGAGAGAGAAAAGGAGAAAGAAAGAGGAGAGAGAAAGAGAGGGAAAGAGAGAAAGAGGATAGAGAAAGATGAGAGAGATAAGAGGAGAGAAAAAATAGAGAGAAGAGGAGAGAGATAAGAGGAGAGAGAAGAGAGAGAAGAGAGAGAAGAGGAAAGAGAGAAAAGAAAGAGTAAGATAAATAAATAAATATTTAGCAAGGAGATCTAAATGTTTCTCTCCTAGAAAATTTTTGTAGTTAGGGCATAGCGGGTGGATCGCGGATGAAATCCGGATAGAAAGTTCTGAAATTATAATTACTACGCCATAAAATTATTCATATTAAAATTAAATTATTATTATAAGAAAATATTTTTTTAGATATGAGGGCATTAAGCGAGTTCTATAATACCTAGATCGAGGATTTGGATGTAGATTGATATCGAGCATGTTAAATTATTTTCAATAAAGGTAAGAATTTTTAGACACGATCACTAGTTTATATGTATTTCTACATCACATGTATGATCCTTAGACTCAATCAATGGCATGTACAATTATGTACTGTATGTTTTTGATTTCTCATGGTATATAATATTTTATAAATTACTAGTATGATTGTTTATAGTTTTGTATAATATGTTTGAATAATTTGGATTATGATATCGGTTATTGAAAATCTTGAGAAGAACAGGATTTGATAACATATTTTGTCACGCCCCGAATCCAATACCGGAAACGGCTACGTGACCGGCCGCACAAACCCTAGGTTTTACCCTAGAGATTATGCAAGGCCTAGGTACACAACAATTCAAATATATCCAAAGTAAATTAATATTGTATAAACAAATCATTAACAATGTATAGTTCATAATTTAACTCGATGATCATAAATTGGTCTACTGACTCACAAACGTCAGTAACCGAACTAACTAACTATTTATCTCAACAAACAGGATGCTCCGTCTCACGCCCAGCCCAGATCCTCTTTAAGTTTCCTGAGTCTCTGAAAGAAAATAGATGGTAGGGAGTGAGCTACATAGCCCAGTAAGGGTTCCAAAATAATCACCAATAATAATTTACATATATATGAAAGCAGTAAACATTACCATAACATATGATGAAAACAACAATTCCGATCTCATGTTTAACAAAACTTTGGAAACTTTATTTTTTTCTTCTTATAGAATTTCCAATTATTTAACCATTATCTTTAGGGTTCTGGACTAACCACGGTCACACTCCAGCCTGTGACTGGCACACTATTGTCACACTCCAGCCTGTGACGGGAACACTGTTGTCACACTCCAGCCTGTGACGGGCATACAAATTGTCACACTCCAGCCTGTGACGGGCACACTGAGAAACCACGGTACCGCCGTGGCATGGCTAGTCCAAACACCAGTTCACTTAACACTTTATCATATCTTTTCACATAATCGGATCATGTCACTTTCCAGCGATCGCTATCACGATCAATACATTTCAAGATCACATGGCAAATACAACAATACTAACAACAAACTTGATCCGTAACCCAGAAATCAAATCATGCTACCCGAAAACCACTATGCATGAAAAATATTTAATTATGCTCGAAACAAATCAGATCATATAAAATATATTAATAAATACGGTGATTAGGTTAGAATTCCTTACAACTCAGCTATTCACGCTTGTACTAATCCGAACCCGAAATCGGTGCGACGTCTTCCCGCTCAGAAGACCGATTCTCTACATAGATAAATAAATTTTAAATTAAAACTAAATTCTTAATTTTTTCACGAATATCAAAAAAATCCCTGATTTTCTCTCTCTTCCTTCCTTCTCTCTCCTCTTTCTCTCTCTTCCTTCTCTCTCATCCTTCTCTCTCCTCCTACTTTCTCCTCCTTCTCTCTCCTCCTTCTCCCTCCTCTTCTCTCTCCTCCTTCTCCCTCCTCTTTCTCTCTCCTCTTTCTCTCTCCTCCTATCAT
The DNA here is from genome assembly GCA_021397845.1 of Areca catechu. Lineage (NCBI taxonomy): Eukaryota > Viridiplantae > Streptophyta > Magnoliopsida > Arecales > Arecaceae > Areca > Areca catechu. The sequence goes on from CM038039.1 coordinate 44,317,931, forward strand.
ATTTATATTTTTATTTTTATTATTATTATTATATTATTATTATATTTTTTAACTAATATTTTTTTTCTCTGGCCGTACATAACCTTTTTTTTTTCCTTTTCTTTTTTTTTTTTTTTTCTTTTCTTTTCTTTTCTTTCCTTTTCTTTTTTTTTTTTTTTTTTTCCTTCTTCTTCCTTTCTCTTTTCTTTTCTTCTCCCGAACACCCTCCTCTTTGGAACACCCTCCTCTTTGTCTCTCACCGCAAGCCCTCTTCCTTCCTCTCTCTCTCATGCCCTGCTCCCATTCTTATCCAACCAACCCCCCTCTCCCCCGGTTGCCGACGCCGGCCACGAGACGTTCACTGGAAGGAGGCTCGGCCGGTCAGATGCGCACCGAAGGGAGGTCGGCAGCGCGGCCGTCGCCGACAAACGGCCCCAAAAAATTTTCCTAAAAATTGAAATCTTACCAGTGCAGGAAGGAACTCCCGTCGCCCGTCGGAGAAGAAGAGCGGTGGCTTGGAAAGGTTTGAAGGTCCGATTGGGTGACAACGAAGGAGGATTTAAAGAACTCTCGACGGCTTTCCTCGCCGTTTGGGGAGCAACCACCGTCGGATCGAGGTTCCACACCATCCCGGACTCGTCGTCGACTTCTCCCCTCCCTTCCACGACTCTTTCCCCGACTTCTCCGGCGAAAACTCCGGTCGGAAGGACCCCGTGTTCCATCTCCTCTGTTTCTTTATTTTTTTTTTTTACAGTTTGGGTTGAAGTCGGCCGGGTCTGCCGACTTCAGCCCAGGACCCGTGTTTACATTCTCCCCCCGTTAAAATAAATTTCGTCCTCGAAATTTACATACCTGGTATTTCGAAAAGCTGTGGATATTTTGTTTGCATTTCTGTTTCAAGTTTCCATGTAGCTTCTCTTTCACTGTGATTGCTCCATTGCACCTTCACATAGGGTATGATTCGGTGTCTCAATTCTTGTTCCTTACTGTCGACAATTCGTAAAGGCACCTCCTCATAGGTCAAATCCTCCTGAAGTTGCAATGGCTCAAAATCTATTGCATGATTAGGATCAGGAATGTATTTTCGTAACATAGATACGTGAAACGCATTGTGCACTCCAGATATAACTGGTGGCAGAGCTAATCGGTAGGCCACCTCACCAACCTTATCCAAAATCTCAAATGGTCCCACAAATCTCGGGCTCAACTTTCCTCGTACACCAAATCTCATCACACCCTTTGTGGGAGATACTTTCAAAAAGACATGATCACCAACATTGAATTCCAGCTCTCTTCGTCTCTTATCAGCATAACTTTTCTGTCGGCTCTGAGCAGTACGCAAACGTTCTCTGATCCTTTGTACCTTCTCCACTATTTGTTGTACTATTTCTGGACCCAACAATTTCCTTTCTCCCACATCATCCCAGCAGATAGGAGATCTACACTTCCTACCATATAAGGCCTCAAAAGGCGCCATTTGAATGCTAGCTTGAAAACTATTATTGTAGGCAAATTCTATTAACGATAAATGACAGTCCCAAGCACCACCCAAGTCCATAACACAAGCTCTCAACATGTCTTCCAGAATCTGGATGGTTCGCTCAGACTGTCCATCAGTTTGGGGATAAAAAGCTGTACTAAAATTTAATTTGGTCCCCAATGCTTTATGAAGACTCTTCCAAAATTGTGAAACAAACCTACTGTCTCGATCCGATACTATAGAAATTGGAATCCCATGTAGTCTCACAATTTGTTCTATGTACATGTTTGCTAATTTTTCCAGAGAGAGTCCGATACGAAAAGATAAGAAATGAGCAGACTTCGTTAGTCGATCCACAATCACCTATATCGCATTATTTCCCTTAGGAGTTTTGGGTAATCCAGTCACAAAGTCCATAGTAATGTGCTCCCACTTCCACTGAGGAATTGCAAGAGACTGCAACGGTCCAGCAGGTCTTTGATGCTCAACTTTTACCTGTTGACACACCAAACATTGAGCCACATACTGAGCTATATCCTTCTTCATACCGGACCACCAAAAGTTTTTACGTAGATCTCGATACATTTTTGTACTACCCGGATGCATCGTATATACAGAACTATGTGCTTCTTCCATAATTTCATTCTTTAATTCTGAAAGTTTAGGAACACAATCTGTTACCAAATCTCAAGGTATCATCTTTATATATAGTAAACTCAGATTGTACACCAGACTCAACTGTCTCTTTAATTTTCTGAAGCTCTAAATCTTCCTTCTGAGCTGATTTAATTTTGTCAATCAGGATAGGTTGTACCATAATATTTGCTAATTGCATCCCAGAATTATGAATTCGTACCTCTATCCCTGATCTTTCCAGATCCATTAAGATGTGCTTTTGATTAGTAATTAAAGTTGCCAACTTACTCGGGGTTTTCCTACTCAAGGCATCTGCTACAACATTTGCCTTTCCTGGATGGTAGCTGATAGTCAGATCATAATCCTTTGATAGTTCCAGCCATCTTCTCTGTCTCAAATTCAATTCCTTCTGAGTAAATATATACTTTAAACTTTTATGATCTGTAAAGATTTCACAACGACTACCATACAGGTAATGTCTCCATATCTTTAAAGCAAATACTACAGCTGCTAACTCTAAGTCATGAGTGGGATAATTTGACTCATATGATTTCAGCTGTCTAGAAGCATAGGCTATCACTTTTCCATTTTGCATTAGCACACAACCGAGACCCTTTCGGGATGCATCACTATATATGCAAAACTCCCCTGTCTCTGCAGGAACAGTCAATACTGGGGCAGTGATTAACCGTTTCTTCAATTCTTGAAAACTATGCTCACAATCATCTGTCCATTCAAATTTTGTTCATTTCTGAGTCAGGCGAGTTAAGGGTATAGCAATAAGAGAAAATCCTTCAACAAACCTTCGATAATATCCTGCCATTCCCAGAAAACTACGAACTTCGGACACATTAGTGGGTCTCTCCCACTCTACCACTGCTTCCACTTTCTTTGGATCCACAGAAATACCATCCTTTGATATAACATGGCCAAGGAAAGAAATTCTGTCCAACCAAAAGTCACATTTTTTTTAGCTTGCCAAATAATTTCTTCTCCTTGAGTATTTGTAATACTATCTTTAAGTGCTCCTCATGTGCTTGTAGCTTTTTGAATATATCAGTATATCATCAATGAATACTACTACAAATTGATCCAGATATGGTCTAAACACTCGGTTCATGAGATCCATGAAAACTGCAGGTGCATTTGTCAGACCAAAAGGTAAAACCAAAAATTCATAGTGTCCATATCTAGTTCTAAAAGCTGTCTTTGGTACATCCTCTGTCTTAATCTTCAATTGATGATAACCAGAACGAAGATCAATTTTAGAGAATACTTGTGCCCCCTGTAATTGATCAAATAGATCATCAATCCTTGGTAAGGGATATTTGTTCCTTATAGTCACTTTGTTCAATTCTCGATAATCAATGCAAAGCCGAAAACTTCCATCCTTTTTCTTTACAAATAAGACTGGAGCACCCCAGGGAGACACGCTAGGTCTGATAAATCCTTTATCCAACAGTTCTTGCAATTGCTCCTTAAGTTCTTTTAATTCTGCCGGAGCCATTCTATAAGGAGCTTTGGAGATGGCACCTGTACCTGGTATAAGATCGATAGAGAACTCAATCTCTCTATCAGAAGGTAATCCTGGCAGATCATCGGGAAAGACCTCCGGAAATTCTTTCACAACAGGTATGTCTTCCAACTTAAGATCCTGCTGTTGAGTATCTATCACCGTTGCCAGAAATCCTTCACAACCTTGTCCGAGGAGTCGCTTGGCAATAAAAGCCGAAATTATCCTCCTCATAAGAGTTAACTTGTTTCCCTTAAAACAGAACTCTGACTGATCAGGAATTTGAAATTTTACAATTTTCTCAAAATAATTGATGGAAGCATGGTTTGCTGTCAGCCAATCCATTCCAAGGATTTTATCGAAGTCTTTCATATCCATGACTATCAAATCGGCTTCCATTGTTCTACCTTCTATATTCAATCTACATTTCTTGCAGATTTGATTAACCACAAAAACATCCCCACTAGGAGTGGAAATACAGAGTTCAAATTCTAAAGATGTCGGGGTTAACTCATTATTCTCCCTAACCAATCTAACAGATACGAAAGAGTGTGTAGCACCAGTATCAAAAAGAACATAAACATTACTGGAAAATAATTTGATCATACCTGTTACTACAGAATTTGAAGCATTAGCATCCTGCTGGGTGAGTGAATAAACCCGTCCCTGAGTTACTGTTTTCTGTTGCCCTTCAAATTACTGTTTTCCACGAGGTAACTGATGCTGTGACCCTTGACCAGATGGACATACAACTACCTTATGTCCCGGTTTACCACAGTTATGGCACTTCCACTCATCTGGCCACGTACAATCCCGCTTATAATGAGAACCACCACACTTAAAGCACTTGACATCATTCTTTGGTTGGGTCTTGTCATCAGAAGTAATATTGTCAAGCTTTCTGGTTTTTGCATTGGTTCCCTTATAGAATTGGCCTTGATTCCCTCTTGTTCCAGATCTCTTCTTTAATGCTTTCTCCCTTTCAGCTTGAGCCACATCCAATCCCCTTTCAATAATTAATGCTTTATTAACAACCTCTTTATAAGTTGGTAGCTCAAAGGCAATCACTTGATGCTGGATCCGACTTCTAAGTCCATTTTCAAATTTCCTGGCCCGGATTCCTTCATCAGCTAAGAGTGATGGGGCATATCTCGACAATTCCTCAAACTTTGAGGCATACTGAGAAACAGTTAAAGTACCCTGCTCCAAGCGATCAAATTCTCGAAATTTTTGTACCTGAACACTCTGAGGAAAATATCTCTCATAGAAAACCTTTCTAAAATCTGTCCAGGTAAAAGGTGTATCATTTGGTCCTTGTTTTCCGAGCTCCAGTTCCCACCAAGCAGCTGCCTCATCTTGCAATAAAAAGGTAGCGAATGTAACTTTTTCCTCTTCTGGACACCGCAAGACTTGGAAAACTTTCTCAACAGCTTTAAGCCATCCCTCTGCCTCCATGGGATCAGAAGTCCCCTTGAATGCCGGTGGCGCATACTTCTTGAAATCTATTAATGTAATTGGCCGTTCCTGAGGAATTCTGACTTCTGGCTGTTGTCGTTGTAATAATAATTGTTGCATAAATTGCTGCTGTTGGGCTTCCATAAATCTTAGTGTATCAGCTCTTGCAGTAGCTTGCTGCTGCACTAAAATTTGTAATAGCTGAGGAAGACCCATCTGGTCCCCAGGCTGAACTCCAGATCCACCCGGTGTTCCTGTTTCAGCAGTTCCAGTCTCCGGGGTGTTATCCATAGGATTGGGCACTGGCACATGATGATGCTCCTCATTACCAGTGTTGTCCACCAGATTCGGCATTGGGTCCTGTGGACGTTCCTCATTATCAGATAAGGCTCCAGCATTCTCATGCTGCTCAATAGGATCCCAAGCATTTGCTCCATCTGCAAATCTTGTGGGCCTCCTAACACGTCCACGTCCACTACCACGCGCCATGGAAAACCTACACCAATGTTGTCAGTAAACAACTAACACTCAGATGGTCAAAACAATCATGACATAATATCTACCCCACATATGGATCAACCCACACTCTCTCTCGTTGAGCTTTTGTCCTAAGATCCTAGAACCTGGTTTGCTCTGATACCACTCTGTCACGCCCCGAATCCAATACCGGAAACGGCTACGTGACCGGCCGCACAAACCCTAGGTTTTATCCTAGAGATTATGCAAGGCCTAGGTACACAACAATTCAAATATATCCAAAGTAAATTAATATTGTATAAACAAATCATTAACAATGTATAGTTCATAATTTAACTCGATGATCATAAATTGGTCTACTGACTCACAAACGTCAGTAACCGAACTAACTAACTATTTATCTCAACAAACAGGATGCTCCGTCTCACGCCCAGCCCAGATCCTCTTTAAGTTTCCTGAGTCTCTGAAAGAAAACAGATGGTAGGGAGTGAGCTACATAGCCCCGTAAGGGTTCCAAAATAATCATCAATAATAATTTACATATATATGAAAGCAGTAAACATTACCATAATATATGATGAAAACAACAATTCCGATCTCATGTTTAACAAAACTTTGGAAACTTTATTTTTTTCTTCTTATAGAATTTCCAATTATTTAACCATTATTTTTAGGGTTCTGGACTAACCACGGTCACACTCCAGCCTGTGACTGGCACACTATTGTCACACTCCAGCCTGTGACGGGCACACTGTTGTCACACTCCAGCCTGTGACGGGCACACAAGTTGTCACACTCCAGTCTGTGATGGGCACACTGAGAAACCACGGTACCGCCGTGGCATGGCTAGTCAAAACATCAGTTCACTTAACACTTTATCATATCTTTTCACATAATCGGATCATGTCACTTTCCAGCGATCGCTATCACGATCAATACATTTCAAGATCACATGGCAAATACAACAATACTAACAACAAACTTGATCCGTAACCCAGAAATCAAATCATGCTACCCGAAAACCACTATGCATGAAAAATATTTAATTATGCTCGAAACAAATCAGATCATATAAAATATATTAATAAATACGGTGATTAGGTTAGAATTCCTTACAACTCAGCTATTCACGCTTGTACTAATCCGAACCCGAAATCGGTGCGACGTCTTCCCGCTCAGAAGACCGATTCTCTACATAGATAAATAAATTTTAAATTAAAACTAAATTCTTAATTTTTTCACGAATATCAAAAAAATCCCTGATTTTCTCTCTCTTCCTTCCTTCTCTCTCCTCTTTCTCTCTCTTCCTTCTCTCTCATCCTTCTCTCTCCTCTTTCTCTCTCCTCCTACTTTCTCCTCCTTCTCTCTCCTCCTTCTCCCTCCTCTTCTCTCTCCTCCTTCTCCCTCCTCTTTCTCTCTCCTCCTATCATATTTATATTTTTATTTTTATTATTATTATTATATTATTATTATATTTTTTTTAACTAATATTTTTTTTTTCTCTGGCCGTACGTACATAACCTTTTTTTTTCCTTTTCTTTTTTTTTTCTTTTCTTTTCTTTTCTTTTCTTTTCTTTCCTTTTCTTTTTTTTTTTTTTTTTTTCCTTCTTCTTCCTTTCTCTTTTCTTTTCTTCTCCCGAACACCCTCCTCTTTGGAACACCCTCCTCTTTGTCTCTCACCGCAAGCCCTCTTCCTTCCTCTCTCTCTCACGCCCTGCTCCCATTCTTATCCAACCAACCCCCCTCTCCCCCGATTGCCGACGCCGGCCACGAGACATTCACCAGAAGGAGGCTCGGCCGGTCAGATGCGCACCGAAGGGAGGTCGGCGGCGCGGCCGTCGCCGACAAACGGCCCCAAAAAATTTTTCTAAAAATTGAAATCTTACCAGTGCAGGAAGGAACTCCCGTCGCCCGTCGGAGAAGAAGAGCGGTGGCTTGGAAAGGTTTGAAGGTCCGATTGGGTGACAACGAAGGAGGATTTAAAGAACTCTCGACGGCTTTCCTCGCCGTTTGGGGAGCAACCACCGTCGGATCGAGGTTCCACACCATCCCGGACTCGTCGTCGACTTCTCCCCTCCCTTCCACGACTCTTTCCCCGACTTCTCCGGCGAAAACTCCGGTCGGAAGGACCCCGTGTTCCATCTCCTCTGTTTCTTTATTTTTTTTTTTCACAGTTTGGGTTGAAGTCGGCCGGGTCTGCCGACTTCAGCCCAGGACCCGTGTTTACATATTTGAGATTTGAGAAAATGATAATCAAGAAAAAGGGGTGTTTGGACTAACCATGCTAAACAAAAAATCGCTGAGTCACGGACGGATAATACATGGAATAGCCGGCTATAGGTGGATAGTACGCGGGACAGTCGAGCTACATGCTTAATACATGGAATAGCTGAGCTATGGAAGGATAGTATGTGGAATAACCGGCCACAGGTGGATAGTACATAGGATAGCTAAGTCACGGACTGATAATATGTAAAATAGCCGAGTCACAGATGGATAGTACATGGGTTAACCTGGCTACGGGTGGTTAGTACATGGTCGATCTTGAGATTACCAGTTACAGGCTGGAGCATGACATGATTAGTCCAAAATCTTTAAAAGATAGCAGTGGTTGATCCGGATCATGTTAATAAGATATGGATAATAAGAGGTGAAATCATAATTAAGTAAAAAGAGAGATTTTACTTAATGACATGCGGTATTTTACTTTTGAATGAGATGGTTGTTTGGTATTAATTGATGCATATAGTTGTAAAAATCGATATTGAGTTATCTTAATTACTAAATATAAAATTTTGATATTTATGTTTTATTGATCTTGTTTTTTTTAATTATTTTTAAATTATATTGAATTATACTAGTATGAGTGTGTAGGGATTCTAACTGGACCGTAAAGCTTACACTCTTTACTTTCTTTCCTTCTCAGAGTTATCAAAATATCCAAGCTTGGTGGTGGATTAGATTCACAAGTGAAAGGATGAAAATATAAAGTTTTTGATACCGATTGGACAATTCGACCAAATTTATAATTATACGAGTGGTATTAATTATTTTCTTTACATTAGATATTTTTTTATAAAATGTGAATCATAGTATTTTTTTAAATTAAAGTTATAATAAATTTGTAAAGGCCTTGCATGATCTCTAGAGTATGTTCTAGGATTTATACGGTTGGTTATATGGTGCTAGATTCGGGACGTGACATGATCTTTATTTACTATATTTTATCCTTCCTCTTTTCTTTCCCCTTTTCTTGTCCACTATTGTTCTTCTTCCTCCATTGCTTTAGTCCTAATAATTTTTTGGTCTTTATAATCTTTCTTTGTCTTTTATCTTCCAATTTGTCTTCACTTTCTCCCATTTATCTATTGTTACACACTTTTTTTACTTTATATATTTTCCTCATTTTTAACCCTCCCGCTCCGGTGGGCAAAAGAACATTTTCTTCCTTCGTTAGTATACTCCTTTTGTTTTACTTGCTCTATTTTTGTGTTTCTTTTCAATTCTCTTATTTAATTTATAAATTAACGCATGATGAAATCATAATTTCACATTTATTTATCTTAGCCTTATCATGTTCCAATCGTTAGTTTGGTTTCTACATGTATCCAGCTTGGGTTTCCAGGGTGGGGAAAGGTTAGCAGCATTCCTGACCCTCCCTCCTCTCTCCAACAGCCCTGCCGGCGACTTCATCTTTTCTATTAAGTTGGGAACCATGGCAACTACAAACTAAAAGGTACGTAACAAATCCATAAATAAATGTGGAGCACGTAAAAAAATGAGAAAATTGTGATTTACAAACCGTTTTAATCCATATAATTCACTTTATTTTGATGCTTTGAACTATCCTGGACTGAAAGAGAAAATATGAAGGAAAATGAAGTAAATTCCTTGGGATAAAAGATCTAGAAAATCATATGTCATGGCAACTACTCTTTCTCAACCCCGAGACTCACTGAACCACCAATTACAGTATCGATGGCCGACGAGCAATCGGGTAGCTCTTTCATTATCAGCCATCTTTTGTAAAAGTTTTGGAAGACCTCGTAGCCAAAATCGACTTCCATGCCTGTCGGGTACCTAACGGCCTCAACCTAGACCTCCGCTAGATCAGGTATACCAAAGAGTCGGTATCCAGTACCCTCCCTTGGTGCCTAACCCATTCTTAGCATCTAGTCCTCTCAGCGAAGTCCACTCATGGTACTTAGCTGTCTCGTGGTAACGAGATCGCTACGATCAACCTCACCTGTTCCAACTATATCAACTTTTTCACATGATCGCTATAATGAATATGGCCGATACGACCAACAGGTGAGTTCATGAAAGACAGCGTCTCAACAAAATTAGTAGCCCTAATAGCAAGGATGGGAGTAAGAGGAATCACATGAAGTAAGATCCTAATAACCTGTCAGGATCCGTTACACTGATCAAAGATCACCTTCCTAGCAGCCTCTTCATGGTCCCACACAATACTATAAATAGATAAGGGGAACACCCGGTAGAAAAAGGCCTCTCTAAGTGCTCATCAACTTACGCCCTCACAGTCATCATAGTGCACAGCTCTGGCTAATATTATTGCCCATTTCATCATTCCTTTTTTACTTGATTATCGAAGTATCCCCACCATACTCCAGACCCAGGACCTTTGGCAGGTCTCCATCGGCGAACCATCACAAGCAATGTCTGAACTTGTTGGAAAGGATTGGAGGACTCATCGATGTTGCCGCAACTTTCTAAAGGATGATCTAACAGCAACACCATATACAAGAACAATTAACCTTACCACCTTGAACAGAATTAGCTACAGGGATTCTACTTCGCCATTCGTTCATATCCAACCCACCTAAATTATTAAAAAAGAGAAAAGGTATAAGAAATTTGGGACATCATTTATTATAAATGCCATTACCATTAGGCTTTGGCCAATATTTCCTGCTTTTAACTAGTCTATAAATGATTCCATAAATCAAAACAAATCATAGAGAAAGAGTTAAGTCATTAAATAAATAAAAACTAATATTTCATTTAATAGTAGGCAATCTATATAGATTACCAGTAATTTAATAGAGCCCTACAATATTATTGTATTTGGTATATATTTTTTTGATTGGCAATCTATCCTATTTAGTAATCTAGATTACCTTTCAAAAGATAATCTGGATTATTTCTGGAGGGGTGGTAACCAAGATTAGCACCTTCCAGGTGATCTAGATTACAAATTACCTTCTCCTTCTCCTTTCATCTTTCCTTCCATATAATATAATATAATATATTCTATATTTAATATTTTATGATAATATAATATGATAAATATATTATATTATATTATATTATATTATTATAATATATAATATATAATATACTAATATAATATAATATAATTATATATTTTATTTAATTTATTAAATATATTATTTCAAATAATATATAATTTGTTTAATATAATTTATTTAATTTTATATTGATATATTATATTATATGATAGTAATGTAATATAATATAATATTAATATAATATATTATTTTATATTTTATAATATAATATATAAATTTAATATTGATATGGCAAGATCGTTGACGTGGCGCGGACAGACTAACGTGGAGTCTCCATTAGACGCCACGACGGATTTCCAACATGAGCCCCTTCGCCGGGCTGGGCTCCTCCAGAGCAACGGGGCTGCCCGTCGAAGCCGAGCTTCGTCCTCCGCCAGGTCAGTACCCGCCAGGTCGGGACACCTAAGCCAGAGCCGAGTACGACTCCCCACCTAAGGCGGACCCCTTGAAGACGAGCCCCGTGGTCGGGAGTCGAGCTCAAGGTTCCTCCGCCACGAGGAGCCCCACTTAGGTCGGATCCCCTGGGCTGGTCGGCACCCCGTCCATCTCCGTCAAGTCGAGCTCGTCCGAAGCCGAGCTCCGCTGGTCCGGAGTCGAGCTCAGCCTGCCTCTGCCCAGCCAAGCCACCTTGAAGCGAGCCCGGCAGAGGCGGGCCCCACCTTTCCAGCTCGGTCCCCAACTCAGACAGAGGCACCAACCACCAAGAGTGCGGCGCCTCCTCTCCAAGGACAATGGCGAACCTCCCGAGGGCCGTACAGTAGCGTCCGCCATGCCGCCATTAATGCCCACGGCCGTCACTCATACCAGAAAGAAAGGAAACTCACATCAAGGTGCCATGCTGGTGCGGGCACCAGACTCAGAAGAAGACTTCAGGGCTCCATCTGGATCTCTGATTGACCTTGCCCGAAGAATTAGGGTTTTCTGGTAAGGGTTGGCTTGGTCATCTCAATTTTTTTGAGTCTGTATTTTCCTGCAATTTAAATTTTGTTGAGTCATGTTGACTCAGTACAAGTCCTAGTAAGTGGTCTAGGTCTTCTCCAGGGTGCCACATTTTCTCCCAAGCCCAAGCAAGTGGGCGCCACACTCCCAGCCACACGCCAGAGTCCAGGAGGCGCCACATCTCCATCCCAGTGTCTTGGTCCCCACACCCAAGGGAGCAAGAATTTTTCTTGAAGCCAAAATCAAGGAGGCGCCCCATATATACCTTAAAAGGCCAAGCTAAAGGAGGAAAGAGGCATTTCTTGGGGAGCACTTCAAGGGGGCACCCAATCCATGCCTAAAAAGACCAAAGCAAAGTTGGGAAGAGCCATGACTTGGGGAGAAAGAAAAGGAGGTGTCCAAAAGAGTTGAGCCATGGAAGGAAAAAAAAATTTTCTTGAAGAGCAAGACTAGGAGGCGCCACCTACTTACCATTTGGAGCCACCAATCAACACTTATGGAAGCTCTTGGCCGGCCATATGAGAAGGATTTGATTCTACAAGCCTAATTTGAAGATCCATCCTATTAGTCCCACATGGAAAGATGTAAAACCCTGACCTCTTGTAAAGACCTATAAAATAAACCCCTCTTGTAAGTTTTAGAGGACATCTGATGAATGAATCCAATTTATATGTGAGCAAACTTTGTGTTTCTCTCTTCTGCACTTGCATCCAGGTGTTGAGCTCCATGAGGGAGTGAATCCGGGTTCCCCAGAAACCTTGAGGAGGTGTGAGATCTCCAACCCCAAAACCCTAGGTTAGCCACTTCACTTCCAAACCCTAGCCGCCCATCATCCTCTTCTCTCCACCAAACCCTAGCCTACCCCCATCTCTCACGGCCCCTCTCTCCAAGTAGAGGCCGACCACCAGCATCCAGGTCCAGTTCGACTGCTTCGAAGACAGAGCAAATCCAAGAGGAAACCAGATCAGCATCCAGGAGAATCAGGCTTTCAGCAACATCAAGTTCTTCTATCTGGTAAATCCTTCCTTGAGTATCTGGTTCTATAAATTGTTCTTCTTCTTTCCCAGATCTTGAGTTCAGAAGAAGCCAACTCTGTCAAAGGACCAGTATTGGAGGATCCATTACGAAGGTATCCGAATCCGGGGATCCAACAATCTGCTCAAGAGAGTCCTTCCACTGAATTCTGTGAAGATCACTGCCTGGTCTGTAACCCTTCTCTTCTCTTTACTTCTGTCATGTTGAAAGTTCAGAGCGAAACCCTAGGTCTGGGAGTTTCTCAACCCCCAGCGATCCTTTACTTCTGAACAACTCTAATAATCTAGTTCCTTTAAATTGTGCTTTCAATTATTACATAGTTTCTTTCAATTTAGTTCAACTTTCCTTTGAGTCAAAGCCGGCTTCTAAAAAAATATAAAAAAAAAAGAATTAGTCTAATTTTACTTCCGCATCGCATCATCTCTTCTTCCGTTCTGCATCATTTCTGGTATCAGAGCTTCCGTTCTGCATCACATGCCCTCCACCGACCTGCCATACGACCAGGGAAAAGACCCAACCAGAGGGTGCGGGTCCCGAGAATGGTGGCCCGCCAACCGAGGCCCTACCAGGCTTCCAGCAGAGGGAATGTCAGAGGCGTATAGAAGCTTTCCTGGCCATCCGACAGAAGAGGCGTCCCATCTACGGCACGATACCTCGTCGCATACGTCTGACAACATGGGAAGATCCCGAGGCAAGCTAAGGTAAAAGACCCAGCCAGGGCAAGCCAAAGGGAGGTAACAAAAGCAAACACAAAAAAAAAAGGGAGAGAGGCCAGAGGGGGACGACCACCTCGGCCACCACCGCTCACAGTTCACTCTCGTTTCCATACACACTACACTCACTCCTCCTAGCGTGGAGCTCATCCAGAGGGGCTCGACCAGGAGGATATGTTCCCCTGGATCATCACTGACTTGACCGTCAGAGCGCCCCCACTGGAATCCCCGACCCGGGTCACTGATGTTGTTGGTTGCAGGTCCCGAGGCACCGGAGGCATCCCGAGCGGGCGGACGCGCGACCCCCGACACCATCAGTAGCTATGGGCCACAACGATTCGGGCAGCAACAGATTGGCGTGCCAGGTAGGGGGGGCAGAATGACTCTTGATCCAGTTCAGGCCCCGCTCAGACAGTTTGTCGTGAGGATGGTGACCACTCGGGCGAGGGGAGCCTCTCCTAGCCGTGTGGAAGCATCCCCTTCCCACGGGAACCCACACGGTATGGAGACGGAGCCACCCGTCCCGGTTCAACCGCCTCCGCTAGAGATCCAACTGATTGTACTTGCTCAGCAGATGCACACTCTCACTGCAGCCGTGCGCCAGCTTCAACATCAGCATCGGTCCCTGGATACTCATCAGTAGCCGGAGACCCCCGCGACCCATGCCGCGACACCCCGTGACTGCCTGCGTTCCTTCCATGGGAGACCTTCGCAGCCGCGGGCTGTTACGGACCCTCGGGGTAGTCGCCAAGCCCCAATGAAGCGACGACATGCCGGGTCCACCGACGAAGAGAGCTGCTCACCGCACCTTGGCCGGGGGCCATCTAAACCCTGCCAAGGCTGGAAGGGCAAAGCCCCTCGTCATGGGCGCCGCACCCACGTGTCAACCTCCCCGCCTCTCTCGGTAGAGGGGTCGATAGATGAAGCCATCAGGTGCATGGTGGAGAAGCGCCTGGAGGAGCACGACCGCAAACTAGCGAAGTTGTCACGCTGATTCACTAACTTGCCTAGCTCCGCTAGCAAGCCAACGGGCTATGAAGTCCGCCCTCCATTCTCCCAGGAGATTCAGGCGGAGCCGATTCCTCACCGATTTCGCATGCCATAGGTGGATCCTTACGACAGGACCACCGATCTCCTGGACCACCTGGAAAGCTACCGGGCCCTCATGAGGGTCCAGGGGGTTACTGACGCACTCCTATGCATCGCCTTTCCCGCTACTCTCCGAAAGGCGGCTCGAGTATGGTTCACCTGCCTCGAGCCGGAAAGCATCAATTCCTTCGCCCAGCTAGGGCAGAGGTTCGTGACTCACTTTGATGCATGCCGGAAGATGCTGCGGGAGGCGGACAGCTTTTTCTCCATCAGGCAGCAAGACCGCGAGCCGCTACGGGACTATGTAGCTCACTTCAAGGCCGTCGTGCTGGAGATCTACAACCTGGAGGAGCCGGTCGCAATGCTGGCTCTGAAGCGATGGCTCAGGACTTCTCGCTTGACCTACTTGCTCAACAAGAAGCCCTCGAAGACTTACGCCGAGCTCCTCTTCCGAGCTCAGAAGTACATCCGCGCCTTTAAGGCGGATCGTACAAGGCGGGAGCTCGACGGGAAGCCACTAAAGAAGCCGGTACCCATTGAGGTGCCTGAAGCATGAAGACCAGGACCACCAGCTCAGAGCTCCTGATTGGGACCAAGGCCAAGAAGCACTCCCATCCCTGAGGGGAATTTCACCCCCTCCTCGCCCCGAGGATGAAGATCCTCATGGAGATCGAGGGCGAGACCTATCTGAGGCACCCACCACCGTTGAAGCCATCCTCCGGTCGTGATAGGATGAAATACTGTCATTTCCACCGCGACCACGGCCACGACACCGAGGAATGCCGCAATCTCAAATGGGAGATCGAAGAACTCATCAAAAGGGGCTACCTCGGAAGATATGTGGGGGGCAGATCTCAACTGGAATCTCAGGCGCTCGTCGCCCTCCCACCAGGTTTGGTGGTTGATAATCACCCTACCAAGAAGCCGGTGGGGATGAAATACTGGGGAGCTGAGAGTGCCTCCAAGAGAGCCCGGGGGGTAGGGCATCCTGAGGTTGTACTCCCCTCTATGAGGGAAGGGAAAGATGGAGAGAGAAATGTAAATAATGATGCTGTGTTCGTCGAGATGACGATCGTAAAGCATCCTGTAAAACGCATCATGATAGATAGTGGAAGCTCCATGGATGTGCTTTTCTATGATGCCTTCTCCAGGATGAATCTTTCCTCTGTTCAGCTTAAGCCTGTACACACCCCCCTTGTTGGTTTCACGGGAGATTCCGTGAGGGTGGAGGGAGAAATTACTCTCCCAGTCACTACCGGGACCCTACCTCGGCAGAGTACCATCATGATGACGTTCACGGTTGTCAGGCTTCCTTCGCCTTACAACATGATCTTGGACCAACCCGGGCTCAATCTCCTCGATGCTGTTGTCTCTACTAAAAGGTTGCTCGTACAATTTCTGACCCCTTGTGGCATGGGAAAGATAAGAGGTACACCCTAGCCAGTACAGCACTGCTTCCAAACCCTCCCCAAGGCCCAGGTGCCCGAGGAGGTCCAAAGGACGGACGAGCTCAACCAGAGGGTTCAGGACCCCAGGGGAGGCCCAGCCGAGCGTATGCTTCCTTACCAGCTCGGGGCCGACTAGACGAAGACCGTGCAGATCGGAGCCCAGCTGCTTGAGGAGGAGAAGGCTCCGCTATTGGAATTCCTGCGGGCGAATGTAGACATATTCGCCTGGATGGCGGTGGACATGCCAGGTGTCCCCCCTGAAGTCATCACCCACAAGCTCAACGTCGATCCGAAGCACAGACCGGTTTGACAGAAAAAGAGAAGATTCACCCCAGAAAGGCAGGCGGCCATCAACGAGGAAGTTGAGAAACTTTTGGTCGTCGGCTTCATCAGAGAGATGCAATACCTGAGCTGGCTGGCGAATGTGGTGATGGTGAAGAAGAACAATGGCAAGTGGAGGATCTATGTAGATTACACCGACCTCAATAAGGCATGCCCGAAAGAAAGCTTCCCTCTATTGAGGATAGATTAGTTGGTGGACGCCACCTCAGGGCACGGGCTGCTCTCCTTCATGGATGCATTCTCCGGGTACAATCAGATCCGGGTGCACCCGAGGGACGAGGAGCACACTGCCTTCATTATCGTCCGAGGGACATACTACTACAAGATGATGCCCTTTGCCTGAAGAACGCTAGAGCCACGTACCAATGTTTGGTCAACAAGGTCTTCAAAGATCAGATTGGCCGAAACGTGCAAGTGTACGTGGATGACATGCTCGTCATGAGCAAGCCAAGCTCGGACCACATCACCAACCTCGTCGAAGCCTTTCACAGCCTCCGAAAGCACCAAATGAAGCTTAATCCAGCAAAATGCACTTTCGGGGTGGCGGCCGAGAAGTTCCTCGACTTCATGGTACTCAGAGAGGCATTGAAGCGAACCTAGAGAAGGTCCAGACGATCCTCAACATGGAGCCCCTGACATCCAAGAAGCAAGTTCATCATCTAACGGGGAGGGTAGCAGCCTTAAGCCGGTTCATCTCGAGGTCGGCTGACCGCTGCCTCCCTTTCTTCAAGGCGTTGCGCAAGATGCATGACTTCGCCTGGACGGAGGAGTGCAAAACGGCCTTTGAAGAGCTGAAGGAGTTCCTCGCCTCTCCACCTCTGCTGTCCAGACCGGAAGAAGGGGAAGAGCTCCTACTCTACCTAGCAGTTACACCCGGAGCCATCAGCTTGATTCTCGTCCGCACAGGTCAAGACGGATCTCAAAAGTCGGTGTACTACACCAGCAAAATCCTCCACGACGTGGAGATCAGGTATAGCCGCTCTGAAAAACTCATTTTTGCACTAATTATGTCTACTAAGTGCCTCAGGCCCTACTTCCAAATGCATCCCATTGCAGTTGTAACCGATCAGCCATTGAGGACCATGCTAAGCCACCCCGAGACTTCCGAGAGACTGGCTAAATGGTCCCTGACGCTGAGCGAGTTCGACATCGCTTACCGGCCGAGATCATCGCAGAAGGCCCAGGTCCTAGCCAACTTTGTGGTCGAATGTACAGGGCCTCCCGAGGAACCAGAACGGACGGTCCCTGAGAGCCAAGCTGAGCCCAGACCGCGGGAGGACCCTTGGATCCTCCACATGGATGGTGCCTCCAATTCCTGTGGAAGCGGAGCAGGCCTCATCCTCGCCAAATCTGACGGAGTGGTGACAGAGTGTGCCCTCCGCTTCAAGTTCGCTGCCACAAACAACCAGGCGGAGTACGAAGCACTCCTCGCGGGCCTAAAAGTGTCCCGCGAACTGGACGTACAGAGCCTGAAGGTTTTCACCGACTCTCAACTGGTTGCCGGACAAGTTTTCAAAGAATACAAGGCCCGAGATCCCCAGATGGTGAAGTTTTTGGAGAAGGTTCGTTCGAGCATGGCAAGCTTCCGTTACTTCTGCATTTTCCATATCCCTCACGGAGAAAATGCTCGTGCAGATGTGCTGTCGAGGCTCGCAACCCTACCAGACTCGTCCTTGGGGCGTGCCTACGTTGAGTATCTCGAGATTCCAAGTTACGAGAGCCCAGAGGAGGTGCAACAAGTAGCCCACGAGCCGAGCTGGATGGACAAGTACATCAAGTACATCTAGGATGGCCTCCTACCAGAGGACCGCAGAGAAGCAGGCCTCATCATAAGGAAGGCCACCCATTTTGTTTTAATGGACGGTCACCTCTACCGCCGATCTTATTCCTACCCACTCCTGAAGTGCCTCAGACCCATGGAGGTGGCCTTCGTGCTCCAGGAGATACACGAGGGTCTCTGTGGGAATCATGTAGGGGGGCGGACTTTGGCGTATAAGGCTCTTCGCCAAGGATACTTTTGGAAAATGATGAGGGAAGACGCCGCCAACTTCATCAAGAAGTGTGATAAATGCCAACATCATTCCCACATAGAGCAGCTGCCGGCTGCACCGATCTCCCAACTATCATCCCCCTGGCCTTTCGCACAGTGGGGGATGGATATTCTGGGATCGTTCCCCATCACACCAGGACAGCGAAAGTTCCTGCTAGTGGCGATCGACTACTTCACCAAGTGGGTCGAGGCGGAGCCACTAGCTCAGATCACAGAAGCCAATGTTCGACAGTTCTTTTGGAAGTCTGTCATCTGCTGCTTCGGACTCCCCAATTGTGTCATCACCGACAATGGGCGACAGTTCGACAACCAGGAGTTCGAGAGATTCTGTGCCGAGCACGGCAACCAACATCGGTTCACCTCGGTTGCCTATCCCCAGACAAATGGGAAAGCCGAGGTAACCAATCGGACCATCCTTCAAGGACTCCGCACCAGGTTGGACCAGGCGAAGGGTAGATGGGCAGAGGAACTCCCAAGCATCCTGTGGGCCTACCACGCCATGCCTAGAACAGCGACGGGTGAAACACCCTTCAACCTTGTCTTCAGTACTGAAGCAGTAATCCCAATCGAGCTCGGCGTGCCCAAAAAGCGGGTGCAGTGGTATGACGAGACACAGAACTCGGCACACCTCTTGCTCAATCTAGACCTCCTAGAAGAAACAAGGGACAAAACCCGACTTCAGATGGCAATGTACCGACAGCGAGTCACCCGATATTACAATGCATGGGTGAAGCTGAAGAATTTCCGACCTGGCGACCTGGTGCTGCACCGGGCCGAGGCGTCTCAACTTCGAGAGTGCGGCATGCTCTTGCCAAACTGGGAAGGTCCTTATAAAGTGGCCGAGGCCCTCTCACATGGGGCCTACTATCTCGAGGACCTGGATGGCGCCAGGTTCTCCCGGACATTGAATGCTTGTAATTTGAGGAAATACTACTAGTGATGTAAGTTTTTCCTCTACTAAAAATAAAGACTTTCCTTTGTACAACGAGTTGTTTGCCTTACAGGCACGTCGCCCCCCGGGGCCCAGCTCTCCGGAAAGCTCGCCTCGAGCCTAGCTCAGGCACCAAGCCTCGAGCCCAGCTCTCGTCATTCAAGCCCGGAGAAATATCCTCCGGCACCAAGACCTGAGAAGCCCTCAGGCACTCAAGCCTCGAGCCTAGCTCCTCGGCATTCAAGCCAGAGAAAAGTCTTCCAGCACCAAGACCTGAGAAGCCCTCGGGCACTCAAGCCTCGAGCCCAGCTCCTCGGCATTCAAGCCCGAAGAAAAGTTCTACGGCACCAAGACCTGAGAAGCTCTCAGATACTCAAGCCCTGAGCCATGTCCTCAGGCAACCAAGTCTCGGAGACCAGCTCTCCGGCTAGCACGTTTCTGAGCCCAGCTCTCCAGCTAGCACATCTCCGAGCCTAGCTCTAAGGCGTCCAAGCTCCTGAGCCATGCTCTCAGGCAACCAAGTTCTGAAGCCCAGCTCTCCAGCCAGCACGTCTCCGAGCCCAGCTCCAAGGCATCCAAGCTCCTGAGCCATGTCCTCAGGCAACCAAGTACCGGAGACCAGCTCTCCGGCCAGCATGTCTCCGAGCCCAGCTCCAATGCGTCCAAGCTCCTGAGCCATGTCTCAGGCAACCAAGTTCCGGAGCCCAGCTCTCTGGCCAGCACATCTCCGAGCCCAGCTCCAAGGCGTCCAAGCTCCTGAGCCATGCTCTTAGGTAACCAAGTTCCGGAGCCCAGCTCTCCGGCCAGCACGTCTTCGAGCCCACCTCCAAGGCATCCAAGCTCCTGAGCCATGTCCTCAGGCAACCAAGTCCCGGAGACCAGCTCTCCAGCCAGCACGTCTTTGAGCCCAGCTCTAAGGCATCCAAGCTCCTAATCCATGCTCTCAAGCAACCAAGTTCCGGAGCCCAGCTCTCCAGCCAGCACGTCTCTGAGCCCAGCTCCAAGGCATCCAAGCTCCTGAGCCATGCTCTCAGGAAACCAAGTTCTGGAGCCCAGCTCTTCGACCAGCATATCTCCGAGCCCAGCTCCAAGGCGTCCAAGCTCCTAAGCCATGTCCTCAAGCAACCAAGTCCCGGAGACTAGCTCTCCAGCCAGCACGTCTCCGAGCCCAGCTTCAAGGCATCCAAGCTCCTGAGCCATGCTCTCAGGCAACCAAGTCCCGGAGACTAGCTCTCCGGCCAGCGCATCTCCGAGCACAGCTCCAAGGTGTCCAAGCTCCTAAGCCATGCTCTCAGGCAACCAAGTCCCGGAGACCAGCTCTCCAGCCAGCACGTCTCCGAGCCCAGCTCCAAGGCATCCAAGCTCTTGAGCCATGTCCTCAAGCAACCAAGTTCCGGAGCCCGGCTCTCTGGCCAGCACGTCTTTGAGCCCAGCTCCAAGACGTCCAAGTTCCTGAGCCCGACCTCCGAAGATCAAGCCCCGAGCCTAGCTCCAAGGCATTCAAGATCTGAGAGGCCCTTAAACACCCGAATCCGAAGCTGACATTCTCCGGCGTCGGAGTCTCGAGCCCAGCACCAAGGCGGTGAGGCTCAAGCCCATATAAGATAAAGCTCCCCTCTCCGACCTCCCCGCACTGAAAGAGAAGGAAAAAGGGGAGAAGAGAAGAGGAGAGAAGACATTCACACCATAAAAAAAAAGAAAGGAGGAAGACACATTAACGAAAATATTCTTCATTAATTAGAAGGAATGCCTTACATTATCTCCCAGGCCCTGACAAGCCAGGTAGCCCAGTCCAAGAAAAGAAAAAGAGAAACTTTTTTACAAAGGTCCTCTCCTTCTTCCATCTCCGCCGCAGGGACACGTTCCTGAGCAGCCTCTGCCGGAGGGGTAGGTTCAGTTGCTGCTACCGAGGGGACCACCTCAGTTGTCTCCGCTTGCGGCACTGGCCCGGCCATCGCCACAACCGAGGCCGCCTCAGCAATCTCCGAGGCCGCCTTTTGGGGAGCCTCGACTGGAGCAGCTTTTTGCCCTGCTGCAGCCACCACCGGAGCTGGGGCCTTCTTACCGGGAGCCCGGAGCGTAGCCAGTCGCTCCTCGGAAAGAATCCCCCGCAGCTGAGTGCGGCAGTAGGCGAACCCCTTGGCGAAGGAGTCCATTGCCGCCTCTTTGAAGTCATTTATGTACTCCAGGGAGGCCTTGAAAGCGGCCACCGCATCGGTGGCCTCCTTCCTTGTGGCCTCCGCCCGGTGCCTCGCCTCCTCCAGTTGCTTCCCGGCGTGTTCGGCCTACCTGATCGCCACTACCATCCCCTTCTCGGCGATCTCAGTAGAGCAGTTGGTGGTGGTAGCCTTCTCCTCTGCCTCCGCGGCTCTCTTCTCCACGGTCGCCGCCCTCTTCTCAGCAGAGGCGGCCTTGTCCCTCGCCGCCTCTACCTCGGCCCGGAGTTCTCTCAGCCAGGTCCTCTTTGATTCGAGCTCTCCCTCGAGCTCCTTCTTGGTCCGGGCGGTGTCAGCGACCTCAGCCTGGAGGCTTTTGACCTTGAGGTTAGCCTCCCGGGTCTCCTCATCCTTTCAACCTGCCTCGGCCTTCAAGGACTCGAGCTTCACCTGTCGCTCTTTGTCCCTTTTTGCCCAGTTACGACAGTAGTCCTGGATGAGAATCAACTCTCTGCCTTGCTGCATTGAAAAAGAAGATGTTAGCCATGGTGCTGAAAAAAGTAAAAGGAAATCGAGGCGAGAGAAGGAGAACTTACGGCGTACAGATTGACGAAGGACGAGCTGACGACGTCGTCCAGAAGCCTCCCGCTCCCTTCCCATCGGTTGCAGGACTGGACTGAGAAGTCCATCATCCGCTCGGCGAGGTTGGGGTCCTTCATCAGGGAGACATTGGGTCCCAGCCGGAAAGGGACTCGATGATAGTCCCTATCTTGCCTTCCCATAGGCTCGGGTTCCTCGGTAGTGGGAGGCACCTTCAGCATCAGCTGCGGGCTCGGCGCTACCTCGGATCGCACTTGGAGCGCCGGCCTTGCTTCTCTCGGCCCCCCATCCTCCTCGACATCAATGATCTCTAGAGTGGGGACTTCTACCCTGGCGGCAGAGGCGGCCGACCTGGCACGGACGACCACCTCGGGCTCAGGCGCCGGGACCGGATCATGCTACCCTGAAGGCTCGTGGATGGACTCGACCGCCCTCTTCCGCCTTCATTCTGGAATTGGTGCGTCCGACCCGGCCTCGCACCATCTTCGGCACGAGCCCTCTTCGGATCGGGCTCACTGGCCTCGGCTGCCTGCTCTCGCTCCTCGGAGAACGAGAGCAGCTCGTCCATGGAAAATTTCATCTCTGCATCGGAGAAGACATGGTCAATCCCAAAAAAAAAAAAAGAGAAGAAGAGAAGAGAAGAAAAAATGATGAAGAAAGAAAACAAAAAGGGGGTGGCCAAGTCGAACTTACCCAACTCCTGTACCGAGCTGACCCCTGCCTCGTAGAGATTCTGCTCCAACAGCAAGACCTCGAGTGAGGGGATCTCGGTCGATCTGAGCAGCTCGTATAGGTTGAGGTCGGCTACTTCGACGGGGGGTTCTTATTGGGAGATCGATCTGGGTCGCTCCAAACCCAGTTGATCCCCTCGACCGAGGCGAAGAAGTATCTACTCTTCCATCCCTTGATGGAAGATGGGAGCTCGAACCTAATCCCCCGAGGACGAGAAGAAAGGGACCACCACCCGTCCTCGGTAGGGTGGCACTTCAAGGTGAAAAAGGCCATGAACAGGGAGAAACGGGCAACAACCCCGTGGAAGTGACACAGAACGATAAAACAAAAAATTGTTCTGATAGCATTGGGGACCAACTGGACTGGGACAAGTCAGTAGTTGATCAGGAAGGAAAGGAAGAAAGGGTGGACAGGAAATCGAAGACCCCCGACGAAGGTCTCCTTATAGAAGGCGATCCGCCGAGGGCCACTAGATATGACCCACTCCCCTGGACGAGGAGCAAAAAGATGAACGGACTCGGGAATGCCGTAAGCACCCCGGATGGCCACAAGATCCTCAGAAGTGATCACTGGAGCAATCCCTCCAGGACCTGTTGACCGAGAAGGATCGGGTTCAGGAATGGAAGCAGAAGAAGGAGTAGAAAGGAGGGCCAAGCGAGGTGGAGGAGAAGACCCAGGTTCCCTAATGGCTACCGGACCATGGAAGGGCCTCCTACTAAACTCATAACGTGCCACCTCCATTTCCTCATCGGAGGAAGGAGTCCTTGGCCAGGAAGGGCCGACCTCGGCTTGGCAAGAAGGATGGAAGTTCGGACCGAAGCGATCCATGGAAGAAGAAGAAGATGGTGAAGGAAGACCTACGACGATCCCTAGTCAACGAAAAGGGAGAAGAAGAGGAAGCTAACCTACTAAGATCCTAGGAGAATGATGACAGCCGAGGAAGGAGAGGGAGAAGACCACTGTACGATGCCGTGCACGAAAAATTCGAAAGAAAGTAAGTTTCGAAAGACCTCCCTTTCTTTTCGAAGCAACCCACGCTCGACCGTACCATTATGGCTCCCCCAAGAGATGCTTGCCACGTGTCACCGATCGACGGGGCCAACACCCCAATCCGACTGCGATCGCTTTGACTTTCGTGCCTACCATAACTGCTCCCTAAACATGGTCGCGTGGCACCCCCGCACAAGTTCAAAAGACCGCCAAGCGAGGCGCCACCGATATTGGTCATTAGTTGTAGGAAATTTTGTATAAGTTTTTGAAGCCAAGCAAGCAGATTAGAACCTAGAAAAGTACTAAAGAAGGATCGCCGGAACTGAGAAGCCTCGGTTAGGGCAAGTTCTCCTACAATATAAAGACTGGAGGTAGAGGGGGTGTACCTGACAACATCTGAAGTGCTCGGTGAAGATCGCAGTGAAGGGATCTCTCGTTCCTCGATGGATGCAGCCTGAAAAACCGAGCCAAAGACCTGCGGATACCCGGCTTTCTGCTCGGTGGTCCGATTGAGGCTTGGCTAGAGTCGTTGGGTTCGTAGGAACTCGAGGACCTGCAAATGACCTGTCAGGGGTTAGAAATCTCAAAGGAGATCAAGAAAATAAAGGAAAATAGCAAATGAAAGAAAGTTTTGGAGGGGCTGGAAGGATGGTTGGCGGCAGGAAGATGATTGCAAACACCGGGAAGAAGAACTCTCAAACCCCTTTATGCACACAGCAGGGTAATCACACAATGTAATAGAAGAACTCAAGGTTTATTTCATATATCAAAATCTCCCTTCATACAAGAGGCTAGGATTCTTTAAATAGACCCTTAACCTTGGGCTCCAAGTAAGGGCACATAAGTCTTTACATAAGAATCATTTTCCCTCTCAAACCCTAGCTAGAAAATAAGGAAACATTAGGTAGAAAAATTCCTAAAAATTCTCTTGACTTGGCCAACACTCCAAGGATGCCTAGGGGGGCGTGTTGGGCTTCTAGGAGTAGCAAGAGGCCGGCCCAAAGGGGCTTGGGCACATGGGTTTGGGCCTCTGGAAGCTGGGGTGGCCTGGTAACCAGGTAGCAGGAATATTCCCTGGTATCTTGCTTCTTAGGAGCTTGGGCTTGATGCCTGGGCTTGATTTCTTTGGGCTAGGATGCAGATGGACCTCTAAATTCATGGATGCCTTGGTATATGAATATATTTTGGCATCTAGAAGGAAATCTGGGCATCTGGAGGGTATCTGCAAGGAATCAGGATTTTTTGAATTTTTCCTCCTGGGGTCTTCAAACCTTCAAGCTGGGTTGGACATGGGCTATACTTCCATGTCTTCAATCTGGTTGGACTTGGTCTTCACTTGTATGATGTGGTCTTCAGTCTTCAATATAGTTGAATAGGACTCAAAAAAATAAAATTAGCTCGACATGAGCTGACTAACACTGGACTGAACTGCTCAACCTGAGCTGACTAGTACATAACTGAAACTCAAAAGACTCAAATAACAATTAAAATGGACTCAGATGGGCTAAGCCCTTATTATAGATGGACTCATAAATTATTGATCAATTCACAGAGGGTTGAAAAGCCTCTATCTTATTCTGGTTCCTTCGGTGTCCCCACCAATTCTCCCGGGGTGGGACGAACTCGACCCTGTCGAGTGAAGATCAGACTGGCTCACATATCTCTCGAGAAGGTCTGGGTTGAGGCATTACAAGTCCTCTCGAGAAATCCACGAATCGTCCGACTCTGGCCGGCCTTGCCATCGGACCAGGAAGCGTTGATAATCACGGCCCCAGGTCGTGATGGCTTGATCATCCAGGATATGCTCGATCCATTCTCCTCTCTCAGGCCAATTTGTTAGTGGACACTCTGGGTTAGGGTCACTCACAATGAAAAGGAATAGGTCCAAAGGCCTCACTAGGTATCGCTGTCGGTTCCCTATACTCGACCAGGTCTGTAATATTGAAGGTAGAACTAATGCCCAAATTCGAAGGCAAGTCTAACACTTAGGCATTTGATCCAACCTTCTCTATCACTTTAAAAGGTCTGGCTTTGCGAGCATGAAGCTTCTTTTAGGCCTAAGCCTAACCAAGATAAATCCACTACATCAAATTCTTTGACCCTTCTTCAGGAATTAGCTAGTTGTTTTAAGATTAGTGCGGGTGATGAACATGTTAGGCACATGCAAACTCCTATCAAGATGATGCAAAGGACTTAAACCTATACCTAACAGACTCGACTTTGTATTCCTATGGAAGGAAAAATTTATTGGACTTTTATGGGCCTAAACTAAGAGACTATAGACTCTTTAGGTCTGACCCTAGTGTGGTGTGCACAGGAGTATTTACAGTGGACTCCAAGCAAATTCCAAAGGGTATGCAAGAAGTATAATGCAAACCTAACATGCGTAATGAATGAATGCAGTAAGCTAATCTCAACTAAATGCAATCTAATGATCCTAGAAATGCTGGAGGTGTCTGGAAAGGGCAGAAAATAGGAAGTGAGTTCAGAATTAGTTTGGTAGGGTAGGGAAAAAGGTTCAAGGTTAGTTAGATAAAGTAGGACAAAAGAAGGCATGTCAGGGACTAATCCTAGACTAATGAGGCTAACCTTATGGGGTTGCGGTATATCTATGGGGTTTGCATAATGGAAGGATGGGTTACTAATCTCAGGGAAGAGGTCCTTAATGGGAACTATAGGAGGAGGCTCATCCTGAGGGTACTGATTCAAAGAGATCAAGTCCTTAATAAATTCTTCTGATTCTTGTATTTTAGGACTAGACTCTATAATTTGCCTCTCCTCTATGGTTTCCTCAGGTAAGGCTCTAGTAGCAGTACCTAGGTTCTCTTCCTCTATTTGTTCTTCCACTATAGCTTTAGGTTGGATGTGGTCAAGGTCAACTACCTCTAGGTTGGCTTCTACCTGGGTATCTATTGGGTCAGCTAATTCTAGGTCATCTAAAGGTGTCTCCTCTTCTCCCTCATACTCATCCACTAGGCTCGCATCAGCTTCATACACTTCCGCGTTAATGTAAGCCTTATCAATCTCAGGAATGGTCGGAGAAGGTTGGCTAGGGAAAAATTGGCTAGGTCCTGGTTTCTGATTATGGACACTAATCCTAGTAGGTTCAGGTTGCCTAAGGGGTAGTGGCTCACTACTGGGCTCATATTTAGGGATACTAATCCTATGGGATTCAAGTTGACTAAGGGAAACCTGACTAGTACTAGATTGATACCTAGGGGTTATGGGCTCCCTAGGCTCATAGGACAAGGGTGCAGATCTATGGGTCACAGGATTATAAGATCTGGGATCATAGGATTTGGGTTCAGCTGTATGGGTCTTGGGTCTACTGGACTCATGGGATATGGGTTCGTAGATTCTAGAGTCAGAGGATTTGGAGTCATAAGATCTATAGGTTGTGGGTATACTAGGCTTATAGGGAGAGGGTAAATAGGATTTATCTTCCTGGTCTACAAAATCGTGATTGGGTCTTCTAGGACTAACCTTAGGGATTGGGTCATGATGATGGGCTCTCCTAAGTTCAGTCTCAAGGTATGGATCAGGGTTTGGGGTCCACCTAGGTTCAGTATCATAGTATGGGTCATGACGATGGGCTCTCCTAGGTTCAACCTCTCGGTAGGGATCAGGGTTTGGGGTCCTCCTAGGTTCAGTATCATAGTATGGGTCATGACGATGGGCTCTCCTAGGTTCAACCTCATGATAGGGATCTGGGTTTGGGGTCCTCCTAGGTTCAGTATAATAATAAGGGTCATGGCGATGGTCTCTCCTAGGTTCAACCTCACGGTAGGGATCATGGTAAGGGGTTCTCCTAGGGTTGGGCTCCTTATATAGGTCAGAGTATTGGGTTCTCCTAGGATTTGACTCCCTATATGGGTCAGAGTAGTGGGTTCTCATAGGGTTGGGCTCTATGGTTTCACTAGGTTGAGTTGGGTTGAGGCTATTGGTCTGGATCAACTGAGTCATTTGGGTAATTAACTGGATAGACATCTGGGCCATTTGGTCTATAAGGGCTTGAATCCTAGCTTCCTGCTTATCCATGGGTTCAGGGAGATGGTGGACGAGATGGGACTCCTGATCTAATGCTCATGCAAGACTCGATCAAACTGACTATAGCTGACTAGACCTAGAGTCCAAAACTAGATGCTCAATCAGGGTGGCAAACTAGCCTATAGTAATCCTGTACTCAGCCAGGCAGGTGTAAGGGGAGTGTTAGGTCCCTGATTGCCAATCCTAGATACCAATCAGAGATTGGCCAGGTAGGCGGACCAGCACACAAGCCCTTCGGGATTGAATCCCTAAACCACCATTCTAGACATTGAGCACAAGGCACATACAGGTTAGCTTGACACAATGATCTGACACTTAGCCCGGACCCGACCAGTTGGTGTCCCTAGCCTGCTAGGGCAAATTAAGTCTAGTTAATTTTAGGTTAAGGCTTGGGACCGAATGCAAGGGATGTGGTTTTAGGCTAAGGAGAGGTGATCAAATCCTCCCCCCATCTGATATAGCAATAGTGCCCTTAAAAGTAAATTATGCAATGATGGTAGGTAGATAAGGATGCAAATTAGGGTTTAGATGTTTTTGGTATTTTTGGAGAATATGTAATTTTTTTTTATTTTGGTATTTTATTAAATAGAAGAAAACTTGCAAATTATGTCCTAATAAGCAGGAAATATACTAAAATTAAAAGATATGCAAAAGATGCTAAACAAAATCCTAAAACTTCCAAACTTGTCTTGCTGAAAAAATAGAGCCAGAAATTTGCAGGCTGTATTTTGGCTTGCAGAAAATTCACAGGTCGAAATAAAATCTGAAAAAATTCTTAAAATTATTGTGAATTATTATGAATCCAGAAAAATAAATTTTAAAATTTTTAGAGTTTTTGTCAGGGAGAAATAATTTAAATAATAGAGCATATACAGACTAAAAAATTGTAGAAAATAAGCCCTAATCTAAGCTCTGATACCAAATGATGCGGGACTAATATTCATGCAATTCTTTTTGTATATTTTATATGTGGGGTTAGGTGATTAATTCCTGAGTTTCAGATAAAAATTAGTTGTAGAAAATTTTGTATGAATTTTTGAAGCCAAGCATGCAGATTAGAACCTAGAAAGGTACTAAAGAAGGATCGCCGGGGCTGAGAAGCCTCGATTAGGGCAAGTTCTCCTACAATATAAAGACTGGAGGTAGAGGGGGTGTACCTGACAACATCTGAAGTGCCCGGTGAAGATCGCAGTGAGGGGATCTCTCATTCCTCAATGGATGCGGCCTGAAAAATCGAGCCAAAGACCTGTGGATACCCGGCTTTCTGCTCGGTGGTCTGATTGAGGCTTGGCTGGAGTCGTTGGATTCGTAGGAACTCGGGGACCTGCAAACGACCTGTCAAGGGTTAGAAAACTCAAAGGAGATCAAGAAAATAAAGGAAAATAGCAAAGGAAAGAAAGTTTTGGAGGGGCTGGAAGGATGGTTGGCGGCAGGAAGATGATTGCAAACACCGAGAAGAAGAACTCTCAAACCCCTTTATGCACACAGTAGGGTAATCACACAAAGCAATAGAAGAACTCAAGGTTTATTTCATATATCAAAATCTCCCTTCATACAAGAGGCTAGGGTCCTTTAAAAAGACCCTTAACCTTGGGCTCCAAGTAAGGGCACATAAGTCTTTACATAAGAATCATTTTCCCTCTCAAACCCTAGCTAGAAAATAAGGAAACATTAGGTAGAAAAATCCCTAAGAATTCTCTTGACTTGGCCAACACTCCAAGGATGTCTAGGGGGCGTGTTGGGCTTCTAGGAGAAGCAAGAGGCCCGCCCAAAGGGGCTTGGGTGCATGGGTTTGGGCCTCTGGAAGCTAGGGTGGCCTGGTAGCCAGGTAGCAGGAATATTCCCTGGTATCTTGCTTCTTAGGGGCTTGGGTGATGGGGATATCATCCTGCACGAATCTCGGAGCAGCATGAATTTCGGAGCAGCAAATAAATTTGAAAAAATAAATTTAGGATTTATCTTTTATTTAAAATTTAAATTAGGATTTTGTTGGTTATGATTGAGATATGGATAGGCTTATCTTATCCTATCTTTTATTTGAAATTTAAATTAGGATTTTTTTGGTTATGATTGAGATATGGATAGGCTTATCTTATCCTATCTTATATTTAAATTTGATTCGTTCTTATCTTTTTATCTTGTATTCAAATTCAAATGAGGGTTGGAAAATCTATAAATACCACCCTCAGCCTTTTGTAATAGGAGGATGGAAAAGAAAAAATAAAAATTTTCTTCTATGTGAGTTCTATGTGCCTAAGTGGTAGTTCTAAATTCCTCTCCCTATCCCACGCCAACCCTACTTTCTCCTCCTCCATCTCCAACGCCTAAGACACTCTTCTTCTTCTCCAATCTCAAGCTAGCTCTTCAATATCTAAGGTTGATCAAGAAGACCATCACAAGGAGGCCGGCCAAATCCATTTCAAGTGATCTACCATGGCGCCAAGATTATTCTTCAACACTGCTTCCTCGACTCTTCTTTAGTTTCTCCATTTCATGACTAACGTATTTTACCAAGTTCCTAATCTCAAGGTTTCTTTGTTGTAGGGTTCTCCGGGATTCCGAACTCAAGAGGAAGGAATTATTTGCCATAATCCAGAAAACAAGAAGGGCCCTCAATTTGTAGTATGGTCTTGTCATTTGGGAGGTCTCTTCATGAGTGATCTTGATCTACTTGAAAGATTAATGCTAGGTATGTTCTAGTATCGATTAGGTCTGAAATATTAAATTTGCCTAGCTTAACTTGTGTGGTTCGAATCTTATTCCTATTTCTTTGTTATTTTGATAGTCTTATTAATTAGGTTTACGTTTGATCGTTCGAGTTCTCTTTATTAGACCTCCTTTGATACTATATGCTGAACTAATCATATGCAAATAAGAAATTGCTAAGTTAATCTTTGCTAATCTCCTTTAGGGTTGCATAGTTGCATTCTCATCTTGCATGTCCCCACCATTGGGCTTGGTGCTTGGACTTGATTTCTTTGGGCTAGGATGCAGATGGACCTCTAAAATCATGGATGCCTTGGTATATGAATATATTTTGGCATCTGGAAGGGAATCTGGGCATCTGGAGGGCATCTGCAAGGAATCAGAGTTTTCTGAATTTTTCCTCCTGGGGTTTTCAAATCTTCAAGCTGGGTTGGACATGGGCTATACTTCCATGTCTTCAATCTGGTTGGACTTGGTCTTCACTTGTATGATGTGGTCTTCAGTCTTCCATATGGTTGAATAGGACTTAAAAAAATAAAATTAGCTCGACATGAGCTGACTAACACTGGACTGAACTAGCTCAACATGAGCTGACTAGTACAGAACTGAAACTCAAAAGACTCAAATAACAACTAAAATGGATTCAAATGGGCTAAGCCCTTATTACAGATGGACTCATAAATTATTGATCAATTCACAGAGGGTTGAAAAGTCTCTGTCTTATTCTGGTGCCTCCAGTGTCCCCACCATAGCCCCTTCGCCGGGCTGGGCTCCCTAGGAGCAATAGGGCCGCCCGCCAAAGCTGAGCTCCGACCTCCACCGGGTCGGTACCCGCTGGGTCGGGATGCCTAGGCCGGAGCCGAGTACGAGTCCCCATCCAAGGCGAATCCCTTGAGGTCGGGCCCCGTGGTCAGGAGTCGAGCTCAAGGCTCCTCTGCCACGAGGAGCCCCACTTAGGTCGGATCCCCTGGGCTGGTCGGCACCCCGTCCATCTCCGTCAGGTCGAGCTCGTCCGAAGCTGAGCATCGCTGGTCCAGAGTCGAGCTCAGCCCGCCTCCGCCCAGTCGAGCCACCTTGAAGCGAGCCCGACGGAGGCGGGCCCCACCTTTCCAGCTCGGTCCCCAACTCAGACAGAGGCACCAACCACCAAGAGTGCGGCACCTCCTCTCCAAGGATAATGGTGAACCTCCCGAGGGCCATACAGCAGTGCCCGCCATGCCGCCATTAATGCCCACGGCCGTCACTCACACTAGAAAGAAAGGAAACTCACATCAAGGCGCCATACCCTCCACCGACCTGCCATACGACCAGGGAAAAGATCCAACCGGAGGGTGCGGGTCCCAAGAACGGTGGCCCGCCAATTGAGGCCCTGCAGGCTTCCACCAGAGGGAATGTCAGAGGTATATAGAAGCTTCCCCGGCCATCTGACAGAAGAGGCATCCCGTCTACAGCACGATACCTTGTCGCATACGTCTGACAGCATGGGAAGATCCCGAGGCAAGCCAAGGTAAAAGACCCAGCCAGGGCAAGCCAAAGGGAGGTAACAAAAGCAAACACAAAAAAAATAAGAGAGAGAGGCCAGAGGGGGACAACCACCTCGGCCACCATCGCTCCCAGTTCACTCTCATTTCCATACACACTACACTTACTTCTAGCGTGGAGCTCATCCAAAGGGGCTCGACCAGGAGGATTTGTTCCCCTGGATCGTCACTGACTTGACCGTTGGAGCGCCCCCGCTGGATCCCCAGCCTGGGTCACTGACGTTGTTGGTTGCGGTCCCAAGGCACCGGAGGCATCCCGAGCGAGCAGACGCATGACCCTCGATACCATCAGCAGCTACGGGCCACGACGATTCGGGCTACAACAAATATATTTAAGTAATATATTAAATATATCATCTATTTAATATATATATTTTATATTAAATTTATTTAATATAACAATATTTTTTATTTATATAAAAATATAAAATATAAAATATATTTTTATATTTTTAATATAAAAAATATATATATTTACTAAATGAATAAAATATAGATTTGATTTAGAGATATTTTGAAAAATTGATTTTATATTATGTAATATTACATGCATGTATCAAATATAATAATCTATATTACCTACAATCAATATTGCTAGTAATCCATATTATTGGCAATCTACGTTATCTTTTAAGATTGTCTAATAATGCACCAAATATAATCTAAGATTTTTTGGTTATAAGTGATTCCATAAATCAAAACTCGTTAAATAAACAAAAATCTAAGTGAAAACCTTTTAACGTACTAAGAAAAAACTACATGTAAAGCCATAGCTAATACATACACATAAGATACTTCTATAGGGAGACAAATTACGCTAAAAAGACTACATTTTTTTATTTAAAGCTATGACCTTTGTTGACGCTGAATCTCCATCAACCGGATGGAGTGATCCTTCCGCTGGGCCACTACGAACCAGAACCTGCAAAACAGATCCCTGATCGGAGGTTTTCCGATGGGGGACACTCCGATGCCAAAGTCAGGAGAGACTCAAACAGCAGCAGAATGGAAAGCTTATAGAACCAAAGATGGAAAAAAAGGAATTCGAAAATGTCAAGGAAGAGAGCCCAGATCCCCTGAGTATCTCCTCTTACCAGTATTTATAGGCTCCAACGTAACTACTTATGGTTATGGAGGTTGACAAGCGCAACCACTTCATAACTGCAAGTAGTGGCTGTCGGAAAAGCCGTTACCCGGGGTTTGTTCAATCTGAGGTTTCAGACCACGTGGACGGTTGCAACAACCCAAACAGATTTCAACTGTTTGTCCAAGAAATCCACGTGCTCCAGAATCCTCCTTCTTTAAGCATAGATCCGAAGTGAGCTTTACATTATCTTTAGTAGCACTCCTGAAGGGAACGTCAGCTTCATACTTCGAATCTTTCTTAGATGTGATAAAAATAAACACTTACAATCTTTAGGTTGAAGGAATAAAGTCAAAGATATTTGCCCAGAAGATCAAGTCTTCAGATCAAGACAATTGTACGAAGCCGAAGACATTCAACATCGTCTTCGGACTGAGATAATAATACGAAGTCGAAGACTCAGAGTATAATATCCTTTAGACAATAAGCCAAAGATAATAAGCATGGTCTCCGGACCAAAATAATAATACGAAACCGAAGATATAGAGAAAGCATCCTGGATCATAGATACGAAATCGTAGACTTTAGGCATAATCTTCGGATTAATATGGATGCACGAAGCTGAAGATAATAAACATTTTGCTTCCTAGAAAGTTAAGCATGGTCTTCGAGTCGAGATAATGATACGAAGCCGAAGACTTAGGGTTAATAACAAGAAGACAACAATGTAAAGCCGAGACTCCTTTTACCATCTGATATAATTAATAAAATAAAGAATAATTAATTAATTAGAATAAAATAGGGATATCATAAGAGCTGTCCCCCACTCCCAGTTTCAAAATGATTATATTTCAAAAAATGGGAGTATTTCAATTTTGTCTTCTAGTGATAACCGTTGAACAATGATGGCAGAACCCTGACCTGCTTTTTGCCATAACTACCTGGTGGTGCAATAAAACGTGGCAAAAACACGTGTCATCCTACCACAGGCGGCCTCAAAAGAGAATGCCTTGATTCTGAAAAATCTCGAAAAATTCCCAGAAAAGAGGTTTGTATTTGACAGGGAATGGACACGTGGCGGTCATCTTGAACGTGGAAATCTCATTGGCATGATCTCAGCCAATACTGAGATTTCACGCGGATCGCCACAACTTGTCTCATTAATGATTTTTCTAAAGAGACATACCCATGATCGAAATCGCCGATATAGTGCACGATCGCTTAGTCCTCCGAACCGTCTCGAAGACCCCCCTTCTTCACCTATAAAAAGAGAGGGGAACTTGAGAGAAAAACTTTCGTTCGCACTCGTGCTTTTGGATTTCCAGTTTTTCCTGCAGTCTGTCGTCTTCCCCAGTGGTCCGGTCCACCATTTTTGTTCTTTCACATGTTAGAGATCCTTCTTCCCTCCTATTTCCTCATTCCTTTCAATGTCGGGGTCCTCCTGAAGTTCTTCCTCCAACTCTAGCAGCGGTTCACCGGCAGGTGAAGCGGGTAGGGCTCTACTCGAAAGAGAGACTGCTAGGGTCCCGTTGGGAGGTGGTGTTAGTAGGAACCTTCATGGTGAAACCCGTAGGGGGAGAAGTTCCCATAGAAAATGGAGTCCGGAACGATCACCGGATTCCGTTCAAAGTTTCTTTATCCTTGCCAAAATAGAGGAAATTAAACAGTGTTACCACATTCCACGTACCTTCAATATGATTCTTCCACAGTCCGAAGAAAGGGTAGACAAGCCTCCCATTCGATCCATAACCATATATGAAGACCATCTCAAAGCGGGTCTTCGGCTTCCCCTTCATCCTTTTTTCGTGAAAATTTTTAACTTGTATCAGATAGTCCCGGCTTAGCTGACCCCCAATAGTTTTAGGAATATCTGCGGGTTCTTAGTGCTTTGCAAACTTAGAAACGTAGAGCCGAAGACATCCCTGTTCACTTCCTTATTCATGTTGAAGAGAGATTTTCACGGCAAAGGGTGGTGGGTCATAGGTCCTCGGCCTGGCCGAAGACTGCTAAAGGGAACCCCCAGTGCGATACATGGATGGAAGCCTTGCTTCTTTTTCGTGTATTATACCCACTGGGATTTCAACAATGAGTGGTCGGCTCCACGTTTGGACGCGAACGCCGGTAAGAGGATTTGAAGGCCGATGCCAAAGATTTTGATACCTTGTCGGAACCGGAGATCCCTTCCCTTCAGGAGCTGCTGAGGGAAGAGAATCTTCACCGTACTCATATCAGCGAAGTTCCGACGTTAGGTATAGAATAAGTGGTCTTCGGATTTTTCTTGCTTCTCTATATGTGCATGCATACAATCTTCTTGTTTCCAATTACAAGTAAGAAAATGAAGCCTCAACTTGATAAGGTTAGGCAAGCCTCTAGAAAAAGGGTGGTAGCCGCTCCCACAACAACCACCGAAGTCCGGAAGAAGAGAAGGGCAGAGGAGGGTTCTAGCGCGCCTCCGATTAGGCCCGAACTAGATGAAGACACTCCTTCTACTTCTCCGGTGCCAGCTGGCTCCACCAGAAGCTCGCCTCCGAGGACATCCCCTCCGAGGAGCCCTCAACACGCGCCATCCATGGGCCAGCGAGATATAAACTTTAACAAAGGATCTGTGATTGCCCCTTCGGAAGACAGAAATCAAGAGAGGTCAAAATACCGATCTGAAGAGGATCCTAGATGGAACGCCACTTCGAGAGGGTTTAAAAAATCCTAAACTGGCGAGAGAGTTGTTGAAGCGCACTCTTCGCCCAAAGGACTGGAAAACTGTCAAGTCCCGGTGCATCGAAGAAATCTCGAACTCGGTGTTCTCCTCCACTTTGAATGTAAATACTCATATATTGTGTTGCACTTAGGTTTACAATTACTAATCTTTCTCTTTGCTATTGCAGATGATGCATAACATTACACATATAGAGGAGAGCATTTTTTATTTTCGAATAACTTATAGAAAGATGAAAAAAGAAATAAAAACAGCCAAAGCCGAGAAGGCTATAGCCGAGGAGCAAAGACAAGCTATGGAGGAGATACTCGTCCAAAGTGATGCTTCGGTTCAAAATTTGAAAACTGAAGTGGAGAAAATCCAGTCAGAACATGATGAACAAGAGGCAAGATCCAAGAAGAGGAAAGCCAAGATTCGGTCCTTAGAAGTCTCACTTAAGGAAGCAAATGAGCGTTCCGAAGAAGCTTCCAAAAGAAAGGAAGAGGCCATCCAAGAAAGCCGATCTTTAAAAGATCGATTGGAGAAGGCAATAGAGAACTATAAAGCATCTCCGGCCTTCGAAGCCGAAATGGTTGAAGCCGGGACTCATAGCTTTCGAGGAGGCTTCAATGATGGAGTAGAAGAGGTGCAAAAGCTTTATCCAGACTTGGACATTTCAAGCATCCAACTGTTTGATCTTGAGAGTCCAGCTACGCCTGAACTCCAAGCGGACTCTGAAGCACCAACAACGACTGAAGAAGCAACAGGTCCGACAGATTTAACCGTTGAAGCTCCCCCAGGAAATTTGTAACTTTTTCTTCTTTTTGGAATGTAAGAGAACCATTGTCAATGAAAACTTTTCAGAATTTCTACTTGCATGTGATAGAACAGAAATTTTCTTAAGTATAAAGTCTTCGAACAAATAAGAACTCTGAAGCATAATGCGAGAAATTATATCCTTTACACAGTTTTCGAACTTAGTGTACAAGAAATCCAAATAATAATTCTCTCAAATTTGAGTTTGTACTAAGTCTTTGGACTTAGAATAAAAGAAATTCAGATAATTAAGAATTTCAAATACATAAAGATCAAGTCTTAGGACTTGAATTTATACTAAGTCTTTAGACTTAGGATAAAAGAAATCCAAAGAATAATCAAGTCTCTTGGACTTGAATTTACACTAAGTCTTCGGACTTAGGATATAAGAAATCCAGATAATTAAGAATTTCATATACATAAAGATCAAGTCTTTGGACTTGAATTTACACTAAGTCTTCGGACTTAGGATAAAAGAAATTCAAAGAATAATCAAGTCTTTTGGACTTAGGATAAAGAAATCCAGACAATAATCAAGTCTCTTGGACTTGAATTTTGCACTAAGACTTCGGACTTAGGATAAAGAAATCCAGATAATAATCAAGTCTCTTGGACTTGAATTTTGTACTAAGTCTTCGGACTTAGGATAAAGAAAATTCTTGAATCATTTAGGGATTAAGATAGGCTGATCGGACCTATCTCGGCATTTCATGAGATGGATCCGGAGATCATCCTCATGCTTTTTTGCATTGGAATTAAGACAGGCTGATCATGCCTACCTCGACACTTCGTGAAGTAGTTCCGGAGATCATCTTCATACCTTTTTAGATTAAGATGGACTATTTTGAGCCCAACTCGGTACTTTGTGAGGTAGATCCGGAGATCATCCTCATGCCTTTAAAAGAAATAAGATAGGTTAGACGTGCTTACCTTGGCAGTTCACATAGTAGATCACAGAGATTACCTCAATGCCTTTAAAAAAAATAAAATGAAGAGAAATACATTGAATCTGTATCAATGACCTTGAATGAAACCTTTATTGATAATATTTTCGAAGATTTTGTACATTCCATGGTCGAGGTAACAAAACCCCTCCTAGAGTTTCGAGCCGATAGGTCCCAGGTCTAACGACCTCTTTGATCCGGTATAGCCCCTCCCATGTAGGAGAAAGTTTACCTTGTTTCGTTGGCCTTGATACTTCAGACTTTCGTAAAACTAAATCTTTTGAGAGAAAGACCCGTTCTTTTACACGATAGTTGTAGTATCCTACAACTTTTTATTGGTACATAGCCATTTTTAACTGTACCCGAAGCCGTGTGCCTTGTAATAAATCCAAGTCAATTCTTCAGCGTTCAGAATTTTTGAGCTCTTTAAACTGATCAATCCAAAGAGAATGTAAAGAAACCTCTAAGGGAAGAACCGCTTCGGTGCCATAGGACAGGTGAAAGGGAGATTCACCAGTGGCTGTTCGAGGGGTGGTCCGATATGCCCAGAGAACTAAGTTCAACTCATCAGCCCACGATCCCTTAGCATCATTCAGTCTAGTCTTCAGACCATGAAGGATAGTCCTGTTTGTTAATTCAACCTCTCTGTTGCACTGAGGATGCCCTACCGAAGTAAGTTTATGATGAATATGAAACTGAGTGCAAAAACCTTTGAACTTTGGATTATCAAATTGCCTTCCATTGTCAGTTATGATAGAATATGAAATTTCGAAATGGAAGATAATGAAGTTCCTTACAAAGTTTTCAACTTTTGCCTCTGTAATTTGTGCTAATGCTTCGACCTTAACCCATTTTGTGAAATAATCAATAGCCAGAATGAGAAACTTCCGCTGCCCGGAGGCTGGAGGAAATGGACCAAGAATGTCCATTCCCCACTATGCAAAAGGCTAAGGAGCTGTCAACGGAGTCAATTGACTAGCAGGCCATCTTTGTACATTGGCATATCTTTGGCAATGATCACATCTTCGAACAAATTCTGCAGAATCCTTCTGGATAGTTGGTCAATAATAACCTTGATGGATTATTTTGTATGCCAAAAACCTGCCTCCTAGATGATCTCTACCTATCCTTTCATGCAATTTTCTGAGTGCATAATCCGCATCGGATGGGCCTAAGCATTTTAGTAAAGGTTGCGTGAAAGACCTTTTATACAATGCTTCATTCAGGATGATATATTGAGAAGATGTCCACCGAAGCCGTTTAGCTTCTAATTTGTCTTCAGGCAAGACACCGTCCTTTAAGAATTTGAGCATCGGATCCATCCATGAAGGTTCATGTTCAACTTGACAAATTTCAGCTGGGGATTCTGATATGCTAGGATCTTCAAGATATTCCACATAAGTTCTCCCAAGAGAATCTGGTGCGGTGGTTGCAAGTCTGGAAAGAGCATCTACCCAAGAATTTTCTGTTCTTGGCACATTAACAATTTCAAAATACCCCAACTCAGATATCAGGCTTCGGACCTTTTCTAGGTATTGAATCATATTTGGATTTCGAGCTTCAAAATCACCTTTCACTTGATTCACTACCAGCTGTGAATCGGAGAAAACTTTGACTCTTTTGATCTCCAATTTTTTGGAGATTCTAAGTCCAGCAATGAGTGCTTCATACTTTGCCTGATTATTTGATGCTTAGAAAGAAAACCGAAGAGCATATTCAATAACCTACCCATTCGGACCAGCAAGAATTAAACATGCACCACAACCGTTGGCATTTGAAGCACCATCAACATGTAACATCCAAATGAACTCCAGATTGTCTTCGTTACCTTCTTCTATAACTCTAGGATGGTCCTCTTCGGATTCCCATGTGCACTCAGCTATAAAATCAGCTAAAAGTTGTGCCTTCATTGCTGATCTAGGTTGATAATTAATATCAAACTCCCTCAATTTAACAGCCCCTTGGCTATCCTCCCAGAGGTATCATGACAACGAAAAATGGCCTTCAAAGGCTGATCCGTCAAAACCACGATAGAATGAGCTTGAAAATAAGGCTGAAGTTACTTTGCTGCTACCACAAGCGAAAAGATAATCTTTTGCACTCTAGGGTATCGGACCTCTGCCTCATGTAACACTTTACTAGTGTAGTAGATTGGTTTATGCACGTGCTTGGTGTCTTTCCGCACCAAAACTGAACTAACTGCCTCATCAGTGGTGGATAGATATCAGGAGAGTGTTTCTCCTTCACAGGGCTTAGAAAGCAATGGTGGGCTTTCCAAATATTCCTTCAATTTGTCAAAAGCGACTCTGCTATCTTCTGTCCACTTAAAATTTTGAGTCTGATGTTGAACTTTGAAGAAGGGTAAACACCTTTCTGCAGAGCGAGAAATGAAACGGCTCAAAGAGGCAATTCTTCCTGTTAGCCTTTGAACTTCTTTCTTGCAGGTAGGATGCCTCATAGTCCAAAGAGCCTGTATTTTTTCTGGATTAGCCTCTATTTCTCGCTTGGTAACCAAGTATCCCAGAAACTTCCCTAAAGTTACACCGAAGATGCATTTGGTTGGGTTTAGTCTCATCTGATAGTGTCTGAGAGCATCGAAAGACTTTTTTAGATCTGAGATGTGATCGGACTTGTGAAGGCTTTTCACAAAAATATCATCAACATAAGCTTCCATATTTCTCCCAATCTGGTTCTTGAAGACTTTGTTGATGAGCCTTTGAAAAGTTGCCCCAGCATTCTTCAAGCCGAATGGCATTACCTTATAGCAGTAAAGTCCCTTTTCAGTGATAAAAGCCATATTTTCTTCATCTTTAGGGTTCATTTGGATCTGATTATAACCTGAGAAAGCATCCATGAAGCTCAATAACTGATGGCCGGCGGTAGCATCAACCAACTGATCAATTTTTGGCAATAGAAAATTATCCTTTGGACATGCTTTGTTGAGATCAGTATAATCTATGCAAATTCTCCACTTGCCATTTGACTTCTTCATCATGACTACATTAGCAAGCCAACTTGGATACTGAACTTCTCTTATGAAGTTAGCTTTTAATAATTTGTCAACCTCTTCATCAATAACCCTCCGCCTTTCTGGGACAAATTTTTTCTTCTTCTGCCGAACGGGTTTATAATTGGGAGAGACTTCTAGGCAATGTGTAATTACATTGGATGGGATTCCGGGCATATCTGAAGCTGTCCAAGCAAAAATATCAACATTATCTTGAAGAAAGGAAATTAACTTTACCTTTGATTCTTCATCGAGCAAACTGCCAATTTGTAGCAGCTTGGTAGGATCGTCTTCGGATAAAGGTATGAAGAGTATTTTTTTTCACCGGTTCTCCACCATCTTCGGACTCATCTTGGGGATCTAGCTGATCAAGTGTTAGCGATTTGGTCAGTTGTATGTCTTGAATTGTCAAACATTGATGAGCAACACTTTGATCTCCTCTTACTTCTCCGATGCCCGTTCTGGTAGGAAATCGTACCAAGAGATGGTATGTGGAAACAACAGCTCGGAATTTGTTCAGTGCCGGACGCCCCAATATTGTATTATAAGCCGAAGAGGTTCTAACCACAATAAAATTGATGGGAAGGGTCTTTTGGTGTGGTTCAAACCCAAAAGTCAGAGGTAAAATTGTTTCTCCTCCTACCCCAACTTGATTTCCACCGAAGCCCGTAATTGGAATGAGAGAGTTTCGCAATCTATGCCCAGATAACTGCATTCGATCAAATGCATCATATAGCAAAACATCAACCGAGCTTCCATTATCAATCAAAATTCATTTTACATCAAAGTTGGCAATGACTACCGAGACTACTATAGGGTCATTATATGGGAGTTGAACTCCCTGAATATTCTCATCGGAAAATGTGATGGAGTTTTTTCCCTTAAATCTCTTCGGAACATTTTCTTCAGCTTCGACATTCTAGGTTGATGACCGATGGAGCATTCTAACATCTCCACTAATTGGCTTCTGATGTAGTAGGTCGGCTTCATCGGATATCCTAGGAATAGTTATGGCTTTGGCTTGAGGCTCAGGGCGGTTGACATACTTTCCCAAATAGCCCCTCTTTATGAGATCTTCAATTGCATCTCGAAACTGAAAGCAATCCTCGGTATTATGGCCATGATCCCGGTGGAATCTACAGTATTTGCTTTTGTCCCTTGTTTTTTCTAGTGTCTTCAGGGGACGTGGCCTCTGGAAATACTTTTCTTTTTCTATTTCCAGCAGAATCTTCTTCCTAGGTAAGTTGAGGGGAGTATAAGTATCAAAGCGATTATTTTGCTGCCTGGGCCTAGGACTACGCCTAGGGGCCGAAGAGTTATTAGAGGAACTAGGCATATTTGGTCCTTTGGTATTCTTCTTCTTGGAAGGGAATCTCCCTTCTGCCATTCTTCGGCACGCTGCTTGCTCCTCAGCGGTTGAATACTTCTGAGCTCTTGCCAACAGTTCTGTATAGCTCAATGGAAACCTCTTGTCCAGGAAGAAAATAAACCTGGACGATTTCAAGCCTTTTTTCAAGGCAGACATTGCCACATGCTCATTCAGA
The DNA here is from genome assembly GCA_021397845.1 of Areca catechu. NCBI lineage: Eukaryota > Viridiplantae > Streptophyta > Magnoliopsida > Arecales > Arecaceae > Areca > Areca catechu. The sequence goes on from CM038039.1 coordinate 44,360,210, forward strand.
TTAGAGATTTCCAACGTGGCTGAGTTGAAACGGTGAACAGAGTCCTTCAAATTTTCTCCCTCTTGTTGCTGGAGAAGAAACAAGCTGTCGGTATTCCGCGGCATTTTCTAGCACGTCCTGAAGTGCGAGACAAACTGCCGCTCTAACTCAGAGAAAGAATGAATTATCTTTGGCAGGAGGCTTGAGTACTATATTCAAGCAAATCTTTTTAAAGTAGCAGGAAAGGCAAGGCAATAAAGAGCATCCGTAGCTCCTTGGACCATCATATGAGCTTTATAGCTCTCCAAATGGTCAAGAGGGTCTGAGGTCCCATCGTAAGCTTCCAACTGTGGAATCTTAAAATGCCTCGGGATAACTTCTGCCATTATATGATTAGAAAAACGGGGTTACGAGTTGAAGGATGTGACCTCATCACTCCTTCTCAGATCCACGACTCTTGCAATCTGTGCTTGCATGGATTTAAACCTCTCCTCAAACTCGTAATTGATCTCCTTCTGCCTATCCTCCTTCAAAGCGAGATTTCTAGAAAAAATAGAAGATCGCCGGACTCTTTTCTTCCCATTATGATCCCAGGCTTGTCAATCTGATGGAGAGGCATGGCGACCATGGGATGACCGGACTTGTGAAAAGCTAGGACTGATTTCCTGATGTCGACCCTCCTTCAAAGATTGATGACCGGAGGGTAAAACTGCTGGGGGTGGTGGTTGCCTTTGAACTGCAGCCTCATGTAGATGTTGAACCAAAGCTGTCAGGGCTTCAACTTTGTTCTGAAGATCCTTGAACTGTTGCTGGCCCACCATTATCATGGGGGGCCCTCCTTGATCTACCAGAAAATTACCTGTTGGAAGGCCATTTCCTAGTTGCTCATGGCTTGTGGAAGCATTTCGGGCTTTCCCTTTTACCATTTTTGCTCGAGTAAAGCTTTCCTTTGATCAAGGGAAAAATCGCTTCCCCTTCCTGGCGCGCCAATCTGTTGACGCTGAATCTCCATCGACCGGATGGAGTGATCCTTCTGCTGGGCCGCTACGAACCAAAACCTGCAAAACAGATCCCTGACCGGAGGTTTTTCGGCAGGGGACACTCCGATGCCAAAGTCAGGAGAGACTCGGGCAGCAACAGAATGGAAAGCTTATAGAACCAAAGATGGAAAAAAAGGAATTCGAAAATGTCAAGAAAGAGAGCCCGGATCCCCTGAGTGTCCCCTCTTATCAGTATTTGTAGGCTCCAACGTAACTACTTACGGTTATGGATGTTGATAAGCGCAACCACTTCATAACTGCAAGTAGTGGCTGTCGGAAAAGCCGTTACACCCGGGGTTTGTTCAATCTGAGGTTTCAGACCACGTGGATGATTGCAACAACCCAAACAGATTTCAACTGTTTGTCCAAGAAATCCACGTGCTCCAGAATCCTCCTTCTTTAAGCATAGATCCGAAGTGAGCTTTACATTATCTTTAGTAACACTCCTGAAGGGAATGTCAGCTTCACACTTCGGATCTTTCTTAGATGTGATAAAAATAAATACTTACAATCTTTAGGTTGAAGGAATAAAGTTGAAGATATTTGCCCGGGAGATCAAGTCTTCGGATCAAGAAAATTGTACGAAGCCGAAGACATTCAACATCGTCTTCGGACTGAGATAATAATACGAAACTGAAGATCCAGAGTATAATATCCTTTAGACAATAAGCCAAAGATAATAAGCATGGTCTCCGGACCAAAATAATAATACGAAGTCGAAGATATAAAGAAAGCATCCTGGATCATAGATACGAAACCGTAGACTTTAGGCATAGTCTTCGGATTAATGTGGATGCATGAAGCCGAAGATAATAAACGGTTTGCTTCCCAGAAAGTTAAGCATAGTCTTCGGGTCGAGATAACGATACGAAGCCAAAGACTTAGGGTTAATAACGAGAAGACAACAGCGTGAAGCCAAAGACTCCTTTTGCCATCTGATATAACTAATAAAATAAAGAATAATTCATTAATTAGAATAAAATAGGGATATCATAAGAACCTTTAATTCCATGGTTCACATAATTAGTGCTCCTACCTACCACCATAATTCCCTCCCTTTCTGGTGACCGACTCATCGAAATTAACGAGGGTCAGGAGGTCCCCATGGAAAAGGGGAGGAGGTGAGGAAGGGGTCATACCTGATCAGAAAACCTCGAGGGCCGATGATGGTGGAGAACGAGTGGTAGAGGTTTTCGCCCTTGAGGCCGATAGAGTAGTCGGCGTTGAACTCTAGCATCTCCTTCTAGATCTTCCTCCACGACGACGACACCGACGGCCGAATCCCGCCACAATCGCCGCCGGCGGGGCTCTGGAGGATCGTGGAAGAAAGATATCTGTCGCTCTCCACCGGCCTTCCTCTTATTTGAAAGAAGAGAATATCTAATTCTAATGCCTGGCAGGGGGTTGTAAGTAATAATGCGGTTATTAAGTTCGAATTGATTCCGGCATGTTCTGTGCCGGCGCTGGTACAAATTTGTCACTGCGAGGTGTTTTTTCAGCTTAGAACTTATCTGTAATTGTAGAAATATTTAGGACTTAAATACAAGATATATTAATATCGGCTCGCAGCGTGACAAATGCAGAACTTGCCAATGATTACTGTGCACCGTGGGGATACTGATATGAGAATGCATCATGCCCAATCTTGGGCTGATTCCGGCATGCGCCTCCCGACACTAGTTAAAATATGATAGAAGGAAATTTACAAATTACCCCTTATAAGTCTTGGGAAATTGGGACGTCGCCGAAGTTCATAGGTCGTGCCCTTTTCGGGAAAGTCAAGAACCTCTATTAAAGTGACACTTGGTCATGTAAGTAAAAGAAGGATATATCTCAAAAATTAATTTTCAAAATAACATATGATTATTTCTCCTCTACTTCTTCTAGCATACGGACATAGATCAAAATAGGCCAGCAACTTCGTAGGAGAGATACCTGCAAACATAAATATTTATAATTTTTTGTATATATATCTTTGTCAATATAACTATTATATATTTACCTTTCAAAAATTATTATTTATATAATACTTTCAAATGTTCTTATTTTTGCAAGAAAGTTTTTTTTTTCATTAGATTTTTGATGCATGGTATTAATGAATAACCATTTTGAATATTATTTGACATTATATGTTATCTTTTTTGCATTAATATTTTAAGATTTAATATTCTGTTTTTGTAGGAAAGAGCTAAATTTCTATATAATTTTTGTAAAGGTATTAATGCTGAGAGTAATGGAATCATTTTGTATGGTTATTTATTGATTCCATTAGTCAAAAGTGATAGAATTGTATCCATACAAAAACAGGAGGATTGAAGAGATAAGTCATAAATAATATTTTTTGAAGAATAAATATGTAACCAGTTATATTTGCAAGGATAAATAGATTAAAAAAAAAAAAAAAAAAAACCAAATATTTACAATCTCTTCGTTCTTGCGTTATTAGTTGGTATTGTTTCTCCCCTGGCCTAATATCCTGGCCACCCTAATCTTAAATGCGCGTTGCCAGTACAAAGAAGAGAGGAGAGAGAACAGAGGAGATGGTAAAAATAAATTGTGGATGCTAATTAATTTGTAACTTCAAAAGAATGTATATACCTCTCCTAGCTGATGATTCTCTCCACCTCACCACGTAACCCCACCGCCCCTCCCCTTCCCGTATATCGATCCCCACCCCCGAGATATTATTCCTCCTGACCTTGCTCCTTGTGGCTCTCGAGGGAACGAGTCATCCCATATTCTGCCACCCTTCCTTCTTTATCTCTCTTTCCAATATTCTCCAAGTGGGTCCACCACCCCACGGACCCCGCCCCTCCTGCTTATAAGAAGCACCCTTGCTAGCTGCCTTCCACGCCAGCCCACACGAAGTATAGAGTTCATAAGCTTGGAAAAGTCCTTTCCATCTCCCTTTAACTTAGACCCTGAGACCAACCAACTTCTCCCTCCTTTCCATCTCCCAACTCTCCCCCAAGCGATCTCCACTACCATTTTAATCTCATTCCCACAATAGTTCCTACTTTCTAGCTAGCTATCCCCATTAAACATTCTAAAAAGCATCACTTCCTTCATCAGTCTTCTTGTCTCTTAATCCTGAGATATGGCCTCCAGTTCTATGAGCCTCCCTCGCACCTCAGACTCCTCCTGGACCCTGAGGGAGAACAAGAGGTTTGAGGAGGCCCTGGCAAAGTATGAGGAGGGCACCCCTGACCGCTGGCACAAAGTGGCCCAGGCCGTGGGCAGTAAGTCTGTCCAAGAGGTGATGCGCCACTATGAACTGCTCATCAGGGACATCAATTACATCGAAACGGGCCGTGTGTCGTTTCCCAACTTCTGATCCCCTGGTCATAGGGGAGGCAGCTAGCAATGGACGGTAAGGACTAGAGGCAGTCTGTTCCATTCTTGCGTTCTCTTATTACACTCTCTTCCACTCTTCTCAGTTCTCACCCCTGACGGTTTCTCGGAAAATAAGACTCCAGTGGAGCAGTTGCTTTCAGTTGGGCAAAAAGGCCAACTCCGCCACCCCCAACTTTGGAGCTTTCTATTCTATCCCTTGACTAACTCACCAAGGCCACATCAAATATAATCTAAAACAAAATTTAGACCTAAACAAAAAGCATGGTTCCGATTAGCGACCTATACTATATAGTCTTTCCAAGCTTGCGGCTGGGTCGAGATCAATAATATGCATTTCTAGTCGCATTCACTTGTTACGCTTTATTCTTCCGTTCAGTCTTTCTGTCCTTTCTGAAAGCAAGCATAGTGATTATTTTTATTTTTTTTCTTCACAAAGTTTTCTCGTTTTAGAATAGTGTTTTATGAATCATTACTAAGCTGGGGTCTGATTGGTTTCTGATATCTTGATTTATTTGGCAGGTTGGAGTATCTAAAGCTTATAAAGTAATATATATATATATATATATATATATATATATCTGCATGGAATGGTAGGAATATTGCTCTTCGCTGGAGTACCAGATAGAAGCATATATGTAAGCCAACCTCAGTGGATCAGTTATCGCCGATCTTATAGCAGCCTGATGTCCCCCCTCTTATATATTCACCTGCCCCTTTCTTCCTATTGTAATTCCACTGTAGACTGAGAAGCATGTCTGGCTACTAGTTTGTGTACTTAATGAAAACAAGTTTGGTGTAATTCCATGTTCAAACTCTCTGTTCTTCAGGAGCAACTCTATTTCTTTGTATGGATATGGCCTAGCACTGAATGCTACTTCTGTATGAAATCTATTCAAGCTAACAATTCAACTGACTCCATAAAGAAGTTAGCTAGCCTAGCTCTCTAGATAGCTGAAGCCAAAAATCTATCTTGGTTCTCTTCTGGTCGGTTGCTTCATCAGTCATTGAAGACAGAATGAATTCAATTTTGGAATTGATTAAATCATAGAAATTCCAGTCAAATAGATACAAAGACCATGGAAGATTCCTCCAACTTGAGAAGGACCACTTAAATAATCCAAACCAATGCCAAAGGCATCCACCGGATATATGGCTATGATTTCATAAATCAGAAAGGACCTCTTCATTTCTTTTTCTTTCTTTCTTTTTTTTTTTTGACAAAATAAGTAGGCTAGGAGATAGCCACTTAAATAAGGACCACTTCATATATAGTAGACATACTTTGCAACTTGTTAGGGACTGGTCTCGTTCAAAATTTAACGGCCTCCCCGTCACTCAAATTTAGAAGCATATTTTATGTTATGTTCCGGTATCTCAGGAAGATTCCTATTACAACCAACAATGTTAATGTCAGCCGAGTGATCGATCATTTGAATTGACACGCCAGTCTAGATATTCCAAGAAATATAGTAGGGGTGGCCGAATGAATGATACACCTGTTTTTTGTTCCAGAGAGCAGATAACCATCTTCATAATATAACGACTAAAACTTCTTTTGTCCATTTATATTCACAGTCAAAAGTTTGGCACCAAGGAACTAGTTTAGCTATGGCTACATATTTGGAATTCTGAAAAGTTGCTCAGAATGTACCAAGAAATTTGAAAAGTTTCATTTAACAAATTAATAATTAAAATTTTAACAAATAATTAAAAAATTTACATATGTTATATATCCAAGGCTTTTTGAATATTAAAGCAATAATAGAATAAGCAACAAGGGCAAACAATATATAGCAAAAGCAACACTGCCAACAAAATATGCATACACATTAACTTGTAAGCCACAAGCGTTTCTTGAGTAAGATAGGTACAGTGGAGGATTATTTGACAAAGTAAAAAGTAGTGAATTATTTGATATTGCCCAATAATTTGGAGAAATACATTCCTATGCTTACATCTTGCCAAATGATGGCCATAATATTAATATATACTGATGGAGAGAATTTGTTCATCGTAAACAGTAAACATAACTATCCTTTGAATTTGTGTATAAATCAGATATTTATATTATTTTCTAAGCTAGCAATGTTTTGGACTTCTTGTATCATCAGGAGTATTATATATATGACATTAATAGAAGAAAGATGTTATCTTGATGGGAGAATAACTGACAATGAGAATGAACATGCATGAGGCCGTGAATTGCCAATAATAATGGTACTGATACCAATATAGAAATGTTATATCATACATAGATAGTATTTAATTAGAATTAGCTGTGAAGGTTTATGAGAGATAAATGTTATTTATTGAACAAAAAATTTGTATTTAGTAGTTGTATTATCAGTAGAGCTGTATCAACAGAATACAATATATTTCAGCCATTAAAAGAGCCATAGCATTTACTCCTTCCTGATCAGGTATCTTGTGAACCATGTTGTGTGTGACATGTAGAAAAAGCTAGACCACGTAATGGGATCATGCAAAAATTACAAATTGGTACTTAATAATTAAGGTATATACAAGGCAATTCGAGCTTGCATTTTGAGGCATCATCCTATTGCTTTTATTGAGATTCTTCGACAGCATTCTTTCTCTGCCTGCCTCTTTCACTTCCAACTTTAGAGGAGCTACTTTCTGGAATTTAGTAGTGCGAATATGCAAAAGGGTACATCAACTTGTAAAAGGTCCAGATCCAACATGCTTCGAATCTAGCCTTTGGATTCTCCAATATTCTCCAACTTACTAATATTTCATCCAGCAAAGATTCGGCGAAACCTGATATATATGCATCCGAGTTGTCAACTTTTCATCATCTAGAAGTTGCCGTGATAGATGCTGCTAACAATGATAAGTTGTAGAGAACTCCTGTCAACATATGTCCATTCATGGTCGTGAAAAGAGAAGGTTTCTCTCCACCTTTAATTGGTAAGAATACGCATGCCCATCAAATGTTTTCATCTACCTTCGAATGTTTTTTAATTTGTAATTCTACATATATATGGACAAACAGCGTTGAACACTAATTCTTTCTTTTGCATACTGATGTCGAGGTTCTTGGTTGAACTAAAGCAGTTTTCAAAATCCAAAAGCATGATCAAATTAGATTATTCTATCAATTAATTAACGTGCTACCAAGTCAACCAGAAAAACAAACGTAAGTGCATAAAAACTGTGCACTGCTGATAAGATGTTACATATTTTTAATCCAATCAAGCGTGGTAAAGGTTTTCTGATAATTGACTGGTGGAAATTAATTGGGTAGCATATGCTGTTGGAAAATAATTTGAAATCCATCTAGAAATGTCACATCCCGAACCGGTACCTTGGTTGGCCGCACGACACGACTGCACAAATCCTAGGACATTGTCCCGGAGACTATGCTATGCTTAAAATAAAAATTCTTAACACCTCCAGAAATTCAAAATAAATAATTAAATGCTAAACAAAATAAGTTTATAGTAATCAGGGGATCGACTTGTTCGATTACAAATAATGCAGCATTCATTGGTACCTGGGTTGGCCACACGGCACGGCTGCACAAATCCTAGGACATTGTCCTAGAGATTATGCTATGTTTAAAATAAAAATTCTTAACACCTCCGGAAATTCAAAATAAATAATTAAATGCTAAACAAAATAAGTTCATAGTAATCAAGGGATCAACTTGTTCGATTACAAATAATTCAGCATTGATTAGAAACAAAAATTGAACTAACTAATCATTCTAATTAATAAGTTTTGCACTAGAATTTCACATTCGATCCAACTCATACTCTGCATCCTATGACTCTAAAAGGAAAAAAAAAATGAGAGGGGTGAACTTTATAGCCCAGTAAAAATCTACATACACTAATATCAATAATAATATAATTTGAAAATAATAAAAGAATTATGAATATATCATGCATCCAAAGTAACTCAACATTACATATGATAAAATCATGTCTCATTATTATAATCCAATTCATTCAACAATCTTCTTTAGGATTTTTGACTAATTACAGTCATTCTCCAGTCTATGACTAACAATATTGAATATACTACTATGTACCTGCTCGTGGCTAGGCTATCCTTAATATATATATATACTACATATCTGCCCGTAATTAGGCCATCCTTAATATATATCCATATATTTATTCGTGACTAGTCTATTCTTAATATATATATCAGGTATTTGCCTATGGCTAGACCATCATCTCAATAGATATCCATATATCTACTTGTGGTTAAGCTATCCTCGATATATATATATATATATATATCATATATATGTCCATGGTTAAGCCATCTTCAATATATATTTATATATCTGCCGGTGACTAAGCCATCTTTAATATATATACCATGTATTTGCTCATTGCTAGACCATCCTCTGTTTAGCATGGCTAATCTTTTTTTTTTTTTCTTCCGATCATCAATTTATTAATCTCGATCATATTAGGAAATCACTATATATCAAATTAGGTTCCTTTTTAGATTTTTAATAGCCATTATTATATTCAAACCATCCAGAAAGCCATCAAGAGTAATATAATATATGATGTATAAAATATAATTAATCATACCAACAATCATAAATAAATAATAAATACAAGAACTCAAAAGCAAATAATACATGAATAATCATTCATACTAATAATCATGCCCAATGATCAAAACCATACAATGTATAAACTAATATATATCGATGATTATATCCAGAAATCTTTATCTTTATTGGTGATGAATTTAATATATCAGATATCAATCCATATCCGGGTCTTTGACCTAGATGCTAAGAAACTCGTCCGATATCCTCCTGTCAAAAAAATTATCCTCTTACATAATTAATCTTAATATTAATAAATAATTTTATGGTATAGCGATTATCGATTTAAAATTTATTATCAAGATTCATCAAAAGTTTACTCATCAATTTCTTGATCCTATCTTTACAAACTCCCTGGTTCTTAGAAGAATGAAAAGAATAGCTAGGGAAGGGAGAGGAGGGAAACTAAAGAAAAGGGAAATATAGAAAAAAAATAAAATAATAATAAGGGAAAGGGAAGAGAGGTTGATCTCTGCCTCTCTTCTTCTTCCTCCTCCTTAGGCCAAAACCTTTCCTCCATTCTTTCGACCACAGTGACCAAAGCCCATGGCTGGCCGCCTATTGCAGGTTCCAGCAATAGCAAAGCAATTCTAGTGGTGGCCTTAGCCACTGGTGATTAGTGGATCAAGAAAAGAGGAGGAAAAATAGGGGAGGCCTTGTTCTGCCACCAATCCGATGCTTCACTGGCTCAAATCCCATGGTGACCCTCTCCTCTAATAATCGAAAGAAAGGGAAGAATGAGGGAACCCAATTTACCTTTGTTGTGGGGGGATCTCATGGTGATTCATCGAAAAACCTCTAATATTTGCTGTCGAAATCAAGAAAAATTGAAATTTTTTTCCTCACCAACAATGGACGGATTTGGTGTAACACCCAGAAAAAAAAAAAAAAAAGGATTGCCGGCCCGCTTGCCGAACCGGCCGAACGACGCGCGCGAGCTGGTGCGGCGCGAGGAGCGCGGGGAGCGAGCACGCGACGCGCGGGCGGGCGACGCGCGAGCACGCAACGCGCGGGCACGCGGGCGGGCGACGCGCGAGCGCGCAACGCGCGGGCACGCGGGCGCGCGGTGCGCGGCCCGGCCCATCGCAGCGGGCGCGTGTTGCGCGGCCCAGGCCCACGCGCGCGGCGCGCATGGGCGCGTGGGCTCGGCCCAGCCCGAGCTGGCTGTCGCGTGGGCGTTTCCCACGCGTTTCCCAGGCGTTTCCCAACCGTTTCTCGCGATGTATGGCGGTCCATGGGGTTTCTGAGCGATCTGGACCGTCCGATCGTCCGATCGAACGGCTGAGATTGGTCCGAAGGAGTTTAGGCTTGATTAGGTGCTTTTGGATTCGGATTTGGACATGGTTTGAGATGTCGATCTCAGATCTGACGGCTAGGAATATATTTTAATGGTTTTGAACTTCCTAGGTTACGTTTGAGGTGATTTTGGATGGGTTTTTCTCCTCTTTTTAAACAGGACGTCGATAGGAAGCAGGGAAGAGCCTGCTGAGAGCCATAAAAGAGAGGAAAAGAGAGAGAAAGAGAAGGGAAAAGAGAAGATAAGAAGGAAGAAAGAGAAAGAGGAGAAGAGAGAGAGAAAGGGAGAGGGAAGGGATTTTGGTTTGGAAGATGAGGGAAGAGAAAATCGGGGGGGGAACCGATTTGATGAATTTATTTATTATTGTAGGAGATCAATCTTTTGAGCATAGAAGGATTTGGACGAATTTCGGGTATAGATTGATACTGGATATTTTGGATTAGCGGTTGAATGTAAGGATTCTGGACGTGATCATCAGTTTATATATTATTTTATATGCATGGTTTTGATCCGAGTGCATGATCATTGGCATGAATGAATTATTGTTGTATGGTGTAGTTGAGTTTTATGAAAAACAATATGATTATGGTTGTTATTATTTTATATTTTGGATATCGTGTTTATCGGATAAAAATTCTATTTTGATGATTTGGACCGTGATGTCGGTCAGTGGAAGAGTTGAGATTTCATGTTTGATATTATGGTTTTATCATTATTATTATCGATATCTCATGCGTGATGTTATAAAGAAAATTGATATCCGGATGGGTTGGACCATGATACCGGATTGCTAAATAGGTTGAACCATGAAACTGGATATCGAATGGGTTGGACCACGATATCAGTTATTAAAATGGGTTGGACCATGATAGCGGTTATCGAGTGGGTTGGACCACGATACCGGTTATCGAGAGATCATAAAAAATATGTTTTGACAAATGTTAATGAAGTAAATACGGTATTTGGTCTAGTCATGCTATGGTTGCACCGTGGTTATACAGCCTGAGCCACGGGCTTTGTACGTGGGAGCCGGCCACGCGCGGATAGTACGTGGGACAGCCGAGCCACGGGCTTAGTACGTGAGCATGACCGACCATAGTATGCATGGTCGCTTTAAGGTTGCCAGTCATGGGCTGGTACATGACCGTGGCTAGACCAGAACCCTAAAGATAAAGGTGCAATAATGAGAATATTAAAGGAAAAATGCAAAGTTATCAAAGTTTTATAATACATGAAGCTTAAATCATTTAATTGAATGACATAATATAATGGTATTTTGCTATTTTAGAAATGTATATTATTACTGGTGTGATCATATGAAAATTTTATTGGGCTGTAGAGCTCACAACCTACTTTATTCTTTTACAGAGTCGTGCAGATACTCGGCTTGATGATGAGTGAGATTTTCTTGAAGTAAGTGATTCTTGTGTATCCAGGTCTTGCATGATCTCTAGGATAAAATCTAGAATTTATACGATCGATTGCATACCGATTCCGATACTAGCTTCGGGACGTGACATTTGGAGTATGGCCAACAAAGGGATGGGGGGCCTTTTTATAGTTCAAAAGCCTAGCATTTTGAAATTGTCTTAGAATCCTTTCCGACGACAATACCACAGGAAAGAGCGGAGAAACTTTTTTCCCGACGCTAGAGAGAAGCGTCGTGGCGCCCCGCCAACTTCCGGACGCTTTTTTCGCGCGTTGGCAAATGGTAGTTTTTAACGACGGTTTTAAGCCTCCGATCCCTTCCCATTTCCGTTCAGATCGATCCCTAACCCTATTCCTAGCCGCCGGCACCTCTCCCTCCCTCCCTCTCTCCATTATCTGCGGATCTCACCGGATTCCTCCCATTTCCCTTCGGATCGATCCCTAACCATATTCCTAGCCGTCGGCACCTTTCTCTCCCTCCCTCCCTTCATTCTCTGCGGATCTCGCTGGATTCCTGTAAGGATTGAAGCAAGCGAAGTGAGGGAAGCCACCGAGAGGCCTAAACGAGAGAAGAAGTAGGCTTTTCCGGCCGTCGGACCATAGGAAACCGGTGGGCTTTTTTTTCTTGATATCGAGCTAGATCAAGGTAAGACTCCTTCGATTCGTTTCCTCATGCTTCTATTTTCTTTCTATTACATCAATGGTGTTTAAATTTCGTTGGTATGGAGTGGAATGAGACTAAATCGTTGGAATGGATGGGAATGGAGGGGATGTCTTTCCTCTGTTTTTTCCGTTGTTCCATTTTTCGTTGGTTTTTCCTTTCCTCTGTTTTTTCCGTCCTCACGAGTCTCAGTCGGGTGGGAGGCTTGAACCGGCTGAAGGGGGGACCCTTCTGAGTGGAAGGGATGGGAAGAGCGGAGGAAGCAGGGTGGTGGAAGGGAGGGTGGGTCTGTGACATGGCTTGCAAAGAAGACTTTTAGGAACTCAACCAAAAAAAAAGGAAGAAGAAGACTTTTAGGTGTTCCTGGTCATTACCACGGATTTCTTCAGGGTCATTTCGGAGTACAACTGCGAGGTTAGTCGTGCCTTACTTTCTCTTAATCCTTTGCCTTCTATTTCATGTTTTTGTTACTTTTCTTTTTTCATCTATTTATATGTTATGATGTTTGTTTGGGGATTTCTTAATGTATAGAGTGATATTCATGAAATTCCTATCTTATGACCATTATATTGATTATTACATTGCTAATATTCTACATAGAACAAACAAAAGCACTTTCTTTTCACCAGTAAAGGGAGCAGAAAAGTTACTTCATTAGTTGCTTGGAAGGTTGTCAAGCCAAAAACTTCATATTCTGTAGCAATTATTCGTTATGAGTCTGCAAGTAGGCTATTAGGTCTGCCATTTTTTTAAAAAAAATTGCAGTTTATGTGAAGTGCTCAGAAGAACTGTTTGATTTTGGTGATTACATGCATTTTGGTAGCCTAATTGCAATGCTCCCATTTAAATACCGGAGAGAATAAATGCTGAAGTTGTATATAAGGATTTCTTAGCCCAGCAGCTAACTTCCTCACACACACAAAAAAAAAGAGGCAAACTTATTTTGTTTTGTTTGTTTCCTTAGAGATTGAGCTACAAGAGCACTAAAATGTATTTAGGCAATGTAAAACAGGAAAAAACATCTGAAATGCAGTTATGATTTGAAGATGCTACTGTCTAGGGCTTCTTTTGTCAGTTTACTTTGTGAAGCATAGTACATGATCTGTTTCTTAGTCTCCTCTGTAGTGTAATTTTAACAAACTTGCCAATATTAATTGCTGTTTATCATTGAGTATCACGCCGAACCAAATTTTCCCAAATTTGCACAATACAACACCTCATGTTGGTATTTAATGCAGTATTATTTTCTTTGAATAACTTTGTATCTACAGTCAATATGTAATCTGATCTTAAGTGTTTTTATTATACATTTAACAGGAATGAAGGACCAGAGATGGATACTTTTCTACTTACCTTTATCTATTATGAATGCTTCTTTATGTCTCATCACTTTGATCTTGTGTCATTTATGTTCCTGAAGCTCTTCGGATATAACTACATAATGGGACATGTATTTGGACCTAACTACCTCATGTATTTGGACCTAAAATTTCTTTAAGGACATGGTGGTGTTCTGGGATATTATGAGATTTTCTCCTGGCCTGTTGTTGTCTTCCGAGCTCCCGATATAAATGGGCAGGCATACTATTGGAGGGACCTAACCTATGTGTGAACACTTATTTAGTGTGCTGGGTCCAATTGGATCCCTTCAAAGGCCCATGGGCTTCGATCCATCAAGTGATAAAAGCAAGCCAATGGGAAGGAGTCTTCACACCATCTGGCCTAGACAAACATCAAGACAATATGCATCAATCTATCCAAACTTTGCCTGCCTTCATATTTTTTTAGAAGCAAATCAGATGGCTGATCGTCTAGCAAACATGGCCTGTATTGAACAATATCAAAAAAAAAAAAAAATGGCGAGAAGATTTTCCTCCACTTCTCACTCAATCCATTAATAGGCACTTCTGGCATTATCTTGTATGTTTGCAGTGAGTGTCTCCACTCGTTACCAAAAAAACAAAGCTCAAAATTATTGGGTAGGGAGTTTCCCATGGGTTATATGCTGAGAGAATATCTTTGAACTACAACTTGGTTGTAACATTGTAACATCCTACAAATGGACAAAGATTTCTGAAGAGTTGTTGGATGGGATGCTCGCCCAACTTCGTCAGCAGTGGGGCTCCTTCCTGCCCAAAGATAGAAACCGGGAACCTTCTACTAGCTGGAGGAGACCAAACATCCCCATCCAGAAGCTTTATTTGACCATTAAGAAATAATAATCCTATAACAGAGAGGTCTTATCCCCTTCTTGGAAGTAATCAAGTTGGCAGTACCAGGCAGACATGTAAATTTCCAACATGGTTTAGGCTTGCCTACCAGAAAATGACAAACCATTATCAATCTAGTTAAAGCTATTTCTATTCTATGGCAAAAATACCAATTTTGATTTCCTTCATTAGAGAAAGATGGGGATGGATACTTATCAATTTATTAAATGGAATATTGAAATGATATACATAGGCTTTTGGCATCTATAGGCTTATTTTGTTCTTCATCTAGTCTAGCATTAGAACTTGAACAGCATTGATTGCAATAGCCATATATTAATTCAGGTTAATGGAACACATTGTTACTATAAGCCCCACCGTACATATGTGACAAATAATTGCAATTTCTTATATAAATCTGTATGCTTAAGATGTATGCAATGACACTCCAATCCACAATTTAATATCATTGGACTTTGTAATCTTCATTACATTGCATTCATGTTCTATGCTGGACAACTAAAAATTATGTATACATGTTGGAATTGGAAGGCTAGACCTTGAGACTCTTGTCACAAACGATTCCTTGAATCTAAATCCGTGCAACCGGGATCTTGGAAACTCTTGGCCTGTAATACAACTTAAGCATGTTGGATTAGATTTGTTGTTGTCAACACTAACTCAGGATCATATGAAGGCCGATTTTTCTTATTGTATGTACTTTGATAGAATGCTATGATCCTCGTACTTTATTTCAAAAAACTTTTCCTTCAAGAAAAAAATTATGCTCAACTGATGTGAAACTAAAGAGACCTCTTATTTTTAAACCTACAACATGACTTATATCCAATCCTTGGTTATAATATTTCAACTTTTAAACAATACTCGACCCAAATATACAATTTCTTTCTAATATGGATTGTAAGGTTTTCTTCTAATATGAAGGCCTTCCAAAATGTAATGTTTGTATCAATTTCCTTTGCTGCTCATGATCTATGATTCATGATTTTGTTGTTGTTGGTAGTTTTTTCGTCATGTAGATCTACCTGTTTTGTTATCTTTATCTTATCAGGTGTTTGACTGCTTGGAGGGTAAAGAAGTTTTTTAACCTATTTTGAAATTGGTTTAAGGTTTGTATATAGAGGCTATGATGATTTTGGGATGTATGTTTTGCTGATTCAACTATTTCTAATGGTGGTAATCTTGGATGGCCTTCTTTTGTAGGCAACCAATTGTAGTTGTTTTGATTTAGTTGCAGATTAAATAGTAGATCTGAGCCTCCTCGTTCCTTTCCTTTATTTATTGTTCTAATTTTTGGGTTGGGTTAACAGTTTATTTATATAGCAAACATGTTAAACAGGTTGGGTCGGGTTGGGTTGTATTATTAGGTTATTTGTTCATTAAATAGGTTAAATAGTTCGGGTTAAGTGGGTTAGCTGATTACCTGTTTAATAAACGGGTCGGGTTGGGTAACATGCTTATTAGATAGGTCAGGTTTAAGTTTTAAAAATGATTTCTTGTTTCTCTTAGTGACATGACTAAATTAATGTGAGGTTGCAGAGAGTATTCAAGATGCACGTGTTCGTAGACTCGAGGAGGAGATAGAGGAGATGCGACGGAGCCGTGCCCCTGAGGTAGAGGTGATGTGACGGAGCCGTGCCGTTGAGCTAGAGGAGATACGACAGAGCCGTGCTACGATAAAGCAGTGATGGATAGCATGAGAGAGCACATTGAGCAGCTTACATCTGTCATATAGATGTTTGTTCCACATCAGGTACATATATATGATATAAATATATATTCTTATATTAAATTAATAATTTATATAATATATTATCATTCATAGTTTCGTAAATTAAATAATTTAGATATTTTTCATATAGGTTTCTGGAGCATCAGACAGATCCTCACGGACAGGGTGACGATCTACCTCCTGTAGATCATTGACCTTGGCTTTTTGTTATTTTATCCTTTGTATTTTCATGTATTTTTTAATTTTGTTAAACAGACATATATGTAACAAATATTATTATATTAGATTGTAATGAATTTTATATTTGGATTTATATTTTGATGTATGAAGAATGCAATTCTCTTGGTTTTACTTTCTTGTTGATACATCTTTCATATTATTCTCTATTTTCACCATGACTTGCAATTGGCATTCTTAATAGGACATTCTTTGGTTTTAATCCTATCTTCTACACTATCATGTGATGTTTGGGATGAATTCTCAACATCTTTGTTATTTTTGCTTTTCTTGGTTTGAGTGGGATTTAGAGTTTAATTTATGTGTTTGAATGGGTTTTGTCTGTTTGTTTTGTCATTATGCAACCACTTGGTTCGTTCAGAGATGCAAGCGGTGTGGTTGACAGGAAATTTCTATATGCTAGTGCCTATAAACTTTTTATTTTTTGTTAATTGTTTGCTTCCATTTGTTTGCTGATATTCTCTGAAACATTTGCTGCTTGGCCTGGTGATTGAAGTAAGTACTTGTTATTTATCTTCAGATGTCTTCCTCCTTGTATTTAATTTTGTCTGGTTATGCAAAATGGTGATTCCTCCATAGGCATCACCCAGCTTGGTTGTGAATGCAGCTATTTATTGTAATTATTATTATCTGCTTTATTTTTATGGCTGATATACATGTGCAGTCTTTTGCAATAGTTTGAATTGGTATTTCTAATTAGTGTCCAAGGAAAAGATCTGTATTTCATGTATCATGAGGTCTACCTTTGTTATTACTGTGTTATTACTGTGAAATTGAAATATTTGTTGTTACTGTGTTATTACTGTATTATACAGGTTAAAAAAAAAATCATGTTGTGAAGCTCGTCACCTTCCAATATTTTGAGTACCAACTGGAAGCAGGAGTGTAGGTTTACTGCCTAATGTTATTGAAATGGTGCACAGGTGGTGACTTATTGAAATGGTGCACACCATTATGAAATGAATGAACTTTTATTACTTAATTTTGTGTAATGCAGTTTACCAAGTAACTGTTACTTCACACAAGATCATGGAAGCTTTTGTTTGGTACACTTTTGTTTTTAATCTTCATGGGGATGATACCACAAAGGAGTTAGACAGCTGAAGATACAATTGGATGCTTGTCTAGAGGACAATGCTAGACTAACTTGGTAGACCCTCATTGCCCATCATCCAAATTTAGCATATGTCTCAAACTCTCATCTTGCAGTGGCAATGCTTTTACATGTGAAATTAGGTAGCTATCAACATCTAATTCTTTGCTCAAAAAAATCTGTCTGATTAACTGTTTGATGATCAGATGCTAGAACTTTTCAAATTGCAATGTTGTTAAATCGCAGATGCTTTGTATTCTTGCTCCATTGTTGTTAACATTTTGAATGTTTCTCATTCCATCACTCATCTTAGATACATAATAGGTTTTATTTCCTGGATAGGCTTGCCAACAGGACATCAATTATTTCAAAACCTTAGTAAACTGTGGGGAAAATGCAAATAGAGTTATATGAAAATCCAAAATGACCTAACATCAATAGCTTCTAGTGTTGGAAAGTAAGTATAAATTTGCACATATTGGAGGCAAAGGAAGCTATCAGGTGTCAGTTATATCGCAGGTTTATATCTACCCTTCAGTACATCATGCGACACTTGCAGCTTTTGTTGTTAATGCAAGTTTGTTGATGTAGATTGAACTGTCACAAACAGCATAAACTAATACTCCTTTTTCGTGGAAACAAATCTAAATTTCCTGGCAAACAACTACATGCTAAAGTTGGCATTTGTTGATATTGCATCTTTGGTTGAAACTGAGTTGTTAAGGGGGCACTTCATTGTACATTGATACTTCCAGCAAATGAAGGTTTGTATAACGGCTTACGGGAAGCACTATGAACTCAAAATATCTCCAAATTAACAAAGCAATTATCATTTTTAGGCCAAAAAGATTTTTGTGTGCATGTGTGCTGTAGTGGGACTTGTACATGCTTACTTCACGTGGACAAGGTTTATTTCACTGACGTTTGGAATGAAAGGTTGAGATCTACCTTGAAAATATCAGCAAATGGAGGCTGACTGGTTATAGATTTTGGATATGGTAACTCATCGGGCCTTATAATCATTGTAAAAATCATCATAGGTAATTTATTTGAGAAAATTTTAAAACCCTATAAAATATAAAAGGTGAATGGCATCTCTGTGTAGCATATTGGCTCAATACTTGAGTGGGCAAAGTTCTATTGACCTTTGTTCATGTTCCTTGCCAACAGGGAAATTTACAATTTGCGTTGCCAACTTAGACAATCATTGGACTTCGAGCAAACTGCAATTATCAGTGTAAGAATCATATTACCTATTAGATTTTTCATTGAGGGTGTGGTTTCTTCCGTGCAATGATTTGTATGGCTACTCTTCATGTTGGAGATGCCCCTCTGCCATTAATGACAGGAACAAAGAATTATACAAACAAAAAGCAGTACGTAAACCAATAGCAGTATGTAAATCAACTAATTCTTTTTTTTAAAAAAAAATAGAATTTCCGTTGCTCTAAAGCATCGGAAATAATTTTATTCCCGAGTTATTTTCAATGCTTTATGGCATCGAGAATAAATTTATTCTCGATGCTTCTTAAAAATAACAGGAATAATATTATTTCCGATACTATAGAGCATTGGAAATAAATTGAGAATAAAGTTATTCCCGATACTTTAAAGCATCAGAAATAATTTCCAAATAGCAAGTATCGGGAATAAAATTATTTTCAATGCTTTAAAGCATCAGGAATAATTTTCAAAAAGTGTCGAGAAAAACTCTCTCCATTCTTAATTTTGCGATGGTTTCTTTAAGTATCGGAAAAATTTTTAATGATGCTTTAAAACATCGAGAAAGATCCAAATTAGCATCGAAAATAATCAGTATTGTTATATTGCGAGTAGGCCTGAAGGCCCACGTGCTGGCTATTACAAGAAATATCTCAAGGTACTATTTACACTCATGCCTTGACATCAATATAAAATTCTAGACAAAAACACATATACATATATTTCTTGTAATAATCCTACAAATTAAAGTGGGCAACTCCAACGGCACGCTTAATGGCCTTGCGGCAGCATATATATATACAACGTTGATGGCATGATAAAAAAGTGGACAACTACAGAAGCATGCTTGATGGCCTTGCGGCAGCATATATAGAACGTTGATGGCATGATAAAAAAGTGGGCAACTACATTAGCATGCTTGATGGTCTTGCGGCAGCATATATAGAACGTTGATGGCATGATAAAAAAGTGGGCAACTACAATAGCATGCAGGTGTGAAGCACTCGAATCAATACATTAAACCAATAAACTTGGCTCATTAAAAAAGAATTAAAAATAATTTTAAAAAAAAACAATGAACTCTGTTATGATATTTCGGTTCAATTTTAAAACAATTACGGGTTCATTCTTCGAACCAATCTCAATTTCTTGGTTTATTTGTCAAATCAGCATACCAATGAAAATATCTCCATGGTTTAATAAAAATTTCGATCCACAAAAAGGATATATTATTTCTTTAGCTTCGTATCTTCAGCCCGGTTCGAAGAGTAAGCCTATTGGTTATGTTCCTTCGGCTTCGTATCTTGAGCCCGGCTCGAAGGGTAAGCCTATTGGTTATGTTCCTTCGGCTTCGTATCTTCAGCCCGGCCCGAAGAGTATGCCTATTGATTATGTTCCTTCGGCTTCGTATCTTCAGCCTGCTTCGAAGAGTAAGCCTATCGATTTTATTCCTTTGGCTTCGTATCTTCAGCCCGGCCCGAAAAGTAAGCCTTTCGATTATATTATCCTTCTCTCACTCAGAATTACTGTAAGAATTGTTTTCCCTTGTTAATTCCAAAGAAGTATGCCCGAAGTATATAGCTAATATTCTCTCAGGTTTTCCTAAAGAAGCTCTATTGAAGGGAATGTTAGGTTCACTTTAGGTCTTCTCTAAAAAATGAGGCATATTGAACATGTAGGTTTTTTCTAACCCCAAACAGTTGAAGTTTATGCTGGTTATTGTAACTGCCCACATGATTGATACCCTCGGATTGGATAACCACATAATAACTAATTCTCTGACCACCACTACTTACAGTTATGAGGAGGTTTCATTAGCCAACTCCCATTACCGTAAGTAGTTACATTTATGCCTATAAATACTGGTAAAAGGGGACACTCGAGGTAGGCTAAGCTAACTCTAGAATTTGAATTCATTCTCCTTTCTTTCTCACTACATTGCTTTCGAGCTCTCTATTCTGCTACCTGAGTTCTTGTTAACTTTGGCATCAGAGTATCCCCCACCGAAAAAGTTTCGGTCAGGGAATTTGTTTTGCAGGTTCCAGTCGACAGCGAACCGACGAGCGAACCATTCCATCTGGTCGGCGAGGATTCAGCGTCAACAGATTGGCGCACCAGGTAAGGGAAGATATGTTTCCTCTGATTAAAGGAGAGCTTCACTCAAGCAAAAATGGTGAAAAGGAAAGTTCATAATGCATCTACAAGCAGGGAGCAACATGCTTCTCAAGCAGAAAATCTTCCAGCATATCATGGAATGAAACCTCCTATGCTGATGATAGGGCAACAGCAGTTTGAAACCCTCTTGAGCAGGGTAGACACCTTGACGGCATTAGTTCAAAATATGCAAGAAGCTGCGCCCAAAAGCAGTGTCTGCCACCCATCTCACAGCCCAGCCATCAAATTGAAAGAAGAGAGAATCAACGTCGAGAACTCACTCCAAGTTCCTCATGGATCCAGTCATCTTATGATCGTTATGCCTCCCCTTTAGATCGATAAATAGGGGATCATAATGGAAAGAAGAGAATCATGCATTCTCCCTCTGTCTCTTCCAGAGATTTTGCACCTGAAGGAGCTAGACAGAGAGAAATAAATTATGAGTTTGAAGAAAAATTCAAGTCTATACAAGCAGAGATAGCCAGGATTTTAGATATAAGAAATGATGAAGTCATAGCTTTCAATTCCCAGCCTCCTTTTTTCGATCGGATCATGGATGAAGTTATCCCTCGGCATTTCAAGATTCCATAACTGGAAGCTTATAATGGAACATCAGACCCTCTTGACCATCTAGGAAGTTACAAGGCTCACATGATGGTGCAAGGAGCAACTGATGTTTTATACTGTCTTACTTTCCTGGCTATCCTGAGAAGATCTGCTCGAATGTGGTATTCAAGCTTACCACTGAAAACTATCAATTCCTTTGCTGAATTGGAGCGGCAATTTGTTTCACACTTTAGAACATGCCAGAAGATGCCGCGCAATACTGATAGCTTGTTCCTCCTTCAATAGAATGAAGGAGAAAGTTTGAAAGAGTTTGTGGTCCATTTTAATGCGGCCACTTTGGAGATCCCAAATCTTAATGGGCATGTAGCCATGTATGCTTTAAAGAAGGGTTTCAAGTCGTCTAGGTTCACTTTTTTCCTAAACAAAAGATTTCCAATGAGCTATGCCGAATTACTGGCAAGGGCTCAGAAGTATGCTACCACTGAAGAGCAGGCGGCAAGCCGAAGACTTGCTGAAGGGAGACACCCTTCTAAGAAGAAAAATGCCAAGGGACCAAATGTGCCCACATCTTCTAATAATGCTTTGATTCCTAGGCGCAATCCCAAGTCCAAGCAGCAGAATAATCGATTTGATGCCTACACGCCCCTCAACTTACCGAGAGAGAAAATTCTACTGGAAATTGAGAAAGAAAACTACCTACAAAGGCCACATCCTCTGAAAACTTTTGCAAAGGCAATGGACAAGAGCAAATACTGCCGATTCCAAAGGGACCATGGCCATAACATCGAAGAATGTTTTCAGCTTCAGGATGCCATTGAAGATCTAATAAAAGAAGATATCTAGAAAAATACATCAACCGCTCAAAACCTCATGCTAAAGCAACAACTCTTCAGAGGATATCTGATGAAACTGATCTACCTCATCAAAGGCCGACTGATGGAAATGTTGGCATGCTTCATCGGTCAATTGCCTGGGATAATGAAGCTGAAGAGAACATTCTCAAAAGATTCAAAGGGAAAAATTCTATTACTTTTTATGATAAAGATATCCAAGGAGTTCAACTTCCATATGATGACCATGTCGTGGTCTCAGCTATAATTGCTAAGTATGATATAAAAAGAATTATGATTGGTAATGGAAGTTCTGTTGATGTTTTGCTATATGATGATTTTTTTCGGATAGGATTGTCTGGACGTGAATTACATAGGTCCTCCATTCCTATAACTGGTTTCGGAGGAAATCGGGTTGGAGTTGAAAGGGAAACGATCTTGCCCGTAACTTTTGGTTTCGAACCATATCAAAGAACACTTCCCATCAATTTCATTGTGGCCCGAATGTCTTCAGCTTATAATGCAATATTGGGGCGTCCAACATTGAATAAGTTCAGGACTATAGTATCAACCTATCACCTTTTGGTTCAGTTTCCCACCAAGTTAGTCATTGGAGAGGTGAGAGGGGATCAAAAGATCACTCACTAGTGCCTAATGATCCAAAATAAGCAGACAACTAAACCCTTAACACTCGATCAATTAGATCTGAGGGATGAAGCCGAAGACTGTGGAGAACCGGTAGAGAAAACTCTTTTTGTGCCATTGTCCGAAGACGACCCAACGAAACTTATACAAATTGGCAGCTTATTATATGAAGAGTTAAAGGCAAGGTTAATTACATTTCTTCGAGATAATGCTGATATTTTTGCTTGGACAGCTTCAGACATGCCCGGAATTCCGTCTGAGGTAATCATACATCGCCTAGAGGTATCTTCCAACTATAAGCCTGTTCGATAGAAGAAGAGAAATTTTGCTCCATAAAGGTAGAAGGTTATTGACAAAGAGGTTAGCAAACTTCTTGAAACTAACTTTATAAGAGAAGTGCAATATCCGAATTGGCTGGTCAATATAGTTATGGTGAAGAAATTTAACGGCAAGTAGAGGATCTGCATAGATTATACAGATTTTAACAATGCATGCCCAAAAGATAGTTTTCCTTTGCCGAAGATTGACCAATTAGTTGACGCCACTATTGGTCATCAGCTATTAAGCTTTATGGATGCTTTTTCATGTTACAACCAAATCCGAATGGACCCTGGAGATGAAGAGAAAACTGCTTTCATTACAGAAAAGGGACTTTACTGCTATAAAGTGATGCCATTTGGATTAAAAAATGCTAGGACAACTTTTCAAAGGCTAATCAACAAAGTCTTCAAAAATCATATTAGAAAAAATATGGAAGCTTATGTTGATGATATGTTTATGAAAAGTCTTCATAAGTCTGATCATATTATAGATCTGAAAGAATCTTTTGATGCTCTTAGACATCATCAGATGAGATTGAATCCAACCAAGTATATTTTTGGTGTAACTTCGGGGAAGTTCCTGGGATACTTAGTCACTAAGTGGGGGATCGAAGTTAATCCAGAAAATATTCAAGCACTTCGAACGATGAGGCATCCCACTTGCAAAAAGGAAATACAGAGGCTAACGAGAAGAGTTGCTTCTTTGAGCCGATTTATTTTTCGGTCTAAGAAAGATGTCTACCCATTTTCAAGGTTTTTTGCCAAGCCCAAAATTTTGAGCGGACAGAATACTGCAAAGTTGCTTTTGACAAATTGAAAAAATACTTGGAAAATCCTCCCTTACTCTCTAAGCTCTATGAAGGAGAGACTCTTTACTTATATTTATCTGTCTCAAACGAAGCAGTTAGTTCGGTGCTAGTACGAAAAGATGCCAATCACTTGCAGAAGCCGATCTACTATACTAGTAAAGTGTTGCATGAGGCAGAAGTTCGATATCCCAGAGTACAAAAGCTTATTTTCTCCTTGATGGTCGAGGCAAAGTATTTGCGACCCTATTTTCAAGCTCATTATATTGTGGTTTTGACAGATCAACTCCTAAAGGCCATTCTTCACTATCCTGACACTTCAAGAAGAATAGCTAAATAGGCTGTTAAGTTGGGGGAGTTTGATATTGATTTCCAACCTAGATCAGCAATGAAGGCACAAATTTTGGCTGATTTTATAGCAGAATGTACTTGGAGATCTAAAGAGGGTCAGCTAAGAGCCAAAGAATAAGAGATTGCTAAAGAAGATCTAGAATTCATATGGATGCTCCATGTAGATGGTGCTTCTAATACCAACGGTTGTGGAGCGGGACTCATTTTGGCTGGTCCGAATGGGTATATTATAGAGTATGCTCTTCGATTTTCTTTCCAAGCTTCAAATAACCAAGCAGAGTTTGAAGCACTTATTATTGGGCTTAGAATTTCTCAAAAGCTAGAGATTAAGAAGATTAAAGTTTTTTCTGATTCATAGTTGGTGGTAAATCAAGTAAAAGGTAATTTTGAAGCCTGGAATCCCAATATGATTCAGTATTTGGAAAAAGTTCGAAGCCTAATATTCCAGTTAAATCATTTTGAGATTGTTCATGTGCCTAGAACGGAGAATTCTTGAGCTAATGCTCTTTCACGACTTGCAACTACTGCATCAGATTCTCTAGGAAAGACATATGTAGAGTATCTTGAAAATCCTAGCATATCAGAGTCCATAGTTGAGGTATGTCCAGTTGAACATGAACCCTCATGGATGGATCCTATTCTTAAATTTCTGAAGGAAGGCACCTTACCCGAAGACAAGTTGGAGGCTAAACGGCTCTGGTGGATGGCCTCTCAAAATGTGAACCTAGATGAAACATTATATAAAAGGTCTTTCACACAGCCCTTGCTAAAGTGTTTGGGACCTTCCGATACTGATTTTGCACTCAGGGAAGTGCATGAAGGTATATGTGAAGATCACTTGGGGGGCAGATCTTTGGCTTACAAGATAATCCGTCAAGGTTATTATTGGCCAACTATCCAGAAGGATTCTACAGAATTTGTCCGAAAATGTGACCACTGTCAAAGATACTCCAACATACAAAGAAGGCCTGCAAATCAGTTACTCCATTGACAGCTCCCTGGCCTTTTGCACAATGGGGAATGAACATTCTTGGTCCGTTTCCTCTAGCTTCTAGGCAACGAAAATTTCTCATAGTGGTAATTGATTATTTTACAAAATGGGTCGAAGCCGAAGCACTGGCACAAATCATTAAAGCAAAAGTTGAAAACTTCGTGAGGAACTTTATCATCTTCCGTTTTGAAATTCCTTATTCCATAATAACTGACAACGGGAGGCAATTTGATAATCCGAAGTTCAAAAGCTTTTGTACTCAATATCATATTCTTCACAAGCTTACTTCTATGGGACATCCTTAATCTAATGGAGAGGCTGAAGTGACAAATAGAACCATTCTTCAAGGTCTCAAAACTAGATTAAATGATGCTAAGGGATTGTGGGCCGATAAATTGAATTCAGTTCTTTGGGTATACCGAACCACTCATAGGACATCTACTGGTGAATCTCCGTTTCATTTGTCTTATGGTACTGAAACAATTCTTCTTGTGGAAGTCTTTTTATAATCTCTACAGATTGATCAGTATAAAGAGCCTGAAAATTCAGAACGCTGAAGAATTGACCTGGATTTGCTACAAGGTACTCGACTTCAGGCACAACTGAAAATGGCTACATATCAGCAAAAATTGCAAAATATTATAACTCTCGTGTAAAGGAATGGATTTTCCGTCCTGAGGATCTAATCCTGCAAAGGTCTGAAGTATCCAAACCAGCCGAGCAAGGCAAACTTTCTCCTACATAGGAAGGTCCATATCGGGTTAAAGAAGTCATTCATCCCGGAACTTATAGGCTGGAAACCTTAGAAGGTATTCTACTATCTCGACTTTGGAATGTACAAAACCTCCATAAATATTATCAATAAAGGTTTTAATTCAAGATTATCGAGATAGATTTAATTATTCTATCTTCATCTCTCTTATAAAAAAGCATAAGGATGATTTACATGATCTACCTTACAAAGTGTCGAGGTGGGCTTGACCAGCCTGTCTTAATCTTTTTTCTTTAAAGGCATAAGGATGATCTCCGTGATCTGCCTTACGAAGTACCGTGTTGGGCTTAACCAGTCCATCTTAATCAAAAAGGCATAAGGATGATCTCTGTGATCTACCTTTTAAAGTACCGAGGTGGGCATGATCAGCATGTCTTAATTCTATTTATGAAAAGCATGATAATGATCTCCGTGATCTACTCTATGAAATGCTGAGGTGGGCCTGATCAGCCTATCTTAATCGTTAACTAAAGGGAATAAGGATGATCCAAGTGATCTGTCCTGTAAAATGACAAGGTTTAATCAGCCTAATCATTCCTTATAAAGGCATGGATGACCCATACGGTCTATCTCATCGTAAGTCCAAAGAATTAATGTATTCTTCAAGTCTGAAGACTTGGTATTATCATCTGGAGACTTGGTATTATTTTGTCTCAATTATTCAGAATCATCCTAAGTCCGAAGAATTAGTATATTTTTCAAGTCGAAGACTTGATATTATTATCTGAAGACTTGGTATTATTTCATCTCAATTATTCAGAATCATCCTAAGTTCAAAGACTTAGTGCATTTTTATAGTCCGAAGACTCGATATTATTCTCTGGAGACTTGGTATTATTTCATCTCAATTATTCAGAATCATCCTAAGTCCGAAGACTTAGTGTATTTTTCAAATCCAAAGACTTAGTATTGTTATCTAGAAATTGGATATTATTTCATCTCAATTATTTGGAATTATCCTAAGTCCGAAGATTTAGTGTATTTTCATATCCAAAAACTTGATATTATATTGAATCTAGAGGCTTAGTATTATCCGTCTCAGTTATTTTGAATTACCTTAAGTCTAAAAACTTGGTACATTTTTAAATCCAAAGACTCGATATCATTATTAGAAAACTATTATCTAAAGTTTGAAGACTTTACACTTAGATAAACCTTTATCTCGAAATTAAGAAAGTACATGCATTCATTCAGGAAATTCAGTCAAATGCATAATCTTATGGTAAGTTATCAATCGAACTTTTCCCAATAAAACTTTCTATTCATGAAAACCATCATGTACATTTTCTCAAAAGAAAAAGAAGAAAAGTTACAGGTCATCCTCTACTGGAGTATCTTCGGCTTGAGTGAGGTCGATCGGTTCAGTTGCTTCTTTGGTTGCAGCAGGCACTTCGAAAGGACCTTGCGGTTCAGGCTCCTCTATCTCTTCGAGGTCAAATAATTGAACCTCTAAAGTATCTAGACTTGGGTGAAGGTTTTGTACCTCTTTTACCCTATCATTGAAGCTTGCTTTATAGCTATAGGTCCCTGCTTCGGTCATTTCATCTTCAAAAGCTGAAGACTTCCTATAGTCTTCGATCGCCCTCTTCAATTGATCTCTTAAAGACCGTATCTCTTAAGTTGATGATTCGACCTTTTCAATTGCCTCTTTGGCCTTCTTAACAGTTTCTTCGGTCTTCAGATGGGCTTCCTTGACCAAAGATTCAAGAGACCGGATCTTCTTCTTCTTAAGTTTCGTATCTTGTTCAGAGTTCTTTGATTGAACTCTTTCCATATCGGTCTTCAAACTCTGAACAAGAGCATCACTTTGGGCAAGTTTTTCTTCCATGGCTTGCCTCCATTCTTCGGCTATCGCTTTTTCAGACTCAGCCATTTTCACCCTATCCTTCATCTTTTTGTAGCTGTCTCGGAATTCAAATATTCCTTCTTCCATGATAGTGATATCATGGATTAGCTGTGTTGACAAGCATAATAAATGAAGTCAAAAAGGGTAGATAACATCTACATTTTAAAAGGAAAGAAGGATCCGATGCTTACCTTCAGCATGGATGAAAATGCTGAGTCAGAAACATCCTCAATGCATCAGGATTTGGTATTATCTCAATCCTTAGAGAGAAGCGTGTGCTTCATCAGCTCCCTAGCCAGTTCAGGGTTCTCCAAGCCTTGTGCTTCAGAAAAATGGTGAAGTCCACGTCGTAACCTTTGTCCGAAGGAGCACTTCTCCTGGGATCATCTTCGGAGCGATATCTTGCTTTTCCTTTTCCTTTTTCCTTTGGAGAGACGAGGAGTGACTCTCTAATTGAATGCTGAGTCACGTTGATCCAGAGGAGGCATTGGGTGAGGGCTCCTTGGAGGGGGCCCCTTTGGAGATGAACTCCTCGGAGGTTCTCTTGAAGATGGACTCCTTGGAGGTTCTCTTGGAGATGGACTCTGTGGTAGAGATGTTAGGGGTGCTTCGCCTTCGTCTGATGTGACCCTCATCGGAGGAGTACTTGAAGTCCCTTTAGCTCTTGCCTTCTTTCTAGCTTCAGACTCTGTTGGAACTGACACCAGCCTCTTCCTTGAAGCCTGTCGAAGTTTCTCAAGCTTCGGTCTCATTGGATCACCTACAAATTAAAGGAAGAATCTTTCAAAAAAAAAAAAAAAGAAGGAGAAGTCCGAAGCCGACTGTCCCTATACCTAGTGAAGGAACTTCGCTAATATGGGCATGGTGAAGGTTTTCTTCCCTCAGCAGTTCTTTGAACATAGGGATTTCTGGCTCTGATAAGGTTTCAAAGTCCTTTTGGTCGACTTTCAGAACCCTCTTCCCAGCATTTGCATCCAAACGTGGAGCTTTCTATTCAATATTGAACCCCCAGTTGGAGTAATATACAAAGAAGTAACAGGGTTTCCACCCATGTATGGCACTAGGAGTCCCTTTTATCAGTCTTCGGCTTGGTCGATGATCGATAACCCATCACCCTTCACCATGGAAATCCCTTTTTAATACAAATAAGGAAGTGAACAAAGAGGTCCTCGGCTCTATATTTCAAAGTTTGCAAAGAACTAAGAACCCGCAGATATTCCTAAAACTATTCGAAATTAGTTGGGCTGGAACTACCTGGTAAAGATTGAAATTTTTTGTAAAAAAGGGATGAAGCGGAAGTCGAAGACCAACCTTAAGATGGTCTTCATATATGGCAATTGACCTAGCGGGAGGGTTAACTACTCTTTCATCAGGTTTCGGAAGAAATGTTTTGAAGGTTCGCAGGATGTGGAAATGGTGTCGAAGGCTCTCTAATCTAGTATGCGATAGAGAGCTAGCAACTGCTTCAGGAGATCTCTCCGTGCTCCTCTTCCTGCCTGAACCTCTCTCCCTACAGGGTTCACCTCCTGTTAAAACCCCACTAATGGAAGGATTGTCTATGGATCTTGACATTGCAAGGAAAAAAAAAGAAAAGAAAAGAAAGAATCTCTACCTCCAAAAAGAATTGAAATGGCTGGTTGAAAGAATGGCAGCGCAGAGCAAGAGGAAGAAGAAATGCGGAGGCGAAGAAGTTCTTCTTACGGAGTTCTTCCCCTTTTTATAGAGGCAAAGTGGTGGGATTTCCCGTCGATTCGGAGATCTCCTCGATCGTGCATCGTATCGGCGACGCCGATCGTGGGTACGACTCCCTAGGAGATGTCCATTAATGAGACGGCAATTGTAATTTGTGTGAAGAGCCACGGATGACCAGGATGGATTTTCAACACTATGATCAAGCCGCAAATTGACGCCGAGTGTATTGCCATGATTAAATAAAAATCCTTTTAACATATTTTTTAATGAAAAGATTGGCCAGACTTTTTAGATCCGTACCATCTTTTTGAAGCTCCAATAAGGAAGAACCACGTGTCTTCAACACGATTTCCATGCCACCAAGCAGTTATTACAAATGACAGTTGTCAGAGATATGCCATTATTGCTTCAATTTTTAATAAACGACAAATCCTGATACTTCCATTTTTCAAAATAAAATTATTTCGAACTTGGAGTGGGGGGCAGCTATTATGATATTACGGTTCAATTTTAAAATAATTACATGTTCATTCTTCGAACCAATCTTGATTTCTTGGTTTATTTGTCAAATCAGCATACCAAGGAAAATATCTCCATGGTTTAATAAAAATTCTGATCCACAAAAAGGATATATTGTTCCTTCGGCTTTGTATCTTCAGCCTAATCCAAAGAGTAAGCCTATTGGTTATGTTCCTTCGACATCGTATCTTCAGCCTAGTCCGAAGAGTAAGCCTATTGGTTACGTTCCTTCGGCTTCGTATCTTCAGCCTGGTCCGAAGAGTAAGCCTATTAGTTATGTTCCTTTGGCTTCGTATCTTCAGCCTTGTCCGAAGGGTAAGCCTATTGGTTATGTTCTTTCGGCTTCGTATCTTTATCCCGGCCCGAAGAGTAAGCCTATTGGTTATGTTCCTTCGGCTTTGTATCTTCAGCCTGGATCGAAGAGTAAGCCTATCGATTTTATTCCTTCGGCTTCGTATCTTCAGCCTGGTCCAAAGAGCAAGCCTTTCGATTATATTATCTTTATCTCACTCAGAATTACTGTAAGTACTGTTTTCCCTTGTTAATTCCAAAGAAGTTTGCCCGAAGCATATAGCTAACATTCCCTCAGGTTTTTCCAAAGAAGCTCCATTGAAGGGAATGTTAGGTTCACTTTGGGTCTTCTCTAAAAAAGGAGGCATATTGAACATGTGGATTTTTTCCAACCCCAAATAGTTGAAGTTTGTTCTGGTTATTGTAACTGCCCACATGGTTGATACTCTCAAATTGGATAACTACAGAATAACTAATTCTCCAACCACCACTACTTACAGTTATGAGGAGGTTTCGTTAGCCAACTCCCATAACTGTAAGTAGTTACACTTATACCTATAAATACTGGTAAGACGGGACACTCGAGGTAGGCTAAGCTAACTCCTGTTCATCATCTTGTAGCTGCCCCCCGATCTGCACCATCTTCACCGGGTCGGTTTCGAGGGGATACGACAACAGGTGCTCGATCGGGCCACCTCTGGGGTCCTGTACCCTTTGGTCGAGGTCGTATGCGCTAGGGTCATCCTCGGTAGCCTTGGCCCTAGGGACGGTTTGGAGGCAATGCTAAATGGGATGAGGTGCTCCCCTCATCTCCCCGATGCCATAGGGGGTCGGGAACTGCACCAACAGTCGCTTTATGGAGATGACCGCGTCGAGCAGGTTGAGCCTAGGTTGGCCAAGGAT
Organism: Areca catechu; assembly: GCA_021397845.1. NCBI lineage: Eukaryota > Viridiplantae > Streptophyta > Magnoliopsida > Arecales > Arecaceae > Areca > Areca catechu. The sequence continues at coordinate 44,391,764 of CM038039.1, forward strand.
CATGTTGAAAGCCAAAGGGAGCCTAACAACCATGAATGTCATCATGACGATACTCTGCCGGGGTGGCGTCTTGGCAGTAACGGGGAGAGTAATCTCCCCGGCAGTAACGGGAAGAGTAATCTCCCATTCGACCCCTATGGAGTTGCCCGTGAAACCAATAAGGGGTGTGTGCACGGGTCTGAGCTGAGCAGGGAAAAGGTTCATCCTAGAAGAAGCATCGTAAAAAAGCATGTCTGTGGAGCTTCCACTATCAACCATGATGTGCTTTACAAGATGTTTTGCGATTATCATCTCGACGACCACAACATCATTGTTTACATTTTTATTTTCATCCCCCTTTTCCTCGCAAAGGGAAGTACATTCTCAAAGTTCCCCCCATCCCGGGCCTTCTTCGAAGTGCGCTTGGTTCCCCAGCATATCATCCCCACCGGTTTCTCGGTAAGGCGGTTGTCAACTGCAGGGACTAGCAGGAGAATGACGAGCACTTGAGGTTTCGCTGGAAGTCTGCCCCCCACGAACCTTTCGAGGTAGCCTCTCTTGATGAGTTCTTCAATTTCTTTCTTGAGATTGCGGCATTCATCGGTGTTGTGGCCGTGGTCGCGGTGGTAGCGACAATACTTTATCTTGTTGTGGTCAGTGGACGGCCCATCGGAGGTGGGCGCTTCAGGTAGGGCTCGCCTTCGATCTCCGTGAGGATCTTCGTCCTCGAGACGAGGAGAGCAGTAAATCTCTCTTCCGGAGCGGGAGCACTCCTTGGTCTCGACCCCCGGCGGAAGTTCAAATATGGGGGTCCTGGCTTCCGCGTCCCGGATGCCTCGGCGGGAGTTGGTTTCTTCAGCGGCTTCCCGTCTAGCTCCCTTCTTATATGATCCACCTCCTCGGCATGGACGTACTTTTGAGCTCGAAGGAGGAGCTCGGAGTAGGTCTTGGGGAGTTTCTTGTCGAGCGAGTAGGTCTGATGGGAGGTCCTGAGCCCTCGCTTCAGTGCCAGCATGGCAACTGGCTCATCAAGGTTATAGATCTCCAACGCGGTAGCCTTGAAATGGGCCATGTAGTCACGTAGGAGCTTGCGGTCTTGCTGCCTGATGGAGAAGAGGATGTCCGCCTCTCGTGGCACCTTCCGGTAGGCATCGAAGTGGGCCACAAACTTTCATTCCAGCTGAGCGAAAGAGCCGATGCTTTCGGGCTCGAGGTGGGTAAACCAGACCCGAGTTGCCTTCCTGAGGGTTGCCAGGAAGGCAATGCAAAAAAGGGGGTCGGTGGCTCCCTGGACCCTCATGAGGGCCCTGTAGCTTTTCAGGTGGTCCAGGGGGTCGGTGGTTGATGCGGGATGACTCTAAGATTGCTAAACATGCAGGAAAAATAGTAAAATAATTTTTTTGTAATTTTTATAATTTAGTTTGTAAGCTAAATTTTTAAATAAAAGTAAGAACTAGCAAGAAGAAGAGCAATGCATAAAATCATCGTATCGTAGGCAAACTCATACAAAATAATAAATTCCAGGATCTGAGAATTGAGAAACTCCCGGATTATGATAGCTTATATTCATCAAATCAAAAATTAAAAGAATGAAAGGATCTTACTAATCAATGATTTGAAGAATGTCTGATGAAGAGATCATACAGCACTCTGATTGGAGTCTGGATGATGAAGTTCGGTTCCTTTGATTAGATGGCTGATTTAGATGGTTCCGGATGCAAGGAAAGCCTCCTCTGGGGAGGTGAAACACCTCAGGGATCCTGCAAAACATCAAGGATCAATCAAAATAGCAAGTAAGAAAAAGAAAGGGGATTAGATTTAGAAAGAATCAGGTTAAGGTTTAGTAACGGGGCGGCTAGAAGCTTGATGAAGATCTCCTTGCTTGGTAGCCCAGGGCACTCATTCTTGGACGTGTGAAGGCTTGGATGGTAGTGAGTTAGGGTGTGGAAGGATGCTAGGGCAGCAAGGAAACACAAATACAAACCAAAGAACCAAAAAAACAAAGTAACACAAGCTCGTAGCTCAAAATAAATTCACCAGGGTTTTGATATAATGAATAAAAGTTGATTACAAGAGGGGAAGGGGTGGGATATTTATAGAGTTCCCATACCCTCACTAACCATGGTTACACTTGGATTATAAGTCTTCTTCCAAATTGGAATACAAGTCCTTTCCTAGCTAGGTTAGAAAAATAAATCCCCATTAGGTTAGGAATTAACCTAGTCTTCTCCTTTTCCCTTCATGCTTTGACTATTCCACTCAAGGACACCTCTTGAACTTGGTCAACACTTCAAGGATGCCTAGGGGGCATGTTGGGCCTCTAGGAGCAGCAAGGGGCCGGCCCAAAGGGGCTTGGGTGCATGGGTTTGGGCCTTTGGAAGATGGGGTGGCCTGTTAGCCTGGTAGCAGGAATATTCCCTGGAATCTTGCTTCTTAAGGGCTTGGGCTTGGCACCTGGGCTTGATTTCTTTGGGCTTGGATGCAGGTGGACCTCTGGAATCATGGATGCCCTGTTATGAGAATATGCTATGGCATCTGGAAGGGGATCTGGGCATCTGGAGGGCATCTAAAAGGAATCAGGGTTTTCGGAAGCATCTTGGATCCTGTGTTGTCACACAAAATCCAATGGGCTGATGTAGTGGCCTCTAACTCCTGGATGTGGCCTGGTGGAACTCCAAAATATGGTATCCTCCTCTCTTGTATAAAAATTGAGCTTATATTGGACTCATAACTGATATACAGGACTCAAAATAATGACTAGGTTGAGGGTTGAGACAAATCAACTAACCTCAACTTATTACATGACTCAATCTTAATTGATTACAAAATTCTCAAAATTTTGACATATAACTAAGTAAACCATATAGGATCCAGGGATCTGTGTCCGATCCTAGTGTCCCCACCAATTCTCCCGGGGCAGGAGGAACTCGACCCCATCGAGTATAGGTCGATTTGGCTCAAGGAGGGTCTGGGTTGAGGCGCTGCAGATCCGTACCAACGTTCCACAAGTCCTCAGATTCTGGCTGACCTTGTCACTGAACCAAATACCACTGATAGTCTCTATCCTGGGTATCGATAGCTTGATCATCCAGAGCTCTTTCAATCTTTACCTCACCATAAGGCCAAATTATATATGGTCGCTCTGGGGTGGGTTCTCTCTCAAAGAACGGGAGTGGCTCAAGGGTTTCGCTGGGTATCACTATTGGCTCCCTAGACTTTACAAAGTCTGAGAAGTGAAGGTGGAGCTAATACCAAAATCAGGTGATATCTCAAGCACATAGGCATTGGGTCCACTACTGTTCATTATTTTGGATGGGCCAGCTTCGCGAGCAGAAAATTCTTTGACAGTCATATATTTCTCTGCAGAAAATTCTTCATCTTTCTTTTGGAAATTAGCCAAGTTATTATTTAGTTCATTAATTATGTTCAGCTCTTGACTAATTTCATGATGCATATGTTGTACAGAGGCTAGTGTAGGTGTAGGCATATAGATTGAGTCTATGGACTCACATTCAGATACAACTATTTCTTTTGGTTGTTCTTCAGGGATTTGATCATGGGCTTCCTCTATGAACAACTCTTGGAAATTATTAGTTTCACCCATAAAGTTTGATCCTGGCTTAATTACTTTTTTAATTATTAAAGTGGGTTCAGGATCAATTCTCATGAATTCCTTAGTGGGTTCAGAAGGATCTACATCTAATTCTTTAGCCTTAATTAGATTTACTCTTAGTTTTGCTCTAAGGCTACTAGAATTTCTTGGATTCCTAGGCTGAGTAGGGTAAATCACAAACTTCTTTCCATGATAATGAAAGGTACAGATATTGGTTCAACCAGATAAGACAGCATCATGATTATATAGCCATGGTCGACCTAGAATGACACTACTAACCTTCATGGGAAGGACATCACACCAAATCTCTTCTTCATATGATTGCAATTTAATTAAGATTTGGCACCTAGACTTGATTGGCATAGAGGTGGAATCTAACCATGATACTTTATAGGGGTCGGGAAGTGGAACTAGGGTCAAGCCTAAATATTTAATTGACTCAGTAGCAATGGCATTGACACAACTACCACTATCAATTATAATCTTACATACTTTATTCCCAAACTTAATAAAAGTCTGCAGGATGCTAGTCCTATGCCAATCTTTCTCAGGTTGGGTTTGGGTTAAATTACATCTAACTACCTCTACTTGATCAAATTCCTCCTCATCTCCTTCATATTCCTCTATCAAGTCTGGTTCAGCCTCATAAACTTCTTCTTCTAGGTCATCAACATTGGGTTCAGTCTCTTGTTCTTCAAGCTCCCCTATGTGTAATGACATGGTGAGACATTGACTAGCATAATGACCTACCTTATTACACCTAAAATAGGCATTGGGGCTGGGGCTGGGGTTTGGGGCTTTCTGAGACATGGGTGCCTTACCCTTGTCGATCCTAGCAGATGTAGAATTACTTGAACTAGAGGGACTCAGACTCGAGTTAGGTCGAGATGGGTTAGGGTTGAGACAGTTTGGGTTAGGATTGAATCGGGTTGGTTTAGGGTTGGGTCGGACTGGGTTAGGGTTTGGCCTAATTGGGTTGGAGTTAAATCAACCTGGGTTGGGGTTAGGATTTGGTCTACCCTGGTATACCTGGTTTGGGTTTGATCTTGGGAATTAGGTATTGTTCCTAACAGGTTCATATTTCTGATAGGTAGGTCCTCTTTGGAATTGTTCATAATGTCTAGCTATTTAATAGGCTTGTTCCAAATCATGGACCTCTCTCATGTATAGTTCCCTTTTAATGTCCTCACGCAATCCAATTCTAAACCTGGATAAGGTTTGGTCTAAGGACTCGGTTACACTACACCTAACAGCAAACTCATCAAATTTAGCAATATAATCTAACACTGATCTATTCCCTTGATAAATTTTGTTCCATTGGTCTAAGAGCTGCTGGTTGTAGGATTCCGGTAGGTATTTCTCTTTGAGTTGCAATTTCATCTCTTGCCAAGTAGTTATAGGTGGAAGGGCTCGTTGTCTCCTAGTATGCTCAAGATTAGCCCAATGTAATCTAGCTTGATGAATCAACTTCATCTTGGCAAATTTATATTTCATCCCTTCACTCATTTCATATCATTCAAAATAATAATCCATATCACCTACCCAATCTACATAGACCTTTGGTTCAAGACTTCCATCAAAGGTTGGTGCTTCTATCCTAATATTTCTCATGGCCCTTTCATCTCGATCATGGACTTCATGTTGGGGCCTTCGATGGTTTGGGTCTTGGATAGGGTCAGGGTTATGAACTTCCCTATGGTTGGGCTCTCGGTATGTTTCCTGAGGTTGAACTCTCCTATGGTTAGGCTGTTGGTATGGTTCTTGAGTTTGGGTTCTACTAGGGTTGGGTTCCATGAATTGAACCTGGGTTTGGGTCCTCCTAGGGTTGAGTTCCAAAACTTGATCTAGATTTAAGGTTCCCCTAGGGTTTTGAGAGGTGGAACAGGATGGGTCAGGATTAGGTTCAACATTGGAGTCTTGGGTTTTCTCTATAGTCTTTAGTCGATTCTCTACTTGGTTTAATCTAGTGGTTAATTGGTCGATCCTAGTGGTTGCCTGGTCAAATTGTTGGTCTACTTGGTTAAACCTGTAGTTCATTTAGGTTATCTGGTCATTGGTTTGGTCAAGCTTGTTATTAATTTGGGTATTGGATTGGTTTATTTGGGTAGTTAATTGGGTAACCATTTGGTCATTCATGGCTTTTATGAAAGCCTCAAAATTGGGATCCATGGTTGGGTTTGGTTGGGGTTTAGACTTTTGATATTAAGTTCCTAGTCTAGTAGTCATACAATCAAGCAATCAGTCAAAATGAGATGGTGCAGCCAAGCATGCAAAAGAGAAAGAAAAGACTAGTATAATCTAGGGTTTCCTAGACCTAGAACCAGAAACTGGGTGAGTCAGCTCAACTTACACTTAACCCAATAGCTAATCCTTCCACTGGCCAGGTAGGGGGTGGGAGTGTGGGAGGCCCCCCTGCTTTCGCAGGGATCCAATTAAAAACCACAACACCACTTAGGTCATTTGACTCTGGACCTCCTGCCTTAGACACCAGCTTTCAGTAATAGCTAAAAGGTTAAATGCACTAGTTGGCCCACACAGCTCGGACCCTACCTGTTGATGTCTCCTAGCCCACTAGGGCAAATTAGGTCTAATTGATTTTAATTAGGCTTGAGTGGAAATGCTGGATGGTTGTTTTGGGCCCAGGACAGGTTATGATCTCCTGTCCTGATGTTATATTGATTGCCCTTAAGATTAGATTAAAAGATGATGAACATTCAATGGTCCTGATGCAATCTAAAACAATCAAAAAATAAAATAATATTTAATTAATTTATGAGATGTCAAGTTAAGTTTAAGTTTAGTGGGGTTAGCAAACAAAATTTGGCTTGGGATTGGGGGGTTTGGAAGTTAATTAGGTTAGGTTGAGTCAAAATGCAGAAATAGCAGAATTCAGGATATTAGGGTTTCAACCGATGCAAAATTTGATACAGACTTCGATGCAAAAAAAATCAAAAAAAATTCTATAACCGAGGCTGGATAGTGATTATTCTACCTACCAAATTTTATGTAGAAAAAAAATCAAATGATGATGCAAATCTTAGGGGTTTTGGACTGCTACAGAGATTTTTAGGATTCTGTTAGGGTTCCTATGATGCTGAGTTTTAGAACTTTAGGGTTTCTATAAAAATAACTAAAAATTATGATAATTACTAGGACATAATATAGGACATGCAGTGCAAATTTCATAAAAAAATAAAATATTTAGGATGCCAAAATTAAATAAAACCTAGACACCTAATGCAGTGGACAGAATACTGAATTAGGGTTTGTGAATGCAAAGCAAATAGAAAACTATCCTAAAACTGCTCTAATACCAAAATGATCCAGGATGACTCTAAGATTACTAAACATGCAGGAAAAATAGTAAAATATTTTTTTTGTAATTTTTATAATTTAGTTTGTAAGCTAAATTCCCAAATAAAAGTAAGAACTAGCAAGAAGAAGAGCAATGCATAGAATCATCGTATCGCAGGCAAACTCATGCAAAATAATAAATTCCAGGACCCAAGAATTGAGAAACTCCTGGATTATGATAGCTTATCTTCATCAAATCAGAAATTAAAAGAAGGGAAGGATCTTACCAATCAGTGATTTGAAGAATGTCCGATGAAGAGATCACACAGCACTCTAATTGGAGTCTGGATGATGAAGTTCGGTTCCCTTGATTAGATGGCTGATTTGGATGGTTTCGGATGCAAGAAAAGCCTTCTCTGAGGAGGTGAAACACCTTGGGGATCCTGCAAAATGTCAAGGGTCAATCAAAATATCAAGTAAGAAAAAGAAAGGGGATTAGGTTTAGAAGGAATCAGGTTAGGGTTTAGAAGCGGGGCGGCTAGAAGCTTGATGAAGATCTCCTTGCTTGGTGGCCTAGGGCACTCCTTCTTGGACATGTGAAGGCTTGGATGGTAGTGAGTTAGGGTGTGGAAGGATGCTAGGGCAGCAAGGAAATACAAACACAAACCAAAGAACCAAAAAAACAAAGTAACACAAGCTCGCAAGCTCAAAATAAATTCACCAGGGTTTTGATATCATGAATAAAAGTTGATTACAATAGGGGGAGGGGTAGGGTATTTATAGAGTTCCCATGCCCTCACTAACCATGGTTACACTTGGGTTACAAGTCCTCTTCCAAATTGGAATACAAGTCCTTTCCTAGCTAGGTTAGAAAAACAAATCCCCATTAGGTTAGAAATTGACCTAGTCTTCTCCTTTTCCCTTCATGCTTTGACTATTCCACTCAAGGACACCTCTTGGACTTGGTCAACACTTCAAGGATGCCTAGGGAGGCATGTTGGGCCTCTAGGAGCAGTAAGGGGCCGGCCCAAAGGGGCTTGGATGCATGGGTTTGGGCCTCTGGAAGCTGGGGTGGTCTGTTAGCCTGGTAGCAAGAATATTCCCTAGAATCTTACTTCTTAAGGGCTTGAGCTTGGCACCTGGGCTTGATTTCATTGGGCTTTGATGCAAGTGGACCTCTGGAATCATGGGTGCCCTGTTCTGAGAATATGCTCTGGCATCTGGAAGGGAATCTAGGCATCTGGAGGGCATCTGGAAGGAATCAGGGTTTCCGGAAGCATCTTGGATCCTAGGTTGTCACACAAAATCCAATGGACTGATGTAATGGCCTCTGACTCCTGGATGTGGCCTGGTAAAACTCCAAAATATGGTATCCTCCTCTCTTGTACAAAAATTGAGCTTATATTGGACTCATAACTGATATACAGGACTCAAAATAATGACTAGGTTGAGGGTTGAGACAAATCAACTAACCTCAACTTATTACAGGACTGAATCTTAATTGATTACAAAATTTTCAATACTTTGACACATGACTAAGTAAACCATATGGGATCCAGGGATTTGTGTCTGATCCTGGTATCCCCACCAGTGGTCCCATCGTAGGGATCAACCTGCGGCATACGAAACCGGCTGGAAATCGGTTTCTCTTGGATCTCTTGGGAGAAGGGGGGTGGGTGTCATAGCCTGCTGGCTTGTCAACGGAGCCCTGCATGTTCGCAAACCAGCGGGATAGCTCCTCTAGCTTGCGCTCGTGCTCCTCCAGGTGCTTCTCGGCTGTGCACCTGATAGCCTCGTCGGTCGAACCCTCCACCAATGCTGAAGAAGATGGAGAAGGTGACATGGGATGATGTCCATGAAGGGAGGTCTTGCCTTTTCAACCTCGGCGGGGTTTGGCCGTTACCCGCTCGAGGGTTGGGGACCGGCTCTCCTTATCAGCAGATATGGCCCGTTATCTCTTCGTCGGAGTCAAGTGACTACCTCGGTGATTGATGATGGCCCACGACTCCGAAGGCCTTCCTTGGAAGGAATGCAGGCTATCGCGGGGTGCTGCGGCATGGGCCGCGGTGGTCCCTGGCTGCTGGTGGGTAGCCAAGGACTGTTGCTGGTGCTGGAGCTGGCATACTACCGTGGTGAGGACTTGCATCTGCTGGGCGAGTGCGGCCAGCTGGATGTCCGCTGGAGGTGGTTGAGCATGAGCGGGGAGCTCCCCTTCTGGACTGTGCAGGTCCTCTCGGGAAGGGGATCTCCTGTACGGCTGGTGAAGACTTCTCTCGCTTGCATCGTCACCATCCTCTCGGTGAGCTGTTTGCAGGGGGTTTAGGTTAGATCAAGGTGTATCCTACCTCGTCTCCCTACCTGGCGTGCCAATCTGTTGCTGCTAAGATCATCGTGGCCCGTAGCTGCTGTCCATGTCGGATCGCCCCTCATCTCTTCGGGACCGATTCACGCTTCAGGACCTGCAAAACATGATTAGAGACCCGGGCTGGGGATTCCAGCGGGTGCACTCTGACAGTCAAGTCAGTGACGATCCAGGGGATCATATCCTCCTGGTCGAGCCCCTTTAAGATGGACTCCATGCTAGGAGGAGTGAATGATGTGTAAGTAGAATGCGAGTGTGCTGAGAAGGGTAATGGCCGAGGTGAATCGGAGGTGACTCTCCTATGTGACCTCGCCTCCCTTACTTGCTTGTAGGGCTGAAAATAGGCCGGCCCAAAGATTATATTTTAAAAATTTTTTGACCGAATCCGGGCATCCCTTTGGTCCAAAAATTAAATGAACTCTATTTTACAATCCTAAGACAAGTCGAATATGCTTAAAATTTCGTCTGCAACCTGAACCAATTTCAGACCGGCCCGAAGTTTATTGAGCTGGCCCAGCCCAGTTCCAAATAATGGACTTTTGGGCCGGCCCAGTTCCAGCCCTACTTGCTTGAGGGTGTTTTCCGGTATGTTGTTGTTGTTATTACCTTCCTGTTGGAATGCAGATGGCTCTTTTAAGCCCAGGTGGTTGCTGGGCGCATACCTCGGGATCTCTCCCATGCCAACAGGAAGGGACATCTTTCCTAGTTCATGATAAGGGGACCTGCTATGTGCTCTAACATTCCTTCCGGTTGCTCCATTCCGGGAAACTTGGCAGTGCCTCGATTAGGGGGCCGCCGCCCCCGAGATTCGAATCTCCTGGTTGACTTCTTCTTTCGGGTGGTGCAGGCGGTTGGTGAAGAGCGTGGTGCCTTGATCATGGAGCTTCTTTCTTCTCTGGTGTAAGTGGTAGCTGTGGATAGTTATTACGGCCTGGTGGGCGCTCCCTTGCGATCCTCGAGCGACTCGCCGGTGTCCAGGGAGGATGGTGTCGCCCTTTTGGTTGCTGGCACATTTGTCCGAGGTGGAGGCCGAGCTGGAGTGGCAGGGCTCGACTCCGAGGGGCTCGACCTCAAAGGGGCTCCGCTTGGTGGAGGAGGGCAGGGCTCGACTCCGGACCAAGGGGCTTGACTTCGAGGGGGCTCAACCTGACGAAGGAGGGCAGGGCTCGACTCCGGACCAAGGGGCTCGACCTGACAGAGGAGGGCAGGGCTTGACCTCGAAGGGGCTCCACTTGGTGGAGGAGGGCTGGGCTCGACTCCGGACTAAGGGGCTCGACTTTGAGGGGGCTCGACCTGACGGAGGAGGGCAGGACACAACTCTAGCCCAGAGGGCTCGACCTCGAAGGGGCTCCACTTAGCAGATGAGGGCCGAGCTCGACTTCGGACCAAGGGGCTCGACTTCGAGGGACTCGATCTGGGGAGGTCACTCGGCTCCGACCTAAGCATCCCGATCTCGTAGGAGCCGACCTGGCGGAGGGCGGAGCTCGGCTTCGATAGGCCGCCCCTACATTCTGAGGGAGCTCGACCTAGCAAAGGAGTCCGAGGAGGAGTGTCCAGCATGGCAGCCTTCTTTGACGTGGCATCTGACAGGTATTCCATGTCAGCGGTCTTGCCATATCAGCACTGACCACCCTATGGCACTCTGAGCTATGCAACCTGCCACCAAAGATAGGGACCCCCAGATACTGCATGCACCCATCCTGAACAGCAATACCCAAAATCTCCTGAATGGAATGCCGAAGCCTGATAGAAATCTTTGGGCTGAAATGGACCTCCGATTTTTGCAGATTCACCCTCTGACCCGAGGACACAAAATAATGCTCAAGCACCATCCTGAATCCCACCACTGATGCCAAAGAAGCCTAGTCTAAGAGGAGGCAATCATCTATGAAAAGCAAATGCGATATCGGGGGAGCACCAGGAGCGGGGCAATACAACTGAACCGTCGACTCCAGCACCACCTCCCGTAAAGCTCACGAGAGAGAATCAGCACATGAGATAAACAAGAAAGGAGAGAGAGGGAAATCTTGGCGAAGACCAATTATAGAGTCAAAGAAATCTGATGGAGTCCCATTGATAAGAATAACATAAGCAGGATCAGTAATACAGGCCATAATGCGGTCGATCTAGAGTCGATAAAATCCAAAATCTTCTAAAGCATACTCCAAGAAGCTCTAGTGCATTCGATCATAGGCCCTTTCCATATCAAGTTTGATAGCCATCAATGCTTGCCTAGTAGGGGCTCTTCGCAAATCATGCATGAACTCCTAAGCAATGAGTATATTATCAAAGATACACCTACCCCCAAACAAATGCCTCTTGCTCAGGAGAAATAAGTCTAGGAAGAATATGCTCATCCTGTTAGCCAAGCATTTGGCATATAACTTGTACAGTGTGTTGTATAAACTAATAGGCCTGAAGTGACCCGGCTTTGAAACATCAAGATGCTTTGGTACTAAAGTAACAAAAGTCTGCTTCCAGGATTGATGTATATGGCCAAAAGCAAAGAATTCCTGCATAGCTGACACAACCTCGCTCTCCAAATGATACACCAATACCTCCTGAAAAATAATGAAGGAAAACCATCTAGCCCTGGTGCTTTATCCTCCTCCATAGACCAAAGAACAACCTGGATCTTCTCAACAGAAATGGGGCTAAGCAGACGGTCATTCTCCTCCACTGAAACCTGGGTGTCGGGATGAGGGGAATGAAAAAGAGGGGGTTCCTCCTAGGGCCCTGTCCATCTAGAAGAGAAGAAGGAGAAGATCTCATGCCTAACCTCATCTGCATCCTCCAACCAAGTCCCCTACGAGGATCGAAGAGCCCTGATGCAGTTTCTGTGCCTACAAACAACAGTGGCATGGTGAAAGAACTGGGTATTCCTATCCCCCTCCTTCAACCACTGCACTCTAAAATTTTTGTCTCTACATGGTCTTTTGCTGACTCAAAAGGGAATGATGCTTAGACATGAAGTGCCAAAGAGCTGCCAAATCAACATCACCCAGCCCCCCTTCCCTCTCCTCCTCCTGAAGAGCAATAATGGAAGTCTCCACAGAAGTCAAAGAAGAGGCTAAGTTTCCAACTTCCACCTTATTCCATTTGAGGAGGCGGCGCTTCAATAAAGACAGCTTGTGGGAAATCAATACTGCACCTCCCCCCGAATAGGTAACCTCCAAACCTTCCTAACTATGTCATAAGAACCCGGATAAGCCAGCCAAAATTTCTTAAATCTGAATCGAGCACAGCAAAGGACCGATATAGAGGTAGTAAGAAGAATAGGATAGTGGTCAGATGCAATCCTCGGGAGGTAACGAACTTAATGGTCAAGGTGCAAGAGAAGCTAATCTGGAGAAGCAAACACCATATCAATGTGTTCCCCGACTCTAGCCGCCCCTGTCATGTTATTATACCAAGTAAACCTGGGCTCCACAAATCCCACATCCACTAGACCATTAGCATCTAAAAATTGGACAAATTCTCTAAAAGCAATATTATCCACAAATGGCCGACCTCCTCTCTTATCCTCCGCAGCAAGTATACAATTAAAATCCTCTACAGCAACCGTAGGAATACCCTAGTCCACCAACGTAGAAATTTCCTGCCAAACAGTTCTCCTCTCCCTATAATTGATACTTGCATACATACCAAAAAACAGCCACATAGGCCTACCATTTTTTGATATGACAATGGACACTTGTTGCGAACAACAGTTAAAGGTGTCCACCCTTGCCATCCCCTTATGCCACACAACAATGATGTCCCTGAGAGATCCCGAGATTCAATTAGAAAGCAATCCTAATCCCCCTGAATTCAGTGCCAGAACATTTCCAATGCCTGCCCAAAAAGTCTGGTTTCTAACAAAATACACATATCAGGATTATATACCTGTCTAAAGCAATGAAAAGTAGAATAAAATGAGGGCTTTTCCATCCCCCTCACATTCCAAATTATAATCTTCATTAACAAAGAAATTATAAGGGAATAGACAAACTAATCTTCCTTCCTCGAGGGCTTTG